>CM055124.1:240348784-241577031 GCA_029206835.1 Rana muscosa
GTCAGGAAAGAAAAATTGCGGTAAGTATTAGATATTCTATTTTCTGTTTTACTGACAGCTCCATGTCTGCCTACTACTGGGAACTAACTAGCTACCCAGGGTGGGATAATTCGGAAACAAAATAGGGTTAATTACAGCCTCCGGTTAACGAGATAACAGTTTTGCCAAAATTAACAAATGTCAATAATGATGGATCTTTGCGATAATGAGAAATAAAGGTTTGTATGGATGAGCACATTGCCGCCTTGCATATTGACTTCATTGAGTCTCTACAGACGGCTGCCTAGGAGGTTGTGATGCTTCTTGTGGAGCGTGCCAGTATTTCTTCTGAAAGGGCCCACCCCCTATCCTTATATGAGAGGGAGATCACTTTCACAATCCAAGAAGCAATCACTCTGAAAGTGGGGGTAGCATGGCTACACATCTCCAGTGTCTCCCTGACATTCAAAGGGCTTTTTGTCAATTTTCCAGATGAAAAATAGGCACAACATTTTTTGACGGCCTTTAACGACAATTCCCATAGCGTCAACTCCATCATGGATTTTGAAGCAGACAGGTAGTGGAGTATTAATGTGAGGTCCCATATAGAAACATGGGGGCCCTGGGAGGCCTTAACAATTGAAGAGGTCCACTGAGTGGATTGGCCATTTTTCTGAGAATATGAATGATAACACAAAAACTTTTTTCACTCATGGTTAGTGTTTGGCTGAAGCCATTTATTATCCATCAACTGTGTTTACGCTTTTTAAATCATAATCACAACAGAAACTACCCAAATGACCCTGATCAAAAGTTCACATATCCCAGTTCTTAATACCGTGTATTGCCCCCTTTAACATCAATGACAGCTTGAAGTCTTATGTGGTATTTGTGGATGAGACTCTTTATCTTCTCAGATGGTAAAGCTGCCCATTTCTCTTGGGAAAAGCCTCCAGTTCCTGTAAATTCTTGGGCTGTCTTGCATGAACTGCACGTTTGAGATCTCCCCAGAGTCGCTCAATGATTTGGCCTCGTGTTTTGGATCATTGTCATGTTGGAATGTCCAAGTACGTCCCATGCGCAGCTTCCTGGCTGATGAATGCAAATGTTCCATCAGTATTTTTTGATAAAATACTGCATTCATCTTGCCATCAATTTTGACCAAATTTCCTGTGCCTTTGTAGCTCACACATCCCCAAAACATCAGCGATCCACATCCGTGTTTCACAGTAGGAATGGTGTACCTTTCATCATAGGCCTTGTTGACCTCTCCAAATGTAGCGTTTATGGTTGTGGCCAAAAAGCAAAATTTTGGTCTCATCACTCCAAATAACTTTGTGCCAGAAGGTTTGATGCTTGTCTCTGTGCTGTTTGGTGTATTGTAAGCGGGATACTTTGTGGCATTTGCGTAGTAATGGCTTTATTCTGGTGACTCGACCATGCAGCCCATTTTTTTTCAAGTGCCTCCTTATTGTGCATCTTGAAAAAACCACACCACATGTTTTCAGAGAGTTCTGTATTTCACCTGAAGTTATTTGTAGGTTTTTCTTTGCATCCTGAACAATTTTCCTGGCAGTTGTGGCTGAAATTTTAGTTGGTCTACCTGACCGTGGTTTGGTTTCAACAGAACCCCTTATTTTCCACTTCTTGATTAGAGTTTAAACACTACTGTTTGGCATTCTCAATTCCTTGGATATCTTTGTATATCCTTTCCTGTTTTATACAGTTCAACTACCTTTTCCTGCAGATCCTTTGAAAATTCTTTGCTTTCCCCATGACTCAGAATCCAGAAACGTCAGTGCAGCACTGGATGAAAGATGCAAGGGTCTGTCAGGAGTCTAGAAACTCATTGACCTTTTATACACACACACTAATTACAAGAAAACAGATCACAGGCGAGGATGGTTACCTTTAATAGCCATTCAAACCCCTTTGTGTCAACATCACCAGGGTATGTAAACTCTTGATCAGGGTCATCTGGGTAGTTTCTGTTGTGATTATGATTTAAAAAGAGTAAACACAGTTGATTTATACTAAATGGCTTCAGCCAAACACTAACCATGAGTGAAAGAAAAGTTTTCATTTTATTCATATTCTCTGAAAAATGGCCAAGAAATCATAAATTCTGCCAGGGTGTGTAAACTTATGAGCACAACTGTACAGTACACTATAATGTCAAAAAGTATTACGATGCCTGTCTTTACACGCACATTACCTTAAACGACATCCCAGTCTTAGTCCGTAGGGTTCAATATTGAGTTGGCCCACCTTTGCAGCTATAACAGCTTCAACCCTTCTGGGAAGGCTGTCCATGAGGTTTAGGAATGTGTCTATGGGAATGTTTGACCATTCTTCCAGAAGCGCATTTGTGAGGTCAGGCACTGATGTTGTCAGTCAAGTTCCTCCACCCCAAACTCGCTCATCCATGTCTTTATGGACCTTGCTTTGTGCACTGGTGCGCAGTCATGTTGGAACAGGAAGGGGCCATCCCCAAACTGTTCCCACAAAGTTGGGAGCATGAAATTGTTCAAAATTACTTTGTATGCTGATGTCCTAAGATTTCCCTTGACTGGAACTAAGGGGCCAAGCCCTAAAAAACAACCCCACACCATTATTGCTCCTCCATCAAATGATTTGGACCAGTGCACAAAGCAAGGTCCATAAAGAGATAGATGACCCAGTTTGGGGTGGAGAAACTAGACTAACCTGCACAGAGTCCTGACCTCAACCCGATAGAACACATTTAGGATGAATTAGAGTGGACACTACGAGCCAGGCCTTCTCGTCCAACATTAGTGCCTGACTTCACAAATGCGCTTCTGGAAGAATGGTCAAACACTCCGACAGACACACTCCCAAACCTTGTGGACAGCCTTCCCAGAAGAGTTGAAGTTGTTATAGCTGCAAAGGGTGGGCCAACTCAATATCAAACCCTACGGACTAATACTGAGATGCCAATTAAAGTTCATGTGCGTGTAAAGGCAGGTGTCCCAATACTTTTGACAATATAGTGTATGTTGCAGTCTGTCACTAGCATTAACACAACGTTGGCCAAACATTGTTTTCCTACCTGTGAATCCTGCCAGTAGATCCATTATTTTTCCACTTCCTTTAATGAGATGACGGCATTGTCCATTCTGCAGTTAAATCGCACAGTGGCGTTGTCACCCTGTAGAAAGGGTACAGTAGTTTTGAATCTACTTTTAGTTTTTAGCTGGACTTTTTTAAGAGCCAAACAAATGAAAGCCCAACTCCAGCTGCTACAGAAGCAGTCTTTTTTTGTTTTAGAAGAAAGGGTTAAACCAAATGAATAACAGTTACCAATTGTAAGCACCCCAGTAGTGTTATTTGCTTTGTCCCAGCACCTGCCATTTTTGCTAGACAGCTTGGTCTTCATGTAAACGTAAAGATAAGATGTATATACCACACAATTGCAAGAACACAAAATCATTTGCTATAGTGTTCTTATATATATATATATATATATATATATATATATATATATATATATATATATACACACACTGTATATTATATATATATATAAATTTATTTATTAAATATATTTGTTATCCTTTAAGCAGAAGACAAGTCTGTCACCTCAGGAATTCAAGGCCAAAGAATGTCTCATGGTGCAAACACTGGAGTTTTATCCATACACACACCTAAGAAGAGGAAGGAGAGGTTTACTGACCAGGAACTCCATGCTCTGGTAGATGCAATCCTGGAACACATGGAGCCGTTGTTTGGACGTAAAGTAGCCAATGCTGCAAAAAAAGCTGCTATCTGGGATGAAGTGGTAAGAAGAGTTAATATGCAAGGTAATATTCAGCGAACACTTCCAGAATGCAAAAAGAAATGGGATGATTACAAAAGAAAAGTTAAGAAAACTATTGATAAGGCAAAGTCATCGACTGATTACATATCTATGGAAGACATGTTGCCCAGAAGACAAATGACAGTTGCTAAATTTTTCAAATGGGACACAGAAGGCACCAGCTCCACACAGCTCCTTAATGACTCTATCCTGGATGAAGGTAATTGTACTTTGTTATTAAAAATGTAACTCCTATTATGTACTAAATAGAGAATACATAGAAATCGCCCTGGGACTTTGAATGAGGCGAGTATGGTTAGCCAATAAATATACCACAAGTATATAAAATTAAAAATTTATTGCAAATGGGGCGTGCGTATTAAGCACAGCAGCAATGATAGGCAGGCCGATTGGGTATTCATACAGTGTGAAAAGAAAAAAATCCACATGCATTGGTAAATAAATCATATAAAAAAAAGCAGTGTACAAGCATCAAAATTATATATAAGCATCAGTAGTACCCGACGTGTTTCACGGGACCACGCTCGCTTCTTCAGGGGTAGATGCTTTTATGTATCTGCAATACAAGTAATAAACCAAGTAATGTATATCACACACAATTGGCATAAAGGTGAATGGTCAGGGGGGTCTGAGTGTAAGACCCCATACTCACCACTGGGCTGGGCTGAGGAGGCGGAGCAAAAGACATGGCTTGGGTGCGTAGGACCTTGTCCATAATGGATGACAGTTAGAAAATATAGATATAATGAAAAAGTTTATGTATGTCAAAAGACCCTGCAGGTGCAGATGAGCTTGATGCAGTAAATTAGTATGCATGTAATTATACATAAACCAGCATTGGGTAGATGCTGGTATGGACTGGGAGACTAAAGGGACAATAAAAATGTGCATCAAAAATGTGAGAGGATGATAATAAATATGTATATAGGGTGCACTGGGAGTGAAAAGTGTAAGGTTTAGGGACAAATGAAAAACCATACTAGAGTGTAAGTTAGACTGAGGAAATGCAATGGTTACCTGAGTGAAGTGTGAGCACCAGAGGACTTGTCTTCCCCTCATGGAAGTGCGGCTTTTATGTGCATAGGCAGAGCTAGGAATGAAAATCCCTGCAATGTCAGGCCTCCAACTTATACCCCCCGGGAGGATCAGATGCTCCACCCCCATCATGTACAAGTGACGAGGCGTGTGAGTGCTGGAAATGCCCGCCACCACTGGGGCTGCACAGGCGCAGATGCCCCAATCACCCGGGATGGTCCACACAGCCCATACGCGATGCCGCCAGAAGGGCGCCACCCAATAGGAGTGGAAAACATGGTGCAGATATGTGGGTGGTCCCGCCCGTCCTTGCGGGCAGGGGGGCCAGCAGGAGATCAGAAGACCTCCCTTACACATTTTGCAGCTTCCACCCAGGTTACATGTGATGTCCCCTCAAAATAACTCAACATGCAGCCATTAAAGCGGAGGTCCACACAAAAAGGGAACCTCCGCTTTTCGGAACCCTCCCCCCCTCCGGTGTCACATTTGGCACCTTTCAGGGGGGTGCCGATACCTGTCTAAGACAGATTTTTGAACCCACTTCCAGGCATAGACTACCACGGGAGTCATGCCCCTCCCCCCCTGCTGTGTTCTGTGAAACACACAGGTCCCAGAACACAGCGGGGACCAGTGAGGACGCACAGCGCAACTCGCGCATGCGCAGTAGGGAACCGGGCAGTGAAGCTGCAATGCTTCACTCCCTGATTCCCTCACCGAGGATGGCGGCGGGGGCAGCCGAGAGACGAGCGATTGTTTGGCACCGTGGACAGGCAAGTGTCCATTTATTAAAAGTCAGCAGCTGCAGTATTTGTAGCTGCTGGCTTTTAATATTTTTTTTTAGGTAGACCTCCACTTTAATGTCTAAACCGCTGGCAAGAAAAGTGAGTACATTCAGGTGTCCCCAGCCAGTGGAGTGCTTCCTTACATCTCAGGTGTCCCCAGCGGAGTGCTTCCTTACATCTCAGGTGTCACTGTCCCCAGCCAGCGGAGTGTTTCCTTACATCTCAGGTGTCACTGTCCCCAGCCAGTGGAGTGCTTCCTTACATCTCAGGTGTCCCCAGCGGAGTACTTCCTTACATCTCAGGTGTCACTGTCCCCAGCCAGCGGAGTGCTTCCTTACATCTCAGGTGTCCCCGGCGGAGTGCTTCCTTACATCTCAGGTGTCCCCAGCCAGCGGAGTGCTTCCTCACATCTCAGGTGTCCCTAGCAGAGTGCTTCCTTACATCTCAGGTGTCACTGTCCCCAGACGAGTTATTAACAAGAAGGGAGCCTGCCGAGTGGCTACAATAGAAATGGAGCTGCGGCACCGTCCACCCGCCACCCCTTTCCACAACAGGTCACAGATGACAGACAGGCCGGGGGCGGGGGGTGGGCGGTGCCGCAGCTCCATTTTTATAGTAGCCACTCGGCAGGCTCCCTTCTCGTTTATAACTTGTCTGTGGTCTTCTGGCAAATGGCCGCCGGCGGAGACATTACCTCTGCCGGCCGGACCTCTAGCGGCGGCGAAAAACAGTGAAAAAAAAAAGGTCAGGGGAGGGGGACTGCTGGAATGTTAAAGGGGTAGTCTGCGGGCCGGGTAAATCACACTGGTGGGCCAGATGCGGCCCGCGGGCCGTAGTTTGAGGACCCCTACCATAGGGGGTGCTCTGACTGGGTGAAGACAGAGATCCGTGTTCCTGCTTGGCAGGAACACAAGATCTCAATTTCCTCCCCTGTCAGAACGGCAATTCTGCCTCTCCCAAGAACGATCACGGGTGGCCGGCGGATATCAGGTCTGCCGGACTCGCTGATTGGCATCTCCTGTGTCCAATTCGCACGCGACAGCAGGGCCAATGAATAGAAACCAACCTAACAACCAGCCTCTGTTGAACAGAGAGGGTTACACATGGATCAAAATTTGTCCGGTTCCTGATGAACTGGCTGAAATTTGGCTGAATTTAGACCAGACCCATATACCAGAGAATGAAATCCAGCTAATAATGAGTTACAATTATTATCTTGACACATACAGTGATAATGGTTATTGTAATAGTATACACAGTATCTATAGTTATCAGAATTTAGAAGTGTTATTGGGCTAATCAATTAGGAGATAAGAAGTCTAGGCAAACTTGTTTAGCATGAACAGAATCTATCGTCTATGGATCTAAAGTCAGGACTGAAGATACAGTTGGATCTGTTCAGATACCACAGACAGAAATGCCAAAATGGGACAACTCAGGAGGGTTTTCATAAAACAGGGATATAATACAGTGACAACCAATACACAGGTCAGGAAAGAAATTACTGCAACATCCCCAGAACATGTATTTTACACTATAAACAGACTGAGAAGGATAACAATGGTTTTATTTTATCAGCACCCCCTCAACCCTCCTCCACCCCTTTTTTTTTACTGAGGCAAGGAGCTAAACATGCACTTCATGGTGAGCACTACACTTTTACCCCCCCCCCCCATGCAAGAGATACATTTACCTGTTTGCAGCTTTAGGAGTGCTATTTATGCAATTTATTAAAATGTTTGTTTTTGGCTTTAAATGTGCTATAGGCATTTAATAACATTAACTGTATATTTCTAACTTGAGCTTTCTTTTTGGAATCTGCTCAATCAGTGGGCTTAGTTCCACTTTAATAAAAGCCGCAAAAATAAAAATAAAAGCAACTTTTTCAATTACATTAACATGTTAAAGCCTATGTGAGATTTTAGTGATTAGGTTTCTGAGTTTTTTTCAAAGATGAAAGCAAATTAGGAATTGATTTAGGGCATCAAACTGGCCACATTGAAAATGGCTGGTAATGCCAGCCATAGACCGTGTGGTTTTCTTTCCTGCAACCACGGCTTTTGTGTTCTCCCGGCAGGGTGGAGCTGTCCCCGCAGGCTGGAACGGCAGAGCAGAGAGCTGGTGACTTAGTCTCACTAAAGACCAAAAATCAGCAATCAGCAGTATTTGATCACACGGTTCTTGGACTTAGAGGTGACGGGGGGGGGGGGGGCAGATGCAGTATCAGACCGATGCTGCATCCACTAATGCCGTGTACACACGATCGTGATTCACGGCGGTGAAAACACCGCCGTGAATCACGACATGAAAAAAAAAAGAAAAACGAGGGAACGGCATGTTCCCCCACACACGACCGTTTTTTCCCGTCATTTTTTTCTTTGTCGAGAAAAACGACCGTGTGTGGGCTCCGTGGCAGTGATTCCCTATGGGAAAACTGCCGCGGAAAAAAATGCTGGAAAAAACGATGAGAAAAATTAGAACATGTTCTAATTTTTCTCATCGTGATTAATGTAGTTTTTCCTGTCGGGAAAAACGGCAAAAAGCCCACAGACGATCGTTTTTCTCGTCCAAAGGAAAAAATTTCATTTTTCTCGACGGGAAAAATGATCGTGTGTACGCTGCATGAGGTGAGTATGTAAGTTTAGTTTTTTAAATTCCCATACTTTTCTTTTAAGAGAGTGGGAAGTTTTTTTTTTTTTTATTGTCTTTAGGTTGTGTTTTAATCCTCTGTTCCTTTGTGGGCAGATAGGTAGATGGTGTTGCTTAGATGTTACTACGAAGTAGCATAGGTTTTATTGTGAAGGGAGAGGTAAGAAAGATGCATTTTAAATAAAATTGTACCAAAATTACAGTAGCAGATGATACAATTTGGTGGGGTGGTTAGAAGTATGTGAGAAGGTGGTTAGAGAGGATACATTCTATATCCTGGTCCTATATCACTACTTAAAGCTTGAAAAGGAACCCATTCTACTGGTCCCAAACGTTATTGTATTGTTTAAGCATGTTGTGGATTTTAGATGTAAGTTGTTCCATAAGAGAAGATGTATTTCTCTTATGCAATTATATAGTTCCTTGATGGTGGGAATTGGGTATGTTTTTATTTCGGTGTAGGCAGAGTGTAGCCACATATAGGTGAGGATTTTTTTTAAGAGAAGGCAAGACACGCTTTATTGGATAGCCCAGGAGGTGTGTAAGCAAGCAACTTAGTTCATATGTTTTTTTCTGTTTTACTAATTTCTATCATACAGCCTGCAGTACAGTACAGTTTTGAATTTCAAGATTCAAAGCCCAGGCATACCTTCTGTCTTTAAAGCAGATCATCCCACCTCTCCACCCCACCACCCCTCTGCAGGAATAGGGATTTGTTTTAATATATAAAGTCGCTGCCTCTGCCTTAGGCAAATGACATGCACACTACGCGCTGTGCCACCCGGGATATGTATGTCACATATCCCATGAGGCATAAGCTTTTATTGAGGATAGGAGAAGTGGGGGGCTTGTCCATGCATCATCGGGAGATGACGTCACAGGGAAACATGGCGGCACGTGACCGATTGCTGGCAGAGGAGAAGAGGATCTCAGCTGGATAGTGCTGGATCCGCTGGGTGGGGGAGTATCAAAAGTTAGCAGAACTCACCACGAGGTAGGGTATGGCTTAGAAAAAAAAAAAGTTGGGGGGCGGGGTGGAGGGTGAAGTTCCGCTTTAACAAGACAATATTTTTTTGACACCGTCTTAATACTAAGCTAAAGCTCTTATTTTTACCGGTATTTCCAGGTGAGATGCCGGATTCAGAAGATGATTTCATTGTCAATCAAAACGAAGAAATATCATCAGAGAACTTGATAGTCAATAGCCCTGAGGATATGTGCATTCCACACTCATCTGCTGATGTGTCAAAGCAGCCATATGATCACCATTACACAAAACCTTTAAAAACAGGCATACATTCATCTGCTGCTGTATCAAAACAGGCAGTTGAGCACCAGAAAAAAGAAACTTTAAGTGAGAACATAAACTCATCTGCTGAAGTATCAAAACCATCTAAGTACCAGGCAGCTGAAACATCAAAAGAAATCATAGAGCCAACATCCACCGAGTCTCCTCAAGAGCAATTACCAAACTGGGACAGTAAGTTAGATCAGCTTATTGTCCAACAACAGCAAACAAATGAGATCCTCAACGTACTACGACAGAGTGTGTCTGAAAGCCTAAAGCTGCAAAAAAGAATGAGCCGGGTGCTAAAAACCAACTTTCTAGAGTTACAAAAATCAATAATATCCAATCAGGAGATATCCAATGGGCAGAGCAGAGATCTGGAAAATACTATGAAAAGTGTTCAAGCTAAGATGAATGAAATCAGCAACCAGCTTAGAGTAAAACAACTGCAAGAATTTATGTCTAGTGATGAGTCAGATTTGGATATAGGTACACCAAGAATGCTAAGCAGCCCTTTAAATAAAGAATTTACACCAGGTAAGAAAAGAAAGTTGAATCAAACCCCCTCATCTTCTGGCTCATTAAAGAAGAAAGGAAAGAAAAATTAATCTTTCAATGTTTCAAAAACCCATTAAATGGGAAAGTTGTCAACACACTACATCTTCTGGTCAGTTAAATATGTTTCAAAGATCCTAGCAATTTGCACAGAACAATTTTAACTGCACCCACTATTGGAAATCACACATACATTTCACTCGCTTTTTACATACTGCAATCACTTCCTTCTTTCTGAATGTGATGAACTTTAGTCACATTGACAACAGATTCATCTTCCTTTTAATCAGAAATTTCCTAAGTTTATTCCAAAAAAACGGTGAAAACAATTGTATTCACTGTTTAATCACTTTGAAAGACATTTAAAAAAAAAGTGCGTAAAAAGGTGCTGCACATATTATGGATGTGTAGCGTCAGATTTCAGATTATAAAGTTCTAGAGCAGGGGTGTCAAACTCAGTTTCATTGTGGGCCACATCAGCAGTATGGTTCCTCTCAAAGAGCCGGTTGTATCTGGTGTGCGCTACGTACAGAGTGCAGGGTTCAGGGGTACGCTAGGTACAGAGTGCAGAGTTCAGGGGTGTGTTACGTACAGAGTGCAGGGTTCAGGGGTGCGTTACGTACAGAGTGCAGGGTTTAGGGGTGCGTTACGTATAGAGTGCAGAGTTCAGGGGTGCGTTACGTACAGAGTGCAGAGTTCAGGGGTGCGCTACGTACAGAGTGCAGGGTTCAGGGCAGCGCTAACTATAGAGTGCAGGGTTCAGGAGTGCACTACCTACAGAGTGCAGGGTTTAGGTATGCAGCTATAGTTAGTACACCCCTGTGTAGGCTCATCTCTATGTTCAGCACCAGTGTTCAGGTCTGCCCTATATGTCTTATTTCACCATCAAAATCATCAGCATAAAAAGAAGGCTTTAACAACACTCCCTCTCTTCATCGCCACTAAGGGATGAAGCAAGTCCTCAAAAGCCTGCCCTCAGGATGCAGCCCGCTGGATGGAAAAGAAATATAGGCGACTGAGCTGTCAGGAACTTCCACCACTGACAGCTATCCTGGGCAAATCGCGCATGCGTTTAGTTCTCACATAGCCAGCGCTGCTGGAGGGACTGAGGAGGGGGGAGAGAGAGAGAGAGCAGGAAATGTTTATTCTTGTTCCCTAGGAGACTGACCGGCCACGCATGCACTCACACAAAGCTTGCGGGACTAAGGAGGATGTTTACTCTTGCTGCCTAGGAGACCTTGCAGTGGGAAAAACAGACAGCGGTGAGAAAAAGAGGTGGCGGCCAGTTGCTGCTGCGCGGGCCACATGACAGGGCCTGGCGGGCCGGACTCAACCCGAGGGCCTTGTGTTTGTCACCTGTGTTCTAGAGTAATATGATAAATTGGGAAGGAAGGGTTTTATGATAAATACAAGGATTTGATTTTAAGCACTGATAAAAGTATTCAAATACAAATCAATTATAATAGATTATTTCAACCCTCAGTTTAGTCAAAATAGTAAAAATAAAATAAAAATCAGAACAAGGGACACTACTTACCATTAATCAGATTTGTCACTTGTGTTACTGGCTCATGCTTTTGTTTGAAATCTTCATCCTCCAACCCCCCACCCCAGGAGAACTAAGGTAGCTGTCAAAGGCACTCATCAATAGTGCCCAACTATGCCCGTTATTTGCGCCCAGCTCCTCTATTCATAGAAGATGTACAATTACTTCTATGAATGAAAAGCAATCTGCAAATGGAGGGGGTGGACTTCTCAATCATCCTCCTTGGTGTAATGATCAAGCATAGTCAAGCTTTCTTGATGAGTGCCTGTCACAGCTACCTCAGTTCTATTAAACTCAGCCAGACTGGAAGAATACTAAGACATGGGTGGGTTAGAGGATGAAGATTTTAAAGGAAGGCAGGAGCAAGCAGCACAAGGGACTCATCGTACGTAGTGTCCCCTGTGCTCACATTTTTCATTATTTTGAATACATTTTGGAATTTAAGCCCCCGATCACACCCGTGCGATTTGTCATGCGATTTGACAGTTCCAAATCACACCCCATTGTCAGCAATGGAGCCATTCAAATTGCTGCGGCTTTGGAAGAAGTTGCTGCACTAATTTTTTCTGATTTCATTGTGACTTGCATAGACTTCTCTTAAACAAAGTCTTAAACAAAGTCGCAAGCTGCAATTAAATCGGAGGTGCAAATCACACTGATCTGCAGCTTTAAAATCGCGCTGAAGTAGAGCGGTTTCAAAGCCACACCAGTGTGATCGAGGGCTATTGGATAATTGCTTATTGATGATTTGTAGTTGCAGGAATTCAAATGGCAAGACTATGCCAAGACAGTGATTAATTAAAACAATAGTCACGTGACCCATGCTGTAATAAGAAAAAGACTGCAGGGAACAGCAAAAAGCCAATCAAATAATCAGGAAATTACATTACTTGGCAAGTTCTGTATACAGCCATGTTAAGAACACCACATAAGTAAGAAGCCATCTTTGATTTTATTTACCAGGCTTAGAAAATCATAGCATTCTGTATAACTAACTAGAAACGCAATATTAAAACACTTTTTAACAAAAGCAAATTTAAAAGGTTAGCACTCCAGTTTTGTTTAACAGATCCATTAACATTTACATTAAGAAATTATTTTAAATGGTATGGATGGACATGCTAATAAAGAGACTTGCATTAGAGCTGTATTACTGCACTGTGTCAGCCTCTGCTTTATTAAAAATCTATTTAAATCTTTCTTGACTTACAGTTAAAACGTATCTAAACTCAAAACACAAAAAATATAACATACTGTTATGTTGCCCACTTTAGTTTACATTTTTTGGTAAAGTGTTGCATTCAACATTTCTTGTTGTTACGATAAAGCTTTTTTAACCACTTTAATACCGGGCACTTTTCCCCCTTCCTGCCCAGGACAATTTTCAGCTTTTAGCGCTGTCACACTCTGAATGACAATTACGCGGTCATACAACACTGTACCCAAACAAATTTTTTTATAAATTTTCTTCCCACAAATAGACTTTTCTTTTGGTAGTATTTGATCACCACTGTGTTTTTTATTTTTTGCTAAACAAACTTTTGAAAAAAAAAGTTTTTCTTAGTTTCTGTTATAAGAAAAAAACTCTCCCTCACCGACTGGCACTGATGAGGTAGCACTTATGGGCACTAATGTGGAGGCACCATTATGTAGAATTGATGGGCACTGATGGGCACTAATGGACACTGATAAGTGGCACTGGATAGGCAGCACTGATGAGGTGGTAATGACAGGCATTACGGATTGGCTTCTGAAGGGCACTGACAGGCGTTAATGATTGGGCACTTGTATGGGCACCGATTGGCACTTTTATGGGCACGGCCTTGCGTTAATGATGGGGCACTGACTGGCAGCTGATCATGGGGGCTGTGCTGATAATCAATGTGCTGATTATCAGCGCAGAACTCCCCTTTGACCGAGAGAGCTGCCGATCGGCTCTCTCTGTCAACACTAACCGAGAAAAGCTGTTTACCGGCACTTCCTGGTTCACGCTGTGATCAGCTGTGATTGGTCAAAGCTGATCACGTGGTAAATATCCTCTGTCAGAGGCTCCATACCACGATCGGAGATGCAGTGCATCAGACTGACACACAGCACCTCAAATCGCCACGCTACGTGCCCCCACGGGCACGCGCCGGCATGTTATCCTGAAAGACGTCATATGATATTCAGTCAGGATAACGAAACCACCGCCCAGCCGTCATTCTGCTAAAGGCCTGGGCGGGAAGTGGTTAAAGAATATGTAGTGCTGCTGAGATTTCTACAAAGAGCTTTTTGTGCTGCATAATTGTAAACAAAGCAGCTGAGAAAGTAACTGTTAGACCTTAGGTGACTACTAACTCTCCAGGCTTCCATATTTCGATCAATAAAAAGACCCTGTCACTATTAATTTAGAATAAATCTTCTCATGAAATTATATATGCATTTAATATATCTAATGCATGTTATTCTCCTGTCAAAACTTCCCTTATGTAAACATCCAAAAGCCCAGAGACCAGTGGCGGCCCATCCATGCAAGGCGCAGGGGCACCGTCCCCCTAATCCATGTGTCGGCCCCTAATCTACATGTGGGGCCTGGGACGCATGGATTCCAATGGAGATTTTTTTTTTTTCAAGCACATGATTGGAGCCCGAGGCTTAAATTGGCTTCAATAAAAGGTGGGCTTGGGGGGCAGAGCACTGCTCCCCAGAGTCCACCCAGTTCTGTGACAATAGCAAATTAATATTCGCCATTATCTTCCTGATTCTCCTCCCGGCCAATCAGGAAAGGGATCTTGAGACCCGATTGGCCAGGGAGTCTCAGGATCCACTTCCTGTTTAGCCGGGAGGAGAAGCATTGCAGTCATCAGCTGAAATAGGGGGGGGTTCTCTGCAATCTGCCTCCTCAGCTTCAGCATTCTTCATCCCCCAGTGGTCTCCGTCCAGGAACCGGGAAGTGGGTGTGATCGGTTGCCCCTCTGTCCATGGCGCTGAAGGAAGGAGGTGAGATGGTGACCGGACTCTTCTTTGGGAAACGTTGCCTCCTCTGCACTGCTTTCAGATTGGTTCGGCCTCGGCTCTTCCTTCCCCCTGCCTCCTAAGGAAAGGAGGACTATGATTGCCGTCTTCCCGTCCGTTTCCTGCAGGGGGGGGGGGGGAGAGTTGTCGATCACCACTTTTCCATCCGTCTCCCACGGGGGGTGTTGGTGTGATCGCCACCACTTTCCCGTCTGTCTTGCACTGGGGGTTGCGTTAGTTTGCCACCCCCCCCCTAAATATTAAAGCACCAGCCCCCACTGCCTGAGACTGCTGCTGGGTGCCGCCATCTTCTGTGAAGTCAGCAGCCCCAGAAGATTCAGAGTTGTAACTGACACTCCTGAAGAATTCAAAATTTCTAGCAAGTTCAAAAGGTACATTGCAAGTGAATAACATTTATAGAAAGGAAAAACACTACAAATAGGCATTTCAAATAGTTGATTTTCTATGCAATTGTAGTGACAGTAAGTACACAATACAACTTTGTATTCCAATGTTATAAAAGCCTGTATTTGGTTAATATACATTATATACTTATGTTTTTCACAGTTGTAATTAAAAGTTCTATGTAATCATAAGGCAGTCTTTATATCTTCACATTGTTTCTCTGAGGTACAAAGATACCATGAAAACCATAAGGAATCTGCAAAGGAACTTCCGCTCTGGCAATTTCTGTGAAGTCTTTTGCATTCAAGATTAGAAGGAATGTACTTTTATCCTAAAATAAAGAGAATAAGAAAATAGAAAATATGATCAGGTTTCTTGTACTCACTGATGTGAACTGTAATTTCATACTTCCCCCCCTCTAGTGGAATGGAATGGAATGACATCATGCTGGCAGATGAGAGGAACTCCTACACGCCAGGGTTTTACACTGTGTTAATGAAAGACATCATTCTGACAATATTGGTGGGGAGCCCCACATGTCTGTTTTCTTCCTGTTAGAATAGCTAGGTAACCGTTCCAACACAAAACAGGCCTGAATAAAACGTACTGTCACAGTACTGTAATACTTACCTTCTCCCTGCTCCCCTGTATTCATGTTAGGTTAAAAGCCGTTTAAGCTCTGACTGTATTTTATGTAGGGGCTGGGCCAGCAGCTTAGGTATCATGTACTGCATAATAAGAGGAGGAGACCGTCACATGCTCCTCCATACGCAGAATTACAGAATATTTATTTATTGCAGGTATTTAGTTGTGCCGTCAATTAGTGCCTGACCTTACAATCTAAGGTCCCTAGCTCACATGCATATATACACACACACACACACACTAGAGACATGTTTTCTTTTTAAATATGGGCAGGATTAAATAATATATAAAATTATACATATTTTTTAGTCACATAATTTTTTTAATTCTCAAGGACTTACCGTATATACTCGAATATAAGCCGAGTTTTTCAGCCCTTTTTTTAGGGCTGAAAATACACCCCCCCCCCGACTTATGCTCGAGTCAGTGTACCTGAAGGGCTGCGAGCGTCTATTATTTAAAAGTCGCGGCTTCCCCCTGGTCCCTTCCGTGATGGGCGTTTCCCAGCAGACGCGGTTTTCAGTGTTCCGCCTATCACGGATGTCTTCTCATTGTCCGAGGATGAAAAGACGTCCGTGATTGGCGGAACACTGAACACAGTGTCTGCTGAGAAACTGAATCTGACGATGAGAAGAGGTCCGTGATAGGCTGCTGGAAAACGCCCATCAGGTCAGTGAGCCGCAAAATGGCGCCGGCGCGGCCGCGGCTGCAGCGCGCTCTGCATTCACAGATCTCCCTGATGAATTGCAAGGAGATCAGGAACCACATCTGCTGCCCCAATCTCCCGACCACTCAGCTAGAGGAAGCCCACATTCAGGGAGCCCTGCCAAGGCCCGTATGAGGCTTGATGAACCCTCCTCCTCAGAGCACAATGCGGCCTACACATTTAACCCTCTCCAGTCAAACAAGGCACTGCAATAATCTGTAGCTGCATTTCCTACCACAGGAAACGCCTATCACGGAACGGGACCAGGAAGAGACCGCGACTTTTAAACAATGAATGGACGCCCGCAGCCTGTCAAGAATTTCAGGTACACCGACTCGGGCACAGGGGGGCTGCAATGGGTAGTGAGGTTGTAATGGGCACAGTGAAGTTGCAATGGGCACAGTGAGGCGTGCAAATGGGCATTGTTGACCCTCTTTTCCACTTACAGTAGCTGCTGCATTCTCACCCTAGGCTTATACTCGAGTCAATACGTTTTCCCAGTTTTTTGGGGTAAAATTAGGTACCTCGGCTTATACTCGGTTCGGTTTATACTCGAGTATATACGGTATACGTTGTCAAGTGGTTCAGTCCAATGTTTCAATCAGACAAACTGTGCTGTAACTTTAGTAATCCACAGTGCTCTGGGAACCCTTTATCATGTATATTTTTTTATTAGTAAAACAAAGATTGTAAAAACAAAGTTTAAGTATAAAGTATATGCTAGCTAAAGTTCTTTTCTTATACTTGTATATTATTTCTTAAATTATTGTAATTAATTTATCTGTAATTCTGATGAGCTCTCTCCAGGCTCACCTGCCCTCTGCCTATCCATTATAATGCATGTGCTTCTACTATAAAGGCTTTCAGAATTTGAAGTTTGGACTGCAGATAATACTGGGCTGCCATGAAGAGGCTCTGCAGCTTACACATGTATTTGCAAATGTGTGCAACCCAAACCCCTGCTTTAAAGCAGAGTTCCACCCAAAAATGGAACTTCCGCTTTTCGAACCCTCCCCCCCTCCGATGTCACATTTGGCACCTTTCAGGGGGGAGGGGGTGCAGATACCTGTATAAAACAGGTATTTGCACCACTTCCAGGTATTGACTCCCGCGCGAGTCACTCCGAGTCGCGTCACCCCCCCCGCTGTCTTCTGGGAAACACACTGTTCCCAGGAGAGAGCAGGACCAGTGACGGCACGCCGCGCTCCTCGCACATGCGCAATAGGGAACCGGGCAGTGAAGCCGCAAGGCTTCACTTCCTGATTCCCTCACCGAGCATGGAGGCGGCAGCATCCGAGGACCGAGCGATTGCTCAGCCTCGTCTGCCGACATCGCGGGCGGGCTGGACAGGTAAGTGACCATTTTTTAAAAGTCAGCCTCTGCAGTATTTGCAATTCAGTTGGTTGCAGGCTGGTCGGCAAGTTGAGCTGGGAATTTTCTTTGGTTTGTTTGACATGTGTTGCCCTTCTATGCGCTCCTTGCTGCAAAGGTCAGTTATAGGTGCGGGGCAGTAGCCATTTGTTTGTACTGTTAAAATACTGGTGATGGGACACACTGGACACCTTTACTGCCATCAAACTATTGCTGGGTGTCCAGTGCCCCCTATGCCTTTAAGGAGGGGTGGGCTCCCTCTAGGCTCCCCTGCCCTCTATCTATCCATTATAATGCATGTGTTTCTACTATGGAGGCTCTCAAAATTTAGAGATACGACTGCAGATAATACTGGGGTTCCATGAAGAGGCTCTGCAGTTTATGCATGTATTTGCAAATAAAACCCCTGGTTTTAACGCATACTTTTAGACAGGATAATTTGGTTGGTTGCAGACGGGTCGGTAAATTGGGCTGGGAATTTTCTTTGGTTTTTGTTTCCCACTCTGTAATCCTGAACTAGGATTGAAAAATACTGTCCTGCTGGGCTGGGCTTCTCCTACGAGCACCTGCCACCAAGGGGCCAATTCACACCAGTGCGGTGTGGTTTAGGCGCGTTACCATTGAACTCTATATGATGTGCATTTTCATGAAAACGCATTAAAGATGCACCCAACAGGATTTTTTTAAACACACTGTACATAACACATAGGTGTGAATGAACACTAAGGAAGTGTTACAGAAATAGGGAGACAGAGCTATGGTTGTCACACGATATGATGAAATGGTACAAAAGTCCAGTCACTCACCTGATGAGGTGTAAGGACAGCAGAAAGTAAGACTCCATCATCCTCTTCTACAGAATTTGGGGAAGGCACAAATATTGGTTCTGAAGGGTAAAATCCATCTTCTTTCCATACCTGTGACATTTAGGAGACAGACAATTACGATTTCAATATAAATATAAAACATGGCTAAAAACGGAAAGTATATTGCTCAGTAAGTGCATATTTTGACTTATTATTGAAGTCTTTACTTATTAAAGTGGTTCTAAAGTCTAAATGTTTTTTACTTTAATACATTATATGCATTAAGGTAAAAAAAAAAAAAACTTCTGTGTCACAGGATCTCCCCCGCACCTTATACTTATCCAAGCCTGATTTCGGACCAGCTCTCTACAGTTCCTCCATTGGCTCCCACTATTGACGTTCAAATTTTGTAATGAGGGAGTGGAGGGTGGGGCTGAGCTGTGGTCTGTGTCAATACATGCAGGCAGGGTGGCTCAGGAGCAAGCCCGCACAAGTGCCGCCATAGAAACCTGCTTTCTATGGGGCACTCGCCAGGGGGGGGGGTGCCAGCAGGAGACCCAAAAACAGGAGGATATAGGCTGCTCTGTGAAAAATTATTGAGTGGGTAAGTATAGCATGTTTGTTATTTTATTTAAAAAAAGAAAAAACATTTACAATCTAAGTTTCATTTTTCTTTCAGGGAAAATACTCAATATAAATTCAGTATGAAGGAAAACAAAAGTGTTCAATCTCTTACAATTGTCTCTATAAACACTAAAATCTCATGTAAGGTTTAACATGTTAAAGTGATTGTAAAGGCTTGCTTTTTTTTAAAAACAACAAACATGTTATTACTTACCTCCTCTGTGCAGTTGGTTTTGCACAGAGCAGCCCCAATACTCCTCTTCTCGGGTCCCTCTTTGCTGCTCCTGGCCCCTCCCTTCTTTGAGTGCCCCTCAGCCAGCAGCTTGCTACAGGTTGTCACCCAAGCCGAGTCAGAGCTCTGTGTATCCATTCAGACACAGAGCCCCAACATGGCCCCACCCCCTCTCTCCCCTGATTGGCTGACTGACTTTGATTGACAGCCGCGGAGGCCAATAGCGCCGCTTCTCTGTCTCAGCCAATCAGTAGGAGTGTACTGGATGGCTGAGGGGATCGTGGACATTGCTGGAAAGAGAAGGCGCTCAGGTAGGTAATTGGGGGGTGCTGGGGGGGGGGGGCTGCTACACACAGAGGGTTTTTTATCTTAATGCATAGAATGCATCAAGATAAAATAAACCTTCTGCCTTTACAACTCCTTTAATGTTATTTTAAATGTCATTTTAATTTTTATTTATTTTTTAAATATACAGCATTTCGAATAATACCTGGTAGTTCTGCCATGAAGTTCCTGCTTCAGGCACTTCCTGTTAAAGGGTGACAACTCCTGTCTCCAATCTCCCATTACTAGTATAGTGTTTGTATCAATCAGTATCTTGCTCACATTTAGAACTATAATAGTGTCCCCAAAAACTCAGTGTTGGATGTGGGATTTTTTTTTTACCAAAGACATGTAGCAGAATAAATTTTGGCCTAAATTTATGAATAAATTTGATTTTATTGGATATGTTTTATAAAAGAAAGTAGAAAATATTTTTTTTTCTGAACATTTTTAGCCTTTTTTTTGTTTATATAATTTGTGTATATAGTGTTGCATGACCAAGCAATTGCCAGGTAAAGTAGCACAGTGCTGTATAGCAAAACATTTTTACATTTAGTATTTTTATGCAGACATTTAAAACAGGAAGAGGAAAAAAATAGGTATAGGAAACAAACCAGAACAACAGTAAGTTGTCATCTACTTTGTTATTCAAACTATACAATAACGTTTCCGTTGAAACCTTTGATTAATAAGATACTTTAAAAAAATCTGTACCAATTTTTTGTCATTTGTTAAACCTGTAATGGTGGTACCATATCCAATGTTAATATCATTTTCCAGAAATATATATTTCAACCTGATATTGTAATTCTAAAAAACTCTTGCTGCATTTCTCTCTGTCCATTTGCTAATAATTACCCCAACAACCATCGGGATTACTAGAATTGCTTTTTCCGATCAATTTTTTATTTATTTGGTGAGGTGGTTGCAGAGAGTGGTGGGTGCAGAGGGTGGGCGCAGGGTGCAGATGGTGAGGTGGGTACAGAGCGCAGGGTGCAGAGGGAGGGTGCAGCGGTGAGGTGGGCGCAGGGTGCAGCTGGTGTGGTGGGCGCAGGGTACAGAGGGAGGGTGCAGAGGGTGAGGTGGGTGCAGAGGGTGAGGTGGGTGCAGGGTGCAGAGGGAGGGTGCAGCAGCAGAGGGTGGGTGCAGGGTGCAGAGGGTGAGGTGGGCGCAGGGTGCAAAGGGAGGGTGCAGAGGGTGAGGTGGGTACAGGGTGCAGAGGGTGAGGTGGGCGCAGGGTGCAGAGAGAGGGTGAGGTGGTTGCAGAGGGTGAGGTGGGCGCAGGGTGGGTACAGGGTGCAGAGGGTGAGGTGGGCGCAGGGTGCAGAGAGAGGGTGAGGTGGTTGCAGAGAGTGAGGTGGGTGCAGAGGGTGGGCGCAGGGTGCAGATGGTGAGGTGGGTAGGGTGCAGAGGGAGAAAACTCTGCTGGGGACACAGATGATGGAGAAAACTCTGCTGGGGACACCGATGATGGAGAAAACTCTGCTGGGGACACTGATGATGGAGAAAACTCTGCTGGGGACACTGATGATGGAGAAAACTGCTGGAAACATTGATGAGAAAAACTTTGCTGGGGACACTGATGATGGGAATGACAATTCATTCATTTGTACACAACGGATTTTTTTCGGCCCCCGAATACTTGTAAATTCTACAATGTGGCCCTCGTGTTGAAAAGTTTGGAGACCCCTGATCTAAAAAGGACAACATTTTACAATGTTTCTCTTTATCTCAGTGATGTTGTAAGAAACTTGTCAGGCTGCCCGTTTTTTTCTTATTTTTTTTCTTTTGAAAGCGGTCAGCTGAGCAGAGAACTCTGCACTGAATCGGGAAATGATCGCTGGGGGGGGGTGTTAGAATCACGATTTTGATTCTTTAATGATTAATCGTGCAGCTGTACTGTGTACTATACTACTGTCTGACTTATGAAACCATTTAGGACCATTTAATACAGATCTAGTAGTTCACATAAAAAAGCTGAGTAATATATGATATCTATAATCTGGTTGCTATGTTCATAAACTCCGTTTTTTTTTTCTTTCTTCAACAATTCAGGAGGATGGTTCCAAGGAAGTTGGCAAATAAAACCACAATTAAAAGAGTTATGCCTTGTACACACGATCTGGCTTTTGCCCGGCAAAATTACATCGGAATTCCATCTGAGAAAAATAGAACATGTTCTATATCTAAACTCCGATGGAATTCCTCAGAGTTTCCGATGAAAAAACTCAGATGGGGTTACACACGGTAGGAATTTCCAATGGAAAAAGTCAGTCCATCGGAAATTCCTATCGTGTGTACAAGGCATAACTCCAAGAAAAAAACATTCCCCTCTGGGTGATCTATGTACATTGCAGGGACCTTCTGTTATTCAGAAGAAACAGCTGTTTGTCTGTGTCCATGTGGATAATTTAACAAATGGGAGTGGTTTTATAATTATCTATTGGCTCTAATGAGGAAAGCGACATCATCTGCATTTCTTTAGATGTGATTTCCATTTTGGGAGTATCTCACCAAAAATGACAATACTGTGGCAAGGGATGCCCAAAATGTGACTTGTATGCAGACTTCTGGAAAAAGTAAGCCAATCACACAAGCAGGAAGTGACATATCTGGGGGGCGGTCTGTATCACATTCTGTGTACAGCACGCTTCCAGGTAGCCATATTGCATTTTACTGAAAATTGTACAGCTGCAGAATAAAAAGCAAAGCTTAAGTTTAATAGCATTTAATTACAATATGACTTCTATAGCACTGTATATGCCATTTTAATTTTTTATTTGCAATATTTTCCCCCACAAAGGTTGAGTCACCCTTTACCAGTCAACACATTTTTCTACATCAAGGCTACTTCCACACTGAGGTGCTTTACAGACGCTATAGCACTAAAAATATTGCCTTCATAGCGCCTATAAAGAGCCTCTCCTGTCACTCCAATGTGAAAGCCTGAGGGCTTTCACACTGGAGCGATGCGCTGTCAGGATGTTAAAAAAAAAGTCCTGCAAGTTGCATATTTGCAGCATTGTAGGAGCAGTGTATACACCGCTCCTAAAGCACCCCTGCCCATTGAAATCAACGGGCAGCGCCCCTGCCCATTGAAATCAACGGGCAGCGCCACTGCAGAAGTGCTTTGCTGGGCAATTTTGCCCCTTTTTCGGCCGCTAGCGGGGGTTAAAAGTGCCCCGCTAGCGGCCGAAAAGAGCTACAAAAAAGACGGTAAAGCGCCGCTAAAATATCAGCGCTTTACCGCCGACGCCCCCAATGCCTCGGTGTGAAAGTAGCCTTAGTGTGGCTTATCATATAAACAGTTCCCTTAATAACTAACCTTTGATTTCTTTGTCTCCACATCGACTTTAATCAAAGAATCCCCAACCAGGTGCTGGAAGCCACAGCCATAAAAGAACTGGTATTTTTTTGTGTTATATTTGGCATAATTTATCTGAGGAAATTCAATTCCACTTGAGTCCAATGTGTGGTCATGGAGATTTTCATGGGTACACCACACCTACATGGGTTTAAATAAACAAATAATCTACTGAACATCAAAAATACAGAAAAAAGAATGTTGTAATCAATAAAGTTGAACTTTAGTACAAAAAATAAAAATAAATTGTGAACAGGCAGGATTTTTAGTGCAGAAGAGATACTATGGGGTTGATTTTCTAAAACAGGAAAGTGCAAAATTTTGTGCAGCTGTGCAAAGAAACCAATCGGCTTCCAGTTTTTTTTTTGGGCAAAGCTTAATTGAACAAGCTGAAGTTAGAAGCCGATTGGCTACCGTGCACAGCTGCACCCGATTTTTCACTCTCCAGTATTAGTAAATAAACCCCCTTTATCTCGTCTGCATTAACATTTACCTGTCTGCCCACACTGTATACTAAACTTCGCTTACACACCTTGGTATACAATTTCAGCAAGGCCAAGATAAATTAAATTAAACTCCCGCGCATGCCGGAAAGCAAAATGGCTTAAGATGTCAGCGGCCAGCAGGGAGCTCCGGGAAACAACAGTGCTTGAGAGAATGGGAGTATAGTTCCACTTTAAAGTGAACCTATGCTCTTAGGAATGTCTAAGTGCAAACACCACAGGATCCAACTATCAACTTTATTAGCCAAACATGCCACTAATGCCGCGTACACACAACCGTTTTTAATGTCATTAAAAAAAACAGCGTTTTTCTCGACGTGATTCTTCTCAAGCCTGCCTTGCCTACACACCATCGTGGAAAAAAATGCTCGAGTAAAGCGCAGTGACGTACAACACCACTATAAAGGGGAAGTTCCATTCGGATGGCGCCACCCTTTGGGCGGCTTTTGCTGATCCTTGTGTTAGTAAAGTTTGGTGAGAGACGATTTGCGCTTTTCAGCCTTGTGCTTTTCAGTCCGTTACAGCGTGACGAATGTGCCATCTCCATTACGAACGCTAGTCTCATAACTTGCTTCTGAGCATGCGCATTTTTTTTCACGTCGTGAAAAACGACGCGAAAAATTAGAGCATGTTCCAAATTTTTAATGGTCATTTTTCACTTCGTGAAAAATGCTCTGGAGCCCACACACGATCATTTTTAATGACCAAAAAAAAATAAAAAAATTATTTTTCTCGTCATGAAAAACGGTCGTGTGTACGCGGCATTAGTTGTAGGCCTTGTTTACACAGTTCAACTGTTGTTTTACCATCCCCCTTTAGCTGCAAAGGCAGAGAAGAGGGGTATACATATATTACAGCCACAAAGCTTTGTATCACAGCATCAAAAATTATCACCACTGTGTGTATAGTACCGTTCGCAGAATACAAGCCACTGAACTGAATGGCGATGTCATGCAACCAAATTCTATGGCCATAAATCTGGTTAACTCTAAACTGACCTATAAAAGGCTTTTAAAGTGTCACCTAATGAAAATGTTGGGTACAACCATTTTTTGCGATTTCTTGGGTGCACACAAATTTAGGGCTTGACATATTTGGTATCCATTTACTCAATGCAACCCTATCTTTTTCACCATAAAAATGGGTATTATATTGTGTTTGTTTGGCCGCCGCTCCAGGAGGAAGGCCAATGTCGCGGCCTGTCCCAAGGCAGGTGTAGGCTGTGGATGTGCTGTGGGAGCACTCTCAGGCACTCCGGATGCTGATCCAGGAGGGGAGCGAACTCCATGCAATCAGGAAGGCCAGGGAAGCTTGTTGCGGCCACCGCCGGGTGGACCAAGATGGCCGCCGCTCCGGGATCTAGGCCGAAGCCGCAGCCTTTCCTATGGCCAATGCAGGATGGGGAGGCCGCACTTCCGTGGCCACGGGCGGCGTTCTAGCAGGCTAACAGGCTCCAAAAGGCAGCGGAGGAGACCAGACGGAACCCCGGATGAAGTGGATGGCAAGAATGTACCAGGATGGTGAGGATGCTGACAGGATGGTTCACACTACCTGCGCCGCGGATCACGTGTGTGCCGAACCGAAGCTGTTGATCCGTACGGATCACTGATCAATGACGATCCGTTGCACCACTACTGGAGAGTTACAAAAAGAATTCTAAAGCCACTTACCCCTGTTAAAATAGCTAAAATTCAGAGCTATTACAGATATCTCATCCTACAAAAGGACATTTTGAGTGGTTGCCTTACAATATAACCCTTGGATGTGTAACAAATGATCCCAGTAAGGCAGCTAAGGTTTGACAAATATCTCTAGCACTTGATAAGTGGTTAGAGAACCAACCACTGCTCTCTAATTAAAAAAGCACTGCTGCCTACGTGATTAACGTGGCAGGAAAATAGGATAATTGCCCCAGCATTCCACTATCTATGGAAGAAGGGTTTTCCTGTGTGCTGGAGAGCAGAGCAAAAGTCCAAGAATGCAAGAGTGTAATTACCGGTGATTTTGTTTAGTGCTGCCCACACCCTGTCATTCCCGGCTCACACCTCAGATCCTCAGTGACCTAATGAATAATGGAAGCAGCCATAGTCTCCTTTCAAGATCAGGAGTTGATGTCACTTTCTGAACTACTGAATGCTCAATAAGAGCGTAATAAATGGGAGGCGCTGTGGTGTCATCAGTGACATCATTAGTACTTCCTATGGTTGCTATTTAGCAACCTTTCATCAGCTACTTTTATCTCTTTGGAACTTTGAATGTGAGAATTCTGCCCCACAGTTCCTATTTCTTATAATCTGGCAAGATCATTAAAAACAGTGACACACTTTTGCTGCTGGATTTTTAAATTTTATAAAGAAAAGTAATTCAAAACTAAGAGAATTCAGCAGGACTAGTAATGACTATTGCAAGCTGGAAAATTATATCTCTGAACTCGGTCTTTAAAAAAAGAAGTAAAATTACTCTTTTCTGCACAACAAATTGCCTACCTTTCCATCAGCTTTCTTTTCAGTGGTAGCAGTAGAGTAGTTTAGGGGCTGAATAAGGTCTCCTTTGGCACTGGTGTCCAGAGGGATGACAAATCTGCGTGGATATGCCTTAGCCACACTCTTATACACCTGCAGATAAAAGGTATCACATAATATATCAAACAAAATTTTAAATGATAGAGCGATGAAAAAGATTGTCAAACAAATCTGTTTATGGCAACATAGCTGGGTGTCTTGTTTAATAACAATATTTCCTTTAGACTCCTTTCACACTGGGGCGCTTTACCGTTGTTATTGTGGTGCTTTTCAGCCGTTAGCGGGGCACTTTTATTCCCCTGCTAGCGGCCAAAGAAAGGGTTAATAGCACACCTGTGTTGCAGCACTGCCACAAAGCACTTTGCAGGCGCTTTCCATTCATTTCAATGGGCAGGGACTGTTTTTGGCAACATAGCTGGGTGTATTGTTTAATAACAATACTTCCTTTAGAACCCCTTCACACTGGGGCGGTGCCAGCGTAAGCAGTAAAGCACCGCTAGTTTTAGCGGCACTTTACCAATGTCATATCGGCGCTTTTTGGCCGCTAGCGCGGGCGCTTTTAACCTTTGCTGACGGCTGAAGAAAGGGTTTAGTAGCGCCCGTGTTGTGGCGCTGCCGAAGCACCTTTGCAGGCGCTTCGGCAGCCCTGCCCATTCATTTCAATAGGCAGGGGCGGTGCGGGAGCGGTGTATACACCGCTCCCGCACTGCCCCAAAAGATGCTGCTTGCAGGACTTTTTTTCCCGTGCTGCAAGCGCACCGCCCCAGTGTGAAAGCACTCAGGCTTTCACACTGGGGTGGCTTCAGAGGCGCTTTACAGGCGCTATTTTTAGCGCTAAAACAACCTGAAAAGCGTCCCAGTGTGAAAGAGAACTTAGTATAACCATGCTTGAACAGCATCATGTAGAGGAGGAGAGAAGGTCATTAACCCTGGGTAAAATCTGTCACTGACCTATATGGAGCTGACAGAGCTATGACACAGATGAATGACTGGAGGGGGAGCAGGGCGAATGAGGGTATCAGTGGTTTGGAGGAGTTAACAGGATTTGTCATCTCACCCTGAATGGGCGAACTGACAGAACCCCACTTAATAAGCAAACCATTTTAATTTAACCAGCTGGAAGGTTTATCTTTTAATTATATTTACCAAGTTTTATACTAAAGCTCTTTGGTGAAAACCATGAAAAGTATCGTTTGATAATAACTTAATTAAAAGGTCTGGTGTGGTGGTAATATTTAAAGCAAACGCTTACTAAAGAAATAATTATCCCTTTTCCAGCCACTGCAGCAATAAAATAAATATAAGCCAGCACCTTTGTGCAGAAGAGATCCTTGTTATCACACCACTTAGCTCCCATAATAACCATGTGCATCCCCCTGTACAGCAGAACTCAGACTGGGCAAGGAAGGGCTAGCACTCGAAGCCAATAAGACTGTGCTGCAGGGTGAATGAGCTGACAGGGAACATGTTGGCAAGAAGAGAGAGCAGATTAGAAGCACTGTTTGTTGCAGCTGCTGATTCTTTGTCCAATCAGCAGTCTGGTTGTGTGTTCCTGACAATGCATTCAGCTTCTGCAGCAGAGCCCAAGGTTTTACAGTGTGTTCAGGATTTCAGGATCACAAACCTGGCTAGGAGCATACAGTGCATCCGGAAAGTATTCGCAGCGCGTCACTTTTTCCACATTTTGTTATGTTACAGCCTCAATTAAATTCATTATTTTCCTCCAAATTCTACAAACAATACCCCATAATGACAATGTGAAAGAAGTTTGTTTGAAATCTTTGCAAATTTATTAAAAATAAAAAACGAAAAAAAAAAATCCCATGTACATAGTATTGAGCAAAGGCTGTGATACTTTTGTTGAAGCACCTTTGGCACCAATTACAGCCTCAAGACTTTTTGAGTATGATGCTACAAGCTTGGCACACCTATTTTTGGACAGTTTCTCCCATTTTTCTTTGCAGGACCTCTCAAGCTCCATCAGGTTGGATGGGGAGCATTGGTGCACAGCCATTTCAGATCTCTCCATAGATGTTCAATCGGGTTCAAGTCTGGGCTCTGGCTGGGCCACTCAAGGACATTCACAGAGTTGTTCCATAGCCGTTCCTTTGCTATCTTCGCCGTGTGCTTAGGGTCGTTGTCCCGTTGGAAGATGAACCTTTGCCCCAGTCTGAAGTCCCGAGCGCTCTGGAGCAGGTTTTTATCAAGGATTGCTGTATTCATCTTTCCCTCGATCCTGACTGGTCTCCCAGTTCCTGCCGCTGAAAATTATCCCCACAGCATGCTGCCGTCACCATGCTTCACTGTAGGGATGTTAATGGCCAGGTGATGAGTGGTGTGTGTTTTTTCCCCCAGATATGACACTTGCCATTCAGGCCAAAGAGTTACATTTTTGTTTCATCAGACCAGAGAATTTTATTTCTCAAGGTCTGAGAGTCCTTCAGGTGCCTTTTGGCAAACTCCAGGCGGGCTGTCATGTGCCTTTTACTGAGGAGTGGCTTCCATCTGGCCACTCTAACATACAGGCCATATTGGTGGAGTGCTGCAAAGAAGGTTGTTCTTCTGGGAGGTTCTCCTCTCTCCATAAAGAAACGCTGGAGCTCTGTCAGAGTGACCATCGGGTTCTTGGCCACCTCCCTAACTAAGGCCCTTCTCTCCCCCGATCGCTCAGTTTGGCCAGGGTGTCCCGCTCTAGGAAGAGTCCTGGTGGATCCAAACTTCTTCCATTTACAGATAATGGAGGCCACTGTGCTCATTAGGACCTTCAATGATGCACATTTTTCTGTACCCTTCCCCTGATCTGTGCCTCCATACAATCCTGTCTCGGAGGTCCACAGAAAATTCCTTGAACTTCTTGGCTTGGTTTGTGCTCTGACATGCCCTGTTAACTGTGGGATCTTATATAGACAGGCGTGTGCCTTTCCAAATCATGTCCAATCGACTGAATTTAGATGGACTCCAATCAAGTTGTAGAAACATCTCAAGGATGATCAGTGGAAACAGGATGCACGTGAGCTAAATTTTGAGTGTCATGGCAAAGGCTGTGAATACTTATGTACGTGTCAGTTTTTCGTTTTATTTTTAATACATTTGCAAAGATTTCAAACAAACTTTTCACTTTGTCATTATGGGGTATTGTTGGTCGAATTTTTAGCAAAATAATGAATTTAATCCATTTTGGAAAAAGGCTGTAACATAACAAAATGTGGAAAAAGTGAAGCGCTGTGAATACTTTCTGGATGCACTATATTACTCCCTCCAAACTATACAAGCACCAGCAAGAAGGAAAGATCAGTAAAACAGAAATTAATCTGCATTGTTTATCCAGAGCTGTAGCCATTATGTGCATGGCTATAGTTCTGGGTACACAATGCAGATTTAGCACAGCATGCTTGAAATTAGGATTTACCTCCTAGTCTACTCTGATGCAGTTCCAGGCTTCCATTTATTGATCTCTCACCACCACCTTCTCTTGTTCTTCCAGACCGGAGATTTTTCTTCTTTGGACATTGGTGAACCACTGATGCTGTAACTCTCACCTATGCATACACTTGTTAAATTGGAGCAGCACCCAGCGGTTACTTATGCTAGGACTGTACACTGCACTGGGCATGTGTCACA
This sequence comes from Rana muscosa, assembly GCA_029206835.1. Taxonomy (NCBI): domain Eukaryota; kingdom Metazoa; phylum Chordata; class Amphibia; order Anura; family Ranidae; genus Rana; species Rana muscosa. The sequence continues at coordinate 240,378,577 of CM055124.1, forward strand.
GGAATGGAAAGAGACATACAAGTCTCTTCTAAAATAAAACTCCTGCTTACAATTTTGTTACTTTTACTGGGGATCAGGAGGCAAGAGAGAACTGTGTCTGTGGAGCAGAGACAAGGTTCTCCCCTGGTCCCCCTACTAGAAATGTTCCCACCCTTCCCAGGTCACCTCATTTAATGCTTCTCCAGATTTGCGCAGATTCTGCAGCTCAAAGATTCCCACTGCTTCTCCATTGTCCTGGCAGCAGAGATCAAGCACTATGCAGCCTTGGTCTTCAAAGGCATTAATTTGATGGAAGGTTGAAAATGCTTTGGTGTGAAAATTCACAGGGTGCTTCTAAAAAGACACATTAAAATAAACATACATTTTTAAAAATAACTTTAGTACAACTGCAGCAAGTATTTATTAGTAAGGTCTCATTCACACGGGGGCTTGGACCCGTAGTCTCTGAATGGGTTGTGTGTTTATGCAGCTTGATCTGCCAGGTGCTGTGTGCAGGCAGCCCATTCAAGTCTATGGGGATGCAGCAGCTGCTCATCCCAATTTGACAGCTGTGCTGGTGCAGGAGAGCAGCCCTGAACGCACAGTGTCTGCTTAATGTACAGATGTGCAGGATAAGGGAGGTGACCAGTTATTATACAGGTAACATACAGAGATAAAAAACGGAGGTCATATGTATTACAGAGGAGTGGAGGTAAAAGGGTTAAACCTTATTTAGCTACATCACTAACCTAATCTCAAAATACCAACCAAATCGATCTTTACGGTCTCCCAAGACCTTCTGCCCTCTATTTTCCTTTTCACCTCCTCCCATACTCGCATCCAGGACTTTTCCTGATCTTCTCCCACCCTCTGAAACTCCCTACCCCAATCTGTCCGACTATCTCCTACTCTGCTTGCTTTTAGATGATCCCTGAAAATCCTTCTATTCAGAGAAGCCTATTCTGCCCCTGCCTAACAACTGTACATTTATTTTCTCCATCAGATCGTTCCCCCCCCAGTTATTACCTGTTGTATCATTTGACCCTCCCTTTAAGATTGTAACAAGCAGGGCCCTCGGTTTCCTTCTGTATTGAATTGTATTGTAACTGTACTTTACAGCCGGGTGACAGCTTGCGGCTGGATGATGAAGACACGTAATCTGACCACTCTCTCATGGATCAGTAGAACAGATAAGTGTGGTCAGGAGAACACAAAAACAGTCAGGATCAACCAGGTATTGTACAACATGGAAAGGGATAAATGACACTGCAAAAGCACTGTGCTGTATATTGTACTTGAACCACTTCAATACAGCACGCCATCATATGATGTCCTTGACTTTGTGAGGGGATATCTGAATGATGCCTGCAACTGCAGGCATCATTCAGATATTATTTGCAGGCGGCGATTCTGTGCACAATAGTAATTCCGCCGCTTGATCGTTCTTATAGGCGACGGGAGGGGACGTCACCCCCTCTCCCGCCGCCATCCGGTGCTTCTCCGGGCTCTCCCGTTCCATCGGGGACCCGGAGAAAAAAAATCGTACGCCGCCGGATGACGACCATAGAGATTTCCGGTGACCATATGGTCACCAGTCATCTCTATGACCGTTGGAGGCCGTTATGACGTCACGCCCGGACCCTGGATGTAAACAAAGCCGGGAATCGCGGGTGTCAGCATGAGATCGTGATTTTTTTTTTCCCGATCACATGCTTTCCAGCCTGGAGGAGAGATGTGGGGTCTTGTTGACCGCCGCATCTCTCCATAAAGAGGACCTGTCACGATAGATTCCTATTACAAGGGATTTTAAGGCGTGACATGTTGGGTACCTATTTACTCAGCAGAACATCTTTCACATTATACAAAAAAAATTAGGCTAACTTTACTGTTCTGTTATTTTTTAATGCATGAAAGTTTTTTTTTCCCCCAAAAAAAGGCGTTTGAAAAATTATTGCACAAATACCAGGCGAGATAAAAAAGTTGCAATGACCGCCATTTTATTCCCTAGGGCACAGGTGTCAAACACAAGGACCACGGGCCAAATCCGGCCCTCCAGGCCATTTCATGTGGCCCTCGCACCTCTCCTGCAGCTGCAGGATAGCTTCAACCCTCCTCTGGTCCTACTCCAGACCCTTACTTTCTGCTTTCAAGCAATGCATCCAGCTTCTTCCCAGCAGCAGCATAAGGAAAGGGGGGTGCACTGTGATGTAAGGGAGAGTGGGGGACTCAACTTCTGATGGTGGGGTGGCTCTTGACATCTAATGTAAAGGGAAGGGGATGCGCTGGACATCCAATCTTACTGATACAACCGGCCCTTTTGAGGGCAATCATAATGCAGATGCGGCCCACAATGAAATTGAGTTTGACACCCCTGCCCTAGGGTGTCTGCTAAAAAAAAACATATATAATGTTTGGGGGTTCTGAGTAATTTTCTAGCAAAAAAATGATGATTTTTACATGTAGGAGAGGAGTGGCAGAATAGACCCGGTATTGAAGTGGTTAAAGTGATTGTAAAGTCTCTTTTTTTTAAATAACAAACATGGTATACTTACCTGCTGTATGCAGTTGGCTTTGCACAGAGCAACCTTGATCCTCCTCTTCTCGAGTCCCTCTTCGGAGCTCCTGGCCCCTCCTTCCTGTCCAGTGCCCTCACAGCAAGCAGCTTTCTATGGGGGCACCCAAGCCGAGTCACAGTTCCGTGTGTCCATTCAGACACGGAGCCCCGACCCGGCCCCCTCTCTCTTTTGATTGGCTGACTGACTTTGATTTACAGCCGCGGGAGCCAATGGGGCCGCTGCTATGTCTCAGCCAATCAGGAGGAGAGTCCCGGATGGCTAAGACACGCGTGGACATCGCTGGAAAGAGATGGGGCTCTTGTAAGTAATTAGGGGGTGCTGGGGAGGCTGCTATACACAGAAGGCTTTTAATCTGAATGCATAGGATGCATTCAAATCTAAATAAAAAATGTCTGCCTTTACAGCTCCTTTAAAGGAATAGAAAAACATTTACTTTTTTTTCCCTTTTTTTTTTTTGGGTTATAAACTCTTTAACTGAAAAAAAGTGACCAGGAATTCTAAATTGCTAATCTGCATGCTTGTTCTAGGTCTGTGTCTCAGAACTAAGGACAGAGATGCCCAGGCAACTTATGCCGCATACACACACGACCGTTTTTAAAGTCATTGAAAAAAACTGCATTTTTCTCGACGTGATTTTTCGCGTTTCCTCTCAAGCCTGCCTTGCCTACACACTATCGTAAAAAAAAAAGTTCGAGTAAAGCGCAGTGACGTACAACGGCACTATAAAGGGGAAGTTCCATTCGGATGACGCCACCCTTCATGTTAGTAAAGTTTGATTCGCGCTTTTCAGCCCATTACAGCGTGACGAATGTGCTATCTCCATTACGAACGCTAGTTTTACCAGAACGAGCGCTCCAGTCTCATACTTGATTCTGAGCATGCGCATTTTTTTTTCACATCCTTAAAGCCTACACACGCCCGTTTTTCATGACGAGAAAAACGATGATGTAAAAAACGACGTAAAAAATTAGAGTATGTTCCAATTTTTTCATGCCCGTTTTTCATGTCGTGAAAAATGCTCTGAAGCCCACACGATCATTTTTAATGACCATTTTAAAAAAATTACCTTTTTCTCGTCATTAAAAACGGTCGTGTGTACGCGCATAACAATCCGAGAAGGATGTCATAATGGCAAACCCCTTTTTTTTTTTATCATGCAGGCCATGGATTCTGCATTTATAGAGCAAGCCATTGTGCATTTATATTAATGGAAAACAATTTACCTTTCCTGTGTGTTTATTAATAACGTGGAAGACCGTGTTGAGCTCAGGCTCCCAGCTCATGATCCCAGCAAAGGACTTTCCTCTAATTTGGTTAATCAATAACTTCATAATGTTCAATCTCAGAGGCTGTTCCACAAACACCACATAATTCTCACTCATTCCTTTAGAGAAAAGCAAAATGAAAGCAGCATTAAAAATGGGACCATAAAAAGCCCAACTTTACCATCTCAAAGCCTGTAAAATTCTACAACTGAACTAATTCAAATGATCACACAGGTTACAAGCGAAGTGTTGACTTAGATTGACTTGACTTAAGACTAGAGGTCGACCGATATGGGTTTTTCTCTGGCCGATGCCGATATTTAGAAATCGCTGCGGCCGATGGCCGATATATGATGCCAATTTTTTTGGGCCGATATATGATGCTGATTTTTTTTGAGATTTTATGAGATGAAGGGGGAAAAAAAAAAAACTAACAGTTTGACCCCTTTCACACTGGGGCGTTTTTCAGGCACTTTTGGGCTAAAAATAGCACCTGTAAAAATGGCTGCAAAACAGCTCCCCTGCAGTCTCAGTGTGAAAGCCTGAGTGCTTTCACACTGAGGCGGTGTGCTGGCAGGATGTTAAAAAAAGTCCAGCAAGCAGCATCTTTGGAGCGGTGTTTACCGCTCCTCCACCACTACTGCCCATTGAAATGAATGGGCACTGCTGCCGAAGCGCCTGCAAAGCGCTTCTGCAGCGGTGCTACACGGGCACATTTAACCTCTTCATCGGCCGCTAGCTGGAATATAAGCACCCCGCTAGCAGCCTAATATCGCTGCTAAAATTATGGTAAAGCGAGGCTAAAACTAGCTGCGTTTTACTGCCAACGCCTGCCCGCTCCAGTGTGAAAGCAGCGGAGTTCCGCCCAAAAAAATAATAATATTAAAAGTCAGCAGCTGCAGTATTTGTAGCTGCTGACTTTTATTATATGGACACTTGTCCTGGGCGCCCGCGATGTCGGCGCCCGAAGCTGATCTTGCTCTCGAGTGCTGCCGCCGCCATCTTCGGTAAGGGAATCAGGAAGCAGGCACAAAAACAGGTAATCAAAACTTTGACGGAAAAAAAAAAAAAAGTTTAGTTTTATTTAACATTCATTAAAGTGTATTTTTTCCCCAAAAATTGCGTTTGAAAGACCGCTGCGCAAATACCGTGTGACATAAAATATTGCAACAACCGCCATTTTATTCCCTAGGGTCTCTGCTAAGAAAAAATATATAATGTTTGGGGGTTCCAAGTGATTTTCTAGCAGAAAATACAGGGTTTTTACTTGTAAGCTACAAGTGTCAGAAAAGATTTTGTCTTTAAATGGTTAAACTGAGAACTTCTTCTACACAAGTTCAGTTCATTGATAAGAAGAAACATTGTATCTCTTTTCTCTCACTTGGCAGGCTGCCCAGAGTTACTCCACAGGAAACTTCAGGCAACTTGTATTGACTTCTATGAAAGACGTTATTTGCAAGCCACTCAGAATTTTTTTTTATTTTTTTAATTTTTTTTTTTAATCGGCTTTTGTTTTCAGAATAAATCGGCCGATGCCGATTAATTAAAAAGTGCCAAAAATCGGCCGATATATCGGCCGACCTCTACTTAAGACTACATCTATCATATAGGGGTTGATTTTTTAATAATGAATTGCATAGCCATTCACCGAAAAATAAATGTTATTAGGTTATATACTGTGCCTTATGGATTGTAAATCATTGATTTTAAACAGAAAATACCACAAATGGAGCTATGTATTAGAAGGCATTTCCTATAATACTTGGCTCCTAGTGAGCAAATGCAACATTTTCCATTTAAACTCAATGATCTACATCAGGGAAGTCCAAACTTTTGACCTTCCTGGGCCACATTGGAAGAGAAATGGTCTTGGGCCACACATAAAATACACCAACAATAAGGATAGCTGATGAGCAGAAAAAGTCGGGCAGATCACAGGTTAAAAACCATCAATATAGATATGTACCCGTATATACTCGAGTATAAGCCGACCCGAATATAAGCCGAGGAACCTAATTTTACCACAAAAAACTGTGAAAACGTATTGACTCAAGTATAAGCCTAGGGTATCCATCTGCATGCCTCACTTTGCCTCGCTGTGTCCATGTGCATGCCTCACTGTGCCCATGCCTCACTGTGCCCATGACTAGACTGACATTTAACATGGGAGTCTATGGAAGGGGTGCCCGGCTTTGAATAATCGGTGCTCCCCGACTGTAGGTGCCCCAGACAAAAAACTTTGCACACTTGTAGATGAAGAGTGGGGCTACACATGTGCCAAGTTTCGGGTCCAGGGGACCCATGACCAGCCGGTACCGGGTCCCCAAAAACACCGGAGAAATGAACGTTTAACATGGGAGTCTATAGAAGGGGTGCCCGGCTTTGGAAAAAAATAAATAAAAATCGGTGCTCCCAGGCCGTAGGTCCCTCGGATAACAAACTTTGCACACTTGTAGAGGAAGAGTGGGGCTACATGTGTGCCAAGCTTGGGGTCCAGGGGACCTACGGCCGGCCAGTACCGGGTCCCCAAAATCCGGGAGATCAGGCGCAAAAAGCTGACTCGAGTATAAGCCGAGGGGGGCATTTTCAGCACACAAAAAGTACCAGTTACTTACCGGTAATGGTCTTTCTGGTAAGTCTTCCAGGACGGCACAATGAGAGATGACTAGTCCACCTGACAGGAAACACAATCAATCAGAGGTTAAAAACCCCACCCCTCCCTGTGCTCCTCAGTTTGTGAAAAAGTACTCCACACTAGTGCACGAGAGTGAAAACAACATACCACAACAACTCTATATATATATTAATATACTTAACCAGAGCGGTGGGAAGTAGGCCTGCCGTCCTGGAAGACTTACCAGAAAGACCATTACCGGTAAGTAACTGGTACTTTTCTCAAGACGTCTTCCAGGACGGCACAATGAGAGAGAAGCAAGTAATTTGCAGGCCTACCTTAGGGTGGGACGACCGCTTGCAGGACCTTCCTACCAAATGAGAGGTCCTGAGGCGACAGCAACTCCACTCTGTAATGCTTCAAAAAAGTGTTCTGGCTTGACCATGTCGCAGCTTGGCAGATTTGTTCGACCGAAGCTCCGGCCCTTTCTGCCCAGGAGGTCGCCAGAGACCGAGTGGAATGTGCTTTAACCTTCGGGGCTGTCTTAGCAGCCTGGTCATAAGCTAGGGAGATTGCTTGTTTTATCCACCTAGCTATGGTTACTCTAGAAGCCTGTTGGCCCTTTTTCTGACCAGAAAAATTAATAAATAAGTGGCTGGATTTTCTGAAAATGCTAACTCTATCCAAATAAGTAAGCAGACATCGTCTGACATCCAAACAATGAAAGGAAGCCTCCCTTTCATTCTGGGGATTGGAACAAAAAGAAGGGAGTATTATTTCCTGCGTTCTATGAAATTTTGATACTACCTTGGGAAGGTACAGGGGGTCCTGCCTGAGAACAACCCTGTCCTCAAATAAACGAAAAAACGGCTCTTTAATTGACAGAGCCTGCATATCACCTACTCTTTTGGCTGTCGTTATCGCCAGCAGAAAGGTAAACTTAACTGTGAGAAGTTTAATAGAAATACTGTCTAAAGGCTCGAACGGAGCCTTAGTTAACTGTTCTAGAACCAAGGAGAGATCCCAGGGTGGAACCCTAGAGATCTGTACTGGAGACATTCTGTCCCTAGCTGACAGGAATCTTTTAATCAACGGGTCCTGGGACAATCTTCTGTCCAGGAAGTAAGATAAGGCTGCTACCTGAACTCTTAGTGTCTTGGTAGCCAGCCCCAGATCAACTCCATCCTGGAGAAATTCCAGAATGACCGAAGTTTCCTGTTGGGAAACCTCTCTCTCTGAACACCAGCGAGAGAAGACCCCCCACACCTTAGCATAAATCCGCCTGGTGACCTCCTTTCTACTAGAGAGGAGAGTGATGATCACTCTCTCTGAACAGCCCTTCTCCCGCAGGTTCTGCCTTTCAAGCACCAGGCCGTCAGTTTGAAGAAGCTGGGCTCTGGGTGGAAGACCGGACCCTGAAGAAGAAGGTCTGACCGAACTGGTAGATGGAGAGGGGGAGCTACCGACCAGTTCTCCAGAGTGGGAAACCAGGCTCTCTTGGGCCACCAGGGGGTGACCAAAATGAGACAGCATTCTGAGAGGTCCAGCTTCTGCAGGATCCTCGGAATCAGACTCAGAGGAGGAAAGGCATAGGCCAGATGAAAACTCCACACCTGGGCCAGCGCATCCACTCCCTCTGAGCCCCATTCCCGGGTCAGGGAAAAGAACCTCTTTAGCTTTTTGTTTTCCCTGCGGGCGAAGAGGTCTATCTCCGGATTGCCGAACCGTTGGCACACCAGATCGAACACCTCTGTGTTCAACTCCCATTCTCCCTGGAGAATCGGGTGGCGACTTAAAAAGTCCGCCCCTACGTTGTGAACCCCTTTTATGTGAACCGCTGTGATAGAGGGAATCCGGAGCTCTGCCCAGCTCAGGATCTCCAGAGACAAAGCCAGAAGGGTACGCGACCTGGTGCCTCCCTGATGGTTCAGGAATGCCACTGTGGTGGCATTGTCGGATAGAATCTGGACCTCTCGGCCCCTGACTCTCTCCTCGAAGGCCTTTAGAGCCTCCCGGACCGCCAACAATTCCCGGAGGTTTGAGGAGGCGCCCCTCTGACCTCGGTTCCAGAAACCCTGAGCTCTGAGCTCGTCTAAGTGAGCCCCCCAACCCCAGGCGCTTGCGTCTGTGGTTATCCTGAGAGGGTTGGACTGACTCCACAGACGACCCACCAGTAAATTCTGAGGAAGGAGCCACCACCTCAGAGATTCCTTTGCCACCACTGGGATGGGGACCCTGTAGTCTAGAGATTCCCTTGATCCGTCCCAAGAGGATAGAAGGAATTCTTGGAGAGGTCTGGAGTGGAGCTGAGCCCACGGCACCGCTGGGATGCAAGAGGTCATTAGACCCAGCACCCGCATGATGCTTCTGAAAGAAGATTCCTCTGCCTCCAACATAGACCTGACCGTTGTCATAAGACCTTGGACCTTGTCCTGGGGTAAAACAAGTTTTCTTTCTAAGGAATCCACTAGGAATCCCAAGTAAACTTTCTTCTGTTCTGGGACCAGAGGATTTTTCTTTGTTGATGATCCACCCCAGGCTTTCCAAGGTGCTCACGACCCTGGCCAGGTCTGCAAGAAGGAGATCTCGACTCTGATTGTAGAGAAGCAGATCGTCGAGGTAGGGGACTACTGCTATACCCTGCAGGTGCAGGTAAGCAATCACCTCCGCCATGATCTTTGTAAAGACTCTTGGACTGGATGACAGTCTGAAGGGAAGCGCAGCAAACTGCCAATGCTGCACTCCCTGGGCGGAAGTGATTGCAAACCTGAGGAAGGCCTGATGTACTGGGAATATCGGGACGTGTAGATGGGCGTCCTTTAGGTCTATGGTCACCATGAATACCCCCTCAGAAGAAGCTTCCTGAGAGTGTACACGCTCTCCATCCGAAAGTCCCAGATAAGCGTTCAAGGGTCTCAAGTTTATTATAAGTCGATGCTTCCCTGATGGCTTTGGAACAACGAAAACGTGGGAATAGACGCCCAAACCTTGTTGTTCCGTAGGTACCGGGATAACTACTCCCTGCCTTTCCAGATCTGAGACATTCTGTACCAGACCTGCAGCTTTTAAGGGGTCCCTGGGTAGATGCGTTACCAGAAACTTCGGGGGAGGGGAGTGAAGGAACTCTAGCTTGTAGCCCTCCTTTAAAATTTGGAGGACATGGGGGCTCTGAGATATGCTTTCCCATCTGGGGAGAAACTGGGAAAGCCTTCCCCCTACCCTTACGTCACTTAGAGTTCTTGTCATTAGGCTTTTGGCTGGAGAAAAGGATACCTCCCTTCTGTTTGTCCTTGCCAGCACTCCACCTCCTAGTATTGATAGGTCTTTTGTCTGAAGACCGGTTCTTACCCTGGGGGCCTCGAAAAAATCTCCTTTTTTCCTTTTTAGGTTTGGTAGGAAATTTCTTACCCTTTTCGGTGGACCTGGACAAGGCTTGGTCAAGTCCTGTACCAAAAAGAAGGGAGCCCTCAAATGGGAGACCACATAAACGGGTCTTGGATGCACTATCACCATCCCAGGTTTTAACCCATACAGCTCTTCTAGCAGAGTTTAAGAGGGCTCCAGTCTTTGCGGTGGTTCTTACGGTTTCTACCGCTGCGTCCGCTAGGTACGCCACCGCGTTACCTATTAGCTGCAACGACTCCAAGACTTCCTTGGATTTGGAAGTGCCTGAAACATGGTCCGTTAATTTTGAGATCCATGCATCTGCATTCCTGGCTACGCATGCTGAAGCCAGCGCCGGGCTCATGGCTGCCGCATTGGCTTCCCAGGCCCTCCGCAAGGTGGTTTCAGCACGCCGATCCATCTGATCTTTGAGGTTACCAGTATCCTCAAAGGAGAGGTCAGACTGTTTGGATACCTGGGCTAAGGAAGCATCCAATCTGGGTGTTTTGAAGAACCTGTCTTCATCTTCCTCCTTGAAAGGGCACCTACGTTTCCACGTTTTTGGTCTTAAAAGCTTCCTTTCAGGATCCTTCCATTCTTGAAGGATAATGTCCTTCAGTGCCTGGTGGACGGGGAAGGTTCTGGGTTGAGACTTCAACAAACCCTGATACATTCTATCCTGTGCGGCAACCTGTTCCGCAGGCTCCTGGATCTCCTCAGAAGCATAAATTGCCCCAAGGAGGCCCTCCATATCATCGGCCGAGAAGATGTGCCTTCCTGGCCTGGAGCCCTCTTCCTCGTCCTCTGCCTGACTATCCACCAGACCCTCATCAGATACTTCTCGATCGGAGATATCTGAATCCTCCTCCGGCTCCGAACCCTGTGAAGGTAGGGATTTTAGAGGCTGCGGGCGTCTTTTAACTACCCTGGGAGTCAAAGAACTCTCCTGAGAGGAAGAGCCCCCCCCACTTGTCTGAGGTTCTGGTTCCCTAGACCTGAGTGAGGATTGAAATTCCTTAAGCGTAGTCAGCATCTGGGTCTGGACAGACAAGAAGTCTTTCATGACCTGCAATGTTTCTTTTCCAGCCAATTTCTGAATGCATTTAAAACAGAAAGGTCTGGAATAGTCTGGAGGCAACCTATCGTTGCAGTAGCCACATCTTTTGATGCGAGCAGGGGCTTTAGAGGGACGGCTGGTAGACCCCTGGGCAGTGACGTCCCCTCCTGCAGAAAAAACAAATATACACAGGGAATTTTTTAGTACCAAACACCCCTGTGCAGAGCAAAAAGGGGGAAGAGTCGGGGTACCTCCCCCATCATAACCCCTGCTGGCTGGGTAGGACTCACCTCCTGTGGCCTCCTCTGTAGCCTTGGCCGTACCGGGCCTTTCCTCATGCTCCATGCGCCGTCCGGGCTCGAACCGTGTCGCTAAGAGCAAACAGGAGGAATGGGCGCCTCTTTTCCTGGCATCTTTATAGTTGAAGCTGGCTGAAAAGACGCCGGCCGTCGCCATCTTGCCGTAGACCGGAAACCGGAAGTGGCGCGGCGCGCGGTGACGTCATTCCGGGCGCTAGAGGAGGAAATCAATGAGTCCTCCAGGCCATGGGAAAATGGCGCCGCACATGCCTGAGCGGCGCCAATAGCCAGAACAGCGCTTCACCGCTGGGTTCACCACCGCATCTGCGGGAGACCTGCCAGCCCCCCCTCCGAAGTGGACACCCACCAGGTAGGGAGGAAAAAAGAGGAAATATTTGGCCCCTGAAGCTTCCAGGTACCCTGTACCTTAGGGCTTCAGAAAACTCAGGGGGGTTCTTCAAGGCTATTCCTTCCCCCCTGAGTATGTTACAACAAAAGGGGGGACCCCCCAGGAAGGATGAGCCCGTCCTGCTAGGTCCAGAGGCTTCCTAAGCGTTCGACCTAGGTCCCAGGGGGAGACCTCCAGCACCAGGCCTTTAGGTCTTTATTTTCTAAACGGTTTCGCTGTGGGGAAACACAATCAAAAAACTGAGGAGCACAGGGAGGGGTGGGGTTTTTAACCTCTTTGATTGATTGTGTTTCCTGTCAGGTGGACTAGTCATCTCTCATTGTGCCGTCCTGGAAGACGTCTTGAGAAAAAGGTGCTGAAAAACTCGGCTTATACTCGAGTATATACGGTATGTATCTATCATATGTATCTGAGTAATAAAACTGAAATTTTTTGTAATTTTTTTTATTGTAAAAGTGGGCAACATAAAACTAGTGCGATATTTGACACTGTTTTTGATAAACACATCAATATCTGATTGGATGGATGTAGTAGCGATTCTCAAGGTGCTCATCAGATATTTTGGTTCATCCTTGAAAATCGTTGCTCACAAATTTAGGTGCTGCCGAAAACCGATGACATGAATAAGGTGCGATTGTGAAGAGTGGGAGATTTTACTTTGTGAAGATAAAACTTATAAAAAAAGTCCAGTAAAGAAACACTGTCAATTTCTCTCTTTTTTTCGGCAACATATGTTCAAAAAATGTAAATGCATTTTTACAAAAAAAATAAAAATCATAATTTTTAGCCAAGTTAAGGAGTTGGTCTTGGGCTGCATTCAAAGCTGCTGCAAGTGGGCAGCAAGTTTGACACCCCTGATTTATATTTTTGCACCATTCACACAGAACAAATGGCTGAATGGCTTTGTGATTTTTTTTTTATAAGTCAACCCTTTAGTGTAATTCGTGGAGTATTGGAAACAACTATTTGGTAGTAATAAATAAATATAGCACTCACATTTAATGGAGGAAATATCGGCTTGTCATCTGTGGAAGTCTTGACATCTCTAGCAAAGATTGGCAGGCAAGGTGGTGTGCTGAGATCGGCCGGGAAGCTGCTGGGTGGTGAGAAGGAAGTGCTGGAGAATAGAGAGGCCAGTGGCATGGTGTGCATCGGTGTCTGGGTGTCCTTGGCTTGCTTGACACTCTTCTAAAATTTTGAGTTCAGCCAGGAAAGCACTGGGCAGAAACAGACAAGAGCGCTGTGGCCAATACAACGCCCCCTGATGGAGAGACGTCATCACCTCATCACAGCGGAGATTGTCGAGCCAGCCGAGGACACTGAGAAGCTGCCGCTCTGCAGCGTTTCACGTGGTTTAGCTTCCCCAGCCACAGCGCTTCTGTCTGTTTCTGCCTAGCCACTTCCTGGCTGAACTCTGCATTTCAGAAGAGTGTCAGGAAAGCCAAAGACACCAATGCACACCACACCACTGTCTCCAGAGCTTCCTTCTCACCACCCAGCAGCTTCCCGGTCAATCTCTGCACACCACCCAGCAGCTTCCCGGCCGATCTGTGCACACCACCAGTCACTTGCCGGCCGATCTCTGCTAGAGATGTCAAGACTTTAACAGATGACAAGCTGATATTTCCTTCAATGTGAGTGCTATATTTATTCATCACTACCAAATAGTTATTTCCAATACTCCACACTCCGAGGCACCCCCTGCTTTTTTTAGTTTTCATAAACACACACTAGATTTACTCGGGACCTATATACGGGAGCAGCCTCTTCACTCCAAATGTTTATCTGTTTAACCGTTTACCCCCCTTTTTATCCCTCACATCCACCCCCTCTGCATTACTGGTCTGCCTACAGCAGCGCCACATTTTTTTCCTACTGAATATCATGAATCTTCAAGGACATTTTTTTTTTACATCAAGGAGGAGGGGCTTCCTCCTAACTGCATGCCTGGGATAAGGGCAGATGGATTCCAGGAAGTAAATGCTGCATGAATTGTCTGCCCTTACGCAAGATGGCCATGGCTGGAAATGCTAGGGGCTGTTTTTCAAAGCAAATGAAAGCATGGAGACATGGACAGATGAGTGAATTTGCTTTGTAGATAAAAAACGAATTAAAAGGAGAAGTATGGGATGGGTTAAATAACTAGTACATATCAAATTAGTCACATATCAGCTAATCTTTTTTTCCTACCTCTTAGTTTTTACAGCATGTGCACATGAACTTTCCTTCTGCTGGCAAAAACCGTCCATTTTCAGTTTGAAAAGTTCTCAGGTGGTGTGTACATCTTCACCAACACACCTCCTGCCTCTGTCCCCCCCTCCTCTAAGAGACATGGCTGTGCTGATAGATAGGGAGGGGGGGGGGAGCAGCTACGCTCTGTGAAGTCTCAGAAACAAGTAGAGGGAGGAGAGAGGACATCAATCAAGCAAAATGACAGGAAAGGGGGATGCATCCAGACTCTATATTCACACCATTGTCTGGATGATGCTGTATGAAAGACTGTAGAACCTCCCACAGGTATTCATCTTGATTTTAAACAGAATAGGGGCACTTCTGAGAGGGCTGGGAGGGTTTATAGATATCAGCAGCTCACATAGAATAGATGTAAGCAAAAAAAAGGAAACCTATACTTCTCTTTTAAATAGTGTTTTTGGTTTGTGATGCTCGTATACCATTTAGTTCTGCTTTAATACCTAGTAAAGCATTAAAATGCTCCAAAATAAGGAAATACTAGTGAACTGTTCTCTAAATGCTTGCAAACCTTCTACTAACCCCTTGCTATTCAATCCCATTATTTTGGAGGTAGATGGGGTGAACACAAGTCTATAATAAAAACTGAAAGTCAAGGAATCTTGTACCGTCCTATTCATCTGCAATTCAATAGTGGTGTATACGACATTTTAAAAGTGATGCCATTAATATACAGTGTTTTAATTTAATTTTACCTGACTTATAAAAAAAAGAAAAATCAATAACATAAAAAAAAAAAAAAAAACAACACTTTAGTTTATATTTTAACTTCTCATATTGGTGTCATAGATTTAATCCAGGAAAATATGTGATAAAAATGTTTTCAGTAGCCAGTAAAATTTGTAATGGCAAAAAAAATAAAAAAACAACACACACGAGCCAGAATTACATACATCTATATCAGTAAGAGAGAGCAAAAGGTTGAGCAAGTTCATCTATTATTCTCTTTTGGATAACCACAACCAAACTCACCAAAGCTGTGATAATAGGCAGGTTTCATTTTCTCCTCTGGATTTATGGAACATATGACTTGTGCTCCTTCCAGAGTTTCTCCCGAGCAGGACTTCTGAGGGGGAACTCTAATTATATTGTACCGTGTACCTGTCAGGAAATACATTTCATATGGTGATAATAAGCTTTAAAAAGGAGAATTAAAAAAAATAAAATAACATACATACTTAGCTACCTGCTGCAGCATCAGTCCGTTCTGCTGCAAGCTGTCCCCTACTGGCTCTAAGTCAGAGAACTAAGTGATCACATGACTGCTGATCGCTCAGTTCTCAGTGTTCTCTGAGCAGACAGTGGTGACTGTCAGTCACCAGATCTCTGCTCTGTCCCTCCAGTGCTTACTGGGCAGGAAAAGGGATGGGAGCAGCTGGCACAGCCTCTCAGCAGCGCACTGAGAGGCTAAGCCTGAAGCCTGTAAGGCAGCCGGGTGGATTCTGACATTTTCTGCATTATTGTTGGGATCTCTCCAGAGTCTGAAGTGGCTATGTGATGGCAGCCAACAGCTGGCTTTAGCCTGCTGTCAGATGATTCTGGGTCACTGAAGAGCACAAGTGGGTGCACTGCTGTGACAAGCATGAGAAGTATGTCAAAAAGAACTTTGGCCCTATTTCTCTTTTAAAGAGCATTACCTACAGTGAAAACATACAGAAAAAAAATACACAGACAATGGAAATTATTCAATACAATACAATACATTCCTTCTTTTGAAAAAAAAATAAAAGCCAGTCATGACCCTAAAGGGTAGCTGGACAGAGAATATCAGGTACTGTGGCATTCTGGGTACCCTCTCCAGCATCATGGGTGCCCTAAATTGCAGGACACTGTAACATGCAACGTTCAGCACTGATGTTGTATACTGGTGATACTATGTGCTCACACAGCCTTTCTAATTCGTTGATGGCGCAGGACTACAACTAGCAGCCTTATATTACATTATATATTATAGCGCCCTAGAATAATAGGATTTTTAATAACAGCTTACCTGTAAAATCATTTTCTTGGAGTACACCACGGGACACAGAGCCTTTAATCATTACATAGTGGGTTGTATAGTTTACCAGAGGTGATTGGACACTGGCACACCCAATGAAGACGAGTTCCCCTCTATACAGTATAACCCCTCCCATAAGGGAAGTACCTCAGTTCTGTAGAAAAGCAGTAAGGATCCCATTGAAGGGGGGGACCTCTATGTCCCGTGGTGTACTCCAAGTAAAGGATTTTACAGGTAAGCTGTTATTAAAAATCCTATTTTCCTTTTAGTACACCACGGGACACAGAGCCTTTAATCATTACATAGTGGGACGTCCGAGAGCAATGCTCAATATGAGGGGAGGGAGACATATCAAGCAGGCCGCCATCGGACACAAGGCCCTATACTGCTGCCTGCAGCACACTACGCCCGAAGGCGGAATCCTCATGCCCTCTTACATCTGTTTGATAGAATTTGATAAATGTATGGACTGAAGACCAAGTTGCAGCTTTACAGTTCTGACATTTGACCCTTAAATGGTACTCAGGGCTAGTTTCAGATCTATCCCCAATTGACAAAAGGACAGAATCTTACTAATGACATACTTTTGCGTGTTCCACCCTCTGGATTCACTACAGGAAACATATGCCTTCAAGATTCTATAATAGATGAGCCTGGAGGCCGACTTTCTAGCATTGAGAGTGGAGAGAACTGGACCCGAGAGACCACGGTTCTTCAATAAGTAGGTTTCAACAGCCAAACCGTCAAATTTAGCTTTCGTAAGGAAGGACGGAACACTGGACCCTGCGATAGCAGGTCTTGACGAAGTGGAAGAATCCAAGGTTTCCCTACCACCATCCTTATGATTTCAGTGTACCAAGACTTTCTGGGCCAATTCAGAGCCACCAGGAGTACTGGTATTCCCTCTTTTCTGATTTTGCAAAGCAGTCTCTGTAAGAGCGGAACCGGAGGGAATGCATAGATCAGTGAAAATTGATACCAGGGGATCATTAGTGCATCCGTTCCGTAGGCCAGAGGGTCTCTTATCCTCGACACAAAGTTGTCCAACTTCCTGTTGAATCTGGAAGCTAGTAAGTCTACACACGGGGTCCCCCATTTCTGGCATATAGCCTGAAAAATGTCGGGGTGAAGGGATCACTCTCCTAGCGGCTCAGGTAATCCGCTTGCCAATTTTCTACCCCTGGAATGAAGATTGCAGAAAGACAAGGAATATGACTTTCCACCCATACCAATATCTGGTTCACTTCTCTCTGAGCATCCCGACTCCGGGTGCCCCCTTAATGATTGATATAAGCTACCGCAGTAGCATTGTCGGATTTAATCCGAACAGGGTAACCTTGTAACCTGTGTGTCCAGGTTCTGAGATTTAGATACACTGCCCGAATCTCCAATATGTTGATGGGCAGGCTTCTTTCAAACTTGGACCAAAGTTCCTTGGGCCGAGGCCTCTTCCAGAATTCAGTAGAAAAAACCAGACAGCGCAAAACCTATCCTAACAAAATGCAGCTGAACACTGAAGGTCAAAATATAAATCCTTAAATGTAACATGTATAGAAAAGCAGTGCAGCGCTAAATACGTATATAACACAAAAAGAGTCCATAGGTGTATAATTCAGAAAAATAGATGTTCTCCAAAGCACCAACAGGGGGATAGAAGGATCCTCTAGCTGTGAAACAGAGTGCTTGTATATGATCACAAGTGCAACCACTTCCGTGTAATTCCACCACCAAGTGTACAGGCCGCTCACCTCAAAATGTGGACCTCTGTATTACCAGAAGGTCACATAAGCAGTCCCTTTAACAAGGGTAATGTAAAAGATGAGAGGGCTGTCTTCATACAGCACTTCAACCGAAATCCTCAATCACTCTATACTCCCAGTAATGAACTCATATGTTTGACGTGGTTACATGAAAAATGTCAAAAAAGAAATACATAGTGCTCTCCATAGAAAAAAACACTTGATTTATTGGTATAAAAAAAGTTACTCACAAACAAAGCACAGATACCCTGTGCTCGGATGGCAGTCATGTAACTTAGATGTGGAACCAGGTAGATGGCTGTCCTGACGTCGTGTAGCCCCTCGCACGCGTATCGTCCGTGGGTAAGGACTTCCTCAGCGATATTTAAATGGGGACAACATGTCAGTTCGTTTATATAGGCCATATTCCTGGTGTGTGCTGTGTATGGAAAAGAAATCCCCCCCCCCCATAATTAGGGGACCATGTATCAAGCGCCCTCATAGGTAGCTGAAAGCCATGCCAAAATGACAGACCAGCGGTCATTGGCTAAAGAAATATAGTGGTCAAAGAGTTTCCGGGTCATGACCCTTACCTCTTGTATTGCTGCTCCCATTGGCGGCGGACTCACAGGAGGTACTGCCTCCCGGTCTATGACCTTCCGGGTCGGCGCTCCCCACGTGATCCGTCGTCATGACGACGGAAGTAAACATGCCTGCAGAGCGCTCAGTTCTCCGCATCCACGTAAAACCGTGGGCGGAGCCGAGCGGTCACATGACACCAAGTGTCAACAAAGCACGCTAGGACTGATCCTCACTGTGCTAAGCATATAAAGCCTCCGGATAACCTATATCAGATCCACCATTTCTAAACCCATCCCTCCTGGCTAATACATGGTTGTCAAAAATAATAACATATGGCAATGATAACAGGCAATATTTTTAATGTTGCACAGCAACCGCTGTACCCCATAGAGTGCCACTCAGTGGCAGATACCTGTAATGCATGTCATACAGGATTTCAAAAAAGTGAAAAGAATGGAATAAAATACAATATAAAATCTAAATTTATAAAATAAAGTTAAAACCGCACCAGTGATCCCGCTATCTCAATGAAAGATATATAGAAGGGTACCAAGCAAACTCAAAAATGCAAAAATGCATATACGCTTGCTGGAGTCGCATATGCACAGATCAACAGATCTGACCATATAAAGGGCACAATGGTCACTATGTGCATAGACTTATTTCAGCACCCCCCTTCTTATTTGTGGGCCCAATGGGTCCTAATAACAATAGCAATCTTGACACTAGACAGGGCCCAGATATGCATAAAGGTAATCAAACAGTCATAAATGGACCTGTGAGATTAATATAGACGTCAGCACAACCATCTAACCTGTTAAACAAATATCACATACTAAATACATAGTAAACTATTAACCCTATAACAAAGAAAAAAACGTAAATCTTAACGGTCTGATATAAAACAATTGAGATCGAACTCAACGTTCAACACCAACGGGACCCCCACCTTCAATTCATATACTCAAAATGACTCACGTCGGCTGAGCTGCCGAATGAAGTGTCCTCCTCTCCAATGGTTCGTCACCTTCTCTATCCCCCAGAACTGCAACCCAGATGGGCTACGGTTATGGTGGAGTCGGAAGTGCTTCGAAACGTTGTGAGTAACCAACCCCTTTTTAATATTATTGACATGCTCCCCTATCCTTACATGAAGGGGCCTAGATGTCCTACCGACATATTGCAAACCACACTCACACTGTAGCATGTATACAACCCCTGTGGTATCACAAGTGATAAAATCCTTGATCTTGTAATTTTTTCCCGTTGCTGATGCCACAAACTCCTTCCGCTTTTTTAAATTCTTTCTGGCCTGTCGACATGGTGGGCAACGACCACATTTGTGAAAGCCAGTCAGAAAATCAAAAATTCTGTTCTCAGAATGGGTAGGAGGGTCAATCACTGGGAGGAAAAGGCCGTGTTTAAGAACAAACCCCCACAGTTACTTTGCTACCAGAGGTATATTGATGCCCTAATTATGATTTGGGATGGTGACCGAGCAAGCTTTGATGAGTTTGCATCTAATAGTTTGAACATTGTTCTGACATGGAACATCAGTCTGGACAGATTGGTCTTCTTGGATCTTGATCTAACCAAGAATGGGGATAGGATTAATATGATTACTCACTTTAAGGCTACAGACCGTAACGCCTTTATCCCCATTGAAAGCTGTCACCATTCCAAGTGGCTGTGTAATATACCGAGAGGGCAATTTATACGCCTGAGGCGTAATTGCACCAATGTAGGTGATTTCATCTCACAGTCACAGGTATTAACCTCAAGATTCGTTGAAAAAGGTTATGATAAAAATAGCTTAGGTACTGAAATGGAAAATGTCCGTAGTCTGGACAGACAAGCACTTGTGTCAAATGTCCCTAAGGTTGATCGTAATGACCCCACAAGGACACGAATGATCTTAGACTATAACATCCAATATAGGAAGTTTGAGCGAATTGTACAGAAGCATTGGCCAATCCTTAAGCATGATAGGATTTTAGGACCCCTACTTTCTGACCGTCCGCAATTTATTTATAAAAAAGCACCTTCCTTAAGGGACACATTAGCCCCTGGAGTGATTGACCCTCCTACCCATTCTGAGAACAGAATTTTTGATTTTCTGACTGGCTTTCACAAATGTGGTCATTGCCCACCATGTCGACAGGCCAGAAAGAATTTAAAAAAGCGGAAGGAGTTTGTGGCATCAGCAACGGGAAAAAATTACAAGATCAAGGATTTTATCACTTGTGATACCACAGGGGTTGTATACATGCTACAGTGTGAGTGTGGTTTGCAATATGTCGGTAGGACATCTAGGCCCCTTCATGTAAGGATAGGGGAGCATGTCAATAATATTAAAAAGGGGTTGGTTACTCACAACGTTTCGAAGCACTTCCGACTCCACCATAACCGTAGCCCATCTGGGTTGCAGTTCTGGGGGATAGAGAAGGTGACGAACCATTGGAGAGGAGGACACTTCATTCGGCAGCTCAGCCGACGTGAGTCATTTTGGGTATATGAATTGAAGGTGGGGGTCCCGTTGGGGTTGAACGTTGAGTTCGATCTCAATTGTTTTATATCAGACCGTTAAGATTTACGTTTTTTCTTTGTTATAGGGTTAATAGTTTACTATGTATTTAGTATGTGATATTTGTTTAACAGGTTAGATGGTTGTGCTGACGTCTATATTAATCTCACAGGTCCATTTATGACTGTTTGATTA
Source organism: Rana muscosa (assembly GCA_029206835.1). Lineage (NCBI taxonomy): Eukaryota > Metazoa > Chordata > Amphibia > Anura > Ranidae > Rana > Rana muscosa. Next base: position 240,399,449 of record CM055124.1, read on the forward strand.
CCTTTATGCATCTCTGGCCCCTGTCTAGTGTCAAGATTGCTATTGTTATTAGGACCCATTGGGCCCACAAATAAGAAGGGGGGTGCTGAAATAAGTCTATGCACATAGTGACCATTGTGCCCTTTATATGGTCAGATCTGTTGATCTGTGCATATGCGACTCCAGCAAGCGTATATGCATTTTTGCATTTTTGAGTTTGCTTGGTACCCTTCTATATATCTTTCATTGAGATAGCGGGATCACTGGTGCGGTTTTAACTTTATTTTATAAATTTAGATTTTATATTGTATTTTATTCCATTCTTTTCACTTTTTTGAAATCCTGTATGACATGCATTACAGGTATCTGCCACTGAGTGGCACTCTATGGGGTACAGCGGTTGCTGTGCAACATTAAAAATATTGCCTGTTATCATTGCCATATGTTATTATTTTTGACAACCATGTATTAGCCAGGAGGGATGGGTTTAGAAATGGTGGATCTGATATAGGTTATCCGGAGGCTTTATATGCTTAGCACAGTGAGGATCAGTCCTAGCGTGCTTTGTTGACACTTGGTGTCATGTGACCGCTCGGCTCCGCCCACGGTTTTACGTGGATGCGGAGAACTGAGCGCTCTGCAGGCATGTTTACTTCCGTCGTCATGACGACGGATCACGTGGGGAGCGCCGACCCGGAAGGTCATAGACCGGGAGGCAGTACCTCCTGTGAGTCCGCCGCCAATGGGAGCAGCAATACAAGAGGCAAGGGTCATGACCCGGAAACTCTTTGACCACTATATTTCTTTAGCCAATGACCGCTGGTCTGTCATTTTGGCATGGCTTTCAGCTACCTATGAGGGCGCTTGATACATGGTCCCCTAATTATGGGGGGGCGGGATTTCTTTTCCATACACAGCACACACCAGGAATATGGCCTATATAAACGAACTGACATGTTGTCCCCATTTAAATATCGCTGAGGAAGTCCTTACCCACGGACGATACGCGTGCGAGGGGCTACACGACGTCAGGACAGCCATCTACCTGGTTCCACATCTAAGTTACATGACTGCCATCCGAGCACAGGGTATCTGTGCTTTGTTTGTGAGTAACTTTTTATACCAATAAATCAAGTGTTTTTTTCTATGGAGAGCACTATGTATTTCTTTTTTGACATTTTTCATGTAACCACGTCAAACATATGAGTTCATTACTGGGAGTATAGAGTGATTGAGGATTTCAGTTGAAGTGCCGTATGAAGACAGCCCTCTCATCTTTTACATTACCCTTGTTAAAGGGACTGCTTATGTGACCTTCTGGTAATACAGAGGTCCACATTTTGAGGTGAGCGGCCTGTACACTTGGTGGTGGAAATACACGGAAGTGGTTGCACTTGTGATCATATACAAGCACTCTGTTTCACAGCTAGAGGATCCTTCTATCCCCCTGTTGGTGCTTTGGAGAACATCTATTTTTCTGAATTATACACCTATGGACTCTTTTTGTGTTATATACGTATTTAGCGCTGCACTGCTTTTCTATACACTCTTCCAGAATTGCCCCCCAGCCAGAAAGGCTGTAGACACCACCTTCCAGGTGACCGGGAGGAAGGATTTTCCGCTTTGCAAATTCTTGGCCTTTAACCACCAACTGAAGCTTTGGCGCACCACTGAGGACAGGCGCATTGGTAAATCTAGAGCTTGGATTCTCCTGTTTCAGGCAGCCAGGATACTGTTTTGAAGCAGTCTCGAATGAAACTGGGCATAAGGAACGGCCTCGATGGAGGCCACCATCTTCCCTAATAACTTCATGCAAAAGGCGAAAGGATGGTTCCTTCTTTGCCTTGACCATGCGGACCAGTTCCTTTAAAGAATTGATCTCTGGCTCTGAAAAGAATACTCTTTGGGCCGTGTCTATGACCATGCCCAAATATTTCACCCTTCCTAGGGGCTGTAGAGAGGATTTTTGTAGGTTTAGGATCCACCCTAAATGCTCTAGGTATTTCACTGTACTAAGCACACTGTGATTTAATCATGCTACTGACTCTTCTACCAGGAGTAGGTCGTCTAGATAAGCCGTCACCGCTATGCCCCGTGCCCTTAAATTTGCCCAAAGCGGGGCTAGAACCTTTGTAAATACCCGGGGTGCAGTAGCCAAGCCAAAAGGCAGAGCCACAAACTGGAAGTGGCGGTGTTCTACTGCGAACCTTAGGAACTTTTGGTGAGTGGGATGGATAGGCACGTGTAGATATGCGTCTTTGATGTCTATTGACGCCAAGAATTCTCCGCCTTGTAAGGTGAAGACTACCGAACGAATAGTCTCCATTCGGAAATGGCGAATGTTCAGAAACTGATTTAGAGCTTTTAGATCCAGAATGGGTCTGACGTCTCCATTTGGTTTCGGAACCACAAAGAGGTTTGAATAAAACCCCGAACCTTGCTCTTTTAGGGGACTTCCATGATTACCCCCTGAGACAGCAAGTGATCCAATGCTTGGAAGAAGGGTTTTCTCTTTAATGGATCTTTGGAGATGTTTGAGTTTAGGAACCGATAAGGTGGGATTTCTCGGAATTCCAGTTTGTACCCTAGGAATACTGTGGAAACTACCCACTTGTCCTGGATCCCTGTCTGCCAAGCCGCTGAAAACTGCCGAAGCCGCCCCTCCCCCACTCGGCCGAGCGGGGGCGTCCCTTCAAAAGAGGGCTTTGGGGTTTTGCTTATTAGTCTTTTGAACCCACGGCTTTTTGTGACCCTGGGCTTGATTCTGGGTCTTAGCTCTTGTGGCTGGCTCTCTTACACTCTTTGGGTTGCTTGGTGCGGTGCCGCTCGTACGTCATGGGTTTCCATGACGGCCCCGCAGCCTGGCGTCCTCCTCGTTCCCCTATCACTATGGTTCGGGCGCATGCGCGGCACACCATGATTGGCGGCCATCGTTGCTAATCGCCCATTGGACCACTGCGTCACGGCAGTAATATACTCCCGACTGCACATAACAGGCCAGCACATCAAGTATAGTACCCGCACATCAATGATAGATGTGCGGTTGACATGGTGGGTCTACTAGGCTGTAATAACATTGTACATGTTAAGTGATCTTTATTGCCTGATTTCTGTTTTATTGCAGAGTGTTTTGGCGGGATTCTGACGCCTTAATGACGTCTCGGGGAGGGGTTGGTAACCTTTTTTCTATTTTTCACATGATTTGATTGGTGGCTGTAGTATATTTATATATATATATATATATATATATATATATATATATATATATATATATATATATATATATATAATTTTGCTGATGCACTGATACACGTTATCACATGCCTGATGAAGGGGTCCAGTGTGGACTCCGAAACGTTGCACTTTTGTGATGTGATGTTTTTGCAATAAAATGTTTTGGACGTAATTGGACGATCCTTGGTGTGCTGGCGAATATGTTCGATTGGCTGAGAATGCCGTCGCCACCGCCTAGAGGCTGAGGTCCTGGGAACCGGGGAGAGAGAACGCCTAAAACAAGGGTGCTTATTCTTTTTTCTTATCTGGTAACCGAGTCGTTTTACCACTAGAAATCTTCTGGATGGATTTATCCAGATCATCCCCAAAGAGTCGTTCTCCATGGGAGGGGAAACCGGCCAAAAGTTTTTTTACATGGGACTTCAGCTGACCAATGCTTTAACCAAAGAATTCTGCGCATGTGCACCAGCTGGAGCGTGAGGCGGGATGCCTGCTAAATGGAATCTCTAATGGCATCCACTGTAAAACACAAGGCCTTAGGCAGGTTCTCCCATAATTTAACCTGATCTGGAGGGAGATCCTTAAGCCCTTGCTTTACCTGTTCCTTTAGGACCTGACACATACCAACCGCTGCCACAGCAGGTTGGGTTACAGCGCCAGCCATAAGAAAAGAAGATTTAAGTAAAGATTTCAGTTTCTTTTCAGAAGGATCTTTAAATACCTTAGCATTGTCTACAGGACAAGTTAGGTTTTTATTCACACAAGAAATGGTCGCATTTACTGTAGGCAGCCCCCACTTCCTGGTAAACTTTTCCTCCATAGGATAAAGAACATCAAATTTCCTGGGAGGAGAAAAACGCTTGTCTGGATGTAGCCAGTCTGCGCAAATAAGATTCTCCAATAGAGGATTACCGGAAAGGAACATGCGGCCTGTGGGGATTTTAATGAACACAGAGAGGAAACAGGTGACTCAGTTAACCCAGAAGAGGGCAACTTAAATGTTGAACGGACTGCTTCAGCATAACATTGCACCTGCAATTTAAGAACCTGGGAAGCAGAAAAAGGTTCTTCTGATACCCCTGATCCATCCGACTGCTCCTCATCCTTATCCCCTGATGGCGCTACATTATCATCCTCATCATCGTCAGATTTTTCTGAAAGAGGATCCAGAACAAAAGAAGGGGACCTGCTTCGCTTTTTGTCCTTTTGTGAGGACGCTGTGATTAAGGTAGCGATTCTCCCTTCTAAGTTGTTCAAAGCTGCTGCCAAGGTGTCCTTAGTGACATATGCAGGAGCTGGCACAACAGGAGAGGCTGCTATGCCTGATAAAGGTAATGGCTCATCCTGTGCAGGTGCTTCAGGTCTTACAGGAGAGGATGGAACTAGGTAGGAATGGCTAGAGCCCCCCGATTCAGGTGGCGATGCTTTAGTGCCCCTCTTTGTTGTCCCTGAATTCCTCCTATGGGAAGACCTAGTCCAAGCCAAAAGCAGGAGGTACAAATAATGCATACACTACTGTGCTAGTTTAACAATCTACATAAAGTATGCAACTAATCACACAGCCTGATGCTGAGTAGGTGTCTGGGAGTGCCTGAATCCAACCACATAGAGATAGCTTACGTGCCCCAAGCTACTGTGTCCTCGTTCATGGAGAGCTCTCAGGCATCTGAGGTCCTTTAAACACTCCCGCCTGCTCAGTAGAGTGGCGTGCACGCCGCATGTGCCCGCTCGTGACCCTGCCCTCCTATTTCCGGCCTTGCACTGTAAAAGCGCGCGCGTGGGGGGGGATGGCGGTAAACACAATGGTGAGAGGAGGATCCCCCAACAGGCAGCCATACCTCACTGTGAAGGTTCCTTCCTGCTGGCCATGCAGAGCTTGCAGTGGAGAAAGTGTGCTTGTCTGAGGAGCAGCTGACACTGAACTTTCTTGTTCCTGGAGCATGGTGAGTGAACATCAGCTCTTTACTCCCTCTAGTGGCGGATATAGGCAAGACAACACTACTCAAAAGGGGAAAGTCCTTCAGATATTTTTTGCTTAGGATCTTTCCCACTTGCCTTATCCCCGCTGCAGGACTGCTGAAGACCAGACAGTACCAATCTTCACCCATCACGGTGGGTATGTTGTGCCAATCTTCAGGGATCTGGGTTCCTACTTAAAGGAGGCCTCTTCCCTGGACCTTGTAAAAGACTCTGCCAGAAACTTTTGCGCATTTTCATATAGCGAGAGTACTGGATCCCAGTCCTCAAAAGAGACATTACAGGCAACAACCTCGGTCTTCTGCGAGGCCCGGGTACCATCCATTTTTAGCGTATTTATTAGGCTTCTTGGATGGATCCGTTGTGTAGCTCTTTGACCCCCAGAGGGATATTTAGTAGAGCTTCTTCTTAGCACATCCTTAGTCGCGACAAACACCTTAGACAATGGTGAAAAAACTGGAGGTACTTCCCTTATGGGAGGGGTTATATAGAGGGGAACGCTTCTTCATTGGGTGTGCCAGTGTCCAATCACCTCTGGTGAACTATACAACCCACTATGTAATGATTAGGCTCTGTGTCCCGTGGTGTACGAAAAAGAAACTTAGCTGTCTGGCTGGTGTTAAATATGTCAAACGACAGAGAAATTATTAGGTTTCAGTGAATATGCCTGCTCAGTTCCTCTAGTAATTAAATAGTTTTATATTAAAGTAACAACAGAATTTCATATAACTCTTTGCAACGATAAGTTGTAGACTAGCAAGCATTGTATGAATGAATATCACATAACTTACCTTCTTTCCCATAAGAATTTCCCATATTGTACACAGTCCCATCAGGATCATAATGAGGGTGTGCTGTAGCACCATTTACGGCAATGAACTTGTTCCAGTCCACCTATTCATTAACAAATAAAAAAGACAAAAAAGGGTAATAAATCCTCACCTGCTGTTATCAAGATGGTACAGTATGTATGTGTCGCCTTTATTTGCTATTAAGAAGGCTTTTGTTTATATAAAAGTATTGCATCTCAAGATTTTTGTATTATACATTAATAAACTAATACAGAAACTAGAAGACACTAGAAACTACCAAGCATGGCGGGACTTTGAAGGCACAACACAAATTAACAGTTAAAATGTATTGCGCAATTACAAAATTCATCATTTTAAATTTGATAAAAAATTGATTCTACATAAAAATGGACCTTATTGCTCAAGACTATCCAAGTAAGGGTACATGTGCTTGTAATCCGGCATTATACATATGGTATTCAATATAGCAAATTCAAATTGATATTTTTTGCAAAATAGACGCGTTTCGGGGACTTAATCCACTTCATCAGATTAATAGCGGAACATAGAAATATCCTCTGGGCATATACCAGCACAGGGAAAGACAAACCCCAACAGGGTGATAAAATCATCAGGTAAGGGCCCCAAATGGGGGGCCAGCGCTCGGGAGGACCAACATGGATGAGAATAGTTGTAGATGGTTCAACCTAGCGGCATAATATAAGGTTTATATAAAAGAAAATATCTGATACGATTTGCCATGTCCAAACAAATTCGCAGAGGCCCACAGGTCACACCACTTAGGGACCGTTGTTGGACATTCTCAGCATGTCGGATTTGTATTCAACAAAATTCAACCATCCGTGTATCCTGTGTGGAAATCGTCCCGACGCCAACGTTTACACGCTTAGAGACAGCTGCCCTTTTCTTCATCTAAGTCATTTGAATCCTATAAAATCCTTCCTGAGATCCAGTGATTTTTTTATATTACCTTGTCCAGTGTTTTTAGACTTGCTGGATCCACTTTTCGCATGAAATTGGTCTCAGTGCTGACATAATAATCCCCTTTATAAATCACATAGTTTACGCTACAGTTGTCAGTGGATACTGAAAGAGATGAAAAAAAAAAAGTTATGTTTACTGAAAGTGGTAAAACACTAAGAATACAGTCGGCGGCTAAAATGCAATTTCAAAAGTAACGATTATGTCTTGGCTCTGGGCCTGTGGACACCATTGTGCTGTGGTAATGAAGCGGCATCCAATGCACCTCGCCAATGAAAGTGTGTTGCAGCGCACAGTAACGCACTACTATGCATTGTAGTGTGCTGCTTTACAAGAAGCAGTACATGCACTATTATGGTGTGTTTTATGCATTGGGCAGTCTGCTCAAATTATTAGGTTGTCTTAACGCATTTTTCAATAATGCGGGTGCATTAATGCAGTCCAACAATATGAATAGGGCCTGCATGTTATACCAATTGCATGTACATATAGGCCATCCTGAAGATGTTCCAAGAAAAAATAAAAAAAATAAAAAAACTGAACAGAGTGGCATACTGGGTCTTGCAGCTCCACAGGAATATGAGGGATGCCAACAGAACATAAGAGGACTTTTACTTGTCAAAAGAGATACAATTGGGGCTTTTGGCCCTAAAGAGGGAAGGAGTTCTCTAGTGTTCTAGGACTCCTAGTTCTACAAAGGCATGGAAGATATTAGTAGGACTTGAAATATGACTTTAGATCAAAGTGGAAAATAATAGGATTTTTATAACAGCTTACCTGTAAAATCCTTTTCTTGGAGTACATCACGGGACACAGAGCGGCATAGTCATTACTATGTGGGTTATATAGTTTACCTTCAGGTGCTGGCACTGGCAACTTCCAAACCAGAAGTACCCTCCCCTATATAAGCCCCTCCCATCCGGGAGCACCTCAGTTTTGTAGCAAAGCAATAAGTGTCCCCAAAAGAGGGGTGGGAGCTCTGTGTCCCGTGATGTACTCCAAGAAAAGGATTTTACAGGTAAGCTGTTATAAAAATCCTATTTTCTTTCTCGTACATCACGGGACACAGAGCAGCATAGTCATTACTATGTGTGATGTCCTAAAGCAATGCCCAATGAGGGGGGGGGGAATACACCATACATAAGCTGAGCGCTATCAGACATGAGGATCTTTTGCGGCCTGCAACACACTGCGCCCAAAGGCGACATCCTCCTGACTTCTAACGTTCACCTGGTAGAACCTAGTAAAACGTGTGTACTGAAGACCATGTTGCGGCCTTACAGATTTGAGCCAGGGAGGCCTGGTGATGCGCTGCCCATGAAGTTCCAACTGCTCTCGTGGAGTGCGCCCTAACTTTGAACGGAGGCGGTCTCCTTCTCAAGCCATAGGCTTGCATAATGACCTGTCGAATCCACTTGGCTAAAGTAGATTTTGACGCTGCCTGACCCTTTCTGGGGCCTTCCGGCAGAATAAACAAAGTATCCGTTCTGCGAATCTGAGCAGTGCCTTTTAGATAAGCTTTAACTGCTCTTACTACATCCAAAGAATGTAATAACTTTTCCTCTACTGAACTAGGTTTGGGGAAAAAAGAAGGAAGAACCACATCTTGGTTCAAATGAAACCTCGATACCACCTTAGGAAGAAAGGCTGGATGAGGACGTAACACTACTCTGTCCTTATGGATAACCAGATATGGCTCCCTACAGGACATAGCGGCTAATTCCCACACTCTTTTAGCCGAACAAATGGCTACTAGAAAAATCAATTTCCTGGTGAGAAGAACCAGGGAAATATGCTGTAATTGTTCAAATGGTTGTTTCTGTAGAACCGACAGAACCAGGTTTAAGTCCCATGGACATATGGGAATATTAACCGGAGGGCTAATACGCATCACTCCTTGTATAAAGGCTTTAACTAGTGAATGCGAGGCCAAGGGCCTCTGAAAAAATATTGACAAGGCCGAAATCTGACCCTTGATAGTACTCAAGGCAAGCTTCCTATCTACAGCCCACTGTAGGAAGTCCAGAATCCTACCTATTACGTACTTACGTGGATGCCATTTCTTGGCCTCACACCAGGCGATGTACGCCTTCCAGATTCTATAGTAGATCTGCCTGGATACCGGCTTCCTGGCATTGATCATGGTAGCTACCACAGGATTAGAGAGACTTCTCTTTTTTAGAATGTGGGCTTCAATAGCCAGGCCGTCAAACCTAGGGCTGGTAAGGAAGGGTGGTATATCGGTCCTTGCGAAAGCAGGTCCGGACGATGTGGGAGGGTCCAAGGACTCCCCACAGACATTTTTACAATCTCCGCGTACCATGCTCTTTGGGGCCATGCTGGAGCCACCAGAATCACTGGTTTCTTTTCTACCCTGATTCTGCGGAGTAATCGAGGTAGCAATTGTGGCGGTGGGAATGCATATATCAGCTTGAACTGATCCCAAGGGAACACTAGGGCATCCGAGCCGCAAGCTAGGGGATCCCTTGTCCAAGAGACAAACCTGTCCACCTTTGCGTTGAATCTGGATGCTAGCAGATCTACATCCGGTGTTCCCCACCGCTGACATATTGTCCGGAAAACCTTAGGGTGAAGGGACCATTCCCCTGGGCATAATTGTTGGCGACTTAGAAAGTCCGCCTTCCAATTCTCCACTCCTGGAATGAATACCGCGGATATGGCTGGGACATATCTTTCTGCCCATTTCAGGATGCAATTTACTTCCCTCTGGGCTGCACGACTCCTGGTGCCACCCTGATGATTGATATATGCCACTGCCGTGGCATTGTCCGATTGAATTCTGACAGGGGACCCTTGGAGTTTGGATGTCCATGCTACTAGGGCATACCGGGCTGCTCGTATCTCTAAGAGATTGATGGGCAGGGCCTTTTCTGCATCCGACCATCTGCCCTGGAGAGACCATTGCTCCAGTACTGCTCCCCAGCCTATAAGGCTGGCATCTGTAGTGACCACCTTCCAAGAAATCGGACTGAAGGATTTCCCTTTTTCCAGATTCTGGGGAACCAACCACCAACGGAGGCTCTTGCGAACGGAAGGGGACAAGGACATTGGTAAGTCTAGGGCCTGAACTTTTTTGTTCCAGGCTGACAGTATAGCCCTTTGCAAATTCCTTGAATGGAATTGACCGTAGGGTACTGCTTCGAATGATGCCACCATTTTTCCCAGCAGCCTCATGCACAGGCGTATGGATGGCTGTCTTTTTGTACCCACTAGGTGGATCAAATCTCTCAAAGACGACACCTTTTCTTGAGACAAGAAAATCTTTCTCTGGTCTGAATCCAGCCTTAGCCCCAAGTATTCCAGACTTTTGACTGGTTTTAGGGCTGACTTGTCTCGGTTGATAATCCAACCGTGAGATTCCAGATACTCGATTGTCTCGTGAACAACCACTTCTAGTTTTTCCACTGAGTGGTCTATCAGCAACAAGTCGTCTAGATATGCCATTATCGTTACACCTCGTGTTCTTAAATTGGCCAATAATGGGGCCAGAATTTTTGTGAACACGCGTGGTGCTGTGGCCAGACCGAAGGGTAAGGCTCTGAACTGAAAATGGCGCCCTTCTACTGCAAAGCGTAGAAATTTTTGGTGGGCTGGAAAGATGGGAATGTGCAAATAAGCATCTTTGATGTCGATCGAGGCTAACCATTCCTCCCCTTGTAGGGCGGTGGCCACCGATCGGATCGACTCCATCCGGAAAGTCCTGATATGCAGGAATTTGTTTAGCCCTTTTAGATTTAATATGGGCCTCACGTCCCCGTTTGGCTTCGGGACTGTAAAGAGGTTTGAGTAAAACCCGAACCCCCATTCTTCTAGGGGGACCTCCATAATTACTGCTTGGAGCAATAGTTGTTCTAGTGCCAACAGGAGGGATCCTCTCTTCCGGGGATCCCTTGGCACGTTCGACCTTATAAAATGGGAAGGAGGGGAGTCTTTTAACTCCAATTTGTATCCCAGACTTACTGCGGAGAGCACCCATCTGTCTCTGATCGTGTCCCGCCAGGTCTCTGCGAACAACTGGAGTCTTCCCCCCCACCCGATTGAGTGGGGGCAACCCTTCATGCATTTGACTTTGGGGGAGGTTTTGTACCTCTCCTGACCCAGGGCTTCTTGTTACCCTGCGATTGTCCCTGATTTTTACCCCCGGGATTTGACCGAGGAGGCCGTCGGAACTGTTTCACAGCCGATGTCCTAGGGCTGGAAAAGCAGGCCTCTTAAAAGAGGGACCTCTAACTCTGTTTTTAACCGGCAAGAGTGTACTTTTACCGCTGGAAATTTTCTGGATATATCTGTCCAGGTCTTCCCCGAATAAGCGTTCACCATGAAATGGGAAGCTGACCAGCAATTTTTTACAGGGGGCTTCAGCAGACCAGTATTTGAGGCATAGAAGCCTGCGCATATGTACTACAGACAGCGTAAGGCGGGAGGCCTGATGGATTGAATCCTTTATAGCGTCAACCGCAAAGCATAAGGCCCTAGGTAGATCAGCTAGGACAAGGGCCTGCTGATCTGGCAAGTCCCTTAAGACCTGTTTCAACTGATCCTTCACTGCTTGGCAGACCCCAATAGCTGCCACTGCTGGTTGTGTCACCAAGCCTGCTGTAGCAAAAGCAGATTTTAATAAGGACTCCAATTTTTTATCTATTGGGTCCTTGAACATTTGGACATTATCCACTTGACATGTCAGTGATTTATTCACACAAGAGATGGCTGCGTCCACTGTAGGGACCCTCCATTTTTTGATGAACTTATCCTCCATGGGATAGACCACCTGAAATCTCTTGGGAGGAGTAAATATTTTATCAGGATGTTCCCAATCCTGGTAAATGAACCCTTCCAGTAAAGGATGGATTGGAAAGGAACAAACAGTCTGGGGAGCTTTTAGCGACCCCAACGAGGAGACAGAAGTGGATGATGGCTCCGCAAGGGGCATTTTAAATGCTGATCGGACCATGTTAGTCAAGGACTGAACCCATAACCTTTCAGCATGTGATGCTGAGAATGGCTCTTCCACTGTTGATTCCTCTACAACAGAATCAACCTCATCCTGATCCCCTTCAGGTAGGTTGATCCCTGTATGGGACTGTTGCTCTGCTAACAGGTACTCTGAGGGAGGAGACGGAGATCGGGCGCGCTTTCCCTCTGACAGGGAAGCAGCGATCAATGTTGACAATCTCTCTTCCAGCCCTCCCAGAGCTGAGGAAAAAACCTCCTCTGTTACATACACAGGAGCAGGTGAACTGAGGACAGCCACAGTACCAGGTACTCCTGAGGGTGCTCTACGGTCACTAACCTCTGATTTTTCAGGGGAGATTGGTGCAGCCGAAGCATGCCCAAGATCCTCAGAGCCCGATGGAGACCCCCTATGCTTCCTGGGATTTTTAGTCCCGGAGTTTTTAGACGGCATATTCCTAAGCCCAAAGCTGAGATATTCCAGCCGAAATACACCACTTACTGACAATAGTCTAGCACAATTGCTGCTATAAAAACAGTTGGTGTCTACTAATGTGCCTTTCTATGGGGATGCCTGCTTCAACCGCTTGCTGTATGCCTTTTTTAAATGTTGCCAGCTCTGTCTCTGCACTCCATAGCCAGCTCACAACACATAATTGTGCCTTTTAACATGCTGGGACGCCCGCACATGCGCAGAAGCGCTGCGGCGCGCACAGAGCGTCATCCCCCAAGCTCCGCCCCCTTTTCCAGCTCACCTCTATATATAGAGGCGCGGGCACGTGCGCCTTCGGCGCTCTTTTTTGAAAAAGGAAACTAGGGACAGGAGACAGGGCCCTTTTGCTGCAGGCCGGGGGATGGACGAGCATTGCAACATGGCAGAGGAAGCAGTTTCCCACAAGAGAACTCACCATCTGCCTGGACTTGACTCTGATGAAAAGAAAAAAGTCCACATGACAAGAAACGTTCCACAGCGGCCTCTAGTGGATTAACACAGGTACCGCGGTCTGTCTATATATTTTTTTTTTTTTCTTGACCACTATTAAAATTATTACATTTTTTAGTAGTTACAGGCATGCACAGATATTTAGCGGGAATACCGTTAGGTAACAGGCAGAAAGACATATTAGGCTTGGGGGTCCCCTAATAGAACCAAGTTCCTGGGGGGCCCCCACTTACCTTTTCCCCGCCGCAGGACTCTGTTTGGTCCACAGAAGCCCAAACTTCACCTCTCACGGCAGGCATTGTAATTAAACCTTCAGGGACCGGGTTCCCAAGGATTCCACTCCCCTGGACCTGTATAGCACCCTGCACAGAAAGCATCTTAGTCGTGGGTATGACCAGAGCTCTGGATCCCAGGGTCCAGCTCTCCTAAGAGAAGCATTACAGGCAAAACCTTGCTCTTCTCTGCAAGGCCCGGGTACCGACCGTTTAACTATGAAGCTTTTTTGTTTGGATCCGGAATAGCTTACTGAGGCCCAAAAGAACCTGTACGCAAGCTCAGTGAAAAACACATGTTACTTCTTGGCCAACACCTTAGACACTGGCAAAAAACTGAGGTGCTCCCGGATGGGAGGGGCTTATATAGGGGAGGGTACTTCCGGTTTGGAAGTTGCCAGTGCCAGCACCTGAAGGTAAACTATATAACCCACATAGTAATGACTAAGCCGCTCTGTGTCCCGTGATGTACGAGAAAGAAATTGGGAGTTGTAGTTCCATGGGAGACAGGAGAGATACCAGTGGGGCACGCTGAGATTTAAGATTTATGGGCAGCACAGTGGCTAAGTGGTTAGCACTTCCATCTGGCAGCACTAGGGATGTTGGTTTAAACCCCAACCATGGCACTACTGGCACAGAGTTTGCATGTACTCCCTGGGCCTGCATGGGTTTCCTCCCACAATCCAAAGACATGCTGGTAGGTTAATTGCCTCCTATCTAAAGTGGCCCTAGTATATGCATGTATAAATTTGAGTTAGGGACCTTAGATTGAAAGCTTCTTGAGGGCAGGGACTGAGGTGAATGTACAATACATATGTAAAAGCTCTGTGTAAATTGACAGCATAATATGAGTACCTGTGATAAATAAATACATTTGAAGCTTTACAGTGAGAAGAGGTACTGGGAATTGGGGGGTCGACCGATAGTTTTTTTCGGTGCCGATACTGATTTTTCAGCCGCCTTTCAGGCCGATAGACAATTTCAGGTGCCGATATTCTGTACCTCACCTGCCACCAGATGCAGCGTGTCACTTGCCACTGTCACCTGCCACCTGCCATCCATATGCAGCTTGTCATGCATTACACTACTTCTGGCAGCCTCTGTCCAGCAACGTCTGAGCGGGTACACTTGCGGAACAGCAGTGAGGCGGGCAGTGAGAGATGTTGCCCAATGCATTGCTGACAGAGATTGGCAGAGACTGCAGATAGTGTCGCGCGGGGACAGGGGGAGGAGGTCTGACCAATATTGGTAACATCAGTAAGTTTCTGACCGATTATTTGAAAAATGTGAATATCAGCCCCCAATGCTAGACCGCCCTGATAATCGGTCGATCCCTAGGGGGAATCCTAGAAAGTTTAGTTAGATGCAAGAGAGATACCAGTGGGACCAACTTGGACTTTCACTTGAGCTTCAGAAGAGAGACACGTGGGATATAGCAGTCTATGAGAGGCCATAGGGCAAGCTCGGATTTGTATTCTACTGACACATCAGTGGACCATGTCAGACATGTAATTTACATCCAAGAGGGAAACAAGTAGGTTGTTATGGGACTTATTTTACAGACAAATAAAATAAATAGTGGTTGTAATGTTAGTACAGAGATGGGATATATGCCAGTGGGACATGCTAGTACTTGAGGTAGTGCAGAAACTAAAGAGACGCGCTAATCAGCTTCACTACCTAATTATAAAAGCATTACAGACATAAGAGAAAAAATAAGATACAGGAGACGGCAATGGGACTTAGGATTTTGCTGTTCAGAGAAGTACACAGGAACACAATTCTCCATAGAAAGTAAAAACAGTAGTTCCAGAAGAGCCAGAGTAAGGCTTATAATTCTGCAGCAGTACTGTGACAGATCCCTGAAGCCAGCCCTGGCCTGTACTATAAGTTGGTAGGCAACCAAAAAATTAAAACAAGCTAATTTGCAGCTGCGAGTTTTAAAATGTTATAAGCCAAGCTCTCTGGTTTCTGTGGAAGTAATTCACTTTTACTACCATTCCTTCCCAGTAACTTGATCTATGTCTCAACTCACTCTCCTGTGAGACTAAGGATACTGCAGCTATCTTCAGGGTTCCCTCTTTGAAAGATCGGTGAGCTCCCGTTAACCGATATCCATTTTGCCAAAATCTGGTAGCACTTCATTTAGAACACTTTATTGCTTCACCGATTCAGCATCAGGAGTCATGTCAGCTGCAGACTGAGGTCTTTCTGTCTCTGATCTACATTTGCAGGCAGAGGATACATTAGGGTCTGCTTGAACCACTGCCGTCTATACAAAGAGAAATGGAACCGCTAATCTACACTGTCATACAGGAGGCATGTAGATCTCTACAAATATTAGAAGTTTAACCACTTGACATCCTGCCCATAGTCATATGACGTCCACAGATAGGATCTCCCATCCTGGGTGGACATCTTATGATGTCCTGGGCTTCCCGGCCGTCTAGGGGGGCGCGTGCGCACACTTCTACGCCACTTCCGCCCCCCCTGCTGTCTTCTGGGAGACACACAGGTCCCAGAAGACAGCAGGGACCAGTGGGATAGCTCAGCCCGAGTCGCGCATGCGTATTAGGGAACCAGGAAGCAAAGCTGCAAGGCTTCACTTCCTGATTCCCTTACCGAAGATGGCGGCGGCAGCACCCAAGAGCCGAGCGATAGATCGGCTTCGGGTACCGACATCGCGGGCACCCTGGACAGGTAAGTGTCCTTATTTTAAAAGTCAGCAGCTGCAGTATTTGTAGCTGCTGACTTTAAAAAAAAAAAAAAAAAATGGGCGGACTTCCGCTTTAACGTAGACGAATATGTAACTTGAGTTCACAAGTGTAACCAACTGCCACAGTATTCCTCTGCCTGTTGGTTTTTTCTCTGCTTTTACATTACAGGGCAGCTAACAGTGTGGCAAGGAGAAAAAAGCCAGGTACTTTGGTGGAATGTGCTCACAGCTGGATTCCCTGAAAAAAAAGTAAGAACTCATGCATGTTTGTTAAGGAGCGCACGATACAAAAGTTCAATTCACTTAAAGGTCTTTTTGAAACATTTACTGGTAGAGAGCATCAAATAAAACTAAAATAAAAAAAAAAAGTTATGCTACTTGCTGTGTTGCGTTTGTTAAAAATATGATTTTTTATTATATTACTCAGACATAGGATACATGGGACAATTTTACAATAGTGAGCTGGTCAGATTACTGTCAGTTTTTGGTTTAAGCTGATTTCTCAAACAAATGCGGTTTTCATACAATGGGGTTTAGATACTTGTTTACTGTAGCTATAATACAACAATGGTAAGACATTACTTGTTTGAGATTTCTTTCAGCTCTCAAACTGAAAGAATGACTGTTAGATTACTGACAGATTTGGTTTAAGTAGACAATAGGTAGATAGCATTGTTGTATTCAACAGCTACAGTAAACAGGTATGTTTTCTGTTGTTTGGTAACTAACTCAGCTTGACACATAAAAGCAGGCATAAGCTAGGACACACACACACACACACACACACACACACACACACACACACACACACCATGTTGCTGTAAGATCAGAAGAAGCCACTCATGATAGAAGAACAGAACCTGGTCTCCAAGAAGAATCATTGCCAATGGAGATCACTAATTTACCGTAACAGAAGATAAGTAACCTTTAAATGTATTTGTACTGTTATAGACCATAGGCTGTTCATTTGCTAGGCATTTTTGCTTGTTATAGAAATCTGTCAGTCTTGTATTGTAGTCCTAATATTGTCATAGTTTTGAATGTACAGCATCTTGTATAGTAAAAGCACATTTACACACTGCAGAAGTCTCAGCTTCCTTGTTATACCACAGAGTAACCTTGCTAGATAGACGCAAGCAAAACATTTGGGGGCTCGTCCGGGATCTGTGCTATAATTCAATTGAAGCTGACTTGTTTTTCTGTAGTGTGTTGTGTAGCTTAAGCTAGGTAAAATGCTGCGTAAGCTGTTTAGGAAAAGCAAGGCTGCAGAGGGTTCTGGTGACCAGAAGAAAGTGTGCAGCTTACCTATCTGGGCCAGAAATAATGAGTGGGAGCCTCTTGCTAAAGAATTTGTGAAGTATGCTTCTCCCTTGAAGCTGACTTGGGGTGATAAAGTCTCAGATCATTTTGTAGATTTTAGCCTTAAGGGGTTGGATTTAAGTAAGAAAGAGAAGAGGATAGTGTCCACAGTGGGTTGGTACTTCCTCCATGCTCTCTATACTGAATCACATAGAAGGGAGAAGGCAGAGGCAGAAGTTAAGGTATTAAAAGACCAGCTAGCAGTTGCTTCAGAGTGTGTACGTTCAACCGCTAGTCGGGCTGATGATTTGCAAGAGCGGTGTGCAGCCCTCATGACCAAATCAATTAATGCCTTAAGGAAAAGGAAGGGGCATAAACCTGTTAGTAAAGCCAGGGTACGTGCCATTGTCACATCCCAAAATTGGGATTGTGAGGATGTGCTCTCCTCAAATGATAGTGAGGATGAGGACATAGAGTTTGATATTTCAGATGATGATCTGCTAGTAGGGAAGAAAAAGTATGCCAGACCTCTCATTACTAAGCATAGGAAACGGCAACATGATAGAGAGGATATGGCAGATGGGGAGGTGCATTATCGCAACCCCAGAGATGTTGAAATTGAAGAAGTACGGGAGTTTACACAAACTGAACTCCATGAGCTGGCAAAACAATACAAACAAAGGTCTGGGGAGCCCCTATTGAGTTGGCTCCTACGCTTATGGGATGAAGGGGCGGACAGTGTTGTTTTGTCAGGTAAAGAAGCAGTGGCTATGGGAGTGTTAACCCATGATCCACAATTGCGTCAGGCAATGCGAAAAGCCAGAGAGTTTAGCGTGAACTTTTCACTGTTAGACCTTGTGAGAGATGGAATAGTCCGAGTATACGCCAGTCCTACTGACCTGGAAAATACCTACTCCTGGAGATCAATAGGAGAGGGTATTTCCAGGTTACGTGAGATGGGTTGTATAACCGGATTAAATACATTTCCAGAATGGATAGGTCCAGATATGGAACCCTTTATGTCTGCTCTGCGCTCTAAGCTGATGAAGTCTGCGCCATTTAATCTCAGGGCTCCATTATTGTCCTCGTTGGGAGGCCTGGGATTAAACAGCAAGATTCATGAAGCCACAACCCTTTTAAGCCAGTTGGGGGAGATAGGAGGAGGCTAAAACAAACCTGTCAGGGCAGTAGATAAGGCCAAGGCCAGACAGGAAGAATACAAGCAGAAAAGAACAGAGAAGAAATGGAATGGGGTAGAGAAGACAGAAGGTGAAGAAAAAAACAGGCTTGTTATTTCTAGGAAAGAAATGTGGGTGGATCTATTAAAGGCAGGAGTACCTAAAGATGAGATAGATGGCATTTCTACTGCAGAAATGCTGAAGAGGTGGAAACATTTAGCAGGTAAAACTGTCAGGGTTAGAAACACTACTCCTAGTGAAGATAACATCAGCCTAGACTTAGAGGAAACAGAACAGACCCCTCCTGTTAGCCCCAAACCAATTCCCAAAAGTGAACATGAAACCAAACCCAAATCCCTTTATCCTGGGGAGGCGTTAGAGAGAATCAGAAAAGGGGATTGGGAGGTTCAATATCCTTTATGAAGGGAAGGTGAGTCTCCTGTAATAGCAGCAAGGGCAGTGACAGCAGGAGACCGACGCCCATATGCACCTGTCATTGTATGGTGGGGAAAGTCATCTTCTCCTACACATGTAATGGCTTTAGTTGATAGCGGAGCTGAAGTTACACTTTTGCAAGGAAATCCTTCCCATCACAAAGGAGAATTGATTTATGTAGAAGGTTTGGGAGGGCAAACTACACCAGCAGTTAGGATACGGGTGAAATTGGCCATTGGCAAGGGATCAGGATTTATGACAAATGTTTTGATATCAGAGTTACCTGAAAATATTCTTGGGATGGATATACTTCAAGGTCAGTCAATTCAGACTGAAAGAGGTACATTCACATTCGGGTATCCTGATAAAGCGTATCTGGTAAGGGCGGTGAAGGCTGTGGTCAGAGGTCATGCGAAATGGACCCCTGTCTACATTCCTCCACCAGAGAAGCCAGTCTGTCTCAAGCAGTACAGACTTCCTGGAGGCCACAAAGAAATTGGGGAGACTATTCAAGAACTGTTGAGAGTAGGGATCCTTAGACCTGCTGCAAGTCCTTTCTTGTCTCCGGTGTTCCCAGTAAAGAAACCTGATGGGACATATAGAATGACTGTGGATTACAGAGGTCTAAACAAAGTGGCACCTCCGTTGAAGTCAGCTGTACCAGATATGATCTTAATTGTTGAGAAAATTGCTAAAGATGCAGGAGAATATGATGCTGAGATAGACCTGGCTAATGCTTTCTTTTCAATTTTGATAGACCCAGAGTGTCAAGACCAGTTTGCTATGGTGTGGGACGGCCGCCAGTACACTTTCACTGTCCTTCCGCAAGGCTATCTTCATTCTCCAACGATTTGTCATGGACTGATTGCCCGAGATTTAAGTACCCTGAATTTGAAAGCCGCTGTGTTTCACTACATTGATGACATCATGATCTCTGGGACAAAAGAAGATGTAACTGAAGCACTGCACCTGCTGATACAACACTTGGAGAACAGAGGGTGGGCTATCAACAGAGACAGTCCAAAGAACCTGCCACAGAGGTGAAATTCCTAGGAATGATGTGGACTGGGCCACAGAGGAAGATTCCTGAGACAGTTGTGCAAACTATCCAGGCACTGTCGCCCCCTACTACCAAAAAGGAGGCGCAGAAGTTCATTGGAGTGGTTTGGATTCTGGAGATCGTTCATCCCACATCTTGGACTGATATTGAGGCCTATATACAATGTTACCAGAAAAAGATACCATGTTACTGCTTCCCATGACATAGAAACCAAGAGTGACATATCTGAAGCTGAAGCCTATCTAGGAATGAGAGGGAATCTGGCAGGAAGGTTTGAAGCTATATTTGCATTGGCAGATGAGCTTCAAGACAGTGGCTGGGACTCTGACTGGTTAGTGGATACTTCTCAGCAAGAGTGGAAAGTGAGGCTACATAACATCAAACCTTCCAAAATAAACAGCAGTGATCTTCTGGGAAATATCAGTATATTTCCTCTCCTCCATATTGATGTTCTTTGGGAGGGTCAGAGGTGCATACAGGCAGGTGGCAAAGTATGATGTATTTGATGTATTTCAAGCCTGGACTTATTTCTAAAGAACTTTAGAATGGACTTTCTAATGAACTATTATCCAAAGACTGAAACACCTTCCCAGTAACAGAAATATGGGAGGGGTTGCATTAAGGAAAATTCATGTGTAGAATGAGTTGTTAGTAATGAAGAGATTTTCTGTGTAGTCAGAGAGAAAAAATAAAATAAAAATCATAGGGTGGAATGTGTTGCGTTTGTTAAAAATATGATTTTTTTATTATATTACTCAGACATAGGATACATGGGACAATTTTACAATATTGAGCTGGTCAGATTACTGTCAGTTTTTTGGTTTAAGTAGATTTCTCAAACAAATGCTGTTTTCATACAATGGGGTTTAGATACCATTGTTGTATTATAGCTACAGTAAACAAGTAAGACATTACTTGTTTGAGATTTCTTTCAGCTCTCAAACTGAAAGAATGACTGTTAGATTACTGACAGATTTGGTTTAAGTAGACAATAGGTAGGTAGCATTGTTGTATTCAACAGCTACAGTAAACATGCATGTTTTCTGTTTGGTAACTAACTCAGCCTGACACATAAAAGCAGGCATAAGCTAGGACACACACACACATCATGTTGCTGTAAGATCAGAAGAAGTCACTCATGATAGAAGAACAGAACCTGGTCTCCAAGAAGAATCATTGCCAATGGAGATCACTAATTTACCGTAACAGAAGATAAGTAACCTTTAAATGTATTTGTACTGTTATAGACCATAGGCTGTTCATTTGCTAGGCATTTTTGCTTGTTATAGAGATCTGTCAGTCTTGTATTGTAGTCCTAATATTGTCATAGTTTTGTATGTACAGCATCTTGTATAGTAAAAGCACATTTACACACTGCAGAAGTCTCAGCTTCCTTGTTATACCACAGAGTAACCTTGCTAGATAGACGCAAGCAAAACACTTGCTGTGCGCCATACCTCTCCCTAACACCTACCTGAGTCCTGTATGTACATCTAACTAAAAAGCTGTCAGATATGCAACATTCAAGGGGCAGTATGCATGCTGCAAGAGATGTCAGAGAATGCAGACCTGCTCCATGAAGTGGTCAAATACTGGGGATGTGCTTCAGAAAACAGTCACAGGATGGAGAGGTTACATGCTATTACCCCCTTCTCAAATCAATGTTACCACATCTGTGCTCCCTGTAGCTTGGTTAAAAATGACTTGTGCCACATTTGATATTTCTCTCAGCAACAACCATTACAAAAGATCATAAGAAAAAACAAATAAAAAAACAAACAAAACTAGCACAGAAAAAAGTCATAGGGGTTTATTTACAATCCGCTTCTAACCTCAGCTTCTAACCTCAGCTTGTTCAATTAAGCTGTAGCGATAAAACCCAGAAGCCGATTGGTTTTTATGCAGAAATGAGACCGATTTTGCATTCTCCAGCTTTAGTAAATAAACCCCATAGTGTGAATGAAATAAACTAAAAGTCAGCCTAGAGAAGATTTTTCTTTCACTGGTTTGAGTAAGCTCCAAGTCACAGATCATTGTCTGTGGCCTCTGGGCTGCAGTGATATGGACACTACTGTTTCTTTAAAGATATTTTTACCTTTTTTAAAATCAAATCTGGATTTCATGCGATCGTATATAGACATGCAGGGGTCTGGAGCTGCCAAAGTACCAAACTCTGAGCATACAATCCGGTTCTCCTCCTTATTCTTTATATAGGCGTCACTTTCCAGAAATTTGCTCATGTAGGTGACAGAGCCATTTTCAATGTGGAAGTTATGCATTAAAGCCATGCCATCAAACCAGTGATTGTACCTAAAAACAAGAGACACCATTCTTAAACAAGGTAGGAAATAATAAAAACATCAAAACAACTGAGCTACATACAGTAAGTTATTGCTTGTTTGTAATTACAGCAACAGCTTTCCTTAAAGTGGTTGTAAAGGTTCCCGTTTAAAAAAAATAAAAAAATTAATAACAAACATGTCATACTTACCTCCACTGTGCAGTTCGTTTTGCACAGAGTGGCCCCGATCCTCCTGTTCTGGGGTCCCACGGCGGCTCTCTCGGCTCTTCCCCACAATAGATAACCCCCTCTGGGAAGCTCTCTCCCAAGGGGGTTACCTTGCAGGCGCGCTCCCGTGTCATACACTCGGCGTCCATAGCCGTCGAGTGTATGACTTGGCCCCGCCCCCCACGTCATTGGATTTGATTGACAGCAGCGTGAGCCAATGGCTGCACTGCTTTCAATCTATCCAATGAAGAGCCGAGAAGCCATTGAGAGAGCGATGCGGGGGGTCGCGCCCACGGAAATTCGGGGCTCAAGTAAGTAAAACGGGGGGGCTGGAGGGCCGGACACTGCAAGGGTATTTTTTCACCTTAATGCATAGGATGCATTAAGGTGAAAAAACACGAAGGTTTACAAACCCTTTAAGATCTCCTATATTTTAAATCAGTTTTAATTAGACTATATTAATACTTAACACCTGGCAGACATAAGACACTATTTAATCCAGTTAAGCATTCATAAAAAATACTAATCAGGTATTGAAAAAGTGGGATCTGGGAACACTGAACAGTAAAATATGAATGTAAAATAAATGATAACCTTCAATAGGCCTTTAACCACTTCAATACCGGGCACTTTCCCCCCATTCCTGCCCAGAACAAATTTTCAGCTTTCAGCGCTGTCACAATTTGAATGACAATTGCGCGGTCATGCAACACTGCACCCAAACTAAATTTTTATCACCTCTGGGGTTTTTATTGTTTGCTAAACAAATGTAAAAAAGCTCGAAAAAAATAAAAGTTTGTTTCTGTTATAAAATTTTGTTTTCTCCTTCACCGATGGGCACTGATAAGGTGGCACCGATATGTAGAATTGATGGGCACTGATAGGCGGCACTGATGGGCACCGATAGGCGGCACTGATATGCAGCACTGATGGACACTAATAGATGGCACTGATGAGGTACTGCCAGTTTTTTTTTGTTGGGCAATGATTTGCACTGCGATGGGCGCTGACAGGCGTTTCTGATAGGGCACTGACTGGCAGATGATGGGCACGGATTGGCATAGTTTGTGGCACATCTGATAGGGCTGTGCTGATAATAAAATGCGCTGATTATCAGCACAGACCCCCCCTCTGACAGGGAGAGCCGATCGGGATAAAAGGTTTTAACCACTTGCTGCCAAATCACGTACCTGTACATCATTTGGCTTCAAGCGGTTGTACCGGAGTGATACCTGCAGCTGCAAACATCACCTCGGTACCGTTATTTAGAACTGAGGGTCCATTCTCTTGTAATAGCAAACGATGCAGCTAAGCAGCCACTCGGCTCATATTACACACAGTGGGAGGGGACCCCCCACCTGAGCAACTAGCCAGCATGTACGCCGGCTGGCTGGAGACCCGAACAAAGAAGGTGGAAACATCATGCTTTGGGACTGTTTCTCTGCTAAAAGTACAAGCCGACTTTTTGGCATTAAAAGGGCCAATGGACGGGGCCAAGTAAAATCTTGGATGAGAACCTTCTTTCCTCAGCCAGAACATTGAGGCCTCGTACACACGGCCGAGATTCTCGTCGAAAAAAACATGTCGTTTTTTTCGACGAGATTCTTGGACAAGAAAATTGTCCCGGCCGAGTGTACACACGCTCGATTCAAAGAACCCGCGGTTCTTTGAAAGGAGCCTCCCCGGTGACGTCATCGACTACGACGAGCATGCGCTCGTCACATTCGATGCCGTCGCCGCCATCTTGGTATACCCTATCTATGCCTAAGAAGCTACCGCGCATGCGTCAAAGTCATTTCGAGCATGCGCAGGCTTCCCGGCGAAAAGGTAAGTGTACACACACACACACACACACACACACAATTTTCTCGTCGAGAAACAGGCTGACGAGAATCTCGACGAGAAAATAGAGAGCAGGTTCTCTATTTTCTCGTCGAGATTCTTGTCGCTTTTCTTGACGAGAAACCATACACACGAACGAATTTCTCGGCAAAAAATCTCTGCCAGCAAGTTTCTTGCTGGTTTTTGCAGAGAAACTCGTTCGTGTGTACGAGGCTTCATGATGGGTTGGGGATGGGTCTTCCAGAATGACAATGACCCAAAACATACCATCAAGGCAACAAAGAAGTGGCTCAAAAAGAAGCACATTAAAAGGTCATGGAGTGGCCTAGCCAGACCCTAATCCTGGACAAATTTTATGAAGGGAGCAGAAACTGAGTTTCCAAGCAAAAGCACCTTAAGGATTAAGAGAAGAAGATCTGTAAAGAAGAGTGGACCAAAATCCCTCCTGAGATGTGTGCAAACCTGGTAACCAACTACAAGTAACGCCTTACCCAAGTCATGTTTTGTTTGGGGAGCAAATACTTAAATTTTACTCGCTAAACTGCAGCTCAATTTATAACATGTGTTTCATGTGTTTTTTCTGGGGTTTTGGTTGATATTCTGTCTCGATCATTTAAAATACACCTATGATAAAAATTATAGACCATTCATCTCTTTGTAAGTGGGCAAACTTACTGAATCTGCAGGGATCAAAACAAAAAAAAAAAAAAAAAGGTCCCCACTGTAAAAGCCTACAAACACCACACTCTATACTTCAATGCGTCAACATCAACAAATACCATTCTTACTTGTCATTTCCGAATTCGAATCTGCCAGGTCCGTTACGTAGAAGACTGCCTTGGATCCATTTTGGGACGGCACCTCTGATCTTGGCTGGAATTGGCTGGGGAGTTTCTTGCACAGTTTGGAACAGAGGCGCTATGCATTCTACATTGGCTTGTGTGGAGAAACATACCCTCTCCCTCACACACCACTTCTTAACAACTAAAACAAAACAGGAAAAGTGTTAGAAAAAAAAAAAAAAGGAAAAATTGTAATTTATTTATTTTTTTAGATACAGAAAAAACCAGCTATAAAACTTTCAAATATATACTGCAACAATCTCCTAGTGAACAGTCCTGCCCATCAATGCACTGTAGAACAGTTGTGGGTCATATGATGCTTAGAAGCGCTGCTAGAGAAACACTTTTTACTAATCTTTGCTACGGTTCTTTCTTTTGGATATGGCTGAGCAAGAGGATTTCTACCACATTTAGAACAAAATGCAGTTCCTGTCCAGCACCGGACACAGACTTTAGCCATTGCCTAGCTCAGCCTTTCTCAACCTTTTCAACATAGAGGAACCCTTGAAATAGTTCTCCGGTCTGGGGGAACCCCTGCTAAAAATTAGAAATCTACAATTCATGATACCTTTGTGTGATGGTCAGTGGGAAGGATGGTCCTTACACTTCTGGTCATTGGGAAGAATTACCTCCTTACAGATAGCTAAAAAGATCAATGGTGTCAGTAGGAAATTATCTGAGGAGGCAGAAATTGCCACATGCTGAAGGAACCCCTAGCAAACTCTGGAGGAACCCTGGTTGAGAATCACTGGCCTAGCTGAAGATATAAACCACAATTTGAATGGTATGATTTACAGCTGTGTCCTTGGACCAGTACCTTTTTAGTTTGTTCAAAACATAGGCAAAAAAAAAAAAAAGATTTCCTGAGAAGTACGACCAAAATAAAAATATAATCCGCATTAATGCAATAAACATTAGTGTATATAGTATGTACAGCAGTGTACACTATAAACAATCTTTATATCAGCAGCATACAGGAAGAATGATACAAGTTCATTTGTTTACTTTTTTAAGTTGCAGGTCTTGAAATGAGAATTCCATTAGGTGTATACATTTCAAAACTGTGACCTACTTAGCTGTCTGGTGAACTAGGTTTGGAGCTGTTGCAGCTGACCGGAAAACAGTCGCAGAGCAGTAGGTGAGAATAAGGCCCCATTTACACTGTATGGGACCCAACACATGTTCCCACTAGAGGTGCAGTTTAGTGAAATGCTCATCAAAGAAAAGGTGCAGGTCCGATTTCCAAGTTGCTGAGGTGCATGCCATCCTATTCATTTTGAATGAGCTGATTAACTTTGTGCAAATTAATGTGTGTGCAAAAACGTGCATGCTTTAACCCTTTCCCTGGCAAGCCCTGTGCTCCACTCAAGAACCATTTTTGTCATTGCTTTTTTTATTTTTCCGTTACAGCTTTCAGAGTTTGTAAAAGACCCCCCCAAACCATATATTTTCTGAAAGCACATAACCAGTAAAATAAAAAATAAGGTGCTAGTGATTTTGAAGGCACAATGAAATTTGCGCAAATGTTTACCAAAGCAATATTTTTGCTACATATACACTAAAATCCTTATTAGCAGACACAAACAGCAAATTTTACAAAATTTGGGCAAAATTTCTACTAAATATAAAAAGCTTATACTGTATTGAGTTAATAAATAACAAATAGTTGTCAATTTTAATTAGCATCTTTTTGCAAAATGAAGGTTTTCATTTTCAGAGTTTGTAAAAGACCCCCCCCCCCCCCAAACTATATATTTTCTCCACCACCCATATTTCTCTATAGAGAGGCTGATGTAAAGGGACAAGTGTCTGTTTACACCCCTCAACATCCGATCCAATCCAGTCTACCAAAAACAGACATTCGTCTAGCAGATCGGATAAGAATCAGATGGAAACGGACAGGTGGTCTGTTTCCATCAGTCCGCCCCACAGAGAACAGCGGGCTGTGTCTGTGTCCGCTCTGCATCAGTGGAGCGGACACAAACCTGACATCCGCATCTGATCAAAGTGAAATTGGTGCGTTCACACAAGAACAACGAGGCTCTATTCACATCTGTGCGTTTCCTTGCATTTCAGAAATGCACTGCACAACAAAAAAAAAAAAAGAAAGGAAGAAATGCACCAAGCTCTAAAAAGAAAAAAAAAGAAAAAAAAAAAAATTTCTGATGCTTCTTTGGAGCGATTGCTGTGTGAAGGGCAGGCCATTCAGGTGGATGGGCTGCCCTATGTGTGATGAGTGAAAATGCTCCAAAACGCCTCCCCACCTCACAAAAAAAAGGAAGAAGACGCATGTGGAAATGCGAGTTCCCTCTATGCAGAAATGTGAACGGGGCTCGACAGCTGAGTGTTTCTGTCCACTCCCTCCTATGTACTTATATAAAGATGATTAGTGATCACTGATGGTTTCCTTTTTTATTTAAAAAACGTGCACCTAGGAATGGGTGGGTGGATGATGCAGGGTGTGTGCCAATGAGGTCAGCTGATCAACTCTTTCCCGTGTCATGACCTACAGTCTGTAAAGCAAGTAAGACAGAAGCAATAGCACACTTTTAAAGTCTACAAATCATTTGATTGTAAGAAAAATGTTTGGACCCTTAATTTTTATTTTAGTTCAATATTTTTATGTATTAAGAGTATTGGTACACATACTGCATGCGCATAACTCATATTTCTCAAACATTGACTGGCATTGTAGACAAGCATAGACCCTGCATTTGAAAACTACGAACACTCAACATTATGGGTCTTGCAAAACAATATTTATATGGAGCTATATCCAAGCAATACAGTCCAGTAATAGAATAGGCAACTTTAAAAACATTACCCATAAAAAATAAAAGTAAAATACTATTTCATTTTAACAAAAATAGGCAACACCAGATAAATGTAATATTTTACAAAGTAGTAAAGGGGTTGAAATAATTGTGCTCTGTTGTATCTTGCTCGTGTTTTACTATGGGAGCAATGTTAGGAGGGCAACTAGTGTTTCTTGAAGACCATGGAAAGGTTTTGTTTCCAGCAGCCAAATCCATGATGTCAATCAATATGTCCAAAAGGAATTTTTGGATAGTTAGTTCGTATAAGGCCTTCGAAACCCATTCATGCCTGGACTTGCTGTAGACTAGGTTATGTCGGGGTTCCCCTATGGCAGCACTGGCAAAAAGTAGTTTTTTCCACCATTGTTTGAACATGATGGACATTGTGATTGTAGGCAAGTGCAGCTAGTTGTGATCTGGCCATCATAGTGTCCATAAAAAAATTATTTTGTTTAGGAAGGTATTTGAGCGTAATGCTATGATGCTATGGTAAACCTCAAATTCCTCAGTATGGCAGAATTGAGAAATTTGGGGAAGGTCTCTCACTAGTGACTTGTTTTACACAATGTCTTTGAGACGGTAAAATGCAGGGGTGTCAATCTTAAGCCATTTTCTTTTGATGTTTTGGTCTGTCAGTTCAGGAATGGTATATAGCAGCATCATTCCAACTATGAATGTTAAAAATGGGATAAACAAGAGAGTTCCATTTCTCAAGCACAATTTGTTTGTTCCCTTTGCAAGTGCGAGCGCACAACCATAAATGATTTTTTATGTGGTTTACCCACTCGGCAAGTTCCTTGCATGACTTTCGGAGACTAGCT
The DNA here is from genome assembly GCA_029206835.1 of Rana muscosa. Taxonomy (NCBI): domain Eukaryota; kingdom Metazoa; phylum Chordata; class Amphibia; order Anura; family Ranidae; genus Rana; species Rana muscosa. The sequence goes on from CM055124.1 coordinate 240,428,136, forward strand.
TCTAGAATTTTTTTTGCCAACATCTTTTGCTAGGTACCAAACATCGAATTGATGCTCGATTCTGGGGTACTTTTCTCCCATTATCTTTCTAATTGACACATGTTGGTCAGTACATATGATCTTGATACTGAGATTTTTCTCCATTAGCTCATCAAGAGCAGCCTTAAAAAGCAGTCTTTCAATGACGCTGAAGAAACATTTCCACATACTTGCTGTACATATAATCCAATAATTTTTTTGGATGAAGACTCTATAAAAAAAAAAAGAATAAACACAGTACTTAGCACTATTTCCACGCCTATCACTCTGACTGTCCCCAGTTAGGCATAGAGATTTTGCTCCAAATTCTTGCAGGTTTTTCTGAATTTCTATATTCCAGTGGTGGTCAATGGTTGGGAACAGATACTGCTTTTGGAATTTGTAGTACCGTATATCGATCAGAGCTAAAAATAGCCACTGATTACTGTATAAATGTTACTGGCAGGGAAAGGGTTAAACACTAGGGGGCGATCAAGGGGTGAAGTGTGTTCCCTCAGCGTGTTCGAACTGTAGGGGGGGATGGGCTACATGACAGAGATCGATGTTCCCGATGACAGTGAAAAGAAGATCTCTGTCATGTTACTAGGCAGAACAGGGAAATGCAGTTCCCCGTTCTGCCTGTCCTCGCCGTGATCGCGGGCCGCCGGCGGACATAGAGTCCGCGGGACCCATGGGCACACTCCCACGGCGCGTGCGCAAACCTGCTTTGGCGGACCGATTTACAGGTACGTCAGTTTGCGCAAGAGTGCCATTCTGCCGATGTATATCGGCGTGAGCCGGGTCGGCAAGCGGTTAATCCAAAAATGTATAATAAAATGTTTACAAAACCAAAATGCCCACTGTTTTTTGTAAAGGTGCACAGAATGGAAATTTTGGTACCGAAACGGAAAATTCAGGATCCACTTGCCCAAAAACCAAAAATGATAGTTTTTAAAAAATATATATAATTTTTATATAAAGAAAAATAGAATTGCGCTAAATTTGTATTCCACAAATCAATCTTTCAGATTTATAGATATAAAGTTCATATAAAAGTCCACCAGTGCTTGTAACTAGGAGCTTTTCAAAGTTTCTGATGAAATGGTCCACCAACTATCACCCTGTGTGAGGAATCCGCCACCAAATAGTACGGTTTGCTTCTTACCGGCTCCAAATGATCCCCTGTTACAGGGGATCAAACAGCGTGTTTAATATAAATCCAGCCTGGGTCTTTCTCCCAATGTAAACGTACATCTGCACCTCTGGTTCATTCATAAAGATGGATGGATGGATGGATTTATATAAAAGATAAGAAAGCTCCATATAGCGTAAAACCTTTTTTTAGGTGTTTATTAAAAAACAAACTATTGCACTTACATAATAGATGTGCGTTAAAAGCCTTAAGTCTGGTGTGCTGGCCGGCGCACAACCAATCAGCCAAACCTGTTCTTCCGGGACACGAAGGAATACACAAGGTAACGTCAGCGTGTCGTCAGAGATGACGTCGTCCAGGGGCTACGACGTAATTTCTGACGAAATGCATAGAACCAAAGCGGGCTTAGAACCGGAGATTACAGCAGTACAGGTCAGCGGGACCGTGGAGGGGGCGAGGGCTGTGTAAATTCACCTTACAGAGTTTTCTGTAAAGGTGAACTTACCCTTTAAAGTGATACTAAACACACACCGTTTAATTTACATTGCTCCTTCTATCCTTTCTATTTCTGTGTGTGGATGATGGCACTGTAATTATTTAAAAAAAAAAAAAAGGGATCTTTTCCAGCCTGTCTGCAGAGAAACATAAGGAGGGGGAGCTTCTAGTCCTCTGCTGCTGGTCACATATAAAAAATAGCAGCCTTTGTAATACAGAGAAAAAAATAATAATAAAATAAATATCAATAAAATTGGCATACAAAGATATTTGAAATCAAATCTTTATTTTTGGGTCACGCCCCTCCAGCCTGTGCCTTAGAATAAGGGGGAGATGAAGCCTCCATTAATCTACATGTAACATCCCACCCCTCATTGTGTTTAGATGGTTAGTGGGCATGGAGGAGGAGGCAGGGAGTGGGCTGTCATTTACCACTGTGTATACGCTCACATGTGTGACTCTATAGTCACATAGGCCACTCAGATGCTCAGCATAGAAACTCACTGAAAACTGAGCATGTGCAGAGTTTCCACCACAGCTGCATAATCCCTAGCTGATTTGGGGACATGAACAGAAGTTGGAGATAGAGAACAGCAGGATCAACCAGGTTTTTTGCAGAATACAGAAAACAAATCTCATAGTGACTGATCGAGTATGAACAGCATGTATTACTCCATTTATTGTGAAATTTTTAAGTGAACTCCGCGACAAAAAATATTAAATAAATAAAAAAAACCAGGTCGAGTGAATCGACCTCAAAACTAAATTAAAGCTGCTCCCCTGAGAAGTGAATAGCTCCCAGTGATAAATAGAAAAAATATAGGGGGCGCTAATAAGTGCAAGTGAAAACCAATAGTTATTAATTAGTTGTGCGTGTACCAATATCCCAATTGATATAAATGCCAATGTTGAATACTGTAAATTAGTGTCCCAATATAAAAAAGTTCAACAGAAAATAAGTCCAAAATTTGCTGCTGAAAAAGAAATCCTCAAGTTTTCATGTGACTCCAATACTCAGTGCTGACAACTCTGTGCTGACAACCAATAGCTTGAAGTGATGTGGATTGTGCTCCTTCACCAAGGAAAAAGATACACCCAAAGTGCTGTAGTAAATCCTGCTTACCAGAACTAGTTGACCACTTTAACTAAAAAGAAAGTCAAAATCGTTTGTACAGGATGGTGCCTGTTCACATGGATTGAACCTGGGAAAAATCCTTCCTCCTCATAGTGTCATAACCGGAAAATTAAGATGGAAACATTCCATAGTGTAAAACCGTTTATTAATCCGTTAAAAGAACATAAAAAGAGCCAAATGGCTACTCACATATAAAAGTGCCTAATCCCGGCACTGGGGCTGCAGGCTCTCAGAGGAATTGAATAAGAAAATCCGCTACGATCGGTCAACTTCCATGGACGGCGTGCGCTCCACCTCCCTCCTTCCGCTAACCACACAGGCCGGATGTAGGCGTACAAACACGTGACCAGATACCGCCTCAACGTACATTTCGTAAGATGCTACGTCATCAGGATGATTTTGGACTTATTTTCTGTTGAACTTTTTTATATTGGGACACTAATTTACAGTATTCAACATTGGCATTTATATCAATTGGGATATTGCTACACGCACAACTAATTAATCACTATTGGTTTTCACTTGCACTTATTAGCGCCCCCTATATTTTTTCTATTACTCCATTTATTGATCGTTTTTTTATTATGTGGGTTTAGTGACACTTTAAAGTATATATAATGTATAACTTTTTTTATTTAGTTTTGGATAGAGTGGAGAGGGATTAGAACACCTATCTGTTTTTTATTTCTGTAAAATGCCCCTGTAGGAGAGATTCGCCTCTCTATTTGTCCTAGGTTACAGTTATCACCAAAAGTGAGGGAAAATCTCAAATTTTGGATTGTCCTCAGAACACAAATAAAAAAAGTAAAACCTTCCAGTGGGGACACTAGTTGTGGTGACCCTGGTGACATCCAGAGGTTCCCTCACTTTCAAAGGATTTCCTCTCACTTCCTGTTTTGGCCAAAGGGACACAGTCAGATGGAATAAAGAAAAAAAAAAACCTTAAGGGGCTATGCTCTCTATCCAAAAATGGGGAAAAAAATGCTTTTAGTTCCATTTTAAAGAATAATTCTTTCACTTATAAATTACTCTGGACCAGCTTGGATAAAATAAATTTTCTACATTGAAAATTATCCTGGAGTTTAGCTAAACTCGCACGATTTCAAACCCACATTTCAGTGCAAGTTCGGGGGTGATTTGAAAGATATCAGTGCGGGTTCCTGCACAGATGTCTATTGAAATCGCCCCCGAAGTCACCAAAAGTAGTGCAGGAACTTCTTTTGGAAATCGGTGCGGCGCCTGCAAAGTCAGCGCCAATCAGTTTGCACTCCAATACTCTCCCAGGCTAGTGCTGTAGCCTTGTGAATGAGAAACAAATACCAGCAGGGAGGAACACCCGCAGTCTATGGTCATTTTAGACAGTGTGTTCTGGTCTATATGGCACAGAAATATAGGAGAGAGTAATAATAGGACTTTTGACTTACAGTACAGGATCATAGTCTTAAGACTGTGGGTTATAGGCAGCTACCTTCAAGCACTGTATGCTGGCACAAAAAATCTGCAGTCCAACTGAAGAGTTAGCAATACAGCAAGAAAAACACCAGCAGGCCCAAGTAACAACAGATCAAAGAAGGGCTTGCCAGAGCTCACATTAGGTCTGAACAGCCACCTGGTAGAAAAGAAGACCAGGTGGCAGCATTGCAAATCTGATAAATAGATACCTGATGCTTGAAAGCCCATGAAGCACTAATGTCCCCGGAGGGCACGTTAACAGAAGGGTGGAACTCTGACCTTCAGACCACAGGCTCAAATGATGACTTGTCTAATCCTGGATTAAGAGGAATGAGGAAGCCACCTTGGGAAGAAAGGAAGCAGAAAAAGCTCCTTACGGGACAAGGCCACTAACTCTGCTTTTAAGAGTTGGTATATATGTTTTGAAGAGTTGGTAGCCACAATAAAAAGCCACCTTGCAGGTAAGGTCGGACAAGGGAATAGCTCTAATAAGTTTGAATAGTGCCCTCTGAAGGCCGAGAGAACCAGACTGATGTCCCACAAAGTCATCAGGAAGCGTACAGGGGGAGCAATGTGTGCGCTACCCTGCACAAAAAGGAACGAGAGGCCAACAATCACTGGAACAGAATGGCCAGAGCCAAAACGTGTCTAATGATACTCAATACCAGATGCCAGTTGAGACTAGACTGTGAAACTCATCCTGCAGTGGATTTTCCTAGCCTTGCACAAAGTTAAGGCCTTCAAGGTGCAGTGGTGAATGTTTTGAGAAGTTGACATCCTAGCCTTCAAAAAAGTAGGGAAGACTGCATCCAAAAGGCCACTGTCCCTTAGGACTAGGGCATCAACAGCGATCCTGTTAAAGCCAGCAACTGGCAAGCAGCACGGTGGACCATCACCTGGGACAGTGTAGACAAATGGGGCTGTTTCCTTATAGGGATGAACGCTTGCTCCTAGACTTATTAGGTTTGAGGTTCCACGAGTTCCTACAGAAGGGTAGGGTACCCCAGCTTTTGACTAGCAGCCTGCAGCCTGAGAGGAAAACAACAAAAAAAAAAAAACTCTTTTAGACACAGGAACAGTCTACCTGCAGAACTGTTAAGCCTAGTACACACGACCGAGAATCCCGTTGTTTTTCCCCTGACGAGATTCTTGACAAGAATCTTGTCCCAGCCGAGTGTACACACGCTCGATTCAAAAGAACCGCCGTTCTTTTGAATGGAACAAACGCGGTGACGTCATCGACTATGACGAGCGTGCGCTCGTCACATTCGATGCCGTCGCCGCCATCTTGCTACACCCTACCTATGCCTAGGAAGCTACCGCGCATGCGTCAAAGTCATTTGGAGCATGCGCGGATTTCCACGGCGACAGGTAAGCGTACACACTCTCGGGTTTCTCGTCAGGAAACAGGCCGAAGAGAATCCCGACGAGAGCAGGATCTCTATTTTTCTCGTCGAGATTCTGGCCAGTTTTCTTGACGAGAAACCTGAAAGCCTCGTACACACGCACGGTTTACTCGGCAAGAAAGCTCTGCCAGCAATTTTCTTGCTGGTTCTTGCTGAGAAAACCAGTTGTGTGTACGAGGCTTAAGCCTTTTTTTTCCTGGGAAAGGAAGATATTTTTTATCCCCCCAACCTACTTGAGGTACCAAAGAGACATTCCCTTTTAAAAGTTGCATAACGGAATCAGAAAGGGCAAAAAAGGCCTTAAAAACGGCTTCCAACCTCTTGTCCACGAGGTCCTTGAAAACCGAAACATCCTCAACAGGGAACTTTAAGGTTTTGTTAAGATAAGAAATGGCTGGTTCCACTGAAGGGGCAGACCATTTCATAAGGAACCCTTTCACAGTAGGATATTGTTGTATCTTAGGGATCCAGAATGCCATATGAACTCTACAGAAGCTAGGGATTCCTCACCATCCACCTCAGGCACCTCCATGGCTACTGAGACCGAGCCTGGAGGGGTATACGAATGGACACTGTTTTTACCCCTGCGATCCAAAGCCAAGACCCTGCCCATAAAATCAGACGTGATGGATGAAAATTTTGATTTGGAGAGAGAGGAGGGGTGTGCACCAGGTCGGACCAGCAGGACTCCCAGAGGAGAACAGAGAATCAAAAAGAGGGAGACAATGGGCATGTGAAGGAAGACTAACACCTCCACCAGCGCCATCAGCTGAAATTGTGTATAATAATTTTGCACTGTCGAGCCTTCCTGGCCCCCTTCCTTGTGAGGTGCCAAGCATCGCCAAGAGGGTAATCAAAATCTCCAAGTACTGCTGAGGGAACCTTATGTGCCAAGCACTATAGGCTACTGGAACCCAGTACGTCCAAGGACAACTGTACTGCACATAGGAAGCATAGTGAAGCCAGTTAGAAAGCACGCCCTGAGGATCTAAGATGGCGTGAGCATGCATAGGGAGTCTGAGATACCCTGGCTGCAGTAGCGGCCGGTGGGACAAACTGTGCCAAACAGGTCAGCAAAAAAGGTGTCAAACTTCAACCTGTGGCATCCTCCATGGACTGTGACACATCAGTAAAAAGTGTTTCAGCCACTCTGCTACAGCAAGGAGAAGAGCGCTGCTGAACTCTGAAAATTCCTGGTTCACACCGAATGCAGCTTTGAAATCGTGCTACTTCACTTGAAATCGCACAATTTCAAAGCCACGTGTCAGTGTGATATTAGGTGCGACTTGGCTGACATCTGTGCAACTTCATGCACAGATGTCTATGCTAGTCGCACCTAAAATCACCAAAAGTAGTGCAGGAAATACTTTTTCAAATCGGTGCAGCACCGCAAGGTCGGCGTTGCACCGATTTGACCAGTTCCATTGCCGACAATAGGGTGTGACTTTTCATGACATGACAAGTCGCATTGGTGTGAACGGGGGCTAAGGCCTTGTTTGCCTGCACAGAGATGCCCTGGTGTTCCCTGCATTCTCGTGCAGGCAGTCCCACATTGATTTAAACACTTTTCAGGTTTTTATTGCGGTCTGTGCCCCTGTACAGAAGAGGCACCCTGTCCGGTTTACCATTATTAAAAGTGAACAGCCAAAATTTTGGGTTGTCCCCAGAAAGTAATAGGAGGGGAAATCCTATATATTGGGATAGTTCTGGTGATTTGGGGGGGGGGGGGTGTCAAGAGATTTCCTTAATTTACAAAGATTTCCTCTCACTTCCTGTTTTAACTATGTGACAAGGCAGAAAAAAAATCTGATAGGGATTATAGCTGTACTGTATCCAAAATGAAAACGTTTTGCCTATATGTCTACTTTAGTTCTTAATGCCCCCGACAAAAACACACACACACACACACACACACACATCAGCAGCGTGATTTTTCACACATTAAACACTTCCTGACCGGCTCCCATACATATACGGTGGCAGGTTGGCTCTCCTGCGCGAATCGCCGTATATGTACGGAGGCTCCTTTAAAAACCATAGCAGGCGTGCGCCCACGAGCACGAGAGTCAGAACGGGAATTTGTGTGTAAACAAACACACAAATCCCCATTCTGACAGGGAGGAGAGACAGATCGTGTGTTCCTAGCATGTAGGAACAGCCATCCCTCTTCTCCTCTAGTCAGTCACATCCCCATACAGTTAGAACACACATATAGAACACAGTTAACCCCTTGATCGCCCCCTAGTGTTATCCCCTTCCCTGCCAGTGACATGTATACAGTAATCAGTGCATTTTTATAGCACTGATCGCTGTATAAATGTCACTGGTGCCAAAAAAAGTGTAAAAAGTGTCCAATCTGTCCGCCTCAATGTTGCAGTCCTGGAAAAAAATTTTTAAAAAAATTACGCACATCAACCACATTACTAGTAAAAAATAAAAAAAAATTGCGGGGACTATGAACACAAATGCCTACTCTTTGCTGACGACCTATTGCTGACCTTGACCTCGCCAATTACATCCCTACCCAACTTATATGCAATCTTGCAACCATTTTCTGTCTTATCGGGGTTGACAATTAACCATAGTAAATCAAGGGCGCTGAATTTGTCATTGCTGAGCTCCACTCAGACGACACTTGAGCAAACATTTCCATTTCAATGGGAATCAGATGCTCTTCCTTACTTAGGTATACATTTGACCTCATCTGTTGGCACGTTGTACAAAAGGAACTATCCTGCCCTTTTTAAGCGACTGACAGATGATTTGGCTAAGTGGCAGGTTCATCCACCGTCGTGGTTCGGCAGACTACACTCAATAAAAATGAATGTTCTACCCCGATTGTTATATTTTTTCCGTACCTTGCCGGTTTCCCTGACCCGTAGCGACCTTCAACAATTTCAGAATAAGGTACTGCAATTTATTTGGGGAGACAGGAGACCTAGGGTGAATAGGAGTACCCTATATGCGTTAAAACAGAAGGGAGGCCTAGGCTTGCCTGATTTCTTGAAATATTTTTATGCTGCCCAGGTGGCACAACTCACTAGGTTCCATTCCCAATGGGCACCGGCCATACGGATGGCCATGGAATCCCACTCTTGCCTTCCCACTCCAATTTCTCACATTTTGTGGCTCTCTATTAAAAGAGCGACCTGCTATATTATGCCCTACTTTATCAATGTCTTTGGAAATATGGGACAGACTATCCAGATCTCACAAATTTAAATCTCCTCATTCTCCACTGGCACCTCTACTACGCAATAGAGCTTTCACCCCGGGTCTCACCCCCCTGACATTTGAGTGGTGGACCAATAAAGGTCTCCTACGCATAGCTGACTTATGTTATCGCAGGGGTATGCTACCTGAGAAGGTATTGACTGATAAGTATCTTATGCCTCCAGCAGAGAGTTTTAGATTTGCTCAGGTTTCACATTATATGCAAACCCTTGCTAGAAAGAGTGACCTCGCAGTTCTTACTCCAATGGAGTATATGTGCCGTAATTATGATAAAATCAAAAGGTCATCTGTCCGCTGTCTATTCGATGTTGTTGAGCGCATCGACAAAGCTGAACTATATGGTCCACTGGGAGACCGATCTGAAGGAAACCCTGGAATTGGACGACTGGCATAGGATAGCAGAGACAGCCTGTCGATCGCTCATCATTACATCAATAATAGAGGCGAACTACAAGGTTCTGCTAAGGTGGTATATGGTGCCGGCCAGGCTGGCGACTTTTATATCGGGGGCAACCCCGTTTTGCTTTAGAGGTTGTGGCCAGGTCGGTACCACCTTTCATATATGGTGGACATGCCCCAAGGTTCGGAGGTTTTGGATCCGGGTATATAATTTCATTTACTCCCTCACTCAGGTTAACCTGATTAAGTCAGCTAAACAAGCATTATTAGGGAGTGGAATAGCAGAGGCCTCCAAGAATTGCAGACGACTCTTGATATTTATATTCATTTCAGCAAAGATAACCATCGATAGGAACTGGAAATCGGCGGCTCTGCCATTTGATCAGTTTAAAGGTAAATTGTCTTGGTTGATGCTGAACGAACGTTTGACGGCATTGGCTCAGGACAAAATGAAGCTCTTTCATAAGGTGTGGGACCCTTGGCTTCATTGCCTCACTAATGACCCCGGAGGACCTCCAGCTTAACATTGTTTTTTTTTTTTTTTCTTTAGGGGCGTCGGGGTGCTTGATCGAGGCTCCTTCCCTCCCTCCCCCTTTTCCCTCTTCTCAACTATTCTTTTCTTGCTTTGTTTCCTTCCCCCCTATTTCCTTGCTTCTAATTTCTTAACCACTTAAGCCCCGGACCATTTGGTAGCTAAAGGACCAGAGGTGAATTCAGAATTTTGCACTGCGCTGCTTTAACTGTAAATTGTGCGGACATACAATGTTGTACCCAAACGAAATTTGCGTCCTTTTCTTCCCACAAATAGAGCTTTCTTTTAATGGTATTTGATTGCCTCTGCGATTTTTATTTTTTGCGATATAAACAGAAAAAGACCGAAAATTTTGAAAAAAAAATGATATTTTCTAATTTTTGTTATAAGAAAAATCGAATAAACTCAATTTTAGTCATACATTTAGGCCAAAATGTATTCAGCCACATTTCTTTAGTAAAAAAAATGTCAATAAGCGTATATTTATCGGTTTGCGCAAAAGTTATAGCGTTTACAAAACTAGGGTACATTTTCTGGAATTTACACAGCTTTTAACTATACAAAGGCAATCACGTACATATACGTGATTCTGCCTGTCGGTGCCATTCTGCTGACGTATATTTACAGTGGGCGGTCGTTAAGTGGTTAATGAATGTTATTTTTGGAGTCAGCCCCAGGCCTTAGAGGTCTGCACGACTCCCTGCTTTCACCGGTTTATAAGTAATTAATAGGAACATTGTCGGTCTGAACTGCACTGAGAGTTGCCCGCACAGGCTGGGGAGTCGAACCCCCCAACAAGCAGATGGGGGGACGGCTCCTCTGGGCGGGCAGTTCACCAGTTGAAACCCGAGATGTCGGGGGGAGTTGGTGGTTCAGGGGTGCAGTAGTTTTCTGTAAGATATCCAAAAGTACCATTACGCTCCAGCCCATGCTAGAGATTCTTCAGCAGATTTGTTTTTTGGGTACTATAACGTGGGCCCCTGGGCGTTATGATTCTAATGATTGGAATCCCAGAAGCGGTAATATGACTGTACAGTGTCTTGATGTATATTTTTATACTTTTTGTATGACGAAACTTTAATAAAAAGATTGAAACAAAAAAAAAAAAAAAAAAAATTAATAATAAATAAAAATGCCATAAATCTAGCCCCCATTTTGTAGACACTATAACTTTTGCGCAAACCAATCAATATACGCTTATTGCGATTTTATTACCACAAATTATGTAGAAGAATACATATTAGCCTAAACTAATGAAGTTTTTTTATTTTTTGGGGATATTTATTAAAGCAAAAAGTAAAAAATATTGTTAATTTGCCTTTACAAAATTGTCACTTTTTTTTTTTGTTTATAGTGCAAAAAAAAAAAAAAACCCACAGATGATGATGTGATCAAATACCACCAAAAGAAAGCTCTATTTGTGATGAAAAAAGGAAGTAAATTTAGTTTTTGTGTACAACGTCACACGACCGCGCAAAATAATAATAATAATAATGCACAGCAGCACTGTGCACAAGAGCTGTAATAATCCAGCCTGACAGACCTGAGATTTTTCACTGAGGAAACCTTGCTGGCTGATGTGTACAGCACCTGGGATTCCCCTGTGATCACTTCCCATAGACTTCCTATTCCAATACAGGGCAGTCTGAGTCCATGGGAAGAAGCACATTCAGCCTCTTGTATAACACTGAGCCCTCACAGCTTCCGTACACAGCACTACCACCCCCAATGCTCCCAGTCCCCGGACACTCACATTACCTGACACACGGAGCACTCTGCTAAACTCCACCACTCTCATGTTCCACAACAAAACTCCTATAGACCCCGGACCCCCGCTCTGCACACCTATTGGGCGTTGCCTCTGTCAATCACTGAGCTTTGCCCTGATTGGTCTTTGGTCTCCATAAGAATCGTCCTGCCGGAGATAACGGAAGTGACGTGTCGTTGTGACCTGTACTGCCCCCCCCCCCCCCCCAATACAGATATATGTCACACAGCTCTGTGTATACATAACACTCCTATAATACACTGATGACTTCTTTTTACAAAGTTTTTATTGTTTGTGCCAAAAATACAAGTTATTGACATCATTCTTACCACAGACTGTGATAAAAAAAAAAACAATGAGTATGAGATTGTAAGCTCCTAAGACCCCTTTCACACTGGAGGTGTTTTTCAGGCACTTTAGCGCTAAAAATAGCACCTGTAAAGCACCTGAAAAAAGCCTCAACTGCAATCCCAGTGTGAAAGCCTGAGTGTTTTCACACTGGGGCGCTGCGCTGGCAAGGTGTCAAAAAAAGTCCTGCCAGCAGCTTCTTTGCAGCGCTTTAGGAGCGGTGAATACAATGAAATACAGTGAAATCAATGGGCAGCGCCGCCGGCAAAGCGCTTTTAACCGTTTTTTGGCCCCCGCTAGCGGCCGAAAAGCGCTGCATAAACAACAGTAAAGCGACGCTAAAAATAGCAGCGTTTTACCGCCAACGCCCAGGCGCTTTCAGTGTGAAAGCACTCTTAGGCTGGATTTGCACTGGTGCGATGGCAGACATCGCAGGTGATTCAAACCGCATTGCTGTGCAGATCAAATGCAATGTCTATGTGATGCAAGTTTTGTATGGCTGAAATCGCATCACATTCGCACCAAAATGGTGCAGGACCCTTTTTTTTGGTCCGCACTGGAAAACGGATCGCACACCTATGCGATCTAATTCCTGTCCCTTTTCACAGTTCGCACTGCGATCTGCGAACCAATTTGGGGGGGGTTTAAATAACCCCTTCAGCCCCGGAAGGACTTAGCCCCTTAATGATCAGATAATTTTTTGGGGGATACGGCACTGCGTCACTTTAACTGACAATTGCGCGGCCGTGTGACGCTGTACCCAAATAAAATGTATGTCCTTTTTTCCCACAAATAGAGCTTTCTTTTGGTGGTATTTGATCACCTCCTGTGGTTTTTAGTTTTTGCGCTATAAACAAAAAAAGACAGACAATTTTGAAAAATATATATATATATATATATAGCGGGAGCCAATGGCTGCACTGCTATTAATCTATCCAATCAAAAGCCGGGACCCCGTGGAGAGAGGGACGGCGCATCCCCGCTGAGGGAAATTCGGGGCTCAGGTAAGTAAAATGGGGGGGGCGGTCACTGCAGGGTGTTTTTTCACCTTAATGCACAGAATGCATTAAGGTGAAAAAACAAGAGGGTTTACAACCCTTTTAAGTGGTAGTAAAGCCCGCTTTGCTATTTTTACCTTCAGGTAAGCCTAATAAACACAGTCGCTTCCAGCGCTAATAGGTCTTCCAAGGTGTGATGTAACAGATATCAGATAAAATGGTGGTGTAAAAGGTACAGTATATATGGTATCCCAAAGCTAGGTGGATGCTGCCTTCCTCAGATGGGGTAATCCGAAAGGAACTACAAAAACAGAAATGGAAGGCGCGCACACCTTGTGCATTACCAGAGAAAATGTAATAATAAAAATTTTTAGTATAAAAGTGGGTACTCACAAAATGCAACTGACAAAAGCCCATAAACACATTGCATGGACAAGCACAGAACACGGGTCCACTAACGCGTTTCGGGGGCGCACCCCCTTTCTCAGAGCTAGGTTAGTCTCGCACACCATGGGCAAGCGCTTTTATAGGAAATGGTGGAATTGGAATGCACAAATAAATAAATAATGATAATTCATTCAAATCCATGATATATTGCACATTTACTTGTATTTAGTCAGATGAATACAGGTGTAGGAACACGTAAAATTTTTTTTATATATATATATATATATATATATATATATATATATATATATATATATATATATACACACACACACACACACCGGTATATATATAAATAAATGAATGAATGAATAAAAAACAAAGGGGTCAATCCATGTCTCACCTCTACATGCCTGAAGTAGCTGCGGGGGGATGGGGGGTTTTGGGCATTTAGAGGTGTCCAAAAACCACACACTAAGAAACCAGGGAACCAGCTCACTATCAGGGGGAATCCACTTCCTGGAAACTCAGGAAGATGCCTGATGACAACAAGTGACATCACTTCCGGGGCAGGAGCAGTACAACAGTGTCCCCATGGACATGAATAGGCAAAGATAGATGGGGAAAAAAAAAATACTGTATTTATTGGCATATAACACTCACTTTTTTTACCCTGAAAATAGAGGGTAAACTGTGCCTGCGTGTTATACGCAGGGGGCTTTGGAAAGTTTTTTTCCTGAAACTTCCTTTTTAAAGTTAGGGTGCGTGTTATACGCCTGTGCGTGTTATACGCCAATAAATATGGTAATTCTAAAAGTTTTATGAAAAAATTCAAAAAACTCCCTGACAGAACTGGACCACTAGTGAATTAATAAGGAATAATAAAAAATAAATAAAAAATTTGCAAATATTTTTGCACAACAATAAGAATGATTCCCCAATGTGTAACAATTAATGAAAAGCGCTGAGCCATGGAGTACATGAAAGCCAACCCTACAAAAAAGAAATCAATAAATAGAAAATCTATAAAAGTTTAGCAAATCAGAACTTGGGTTACTACGTAAAGGCCTTAACTTTGCCCTGCCAAATCCCCCGGACCTGTTTGAGTTATTTATAGATTTAAATAGATTTACACGCAATCTTACCCTCAAACTTTTTTTTTCTATCAAAAAGGATAAGGAGCCTAGGAATACCACTTATCCCTCTGTCACCCCAGAGCATATTAGCATCGACCATGACTATGAGGCATTGCAAATGCTTGAGGAGCTGTGGTCTGAAGGAGCTCAGTGTACTGACTTGTCGGCAGCTGAAATTCCATCCAGTTATACCAATTTGGCTCCCATGGCTCATACATATTTCAGGCCAAGATCTGTTTTCCATCCCCACTGGGCTAAAGGCAAGTACATTCCTACCTTTTATGATGTGGTTTACTCTGAATTGGTACAACTTTGTCATGGGGCCAAAAAGGATTATTCTACCTCCATGTCCTTGTCTGATAAAAAAAGTTTTGGACTCTTTAAAGAACAACGATGAAGTGATCATTAGGCAGGCAGATAAGAGGGGTAGTCTTGTCATACAAGATAGACTTGACTACTTAGCTGAAGCATCCAGACTCCTTGGGGACACCAGTACCTACGAGAAGTTGGATGGTGATCCGGTTGGTCCATATAAAGAAGCCCTGAAATTATTAGTGGATGAAGCATACAATGATAGTGTAATTTCAAAGTCTGAATGGCATTTCTTATTTCCTCCATACCCACTTTCACCGTTTTTGTATCACATCCCGAAAATCCATAAGGACAATACCAACCCCCCTGGTCGGTCCATCATTTCGGGCATAGACAGCCTCACTAGCCCTATGGGAAGCTATATTGATCATTTTCTCCAAGATTTGGTGGTCCAGCTTCCATCGTATGTTTGTGATTCAGGGCATACGTTGGACATTTTGGCCCACTATCCTTGGCAAACAGGTTATTGTTGGCTGTCACTAGACGTGGCTTCCTTGTACACGTCTATACAGCACCAATTTGGACTGCAGGCTGTACAATATTTTTTGGCTCGTGAGAATCATTTACATCCCAGGCAAGCTTCCTTCATCGTGCGCTCCATCGAATACACCCTCACACACAATTACTTTGTGTTTCAGGATGTGTATTACAGACAAACCAAGGGCACAGCCATAGGGGCCAGGTTTGCCCCAAGTTACGCCAATCTCTTTATGGGGTATTGGGAGCAGTTTCACATCTGGTCCAATAATCCCTTTGGGGCGTACCTGGTCCTTTATGCTCGCTATATTGACGATATCTTGATCGCCTGGGATGGAGATGATAGCCAGTTGGAAGCATTTTTGGCCCATTGTCAGAATAATCCCTTTGGGATCGAATTCACCCATGTACTGGATAGCCAGAAGTTGGTATTTTTAGACCTTGAACTGATGGTGGATGATGAATCATGTATTTTTTCTCGTACCCATTTTAAGCCATCAGCAGGTAATTCATACCTTCATGCCCACAGCAATCACCACCCCCGATGGATCAAAAACTTACCTCTTGGTCAGTTTTGCCGGCTCCAAAGGACCTGCTCTTGTCTAAAAGATTATGATAAACAGAGCAGTGTATTGAGTGAAATTTTTTTTTGGAAAAGGGCTATGATCAGGCTACAATTGAAGATGCACACACCAAATATAGGCAGAAATACCCTGAGTTCGCTGGGAAGGTGAATTCCCAGCATGAAGTGGGGAGTACCAAATATGATGGGAATGGCTCATTCAAGGATAATACTGGTACTTGTAGCCATTCTGATGTGACTTTTAACACTCGGTACACAAACAAGGCCTTTCCTATCAAGCGGATCATAGAAAAATATTGGGGCATTCTCCATCAAGATCCCTGTTTGACCAATGTTATTCCAGAGCGCCCTAATGTAATTTTCCGTAGACCCAAGAATTTAAGGGGATATATTGCTCCAAGCAGAGTCCGTAAACCCAAAATTGTGGTCAATCAATGTTGGAGCAGTTTATTTGACCAAAAGGGTAGTTTCAAGTGTGGTGTCCCCAACTGTGGAGCATGCCAATACATGTGGCATAGGAAGAAGCAGGTTACAGGTAGTGATGGCCAAACCCATGCCATTCGGCAATTCATCAATTGTGGTTCACAATTTGTAGTGTATTGTCTGATATGCCCCTGTGGCCTTCTTTACATGGGCCACAGCATCTGGACTTTACGCACACGGTTTGGGGAGCATAAAAGTAATATAATCAAAAGTGTTGATAACCATTCACTACCATTAATTTTTTTGCATCAACATGATCATAATCCATCTGGTCTTAGGCTACTTGGCTTGGAAGTTATGGGTGAGGATACTGGCAGGTGCTTTTGGAGACTTTGTAGAAGAGAAACTTTTTGGATACATCGATTAGGAGCCTTATCGTCTAGGGGCCTGAATGTAGGGTAGGATGTTCAGACCCTTATGTGACCCGCTGGTCTCCTTCCCCCTTCTGTTTTTATATATATAAATTTTTCTGTTTTTTGCCGTCATGTGGGTGTCCTTCCAAGAGCTCATTATATCAACAGGTTCTGTTTTCTTATTTTTTCTTTTTCATCCAAGTATTTGTGTACATTTTTATCTTTATTTCATTTTAAATTTTTCTTTATTTTATATTTATTTACTATTACTATTACAATTTTTACTTGAATCCAACATTGTTCTTAATGATTAGCTACTATTGATATCAATTACTATAGCAACAAACTTTTATAGATTTTCTATTTATTGAATTTTTTTTGTAGGATTGGCTTTCATGTACTCCATGTCCATGGCTCAGCGCTTTTCATTGTTACACATTGGGGAATCTTTATTATTGTTGTGCAAAAATCTTTTTGACTTTTTTATTATTTGTCATTAATTCATTATCCTCTAGTGGTCCAGTTCTGTCAGGGAGTTTTTTTGTTATTTTATTTTTTATTTTTTCATAAAACTTTTAGAATTTTAATTTTTATTTTTTTCCATCTATCTTTGTCCATTCATGTCCATGGGGACACTGTTGTACTGCTCCTGCCTCGGAAATGATGTCACTTGTTGTCATCAGGCATCTTCCTGAGTTTCCAGGAAGTGGATTCCCCCTGATACTGAGCTGGTTCCCTGGTTTCTTAGTGTGTGTTTTTTGGACACCTCTAAATGCCCAAAAACCCCCACCCCCCCCCCCCCCCCGCAGCTACTTCAGGCATGTAGAGGTGAGACATGGATTGACCCTTTTGGTTTTTATTTATTCATTCATTTATTTATATATATACACCGGTGTGTGTGTGTGTGTATATATATATATATATATATATATATATATATATATATATATATATAATGTTTTTGGTTTTTTTTACGTGTTCCTACACCTGTATTCATCTGACTAAATACAAGTAAATTTGCAATATATCATGGATTTGAATGAGTTATCATTATTTATTTATTTGTGCATTTATGGTGGGATTTTTTTCCCGGCCCTTTGAGGGCGTGGCTTTTTTGACACACAGTTTTCAATTCCACCATTTCCTATAAAAGCGCTTGCCCATGGTGTGCGAGACTAGCCTAGCTCTGAGGAAGAGGGTGCGTCCCCAAAACACGTTAGCTGTACCCCGCGTTCTGTGCATGTCCATGCAATGTGTTTATGGGCTTTTGTCAGTTGCATTTTGTGAGTACCCACTTTTATACAAATTTTTTTTATTATTAAATTATTTCTGGTAATGCACTAGGAGTGCGTGCCTTCCATTTCTGTTTTTTTTTTTTTACTACAGTTAAGCCTATATTAAGGCTTACCTGTAGGTAAAATGAATATCTCCTAAACATGCACAGTTTTGGAGATATCCACCCTGCATGCAGCCGCTGAAATCAGCGGCACATGCACTCTGAAGGTTCCGACACATCGTGCTGGACCTTCAGAGCTTCTTACCGGAATCGAGGGCTCCCGCGTGCCACTCCCAGCGCTGGAGCCCGCAAACCCAGAAGAAAGGTCGGGGGGAACAGGTCAGCCCTCTCAGTGGTGACCAGACATCACTGTAAGGGCTTTGTTCTAAGGAAAGTATTTCATAATGTGCTTGTATGCGATGCATACTAGCACATTATGCCATTATCTTGCATTTTTTTTTTGTTTGTTTTCTTTGTTTTCTGCGGTTTACTACTGCTTTGAAGGTGATGTGAGTTTAACCACTTGCTTACTGGGCACTTTTACCCCCTTTCTGCCCAGGCCAATTTTCAGCTGTCGCACTTTGAATGACAATTGTGCGGTCATGCAACACTGTACCAAAAATGTATGGATAAAGCTTTCTTTTGGTGGTATTTAATCATCACTGGGTTGTTTATTTTTTGCTAAGCAAGCGAAAAAAGACTGAAGATTTTGAAAAACAAAGTTTTTTTTATAGTTTCTGCTATAAAACTTTTTAAATAAGTAGTTTTTCCCCTTAACTGATGTGCACTGATGAGGCTGCACTGACTGGCAACTGATGAGGGGGTACTGATAGATGGCACTAAAAGGGGGCACTGATGGGCATTAAGATGAGGCACTGATGGGCACCGATAGATTGCACTAATAGGACGCAATGATGGGCACTGACAGGCATCACTGGTGGGCACTGATTGGCAGGAATGGTGGGCAGCACTGATAATCAGTGCCCTGATTGTCAGTGCATATGTCCCTGCTGCATAGTTGTCAAAATGTAAAAAAAAAATTTATAGGGATACTTTTTTTACTGTAGATGGAGTCTTATTATAATTCAGGGGCGGGGGATTCATTTGTAGGTGTGGCATAGCGAGGAAAGAAAAATGTGGCATGCAAAGCCCCCCTTACATCAGGTATCCCCCAGTGGAGCCCCCCCCCCCCCTTACATCAGGTGTCCCAGGAACGGAGTCTCCGCCGCCATTAGAGAAGACCAAAAGTAACAGGTCACTCGCCGAGGGGAACAAATAAGAGGTGGAGCGGGCCGGGTGGCTGCTCAATTTCTATTGGCAGCCACCCGGCTGGCTCCCCCTCTTGTTTGTTCCCCCACGACGAGTGACCTGTTACTTTTGGTCTTCTGTAAAATGGCGGCCAGCAGAGACAATTAATGCCGGCCATGGACATCTAGTGGCGAAAAAATGGGAAAACACAGATTTCCCGGGACAGTTCCTTTGAAACGCTAAAAGCGTTAAATGGTCTAAATCCTGGGAATGTCCTGGAAAATTCGGGACAGTTGGCAAGTATGCTGCTGCAAGTATGCTACAGTACCTGCCATCTCTCCCCTCCAGCTGCCAGTTATAGTGATATATGTCAGAGCTAAAGAAAGCTTCCCGTAGGCCCTTCCTCAACTCTGAAGTTTATCGTGCACAACAGGAGAAAGAGCCTAGGAGTTGGGACATCTGTCTGGGATGGAGAATTACACTGGGGGGCACAATGACCTGGGGGGACAAGTAACAAAGATTTGTGTGGGAGGAATAAGAAAATATGTGCTGGGGGTCAATTTGGGAGAGGAGAGGCTTTGTTCTAAAAAGAAGAAGGGGGTGTTGTGTTAGGAGGGGGAGAATCTTTGCTGGAAGGTTTGATTTGGGAGGACATGAGCATTTGTACTAGAAGGTAGTTTTTGATGGGGGGGGATTTGTGCTAGAAGTGGGGAGAAGCTTTGTGCTTTAACCACTTGCCGACCGCCCCATAGCACATTTACTGCTATTCGGCGGCCGCGCTGCGCAGAATCACGTGTAGCCCCCTGTTCCTAAAAATCGGGCTATAGTGTAAATTTTGTTTTTGACTGAGCTGTAAACAGCTCAGATTGATTGTATATAGTTATTTGGCTATGTTCTAAACTTGGTTGAGTTGTGCGATTCTCACTGTTGCCAGTAGGTGTCACTGGTACCACAGGCCAGTATGAGATTTACAACTAGGTTGAGCTGTAATGAATATCCTTTTTCCAGAAACAGCCCAGTAGGAGGTTCCTGGCCGCTGTGCATTCTGGGAGGGGGTATTTATGAGGCAGATGCCATGTGCTTTTAGGCAGTCCTCACCTTGTGGCCCTCCTGGCCCGAGATCACGTTGCTGCAAGTAGGCCCAGAAGCCTGTCTGGGGCCTACTGATCTTGAGGTAGTCCTAGGCTGTCTTGCCTGTTTGGAAGAAGCCGAGCCAAGCTGAGGAGATCCAGGGGAGGACCCTTGCTGGAGACAGCCAGGATGAAGGCTGGTCTCTCAGGAGGGCCTGGTGACTCGGTTGGAGGACACACCTATATTTAAACTATCCTTACAGTGCCGCTGGATGGCTTAAAGGTTCTGGTCATGTGAAGCTGTGCTACAAATCGAAATCAAGGTAACTAACTCCTAGCTGCTAAGTCTGTGAGAGAGACTAATCCGTGAGTGCTACTGGCTGCTAAGTCTGTGAGAGAGACTTGTCCAGGAGTTCTACTGTCTGCTAAGTCCTATGAGAGAGGCTTATCCAGAAATCATACCAGTTGCTAGGTCTGTTTGAGAGACCTATCCAGGTATTCAAGATCTTCTAAAAGAAAGTTGTTTTTGTCTTTGGATTCAAGGAGTCTTTAAGTGATCTGCTAAAAGATATCTGAAATCTCCCCTAACCCTCTATCCTATTACTGCTTTCAAGTTCTTCATTAAAGGGGTTGTAAAGGTAAATGTTTTTTCACCTTAATGCATCCTATGCATTAAGGTGAAAAAACATCCGACAATACCGCCCCCCCGAGCCCCCATTTTACTTACCTGACCCCTCAAAAGTCCTGCGCTCGTCCCCGTCATCCTCCTCGCCGTTCAGCCTGGCCGTTGATTGGCTACAGTTGATGGATTGAAAGCAGCACAGCCATTGACTCGCACTGCTGTCAATCACATCCAATGACGCGACGCGGGGCGGGGCCGAGTGATACAGTGAGCGGCAATAGCCGCTGGCTGAATCACAGGAGCGCGCCCGCAATCACTCGCCACTATGCAAGCTCGCTCGCATATAGGTGGTGAGTGATTGCGGGGAGGAGCTGAGACAGCCGCCGAGGGACCCCAGAAGACGTGAATCGGGGGCACTCTGTCCAAAAGAGCTGCAGTGGAGGTAAGTATAACATGTTTGTTATTTTTTCTTTTTTTTTTTTATGTTGTTTACAATCCCTTTAAAGCATTGAAAATATATAAAGTGACTGGCGCCCAAATTCTGTTCTAACTTCCCATTATAGCCATGGACTCGGCCTACACGGTCTTGCTCCCAGTAGACCCAGGGGGGCGCTACACACGTATTTTTCTGGAGAGTAGGAACATTTAGGCAGGCCTAGCTGGTGGCTAGGCCTGTTTGTTTTCATTCTGGCCTGGGAGTGGCTCCGGCCAGGACTGGGTGATTCACAGGTAGCATCACTCCCTCTTTCTAGAAGGTGCTAGAAGAGGGGAGGAAAGGAGAAGTGGAGCTGCCTGGAGTATTCTAAGGAGCCTTGACCAATGCCCAACTACAGTCAAGCACGGAGGTGAAAACATT
Organism: Rana muscosa; assembly: GCA_029206835.1. Taxonomy (NCBI): domain Eukaryota; kingdom Metazoa; phylum Chordata; class Amphibia; order Anura; family Ranidae; genus Rana; species Rana muscosa. Next base: position 240,449,937 of record CM055124.1, read on the forward strand.
ATGCTTTGGGGCTGTTTCTCTGCTAAAGGTACAGGCCGACTTTGCACCATTGAGAGACCAGTGGACGAGGCTCCATTTATTGTAAAATCTTGGATGAGAACCTTCTTCCCTCCAAAACACTGAAGATGGGTCATGGATGGGTCTTCCAGCATGACAACGACCCAAAACATACCGCCAAAGAAAACAAAGGAGTGGTCTAGCCAGTCTCCAGACTTTAATCTTATAGAATATTTATGGAGGGAGCTGAAACTTCGAGTTGGCAAGAGACAGCCAAGAAACCTTAAAGAGGAACTGCAGTCTGCTCACATAATTTGTAAAGAAAACATCTTTGCTATTCTGAATCTTCCCTCCAACTACTTTGCATATTATTTTATATATACTGTGATTCTGTACTTGCCAAATATGCTGCCGAAATCTTCCTCCACTAAGTCTGACTGCATACATTTTAACTGTGGGCAGCTGAAGCTGCTGTATGCTCACTTCCTGGATTTACACAGACACACAGAGGCGCGCCTCCAGCTCTGCGGCCCTGCAGCTTTCATTGGCCCTCTTGTGACTCATCCTCCCTCCCTTCCTGGCAAACTCTCAGAGAGAGAGCTGTGGATGACGTCATAAGCCTAGGCTTTTTACCAGACAAGAAACAGAAAGTGGGCTGTATAAAGTATTTACTGGCAGAAAAAAAAATGTTTTACTATCCAAAGTTAAAACAACAAGGGCAGAAGATTATATAGACGGTAAAGTTTAAAAAATGACTGAAGGTCCGCTGTAAGGATTTAGAGATCTGTAAAGAAAAGTGGACCAAAATCCCTCCTGAGATGTGTGCAAACCTGGTCAGCAACTACAAGAAACGTCTGACCTCTGTGCCACCAACAAGGGTTTCTCCACCAAGTACTAAGTCATGTTTTGCTTGGGGATCAAATACTTATTTTACTGCAACTTAATTCATAGCATTTGTTTTATGTGTTTTTTTTGGGGGATTTTTGGTTGATATTCTGTCTTTATCATTTAAAATACATTTATGATAAAAATTATAGACCCTTCATTTCTTTGTAAGTGGGCAAATTTACAAAATCTGCAGGGGATCAAATAATTATTATTTCCCACTGTATGTATATTTTTATAAAAAATAAAAATAAAAATTGTATATACATTTGGTTATATAGCGCTGTAGAAAATAAGGGATAACCTTAAATATATTATCTTTTTCTATTCTATTTTTTTTACATATACGGCTGCTATTTTTGGGTTTGAACGCGCTAGTATATATATTATTTTGACTGTGGAGTGGGGTTCTACTTTATCTTGGTTTTTAAGACCCCTTTCACACTAAAGCGTTTTTCAGGCGCTAAAGGGCTAAAAATAGCACCTGTAAAGCGCCTGAAAAATGCCTCATCTGCCACCCCAATGTGAAAGCCTGAGGGCTTTCACACTGGGGAGCTGCACTGGCAGGACGCAAAAAAAAGTCCTGCAAGCAGCATCTTTGGGGCGGTGAAGGAGCGGTGAATACACCGCTCCTCCAACGCCCCGGACTATTGAAATGAATGGGCACATTTGCCAGAAGCGCTTCGGCAGCGGCGCTACACGGGCCCATTTAACCCTTTCTTCGTTCACTAGCGGGGGGTTAAAAAGCGTCCCTGATTTGGAGAAATGTCCCTCTTTCCTCCTCATTTGTCCCTCATTTTGGTCTGATCTATATAGATGTATATAAAATGCACTTTTTATCTATCAAAAAGTGTTTTCCAGTGCTAAACCTTTCATCTGATTTCTAAATTGCTGCATTTGTAAATTCCAAAAGCCAATATAAAAAGGAATAGTAGTGGTAAAAAAAAGCACTTGTAGGTTTAAAGTGGTTGTAAACCCACTTATGCAACTTGCACCTACAGGTAAGCCTAGATTTAGGCCACTTTCACACTGAGGCGCTAAAAAAACTGCCAGTAAAACACTGAGCGCTTTTGAAGCGCTTTTCAGATGCTTTTGAATCGCTTTCAATTCATTCCAATAGAGAGGGGCGTTTTTTCAGCACACTGCCTCAGGTCTCGTACACACGACCGATTTTCTCGGCAAGAACCAGCAAGAAACTTGCTGGCAGAGAGGTCTTGCCGAGTAAATCGGTCGTGTGTACGCGGCTATCGGGTTTCTCGTCGAGAAAACCGACAAGAAACCTCGACGAGAAAATAGAGAACCTGCTCTCTATTTTCTCGTTGAGATTCTCCTCGGCATGTTTCTCGACGAGAAAAGTGAGTGTGTGTACACTTTCCTGTCCTCCCGGAAGCCCGCGCATGTTCGAAATGAATTCGACGCATGCGCGGTAGCTTCCTAGGCATACGTAGGGTATACCAAGATGGCGGCGATGGCATCGAATGTGACGAGCGCATGCTCGTCGTAGTCGATGATGTCACCGCGTACGCTCCATTCAAAGAACCGCGGGTTCTTTGAAACGAGCGTGTGTACACTCGGCCGGGACAAGTTTCTTGTCCAAGAATCTCGTCGAAAAAAACGACATGTTTTTTTCAACGAGAATCTCGGCCGTGTGTACGAGGCTTCAGTGTAAAAGCATTCATTAATTTTAATGGAAATAAGTTTTCAGGCGCTTTTTTTAGCGTGAAAGCGCCTGAAAAGCGCCTCAGTGTGAAAGTGGTCTAAGGCTTACCTGTAGGTGCAAGAAATATCTCCTAAACCTACACGGTTTAGGAGATATTTGCAAAAAATTACGCATCAGTCTATGGCGCATGCGCGCCGTAGACAACGGTGCATTCACAGGGTTAATCCCATTCACAAATCCGGTTGAGACGGATTTGACGGCTCCCGTGCGCATGCGCGGAGTGGCGTCTTCGCCGCTCCAGCCAATCACAGCGTAACCTTCCGGGTATCGACGCAGCGATGGCTGGAGAGGGAGACGAGGATGGCTTCGGGGGCCCCGATCTAAGGTAAGTAATACATAATGAGCTAGTATGCTACATGGCTTTGTTTTGCAGGTGGGATTAAAAAAAAAAAAAAATGTTTCCAGGGTTTACAACCACTTTAACCAATCTTGTTTTTTGTACAATTCTCCTTTAAGGGGGCGTTGCAAGGGGTGTGTCCTATACCTGCATACTTTTGCTGATAGATGTCCCTCATTCCCATTTAAAAAAAATGGGAGGTATGAAATTGTAATGCATCACAACAAGCTGCAGAAAATAGAAATAGCAAACAAAACAAAAATAAGTGCATTGCAACATATTTACAAAATGCATTGTAGCGCGGCACAATTTGAACACATATGCTGTGAACAAGTATTGTTCTAATCCATCCTGAAAGCTATGAGACATTTCAGTGAAAAAAAAACCTTGCAGGCTGATACACTGTAATCAATTCTAATGGACAACCAGGGCTGCCTATTCCAATGCAGGGCAGCCCAGGAAGCACATTCACCTAATCACACAGGGAGTCCCTTGTTGTATAACACTGAGCCTTCAAAGCATTTGTACAGATAGCACTGTACTGTCCCCAATGTTCCCAGTCTCCAGACTATGGACAAGTATGTAGGAGCATTGATTGTATATACAGATATTACCTGACACACGTAGGACCCTGCTCATCTCCAACACCCTCATCTTCAACTACAGAAATTCTCTGGACCTTGACTCTTTACTCCTATTGGTTGTTATCGCTGTCAATCACTGAGCTTTCTGTCCTGCATTCCATACATAACGGAAGTGACATGACCAGTGTGATCTTTAATATACTCAGTGTGTCTGGACTGTGTAAAGTTATGTGTACTACACCCAATGCAAAGATTTCCCTAGACAAGCACAGCACATGCCACAGCTCTGTGTACACGGCTCCTCAAAATAACAACAATACATGGCTGACTTTTTGGCATATGTGTTTTTATTAGTTATTCCATAAACACAAATTAGAGCAGCAACATTTTCATACAATAGTTCAATAATCTGGAGCATGCAGCCCCAGCTGATCGGTGTTGTCATGTCTGTCAAAGACACAACATAGAATACGGAGTACAGAGTACACCAGGTTGAGATCTCAAAACGACAGAAGACGTTATATTGTGTGGTTTATATTAGCAACTCTCTGAAGAAAAGTAATGATAAAGCTCTGTACACACGATCGGATTTCCTATGGATTCTAATCCGATGGATTTTTCCATCGGAAATCCGATGAAGCTGACTTCCATCAGTCTTGATACACACCATCAGTCAAAAATCTGACCGTCCCAAACGCTGTGACGTAAAACACTCAGACGAGCCGAGAAAAATTAAGTTCAATGCTTCTGAGCATGCGTCGACTTGATTCTGAGCATGCATGGGTTTTTTCTCTGATGGAGTTCCACACAGACGATCGGAATTTGCTATCGTTTTTTATTCCATCGGATAAATTTAAAACATGTTCTATTTTTAATCACCGATAGAAAAAAGACCGATGGGGCCCATACACGATCGGTTTGTCCGATGAAAAAAGTCCATCGGACTGTTTTCATCGGTAAAACCGATCGTGTGTACAGGGCTTAAGGCCTCTTTCACACTGAGGCGCTTGAAAAACTGCCAGGAAAACACTGAGCGCTTTTGAAGCGCTTTTCAGGCGCTTTTGAAGCACTTTCAATTCATTTTAATGGAGAGGGGCGTTTTTTTAGCGCACTGCCCCAGTGTGAAAGCATTCATTGATTTTAATGGAAATACGTTTTCGTAAGATTTTCAGGCGCTTTTTTTAACGTGAAAGCGCCTCAGTGGGAAAGTGGTCTAATACAGGAGGTGTGTTACTGGCCAGATCACCAGAAAACAGGGAAAAAGACTATTAAGAAAACGAATGCAGCCACCATATCTAATGATGGGTAAGCTAAAATATATTCAATTTTTTTTTTAATCCCGCTTTAAAGTCAGTGACTGAGACATGACTGAGAAGTAGAATGGTGAAGAAAAGGAATCTGGACAGCCGCACTCCAATAAAAGCCTTTATTGAGAAGTAGAATGGAATAGAGAACCTTGGGCCAGTAAATCTGGTCTGTTTGAAAAAGGCCAAGGATCATCTACCAGAAGTTTGAGTGGGTCTGTATACCATGTTTTTCTGGGCCAATTTTGTGCAATGAGAATTACCAGAACCCTTTCCTCCTCTGTCTTGCACTGCAGTTGAGGTAGGGTCTTCATCCGATGGAATACATAAATCAGCCTAAATTAGGTCCAAGGAATCACTAGGGCATCTATGGCAAAGGCCAGATCTTGGCTACAAAACCATTCAGCTTGTTGTTGAACCTGGAGAAGATCTCCACACCTGGTTTTCGCCACCTTTGACAGAGATTTTGAAATCTCTCAGGGTGCAGAGACCATTCCCCCAGGTCTATGCATTGGTGACTTAGGAAGTCCACCTCCTAATTGTCCACTCCGGGGATCTGCATAGCAGAGAGAGCCTGTAATGTGAGACTCTACCCAGGAGAGTATCAGACTTGTTTCTCTTAGGTAGCTTGACTTCTGGTGCCCCCTTGATGGTTATATAGGCCACTAATGTGGTATTGTCGGATTGCACATGCCTGGGTGCCCCTGTAAAAGGGGGGTTCAGTGTTTTACAGTCAATCTGATATCTCTCTGTTCCAAAAAAATGATGGAAAATCTTGACTCCTGTGAGGGCCAAGTCCCCTTGACAGTTAGGGAGTTGTAATCTAGTATCCAATGACGCCAACTTCCTGGGTTTGTGAAGTACAGATTTCCCAATTCCAGGGCAGAATTGGAGATCCATCACACCAGGGAGATTATTTGTCTGGCTAGACAGAAGTATTGGGTGATCCAGGGATTGGAATAGTTTGTTTCACATCATAAGGATGTTGGATTTAAGAGGTCTCAAAATCCTGATGCAGAAGCAAACTGAGGGGTACTATGTGGATCTGAGGGTCCACGTGTGGCTGAGGAGTCCTTTAGCAAGAGGTCATCCAGATACATTGTGACTTAAAGTATAACTAAGGCAAACATTTTTTTTAAGTGCTGGATAGAGTGAAAGTGGATTAGACCCCCTGTCAGTTTTTATTGCTGTCTTGCCTCCGACAAGGAGATTAAGCCTCTCTATTATTCCTGTTTACCATTATCATTGAAAGTGAAAGTAAAAGAAAATCACAAATTTTGGGTTGTCCCCAGAAAAGTAATAGGGAGAGGAAATCTTCCAATGGGGACACTAGTTCTGGTGACCTGGGGGTCCCCAATGAATTCCCTTAATTTGAAGAAATTTTCTCACTTCCTGTTTTGCTATGTGACAGGAAGTGAAGGAAAATCTCCACAATGGGACACAAATGGCGGAAAAAAAATCTTGCAAAATCTCCCATACTCTATCAAAAATGGAAAAAAAAAGTTTTACCCATAGTTCTACTTTAAATGCCCTTAGAAGAGCCAGAGGCTGGGTAAGCACTTTGGTGAACAATCAGAGATAAGAGACATTCTTAAGATGGTGAATTACATGCTCAAGAGCATCAACACAAAACAATAAGGCTGAGGGCATTAGCTATAATTGATGATGATGATGATGCGCCACAGCCCTGGACCTGTATATCACTCTATGGCTAACTACACAGATTATATACAGGTGAAACTCAAAAAATTTGAATATCGTGCAAAAGATCATTTATTTCAGTAATGCAACTTAAAAGGTGAAATTAACATATGAGATAGACTCATTACATGCAAAGCAGATAGTTCAAGCCGTAATTTGTCATAATTGTGATGATTATGGCTTACAGCTCATGAAAACCCCAAATCCACAATCTCAGAAAATTTGAATATTGTGAAAAGGTGCAATATTCTAGGCTCAAAGTGTCCCACTCTAATCCGCTAATTAAGCCATAACACCTGCAAAGGGTTCCTGAGCCTTTAAATTGTCTCAGTCTGGTTCAGTAGGAATCACAATCATGGGAAAGACTGCTGACCTGACAGTTGTGCAGAAAACCATCATTGACACCCTCCATAAGGAGGGAAAGCCTCAAAAGGTAATTGCAAAAGAAGTTGGATGTTCCCAAAGTGCTGTATCGAAGCACATTAATAGAAAGTTATGTGGAAGGGAAAAGTGTGGAAGAAAAAGGTGCACAAGCAGCAGGGATGACCGCAGCCTGGAGAGGATTGTCAGGAAAAGGCCATTCAAAAGTGTTGGGGACTTTCACAAGGAGTGGACTGAGGCTGGAGTCAGTGCATCGAGAGCCACCACACACAGACGGATCCTAGACATGGGCTTCAAATGTCATATTCCTCTTGTCAAGCCACTCCTGAACAACAAACAACGTCAGAAGCGTCTTACCTGGGCTAAAGAAACACACACCTGGTCTGTTGCTCAGTGGTCCAAAATCCTCTTTTCTGACGAGAGCAAATTTTGCATCTCATTTGGAAACCAAGGAGCCAGAGTATGGAGGAAGAATGGAGAGGCACACACTGCAAGATGCTTGAAGTCCAGTGTGAAGTTTCCACAGTCTGTGATGATTTGGGCAGCCATGTCATCTGCTGGTGTTGGTCCACTGTGCTTCAGGGTCACCGCAGCCGCCTACCAGGAGATTTTGGAGCACTTCATGCTTCCTTCCGCAGACGAGCTCTATGGGGATGCTGACTTCATTTTCCAGCAGGACTTGGCACATGCCCACACTGCCAAAAGCACCAAAACCTGGTTCAATGACCGTGGGATTACTGTGCTTGATTGGCCAGCAAACTCGCCTGACCTGAACCTCATAGAGAATCTATGGGGCATTGCCAAGAGAAAGATGAGAGACATGAGACCGAACAATGCAGAAGAGCTGAAGGCCGCTATTGAAGCATCCTGGTCTTCCATAACACCTCAGCAGTGCCACAGGCTGATAGCTTCCATGCCACGCCGCAATGAGGCAGTAATTGCTGCAAAAGGGGCCCAAACCAAGTACTGAGTACATATGCATGCTTCTACTTTTCAGAGGTCCGATATTGTTCTATGTACAATCCTTGTTTTATTGATTGCATGTAATATTCTAATTTTCTGAGATTGTGGATTTGGGGTTTTCATGAGCTGTAAGCCATAATCATCACAATTATGACAAATCACGGCTTGAACTATCTTGCTTTGCATGTAATGAGTCTCTCATATATTACTTTCACCTTTTAAGTTGCATTAGTGAAATAAATGAACTTTTGCACGATATTCAAATTTTTCGAATTTCACCTGTAAATCTAAAAATGACACGGCGCTACACAGTAATAAATAATTAATTCCAATCAATAGGGCCATGGAAAAAATGTATATAAATAAATACTACAAAGTACATAAATAATGTCAACCACATAAACACATCACTCTAGTGGCTAAAATGTATATAAGGCGCAAGAATATAGATAGAAAAATCCCCAAAAGTTCAAAATATTTTTTCACAAATAGTTCATACATGTAAAGTCCATGCATATAAAACCGAATAGTGGTTCCAATCAAAATTATTAAATAAATATGTGCATTCAAAACTCCAGCTTCATAAGTCCAATAGACCATATGGTGAATGTGTAGCGCCACATTAATTAGAAATCTCTTCTCCAAAAAGTGCTGTGTAAACACACACACGGCCGTACCCTTCACCCAACCGCAAAGGTGTCCTCTCACCTTCTTAGCAGGACCTCGCTATGCTAGAGGAAGTCATAAGATATATATATATATATATATATATATATATATATAGAGAGAGAGAGAGAGAGATATATAGATCTATCTATCTATCTATCTATCTATCTATATATATATATATATATATATATATATATATATATATATATATTCAGATATATCAGTCTGGATGTCACACCACTTCCTCAAACTTAATCTATCCAAAACCAAACTTATAATTTTTCCTCCCCCATGTTCCCCCTCCCCCGATCTCTCTGTCAAAATCGATGGCACTACTATCAGCCCATCCCCACATGCCAAGGTTCTAAGTGTAGTTCTGGACTCTGAACTCTCCTTTAAGCCCCATGTCCAATCACTGTCCAAATCTTGCCGCCTCAACCTCCGCAACATCTCCAAAATACGCCCCTTTCTAACCAATTAATCCACAAAGCTCTTAATTCACTCCCTACCTACAAAGCCATCCACAACTCTGCCCCTAGCTACATTACTGACCTAGTCTCAAAATACCAACCTTTTCGTTCTCTTCGTTTTTCGCAAGACCTCCTGCTCTCTAGCTCTCTCATCACCTTCTCCCACGCTCGCCTCCAGGACTTTTCCAGAGCCTCTCCGAGCCTTTGGAACGCCTTACCCCAATCTTTCCGTCTATCTCCATCTCTATTAGCTTTTGGACAATCCCTAAAAACCCTTCTCTTAAGAGAAGCCTATCCCACCCACACCTAACAACTGTTTATTTTTTTTTTATTTTTTTTATTCATCTTGTCCATCTGATCATTCCCCACAGCTACTACCCTTTGTTCCAATTGACCCTCCCTTCTAGATTGTAAGCTCTAATGAGCAGGGCCTTCTGATTCCTCCTGTATTGTATTGTAATTGTACTGTCTTTCCCCGATGTTGTAAAGCGCTGCGCAAACTGTTGGCACTATATAAATCCTGTATAATATTAATAATAAGAGCCTCTATTAATAAAAGGGAGTGCTGCTCCACATGATTATTCCATCCACCTTGGACAAGCTATCCTCAATCCAGAAAGTCATATACTGTATAGGAAGCAAGGAGAAGGCCAAAATAGTGTAGATCATCCAAGATAATTTTATTAAACCAAAGAAAAACACTCCCATGATTACAGAAGACAATAAGCAAATCTCTTGTGTAATGGCGTTCGTAAACTCTGCTCTCGTGATGAGGTCACCGCCTGCCTCTAACTACGTCTATCTAACTACACACATTACACTTTATGCCAAGCCTGATGCAGAATCCAGTGCCCAAAGCAAACATTACAGGCCTGCCCTACACAATGGGGTCCTAGTACGTTCTCCAAGGTAACACCAAAGGGCACTGAAATAAATTATGGGGGGTTGGATTCTCCTTACTTAAAATATAAAGTCCATCCTCAAAGTTCTATATCTTGGCTGGGCTTCAGGAGGAAGGGGAACATAGCTGGCCCTTGCATTTTACACCACTCACAAGCCACACCCAAACTGACACCCCCTACATAGTTTTCTGTCCAATGATCAAAAAGCAGTAAACTATTGGGACTGATCAGGACTTCTGTTGCTATCCCAATATCAACCAGGAGATGGTGTTGTCACATTGCCGACAAATGCCTTGGCCCAGGTCAGCATTTTGGCCCCAGCTGGCACTTTGATCTTGTTAAAAAAAAACAAAAAACTATCAGGCATTCCAATCTTTACATCACCAAAAGGTTTGAGGCAATGCTTAACTATTTCCATACCTCACTGCCAGGGGTATGTGTGAATCTTCTTCCAGATGGAGAATTCTGATATGCACTCTTCTCTCATACACACCCTGCTGTGTAATCCTGCTCTACTGGTATTCCAAGATAATATCCAGCAGTGCTCAGATGGCCAAGGGAATAACCAGGCCTTAACTGTCCAGAAATATCTGATTTTAAAAACATGTTGCACCTTCCAAGTTGCACCTATCTGGAAACTGATAGCTAATAGTACAAAGCAGTTAATCCTTTAAGGCTGGGTTCACACTATTGCGAATTGGTTCTGTTTTCCCCACATCCAATTCGCATGTCAGGAGATTGTGACTGGCTCTCAATGGAAAAAACAAACAGACTTGGGGGGCACACCCTAAAAATGTGTTTACATTCAAGATGGTGCTGCTATAAGACCGCAAACAGAACAAAATAGATTACAGCGCACACATACAAAAATGACAATGACTCTCAATGGAGCTGGTTCACACATCTCCGTAGTGGCTCCGGAGCGAATTGCACAGGAGTCCTGTGCATCTTCTCGTCAGTTTCAGGTCCGAATTCAGCCAAAAATTCATGCCGAAATCGGACCTATAACTGTGAACAGGGACGTACCAGACCCCTGCTGTGAGCTGCACCGTACGGCAGTGTGAATCCAGCCTAAAAATAAAAATATTTCTCCAGAGAACAAGTCCATCACCTAAGGACACTAGTAAAAACACTGGAGTCTCACAGTGTGGGCAAGGTTATATGAGTGTGCACTAGGGGCAGCCCTAGCAAGTTTTTGCCCAAGTTTTGTCTGATCACCTAAAGGTAGCCTGCATGTAACCCATGGCTTATGTCCTGTGTACTATACCATTTAGATACAGTAGGTATCTACAGTGGAACCTTCGATTACGAGCATAATCCGTTCCAGGAGAATGCTTGTAATCCAAAGCACTCGCATATCAAAGCGAGTTTCCCCATAGAAGCCAATGGAAACGAAGATAATTCGTTCCACATTGACTTCTATTGCATGTGGCCAGAGGTGGGAGGGGTGCAGGAGAGACTTGGAAATACACGCAGACCGCTCGGATGCACTCGGAAACCCTCTGAAAGGCTCGGAAACACTCTGGAATAAAGTATTTCGGAGTGGCCCTGAACGTCTGAGTGTCACCGGCGCCCCCGCACCTCTGGCCAAATACGCTACTGCACACCGCAGAGGCTTGAATTCTGCTCATTTTGCAAAACACTCGCAAACCGAGTCAGGATTTAAAAAAAAAAATAATAGCTTGTATTGCGAAACCATCGTTAATCCGAGGTTCCACTGTATTGCAATAGTGGAGGAGGCAGGAGAGAACATGACATTTAAAAGGGTAAAGGTGTACGGTTTCTGAGCTGTGCAGGACTACTTTATCAGGAACGTGACCCCGTGCCTGACGAGGGGGGCCTGCATGGCTCTGAGACGTGGCACTTTTCCTTTTGAGATGTGATCATTCCTCAATAAAAATAGCCTTTCAGACGACAATGGTGATCCGTGGTGTACTGGGAAATATGAATATTGATCTATGAGTGTTCCAGTTTCCAGCTTCCAGCTGGATATTGCTGCAGCACCCGCTACTTTCGAGCCTGCTGGGCTCTGATGAAGAAGACTCGTCTTCGAAACGCGTAAGCCGGCAGCGATCCCCGTCAATCCCTCTGACTCTCTGGAGTGGGTTCCGTTCAGACGCATTGCTGCTTTTTGTGGAATTGTTCATTGCATATTTTCCACGTATGTTTGTAAGTAGTATTCTTTTATTCACTTTTAATAAACTCCACCTAAGGATAATGCACTAGGCTGGTGCGCCCTTCTCTTTATTTGTCGTTTCTCGTTAGGATACCCCTATCCCTGAGGGCAGCAAGGCCAGTGACATATACCATAGTGATATACAGATTGTCTGGTGTTCCACTCGTGCGCAGGAGTTTTTGTTTTCTGCTACCACTTTAATAACTGCTTGTGCTTCTTTTTTGCACTTATTTTATCCTTGCAAAATTATTTTTTTTAACACTTGATATTGTTATTGTTTTCTTACATTGTTCATTGATACATTTTGTGTTTTCTTCTAAAATAAAAACAAACAATTGAACAAAAATGTTTTTATTTCATTTGGAAAGTACCACCATCTATTGAATTGAATTGAGACCCCATATTACATAACAGGAAAATAACGCTTTTAAAGGGCATTTAACAGATGATCCAGGGTATTTTGATTATTAATATAAATAAACAAAAGATTGTGTTTCTGATTTCCTTAAATGTTTTTGCTTACATCAAAATCATTTTCTGAATTTTATAAAAAATTGTTTCTTTTCAAAGTATTTTTATGAACAGCAGCAAACCTTCTAGAACAGCCTTTGTCAACCTTTACAACACAACAGAGGAACCCTTAAAATCTGGTCTCGGGGAACCCTTGCTAAAAAATACTATATCTACAACTCATGATACATTAATAGCTAAATGGTGTAAGTGGAAACTTATGAGAGGCAGAACTTGCTCATTGCTCAAGGAACCCCTAGCAACCTCTGGAGGAACACTAAGCCTCGTACAAATGATCTGATTTTCAGACGGGAAAAGTGTGATGGCAGGATGTTGTCGGATAATCCGACCGTTTGAATGCTCCATCGGATAATTGTTGTCGGAATTGATGTCGGATTATCCGATTGTGTGTACAGAAGTCCGTCAGAAAAAAATCCAAAGTACAAACACGCATGCTCAGAAGCAATGCTAACCATAAGACAACATTAGCAGAAGTTGCCCAAAGGGTGGAGCTAAAGAGCTGAAAAAGCATGTAGTTTCTGTTTGTTGGACGACAATTCTTTGCCGTTTGTATGCAACCCAAGTTCACGGCCAATGCCCTTCGGACAAAAGTCCTACGCTTTGTCCGATGGAAAATTCCTTAAAGGTGACTGAGAATATCCAAAACTCTAGGGACTCTACTTATAGAAAAAAACGGTGCACATGCCTTAAGCATTTCCACAGTTATCACAAATATTGACCCTAATTTGCCTAATACAGTATGTTAATTTCCTAGGATCTAGTGGTCATAAAGCAGTATTTTCCTGAAATGACTCAATCAGGAATATACCGCCTTAAGGCCACTAGATAAAATCATAGGAAATAAACATTCAGCAAAATGTTATTCATGACAGCTTGTGACATTCACACAGCAAATTATTATTATTATTATATTATTATATACTGTATTATTGAGACATTTACACAGCAAATTATTCGTTTTATTATAATACAAGATTTATATAACGCAAACCGTTTGCATAATTCTTTAAATATTAAGGCCCCTTTCACACTGAGGCGCTTTGCAGGCGCTATTGCGCTAAAAATAGCGCCTGCAATGCGCCCCGAAAAAGCCGATTAATTGTATCCAGTGTGAAAGCCCGAGGGCTTTCACACTGGAGGGTTGCGCTTGCAGGAGGGTCAAAAAACTCTCCTATAGCGCCCCTGCCCATTGAAATCAATGGGGTAGCGCCTCCAAAATGCCCGCAAAATGCTGCAAAGAGGCGTTATTGCAGGCGTTTTTAACCCTTTTTTCGGCCGCAAACGGGGGTTAAAATCAAAAATGACGGTATAGCGGCGCTAAAAATAGCGCCGCTATACCGCCAGCGCATCCAGCGCCTCAGTGTGAAAGTAGCCAAAGGGAGGCAGTACAGTTAAAATACGATACAAGAGGGTCCCGCTCATAAGCTTACAGTCTAATAGGGCAGGGCAAGTGATACAAAAGGTTATAACTGTGAGGGGTGAGCTGATGGAAGAAGTAAAAGTTCAGCTGTTAGGTGGAGGGGTTATAGGCTGAAAAGATGAGTTTTAAGTGATCACTAAAGATGGACCGAGTAGGAGATAGTTGGACAGATTGAGGTATAGAGTTCCAGAAGATGGGAGAGGCTCTGGAGAAGTCCTGGAGACAAGCATGGGAAGAAGAGACAAGGGAGCTAGGGAGCAGGAGGTCTTGAGAGGAGCGGAGAGGATGGCTTGGGTGATATTGGGAGACAAGATTGGTGGTGATGTAGCTCTAGGCAGAGTTGTGAATGGCTTTGTAGGTTGTTAGTATTTTGAATTTAATTCACTGGGCAGTCGGAAGGCAGTGGAGGGATTGGCAGAGAAGGGTGGCAGACACTGAACAGCTTGTAAGGTGGATGAGTCTGGCAGCAGCATTCATGATAGAATGAAGAGGGGATAGCCTATGGAGAGGTAGACCTATGAGAAGGGAGTTGCAATGGTCAAGGTGCAAGATAAGAAGTGAATGAGTAGCTTGGTGGTTTCATTGGTTAAAATGGGGCACATTTTAGAGATGTTACGGAAGTGAAGTCTACAAGCTTTTGACAGATAATAAATTTGGAGCACAGGGGGGAATATTATAAGCTCCATTTTAGAAAGATTCAGTATGAGGAAGTGGCGTGACATCCATGTTGGTATGTCAGTTAGTAGGTTAGCAATGCAAGAGGAGACTGAAGGAGTGAAGCAAGAAGCAGAGAGATTTGGGTATCATTGGCATAGAGATGGTATTGAAAGCCATGGGAGGATATCAAGTGACCAAGAGAGGAGGTGTACTGTAGATAGAGAAGAGAAGGGGTCCCAAAACAGAGTCTTGGAGGACCCCTACAGAGAAAGTGGAGTGAAGGAGACAGAATTGTAGGTAACACTGAAGGAGTGCTTTGATAGATAGGAGAACCAGGGCAGAATCTTGGAGGCTAAAGAGCCAAGGGTGGCTACATTGCTCATCCATACATGCAGTGCAGGAGTGAATGTAGCCACCCTAAGACAGGAATTATATTACTAGCAGAAATACAGGTGAAAATAAAGAAATACAAGCCTGAAAGTAAAAAAAAAAAAAGCAGCCACCACATCCAATAATTGGTAAGCTATAAAATATATTTTTTTTGTTTTGGGGGTTAGTAAAGTTTTAGGAATCATTAAAGTTAAGGTCTGCCTAAAAAAAAAAAAAAAAAAAAAAGTAAAAGCCAGCAGCTACAAATACTGCAGCTTCTGACTTTAAATAAAAGGACACTTACCTGTCCAGGGCGCCCGCGATGTCGGCACCCGAAGCCGATCAATCCCTCGGCTCTTGGCTGCCCCCGCCCCCAACAAAGGGAATCAGGAAGTGAAACGTTGCTGCTTCACTTCCCGGTTCCCTACTGCGCATGCGCGAGTTGCGCTGCGCGTCCTAACTGGTCCCCGCTATCTTCTGGGACCTGTGTGTTTCCCAGAAGACAGCAGGGGGGACGGGAAGGGGTGTGACTCCCGCGGGAGCCTATGTCCAGAAGTGGGTGCAAATACCTGTATTATACAGGTATCTGCACCCCCCCTCCCCCCTGAAAGGTGCCAAATGTGACACCGTAGGGGGGGAGGGTTCCGAAAAGCGGAGGTTCACTTTTTGTGTGGACCTCCGCTTTAAGCCAAATCTCTGAATGTATTTGTTAAAAAGTCAGTTTTTTGCCATCTGTGTCCAATTGGGCAGATTTACCTTCACTTCCTGATCCATAGCTAAAACAGGAAGTGAGAGGATATCCTTACATATTAAGGGAATCCATAGGGACCCCCAAGGTCACCAGAACTAGTGTCCCCATTGGAAGATTTCCCCTCTATTTCTATTATGTTATTCAAAAAAGAAAACATATTAAATGTTTAAACTAAGAAAACGTACCTTTTTTAGAAAAAATAAGGTCATTTTGAAATTTGTACAGGGCAACAAAAAGCTTGCAAAGTACAACCGAAGTCCAAAAAAAGCTGGGACAGTGTGTAAAATCTACATAAGAACAGAATGCAGTGTTTTGCAAATCTCATAAACACATAATTTTATTCAAAATAAAAAATAGAAAGAATATCAAATGTTTAGACTGAGAAAGTGTAAAATTTTTAGAAAAAAAAAAGGCAATTTTAAAAATGATGACAGCAACACATCTCAAAAAAGTTGAGATCGGGCAATAAAAAGCTGGCAAAGTACAACGTAGCTAAACGGGTTAAAGACGGCTACATGGATTGAAATTAAGCTGATTCAGCCTGCATAGGCTAGCTGGTTGTACACAAGCGGATTTATTGATAGATTTAGGTACAACCAGCCTGTTGGATTTTTCCCGAACAATCAGTGCCAGCGGCTATAGCCAGAAACACTGATCATTGTATTCTGGAAGACTCCCTGCTGTCAGAATAAAATAGCTCAGTAGGAGTGATTCCCCCATCCATATCGAATGTGTGGATTGAAGAATTGGTTTATAATTTTTTTCATTCAACCCACTGGTTGAATAAAAAATAAATAAATTGAATCATGTATGATTTGCCTAATAGGTGTCCCTTGTCTACCTGCTTTTAGGCAGTAATTAAAAATGTAAAAGCTTAGGTTGGCTGACAGGTTTCTCCATCAATAACATTATTTCTGAGGTAGGAAAATTCCATGGAATCCATAAGGCATTTGTACAGGAATTTCAGCCCGCGCCATTTCTGTGAAGGCTTTGGCATCTAGGATGAGCAGAAATGTTGTTTTATCCTACAAGAATGCGGGGAAAAAAACAATTAATATTTTAATTAAAATGTCTATATTTCTATTACAAATTTGATAGATTTAAAGGTTTGAACATTTGTTTTGTTTTTTTGTGCTCATTGCAAATACATAAAGGAACTTCATGGCTGACCGCCCAACAGCATAACTGCCCCACATGCTTAAGTGGAACTTCACTCTGTCAGTCATCATTGAATCATTTTAATCCCTATGCTGCTATGAAAATGAGGGGTTTTCACGGCAAAGCACGCCCGCCTGCATGCCTGAGCTAAGGGCAGATGGATTCCAAGAAGTAAATGCTGCATGATTCATCTGCCCTTACTCAAGATGGTCATGACCGGAAATGTTAGGGAGTGTTTTTCAAAGTAATTTCTCAGCAAAATAACGCATGGAAGCATGGACGGATGGGTGAGTTACCTTTTGAATATTAAACAAATTAATAAAATAGCGTTTTTGGTTTGTGGTGCTCACATGCAGTGTAGTTGTGCTTTAAAGCTCCGTTCACATCTTGGGGTTTCGATTCGAAATAGCAGCAAATCGGAGGACGCCCGTGAGATCCCTGTCACTTCCAATGGCACCTTGATCGCGGCGCGATTTTGCCACAATTCATTGGGCGACAATCACGGTAAAATCGTGCAAACAGAATCACGGGACGCCAGTCGCCGAAAAAAGTAGAAGAACTTCCACTTGGGCGATAGACGTCCCTCGGTTCTGTTTGCACGATTTTACCGCGATTGTCGCCCGACGAATCGCAGCAAAATTGCGCCGCGATCAGGGTGCCATTGGAAGTGACAGGGCTCGCATGGGCGTCCCACGATTTGCTGATAATTCAAATCGCGGCGATTCTGAAACGCCAAGATGTGAACGGAGCCTAGTTGTCCTGTGGACAGATTCTCCCACCTGAGCTGTGGATCTCTGCAGCTCCTCCAGAGTTACCATGGGCCTCTTGGCTGCTTCTCTGATTAATGCTCTTCTTGCCCGGTCTGTCAGTTTAGGTGGATGGCCATGTCTTGGTAGGTTTGCAGTTCTGCTATACATACATGAGATGTACAAAGCTTGGGATATTTTTTTATAACCTAACCCTGCTTTAAACTTTTCCACAACTTTATCCCTGACCTGTCTGGTGTGTTTCTTGGCCTTTATGATGCTGTTTGTTCACTAAAGTTCTCTAACAAACCTCTGAGGGCTTCACAGAACAGCTGTATTTATACTGAGATTAAATTACACACAGGTGGACTCTATTTACTAATTAGGTGACTTCTGAAGGCAATTGATTCCTCTAGATTTTAGTTAGGGGTATCAGAGTAGAGGGGGCTGAATACAAATTCACGCCACACTTTTCAGGATATTTATTTGTAAACAAATTGGAAAACCATTTATCATTTTCCTTCCACTTCACAATTATGTGTCACTTTGTGTTGGTCTATCACATAAAATCCCAAAAAAATACATTTACATGTAACTGCAAAATGTGGAAAATTTCAAGGGATATGAATACTTTATCAAGGCCCTGTATATGTCTTTAAATGTAGATGTGTATTCCAAACTGGCTCCTGAGAATTTGTGCATAAAAACAATGTGGGATAAAACCCTTCAATAGAGGGTCCATAAGATCCAATAGGTCCAAAACACTGCTGATCTAGGTTGGCAATCCGAGTTATATCTGACAGACTGATAATATCAGTGTATATAAAAATTGAGTTGCGCTAAAAAAAAAAAAACTGCGCTTGTGATATCAAATAAACAGTTGCACCACTATTGTGAGATATTATCACAAACAAGAATATATAAAAATTGTGTTGCACTATAAAAAAAAAATAATAATAATATTATATTATTGAAAAAAAACAGTGAGTCCATGAGTCACCAACGTGACATTAGGTAAGTGAACAGGTATCTTGACCTCCACCTTGTGATTAAACCACCACCAATCTAATGCCGCGTACACACGACCGTTTTTAATGACGAGAAAAATGCAATTTTTTTAAATGGTCATTAAAAACAATCGTGTGTGGGCTTCAGAGCATTTTTCATGACGTGAAAAATGGGCATGAAAAATTTGGAACATGCTCTAATTTTTCTTGTTGTTTTTCACCTCGTCGTTTTTCTCGTCATGAAAAACGGCCGTGTGTAGGCTTTAACGACGTGAAAAAAAATGTGCATGCTCAGAATCAAGTATGAGACGGGAGCGCTCGTTCTGGTAAAACTAGCGGTCGTAATGGAGATAGCACATTTGTCACGCTGTAACGGACTGAAAAGCACGAGGCTGAAAAGCGCGAATCGTCTCTCAACAAACTTTACTAACATGAAGGGTGGCGCCATCCGAATGGAACTTCCCCTTTATAGTGCCGTCGTACGTGTTGTATGTCACTGCACTTTACTCGAGCATTTTTGTTCATGATAGTGTGTAGGTAAGGCAGGCTTGAGAAGAATCACGTCGAGAAAAACACCGTTTTTTTCAATGACATTAAAAACGGTTGTGTGTACGCGGCATAAGGATGTGCTCTTACCAGAGAGCATTGACCACCTTTTGCGGGGGGGTCAAAGAAGGCTCTTGTGTCTCAGATGCCCAGGTGGGCTGTGGTGTTGATTCCTGTCATCGCGTTTGGATGAGAGTACACGAGTGCTAGTGTGCCCATATTACACACGCTGTTTTTATTCTGCTGACATGTAAGTGCATGACTTTTAATAAAGCCCTGATAAGATTTTACACTGTTTTGGCATCTTATTTCTTTGTTGGGGTATGCCATTTGGTGCTTTGGCTTGGAACAAGAGGAGTTTTGATTTCCCTACTGGCTGCCTGGAGTGCTCTCCCTCGTCTTCCGTATGCCGATTACCAAACGGTGATGGAGCATCTGAAACACAAGAGCCTTCTTTGACCCCCCGGAATAGGTGATCAATGCTCTCTGGTAAGAGCACATCCTTAGATTGGGGGTGGTTTAATCACAAGGTGGAGGATTCTGTTGGTGATTCAACGGTCAAGATACCGGTTCATTTATCCAATGTCACATTGGTGACTCATGGACCCACTGTTTTTATTCAATAATATAATATATATATTTTTTTAATTTAGTTTTTTTTAGCGCAACACAATTTTTATATATTCTTGTTTGTGATAATCAAACAGCTGCACCACAATCGTGAGATATTATTTGATATTACAAGCACAGTTTGTTTTTGTTTTTCATTTATTGTTTGATATTATCATTGACCTACACAACAATCTAACTGGTTATATGTTTAACCACTTGCCTACTGGGCACTTTCACCCCCTTTCTGCCTAGGCCAATTTTCAGCTTTCAGCACTGTCGCACTTTGAATGACAATTGTGTGGTCATACAACTCTAAAATTAAAATTGTTAAAAAAAAAAAATTACACAAATAGAGCTTTCTGTGGTGGTATTTAGTCACGACTGGGTTTTTTATTTTTTGCTAACCCAACCAAAATAAGACCAAACAAAATTTTTTTTTTTCAAACTGGTAATTTTTCAACTTCTACTGATAAGGCTGCACTGATGGGCACTGATTGGCTGCACTGATGGGCACTGATGAGCAGGCACGTATGAGGTTGCACAGATAGGCGGCACTGATGAGCACTGATAGGCAGCATTGATGGGCACTGATAGGTGACACTGGTGGGCACTGATGGGCACTTATTGGCAGCACTGGTGGGCACTGTTGGGACTGCACTGATAATCTGGACACTTATAATCAGTGCCCTAATTATCAGTGTCGACGTCCCATTTACAGAAGCCAGTTATTGTCCCTCTTTTCTCCTCATGCTGTCAGTGTGAGTGAGTGAGAAACTTGTATAGCGCTATAAATGCGAACTAAATTGCCTCAAGTGTGAAGAAAGAAAAGCTGATAACTGGCTTGTGTTGGCATCCATGATCAGCTGTCATTGGACACAGCTGATCACGTGATAAAGGGCCCTTTACTCCGAAGCGTGATCATGGGAGGACGTCAATAAACGCCCTTCCGGCAAAGTAAGCCTGCGCTGTAGCCGTCATTCGGCTATAGCCCGATCGGGAAGGTGTTAAGGGACAATATCCCTCATTAGGGGAGATGTATCATCATTATGGGCCAAGATAGAAAAATCGTGTAACCTACTACAGGGATTACTTCTGGATCCTCACCACATATATTTGGAGAAACAAAATTCACACGTTTGAGATATCTTGTTTCCGCAGGTTCTCAGTCTGAGCTCTGCTATACAGGGACTGGGGCAGGCTGATACCAGGTCAAAATGAACTGGAGCATTAGTGTGGGGAAGGAATTCAGTTGCACACAACTTGACAGTATCAGTAAAATTACTGTGCACCTTCTACCAGTGTACAACTTCCCCCGCTGAACACTGTACATGCATTTTCCTTTCTCTGGCAAGTATACTGTAAATGCACTGTGCACCATTCCCAACACCTGGTGATGCCTAAATAAAGCAGCAAAAACAGTTGTAGAAACATACAAAAAAATAATATTCAATTCAAAAAGCTAATACACCAGGATAAGGCTCTCATTTAAAAAAAAGTAAGTTATTTTTGTCCGAAACCAATGGAATTTGAAAAATAAAGTCATACTGTAGATAAAGATCCTTATCTTTGCATCATGCACACAGCTGTTTGGAGCCGGTACTGCATGCAGAGATTGTGTGACGACATCCCCGGGTCCTGCAGGTAGTGTGCATTTGGAGCAAACATCGGTGTGCATGCAAGTGCTTTATGCAATCCCCCGCACAAAACTGCATACAGCTGCCCATTCTAATGCATCTCAATAGGAAGCTGTACACAGTGGCAGCAAATTCTGGGGGGTGTCATTAATCAGATTCTGCATGCTGTATGGCCCCTGTATGGCAGTGTGCATGAAGACTTAAAGCTTTGTGAATTGAGCCTTTCTGGGCCTAATTTGTGCAAAAATATTTAAGCAGTGATTTAAAATTTGTATCAAACTGAATTTAGGGGTTACAATACCTTGCATAACATCAGTGGTCTCCCCAGTGGCTTGTTATATACTGTATACCCAATAGTTTTCAGTGAACTATATGTTATTAATGCATACATAACACACAGGCACACACACACATATATACTGTGTAGCACCCTGGAGTTTAGTCAGGGAGCTCCTCACAAATTTACTTGCCAGGAATAGTTATCTTGGTCAATTGATAGAGATTGATTTTTCCCTAAGTTTGGTCTTGTTGCACTTTTCTCTTCTACCACTAGGTGGCCGGGTACTTGGTGGTACAACCAAGGGGCAAGGGCAACCCAAATAGTATATGGTTATCTCAGCCAATGGGCAGGGGTTTTCTTGAATCCCTTGGCCTGCTGGGAGGGTCTATATATTCGGGTGAGATCAGATGATCTATGTTCTGTGCTACTTGGACGGCTGTCTGGGTGGACGTGTGTCATATGCCCCGGGATGCTAGGCCAGAGATTGGGCCTATCCTGGGGGCATCTGGCTACCAGGCTGTGTGAGGGCCTATCCAGAAGTAAGAGGGCAGCGCAGGGTTGGGACTGCGCCTTGCGGTCAGCAGGGGTGAAGCTTGAGAAGTATCTGAAGTGCCAAGTTAGGGACCCAGTAGAGAAGCGTGCGTGACGCTTGATGGAGATACCACCGCAAATCTTGGAGGATCTCAAGGGATTCAGAGTCAGTGAATCAGAGGGTCTAGTGAGGGTCTAGTGAGAGCCCAGAAGCTCAGTGTTGAAGAACTACAAGAAGCAGTTGTAGTGGAGCTGAAAGAACTGTTACGCTTGAGTTAGGAACTGTTAAAGGACTGTTACCATAGGAGACAGCATTCCTGCACGTGCAGAAGTGGCTTCTTGCTGGGGCCTTTCCCTGCACGGATGTCCTCCTATTAAAGTCTCAGAGTCTGCCAATTGAGTTTGCAACCATCTAAGGGTGTCCTGGCGCTAACCCTCCTTCCCCCAAAAATATATAAAAAGGACTGTCAAAAAAAATAAAACCTCTTTTTACATCCAAGTAGTGTCTGGTACCCAAGGACTTTCACCATCTTTGCACCCACTATGCTTCACAACCTACCACATATTCAAGGATGTTTGGCCTTGGAGGTTCTCATTAGACCAAAATAGGTAAAAGACCTTGCTACAACTGTATATACTGTGTGTATACTGTGTGTGATATATATTTATAAAATACAGTATAAACTTTTTTTTATTTTTTACAACTGTACATTACTTTGTTGAGCTGTTTGCAGTGCAATCCTACCTGACGGGGAGTGACTACGGCTGAAAGGATAACTCCATCATCTTCTTCAGTAGAATCTGGACTAGGCACAAACACAGGCTCCGAGGGATAGAAACCATCTTCTTGCCAAATCTTATAACCAAAAAACATACACATGTAATAAACACAATAAATGTACAATGTCACCATCAATGGTGATGAGACATAGGGACATATTTGTTTTATTCTTAAAATATGTGATCACGTGTGGACTTGGAGCAACGATCAAAGCTGGAGGATATCAGAAAATGGGGAGCAGGTGTCAGGCACTAATTCATATGGGAATATGTGGGGTAAGACACTGCTCAAAACCAACCCAGTGCTTCATATATGGATATGGCTGTGTATGGCCTTAGACAGCGCTGCTCCGGCCATGCCCCCTGACATGTTTTGCCCCACCTACGAGGGGCTTGATCACAGAGGTCTAACCCTTGGTAGGTGGGGCGAAACATGTCAGGGGATGTGGCCGGAGCAGCGCTGGCCATACACAGCACGGGTCGGTTTTGAGCAGCGTCTTACCCCACATATGTCCACGCTTACTTAAACTATGAGTGGATAGCCATAAATGAACCCAAAATCAGAAATAAGCTGCCAAACTGACAGCTCAGTCCTGCAGATTACAGAGGGAGTTACAGCAAGACCAATAGGATCAATTTGCTACCTGAAAAAGTTTGTACTATTATAGTCATACAATCACTACAATCAGTGATACAGTCATACAATCAGTGGTCTTCTCTGTAAAAGAACATTGTACCAAAAAGCAATAATGCAGTTTGTAATGCCATGCTATACCGCATATATTATGGAGAAATTATAAAAAAAAAAATTGGAAGTGTAGCACCCTCCTCACTCCCCTCTCTTCACACGCTCGTCTGTCTCTTGTCTAGGGGTACCTTAGAGGGGAGGGAGCGGGGACACTACGCCAGGCCTTTGTCACAGGTGTCAGTGCGGTATAAGCAAAGTTCTTTTCTTTTACCTTCGGGTCAGTGCTGTGCACCTGGATCCTCCACCAAGAGTTACCTTGAACAATGTCTGTCAGGAAATGAGCCCCACACCATTAAAGTCCAACACTCCTTTATTCTTCTGCGAATGACACAATCAGTTGAACTCCCTTGGTAGAAACAGAACAGAAAAGGAGGTGTGGATGCGAATAGGCCCAGACACAATTGGTTCTCC
This sequence comes from Rana muscosa, assembly GCA_029206835.1. NCBI lineage: Eukaryota > Metazoa > Chordata > Amphibia > Anura > Ranidae > Rana > Rana muscosa. Next base: position 240,474,207 of record CM055124.1, read on the forward strand.
ACTTTCTTCCCCGAAAGTGGGTTGCGGTCTTCGAGCGAGGGGGAATTTCCTTCCAGGCGGTCTCCGGTGAGAGGCTCACCTGTCACCGGCAATATGCTGCACCAGGTCTTCAAGCGAGGAGCCCTCCCCGGATTCGGGTACCCACTCCCGGGGTTCCCTAGGATCTCCTTCCCTCGCGGAACTCAGTGTTGGGCACTGAGCTCCTCGACCTCCATCCGAGTACCTCACCCCAGGCTAAAGGTGCCTGGGATGGAACACGACCTCCGGCTGTCCTCTAGGCTTAGGCCGCCTAGAGGACCGACACGAACCACCGCCCACAGGCTGAAGGTGCCTGGGACTCGACCCCGTGACAAAGATGGCCGGCCCCTTTATACCCTCTCCCAGAAAGCACGGCGGGTTTCCCACCCCACCATACCGCTGCCGAGAGAGGACAAAAAGGAGGCACAGCATACAGCAATGATTCAACCCCAGCCCAGGGCAACAGCGCCACCCGCTGGGCTGCAGGGAATTACACATCACTGATGTCTCTGCCAAGTTCAAAATTACACCCGGGAAAGTACATACCCGCTACAGAAGATTATGTTAAAATTAAATAAGTAGGTTCACTATAAATTTTTTCCAGCATCCTAAAAGGAAAAAAAATATATTCTCACCTTCATGTCCTTGGTCACCACATCCATTTTTATAAGGCTGCTTCCGACAAGATGCTGTAATCCACATCCATAAAAATAGCGGTACTTTTTGGTGTTGTATCTGGAGTAATTAATGGCTGGGAAGTCAAGGCCTTCAACCTCTTCGAATGTTTCATTATACAGGTTCTCGTGAGTACACCACACCTAGGAAAATGACATACTGTGTGACAGATTGTATCTTACCTATCTAGAAAGACAAATATTTTGTGACAGAACAGTAACAAACTGCATTTTTGTTTATTAAAATAATTCAAACTGCAATGATGATTATGTGTTAAATTAATTTAAGGGGTTGTAAAGTCAGAAGTTCTTTTTATCTTAATGCATTCAATGCATTAATATAAAAAGCCTTCTGTGTGCAGAAGCCCCCCTCAGCCCCCCCTAATACTTACCTGAGGTCCATCTCGATCCAGTGATGGTGCACGAGAAACTCGGCTGTCCAGGACTCCCCTCCTCATTGGCTAAGACAGCAGCGAACTGCCATTAGCTCCCGATGCTGTCAAAGTCAGTGAGCCAATGAGGAGAGAAAGGGGGCCACACCGCGGCTCTGTGTCTGAATGGACATAGAAAGCTGCAGTTTGGCTCAGGTGCCTCCATAGCAAGCTGCTTGCTGTGGGGACACTCATCAGGAGGGAGGGGCCAGGAGCACTGAAGAGAGACCCGAAAAGAGGAAGATCCAGGCTGCTCTGTGCGAAGCCACTGCACAGAGCAAGTAAGTATTACATGTTTGTTATTTTTAACTAAAAAAAAATAGACTTTAGTATCACTTTAAAATGGGATGATTTTATTGGGTTATTACACTTTACCCACTTTAGCCCCAGACCATTTTGCTGGCCAAAGACCAGGCCACTTTTTGCGATTCGGCACTGCGTCGCTTTAACGGACAATTGCGCGGTCGTGCGACGTGGCTCCCAAACAAAATCGATGTCCTTTTTTCCCACAAATAGAGCTTTCTTTTGGTGTTATTTGATCACGTCTGCGGTTTTTATTTTTTGCGTTTTAAACAAAAATAGAGCGTCAATTTTGAAAAAAAATGCAATATTTTTTACTTTTTGCTATAATAAATATCCCCAAAAAAAATATATATATTTTTTTCCTCAGTTTAGGCCAATACGTATTCTTCTACATATTTTTGGTAAAAAAAAAAATCACAATAAGCGTTTATTCATTGGTTTGTGGAAAAGTTATAGCATCTACAAAATAGGGTTTATTTTTTTGGCATTTTTATTAATATTTTTTTTTTTTACTAGTAATGGCGGCGTTCAGCGATTTTTATCATGACTGCGACTTTATGGCAGACACATCGGACACTTTTGACACATTTTTGGGACCATTGTCATTTTTACAGCGAACAGTGCAAAATGCACTGATTACTGTGAAAATGACAAGGCAGTGAAGGGGTTATCCACTAGGTGGCGCTGAAGGGGTTAAAGTGGATGTAAACACTATTTTTTTTTTTTTTTGCTGTCACAATGTAGAGTATAAGATTTCCTATCATTTGTGCCAGGTCTTGCCACAAAGAGTTAATCCAGCTCTGTCTACTGACATCATGACTCCACCCACCGAGCTCCAGACAACAGATCCACCCACAGAATCTGCAGTTTTTCAGTTCTTATAACAGACAGAGGGGAGACATTTGACAGATAAGGATACATGCAGGAGGCTATTATATTCTTATAGATCAGCACTATGGCAGTAGTTTAGAAAGGATGAGAGTGGGTTTACATCCACTTTAAGTCAGTACTAGGGAGTGATTCTTACTGTTAGGGGGTGTGGCTACGAGTGACACGTCACTGATGACCGTTCCCGATCACGGGGAACAGTCATCAGTGACAGTGTCACTAGGCAGAATAGGTGAATACCTTGTTTACAAAGGGTGTCCGGCTCTCAATGGAGTAAGTTCACAGACCTCCAGGTCGTCCACGGTCTGGATTGCAGAAGGGTCTTGTGCATCTTCTGGCTGTTTCAGGTGCAAATTCAGGCAAAAATTTAGACCTGATTCGCACCTGAAAACAGTCAACAGGGACGCACCAGACCCCCTGCTGGGACAGCTAGCTAGTGAACCCAGTGTGAACCCAGCCTAAGTGAAAAATCATAGGCAGATAATAAGAAGAAGTGATAGCTAAAAACCTTATTGAACCCTTACTCCTGGACCTTATTATACATGTATAGCACCCTTGTCCTAAACAGGGCTGCTAGTAAATTTAGTTGTGCTAGGTGGTAACTAGCCTGGCTAATTTGTAGTCTTGATCAAATGGATTTCTCCTAAGCTTGGGTTGAACTGTGATTTCTCTCTTTTGTCAATAGGTGGCACTGTTACTTTTGACATTAGTATAATGTGTTTTTCTCAGCCAATCAGCAGGAGTTTCTTTGACCGCTGAGGCTGCAGGGACAGACTATTTATTCGGAGAGAGTCAGGTGATCGGGTTCTTTCCACCTGGGCTGCAGCCTGGGTGAGTGTGTGTGGAGCAGCAGCTGTGGTGTATGCCTGAGGCCTAACCACGTGTAGAGGGGCTTGGCCCGAGGGGAGCCTGATCATTGCCAGGAGGCATAGGAGAAGATTTTGCCAGAGGGTCAACCACTCTTGTTGCCTGAACCAAGTTCAAAGGGAATGGAGTTTTGAAGGAGTACCAGAGCAGCCGGGGACTGTGAAGTGTTGGAAAAGCTTCAGGGAGAACTCGCATGAGAAGTACAGTGGGTAACTGAGTAAAGATTGAAGGAGTACAGCGGGTAGCTGTAAGTGAAGCTGGAAGACGTACAGCGGGTAGCTGTAAGTTGAGCTTGAGGGATCCAGCGGGTGGCTGGGAGTAAAGCTGGAAGGAGTACAGCGGGTAGCTGTAAGTAAAGCTTGAAGAATACAGTGGGTAGCTGTGAGTTGAGCTCAAGGGTTCCCGCGGGTAGCTGAGAGTCCAAGAAGTGCAGCGGGTAGCTGTGAGCTGAGCTTTAGTATCTACAGTAGGATACTGTGAGTAAAGTTGTTGCTATAGGAGACAGCAGTTGCTACGAAATACAGATTACTGCATTCAGTCTAAAGACCCATTTGCTGTATTGCTGTATGCCTAGTTCTATTTTTGTCCAAGGAGTCTGCCAATTTGCTATTGCATTTGCATAAGGGTGTCCCTGCACCCCACCCCTCTCTCCCACCGTTCCTGTTAAGAGTAATAAAAAACATTTTGTTCATTTTTAAAAGTGACTGGCGCCCATCTTTCCACCTTGCACTACACCAAAAATGCCTAGTAACGTGCACCCTGAGGAGGAATTTCAGCTCTCCCTGACTCTGGGGGTCACCACCAGGCCTCTGGAGGTCAGGGAGACCGCTACACATGCATACTATAGATTTCAAGTGTTACTAAACATAGGACCCTGCATTTACTATATATGGTCTTCCACAGTACACAGGACACGGAAATGGAATTATTTTATCTATCAGTCTATCTTCTGTCAGTTTCTGGTTAAAGCTTGTAGGAGGAGTTTTTATTCTCCTCTGACTGTCCTATGAGGCTGCAGGACCCCTGACCCTCTGTCTGGACAGTGCTGATTGGCACATACATCCTCCCATGAAAAAAAAAACTCTAGCAATACACATCAAATTGAGCATGTGCAGCCTGACTCCAAAGGCTCGTTCTTATGATAAGATGGATTGGGGACTGTGGAAGAAGGGGAGGATCAGAGAAGACAGAATGAAACAGCATTTTTACACAATGCGGAGGATTAACTCCTTAGGTTCCACAGTGAGTATAACAAGCATGCTTTACTGCATATAGAGAACAATTGTACTGTTGGTTTAGTAACACTTTAAGTCCTGATTTTCCTGGCTTGCCCACCCACAACTTGGTCATTTTCTGGAAGTTGTGGGCTTGTGTAATTTGGACCATTATACCCATCCAAAGAAAGGTAAGTATTTTATTGACTTGCTTGAACAGTGATTTATTTTACTACTGAATTATAGCAAATAAATAGACATACTAATCACATGTATGACCTCCAAAGTCCACCTATAACTTACCCTTCCAAGGTCCTGCTTTACAGCAGTGGCTGTTGTATATTCTAGAGGATTTATGTCTATATTTTTTGGTGTATCAGAGTCAATATTGAGAGGAAGCACAAATCTGCGAGGGAAAGACTTGGCCACGGAATTATAGACCTGATAAAAAAAAAAAATGGATTTTAGATTTTTAATAACATTTAATTCTTCAAAAAGAACACAGAAAGCTGCCCAAGTGTAACCCAAATACCCTGCCTGGAGCTGACATCGCCATCATATGCCTGACTGATCAGTGCTAAGGAGTCAAATTAGTCTAATTCAAAAACCCTTTCAGTGTTAAAGTTGAACTCCAGATAGCTTTTAAAGCTGGATTCCGGGCACAAAAACCTTCATGTAAATATAATCCTCAACAACCAAAGGCATATGCAGTAAATGCATATTCATTTACTCATTGGGTGGGACTCAGCAGGCTCCACCCACTACAGGCTGCCTACAGAAAACTACAGGAGGGGGCGGAGACAAGACCAGTCACCATGCACAAGGAGAGAGAGCAGCAGTGACCGGTCTTTATGACAGGAAGCTCCTGTACAGAGGGAAGGTCTCACGCTGGATAAGTACACAGAGCTGGAAGGAATACACAAAGCACACCAAGATTCAAGAAAGAATACAAATGACTCTCGTGCTTAGACAAAATGTACTTATCCAGGAGTTCAGCTTTAAAGTTGCAAATTAATGCAGTTCTGTATTCATTCATAAATTACTACACTTCATTTTTTAATGCAAGCAGTGTAAGTACATAAATTGGAGCTGGTATCTGTCTCTTGTAATCCCCTGCACAGTAGAAGGCCAACTGGGAGAGGGAGAAGCAGCACTAGGAGCCAATCAAAAGGGCAGCACAGTGGTGTAGTGGTTAGCACTTTCACCTAGCAGCAAAAGGGTCACTGGTTTGATCCCGACCACGACACCATCTGCCTGGAGTTTGCATGTTCTCCCTGTGTCTGTGTCAGGGCCAGATTAAGAACATCATGGGCCTGGTGCTGAGGATTTTGGTGGGCCTTTTCTAAATAATAAATAAATAAATATGCAAACAATTTTTTGTTATAACAAATTAAATTAGAGAGAGAGAGGGAGGATGAGAAAGAGAGAGAGAGAGAGGGTGAGAGAGGGGTGAGGGGTAAGGGAGGGAGGATGAGGAAGAAAGGGGGGATGAGAAAGAGAGGATGCGCATGAGCATGCGTGGGAATGACATCAACGCAGCCCGGCCAAGGCAAGTGACCGAAGGCACAGAGCCCAGAAGGAAGACCGGGTGAAAATGGAAGCACTCAGGACCCGCCGGATTGATCACAGCGCTGGAGGGCTCAGTCTGACAATTTAAATGTACCCTAATGTGCTAATATGCTGTACATACTTGTACATTATGGCAAAACCTACCTCAGGGCCTCTAAAAAGTAGTAATGTTAGCGAAGTTTACTACCGCTTTATTATCACAGGATCCCAGGAGCCTCTCATGGGGCCCCTACTGACCCGGTGGCCTTTGGTCAGTGCCTAAGTGCATAGTTGCCAACATTTCAAAAATATTTTTAAGGGGCACTTTTTTCACCAGTGCTATATTTAGAGTAGCTGAGATCCCCATTGTTCCTCTATACATCACAATAGTAATCACAAAATGAAATGAGTACTAATAATGGGGCAGAACAAATATGAGGACTGAGAAGATTTCCTTCAGTTGAACTAACAAAATTGTGCCTATTCTAGATCTGGTAACATTGAGGATTTTCTGTATAATTTTAAATAACTGTTTTTTGTGGGTAAGAGGCTTAGGGGAGGAGTATGGACGGTATAAAACTGGGAAGTATGTGCAGGTAATGGAGAGGAATGTGGAGGGTCTAACAGTGGGCACTATGTACAGGAGAGTAGTGTGGAGGGTATGGCAGAAGGCACTATGTACAGGAGAGGAGTTTGAAGGGTATGACAGTGGGCAGCATTCACAGCAGAGGAGTGTGGAGGGTATGACAGAGGGTGGTGTGTACCGGAGAGGACTGTGGAGGGTATGAAAGTGGGCAGTATGTACAGAAGAGCAGTGTGGAGAGTATGACAGTGGGCAGTATGTACAGGAAAGGAATGTGGAGGGTATGATGGGGGCAGTATGTACAGGAGAGAAATGTGGAGAGAAAGATAGTTGGCAGTATGTACAGGAAAGGAGTGTGAAGGGTAAGGTTAGGTTACAGTATGTACAGGAGAGGAGTGTGGAGGGTAAGGTTGGGTTACAGTATGTACAGGAGAGGAGTGTGGATGGTATGATAGCGGGCAGTATGTACAGGAGAGGGGTGTGGAGGGTATAATGGGGGCAGTATGTACAGGAGAGGAGTGTGGAGGGTATGATAGTGGGCAGTATGCACAGGAGAGGAGTGTGGAGGGTATGACAGTCGTCACTATGTACAATAGAGGAGTTTATGAATGTGGGCAGTATGTACAGGAGAGGAGTGTGGAGGGTATGACAGTGAGCAGTATGTACAGGAGAGGAGTGTAGACGGTATGATACTGAGCAGTATGTACATTAAATGTGTGTGGAGGGTAAGACAGTGAGCAGTATGTACAGGAGAAGAGTGTGGAGGGAATGACAGTGGGCAGTATGTACAGGTGAGGAGGGTATGACAATAGGCAGTATGTACAGGAAAGGAATGTGGAGGGTATGAGAGCGAGCAGTATGTAAAGGAGAGGAGTGTGGAGGGTATGACAGCCGGCACTATGTACAATAGAGGAGTTTATGAAAGTGGTCAGTATGTACAGGAGAGGAGTGTGGACAGTATGGTACTGAGCAGTATGTACATGAGATGAGTGTGGAGGGTAAGACAGTGAGCAGTATGTACAGAAGAGAAGTGTAGAGGGTATGACAGTGGGCACTATGTATAGGAGAGAAGTGTGGAGGGTATGACAGTGAAGAGTGGGGAGGATATGACAATGGGCAGTATGTACAGGATAGAGGTGTGGAGGGTATGACAGTGGGCACTATGTATAGGAGAGAAGTGTGGAGGGTATGACAGTGAACAGTATGTACAGGAGAGGAGTGTGGAGGGTATGATGGTGGGCACTATGTATAGGAGAGAAGTGTGGAGGGTATGACAGTGGACACTATGTATAGGGAAGGAGCGTGGAGGGTATGACAGTGAGCAGTATGCACAGGAGAGGAGTTTGGAGGGTATGACGGTGGGCACTATGTATAGGAGAGAAGTGTGGAGGGTATGACAGTGGGTACTATGTATAGGAGAGGAGTGTAAAGGGTTTGACAGTGGGCACTATGTATAGGAGAGGAGTGTGGAGGGTATGACAGGGGGCACTATGTATAGGAGAGGAGTGTGGAGGGTATGACAGTGAGCTGTATGTACAGGAGAGGAGTGTGGAGAGTACGACAGTGGGCACTATGTACAGGAGAGAAGTGTATGACAGCGGGCACTATGTACAGGAGAGGAGTGTGTAGGGTATGACAGTGGGCACTATGTATAGGGAAGGAGCGTGGAGGGTATGACAGTGAGCAGTATGCACAGGAAAGGAGTGTGGAGGGTATGACGGTGAAGAGTGGGGAGGATATGACAATGGGCAGTATGTACAGGATAGAGGTGTGGAGGGTATGACAGTGGGCACTATGTATAGGAGAGAAGTGTGGAGGGTATGACAGTGAACAGTATGTACAGGAGAGGAGTGTGGAGGGTATGACAGCGGGCACTATGTATAGGAGAGAAGTGTGGAGGGTATGACAGTGAAGAGTGGGGAGGATATGACAATGGGCAGTATGTACAGGATAGAGGTGTGGAGGGTATGACAGTGGGCCCTATGTATAGGAGAGAAGTGTGGAGGGTATGACAGTGAACAGTATGTATAGGGAAGGAGCGTGGAGGGTATGACAGTGAGCAGTATGCACAGGAGAGGAGTGTGGAGGGTATGACGGTGGGCACTATGTATAGGAGAGGAGTGTGGAGGGTATGGCAGCAGGCACTATGTATAGGAGAGGAGTGTGGGGGGTATGACAGTGAGCTGTATGTACAGGAGAGAAGTGTGGGGAGTATGTACAGGTGAGGAAGATGAAGGGAATCTGGGAAGGAAAAATGTAAAGGTTTGTGGAAGGATGTTTAGGGACTGCGTAGTGGTTAAGCGGGCCATACATGGATTGAAATTACGCCAATTAAGCAGAGACCAGCCATAGTCGATCTATGTATGGGCTAGCTGGTTTTACACAAGTCAATCTATTATCTGACTTGAGTACAACCAGCCTGTCAGGTTTTTCCCAAAACAATCAGTGCTGCCAGCTATAGTTAGCAACACTAATCATTGTATTCGCAGGCAGAACACAATAACACTGCAGGAGTGATTCCCCCATCCACAGTTCAGCAGGTGAGAGGGTGTGTGGGGACAGGCTGGGGAGAGATACTTGTCAGTGGCTGGGTAGGCCCTGGCTAGTATCAGAGCCAGATACACACAGGTTACATGCGCCACGATCGTTAGAGCGAGAACAATAATTCTAGCACTAGACCCCCTCTGTAACTCTCAACATGTAACCTGTAAAAAAATTTAAAGCATCGCTTAGTATACAACAAAATAAATCGTGATAACTTTATTTTTTATTTTTTATTTTTTTATGAATCAAACAAACAGTCTCTTTAAAAAAAAAAACAGGTTTGAAAAATTGCTGCGCAAATACCGTGTAACATAAAAAGTTGCAAAGACCACCATTTTATTCCATAGGGTCTCTGCTAAAACAATATATAATGTTTGAGGGTTCTGAGTAATTTTCTAGCAAAAAACAAATGATGATTTTTACATGTAGGAGAGAAGTTTCAGAATTGGCCTGGGTGGCAAGGGGTTAATTACTATAAGACCCCTTTAACACTGAGGTCGTTTTGCAGGCGCTATAGCGTTAAAAATAGCGCCTGCGATCTGCCCTTAAACAGGTGCTCTATTCACACTGGAGCGGTGCGCTGGCAGGGCGTCAGAAAAAGTCCTGCCAGCAACTTCTTTAGAGTGCATTAGGAGCGGTGAACTCACCGCTCCTAATGCGCTCCTGCCCATTAAAATCAATGGGCAGCACCGCCGTATGCTGGAAATACGCCGATGTAGCGGCACATCTCGGGCGTTTTTTTACCCTTTCTCGGTCGCTGGCGGGGGTTAAAAGCGCCCTGCTAATGGCCGAAATGTGCCGCAAATCCGACGGTAAAATAGCAGCGTTTTACCGCTATTTTACCGCCAACGCTCGGGGCGGCATAGTGTGAAAGCAGTCTTAGTGATATACAAATAATTATGATAAGCACTGTGAGCTCATTAGTGATGAGCCGAACACCCCCGAGTTCGGTTCGCACCAGAACCCGCGAACGGACCGAAAGTTCGTACGAACATTAGAACCCTATTAAATACAATGGATGCGAACGTTCGAATTCTAAAGTGCTAATTATAACGACTATTATGCATGTTATTGTCCTAAAAAGGGTTTGGGAACCCGGGTTCTGCACCAGGGGACATGTATCAATGCAAAAAGAAGTTTTAAAAACGGTCGTTTTTCGGGAGCAGTCATTTTAATGATGCATAAAGTGAAAAAAAAAAAGTCAAATATTCCTTTAAATATCGTACCTGGGGGGTGTCTAAAGTATGCCTGTGAAGTGCCACGTGTTTCCCGTGTTTAGAACTGTCCCTGCACAAAATGACACTTCTAAAGGAAAAAAAAGCCATTTAAAACTGCTTGCGGCTTTAATGTAATGTCTGGTCCCGGTAATATGGATGAAAATCTTTAAGAAAAATGGCATAGCTACCCCATGACCCCCCCCCCCCCTACCCCAGCCCATTACCAGCCCCTTTGGGTCTTGTATGGATATTAAGGGGAACCCCGCACATAAAATAAAAAAGGCCCTATATACTCTGAACAGCCGTATACAGGCGGTGCATACAAGACAGGGACTGTAGGTTTGTTCTTATGTAGAATCTGTTTGTAATTTTGAACAGGTACATTGTTTAAGTGTAGCTCCAGCCCAAAAATCTATTTTTAAACTTTTTGGAAAACATAGGTAAGGGTTATCACCCCTGTAACATTTGTTTTGCTGTCTGTGCCCCTGTTCAGAACATTTCACCTCACTTTCCGTCCCAATGACAACTGTTTTTGAAATGTGGTGTTTTTCTTGAAACAAGGATTGCTGATAAAGCATCAGTACAGAGGAGACACCTTTCTCCCATATTAATTCTTACAGGAGAGAATTTTCCTTCCTAGGGGTAGATTTCCTCTCACTTCCTGTTGTCTTCTTGCGTTTGCAAGTAGGAGTCGTTTGTAAGTTGGATGTTTGAAAGTAGGGACCTGCCGTATATACTCTGCAGAAATTGGCCCCTTAGTTGTTGGTGTTGGCACAACACTGTAAGCACTCACAGTTACTCTTGGTTGGTGCTGGAACGCCCTGCTGTCAACTATTATATCAGGAATTTTAATTACATATAATTGTTGAACAGTGGTAGTAAAAATTGGGCCTTTGATGGTGGTGCTGGTTCCACAACACTGTAAGCCCTGACAGTTACTCTTGGTGGGTGCAGCAATGGGCCCTGCTGTGAATTATTAGATCAAGAATTGTAATTGCATGCCCCTGTTGAACAGGGGCTGAAAAATTGGGCCTTTCGTGGTGGTGGTGGTGGTGGTGGTGTTGCCACAACACTGTAAGCCCTCAGAGTTACTCTTGGTGGGTGCAGGAATGGGCCCTGCTGTGAATTATTAGATCAAGAATTGTAATTACATGCCCCTTTTGAACAGGGGCTGAAAAATTGGGCCTTTCGTGGTGGTGGTGGTGGTGGCGTTGCCACAACACTGTAAGCCCTCAGAGTTACTCTTGGTGGGTGCAGCAATGGGCCCTGCTGTGAATTATTAGATCAAGAATTGTAATTACATGCCCCTGTTGAACAGGGGCTGAAAAATTGGGCCTTAGGCACTGGTGGCACAACACTACAACCCCTCACAGATACTGTACTTGGAGCACAGCAATGAGCCCTGTTGCAAAGTATTGCTTCAAAAATTGTAATGACACGCCCCTGTTAAACAGGGGCTGAAAAATTGGGCCTTAGGCACTGGTGGCACAACACTCCAACCCCTCACAGATACTGTACTTGGAGCACAGCAATGAGCCCTATGGCAAATTATTGCTAAAAAAATTGTAATTACACGCCCCTGTTAAACAGGGGCTGAAAAATTGGGCCTTAGCCACTGGTGGCGGCACCCATAAACAAAAATGATCTTCCAAGCTATCATCATCAATCGTATCATTGAGGACTCGGAGGAGGAGGATAGCCAGTCAACATAACAGCACAGGCACTCAGCATCAGCATCAGTCTTGAAGGGATGTGACATGTTAAAATCAATTAGTCTGTTATATCAGCATCAGGTGTGTGGTAGCTGGTGGTGATCCAAGACTGGTTCATCTTGATGAAAGTCAGTCGATCAACCGAGTCGGTGGACAGGCGCACCCTGTGATCCGTGACAAATCCTCCAGCAGCACTGAATGTGCGTTCCGAAAGAACGCTGGATGCAGGACAGGCCAGTAGCTCAATTGCATACTGTGCAAGCTCTGGCCAGTGATCCATCCTCAAGACCCAGTAAGCCAGAGGATTTTCGGTGGGGAAGGTGTCCAAGTCTGACCTTGCCCCTAGATATTCCTGCACCATGTTTATCAGACGCTGGCGATGGTTGCTGGAACCGATCATACTTTGGGGCTGCGGACTAAAGAATTGTCTGAACGCATCGGTCAGACGGCCACCTTCCCCACCGCTCCTTCTTTGACTGGCCGAAGCCTCAGCAACTCGTTGTCCAGGACCAGGAGTTTGTAACCTCCCAGTCTCTGGGAACGCATTGCACAGACCTTTCTGCAAGGCCTCCCGGAGTTGTCTCATCCTCTGCTCCCTCTGCGACGGTAACATAAGGTCCGCAACCTTACCCTTGTACCGTGGATCAAGGAGAGTGGCCAGCCAGTAATGGTCCCTCTCCTTGATCCGAAGAATACGAGGATCCTTCCGCAGACTTTGCAGGATCAGGGAGGCCATGCAGCGTAGGTTTGCTGAGGCATTCGCTCCGGAGTCCTCTGGGTCACTAAGGACGACATGATCCGCAGCCACCTCCTCCCAGCCACGTACAAGTCCACTGGTTTCTTGGGACTGTAAATCATCCCTAAAAGACTGCTGCTGATGATGCTGAGTGCCAGCCTCCACCTCCATGCTGACACAATCCTCCTCCTCCTCCTCCTCCTCCTCTTCCTGTGCGATGGGTGGGACAGAAGGAACACTGTCTGGGTAAAGGGGGCCTTGAGAGGCAAGGAAGTCCTCCTCTTCCTGCCTCTGTTCTGCCTCAAGTGCCCTTTCCATTATTCCACGCAGCGTGTGCTCCAACAGGTGGACAAGAGGTACAGTGTCACTGATGCATGCACTGTCACTGCTCACCATCCTCGTGGCCTCCTCAAATGGTGCCAGGACAGTGCATGCATCCCTGATCATGCCCCACTGGCGTGGAGAAAAAAAACCAAGCTCCCCTGACCCTGTCCTGGTGCCGTAGTCGCACAGGTACTCATTGATGGCCCTCTGCTGCGTGTGCAGCCGCTGCAGCATGGCCAACGTTGAGTTCCACCTGGTGGGCATGTCACATATAAGGCGGTTCTTGGGCAGGTTCAACTCCTTTTGCAGCTCAGCCAGGCGAGCACTGGCATTATAAGATCTGCGGAAATGCACACAGACTTTCCTGGCCTGCCTCAGGACATCCTGTAAGAGCCCGGGTACCTGCCCAAGAACCGCTGCACCACCAGGTTAAGGACGTGAGCCACACAGGGCACATGGGTCAGTTGTCCCTGTCGGAGGGCGGAGAGGAGGTTGGTGCCATTGTCGCAAACCACCATTCCTGGCTTAAGCTGGCGTGGCGTCAACCACCTCTCAGCCTGGCCCTGCAGAGCAGACAGGACCTCTGCCCCAGTGTGGCTTCTGTCCCCCAAACACACCAGCGCAAGCACGGCATGGCATCTTTTTGCCTGCGTACTTGCGTAGCCCCTTGAACGGCTACGGAGCACCGCTGGTTCAGAGGACAAAGCACAGGAAGAGGCCATGGAGGAAGAAGAAGAGGAGGGGGTGGAGGAGAGAGGTGTGTCACAACCAGTAGTAGCATTTTGGAGGCGTGGCGGTGGAACAACCTCCAACACTACTGCACCTTGTCCTGCATCCTTCCCAGCTGCCAAAAGAGTGACCCAATGGGCCGTGAAAGAAAGGTAACGTCCCTGTCCATGCCTGCTGGACCATGAGTCAGCGGTAATATGCACCTTACCGCTGACCGCCCTGTCCAGCGAGGCCAAGACATTGCCTTCCACATGCCGGTAGAGAGCCGGAATAGCCTTCCGTGAGAAAAAGTGGCGTTTGGGAACCTGCCACTGAGGAACCGCACATTGCACAAACTCACGGAAGGGGGCCGAGTCTACCAACTGAAAAGGCAGCAGTTGAAGCGCTAGCAATTTAGCCAAGCTAGCATTCAACCGCTGGGCATGTGGATGGCTGGGAGTGAACTTCTTTAGACGGTCCAGCAGCTGGGGCAGGGAAATTTGCCTGCTAGAATCGGACGTCGGTGTACTGCTAGCAGAGTGGCCGCAAGTACTTGGCTGTGACACACCTAATTCTACACCTTCATTCCTCTCAGTGCATGTTTCAGAGAGGACTGAAGTTATAGTGGGGTTGGAGATCCCAGCTGATGCGGTGCAAGGAGAGGTCCGCTTTGTTCTTTGGTGTGGGTCTTTGAGGTAGGCTTGCCAACGAGCTGCATGGCAGGTCAACATATGTCTGGTCAGGCATGTGGTACCCAAGCGGCTGATGTTTTGGCCACGCGATATACGCTTGAGACATATGTTGCAAACAGCAGCTGTGCGATCTGATGCACTAGCCTCAAAAAAGGCCCACACCAAAGAACTTTTTGAATGACGGGCAGAGGCAGCGCCCTGCACAGGCGGAGCTCTGCGGTGTGATTCCGTCGGTGTACTGCCCTTACGCTGGCCACCAAAGGGCATCCTGCCTCGTTGGAGATGTGCCTCCTCCTCATCCTCCTCCTCCTCCTCTCTCCTATTAGGCACCCACGTGGAGTCAGTGACCTCATCATCCCCTCCCTCCTCATCACTGGAGCCAATCTGGCAGTATGCTGCAGCTGCTGGAACATGACTGCCAGATTGGTGTCCTTCTTGAGCATCCCCTCTGTCTGCTCTCACGCTACTGCCTTCCTGTAGCTGGGTTTCATCATCAGACCCTTCGAAACGCTGGGCATCCTCCTGGAGCATGTACCCAACACTGTGCTCAAACAGTTCGGGGGACTCCTCAGGAGGAGGACATGGTGGGTCTAGGGAAGGAGTGACTGATGATGAGTCTGACATTGATACCAGGGAAGAGGACGCTTTGGCAGCTGCTTTGCCAGTACCCTGAGCCTGGGTGAGAGAGGATGAGGAGGAGGAGGAGGGCTTGGTCATCCACTCTACCAAGTCTTCGGCATGATGTGGCTCAACATGTCCAGCTGCCGAAAAGAAGGACAAGCGTGTCCCATGGCCATGTGCTGATGACAATGCACCGCGTCCACGACCAGCACTGTTGCCCCCAGACACAGAGCCTGCTTGCCCTCTTTTATTGCCTCCTGACTGTCTGCCTCTCCTTGTTTGCCTTCCAGACATTCTAATAGATGGCCTGCAGGGAGATGGGAAAAAAGCAACAAGGGCTACCTTCAGGTGTCCTTCTCTGTCCCTTTACTTAAGGATTTCTAAATATGGTTGAGGATGATTGCTTTCGCACAGAATAGCACAACGACAATTTCCCTGACTGTCCAAAAAACAAGGATTTCAAAGATGGTTGATGAGGAATGCTTTAGCACAGTATAGCACAAGGAGAATTTCCCTCACTGTCCTTCCCTGTCCCTAGAAACAAGGATTATCACAGTGAAAGAAACTGACACTCTTCCTACCTATAGTTTTCTGTCCCTAGAAAAAATGTTTTTTTAAAGATGGTTGATGATCAATGCTTTAGCACACTATAGCACAAGGAGAATTTCCCTCACTGTCCTTCCCTGTCCCTAGAAACAAGGATTATCACAGTGAAAGAAACTGACACTCTCCCTACCTATAGTTTTCTGTCCCTAGAAAAAATGTTTTTTTTAAAGATGGTTGATGATCAATGCTTTAGCACACTATAGCACAAGGAGAATTTCCCTCACTGTCCTTCCCTGTCCCTAGAAACAAGGATTATCACAGTGAAAGAAACTGACACTCTCCCTACCTATAGTTTTCTGTCCCTAGAAAAAATGTTTTTTTAAAGATGGTTGATGATCAATGCTTTAGCACAGTATAGCACAAGGAGAATTTCCCTCACTGTCCTTCCCTGTCCCTAGAAACAAGGATTATCACAGTGAAAGAAACTGACACTCTTCCTACCTATAGTTTTCTGTCCCTAGAAAAAATGTTTTTTTAAAGATGGTTGATGATCAATGCTTTAGCACACTATAGCACAAGGAGAATTTCCCTCACTGTCCTTCCCTGTCCCTAGAAACAAGGATTATCACAGTGAAAGAAACTGACACTCTCCCTACCTATAGTTTTCTGTCCCTAGAAAAAATGTTTTTTTAAAGATGGTTGATGATCAATGCTTTAGCACACTATAGCACAAGGAGAATTTCCCTCACTGTCCTTCCCTGTCCCTAGAAACAAGGATTATCACAGTGAAAGAAACTGACACTCTTCCTACCTATAGTTTTCTGTCCCTAGAAAAAATGTTTTTTTAAAGATGGTTGATGATCAATGCTTTAGCACACTATAGCACAAGGAGAATTTCCCTCACTATCCTTCCCTGTCCCTAGAAACAAGGATTATCACAGTGAAAGAAACTGACACTCTCCCTACCTATAGTTTTCTGTCCCTAGAATTTTTTTTTTTTAAAGATGGTTGATGATCAATGCTTTAGCACAGTATAGCACAAGGAGAATTTCCCTCACTGTCCTTCCCTGTCCCTAGAAACAAGGATTATCACAGTGAAAGAAACTGACACTCTTCCTACCTATAGTTTTCTGTCCCTAGAAAAAATGTTTTTTTAAAGATGGTTGATGATCAATGCTTTAGCACACTATAGCACAAGGAGAATTTCCCTCACTGTCCTTCCCTGTCCCTAGAAACAAGGATTATCACAGTGAAAGAAACTGACACTCTCCCTACCTATAGTTTTCTGTCCCTAGAAAAAATGTTTTTTTAAAGATGGTTGATGATCAATGCTTTAGCACACTATAGCACAAGGAGAATTTCCCTCACTGTCCTTCCCTGTCCCTAGAAACAAGGATTAGCACAGTGAAAGAAACTGACACTCTTCCTACCTATAGTTTTCTGTCCCTAGAAAAAATGTTTTTTTAAAGATGGTTGATGATCAATGCTTTAGCACACTATAGCACAAGATGAATTTCCCTCACTGTCCTTCCCTGTCCCTAGAAACAAGGATTATCACAGTGAAAGAAACTGACACTCTTCCTACCTAAAGTTTTCTGTCCCTAGAAAAAATGTTTTTTTAAAGATAGTTGATGATCAATGCTTTAGCACACTATAGCACAAGGAGAATTTCCCTCACTGTCCTTCCCTGTCCCTAGAAACAAGGATTATCACAGTGAAAGAAACTGACACTCTTCCTACCTATAGTTTTCTGTCCCTAGAAAAAATGATTTTTTAAAGATGGTTGATGATCAATGCTTTAGCACACTATAGCACAAGGAGAATTTCCCTCACTGTCCTTCCCTGTCCCTAGAAACAAGGATTCGCACTTCTCTTTCCCTAAACTAAAGGAATCCAGGTTAAGCAAGAAAAAAAAAATGTCACTGTCCCTGCCTATGCTTCTCTTTCCCTGCTCCGGAACACACTACACTAGGCCGCCGTGCTGGCGGCCTTTTATAGTGTGGGGCGTGTACTAAACACCCTCAGCAATAATTGGCCACAGGCATCCTGCCTGTGGCCAATCATTGCTCTCCTCGCTGCCGGCGCTGTGATTGGCCAAGCATGCGGGGTCACAGTGCATGCTTGGCCAATCACAGCGCCTGGATGACACTGCGATGGCGTAGTGCATTGTGGGCCGTTCGCGTCACTCGAATTAGGCGCGAACGGCCCAAATCGTTCGATCTTCGTCGAACGATCGAACAGCCGATGTTCGACTCAAACACCGAGCTCATCCCTAGAGCTCATCCTCTCTGCTGCAGAGTGTGTCAGCTTGTATTTAAACTGGCCGCTCTGTATATAGCTTCTGACAGGCTGCGCAAGCAGCCCCGTATCTCCGGAACCATAAATGATAGCAGCCCCATATTTTGACCAGTGGTGGGGTGGGTCTTCAGCTGCATACCCCCCAAATATGGGGTCTCTGTGGCCCCTGGTCGCCGAGCTACAATCCTCGAAGCCGATCTTTTTTTTTTTTTTTTTTTTTTTAGATTTTTTTTTTTTTTTTTTGGGCAAATGGGCCTATCTTGAGGAAGGGGCCTGGAGCTGCAGCTCCAATAGCCCCTATGTTAATCCGGCCCTGGTCTGTGTGGGTTTCCTCCGGGTGCTCCGGTTTCCTCCCACACTCCAAAGACATGCTGTTAGGTTAATTGGATCTTGTCCAAATTGGCCCAGTATATATGTGTACATATATGTGTAAGACTGTGTGTCCCAAGCGTGTCGAGATCCTACAGGGTAAAATGACCGCACCAGCCAAGCAGACACTGGCTGCAAAAAGCGCCTAGAGGCGATTCAGTTTGCATGTGCAGCGCTATACAAGTCATTCATTCATTCATTCAATCAGCTGTACTGCAACACTCATGCGCTAACAAGGAACATGCTGATAGGAGGAGAGCAAGTAAATCTCAGGACTGGATGGACAGAGGTTCAATTCATTTGGCAAGTGAAACATCCCCATTAGGGATGAGCTTCGTGTTCGAGTCGAACATACGTTCGACTCGAACATCGGCTGTTCGATCGTTCGACGAAGATCGAACTATTTGGGCCGTTCGCGCCAAATTCGAGTGACGCGAACGGCCCACAATGCACTACGCCATCGCAGTGTCATCCAGGCGCTGTGATTGGCCAAGCATGCACTGTGACCCCGCATGCTTGGCCAATCACAGCGCCGGCAGCGAGGAGAGCAATGATTGGCCACAGGCAGGATGCCTGTGGCCAATTATTGCTGAGGGGGTTTAGTACACGCCCCACACTATAAAAGGCCGCCAGCGCGGCGGCCTTGTGTAGTGTGTTCCGGACCGGAGTAGGGAAAGAGAAGCATAGGCAGGGACAGTGTCATTATTTTTCCTTTACATAATCCTGGATTCCTTGTGTTTAGGGACAGATAAGGATAGGTAGGGAGAGTGTCAGTGACAGTGTGCTATTCTGTGCTAATCCTTGTTTGTAGGGACAGAGAGGTACAGTGAGGGAAAGTGTCAGTGTGCTATTCTGTTCTAAACCAATCTTGCTGAACCATATTTTCAATCCTTGAGTTTAGGGACAGAGAGGTACAGTGAGGGAAAGTGTCAGTGTGCTATTTTGTGCTAAATCTTGTTTGTAGGGACAGAGAGGTACAGTGAGGGAAAGTGTCAGTGTGCTATTTTGTGCTAAATCTTGTTTGTAGGGACAGAGAGGTACAGTGAGGGAAAGTGTCAGTGTGCTATTCTGTTCGAAACCAATTTTGCTGTTCCATATTTTCAATCCTTGAGTTTAGGGACAGGGAAGGACACTCGTAGAAATTATCAGTGTGCTATTCTGTGCTAAATCTTGTTTGTAGGGAGGGACAGAGTAGGACAGTGAGGGAAAGTGTCAGTGTGCTATTCTGTTCTAAAACTATTTTGCTGAACCATATTTTCAATCCTTGAGTTGAGGGACAGAGAGGTACAGTGAGTGAAACTGACAGTGTGCTGTTCTGTTCTAAACCAAATTTTCTGTTCCATATTTTCAATCCTTGAGTTGAGGGACAGAGAGGTACAGTGAGGGAAAGTATCAGTGTGCTATTCTGTTCTAAAACTATTTTGCTGAACCATATTTTCAATCCTTGAGTTGAGGGACAGAGAGGTACAGTGAGTGAAACTGACAGTGTGCTGTTCTGTTCTAAACCAAATTTTCTGTTCCATATTTTCAATCCGTGAGTTGAGGGACAGAGAGGTACAGTGAGGGAAAGTGTCAGTGTGCTATTCTGTTCTAAAACTATTTTGCTGAACCATATTTTCAATCCTTGAGTTGAGGGACAGAGAGGTACAGTGAGTGAAACTGACAGTGTGCTGTTCTGTTCTAAACCAAATTTGCTGTTCCATATTTTCAATCCTTGAGTTGAGGGACAGAGAGGTACAGTGAGGGAAAGTGTCAGTGTGCTATTCTGTTCTAAAATTATTTTGCTGAACCATATTTTCAATCCTTGAGTTGAGGGACAGAGAGGTACAGTGAGTGAAACTGACAGTGTGCTGTTCTGTTCTAAACCAAATTTGCTGTTCCATATTTTCAATCCTTGAGTTGAGGGACAGAGAGGTACAGTGAGGGAAAGTGTCAGTGTGCTATTCTGTTCTAAAATTATTTTGCTGAACCATATTTTCAATCCTTGAGTTGAGGGACAGAGAGGTACAGTGAGTGAAACTGACAGTGTGCTGTTCTGTTCTAAACCAAATTTGCTGTTCCATATTTTCAATCCTTGAGTTGAGGGACAGAGAGGTACAGTGAGTGAAACTGACAGTGTGCTGTTCTGTTCTAAACCAAATTTGCTGTTCCATATTTTCAATCCTTGAGTTGAGGGACAGAGAGGTACAGTGAGGGAAAGTGTCAGTGTGCTATTCTGTTCTAAAACTATTTTGCTGGACCATATTTTCAATCCTTGAGTTGAGGGACAGAGAGGTACAGTGAGTGAAACTGACAGTGTGCTGTTCTGTTCTAAACCAAATTTGCTGTTCCATATTTTCAATCCTTGAGTTGAGGGACAGAGAGGTACAGTGAGGGAAAGTGTCAGTGTGCTATTCTGTTCTAAAATTATTTTGCTGAACCATATTTTCAATCCTTGAGTTGAGGGACAGAGAGGTACAGTGAGTGAAACTGACAGTGTGCTGTTCTGTTCTAAACCAAATTTGCTGTTCCATATTTTCAATCCTTGAGTTGAGGGACAGAGAGGTACAGTGAGGGAAAGTGTCAGTGTGCTATTCTGTTCTAAAATTATTTTGCTGAACCATATTTTTAATCCTTGAGTTGAGGGACAGAGAGGTACAGTGAGTGAAACTGACAGTGTGCTGTTCTGTTCTAAACCAAATTTGCTGTTCCATATTTTCAATCCTTGAGTTGAGGGACAGAGAGGTACAGTGAGGGAAAGTGTCAGTGTGCTATTCTGTTCTAAAACTATTTTGCTGAACCATATTTTCAATCCTTGAGTTGAGGGACAGAGAGGTACAGTGAGTGAAACTGACAGTGTGCTGTTCTGTTCTAAACCAAATTTGCTGTTCCATATTTTCAATCCTTGAGTTGAGGGACAGAGAGGTACAGTGAGTGAAACTGACAGTGTGCTGTTCTGTTCTAAACCAAATTTGCTGTTCCATATTTTCAATCCTTGAGTTTAGGGACAGAGAAGGACACTCGTAGAAATTATCAGTGTGCTATTCTGTGCTAAATCTTGTTTGTAGGGAGGGACAGAGTAGGACAGTGAGGGAAAGTGTCAGTGTGCTATTCTGTTCTAAAACTATTTTGCTGAACCATATTTTCAATCCTTGTGTTTAGGGACAGAGAAGGATAGGCAGGGGACAGTGTCAGTGTCATTGTTGCTAAGCCTCCTGCACAGTATACACCTGAAGGTAGCCCTTATTGCTGTTTTTCCCATCTCCCTGCAGGCCATCCATTAAAATGTCTGGAAGGCAACCAAGGAGAGGCAGACAGTCAGGAGGCAAAAAAAGAGGGCAAGCAGGCTCTGTGTCTGGGGGCAACAGTTCTGGTCGTGTACGCGGTGCATTGTCATCAGCACATGGCCATGGGACACGCTTGTCCTTGTTTTCGGCAGCTGGACATGTTGAGCCACATCATGCCGAAGACTTGGTAGAGTGGATGACCAAGCCCACCTCATCCTCCTCATCCTCTCTCACCCAGGCTCAGGGTACTGGCAAAGCAGCTGCCAAAGCGTCCTCTTCTCTGGTATCATTATCTTCATTAGTCAATCCTTCCCTAGACCCACCATGCCCACCTCCTGAGGAGTCCCCCGAACTGTTTGAGCACAGTGTTGGGTACATGCTCCAGGAGGATGCCCAGCGTTTGGAAGGATCTGATGATGATACCCAGCTAGAGGAAGGCAGCAGCGTGAGAGCAGAGAGAGGGGATGCTCAAGAAGGACACCAATCTGGCAGTCATGCTCCAGCAGCTGCAGCATATTGCCAGATTGGCTCCAGTGATGAGGAGGGAGGGGATGATGAGGTCACTGACTCCACGTGGGTGCCTAATAGGAGAGAGGAGGAGGAGGAGGATGAGGAGGAGGCACATCTCCAACGAGGCAGGATGCCCTTGAGTGGCCAGCGTATGGGCAGCACACCGACGGAATCACACCACAGAGCTCCGCCTGTGCAGGGCGCTGCCTCTGCCCGTCATTCAAAAAGTTCTTTGGTGTGGGCCTTTTTTGAGGCGAGTGCATCAGATCGCACAGCTGCTGTTTGCAACATATGTCTCAAGCGTATATCGCGTGGCCAAAACATCAGCCGCTTGGGCACCACATGCTTGATCAGACATATGTTGACCTGCCATGCAGCTCGTTGGCAAGCCTACCTTAAAGACCCACACCAAAGAACAAAGCTGACCTCTTCTTGCACCGCATCAGCTGGGATCTCCAACCCCACTATACCTTCACTCCTCTCTGAAACCTGCTCTGAAAGGAATGAAGGTGTAGAATTAGGTGTGTCACAGGCAAGTACTTGCGGGCACTCTGCTAGCAGTACACCAACGTCCGATTCTAGCAGGCAAATTTCCCTGCCCCAGCTGCTGGACCGTCGAAAGAAGTTCACTCCCAGCCATCCACATGCCCAGCGGTTGAATGCTAGCTTGGCTAAATTGCTAGCGCTTCAACTGCTGCCTTTTCAGTTGGTAGACTCGGCCCCCTTCCGTGAGTTTGTGCAATGTGCGGTTCCTCAGTGGCAGGTTCCCAAACGACACTTTTTCGCACGGAAGGCTATTCCGGCTCTCTACAGGCATGTGGAAGGCAATGTCTTGGCCTCGCTGGACAGGGCGGTCAGCGGTAAGGTGCATATTCTGCTGACTCATGGTCCAGCAGGCATGGACAGGGACGTTACCTTTCTTTCACGGCCCATTGGGTCACGCTTTTGGCAGCTGGGAAGGATGCAGGACAAGGTGCAGTAGTGTTGGAGGTTGTTCCACCGCCACACCTCCAAAATGCTACTACTGGTTGTGACACACCTCTCTCCTCCACCCCCTCCTCTTCTTCTTCCTCCATGGCCTCTTCCTGTGGTTTGTCCTTGGAACCAGCGGTGCTCCGTAGGCGTTCAAGGGGCTACGCAAGTACGCAGGCAAAAAGATGCCATGCCGTGCTTGCGCTGGTGTGTTTGGGGGACAGGAGCCACACTGGGGCAGAGGTCCTGTCTGCTCTGCAGGGGCAGGCCGAGAGGTGGTTGACGCCACGCCAGCTTAAGC
The DNA here is from genome assembly GCA_029206835.1 of Rana muscosa. Classification (NCBI taxonomy): domain Eukaryota; kingdom Metazoa; phylum Chordata; class Amphibia; order Anura; family Ranidae; genus Rana; species Rana muscosa. Next base: position 240,497,549 of record CM055124.1, read on the forward strand.
CAGGAATGGTGGTTTGCGACAATGGCACCAACCTCCTCTCCGCCCTCCGACAGGGACAACTGACCCATGTGCCCTGTATGGCTCACGTCCTTAACCTGGTGGTGCAGCGGTTCTTGGGCAGGTACCCGGGCTTACAGGATGTCCTGAGGCAGGCCAGGAAAGTCTGTGTGCATTTCCGCAGATCTTATAATGCCAGTGCTCGCCTGGCTGAGCTTCAAAAGAAGTTGAACCTGCCCAAGAACCGCCTTATATGTGACATGCCCACCAGGTGGAACTCAACGTTGGCCATGCTGCAGCGGCTGCACACGCAGCAGAGGGCCATCAATGAGTACCTGTGCGACTACGGCACCAGGACAGGGTCAGGGGAGTTCGGGTTTTTTTCAACACGCCAGTGGGGCATGATCAGGGATGCATGCACTGTCCTGGCACCATTTGAGGAGGCCACGAGGATGGTGAGCAGTGACAGTGCATGCATCAGTGACACTGTACCTCTTGTCCACCTGTTGGAGCACACGCTGCGTGGAATAATGGACAGGGCACTTGAGGCAGAACAGAGGCAGGAAGAGGAGGACTTCCTTGCCTCTCAAGGCCCCCTTTACCCAGACAGTGTTCCTTCTGTCCCACCCATCCCACAGGAAGTGGAGGAGGAGGAGGAGGAGGAGGAGGATTGTGTCAGCATGGAGGTGGAGGCTGGCACTCAGCATCATCAGCAGCAGTCTTTTAGGGGTGATTTACAGTCCCAAGAAACCAGTGGACTTGTACGTGGCTGGGAGGAGGTGGCTGCGGATCATGTTGTCCTTAGTGACCCAGAGGACTCCGGACTGAATGCCTCAGCTAACCTACGCTGCATGGCCTCCCTGATCCTGCAAAGTCTGCGGAAGGATCCTCGTATTCTTCGGATCAAGGAGAGGGACCATTACTGGCTGGCCACTCTCCTTGATCCACGGTACAAGGGTAAGGTTGCAGACCTTATCGTACCGTCGCAGAGGGAGCAGAGGATGAGACAACTCCAGGAGGCCTTGCAGAAAGGTCTGTGCAACGCGTTCCCAGAGACTGGGAGGTTACAAACTCCTGGTCCTGGACAACGAGTTGCTGAGGCTTCGGGCAGTCAAAGAAGGAGCGGTGGGGAAGGTGGCCGTCTGACCGATGCGTTCAGACAATTCTTTAGTCCGCAGCCCCAAAGTATGATCGGTTCCAGCAACCATCGCCAGCGTCTGATATACATGGTGCAGGAATACCTAGGGGCAAGGTCAGACTTGGACACCTTCCCCACCGAAAATCCTCTGGCTTACTGGGTCTTGAGGATGGATCACTGGCCAGAGCTTGCACAGTATGCAATTGAGCTACTGGCCTGTCCTGCATCCAGCGTTCTTTCAGAACGCACATTCAGTGCTGCTGGAGGATTTGTCACGGATCACAGGGTGCGCCTGTCCACCGACTCGGTTGATCGACTGACTTTCATCAAGATAAACCAGTCTTGGATCACCACCAGCTACCACACACCAGATGCTGATATAACAGACTAATTGATTTTAAAATGTCACATCCCTTCAAGACTGATGCTGATGCTGAGTGCCTGTGCTGTTATGTTGACTGGCTATCCTCCTCCTCCTCCTCAATGACACGATTAACGATGATAGCTTGGAACATCATTTTGGTTTATGGGTGATGCCACCAGTGGCTAAGGCCCAATTTTTCAGCCCCTGTTTAACAGGGGCGTGTAATTAAAATTTTTGATGCAATACTTTGCAACAGGCCTCATTGCTGTGCTCCAAGTACAGTATCTGTGAGGGGTTGCAGTGTTGTGCCACCAGTGCCTAAGGCCCAATTTTTCAGCCCCTGTTCAACAGGGGCATGCAATTATAATTATTGATCTAATAATTCACAGCAGGGAGCATTGCTGCGCCCACCAAGAGTAACTGTCAGGCCTTACAGTGTTGTGGCACCAGCACCACCATCACCACCACCACCACCACCAAAGGCCCAATTTTTCAGCCCCTGTTCAACAGGGGCATGCAATTATAATTATTGATCTAATAATTCACAGCAGGGAGCATTGCTGCGCCCACCAAGAGTAACTGTCAGGCCTTACAGTGTTGTGGCACCAGCACCACCATCACCACCAAAGGCCCAATTTTTCAGTCCCTGTTCAACAGGGGCATGCAATTATAATTATTGATCTAATAATTCACAGCAGGGAGCATTGCTGCGCCCACCAAGAGTAACTGTCAGGCCTTACAGTGTTGTGGCACCAGCACCACCATCACCACCACCACCAAAGGCCCAATTTTTCAGCCCCTGTTCAACAGGGGCATGCAATTATAATTATTGATCTAATAATTCACAGCAGGGACCATTGCTGCGCCCACCAAGAGTAACTGTCAGGCCTTACAGTGTTGGGGCACCAGCACCACCATCAAAGGCCCAATTTTTACTACCACTGATCAACAATTATATGTTATTACAATTCCTGATATTATACTTGACAGAAGGGCGTTCCAGCACCCACCAAGAATAACTGTGAGTGCTTTCAGTGTTGTGCCAACACCAACACCTAAGGGGCCAATTTCTGCAGAGTATATACGGAAGGTCCCTACTTTCAAACATCCAACTTACAAACTACTACTACTTGCAAACGGAAGAAGACAACAGGAAGTGAGAGGAAATCTACCCCTTGGAAGGAAAATTCTCTCCTGTAAGAATTAATATGGGAGAAAGGTGTCTCCTCTCTACTGATGATTTATCACCAATCCTTGTTTCAATAAAAACACCACATTTCAAAAACAGTTGTCATTGGGACGCAAAGTGAGGTGAAATGTTCTGAACAGGGGCACAGACAGCAAAAAAAATGTGACAGGGGTGATAACCGTTCCCTATGTTTTACAAAAAACTAAAAAAAAGGAATTTGCCATGGAGCTCCACTTAAACAATGCAGCTGTTCAAAATTATAAACAGATTCTACATAAGAACAAACCTACAGTCCCTGTCTTGTATGCACCGCCTGTATACGGCTGTTCAGAGTATATAGGTCCTTTTTTATTTTGTGTGCGGGGTTCCCCTTAATATCCATACAAGACCCAAAGGGGCTGGTAATGGGCTGGGGTAGGGGGGGGGTTGATGGGGTAGCTATGCCATTTTTCCTAAAGATTTTCATCCATATTACCGGGACCAGACATTGCATTAAAGCCGCAAGCAGTTTTAAATGACTTTTTTCCCTTTAGAAATGTTATTTTGTGCAGGGACAGTTCTAAACACGGGAAACACGTGGCACTTCACAGGCATACTTTAGACACCCCCCAGGTACAATATTTAAAGGAATATTTGACTTTTTTTTTTTCACTTTATGCATCATTAAAATGACTGCTCCCGGAAAACGTCTGTTTTTAAAACTTCTTTTTGCATTGATACATGTCCCCTGGTGCAGAAGCCGGGTTCCCAAACTCTGTTTCGGACAATAACATGGATAATAGTCGTTATAATTAGCACTTTAGAATCCGAACGTTTGCATCCATTGTATTTAATAGGGTTCTAATGCTCGCGCGAACTTTCGGTCCGTTCGCGGGTTCTGGTGCGAACCTAACCCGGGGGTGTTCGGCTCATCACTAATCCCCATATATGTATTTCATCTCTGTATTTAGCTTTTTACATGGAGTCCAACTTTGAGGTTTACCATTACTGTCCTGATCTCAAAATAACTTTCATTGGATATTTCTCTTCACATCTTCAAAAGTTTCAGCGATTCTGGATTACAGTATCAACTATAAAAGCAGTCTTTACATTCTATAAGACAATACCTTATCCAACGCTATCCCAGATTTGCGCAGGTTTTGCAGCTCAAACTGATGTATCCCATCCCCATTATCTTGACAGCAGAGGTCAAGCACAATGCAGTCCTGATCTTCATAGGCGTTGATTTGATGAAACATTGCAAAGGCTTTGGTATGATACTTCACGGGATGAAGCTGTAGCAGAGAAAAGATGCTGAAGAAGATCTCACCATGGTAAAGGCCAGGCACAATGGGGTTGATTTACTAAAGGAAAATATACTGTTCACTTTACCAGGGAAGTTGCACTTTGCAAGGGAACTTTCCTAGAGCTTAGTGAATGAAGTGAAGCTCCACTGACCATCATCCAATCACGTGCAAGCAAATTTATTTATTTTTTCCCTTGCACATGACTTGGTCATTGCAAAGTGAAATTTCACCACACTCACCAAGCTCTGGGGAAATTTCCTTGCATAGTGAACAGTCTATTTGTCTTTAGTACATCAGTCCCAATGGTTTATTTGCTAAAGCTGGAGAGTGCAAAACCAGGCTCACTTCTGTATAGAAACCAATCAGCTTCTAACCTTGGCTTGTTCAATTAATCGTTGGCAATAAAATCTGGAAGCTGATTGGTTTCTATGCAGATGTGAGCCTGATTTTTCACTCTCCAGCTTTAGTAAATAAACCCCAATGTGTCAATCCTCCAAAGTGAAACATTACTCTCTCAATCAATAAAAAAAACAGTTGTGCCAATTGTTGAAATGCATATTCAAAATTAAAAATCAAAAATATATAAAACAGTGGCATCGACATCATTTAATTTCTTCCTTAAAGTTTGCAGTGGTAAATTAGTAATTTAAGTAAATAGCAGTCTTGTGACTTCTATCAGTGTCTGGTTAAAGCTGGTAGGAGGGTTTTCATTTTGTGTTGACTATCCTATCAGGATGCAGGACCCCTGACCCTCTGTCTGAACAGTGCCGATTGACCCTGTGCTGATCACATACCCCTCCCAAGAAAAAAATAAACTCTCTAGCAATACACACCAAACTGAGCATGTGCAGAGGTGCTCCCTGGCTCTGTATTATCAGGAAATATATTAGGGACAGTATAAGGAAGAGAGGCTCAGAGAAGACAGGATCAAACAGCCTTTTTACACAGTGCAGAGGATTAACCCCTTAGGTTCCACAGTGAGTATAACAAGCATGCTTTACTGCATATACAGACTGATTTTACTGTTGTGGGTTTAGTAACATTTTAAGAAATCAGTAGACAATAGGGACAAAGACTTTAAGTTATAGTTTTAACAACAAAGTGACATTTAGCCTTACCTTTCCTGTGCTTTTATTTGACACATGGAAAATGGTGTCACAGCTTGGATCCCAGCTCAGACAGTCAGATATGGGTATACCTCTGATTTTCCCTGTAATAATTCTCAGAAGGTGCATCTTTATTGGCTGTTCTATAAACACTATGTAGTTTTCTGTCATACCTTGGAATGAAGAAAATAATATGTTCAGCTAAGAGTTCTGATTTCAGTGAACTGGAGTGATGATGTACAGTTAATGCACTGTCTGTGTATTTCGGGCATTATCGTACTTCAACCAGCGTATCACTCCATTTTGCTTCCCAAATTTCTGTGCTGCCATTTTGGCAGCAATAATTAATTTTCTGTATTGCAGAAGGTGCCAAAGGTTTTTTTGCATTCTTTTTTATGTTGTGTTAGTTTTGCCACTAGTACTATACTATTGATAGAACAATAATATAGAATAGTAATAATATTTATAGAATAGTATCTAATTATATCAACCAAAAGAGTGATAGAGCAACAATTAGTTCCCCTTCCCTACTTCTGTAGAGCTCTATCCCAGGTTTCAATGCGAGACATTGCTCCTACGCTTGTGATTTTTAAGTAATGCATGTTGCCCTGGGGATCCCTTGTCAGGTATTAAATAGGATATATATATCCACTTGTCCCCCGCCCACTGTCAATAGACGGCGGGCGGAGGATACTCTCGTTCTGGGAGGACGTCAACAAGCTAGGAGGCGCGCGCGCCCGCCGCGTTCACAAGGCCCCGGTGCGCGTGCCCGGCGGCCGCGATTGCCGCCGGGCACCCGCGATTGCCCAGGAAACGAGCAGGAATGTGGATCTCTGTGTGTAAATACAGAGATCCACGTCCTGTGAGGGAGAGGGGACCGATGCTGTGTCCCTTGTACATAGGGACAACCATCGGTCACCTCCCCCAGTCAGTCCCCTCCCCCCACAGTAAGAACACTTTGAGGGAACATATTTAACCCCTTCCCGCCCCCTAGTGGTTAACCCCTTCCCTGCCAATCACATTTATACAGTAATCAATGCATTTTTATAGCAGGGATCGCTGTATAAATGTGAATGGTCCCAAAAATGTGTCAAAAGTGTCCGATGTGTCCGCCGCAATATCGCAGTCACAATAAAAAAATCGCAGATCGCCGCCATTACTAATAAAAAAATAAATTTAAAAAAATGCTATAAATCTATCCCCTATTTTGTAGACGCTATAACTTTTGCGCAAACCAATCAATACGCGCTTATTGCGGTTTTTTTTTTTACCAAAAATATGTAGAAGAATACGTATCGGCCTAAACTGAGGAAAATTTTATTTTTTAAAAAAAATGGGTATTTATTATAGCAAAAAGTAAAAAATAGTGTTTTTTTCCCAAACTGGACGCTCTTCTTTTGTTTATAGCGCAAAAAATAAAAACCACAGAGGTGATCAAATACCACCAAAAGAAAGCTCTATTTGTGGGAAAAAAAGGACGCAAATTTCGTTTGGGAGCCACGTCGCACGACCGCGCAATTGTCATTCAAAGTGTGACAGCGCTGAAAGCTGAAAAATGGCTTGGGCAGGAAGGGGGTTTCGTGCACAGTAGAGAAGTGGATATACACATATATACACACACTATATTGCCAAAAATATTGGGATGCCTGCCTTTACATACACATGAACTTTAATGGCACAAAGCAAGGTCCATAAAGACATGGATGAGTGAATTTGGGGTGAAGGAGCTTGACTGGCCTGCACAGAGTCCTGACCTCAACCCGACAGAACATCTTTGGGATGAAATAGAGTGGAGACTGCGAGCCAGGCCTTCTTGTCCAACATCAGTGCCTGACCTCACAAATGCACTTCTGGAAGAACGGTCAAACATTCCCATAGACACACTCCTAAACCTTGTGGACAGCCTTCTCAGAGGAGTTTAAGCTGTTATAGCCGCAAAGGGGGGGCCAACTCAATATACACACACACACACACACACACACACACACATACATATATACATACATATATATATATACACATACACACACACATACAGTGGGTACGGAAAGTATTCAGACCCCCTTACATTTTTCACTCTTTGTTATATTGCAGCCATTTGCTAAAATCATTTAAGTTCATTTTTTTCCTCATTAATGTACACACAGCGCCCCATATTGACAGAAAAACACAGAATTGTTGACATTTTTGCAGATTTATTAAAAAAGAACTGAAATATCACATGGTCCTAAGTATACAGACCCTTTGCTCAGTATTTAGTATTTGCGCCCTTTTGATCTAATACAGCCATGAGTCTTTTTGGGAAAGATGCAACAAGTTTTCACACCTGGATTTGGGGATCCTCTGCCATTCCTCCTTGCAGATCCACTCCAGTTCTGTCAGGTTGGATGGTAAACGTTGGTGGACAGACATTTTTAGGTCTCTCCAGAGATGCTCAATTGGGTTTAAGTCAGGGCTCTGGCTGGGCCATTCAAGAACAGTCATGGAGTTGTTGTGAAGCCGCTCCTTCATTATTTTAGCTTTATGCTTAGGGTCATTGTCTTGTTGGAGGGTAAACCTTTGGCCCAGTCTGGGGTCCTGAGCACTCTGGAGAAGGTTTTCGTCCAGCATATCCCTTTACTTGACCGCATTCATCTTTTCCTCAATTGCAACCAGTCGTCCTGTCCCTGCAGCTGAAAAACACCCCCACAGCATGATGCTGCCACCACCATGCTTCACTGTTGGGACTGTATTGGACATGTGATGAGCAGTTCCTGGTTTTCTCCACACATACCGCTTAGAACTAAGGCCAAAAAGTTCTATCTTGGTCTCATCAGACCAGAGAATCTTATTTCTCACCATCTTGGAATCCTTCAGGTGTTTTTTAGCAAACTCCATGCGGGCTTTCATGTGTCTTGCACTGAGGAGAGGCTTCCGTTGGGCCACTCTGCCATAAAGCAGTTCATTTGACCTCATGATTCTCATTTGCTCTGACATGCACTGTGAGCTGTAAGGTCTTAAGCCTCGTACACACGGTCGGACTTCAAACAAACTTTTCTGTGGATTTTTGTCCGAAGGGAATTGGCCGGGCACACCCATAGCATACACACGCTCTGACTTTTCTGCAAACTTTCCCAAAACTTTTCCAACATCACGTGGTATTTCTGCTCTTTACCACCACCCTTTGGTCAACTTCTGCTATTGTTGGTTGATTTTAACATTGGTTCTGGGCATGCTTATTTGTCCACCGGACAAAAGTCCGATGGATTTCTGTACACACGGTCGGACTTTGCTCCATCGGACTTTTGTCGGCGAAAAGTTTGTCCATTTGCAGACCGAAAATTTGTCCGATGAAAACCAAAAAAGTTTGTCCGATGGAGCGTACACACGGTCGGATTTTTTGTCAAACTTGCTCAAAATGAAGTTTGTTGGCAAAAAGTCAGACCGTGTGTACGGGGCTTTATATAGACAGGTGTGTGGCTTTCCTAATCAAGTCCAACCAGTATAATCAAACACAGCTGGACTCAAATGAAGGTGTAGAACCATCTCAAGGATGATCAGAAGAAATGGACAGCACCTGAGTTAAATATATGAGTGTCACAGCAAAGGGTCTGAATACTTAGGACCATGTGATATTTCAGTTTTCCTTTTGTAATAAATCTGCAAAAATGTCAACAATTCTGTGTTTTTCTGTCAATATGGGGTGCTGTGTGTACATTAATGAGGAAAAAAATGAACTTAAATGATTTTAACAAATGCCTGCAATATAACAAAGAGTGAACAATTTAAGGGGGTCTGAATACTTTCCGTACCCACTGTATATTCTTTTTTTTTATTCTTTTTTTTTTAAAACACACTGATTGAAAATATTTCAAGGAAGTCCTGAAGACTTTGCAATAGAAAATTCAAAAATGACCTCCTGGGTAGACATAATTATAATTAAAGCTCAAATTATCTGTCTTATGACAGACGTTGAATTGACAAGCATGTAACATAAAAAAAGACTGTTCAGAATATGTAAACCATGAATCCAATATTTTGGATTTCCCCCAGACTCCTAACCCCGCAAGCAGAGGTACACTTCTTTTCCCTATCTTCTTATAGGGATTTTTCCTTCTATGAAAAGAGAAGAAATTATCAGATTTGATACCATTATCTATCAGGTTCAATGTTAAAGGGGTTGTAAAGGTGCAGGGTTAAAAAAAAAAAACATGTCATACTTACCTCTGCTGTGCAGGTGGTTTTGCACAAAGTGGCCCCAATTCTCCTCTTCTGGGGTCCCTCAGTGGTGCTCCTGGCTCTTCCTCTTCTTGAGTGCCCCGTGGACACTCGTGCGGGTGTGGTCCCGTGTCCTGCTTCTGTGTCTATTGACACAGAAACCAGGACTTGGCCCCGCCCCCCGGCGGCCACGTCATTGGATACGATTGACAGCAGCAGGCTGTGGGAGCCAATGGCTGCGCTGCTATCAATCTATCCAATCAGGACGCGAGACAACGGCCGGAGCTGGTGTGCTCGTTCCCGTCGTGGGAAACACAGGGCTCAGGTAAGTATAACAGGGGCTCGGGAGGGGCTGCTGAGTGACAGAAGGTTTTTCCCCATAATGTATAGAATGCATTAAGGTGAAAAAACACAAGGGTTTACAACCCCTTTAAATCAAATTATATGAAAGCTATGCTAAGCAATGAAATAAAAAATAGATATAAAACATGCGTTTATCAACAGAAATAAAAGTAACTATTATAGTTTTAGTAAAGTAATTACCAAAACTATGGTAATAAGAGGGGTTCCATTTGTCCACTGCAGGTATTGAGCAAACTACCTCTGCCCCTTGTAGTATTTCTTCATCGTCTGATTCCTGAGCAGGCACCTTAATAATATTGTAAAAGGTCCCTGTAAAATATAGATAAGGATAATAGAATACAATTTTACCATAAAGACTTTGTATTTGAATTACAGAAATTGCATTGTATAATTTGTATTGCAATTGACAGTCCAAAAGCCCTTTTTTTTAACAAAATGTAGGGACTAAAGAGAAACGGGGAATGAGAGTGTGCAATGTAAACTGCCGGGACCTGGTGCTAGGAAAAAGAAAGTATTCAGAAACACTGGAAGGCTCACACTTAATTTTGACACCTCAATTTGGTAAAGTTTTTTTTAATCTGCCAGCATTGTAATCTTAAAAAAAAAAATCCTAGCCATGGTTCCCAACATGTGGAAATCAGTCTGCAAGCTGCCAAAACCATATCATGATTGAAAATGTTTTTGTGCTTGTTTATCACAAACTCCTCTCTTCTATGAGGATCCTAAAACCGTTAGTAACACATTGCATTTTTCATCAAACTGAATTAAAATATATAAATCCTTGACTTTATAATTCAACATTTTTAAGCTGCGTATACACGATCGGTTTTACCGATGAAAACAGTCCGATGGACTTTTTCCATCGGACAAACCGATTGTGTATGGGCCCCATCGGTCTTTTTTCCATCGGTATCAAAAAATAGAACGTTTTAAATTTTTCCGATGGATAAAAAACCGATAGCAAATTCCGATCGTCTATGGGCTAAAGTCCATCGGTTAAAAAACCCACGCATGCTTAGAATCAAGTCGACGCATGCTCAGAAGCATTGAACTTCATTTTTCTCGGCTCATCGGAGTGTTTTACGTCACCCGCGTTTGGAACGGTCGGTTTTTAGACTGATGGTGTGTAGGCAAGATTGATGGAAGTCAGCTTCATCGGTTTTCCGATGGAAAAATCCATCGGTTTAAAAACCATAGGAAATCCGATCGTGTGTACAGGGCTTAAAACTTTAACCTTGATTTTGAATCCAGAGATTATTAATGCCTAACTGCCCAGGTCTAATTTAGCAGTGTCAACATGCACTGGTTAACTTGACAATAACTCTATGACTAATTAACATACCTAAATAATTTTTATATTTTAAAAGCCATATAAAGCTTTTATTTGGTACACAGGTAAAAAAAAAACTCTGTTCTGTTTTTCTGTTACAGGTTTTCTTTAAATTTTTTATTTTTAAATAAATTATTTGTTTTAAATAATGTAATTGTATCTAACAATTGCATTAGTCAAATATGGCATTGTAGATCCCACTGCATCCAGAAGGTGGCAGTGTATATCTTAGGGTTAGATGCCAAATTTATCAGTAAAGCTCATAGACTGCATGTGATCACTATGTCATTGTTGTCACAGTGATCACTTGATCAGGAACCTCTCTGGTTTTCTGATCTTCAGTGGGAACTGGAGTTGTCAGTAACATAGGAAAGATGATCTGCACTCCGGTGCTTGCTCTTAAAAAATCTTAATTTTATTGAAAAGCCATAGTGCACAAATGCAGATAAAAACAGTTGACGTGTTTCAGCCTATAAGGCCTTAGTCAATAACCACCTTATAAGCTCAAACACATCAACACGTCAAATTTTTTAAGAGCAACAACCGGAGTACTGATCATCTTTCCTACATTACTCTGCTCAGTCAACGACTGTGGATCGAGCACCCGGGAGCTCTGCTATCTATATGTTGTATGCATAGTAATAGCACTGACTTTTCTGTTTATAAGTTGTCAGTGACAGCCAGGACTGAAAGCCACCTGGCATGCAAACTGCAAAGTGTTGGCTTGAGGCTCTCAAAGGGAAGAGATATATTTATTTATCTTCAGTATAAGATTTCACACGGGTGGGAAACGTTTATGGTCGATTTGTTTGTGCATGTGAACTAAACGTTGCTTGCCTTACCATGTTTTCCATAGGAATTCCCCATATTGTATGTTGTACCACATGGATCATAATGAGGATGAGCTGTTGCCCCATTCACAGCAATATATTTTGTCCAGTTAACCTGAAATTAAATTGTTAGGGTTCATATTTACACTGTTAGGTCCTCAATACTGTGTCCCCTGTACAAAACTACGTCCTGTGCACCTCGATACTGTGTCTGCAACAACCTATAATGTGATATGCAGATGCAGTATCCTCTCATCATTAATCTCTAATGTACCGTATAGACTCGAGTATAAGCCGACCCAAATATAAGCAGAGGCACCTAATTTTACCACAAAAAACTGGGAAAACCTATTGACTCGAGTATAAGCCTAGGGTGTCCATCTGCATGCCTCACTTTGCCTCACTGTGTCCATGTGCATGCCTCGCTGTGCCCATGACTAGACTGACGTTTAACATGGGAGTCTATGGAAGGGGTGCCCGGCTTTGAAAAATTGGTGCTCCCCTGCCGTAGGTCCTTCAGACAAAAACCTTTGCACACTTATAGAGGAGAAATGGGGATACGTGTGTGCCAAGTTTGGGGTCCAGAGAACCTACGACCGGCTGATACCAGGTCCCCAAATTTACCAGAGAAATTACCATTTAACATAGGAGTCTATGGAAGGGGTGCCTGGATTTGAAAAAATCGGTGCTCCCCGGCCGGAGGTCTCCCGGACAACAAACTTTGCACATTTGTAAAGAAAGAGTGGGGCTACATGTGTACCACGTTTGGAGTCCAGGGGACCTACGGCCAGCCAGTACCGGGTCCCCATAGTCTGGGAGATCAGGCGCAAAAAGGTGACTCAAGTATAAGTCGAGGTGGGCATTTTCAGCACAAAAAAAATGTGCTGAAAAACTCGGCTTATACTCGAGTATATACGGTAAACCCCTATGCATAGAAACACCAAGATACCAAGCCAAAAATACTGCAGTAAATAAAGGTTTGTGTGAGATTAACTAAAAAACATATTGGCGCCCATTCACACACTGCCATGGCATATAGTGAGCTCCTCTTAGTAAAAAATGGCTTTAGCTTGGTCTCCTACCCATGAGACAACCCCTTCTAACATGTTTTGCTCAATAGGGGTTTAATGGCACAAGCACAGTGGAATATCTGTTGCACTTTATCATTAATAAGGATTTTTGCACAATATTACAAATATTAGATATTTATTTAATCACGGTTATATTCCTGTTTTTTTGAGAGATATAGATTGTTTAACCACTTCCCGCCCAGTCAATAGCCAATTGACGTCCGGGAAGTGGTTGCAATATCGATACTGGACGTCATATGACGTCCTGCAGGATATTGCCTTGCGCGCGCCCGCGGGGGCGCGCAGCGCGGTGATCGGGGACGGCATGTGTCCCTCGGACACAGCGCTACCCCGATCACGGTAAACAGCCAATTTCATTGGCTGTTTACCATGTGATCGGCTGTGTCAAAGTCACAGCCGATCACCTGTCAAAACAAACTCGGCGGCGCGCTCCGTGCGCGCCGCCACAGGCTTGCAGAGCGGGGATCGGGGAAGGCGAGTGTCCCTTGGACACAGCGCGTCCCCGATCAGAGTAAACAGCCAATGAATTGGCTGTTTACCATGTGACCGGCTGTGTCCAATCACAGCCGGTCACAAATGTAAACAAACTCCACAGGAGTTACTACCTGATCCCTGCTCTCTCCTCACACACCGATCTGTGAGGAGAGAGAAGAGATCAGTAAGTTAGCTCAGTGTAGTTTGTCTACATAAGTTTACAGTGCACAACACGCCCCCCCCCCCATAAAGAGGACCTGTCACACAGCCCAGCACATCAATCAGCCCAGCCAATCAGCCCATCTGTCAATCAGCCCATCTGTCAATCAGCCCATCTGTCAATCAATCAGCCCATCTGTCAATCAATCAGCCCATCTGTCAATCAATCAGCCCACCTGTCAATCAATCACCCCACCTGTCAATCAATCACCCCACCTGTCAATCAATCACCCCATCTGTCAATCAATCAACCCATCTGTCAATCAATCAATCAGCCCATCTGTCAATCATCTGTCACAGGCCCACCTCCATCGGTACCGCCATTGGCACTGCCACACAGGCTACCAGTACCGCCATCGGTACCAGTACCACCACCTGTACCGCCACCAGGCCCAGCATCTATACTGCCACACAGGCCCGCTACCAGTATCACCACTAGTGCCGCCATCGGTACCACCACCAGTACCACCACCCGTACCACCGTCGGTAGTGCCACCACCACCTGTACCACCACCTGTACCGCCATCGGTACCATCACCACCCGTACCACCACCACCTGTACCGCCATCGGTACCACCACCCATACCGCCATCGCTACCACCACCACCCGTACCGCCACCGGTACCGCCGCCACCACCACCACCCGTACCGCCATCGGTACCACCACCACCTGTACCGCCATTGGTACCACCACCACCCATACCGCCATCTGTACCACCACACAGGCCCACCACTAGACTTGTGCACAACGGAAAAATTCGTTCCGTTTCGGTTCGTTTCTTTCCGGTCCTGTTGATTCGTAATCATTCGTAATTTTGCTAGACGGGATTTTTCGTGTTCGGACTCATTCGTATTTTTGCAAGCGACATTTTTCGTTGAATTTTTTGTTGCTTTATAATTCGTACTTTCGGTAGAGTACGTTGTTTTTCGTTGATTCTGGACACAACTCCTACTTTCGTAACTTTTTTTGGGTTCGTACTTTCGGTAGAGTACGTTGTTTTTCGTTGATTCTGGACACAACTCCTACTTTCGTAACTTTTTTTGGGTTCGTTGATTCGTAATTTTCCGTGTCTCTCTCACAACGATGCTGCCTATTATGCCTAATGTGCTTCGAATGGATTTGTACTTTTCTAAATACATTGCGGTTATTTGTAACGATTCGAAATCTCGTATTTTACTTTCGTTTTTAACATGCGGCTATAGGCTCCGCCCCTGTACACCATTTTGAGAGGGTTCAGCACGGTGAGGGAGAAGCAGAGAGCAGAGCAGAGTGAGTGTTATTGTGCTTCGAATGGATTCGAAATCTCGTATTTTACTTTCGTTTTTTACATGCGGCTATAACCTCCGCCCCTGTACACCATTTTGAGAGGGAGTTCAGCACGGTGTGGGAGAAGCAGAGAGCAGAGCAGAGTGAGTGTTATTGTGCTTCGTATGGATTCGTACATTCGTAACTTTTTCATAACGAATTATGCCGAAGACATTCGGGCATTCGCTATTTGCGGTATAATTTATTTCGGATTCGGTCTTATTCGTAATTGCTTTGTTCGGAAATTCGAATGCTTCCGAATGTCCGAAAGTTGCTAAATTCGGACGAATTTCAATTCGTTACGAAACGAATTGCACAAGCCTACCCACCACTAATACCTCCATCGGTACTACCACACAGACCGCCACCACTACCACCAGCATTACCATTACACAGGCCCACCAATAAGCACTGCCATAATGTCCCAAAGGGTTTACACACCTGAGGAGGCATATGCCATTCTTGCCATGTCGGATGATGAGAGAAGCGGGGAGCTCCCATTATCCGATTCTGGTTCGGAATACGAGCCAGTGGAGGATAGTGGCTCAGAGTCCGAGTCCCCGGAGGAAACCGTCCCTCCCAAAAGAATGCGATCGGCACCAAGATCAGCACCAAGATCAGGAGAACTGCCCACCACCAGCAGCGCCATACCCCAGGAAGAGGAGCCCAGTACAAGCAATGGAAATGCACGCCCAACCCGAAGAATCCAGCCCCAATCCTACCTTCCCGATGCCCTGGCAAACCCCTTATGGTTGCCTGCCAACTCAGGATCCGCTATCATCCCCCCTTTCACCGCATAGCCAGGTGTGCAGCCCGACACTACAAATTTTTCTAAATTTGATTATTTTTGTTTATTTTTCCCACAAGATTTGCTGCAGAATATAGTGGATCAAACGAATCTGTATGCATCCCAATTTATTGCTGCCAACCCCAATTCTTCCTACGCTCGCATGTTCCAGTGGCGGCGTCTAACATTGGAGGAATTTAAATTATTTTTGGGCCTTATGTTCAATATGGGGCTTACAAAAAAGAACGAAGTCCATTCATATTGGTCCAAACGCCCCATCCAACACATGCCCATATATTCCGCTGTCATGTCCAGGAAAAGATACGACATGATTATGCGCTTTCTCCACTTCAATGACAATTCACAGTGCCCTCCCCGAGATCATCCCAACTACGACAAATTGTACAAGATACGCCCCCTAATCAATGCCTTTTCCCAGCGATTTGAAGAGGTTTTCATCCCAGACCAAAAAATTTGTGTGGACGAGTCCCTCGTACATTTCACCGGCCGACTGCAGTTCAAGCAGTACATACCAAGCAAGAGAGCCAGGTATGGGTTAAAATTAAATAAATTATGTGATTGAGCCACTGGATACGTCTGCAAATTCAGGATCTACGAAGGCAAAGACTCCCAGCTCCAGCCCCGTGATTGCCCCATATATATTGGAACCAGTGGGAAAATTGTCTGGGAGTTGGCATACCCCCTGTTCGGAAAAGGTTACCATTTATATGTTGATAATTATTATACCAGCCTGCCCCTTTTTCGCCACCTTTACAGTAAACAAACCCCGGCCTGCGGTACCTTCAAAAAAAACCGGAAGGGATTCCCACAAAATTTATTGACAAAAAAATTGCGACCTGGAGAATCGGCATCCATGAGGAACGAGGAGGTGTTGGCCATGAAGTAGAGGGACAAGAAAGATGTCCACATCCTCTCTACGATCCACAATGACACCATGGTGGAGATCCCAAGAAGACGCGGCTCCATTGTAAAGCCTGAATGTGTCCACGACTACAATTTGTACATGGGGGGGGGGTGGATTTAAACGACCAGATGCTACAGCCCTACTTATCAACCAGAAAGTCCCATTATTGGCACAAAAAGTTGCGTTTCACCTGTTTCACATGGCCCTTTTTAATTCGTTTGTCTGCTACCAAAAAGCAACTCAAAATCACCGACTCCACTACCTCCAATATATCGAAGATATCATCGATAGGATAGGATAGGACACCTCTGCCTGCTACCTGGACCTGTGCTTTGGCTGTGCTCTGGCTGTGCTGACAGTATCTCTGCCTGTGCAAACTATGGACAGTATTCCTGCCTGCTGCCTGGATGATTGCTTTTGCTGTCGCTGACCTCATCCCTGCCTGCTGCCTGGACCGATGCTCTCCTCTGTGGACCACTGCACTTCTAAAACCACAGGTAATCTTTTGTTATTTGGTATGTACCTGCTATGTGTTAGATATATGAAGGGCCTTCAAAAATGTGATCGGTAGTCAGAAAATGATATGTGCAATTAATGCTGCTAGAATGCCTGGAGGTGCTACTTGGATGTTGGGCCTCTGTATGTGGCCAGACTGTGTAAAAGTCTCAAACATGTGGTATCGCCATACTCAGGAGGAGTAGCAGAATGCATTTTTGGGTGTAATTTTTGCTATGTACATATTATGTGTTAGAAATATCTTATAAATTGACAACTTTGTGTAAAAAAAATGCATTTTAATTTTTTCTCCACATTTTCCAAAACCTTCTGGAAAAAAATGAACCGTTCAAAAGACTCATAATGCCTCATAGATTATACGTTGGGGTGTGTGCTTTCAAAAATGGGGTCATTTTGTGGAAAATTCTATTGTCCTGGTGCTCCAGGGCCTTCAAAATTGTAATAGGTGGTTGAGAAAGGATATGTGCGATTTATGCTTGTAGAACGCCTGAAAGTGCTACTTCAATGTTGGGCCTCTGTATATGGCCAGGCTGTGTAAAAGTCTCACACATGTGGTATCGCTATACTCAGGAGGAGTAGAAGAATGCATTTTGGGGTGTTATTTTTGCTATGTATATGCTATGCGTTAGAAATATCTTATAAATGGACAACTTTGTGTAAAAAAAATGCATTTTCATTTTTTCTCCACATTTTCCAAAACCTTCTGGAAAAAAATTAACCGTTCAAAAGACTCATAATGCTTCATAGATTATACGTTGGGGTGTGTGCTTTCCAAAATGGGGTCATTTTGTGGAAAATTCCATTGTCCTGGTGCTCCAGGGCCTTCAAAAGTGTAATAGGTGGTTGAGAAAGGATATGTGCGATTTATGCTTGTAGAACGCCTGAAAGTGCTATTTCAATGTTGGGCCTCTGTATATGGCCAGGCTGTGTAAAAGTCTCACACATGTGGTATCGCTATACTCAGGAGGAGTAGCAGAATGCATTTTGGGGTGTCATTTTTGCTATGTATATGCTATGCGTTAGAAATATCTTATAAATGGACAACTTTGTGTAAAAAAAATGCATTTTCATTTTTTCTCCACATTTTCCAAAACCTTCTGGAAAAAAATGAACCGTTCAAAAGACTCATAATGCTTCATAGATTATACGTTGGGGTGTGTGCTTTCCAAAATGGGGTCATTTTGTGGAAAATTCCATTGTCCTGGTGCTCCAGGGCCTTCAAAAGTGTAATAGGTGGTTGAGAAAGGATATGTGCGATTTATGCTTGTAGAACGCCTGAAAGTGCTACTTCAATGTTGGGCCTCTGTATATGGCCAGGCTGTGTAAAAGTCTCACACATGTGGTATCGCTATACTCAGGAGAAGTAGCAGAATGCATTTTGGGGTGTCATTTTTGCTATGTATATGCTATGCGTTAGAAATATCTTATAAATGGACAACTTTGTGTAAAAAAAATGCATTTTCATTTTTTCTCCACATTTTCCAAAACCTTCTGGAAAAAAATGAACCGTTCAAAAGACTCATAATGCTTCATAGATTATACGTTGGGGTGTGTGCTTTCCAAAATGGGGTCATTTTGTGGAAAATTCCATTGTCCTGGTGCTCCAGGGCCTTCAAAAGTGTAATAGGTGGTTGAGAAAGGATATGTGCGATTTATGCTTGTAGAACGCCTGAAAGTGCTACTTCAATGTTGGGCCTCTGTATATGGCCAGGCTGTGTAAAAGTCTCACACATGTGGTATCGCTACACTCAGGAGGAGTAGCAGAATGTATTTTGGGGTGTAGTTGCAATTATGCATATGCTGTGTGAGAGAAAAAAACTGTTAATATGACCAGTTTGTGTAAAAAAAAAAAAAAGAAATTAAATTTTCCCAAGAATTGTGGGGAAAAAATACAACTTCAAAAAACTCACCACGCCTCTTAGTAAATACCTTGGACTGTCTACTTTCCAAAAAGGGGTAATTTTGGGGTATTTGTACTTTCCTCGCTTGTTAGTGTCTCAAGAAATGAAAGGCAGGGGGAGATTAGAGAGCTGAATGCATGGCTAAAGACCTGGTGTAGGGAGGAGGGATTTGGGTTTCTAGAGCACTGGGCTGACTTTTCATTGGGGTGCAACCTATATGCTAAAGACGGTTTGCACTTGAATGGAAGGGGGTCTGCTGTGCTGGGGGAGAGGTTTATGGGAAGGCTGGAGGAGTATTTAAACTAGGTTTGAGGGGGGAGGGTGAACTAGAATTACATCGGGCACACAGGTCAGTTAGTGGTCAGACATTAATGGAGAGTGGAATGGGGATAGATGGGGGGAGGGTTATGGCAGGTGACAAGAAAGTTCCCATGTTGCAAACAGCCATTGGAAACTATAGTGCCATTTGTACTACTAAAAATTATATGAAAAATACCAGAGAAAAATGTAATACATTAAAGTGTTTGTTCACCAATGCCAGAAGTCTGCCAAGCAAAATAGGTGAGTTGGAAGCTCTGGTGCATGAGGAGAGCTATGACGTAATCGGTATTGCTGAAACGTGGCTTCAATCCTCACATGACTGGATTATTAATATTCCTGGCTATGCACTCTTTCGGAGAGACAGGGCAAAAAGGAAAGGTGGCGGGGTCTGTCTCTATGTGAGAAGTGATCTCAAAGCGAGTGTGAAAGAGGACCTGGTTGATGGAGAGTGTGATGAGGCTGAAGCATTATGGGTGGAACTGCATACAGATGTGCGTAGTTCAAAGTTAATCATTGGAGTTTGTTATAGACCACCCAATGTTAATGAGGAGGTGGAGACTCAGCTCCTTGCACAGATGGAAAGGGCTGCAAGGGCTGGGACGGTGGTAATAATGGGGGATTTTAACTACCCAGAAATTGACTGGAGTAATGGCACTGCTGGGACAGTTAAAGGGCAAAAATTTATAAGCCTATTGCAGGACAATTTTATGGTCCAGTTTATTGAGGCCCCAACTAGGAATGATGCTCTGTTGGACCTGGTAATCTCAAACCATGCAGAGCATATTACTAATGTTCAGATAAAGGAACACCTGGGTAGCAGTGACCATAACATGATTTCATTTGATGTTAGCTGTAAGCAAGAAATACATGCAGGAAGGATAAAAACACTTAATTTCAATAAAGCAAATTTTCCAAGGATGAGGGCTGCTCTCCAGGACTTAGACTGGGAGAGAATATTGGCATCAATGGGCACAGAACAGAAATGGGAATTCTTCAAAAAGACTGTTTGTGAACTCACTGCAAAGTATATTCCCATGGGCAATAAGTTTAAAAGGCTAAAAATAAAACCTATGTGGCTCACAGTTAAAGTTAAAAAAGCTATAAACAATAAGAAAAGCACTTTTAAAAAATATAAAAATGAAGGAACACTAGTGTCGTTTAAATGTTACAAAGAATATAACAGGATATGTAAAAAGGAAATCAAGGATGCAAAAATTCAAAACGAACGACAGATTGCAAAAGATAGTAGGACAAGCCCCAAAAAATTCTTCAAATATATTAATAGTAAAAAGGTCAAGTCTGAGCATGTAGGCCCTTTACAAAATAATCTAGAGTGGGTGACTGGGGACAAAGAGAAGGCTAATTTATTAAATACTTTCTTCAGCTCTGTGTATACAATGGAGCATGGGGGAGCTCATGTCCATAATGGGGGTGGTAGTGACACAGCCTCAAATCCACAATGGCTCAAAAGTGATATGGTCCAGAAATATTTAGACAGAATAAAGGTGGATAAAGCACCTGGACCAGATGGCATACACCCACGGATCCTAAAAGAATTGAGCTCTGTAATTTCAAAGCCATTGTATCTAATTTTTAGGGACTCATTAATGACAGGAATAGTACCACTGGATTGGCGCAGGGCCAATGTGGTGCCTATATTTAAAAAGGGAACAAAGTCTTTACCAAGTAACTATAGACCTGTTAGTTTAACTTCCATAGTTGGGAAGATACTGGAGAGATTAATAAAAGACCACATAGATGAGTTCTTGCTGGAAAAAAAACTATTTAAGCAACAGACAGCATGGATTCATGAAAGACAGAAGTTGTCAGACAAACCTGATTTCTTTTTATGAAGAGGTAAGTAAAACCTTGGACAGAGGCGTGGCTGTGGACGTGGTATACTTGGATTTTGCAAAAGCGTTTGATACAGTTCCCCACACACGGCTCATGTGTAAGGTAAAGTCTACAGGATTGGAAATATCAATTTGTAAATGGATAGAAAACTGGCTAAAAGACAGAATTCAGAGAGTAGTAGTTAATGATTCTTACTCTGAATGGTCTAAGGTTATCAGTGGTGTACCCCAAGGTTCAGTGCTGGGACCCTTACTTTTTAATATCTTTATAAATGATATTGGGTCTGAGATCAAAAGTAACATTTCTGTCTTTGCAGATGACACCAAGCTATGCAGTGGAATAACGTCCTTACAAGATGTCTCCAATTTACAAGCCGACCTCGATGCCCTGTCTAATTGGGCGACTATGTGGCAGATGAGGTTTAATGTTGATAAATGTAAAGTTATGCACTTGGGGGCTAAGAATAGGCATGCATCATACATACTAGGGGGAATACAACGGGGGGGATCCATAGTGGAGAAGGATCTGGGGGTTTTGGTAGATCATAAGCTCAATAATGGCATGCAATGCCAAGCTGTGGTTTCCAAGGCGAGCAAAGTCCTTTCTTGTATTAAGAGAGGTATGGTCTCCAGAGAGAGAGATATCATTTTGCCCCTGTACAAATCATTAGTAAGGCCTCATCTGGAATACGCAGTTCAGTTTTGGGCACCAGTTCTCAAAAAGCATATTGGGGAACTGGAGAAAGTGCAGAGAAGGGCAACCAAACTGATAAGAGGCATGGAGGAGCTCAGCTATGAAGAAAGATTAGAGGAACTGAATTTATTCACTCTTGAGAAGAGGAGAATGAGGGGGGATATGATTAACATGTACAAATATATAAGGGGTCCATATAGTGAACTTGGTGATGAGTTATTCACTTTACGGTCAACACAGAGAACAAGGGGGCACTCTTTACGTCTAGAAGAAAAAAGATTTCATCTCCAAATGCGGAAAGGTTTCTTCACAGTAAGAGCTGTGAAAATGTGGAACAGACTCCCTGCAGAGGTGGTTCTGGCCAGCTCAGTAGATTGCTTTAAGAAAGGCCTGGATACTTTCCTAAATGTACATAATATAACTGAGTACTAACAGTTCTTGGTAAAGTTGATCCAGGGTAAATCCGATTGCCTCTCGGGGGATCAGGAAGGAATTTTTTCCCCTGCTGTAGCAAATTGTATCATGCTCTGCTGGGGTTTTTTGCCTTCCTCTGGATCAACTGTGGGTATAGAAGTGGGTATATGGGAGTGCACGATATATTTTTTTTATTTTAGTTATCTTTTTTTTTTTTAATTTTTTTTTATGGTTGAACTGGATGGACTTTGTCTTTTTTCAACCTGACTAACTATGTAACTATGTAACTATGTAACTATATCCCTTCAGTACATCAGGCGTGATCAGATGTGATAAATTTTCAGTGATTGCCACCATAGTTTGTAGACTCTATAACTTTCACAAAGACCAAATAATATACACTAATTTGGGTTCATTTTACCAAAGATATGTAGCCGTATACATTTTGGCACAAATTTATGAAGAAAAATTACTTATTTGCAAAATTTTACAATAGAAACTAAAAAAAAGTTTTTTTTTTTTAAAAAAATTGCTGTTTTTTTGCTTATATCGCAAAAAATAAAAAACCCAGTGGCGATTAAATACCACCAAAAGAAAGCTCTATTTGTGAGAAGAAAATGATAAAAAATTTGTTTGGATACAGTGTAGCATGACTAAGTAATTGTCATTCAAAGTGTGAGAGTACTGAAAGCTGAAAATTGGTCTGGGCGGGAAGGTGCATAAGTGCATGGTATTGAAGTGGTTAACTTTTATAGCCTTATAGGATCTGAATCAATAGGTTTTGAGCGCTGCTTTCCTTTTCTTTTAAATATTTTATTCAGTGTTTTGGGGTGTACACAAGTCTTTTTGCTAGTGATATACAGTACGTATACACTATATTGTCAAAAATATTGGGCCGCTTGCCTTTACACGCACATGAACTTCAATGGCATCCCAGTCTTAGTCCGTAGGGTTCAATATGGAGTTGGCCCACCCTTTGCAGCTATAACAACTTCAATTCTTCTGGGAAGACTGTCCACAAGGTTTAGGAGTGTGCCTATGGGAATGTTTGACCATTCTTCCAGAAGCGCATTTGTGAGGTCGAGAAGGCCTGGCTTGCAGTCTCTGCTCTATTTCAATGTTTAACTCCAGTTCTCAAGTACCCCCAACAGGTCATCTTTTCAGGCTTTCCATTATTTTGCACAAGTGATTTGATCAGTTTCACTGCCTTCGTAATTACCACAGCCATTTCATCTGAGGGAAATCCTAAAAACACGACCTGTTGGGGGTACTTGAGGACTGGAGTTGAGAAACATTACTCTAATTCATCACAAAGTTTTTCTATTGGGTTGAGATCAGGACTCTGTGCAGGCCAGTCAAGTCCCTCCACCCCAAACTTGCTCATTCATGTCTTAATGAACCTTGCTTAATTGGACCTCACAAATGCGCTTCTGGAAGAATAGTCAAACACTCCTAAACCTTGTGGACAGCCTTCCCAGAAGAGTTGAAGCTGGTATGGCTGCAAAGGGTGGGCCAACTCATAACTGAACCCTACAGACTAAGACCGGGATGCCATTAGGTTTGTGCGCATGTAAAGGCAGGTGTCCCAATACTTTTGACAGTATAGTGTATGTATATATACGGGCACATTCAAAAGTGCACATCACAGAGGAAAGGGCAGCTTTAAAGTACATATGGGCCTTTCCCATGCAGAGCAACAGATTGACTTTAATACAGCTCTACCAAGCAGCACATACATAACTTTCTTTCTTTCCCCTGCCACTGTAAGCTACACAGAGCTATGGACTCCCCTGGAACATCACCGATAGGCTTAGGATGCACAGGAATATATGGCATATTGGTCAGATGTTTAAATAACATGGTAAGATTTTTTTTAGATACCTAGTAACACTGCGCTATTTGTTTTCATGTAATTATTGATGCATGCTGGCTAGCTGATACGGGGTACTATTGATGGTGTGGTAGCATGGGAGAATATAAAGAGTTTATTCATTTTTTTAATCTTAATTGCTGCACAGCTATGGGCTGAAATAGAATATTAACACGTAGGGCGTGACATTAAATATTACATATGTGCAGTTCAGGAAACCCAACTCATAAAACCGTCATAATAGATTTGGGAGCACAACGTATTAAACCCCCAAACATCTTGCAAATTTTCCCTTAAAGCCCAGCTCTGGGAAACATAAAAGGGACATAGAAACAATCTATTTACCCGATCCTCCAGTCCTCTGTGTTGCTTCACAGGTCCCTACAGCGTCTTCCCACCCATGCTCCATCGGTCCAAGGTCCTGATATCATTAAAGTGGGTGTAAACCCACTCTCATCCTTTCTAAACTACTGCCATAGTGCTGATCTATAAGAATATAAATGCCTCCTGCATGTATCTTTATCTGACAAATGTCTCCCCTCTGTCTGTTATAAGAACTGAAAAACTGCAGATTCTGTGGGTGGATCTGTTGTCTGGAGCTCGGTGGGTGGAGTCATGATGTCAGTAGACTCCCCGCCCACCTCTACACTCCCCTTGTCAACATGCATTTTCTCCTGTGTATTCCTTCTGCTATGATCACTAACATCCAGTCAAAATCCAGAAAAGTAACCACATGACTTCAGAAAAGGAGTGGGGGTGGGAATTAAAAAATAATGCCTGTCTAAAGCTAGTGCACGAGATATGTAAATAACCTGTCACTCAAAGCAAGGGGGCAGAACGGACAAAGGCTTTTCTCTGTTTGTCCGTTTTATCTCACTGAACAATAAAAGAGGATTGCTCAGAGCTGGATTAACTCTTGTGGCAAGACCAGGCACAAATGATAGGAAATCTTATACTCTACATTGTGACAGCAAAAAAAAAATAATAATTTGGGTTTACATCCACTTTAAGACCAATTAAAGGACCATAGCCCTGCATTTTATGCGATGACACTAAGGGACAATCTACAGCTGAAGCCAATCCTATTGCCGGGGGAGCAGAGGATCAAGAAATAAAAGTGCTTTTAACCCTTTCAGTGCTGGCATAGCCCCATTGCAAGGGAGGATTTTCAAATTTCCCAAATGAAAAAAATGTTAATTCCAAACTATTCTGTCCTTCTAAACCCTCTACTGCTTATGTTTGACAAATACTGTGCACAATAATAAAAAGATAAATACAGTCACCTCTTCTTTCGTCTGCAGCGTTACTGGATCCACCTTACGCATGAGGTTTGTCTCTGTGCTGACACAATAATCCTTTTTGTATTTTACAAAGTTTACACTTCCATTGTCAGTTGGCTCTAAGATTGGATTGAAAAATACTATATTTATAACCCAAAGTAGATATAAACCTGTAATCTTTTCAGTGTATTATTTAGAAAATAAATCAACCTAAGACAAATTGTCTAAACTGTTTAAATGAAATCAACTATAACCCTATGACTAATTTGTCTACCTATGCTACAGGACAAAGAAGGATTTAATAATAAAAAAAAATGAAAACCTTTAGCTTGCATGTGATCACTGCTGGCACAGAGAATTGTTCTGATTGGGCCAAAGCTGTCAGTGACAGTCTGCTGTAAATGCTGACCTGCGAGTCAATTTACCTATATCCTGAGCGCAAGCATTTTTTTGTCTTATGCCCAGCTGTAAAGGGGTGTGACAAAAATGCAGATAGATGACATACTGTTAAAGGAATAACAAATCCTTAGCATGGGACATCATGCTGGAGTGGAAAAGGTTAATGTGCAGATTGTATACAAGAAAGGATTAAAGTAGATCTAAATCTAAACACTATGTTTGTTACATTTATTTTGCTAAAGTAATTTATATCATAAATGTAGCGGATGGTTGCTACTAGTTACTATCATTCACCATATC
Organism: Rana muscosa; assembly: GCA_029206835.1. Classification (NCBI taxonomy): domain Eukaryota; kingdom Metazoa; phylum Chordata; class Amphibia; order Anura; family Ranidae; genus Rana; species Rana muscosa. The sequence continues at coordinate 240,523,699 of CM055124.1, forward strand.
ACCCTGCTGCCAGACTTCCATATATCACTCTTAGTAACAATGAACAGTCATTTTGCTTTGTTTTTGTTTATTTGGGGAATATAACTTGGTTGGGGAAAGGGGATATAGGATGCCCATATGGACAGATCACTTTGCCATCGTAGTTAAAGAATCATTGAATAAATTGAGCTTTGAAGAAATGATGGACTCTAACATTCACAGTCACTTCCCCTGCATCAACTCCTGCAGGCCGTTACTCCTCCTCTGCACGCAACACCTGCAGACTATTACTCCCAGGACTCTTCTCCTCCTGCACAAAACTTTACTGTAACCTGTTATGCCGTGTACACACGATCGGTTTCACTGTTGAAAACAGTCCGATGGACTTTTCCGATCGTGTATGGGCCCCATCGGTCTTTTTTCCATCGGTGAGAAAAAATAGAACATGTTTTAAATTTATCCGATGGGAAAAAAAACGATAGCAAATTCCGATCGTCTGTGTGGAACTCCATCGGACAAAAAACTCACGCATGCTCAGAATTAAGTTGACGCATGTTTAGAAGCATTGAACTTAATTTTTCTCGGCTTGTCGGAGTGTTTTACATCACGGCGTTTGGGACGGTCGGATTTTTGACTGATGGTGTGTAGGCAAGACTGATGGAAGTCAGCTTCATCGGATTTCCGATGGAAAAATCCATCGGATTAGAATCCATAGGAAATCCGATCGTGTGTACAGGGCTTTAGTCTTTCCGCCCCATCATCTTCATATTACACCGGGGATCACTCTGAATGGTCCCAGGTGCTGCTAAACTTGCTGAACTGCTAGTAGGCCAGGGGCCTGCAGTACCCCTTCTTGGCAGCCCTAGTTTAGCAGCTTAGAAAGTTGGTGGACTACTGATCCCAGCTAGCGCGACTTGCAAATCCTGCGCCCGCAGGCCACAACGATTTAACACATAACCCCACAGTCTCTCCTCTGGCCTTGCACCCAGCTCCCCAGGCATGCCTCTTCCAGAAATCCACTGTGCCTCACTCACTGACCTTCTCCTGCCCTGAGTCCATGGTGAAGAACTTAACCGGACATGCGTACCGATCGCTTCTCCATCCACTCTGTTCCAGGACACCTCTTCCATGACCGTGCAAGGATGAGGCTCCCTCCCAGCTCCCGGGCTCTTCCACCGAGTCGCGCACCCCCCCCAGATGGGGATGGGCCTCCTGCTGAGATCTAACACACCAATCTTCACGTCTTCCAGCCGACAACTCCCTCCTGTGGGCTAGACCTGAGCTTATGAAGGAGGCCTGCCCCCTGCCAATTCCAGTTGAGGATTGGTTAGGGCTCCTCACATGAGCTCCCTGTCACTCTAGCTCCCAGCCCTGTCCCTCTTCCAGAACATTCTCCCTGGAAGCAGGGGAGGCACCCAAGAACTGAAGCACAGGTGGTCAGACCCACTGCTACACTAAACACTCCCTGCACCCAGATCAAAAACAAGCAGGCCTAGCTTGCAGCATAGACCTGCCTAAATTTACCTGCCTGGCAGCTATCACAAAAATCCTCACCTCTAACTCCTACCTATGGTAGAGGGTGCTACATAAACAACTGTTGTGATTCATTTGCATAAAATATTGTTCTTACTTTTTTTCATGTATCTGGGTGCTGCTGATCTCCAGCCTCAGAGTATTACTAAAGACAATTTTTTTTTTGTTTTGGATAGACTGTTGGGATTAGAACATCTGTCAGATTTGTATTGGTGTCTGTGCTCCTGTTAGAGCAAATTGGACCATGCTTTACAGTTTTTTTTTTTTTGCATTCCTCTGGATCAACTTTGGATATTGGATTGTGTATATGGTGGTTTTCTATTTTCTTTTCATTTTTGAACTTATCAAGCTGACTATGTAGATATGAACTCATGATGTTCAGGTTTCTTGTAGAACCTGCTTTGATGTGTTGTTTGGTTCATATTTTAAAGCAGGTATTGGAAACATTGACAAAAAAAGGTTGAAAAACAAGGGGGGGGGGGGGGTTGTTGTAGACTAAACACGTTCTTTCCCAAATAGTGCAGAGGCAGCCAGGCACACAGCAACAACAAACCATGTACCGTACTCCGGCTCATTGATCAGTCCAGGTTTTTTTTTTTTTAAAGTTAATTTGCTAGTAGAACTTGGGAGGGCATTGGGGTAATGCAAGATACTCCAAAACGTCAGGTATTATTGGCAGAGGACACTTCCCTCGCAGTGTCAATAGCACTATTGCAGGCAGACTGGAACAGTCCATGGGTCACGCCTGGGGACCATGAAGTAGTATGAGTACAATTAATGGCAGACTGGAACAGTCAATGGTTCACAGCTAGGGAACATGAAGTAGTATGAGCACAATTGATGGCAAACTGGAACAGTCCACAGTTCATGGCTGGGGACCATGAAGTAGTATAAGCACACATAATGGTAGACTGGAACAGTCCACGAATAAACTAATCATATGATGCCACAAATCAAAAAAAACAAACAGAGAGAGTGACAAATACAGTCCCCCCTAGATCAAGGGTGCCCAACCAGTGGCCCGGGGGCCACATGTGGCCCGCGACCTACTGCTCTGGGATGGAATAGAATACTGTTATTAAAGGTAAGTTTATTACTAAATTCACAGTGTATATATGGGCATATCTGTTATGCAGTGGTTACTGGGCTGCTTTCAAACTGAGGTGCAGGGCAGTGCACCTGCGGGTTACCTGCACTAAGCCATAGGCCCCTTTGACACGGTCAGTCCGACCCAATTGGACCATTCATTCACCTCCTAAGGAGTAGCAGATGTAAATGGACTTGTGTCTGTTTACAAACGCCTACCTCCAATCCAATCTGCAAAAAAAAGTAGCGTGGGCTCTATAGAGTAGAGTGGGCTGCTATCCACCCGCTCCGCTCCTTGTTGCCCGCGACTGGTTACCAAGTCGCTTAGGTGGCCCTCGCTCTTTAAAAGGTTGGGCACCCTTGCCGTTAATGAACCAAAGGCGCATATGTAGCTTACTTCTAGTGAGTATTTATAAAAATTAAAACCCGCGCTTACAGACTGTGCAGTGATAATTGATAAATAAATTGATAGCTCCGCAGCTGCTGCAACAAGAGGTCTAACACCTCAAAAAGGAAAAAATATTGGGTATTTGCAGCGCTTGCAGAAAAGTAAGTGAGCAAAGAAAATGTGTCACAAATGCTTGTAGCACAAACATCTATAAGTAAATAACTTATCTAACATATCAACAATTATGGTATAAAACAATAGTGAACAAACTTAAAGTTCATTAAATAGCAGTTATATCACTCCTGGAGAACTGAGTGTTTCCACACCAGAAATCAGTTGTTGGTTCCTAGATGAAAAAATTCCTTCTAATGGCCCCGCTCATCAGATAGGGAAATAATAAGAGATCTCACCAACTAAAGTCCAGGCAGACTTCATCTCATGTAGATGGGCTCCATAGTACCAGCAGCAAAGACATTTAAATGACCATATGGAAAGAAAAGGAAAACATACATGTGAAGTACCGCTAGTAAACAGACAGCATGGCGCTGCTCGCAAAGAGACTCACAGGACTGCAGTGATAAACGAGCGTCAGTGTTGTTTCCCGGGTACACAGCGTGCGTTCCACCGAAACCGGAACGTTTAGAAGGGATTTTTTCATCTAGGAACCAACAACTGATTTCTGGTGTGGAAACACTCAGTTCTCCAGGAGTGATATAACTGCTATTTATTGAACTTTAAGTTTGTTCACTATTGTTTTATACCATAATTGTTGATATGTTAGATAAGTTATTTACTTATAGATGTTTGTGCTACAAGCATTTGTGACACATTTTCTTTGCTCACTTACTTTTCTGCAAGCGCTGCAAATACCCAATATTTTTTACTTCTAGTGAGTGGCCAATCTAGAAGGTGGTGGTATGTTAACAAGCTGGTGAAAAAAATCGCTGTATTTAGTCACGGATGTGGGATTGAGCACATGAGGAAACAGCCGAATAGCACCGAAGACAATCACTGGGACTGTATTTGTCACTCTCTCTTTTTCCCTTTGTCTCCATATATACACATATATATTTTTTTGAGTTTAATCTGTTTGTTTTTTTTGATTTGTGGCATCATATGATTAGTTTATTTGATATTTACTATCGAAAGAAATTGTATTTTGGGGATTGGTTTCACATAATTTTTTAAGGAATTTTTTTAAGCACACTGTGGCACTTTATAAATATTGTATATTCACTGCTTAAATAGAATTGTTATAACACATAGTTATTTATAGTTAGAGCAGTTATCTCCTTCTTTTCCTGTTATTTACTATCCCACCATTCTGGTGGGAAACATTAAACTGCAGCAAACACATCTATTTTAGATTTGACACAATTAAGGTTTTTTTGCGCCAGTGACACACTCTTCACATTTTTGGAACAGTCCACAGTTCATGGCTGGAGACCATGAAGTAGTATGATCACAAATGAAGGGTTTACTCACTGGATCCTGGTACACTGACATCACATGGGTGCTGCCTCTTACAAAGTGGTCCAGCAACCAGTCCATAAGACTTCAGGGGCTGGCAGTCCCTCTCCTCTCTACTCACAGATCCATTCCCACCAGGTAAAAAAAGGCAATCTCCTCTGGGCCCCAGCCTAGTTAAAGGGGTTGTAAAGGCAAAAGTTTTTTTATCTTAATGCATTCTATGCATCAAGTTAAAAAGCCATCTGTGCCCATCTAGATCTAGCGATGTTGCAGGACTGTCTCGGCTGCCCGGGACTCCCCTCCTCATTTGGCTGAGGCTCCCGCTGCTTTCAAATAAAGTCAGTCAGCCAATAAGGAGAGAAAGGAGGAAGGGCCACGGCTCCATGTCTGAATGGACATAGGGAGCTGTGACTCGGCTTTGGTGCCCCCATAGCAAGCTGCTTGCTGTGGGGGCACTTAATAGGAGAGGGGGGCCAGGAGCACTGAAGAGGGACCAGAGAAAAGGAGGATCTGGGCTGCTCTCTGCAAATTCACTGCACATGGCAGGTAAGTACACGTTTGTTATTTTTGACAAAAAAAAAAAACAAGACTTTACAGTCACTTTAACAGCAACCTAGCTCCATCTGGACACCCCTCCCCAGGGATTGGCTAGGCCTTGCTGCATATTCAGACTGGATGTTTGAATCCTCCCACCCTAAGCTTTAGAAAATTCTTCTAGAGGCGGGGGGAAGTTAGCAAACTCTCATGCCGCGTACACACGACCGAGAATCTCGTCAAGAAAAAACACGTTGTTTTTCTTGACGAGATTCTTGGACAAGAAACTTGTCCCGGCCGAGTGTGCACACGATCCATTCAAAGAACCCGCGGTTCTTTGAATGGAGCGAACGCGGTGACGTCATCGACTACGACGAGCGTGCGCTCGTCACATTCGATGCCGTCGCCGCCATCTTGCTACACCCTACCTATGCCTAGGAAGCTACCGTGCATGCGTCGAAGTAATTTCGAGCATGCGCGGGTTTCCACGGCGAAAGGTAAGTGTACACACACACACACACACACTTTTCTCTTCGAGAAACATGCTGACAAGAATCTCAACGAGAAAAAAGAGAGCAGGTTCTCTATTTTTCTCATCAAAATTCTTGTCGGTTTTCTTGACGAGAAACCTAATAGCCGCGTACACATGACTGATTTACTCAGCAAGAAGGCTCTGCCAGCAAGTTTCTTGCTGGTTCTTGCCGAGAAACTCGGTCGTGTGTACGAGGCTTTAGCCTGTGAAGCTCTGAGCAAACCAAGCCAATTTATCACTGCTCCTGTGATTACAGCAGAAGCCAAAAAGCAAATTTGCCTAGCAGACTAACTAAGATGGGGCTACATATATATGCAGTATATACATTTATAACCTAAATATTAAGAACATAACTTACCTGGCATTTCAAACCTTGATATGAAGCGCTGAAACAAACTCTTACAGGGATCTGGTGTAGCCAAAGTTCCAAATTCAGACACTACAATCCTGTTCTCGCTTTCATTGGACTTGTACGCATTGCTTTGAAGGAACTTGCTTATGTAGGTTACATTTCCGTCTACAATTGCAAATTTGTGCATAAGGGCCATGCCATCGAACCAGTGGTTAAAGCTAGTGAAAAAAGTTCACATTTAAAGCATTATCAATATATGTATACTTCTTTTTAGAAACCATAAAACACAAATACCCTTTTGAATTTTGTTTTCATAAATGCTGTTCTGTATGTTTTATTATCCAAATCAAATCATCAATCAATCCCAAGAGCAGTGTGATCTGTTTTATCTGAATTTCATGAATTACCGTAGCTCACAAAAGTAAGCTTGTTCTGTTTAAACTTTATCCATCCTCCTATGCAATTACAAAATATTTTTTTTCACATTTTTTTTCCAGCCCCACTCCACCCCACCCCACACCCTGCCACCATTTTGTCCTAGACTAGAATGACGTTCTGCGGTCTCCTGCGATACTCATGTCACATCCCTTTAGGGGGGCTGTAAGACTGGGCACACAATGCGACCAGAGGAAGGGCCTGGCGCGTCATTGGAAACTGGCTGTCTGAACCCAGAACAGGTAAACAGCTAAAGAGGACCAAGATGATGGTGTAGGACCTGGTTATGTCATCCAAAGAGTGGATTGCAGCGGAAGTAGACAAAAAAAAAAAAAAGTACCGCTCTAATGCTTCTGTCACTGATATCAGCCAACATGACATGAACTGCCGCAGATTATATGAAACACCTTGTATGGCTACAATATGCTACATAACAATGGCAACCAATCACACATAGGACGCCAACTCACTGTAACCAAAACGAAACCAACTAGTGTAAACCTCAACTCTGCTCTCCACCCACAGGAGAGGTTCCTCAGATGCGTTTTGACCCCTAGTGGGCTTAATCGTTGAGATCACAGCGAGTCGGTATCCTGTGTGCAATCAGTTGCCATTTTTCTGTAGCAGCAGGAACTAAATTTACCTTTACATTTCTCAGTTTTCACCATAACAGGGCTCCTTATTGTAAAACATCTTCTCTACTCCTGTTTCACTGACATCTGTAACGTTTTGGATTTCTCCTCACTTTGCCCTTAACAATGATCACCAACACAAATAACCACAGTGAATATCTTCAACAAAGAGCAAAAAAGCTGACATGGGTTTTAACCCTTACTTATTATATTCAAAACTAGGGGGAACATTCTCATCACTGTAAACAATTGTTCCCAAGATCATAAGTACCAGTTACAAATTCATTTCTAAAATAATAATCTAAAGCACAACTTAAAGTGGTTGTAAACCCACTTATGCAACTTGCACCTACAGGTAAGCCTAGATTAAGGCTTACCTGTAGGTGCAAGAAATATCTCCTAAACCTACACGGTTTAGGAGATATTTGCAAAAAATGACATGCATCGGTGTCTACGGCGCATGCGCGCCGTAGACAACGGCGCATTTACAGGGTTAATCCCATTCATAAATCCGGCCTAGCCGGATTTAAAGGCTCACGCGCGCATGCGCGGAGTGACGTCTTCGCCGCTCCGGCCAATCACAGCGCCAGAGCGGCGCTGTGATTGGCTGGAGCGATGATACCCGGAAGTAACCTTCCGGGTATCGCCGCAGCGATGGCTGCGGCTGGAGAGGGAGACGAGGATGGCTTCGGGGGCCCCGATCTAAGGTAAGTGATGCATAATGAGCTAGTATGCTAGTCATACTAGCTCATTATGGCTTTGTCTTGCAGGTGGGATTTAAAAAAAAAAAAAAAAGTTTCCAGGGTTTACAACCACTTTAAAGTGGAACTTTAGTCAGAAAATTAAGTCCTGCTAGATCCCTTCAGGCTGGCCCCTTTTATAGGTATAGCTTGGTAAAATATAAAAAGTAAGTGTTTATACTGTTTAAAATTTGGTAATACACCGTCTGACCCTGCTCTGCACATGCTCAGTTGCTCTCCATTTTTAGGCATTTTTAGGCAATGCTGAGTTTGTAGAGGCCGATCTGCTGACAGCCTTAAAGTGGAAATTAAATCCTCCTATCCTTTACAGCCAAGGAAGCTGCTTCTATTTGATCTGTAACTGCCAGGGTGCTTTATATGTGCTTAGATATGACACCAGCCATTTGATGGTTTGACAGTTTGGTTAAGGACACAATCAAATGTAACAGTTTGTATTTCCAACATTCCAGGAATGTACTGTAACCGGTTTTTGAAACCAGTAAATCGATGGGTTCAGTTCCGCTTTATGATTTACTGCTGGGGCTTTGGGCTTCAGAAAAATGGCAGCCTCCAGCAATTTGCAGCACACACTAATTTTGGTATCATAATTATTAATGTAGAATATATATGTTCCTTGCTAAAGAACATTATTTTTTATCAAGTTGTTATGGGTAAAGTTCCGCTTTAAGTTCCAATACTTACCCTTTCTTTAACAGTCTGGCGTCCTTCACCAGTGCCAGCATCTTTTTTCGGTTGCCAGGCTGAAGCCGTCTTCATTGGCTGGTGGTGGGATGGTGGCACTTCTGTGCTTTTTCAGGAGTGCAGTCATCCCGGCACACAGGCACTGGGCTGGAATAAAAACAGAGCTGCAATTGTGCAACTCATTATACAGTCTACAGAAGACTATAAGCAGGCAGGTAGTTTTATTTTAGTGCAGAAGAGACATTTCATGCTTCTTCTACAAGAAAGAACTTCCAACTTGAAGTCTTTAAAATTGTAACTTTATATATGTTTTAACCCTTTGACAGTCCTATAAGAAGGCTGTGATTCCTGAAGTTGATTCATTCATTCACTGTAATTGGCTGTAATTGGCTGCACAGTGATGACATAATTGGAAGCCCATCTTACTGCGTCCTGATGCTTGGTAGTTGACTGTGAGTTGGCGGTGACAGTCTGGTCACATTTCTCACTGTAACTGAGTTATAGTGTTTTTATTTTGCGGGGGAGGGTCAGTACTAATTTTTATTGGCAGTTGTTCCCACTTCCGCAATCCAAGGATACAAGGCTTGCATTCCTTGCCTCGCCCGCTCCCCTCCTGGAGGCTTCTGGGATATATCATATGTTTCACAAAATGGTGTTCGAACCCACAACTATTGTTCCTCAAGAAGCCACAACTGGCCACTTATCAAAAGGTGATGGCATCGGGGAACCGCATCGATAAAAAGAACCGGCTGCAGGAAATCAGTACTGGACCCCAGACACTGGTAAGAACCTGATTTTTAGATGTTAGCAACTACCGTGTTTCTAGGCGTTGACTTAAAAAAATTCCCTTTTAAGTGTAGAATCCCATGCCAAGAAGAAACAGAAGGCGTCTTTTGATAATGAAACACGTAGGGTGAAGCTTCCCATTGACTTCATCATGTACTGGAAGGAAACCGGAAGTTAACCAGGAGTATTAGGAATCCACTGAGAGATTTTAACCTATATGCGCATATTATATTATTTATGTAAGTGTGATTCTAATTAAATAAATATGTGATTTGAGTTACTACATTATGAGGAGCATTTGTTTGCTTGTCTGGTTTTGAAAGCATCTTGGGGACATCATAGGAAAGAAATCAAGATTTTCGGTGCATGTCAGTTGAGCTTTGTCAACCAATCTGTGTAAGTGGATCATCACAGTCTGGTAAGCACCCATCTTTACTAGTTTTGGTGATGGTGAATTCTGTCAAGACCTTTTGGGAATAAGAAGGATAAGTGCAGTTGCAAAGTGCAACTGCACTTTGGAAAATGCACAGTCTATTTACCATTAGTAAATCAACCCACTGTTTGTATTATATTGAATTAATATAGTGGTACTGCAAATATGCATACAGTATATATGTTTGATTGATTGAGTTTGTTTATTGATTTAGCGCAACACTGGTAATTTAAGCAAGTATTAGGGCCGGTTCGCACTTGTGCGATGCCAGACATCGCATGTAATTCGCAGTGCACTGCTGTTCACATTACATGCAATGTCTGTGCAATTTCAGCCATACAGATAGTATGGCTGATATTGCACCGCATTCGGTCCAAACACGCACAGGACCCTTTTTCCTGTTTGGACCAGAATCGGATCGCATGTGTGTTCACACATATGTGATCCGATTCATGTCCGAACTGTCAGTCGCAGTGCGATAGGCGAGCTGAAATGGGGGTGTCGTTAAGATATAATGACACTTCACAGCAGTTCGCATATGGCAGTGTGAACGGCAGTGCGAGTCTGTGCGATGCGGGAACCCGCAGTGGATTCGCAGGGTTCTCGCATCGCACAAGTGTGAACCGGGCTTTAGAAGGCATAACTTCTATTTGTGTTTGCTGCTTTCACATTTTTATTTTTTTTATATTTTTCTTGTGCACGCTTAGGCCCCATGCACACGAGACGCCGGTGCAAACTCTGCTGAACACACTTTTTTAAAAGCTGAAACCGGCGTTTAGAATTGCCCGTTTTGCCGCGATTGCAGCCGCGTTTAACCGCATTTGCGTCTATAAGCGTTTAGTTAAGAATCATCATAAGACCCTCCCTAAGCTCAAAAAACTGTATTATTAACCATTTCAGCCATTTTGTGAGACCAGAGTGAGTATCAGCAGCTGAGAGAGCAGCAGTGTACTTGTATTTAGCGTATCACTTGCCACGTCACCTGCCACAAGTTGTGAATTGTCCACTTGCCACATCACCTGCCACGTCACCTGGCCACGTCACCTGCCACAAGTTGTGGATTGTCCACTGGCCACGTCACCTGCCACAAGTTGTGGATTGTCCACTGGCCACGTCACCTGCCACAAGTTGTGGATTGTCCACTGGCCACGTCACCTGGCCACGTCACCTGCCACAAGTTGTGGATTGTCCACTTGCCACGTCACCTGGCCACGTCACCTGGCCACCTCACCTGCCACAAGTTGTGGATTGGCCACTTGCCACGTCACCTGGCCACATCACCTGCCACAAGTTGTGGATTGTCCACTTGCCACGTCACCTGGCCATGTCACCTGCCACAAGTTGTGGATTGTCCACTTGCCACGTTACCTGCCACAAGCTGTGGATTGTCCACTTGCCACGTCACCTGCCAGGTCACCTGGCAACGTCACCTGCCACAAGTTGTGGATTGTCCACTTGTCACATCACCTGCCACAAGTTGTGGATTTTCCACAATGCAATGCAAGCAATTACAGTTTTTTAATATTTTTTTTAATGGTTTTTCATCATTTGCCATCATTTTTGAGATTTCTTATGTAAAAAAATAGGTCATCTTTAAAAACGCTTATAAATGAAAAACGCTGGTACAGCGTTTAGCGTCTGAAACGTGGAAAACTTTTGCGTCTGAACCCATTTTTTTTGCTTCTGGAAAAACGAGGTTAAACGCAACTGCTTAAAAACGGAAATAAACGAGACTATGTGCATGGACACATAGGATAACATTGAATGTGTTCAGGGGCAGTTAAAAAAAGTGTCCAAATGCCTCTGAACACGCGTTTAACAGCGTCTCGTGTGCATGGGGCCTTACTTTGCGTTGTTTATATACATGTAGCGGGTAGGTACTTTTCAGTATGTTGATTCGGGTGGAGACATCAGTGATGTTCAGATCCCTGCGGCCCTGCAGGTGGCGCTGTCACTTTGGAACGGGGTTGAACCATCTCTGGAGTGCCGTCCCCTTTTTGGTCTCTCGTAGTGGTTGAACGGCGGGGCGGGGAACCCGCTGTGCTAGCTGGGAGAGGCTATAAAGTGGGCGGACATCTTCGCCACGAGGTCCGAGTCCCAGGCACCTTTAGCCTGAGGGCTGGTGTCCAGGCGGCCTAGGCCTGGACACGTGGAGTTCGGGAGTCACCCCAGACACCCTCAGTCTGGGGTGAGGTGCATCGTTCAGGCCTGGGGCCCAGCTTCTTCAAATGGGATCCGCCCGGGAGTAACCATCCTAAGGCACCCACAGATTCGGGTGTCTGAATCCAGGCGTAAGGGACCGCGCAGGTGACCTTCCCATAGATCTGGTGCAGCAGATTGCCGGTGCTGGGATAGGGCCTCCGGAGACCGTCGGGATTGATGTCCTCGCCAAACAGGAGCCATATTCACACGGAAGGTGGTCCATGTTCTAAGATCGGTGGCAGAGACCGTTACTTAGGGCCGTGACAGGGGCCCCAAACAGTTCACCCGGTAGGTGGCAGCTACCAACTTCACGGTCGGTGGCAGAGACCATGCGCCAGGCCTATCCGCACGAGAAAGGGATAGGAGAGTTCATTGTGCCTGTGCCTACTCGTATCCACACCCCTGTCTGTCTGTTATGGAAGCTCAACTGATTATTAGTGATGAGCCGAACACCCCCGGGTTCGGTTCGCACCAGAACCCGCGAACGGACCGAAAGTTCGCACGAACATTAGAACCCTATTAAATACAATGGATGCGAACGTTCGAAATCTAAAGTGCTATTTATAACGGCTATTATGCAGGTTATTGTCCTAAAAAGGGTTTGGGAACCCGGGTTCTGCACCAGGGGACATGTATCAATGCAAAACGAAGTTTTAATAACGTCCGTTTTTCGGGAGCAGTAATTTTAATGATGCATAAAGTGAAAAAAAAAGTGTCAAATATTCCTTTAAATATCGTACCTGGGGGGTGTCTAAAGTATGCCTGTGAAGTGCCACGTGTTTCCCGTGTTTAGAACTGTCCCTGCACAAAATGACACTTCTAAAGGAAAAAAAGCCATTTAAAACTGCTTGCGGCTTTAATGTAATGTCTTGTCCTGGCAATATGGATGAAAATCTTTGAGAAAAATGGCATGGCTACCCCATCACCCCTCCCCCTACCCCAGACCGTTACCAGCCCCTTTGGGTCTTGTATGGATATTAAGGGGAACCCCGCACACAAAATAAAAAAGGCCCTACATACTCTGAACAGCCGTATACAGGCGGTGCATACAAGACAGGGACTGTAGGTTTGTTCTTATGTAGAATCTGTTTGTAATTTTGAACAGGTACATTGTTTAAGTGTAGCTCCAGCCAAAAAATCTATTTTTAAGCTTTTTGGAAAACATAGGGAAGGGTTATCACCCCTGTAACATTTGTTTTGCTGTCTGTGCACCTGTTCAGAACAGTTCACCTCACTTTCCGTCCTAATGACAAATGTTTTTGAAAAGGGGGGTTTTTATTGAAACAAGAATTGGTGATAAAGCATCAGTGGAGAGGAGACACCTTTTTCCCATATTAACTCTTACAGGAGAGAATTTCCCTTCCTAGGGGTAGATTTCCTCTCACTTCCTATTGTATCCTTCCGTTTGCAAGGAGGAGTCGTTTGTAAGTTGGATGTTTGAAAGTATTGGCCTGCCGTATATACTCTGCAGAAATTTGCCCCTTACATGTTGGTGTTGCCACAACACTGTGAGCCCTCACAGTTACTCTTGGTGGGCGCTGGAACGCCCTGCCGTGAACTATTATATCAGGAATTGTAATTACATGCCATTGTTGAACAGTGGTAGGAAAAATTGGGCCTTTGGTGGTGGTGCTGGTGCCACAACACTGTAAGGCCTGACAGTTACTCTTGGTGGGCGCAGCAATGGGCCCTGCTGTGAATTATTAGATCAAGAATTGTAATTGCATTCCCCTGTTGAACAGGGGCTGAAAAATTGGGCCTTTGGTGGTGGTGGTGGTGGTGGTGGTGGTGTCACAACACTGTAAGCCCTCACAGTTACTCTTGGTGGGCGCAGGAATGGGCCCTGCTGTGAATTATTAGATCAATAAATGTAATTACATGCCCCTGTAGAACAGCAATAAAACCAGATGAAATGAAAACCAGCAATAAGGGGTAGCTTCAGGTGTATACTGTGCAGGAAGCACACTACACCCACTGTAACTGCTGCAGATGCCTGCCTGTGTTACACAACAGGAAAACACAGCAATAAGGGCTAGCTTCTGGTGTATATTTTGCAAGAAGCACACTACGCCCGCTGTAAGTGCTGCAGATACCTGTTAGTGTAACACAAAAGAAAAAAAACTACGAGCAATAAGGCCCCTTTCACACTGGGGCGGGCAGGTGCGGTGGCGGTATAGCGGCGCGATTTTCAGCGCCGCTATACCGTCGTTATTACCGCGGTATGCGGCCACTAGCGGGGTGAATTTAACCCCCGCTAGCGGCCGAAAAAGGGTTACTCTTGACGACGTGTAGGAACACGAAACGTACGTCGGGAGGTGTGCGTGCTGACGTCATCACTACGGGACAGGTACGGCGGACCGGCCGGTTGTTATGTTCTTTAAATTGTACATTGTGAAAGTGTTTTTAAACCCGTTTTAAAAATAAATTTTACATTGGGTAATGCACTATTGAGCCTCCTCTCTCTCCTTGGGAAATCTTTGCTGTATCCACTGCCTATCAAGTGACGTTGGAACTCTGCAAAGTTTATCTGGATTTCTCTGGATCTCCCCCTGGGATTGCTGATGGGCTTATTTGTTTCTTACCTCTGGTAAGCAGCTTGATTGTTGGTGGTGGACACGGGTGTGCATGCACCGAATTTCAAACTCTTTGCGGTTCACCTCTTCACGGCTTCCCTTCATTGCTGATTTTTGATGGGACTTATTTAGGATATATTCATTTTTACAGGACACATTCATTGTTATCACTGTTGGACTTTATTTATTCAATATATGTGTGGATTCATAATTTTTGATTATTAGTCAATTCACATTAGCGCACTTGTTCTTTTTTATTCTTTTGTATACTTTATATGTTATCACATATCACAGGTGCTGCTGTATATTTATTTATGTCACTGGCTAGCGCGGTTTATTGCTTTAATTTTTTACACCATGGTATTTTCGGTCGTTCGCGTCACTCGAATTTGATGCGAACGACCCAAAACGTTCGATCTTCGTCGAACGATCGAACAGCCGATGTTCGAGTCGAACGTATGTTCGACTCGAACGCGGAGCTCATCCCTACTGATTATGTTTATTCTGGCATTGAAGAAATAAAGGAGTGTTGAACTTTGAATGGTGTGGGGCTCTATTACTGGCAGATACACCTCCACGGAACAAGCGGAGGCTCCATATGCAGGATGCAGACCCAAAGGTAATTCAGAAAAGACTTTGCTCAAACCTCACATACACGGAGGGTGAGAGCTTGGCGTAGTGTCCTGCACTCTCTCCTCCAGAGTACCCCTAGACAACAGCCACAAAACAACCGATACGAGAGAGAGAGAGAGAGAGAGAGAGGGAGAGAGAGGGAGAGAGAGAGAGGGAGAGAGAGGGAGAGAGAGGCCGCTACATACATATTTCTAAAAATAAACAAGTATTATAACTCCTTGGAAGAGGCTATCTGTAAAGTGAGGCAGGAAGACGATGGGGTGTATGGCATAGGGTGGACAGTACCAATCATTTCATGATTTTAAAAATGAATACCTTTATTATTGATGATGAAAACATTTTTAAATATAGAGTGCCCTGCTCTTGGGATTGAATGCCAAGCTGCATCCTCTTGAGAGCTGTGCAGAGCAGCACCTGTGTGAGTTTTTATCAGGTGATGTGCATAGCAATTATTCTTAAAGTATATCAAATAAACCAGATCAATTTCTAAGCTCACAGAGTGGCACATTCTTTGTTTGTATGGCCAGCTTAAAGTGGTTGTTAACTCACTCATATAACTTTACATAATCCTCTCTGTGTCCTAATAACAGGTGCTCCTGTCTCTGTGTTTTTATAAAAAAAATGCCTTCTTTACCGTATTTCAGAGCTGTTCCCCACGATCACGTGACCGGGCGGCTCTCTCTTATCTGCCCGGCTTACAGATGCAGTGAGCGGCCGAGATTCCCCCGCTGACGTCAGCTGGGATGAAAGGAGGAGAGGAGGAAAGAGCCAACCGGTCACGTGATCGCAGGGAGCCGCTCTGAATTACGGTAACAACGTTTTTTTTTAAATAAATAACAGAGACAGGAGCTTGTCGTGGAATTATTGGTTGTTTGCAGAGCACACAGCCTATAATTCCTATGCTATCTAAGCACACACTTTAGATTCATCTTTTTGCAATAATGCTATCTTTAGGTTAAGTTTGCTAAGATCCACTCACCGTTCATTCGTCCCATCATTCATCCCAAAAAGGCAGCACCACAAAAGCTATGTTCTCATCTCAGCATACCAGCATGACTGCCTATCCGACGCCTAATCATAGGCTTTTATTAAACTCAAAAGATCTCACACAGGAGGTGATTGGCTGCAGCAACCAATCCCCTCCCCCATGGGCGGGGACATCACAGGATGTCCCTTCCACACAGGAAAATGGCAATACAAGGACATCCCTTCCAACAGGATGTCTTATATAATAAAGTACATGAGCTTAAAGGATTCAATACAATAATAACCAATCACAGACATGTTTACATTCAAATATAGACTATCAGTGACATGCACTGCTTCCAATGACGGAAACTATACGACAATTATGGCTCAATGGACCACAATTGTTGTATAGTTATGCTACTGTTCTTGTGGACACAGATCTGTGCGCTCGGAGTCATTTAACGCCCCCCGTCAGGAGGTGGCCAGTCCCCAGACGGGGCGTAAAACAACATCTCTAAATGGAGCAAACATTGCTGTTTCCATAGGAAGATTTTCCCGCCACCGATCTTCCACCAACGTCTGTATGTGCAAATACGCTCAGATGAGCGCATTACAGCAAAACTGACACTGGGGGACATCTGACAACATACATTAATACATTTTTTCCACAACAGTCCTCCCTTTTTTGTCATATGCACCCCATGTGTCCCTCGATGAAAGTTGATCTGCTTCTTACACCCGGAAATGAATCAGTCCTTAGTCCATAAAAAGGAAAACACGGCTTGACATGTAGACTCTACTCTTCAGGGGCATGACTTATAAAGGAGGACACGACATGGTGAGCTGTAGTAATCGCCGATCCGTCTGTGATCCTCTTTGTCTTGTATGTGGGTCCGGCTTCGGGGCGTCTCATCAAGGAAACTCTGGTCACGCGTCAAATCAGGCAACAGGAGCACCTCGTCACGACCTAGAAAGAATAGAAATAAAAACGACATGAGTATATATATTCCCACTTCCTTTAACCACGATCCGCTGTAAAATAAAAATTATATCCCCAAAGATCCCCAGACCCCTAAAAGGACTCCCAACCTTCACTTAGCTACAGCTCTGGCTTCAACAACTACATGAAGAACCCTATCCTTAACGGATGAGAATTGTTCAATTGTATCCCAAGCCCGAGCTCCCCCCACCTTGTACATCCAGGACCCCATGCCCAGACCTGGTCGGGGTTGGTGAACAAATCCCTTCTAGCTGTCCCTGCCATTCTTAATTTCCTGCGCCATCAGATCCTCGCGATCGGCCGCGACCTAAGATGTTGGGACAGCTTCACCATCACGCATGAACCTCTTGCTTTGGGGGAATTACCTTTAAAAGCTGCAGATCCACAGAAACACCAAACTAAAGTTCAAACACACTTGTGGGCTGCCTAGATACCCAAACCGACAAGAGGCAGAACCATTAAAACTAACCAATTTTACCCTCTAAAAATACATCGTTAGATTCCATTGACAAGTGTCTGTTTGGAGTCTTCACTAGTTGGTCAAAACTCCTTATACCCATAATAACATCATAAATGGCATGTACCGCTGTCATCGCTGGGGACTAAAACTCGGTGAAGACTCAGAACAGACCAATCGGTCCTGTTAGCTTTCTGAGCTAGTCAGGACATACACTTTACATAATAACTTGGGATGCTTTTCATCGTTACCCTCGCTAAAATTTACTAAACAACAAAAATATAAATAAACAAAGATACTCCTCATTCTTTGGTGTGGTTGAGCCGCTTCTTGCAGTGGCTGGCGTGGTCTCATCCCTCAAGCTTCTTTACAACGACCCAGTCACCTCCTTAGACTCATGTATTTATCCATATGTACAGCTGTCTACATACACCTGTTCTCTGTGTACAAACTCCTTGGACCTGAAAAATACTTATAAGCAAAATCATTAATCTATTCTTCATATTTAACCTGCAAAGAATGGTAAACAAAAATGACATTCCTGTACATTGGTAAATTGTCAATGACATTCTTTCAAAACTGATTCAAACAAAACCCTCTGTAACCCTTACTTTTCCCATTCCTACAAAAATACAACAGCCGCGACGCATCGAAGGATCGCCGCGGTAAGTTCGAACATATTCACGTTACTACATACAAACATTCCGATACAAACGTGGGGGAAATACTTCCCAGTTTCCAAAACCATAAATGAAAAAACAAAAACAGCCAGAATTGTCCCTTTGCTCTTTCAGCAATAGAAAAAAATACAATGGGAACATGAGAGCAGCTCGAGAACCTTCATGGACCAGCCATACAAAGTTCAAACAAACGGGCATGAGAATTTAACCACCATTCCTCCTCTGAGAATCACAAAAGCGTGTACTACACCTCCATCAACACTCATTATTACAGATTTCTGAAGCCACAGTTCAACTACATCCAAGGTACCTTTATTCTGAGGTCTCGTACCTCCAGACATCAAAAGTACCTTCCAAAGGAGTACACCTCACTGTACCCTCTGACCAGATATGTCATCCTTTAAGGGGTCTCATGTCTGGAGCCCCAAACCCAGACCTCATGTGCGGTGCAGTTGTCTGACTGGTGTGGAGCCTAATTTTTTTCCTCCAACGCATGGACGGCACATTACCCATGACGATTCAAATCGCTTATGAAGTGTCCCGCGTCCAGGACACCCTTGCACTAGTTTTCGGAGCAGTACTGCTTAGTGACCATTTTTACAGTACTGGCACCCGGCGTATTCCGATTATTTTACACGGCCTCCCGGTATGCTAGAATCTACTCCTCACGTTTACATGCTCTTCAACCGATTATCTGCAGCCCTGTAAACGTGTTTGTCAGACGAACTACAAAGCATCATGAAATCCTCCACTATTCAAAACAATATTATGGCTTCTTTCTACCTGCATCTAGATGTTACAATAATGGTGATGCCCCCATTTGCTCTCTACCCAAAACTGTATTACAGTTGTGACAGCAGGAAGGTAAAGTCACCTGGTTGCATCCAGGGGGGTAGATATATTTCGCCCAGATTCAGGCTTTACGCCGACTTATACAACTAGGTGGAGAGTTGTATAAGCCCAGCTGAGGCTAGTGGGCTCATGGATGACTCATACCTCTAGGGAGAGTGTGGGGCGTCGTGCAGACAGGGAGTTGATGAGACCAGCTGAAGCTTGTCAGCTCATTTAGGCCTCTATAAGAACTCCCAGATTCATTAGGTGTTTGCTCATGCCTGGACCCAGACCTGTGTGGACTGTCTAGGGAGAGTGAACCCCTGTGCGGTGAGACAAAGCCTGTGTGGCTATTTGCTTGGACATTTAAAACCAGGGACTTAGGGACTAGGACAGCACTAGGCTGATCCCAGTTGTTAGTTAGGAAACCTGTATGTTTACTCAGAGGTCAAGTTGACCAGGATTTATTTTATTTATGTTTCTTTTGCTTTGCTGTGTTTTGTCACTGTAAATAGAAAATAAACCGCACCTTTTTGATTTTGAAAACCACAACCTCCGTTTGCTGGGCCTGTTTTTGTGTGGGGAGCCCATCCCGGGGGTCACACACACCCGCTGCCGAGCTAACCCCCTCACAGTTGGTGGAGAACCAGTGGCAGTTTTTTTTAAGCCAGCATGGAGGAGATACTGAAACAGCTGGCTCTAGCAAATGCCAATCAACAGCAGACAAATGCAGGTTTGCAAAGGAGCCTTGCAGCCCAGCAGCAAGCTCATCAACAGAGCCTTGCAGCCCAGCAGCAAGCTCACCAACAGAGTCTGGAAGCTCAGCAACAAGCCCAGCAGCAATCTGAGGCCCGCTTCATAGACCTGTTACAGAAGCAAGAGCAGAGACTACAACAAATGGAAGCAGTAATGCAGCAACGTCCGCAGACCAGTGAGGAAAGCCGTCCCACTAATACCGCGTCCTTTGGGGTGAGTCGTTTATTGACAAAAATGACTGGAGAGGATGATCCAGAGGTATTTTTGACCACATTTGAAAGGATCGCTGAAAGAGAAAAGTGGCCTGAGGAGCAGTGGGCTGGACTGGTGGCTCCTCTGTTAACTGGTGAATCGCAGAAAGCTTACTATGACCTAGAGCCTAACCAAGCAAAAGACTATGTGATGCTAAAAGCTGAAATTTTGGCAAGGCTGGGTGTCACCCAGGCTGTCCGGGCTCAGCGTGTGCATAACTGGACTTTCCAGCTTGGAAAACCCCCCAGGTCTCAAATGTATGATCTCATTCACCTGAGCAGAAAGTGGCTACAGCCAGAGACTTTGTCCGCACCAAAGATTGTGGAACGTGTTGTAATGGATCGGTTTTTGAGAGCTCTTCCTACTGCCATCCAAAAGTGGGTAAGCCATGGAGACCCAGAGACGGCCGATGGTCTTGTGGATCGTGTGGAGAAATACTTGGCTACAGAGAACCTGACGGCCTCTTCCAGAGACACTCGGACTTTCCACCCTAAGACCAGACCATCCCCAGGGGCGGATAAGAGGATTCCAAGGGGTGAGGGTGGAGAGAGTGAGAGGGTGGGAGCTCTACCCCAAGTTTGGCGAGAACAGCCTGGGAAATCAGCGGCTCAAGAGGCGGCAAGAAGGATCGTTTGCTACCGCTGCCGGCAAGCGGGACATATTGCAGCCAATTGCCCGGTTGTGGAGGAACCCATGCAGTGTGACTTTCTGACGGGCAGACGTCAGTCGCTGTGTGCGACAGTCGCATGCACTGCCATTCGAGGAACTGAGAAACATTTATGCAAAATGTGTGTTAATGGTAGAAATGTTGTGGTATTGCTGGATTCAGGTAGCCTTGTGACCCTGATAAAGGCTGAATTAGTTAAAACAGAGGTCTCTGGGAATAGCAAGGTAGCTGTTAATTGTGTGCATGGGGACACCCGAGAGTATCCAGTGACTACAGTGTGTTTCGAGACCCCCAAAGGTACCCTCTCTCATCCAGTGGGGTTAGTATCTCAATTACCGCATGATGCCATTGTGGGAAGGGATTTTCCGAAGTTCTGGGAACTGTGGGATGATCCTGAGCCCCCCACTGGTGCCCCTATGTACCAGGAATGTGATAGCCAGAACTCCTCTGAGAGTGGTGAGGACTCTCCAGAATTTCCCTTGTCAGTATTGGCAGGGGAGACTCAAGAAACTGGAGAGGAGCCCACCTCCTCAGACGAAAACCTACCGTCTGTGGAGTTTTCTGATCTGGAGGTTCACAGGGAAAATTTTGCCACAGAACAGTTAAAAGACCCCGCCCTAATAAAGGCACGGGAAAACGTAGTGGAAATAGATGGCGAGTTAGTGAACCCAGATAATACCTGCACTTACCCATACTTCAGCGTAGAGAAGGACCTACTGTATCGGGTGGCAAAAAGGGCAGAAGAAACCGTTGAGCAGCTTGTGGTGCCCAAACCTTACAGGAAGTTGGTGTTGGAGTTGGCCCATGGGCACATTCTTGGAGGTCATCTGGGGACAGAGAAAACCCGAGAGAGGGTATTACAGAGATTCTATTGGCCTGGGGTGATGAAGGACATAGAAAATTATTGTTCCTCCTGCCCTGTGTGTCAGAGGTCGGCCCCGATGCCACATTTCCGTAGCCCGCTGGTCCCTCTACCCATCATTGAGGTCCCGTTTGAGAGAATCGCAATGGATTTGGTAGGTCCTATAATCAAGTCCGCTAGGGGGCACCAGTACATATTGGTTATAATGGACTATGCCACCCGTTATCCAGAAGCGATCCCTCTCAGAAATACCTCGGCCAAAACCATAGCCAAAGAGCTATCTCTTGTTTTTAGCCGGGTGGGTATTTGTAAAGAACTGCTTACGGACCAAGGTACACCCTTTATGTCCCGGGTTATGAAAGAGCTGTGTAAATTGTTCAAAGTGACGCAATTGCGTACATCTGTGTATCACCCCCAAACCGATGGGCTGGTTGAAAGATTCAACAAAACCCTAAAACAAATGTTGAAGAAAGTGGTGGATAGAGATGGAAAGGATTGGGACTGTCTACTTCCTTATTTGATGTTTGCTATTAGGGAGGTGCCCCAATCCTCTACGGGATTCTCCCCCTTTGAGTTACTGTATGGGAGACACCCAAGAGGGCTGTTGGATATTGCCAAGGAAACTTGGGAAAGTGAGAGTTCTCCCCACAGGAGTGTGATTGAGCATGTCGCCCTGATGCAAGACCGAATTGCACAGGTAATGCCCATCGTGAAGGAACATTTGGCCCAAGCGCAGTTAGCACAGCAGAGAGTGTACAACCGTGGAGCCAAGACCCGTACCTTTTCCCCGGGGGATAGGATACTGGTACTTGTCCCTACGGTTGAAAGTAAATTCCTTGCCAAATGGCAAGGCCCCTATGAGATAATGGAAAAAGTGAGCGAAGTGAATTACAAGGTCAGACAACCAGGAAGGCGAAAGCCCGAACAGATTTATCACGTTAATCTGTTGAAAGCCTGGAGGGATAGAGAGTCCCTAGTCGCAGACACTTGGTCACCAGCTCAAACTGGTTGCGTGATTCCTGAGGTTGGAATAGCAGCCACCTTGTCACAACCCCAACAACAGGAGGTTAAGGAGTTTGTGCTTCGCAACAAGGAGGTATTCTCTGAGCTGCCGGGACAAACATCTGGGGTAGAGCATGACATCATTACCCCGCCCGGTGAAAGGGTGAAGTTAAAACCCTATCGGATCCCAGAGGCCCGACGGGAGGCAATACGGGAGGAAGTACAGAAAATGCTGAACTTAGGGGTGATAGAGGAGTCCCAAAGTGATTGGTCTAGTCCCATTGTGTTGGTGCCTAAACCGGATGGGAGCTGGCGATTTTGTAACGATTTTCGTCAGTTGAACAAAGTTACAAAATTTGACACCTACCCCATGCCACGTATAGATGAGTTGATCGACCGGCTGGGAACAGCCCGATACATGACGACTCTTGACCTCACAAAAGGGTATTGGCAAATCCCCCTGGCCAAGTCGGCCAAAGAGAAAACCGCATTTGTAACCCCAGACGGGGCGTTCCAATATAAAAGAATGCCGTTCGGGTTACAGAATGCGCCGGCCACATTCCAGCGGAAAATGGACCAGATGCTGAGGCCCCATCGGAAGTATGCTGCGGCTTACCTGGATGACGTAATTGTCCATAGCACAGATTGGGCCTCACATCTGCCAAAAGTGCAAGCAGTCCTGGACTCTGTTCGGGAAGCAGGGTTTACGGCTAACCCCAAGAAGTGTACCATTGGGCAGGAGGAGGCCAAATATCTTGGGTACACCATTGGGAGGGGAGTAATAAAACCCCAACTCAACAAAGTCGAGGCCATCCAGAGTTGGCCACGTCCCAACAGCAAGAAGCAGGTACGAGCCTTTCTGGGAATCGCTGGGTATTATCGGCGATTCATTCCCCACTTTGCTTCTAAGGCTGTGCCCCTAACCAACCTGACGAAGGGGAAAGGGTCGGTCATGATTAAATGGACCCCCGAGGCTGAGGCAGCATTCCAATTCTTGAAACAAGCCTTATGTAGCCAGCCAGTGTTGTACTCACCCGACTTCTCTAAAGACTTTGTCGTACAAAGTGATGCGTCAGATGTGGGGTTAGGAGCAGTATTGTCCCAGGTCTGGAACGGGGAAGAGCACCTAGTCATTTACCTCAGCAGGAAGTTGAAGTCCCATGAGGTAAATTACGCCACCGTTGAAAAGGAGTGTTTAGCGGTGAAGTGGGCTCTAGATTCCCTTCGGTACTACCTGCTAGGTAGGCACTTTGACATGGTTACGGATCACGCTCCGTTAAAGTGGATGGCTCAAAACAAGGAAACAAATAGAAGAGTGAATAGGTGGTTCCTGGCCCTCCAGGAATTCAACTTCACAGTAAAGCATCGCCCTGGCGTTCAAATGGGGAATGTGGATGCTTTGTCTCGAGTACATGAATGCCTGATTGCTGGTGTTCCAACCCCGAGGTTAAAACAAGAGGGGGGGGGGTATGTGACAGCAGGAAGATAAAGTCACCTGGTTGCATCCAGGGGGGTAGATATATTTCGCCCAGATTCAGGCTTTACGCCGACTTATACAACTAGGTGGAGAGTTGTATAAGCCCAGCTGAGGCTAGTGGGCTCATGGATGACTCATACCTCTAGGGAGAGTGTGGGGCGTCGTGCAGACAGGGAGTTGATGAGACCAGCTGAAGCTTGTCAGCTCATTTAGGCCTCTATAAGAACTCCCAGATTCATTAGGTGTTTGCTCATGCCTGGACCCAGACCTGTGTGGACTGTCTAGGGAGAGTGAACCCCTGTGCGGTGAGACAAAGCCTGTGTGGCTATTTGCTTGGACATTTAAAACCAGGGACTTAGGGACTAGGACAGCACTAGGCTGATCCCAGTTGTTAGTTAGGAAACCTGTATGTTTACTCAGAGGTCAAGTTGACCAGGATTTATTTTATTTATGTTTCTTTTGCTTTGCTGTGTTTTGTCACTGTAAATAGAAAATAAACCGCACCTTTTTGATTTTGAAAACCACAACCTCCGTTTGCTGGGCCTGTTTTTGTGTGGGGAGCCCATCCCGGGGGTCACACACACCCGCTGCCGAGCTAACCCCCTCACACAGTACAAAACTGGAACAAAATATAAAAGACTTTTAAACGCAAAAATGCTTTCCATCTTCCTTCCAAACACAAATCTCACTGCCCAACCTTTCAGACAACCCCAAGCTCCTCCCACCAACTTCCCTCTGATATATAAAATGCTGAAAAGAAACTTCCGCTTATGCTCAGCTCTCAAAAAAACCAAACTGGTTTATTTACATATCAATTGTTCAGGAAGAGGGAGGGGGAGGCCTAGCCCTAATCGCCTTGTCTATCAAGACTCCAATAAATCCATGGCTACACATTATATATTTCAACAATTTAAAACCTTGTCAAGAAAATGATGGAATAAAACCCCCCCCTTGCAAATGGGAGGGTCCTGACCCAAACATCCCCTGCAAGCAAAACCACAAGTTGAGACTCAAATAAAAAACTCCTGCAAAAAGATGGCTCTAGGAGTTTCGACCAAACCCCCACTCCTCCTCTACAAGCTATACAATACAAGCTTCAAAACATATGATTTGCTTTCCGGGAAACTCCCAAATATTTAAACATAAAAACACATCATTGTACAAAAACTCTGTTAGTCTTACAATCTATCAAAATTCAGTGTAAAGTGAACTTTTTCTTATAATCGAAATCTAATACAAAAAAACGCTGCTCATATACTGCAAAGTCAGCTGACCCTGCAATAGCTTACATTCACTTAAATGAAAACAGAGAAATCCCCAACCTAACATGTGCATGGAGTTTGCATGTCCTCCCTGTGTCTGCGTTGGCCTCCTCCCACACTCCAGATGCTGGTAGGTCAGCCAGATCCCATCCATAAATAGGCCCCAGCATGTGCGTGTGTCTGCAAGCACGTTGTGGCCCCTCGGGGTAAGACCGCGCTCTCAAGATACCACTCTACTCAACTCAAAAGGCGATGCTTAGAAAAACAATTTAATCTAGCAAACGCATAAAACAGGACAAAACTGCGCCAATCAACAAATGCCAACACAGTATCCAGGGGCTGATGTGCACCAACCACTAGATACCAAAAAAACAATGGCCAATGATTATAAAACATATGACAAAAGTCCAGATGAATGCCCAGATGATGCAATAAAAACCCCAAAAATTAAACCACAATACTGAATCATAGAGATAAAAATGATGGATTAATAGTCCCACTGCAAAGGCATAAATCCTGCAAAATCACAAGCTGAGATCAGCAGATGACCGTGCAACACACAGTGACATCAGCAAACAAAGGTAAGGCAACAGCCTACCAGAGGCAAGCCCATGAATGGTAGATGAACCATCGCAAGCCTCATGGACAACAACAACAATGGCGCCATGCAATTTTTCCCGCCAAAACCAGCATGGGACGTCACAATGAACACCACATGGGTTCCCCCACACAAAGAAAAACACAAATGGCCTCCACCAGGTTCCAACGCAGAAAAGACCGCACTACCCAATTCGCACCAAACATCAAAATCTGCCCCAAAAGCTGAGAAATTCCACCAGCAACATAGCTGACGAATGCCACAGCATGGTCACATGATATCATACCCAAAGGAAAGGTGGCTGCACCTTCCCTTATAGGATACCCACAAGCTAAGGAAAAACTGTGCCTCAAAATGGCAGACAAACCTGCAAGGCTAACAAAAGCCAAGAATGGTGCCATTACTTTTTCCCGCCAAAACCAGCATGGGACATCAAAAGAAAATCAAAAATGTTTTTCTCCACAAAGACAGACTACACCATTGAGATTTTTCTACATCAAAATCCACTGAAAAAGGTGTCAGCTACACTCTACAAGGACCACATGTACACTTACAAACTTAAACCCTTTGGCCAACTAAACAGCACATTCAATAAATGTTAGTTACATGACAATATTAAAAACATATTCATTTCTCTAAGTTCATATACTCTGAGATATTCACCACTTTTCTCTACCTAAAGTTCACACACACAGTGGCCTCAGCTTCCATAACAAGCCATTGCAGAGACATACTATTGTCTGCCTTCTAGCAATGCCTGGCCACTTGGATATGCGGCGGGAACTTTCAACTCAAAAACCAAACTCTTTACTTAAAATATTTTTACACTTATGGGGACATGTGTCTTTGTCCCCTATAAAGGCAAAAATCACAATTTATCCATTTCTATTTTTCATAGAAATCACAAACACTACACACATACAGTATATTGTTGCTTGTACATCAGATTATCTCTCAGGGCGTATCCCCTGCATGCTATTTACAGAGAGTCACCAACTTCCACCATTGTAACTGATAAATGCTGGCTGCCCCTCCCCCACTAAAGCACATGGCTTATGGCTCAATGCAGCGGCCATCAATAACAATGCAGCCAAACAATCTAATCACATACAGTCTATATTTCTCCTTTCATACACAATATACAGTTTCCATCAGCATTCACACAGGCACAAATACTACACACAACTTTGTAATGAAAATTGGAAAGTCAATAGATACACAACTTTCAAACATGTTGGCAGTGATAGCCATGCTGCCTGCCCCTCCCCCACTAAAGCACATGGCTTATGGCTCAATGCAGCCAAACACTCTTACAGCAAACAGCTTACCCACACAAACACCCAGGCACATGCAGGCATACCCACACAGGCACACACAATCAAATTCACAAGCATACGATCTCTCTCCCAACAAAAACACACACACACACACACAATCAGATTTGCAGACCTACACGCACACACGCATCTCTCATACTGCAAGCATTATTTCAAAAAGATGAAAAATTTGTTATTTTACAAAGAAAATTAAGTACTGTCCGTGAATTATTATTATTTTACAAAGTACAGCCTCTTCACGCATCACATCGCAGGTCCATTCTCCCCCCTCTGCTGATGTGATGCTCAAAGAGGCCGCAATTGGTCCAATCAGAGTCGGCATTCTGTCGTGGAATTATTGGTTGTTTGCAGAGCACACAGCCTATAATTCCTGTGCTATCTAAGCACACACTTTAGATTAATCTTTTTGCAATAATGCTATCTTTAGGTTAAGTTTGCTAAGATCCACTCACCGTTCATTCGTCCCATCATTCATCCCAAAAAGGCAGCACCACAAAAGCTATGTTCTCATCTCAGCATACCAGCATGACTGCCTAGCCGACGCCTAATCATAGGCTTTTATTAAACTCAAAAGATCTCACACAGGAGGTGATTGGCTGCAGCAACCAATCCCCTCCCCCATGGGTGGGGACATCACAGGATGTCCCTTCCACACAGGAAAATGGCAATACAAGGACATCCCTTCCAACAGGATGTCTTATATAATAAAGTACATGAGCTTAAAGGATTCAGTACAATAATAACCAATCACAGACATGTATACATTCAAATAGACTATCAGTGACATGCACTGCTTCCAATGACGGAAACTATACGACAATTATGGGTCAATGGACCACAATTGTTGTATAGTTATGCTACTGTTCTTGTGGACACAGATCTGTGCGCTCGGAGTCATTTAACGCCCCCCGTCAGGAGGTGGCCAGTCCCCAGACGGGGTGTAAAACAACATCTCTAAATGGAGCAAACATCGCTGTTTCCATAGGAAGATTTTCCCGCCACCGATCTTCCACCAACGTCTGTATGTGCAAATACGCTCAGATGAGCGCATTACAGCAAAACTGACACTGGGGGACATCTGACAACATACATTAATACATTTTTTTCCACAACAAGCTACTGTTATTAAAAAAACAAGCAGGATTATATAAGATTTTACCAGTTATTACAGCAGCAGAATGGGAGGGGCGGGCGCTGTCACAGGAGCAGACAGGAAGGGAGGGAGGGGGAGAGAGGTCAGAGGAAGACAGGAGAGCTGCGGATGACGGATGCGCGTAAACTGACCACGGTGTCAAGGCTCAGCAGTCATGATATATTGTGGACAGTTTACAAAGAGGAGGGCAGAACCAGGCAGGATCAGCCAGGTATTACAGGTGTTACAGGGGGCCAAATAACACAGCACAAGAACATTGCTGTGTAACATGCTTTAAAAGGGACAGGATCCAATTTTTTTAGGTTAACAAACGCTTTAAAGCTAAGCTCCAGGCAAACAGCTAAACACACACATGAAATATAAATAAGGAATCTGTTATACCTGCCAGAGGATTTGCATTCCTGCCCATCCAGTCCTGATATTTACACAGCAACTTCACACAGCATAGTCAGGTGGATGAGCCATTTCCGGGAAAAGAATACTGCGGTGGCATTCTGACCAGACAGTGAGAATGACAACACAGCAGCAGACTGATGAGTTCATCCCTCTGCTCTTTCCTCCTATAAGCATGTTCACTGTCAACACATTTGCAGGCAGCACATGTTATTTAATCCCAGTCCTGGCCCTCCCTCTCCCAGTCTTAGCGCTGATGTATTAATAAAGAGTTGCATTTATTTGTGTCTTTGATATCAGCTTTACCTCTTGAAATGCCATCCCTGGTATGACGTTATACTAACTTGTAGAAGATGTTTGGCTCCTTAGAACAAAAAAATTAAAATGACCCGTTCTTTTCCTTAAACCAGCGGGTTAAATGAAAGAAACTGGCCCACATGGTTGGGGTAGATGCTGGAATCCTCCACACTTTGTCATTGTATTCTGACAGCTAGGAGACTTCACCTCCGTCAGAAGTTCAGAACACACTTGATCAGTGTTGCAGGCTATATATAGCCTGTAGCGCTGATCAAGCAGGAAAGATCCAACAGGACAGTTGTACAGAAGTTGATTAGTAGGTTGACTTCTGTACAACCACAATGCCCATACATAGATCGAAATTTTGCCAATGTTTGCCTGATGTTCGATCCATGTTTGGTCAGTTATAGCAGACTTAGAGAGGACCACAACCAAGCAATGCCTAAAGTCCACCAGTGTATTTTTTTTTAATTCTCTTAACATACAAATGTTTCTTATATTCTTTCAGCCACGACAGTGATGTCAAAGGAGGTTCCTCTGCCCACAGAAGGGGGTAGGCATTCTTTCAGGACCATTTGTGTACCATTTCCTCAACCAAAAGTTTCCTCTCCTGGGGGCCCAAAACAAATTTATTGTAGACACCCTAGAATTTATGCTGGAACACAATTGTTTCCAGTTCCTGGGTGCAAAATATCATCAAATTAGGGGCACGTCGATGGGTGCCCCCTGGGCCCCTTCATATGCCTTCCTCCATCTTGGTCTGTGGGAGGAGGAAATTGTCTACACCTCTGTACCTCAGCCGCAGCATCATGTGTCTGAGGTAAATTGATAATGTGATGATGATCTGGGGGGGGGGGGTCACTTCAGGAACTGATTCATTTTATTGAAGAATTGATATAATTCTCTATGAAAAGGGGGAAAAAAAAATCGGATTTTTAATTTAACCACTTCCCTACCCAGCCATAGATGACGTCCACAGATGGGATCTCCCATCCTGGGTGGATGTCATATGACGTCCTGGGCTTTGAGGGGGGATATCTGAATGATGCCTGCAGCTAGAGGCATCATTCAGATATCCTTGTTTAGAGCCGGCGATCCTGCGCACCATAAGAACGATCATAGCAGCGGTTCCACTGCTTGATCGTTCTTATAGGCGGCGGGAGGGGACATCCCCCCCCCTCCCGCCGCCATCTGGTGCTTCTCCGGGCTCTCCTGTGCGATCGGGGACCCAGAGAGAATCGTCCGGCACCGGTGGTGGGTCACGTGATGAGCATAGAGATGACTGGTGACCAGATGGTCACCAGTCATCTCTATGATCGTCGGAGGCCCGGGCGCGATGTGATGACGTCACGCCCGGGTCCTCATATGTAAACAAAGCCGCCATTGCGGCTGTTAGTATGAGATCAGTGAAAAAAAATTCACTGATCTCATGCTTTCCAGCCTGGAGGAGAGATGTGGGGTCTTATTGACCCCGCATCTCTCAATAAAGAGGACCTGTCACACACATTCCTATTACAAGGGATGTTTACATTCCTTGTAATAGGAATAAAATTGATCAAAAAAAAAAAGGAAAATAAGTGTAAAAAATAAATAAAATAAGTAAAATAAAAAAATAAATAGAAAAAAAAAATTAAAAACGCCCCTGTCCCCGGTAGCTCGTGATCAGAAGCGAATGCACACGCAAGTCCAGCCCACATATGTAAACGCAGTTCAAACCACATATGTGAGGTATCGCCGCGTGCGTTAGAGCACGTGCAACAATTCTAGCACTAGACCTCCTCTGTAACTCTAACCTGGTAACCTGTAAAAAAAATTAAAGCGTCGCCTATAGAGATTTTTAAGTACCGAAGTTTGGCGCCATTCCATGAGTGTGCGCAATTTTAAAGCGTGACATGTTAGGTATCTATTTACTCGGCGTAACATCATCTTTCATATTTTCACAAAAAATTGGGCTAACTTTACTGTTTTGTTATTTTTTAATTCATGAAACCATTTTTTTCCCCAAAAAAGGCATTTGAAAAATTATTGCCCAAATACCGTGCAAGAAAAAAAGTTGCAATGACCGTCATTTTATTCCCTAGGGTGTCTGCTAAAAAAAAATATAAAATGTTTGGGGGTTCCGAGTAATTTTCTAGCAAAAGAATGATGATTTGTACATGTAGGATAGAAGTGCCAGAATAGGCCCGGTATGGAAGTGGTAAAAAAAGCCCGGTGTTGAAGTGGTTAAACAGTATGCAGCCCCTGGGGCTCAATAATGAAAGCAATCTGTCAGTGTTCCTTGAACCCTAAGAACCACCATGTTTTTTCTCCCCCCCCCCCCTTTTTTTCCTCTTTTCTTTCTCCCATCTTTCCCTTTTCTTTCTCTCCTTTCTCTTCTTTTTTTTTCCTGTTTTTCTTCTTTTTGTTTTACTTCTTTTTCTTTTTTCTTTTCTCCTTTACCCTTAATTTATGGATATATGTACTGTGCATATGGTGGCCATTATGGATGTATGTGCTGTACACATGGTGTCCACTTTGGATATATGTACTACACATATGGTGGCCAATGTGGATACATGTGTTCCCTTTGGATATGTGCATATGGGCACTATAGTTTGTATATGGTTCCTCTAAATCTATACATATGGTAGCACTAGCCACTATGGATATATGTATTACAGCTTCTGATTTAATTTACTTACTACTGTGAAAAAAATATGACTAGACTGTACTACAGTCGTGTGGGTAAATGTTATTTCATCTATAATTGGTATTGCCAGTTTGGCACTTTACAACACCTCTCAACTTTCAAAAGTCTCGCCGCGGGACATTCAGATCTCCCCTCTCCCCTGCAAACGAAAGTTGTTGAGAGGGGGGGTGGGGGGGTTGTGCCGCGGAACACTGTTTTGCCCGCCGAACGCGGGGGGCGCCGATCGCGGGGAGGGGTGCCGCAGAGCGCTGTTTTGCCCGCCGATCGCGGGGGGGGGGCTTACCTGCTCGTTCTCTGTTTCCTCCTCTTCATGCTGTCTGCTGTGCCTTCTGCTTCCTGCTGTGCGGGAAAAATGACACTCTCGCGGGACTGCGGGAAGGAGGGGCCTATGCAGGTAAAACCCGCAGAATCCGTGCCAGTTCGGAGGTATGCTTTACCCCTGTGGATTTTCCATCAATCTATTTATCCTCCTATTTTCTTTATTTTTTTATTTTTATTTTTTTATTTTTCTATTTTCTTTGCTTGACCTAATTTGCAAGAGATCGGGCATGGCTTGTTTGCACTCTAGGACCACCCCTCTGTATTTGCTTATTTGGTGAATGGCTGTGTAACCGGATGTGGACGTCTATGTGAGCCGGCAGTGTGTCAAGTCTCTGGTGTGAGGCCGGATTGCTGAGAGGGCACCGCACCCATGCACCCCTGGGGATGAGACAGGGAGTGCAGGGCCCAAAGTTGCACGGATTGTCGGTACTGCTGCTGACTGGGTAGATGCAGGCAGAAGGTAGCTGGGGTGTGCTGGAAGAACGGAATCAGTAGCCGTGCAAGGAAGGGTTCTGGTGTGGAACAATAGGTAAACCAAGAACAGAGTCTGTAGCCAGGCCAGGGGTCAAACACAGGAATCAGTCCAAGAGGATTACAGGAACAAGCCGGGTCATACACAGGAGCAGAAGATAATGGAATAGTCAGCCAAGCCAGGGTCAGATGCGAGGAGATAAGCAGAGTCACAGGTCCAGATGCAAGCCAAGGGTCAAGCCAGAGATTCAGGATACACAAGATACACGAACACACATGAGACACAGGAAGCTGATGATAATCCAGCAACTTGTATGTGCCAGTGACAGGTTTAAATAGGCTGGGGGTGCGCCCACACAGTCTGTGTGCGTCTGGACGCGCCGTTCATGCGGCGCATCACACATAGGGGTCAGTCTGGCATGGCCATGATGGACACTGGCAGGAATGCCAATAACTCGGCTATTTCCCTGACACAGTGTTTTCAATTGTTGGATTAAACTGAGGCTATTTAAGGATATGTATTGAACGCCTGCGCGTGCTCTGAAGAAACTCGGGTCACAAGTGAAACGTGTCAGAATGACGCCATCATGCTCCTCGCTGTGAGGGCACGGACAATCCACCCACCAGATAACCCTCTCTGGATCCCCCCACCCCTTCCAGGAGACTAAATGTAAATTATTAAAACAAAAATATTTAAAATAGATATAATGCAGGCTGTGAAAATGATCTTGAAGCTGAATTCCGGACAAGCAGCTTAGGCTCCTTTCACACAGGCCGGATCCGTTTTTGCTCAGCAGGGGATCCATCCATTGATTTCCTGCTGAGCTAAGCAGGCGGATGACAGGTCCGTGCATGCTCCGCTTATACAGAGTGGACACGGACACAGCCGACTCTGCTCTATATGCAGCCAGATGTAATCAAACTGCCTGTCCAGTTTACACCTGGCTGCCCTCCGACCCAATCTAGCCAGCTGGGGGGGAACATATCAGCTTCCGGGTGTTGGGGGGACAAGCATAGGCTGATTGAGCAAGTAGGGTGCATGCCTGGTGCCCTATTAGTGCCTAACTTCCTCCTCATTAGCACCTAGAATATTGGCACCCTGCATCCCATTAGTGCCTAATTTCTCCCTACAGCATTCCATTCTGCTCCTCTCACTGTAGCCATCAAACCCGGGCCACCACCTCTTAAACTTAGAGCACCGCCTCAAAGGACTTTTAGCGAATCAGAAAGCGGCAAGAAATCTCCATCTATTTTCAATTCATGGGGCATTGCTCTGATTCTAGAGGTGGTGGGTGGGGTTTGTCAGCTATAGCAGAGGTCTCCAACCTGTGGGCCGCGGCCCAACGCCGGGCCGTAGCGCCTCTGCTGCCGGGCCGCCGGAGGAGACAAGTAATGTCAACGGGGGAGAGTGATGACATCATCTCTCATTGCCCGCACCGCTGTTCCGCCCTTACTTACAGGGCCACGAAGGCTGCTCTACATGGAGGTGCAGCCGTGACCCAGAAAAGAGAGGATGACGTCATCTCTCACCGCCCGCCCTCACTCTAATCTCTCTCCCGCGCATGTGCCTGTGTTTCACCTGCAGCTATTTTACCACGCCGAGGAGAGGCAGACAGCGTTGTACCTGGCTGCAAGTACTCTGCAATGCTGGGGGCTTGATTTTACATGTAAATTAATTAATGACAAACTGCCATTTTTTGGGTGGTAGCCAGGTAACTGTGGCAATCTCCATGATGCTAGCAGGCAGCGTGGCAAGTGACATCCTCATCTGGTGGCAGACATAGTGGCAAGTGAAATCAATGTGTAAAGGAAACCTACAGCGCATGTCAGAAACTAAATTAAATGGAATAATACCACCAATGAAATAATGGTGGCCGCTGCTGCAACTGAAAAATGTGGATATACACAAATGAAAACAATATGGAATAAAACCAGTGGCGCTGCGTAAAATGATGCACTAATAACAATATAACAACACCTTGTGATGTGACCTATAGTAAATAACCATAAGACATGAAATTTATATCGTGATTAAAGTAAATGACCAAACTGTGCTCAAAAAAACCTCTGTGATGTCTAACCATGACGGTTAGTCATTTCAATCTTCAAAAAATGAATGGAAACCTAATTGACATGTGGTTCCTCTCATGAAATGTCCAAAACAAGACTAAAAAATTACACATCTCATGGTAAAGAAAGTTCCAAGATAACGTTGATTCAAAATGTTCAATGCAGGTAAGTGAGTATTGGTGACTTCACACTTAAACACCCAAGAAAAAGTGAAGCGTTTGGAAAAGACAAAGATCCTCCACCTTCAATCTCAAATCTCCTTACCAGCTCGTATGGATCCCTGATAAAGAGATCATATACACCTGTGGCTATTTCCCCCGCCTAGGGTCTCTCTGCAGTGTATCACCAAAAAATCCTTTTCCTCCACATTAAGGGCTCCTCAGCATAGTCTCCGGATATATGATTTCAAAAGAGACATAAAGGCCACCATGGTGAAGTACTTCAAGACAGTTTTAATAATAAAATTGAAGATACACTTACAAAAACGTTGTACTTTAAAAGCATGGGTAAAATTCGTTCGTAAGCCGGCCGGCTTAAACTATCCGCCCGTCCTTCCGGGATAGCGCTGTTTGTTCGTGGTGACATCAGCACGCCGCTACTCCCTACGCCGTTTCGTCAAAGAATGACGTCTTCCAGGGGCACCATGAGATATGTCATTTTTTAGTCTTGTTTTGGACATTTCATGAGAGGAACCACATGTCAATTAAGTTTCCATTCATTTTTTGAAGATTGAAATGACTAACCGTCATGGTTAGACATCACAGAGGTTTTTTTGAGCACAGTTTGGTCATTTACTTTAATCACGATATTAATTTCATGTCTTATGGTTATTTACTATAGGTCACATCACAAGGTGTTATGTTATATTGTTATTAGTGCATCATTTTACGCAGCGCCACTGGTTTTATTCCATATAGTGGCAAGTGACATTCTCATCTGGTGGCAGACATAGTGGCAAGTGACATTCTCATCTGGTGGCAGACATAGTGGCAAGTGACATTCTAATCTGATGGCAGGCATAGTGGCAAGTGACATCCTCATCTGATGGCAGGCATAGTGGCAAATTACATCCTCATCTGGTGGCAGACATAGTGGCAAGTGACATCCTCATCTGGTGGCAGGTGACGTGGCAAGTGACAAGCGATGGTTGCAAGTGACACGCTCAGGGCTCCCACTGATTCTGCATTATGGTGAGTTGAACTATTTCATTTTATATTACATAAATGATAGAAATAATGCGTTTCAATCCTCCTGACACCATAATAACCATGGTGCCGGGATGATTGAAGCACCAGCCATTGCCCTGACAAATTGCCCATGAAAAATCGCTTACCCCCCGTGCCAACCCCCCGGGCCTTGGCACAATTTACTTGCACTCAGCCGGCCCTCGTGCCAAAAAGGTTGGGGACTGCTGAGCTATAGTAAGAGAGAGAAGCAAGAAAGGGCGCTAGAGGTGCAAGTTAGGCGCTGATGGGGTGCAAGGCAGGATCTAATGGGGCATACAGAGGGAGCAAATTAGACATTAATGTGGCGCCGGCTATGAGCCCTTTTAGCCTAGTGAAGTCACGCTTTTGCCTCTGGTAACCCCACTTCCCCACTTACCTGTAGGAGCAGGACAGAATATGGGCGGCATTCTGCCTTTCTGCTTTCTGATTTGCCAATGGCGTGCTGGGCGGGTACAAGTTAGGTGCTGATGGGCATGAATATACAGTGGAACCTTGGATTACGAGCATAATCCGTTCCAGGAGAATGAATGTATTCCAAAGCACTCGCATATCAAAGCGAGTTTCCCCATAGAAGTCAATGGAAACTAAGATAATTTGTTCCGTATTGACTTCTATGGCATGCAATACCGCATGTGGCCAGAGGAGGGGGGGGCATTGGAGAGCCTCGGAAATACTCGGGGACAGCTCGGCTGATCTTGGAAACCCTTGCAAAGGTTTGGAAACACTCGGAACTGAGTATTTCCAAGTGATTCCGAGTATTTCCGAACGGCTCGGATCGGCTCCGAACCGTTCCGAGTGTCACGGCACCCCCGCACCACTGGCCAAATGCGGTACTGCACACCCCATTAGCTTGAATTCTGCTTGTTTCGCGAAACACTCGCAAACCGAGTCAGATTTTATTTTATTTTTTAAAGTTGCTCGTTATTCAAAACGCTCGTTAACCACGTTACTTGTAAACCAAGGTTCCACTGTAGTGCAGGTTAGGGAAACAGGGGAAGCGTGTCACATGACTATTAAACCCCACCCCCCCCTGCCATATAGAGCTGGGCTTGTCATACTGTGTACATGTAAATAATATTGCCTCCTATGAGCCCCCGCTGTGGCCCATTCTTTTTGGGCAGCCGGGCCTATATGAAGGTAGGTGCCTGGAGCTGCAGCTCTAATAGCCCCTATGTTAATCTGGTCCTGCCCCACATCCCAAGCCCCCATTGTAAGGCCCCTTTCACACTGGGGCATTTTTCATGCGGTTTAGCGCTAATATTAGCGCTATTATACCGCATGAAAAATTCCTGCCTGTAGCCTTCAATGTGAAAGCCCGAAGGCTTTCACACTGAAGCGGTGCGCTAGCAGGACCGCTCCAAAAGTCCTGCTAGCCGCTTCTTTACAGCGGTGAAGGAGCGGCGTGTTCACCGCTCCTTTGCCGCGGCTGCCCATTGAAATCAATGGGACAGCGCGGTAATACCGCCCGCAAACCACGGCAATAGCCGCGGTTTGCCGGCGGTATTAACCCTTTTTTGGCCGCTAGCGGGGGTTAAATTCACCCCCCTAGCGACCGCATACCGCGGTAAGAACGACGGTATAGCAGCGCTGAAAATCGCGCTGCTATACCGCCACCGCACCTGCCCGCCCCAGTGTGAAAGGGGCCTAACAGAAGGATCTTCTCCCTGCACCTGCTGTCACAATTACCAGCTGTGCGTGGTTCTGCCTTTCAGCCATGTGATTCATTCACAGAGTTCCGTGAATGAGAAAACTATCACCATTGCAGCTGATGGCTTGTAGCTCTCAATGAACTACGAGGATGCTGGTGAGTGTTCTAGTAGTTGATTGATCTTCCTGCCCATTTGAGGTACGTCGAGACAGCCACACAGACAGTCTGCAGGAGCCATGCATTGAACCGTGATCTGCCGATTGTGGGTGCAATGCTTTAGGATTCTAATTTTTTTTTTTTTAATGCACGTTTTTTACCTGCAAAAATATGTGCATTTATTAAATAAAATAAAAAAAGTGAATTTGGTTAGCCTTAAAGGGGTTGTAAAGGTTTGTTTTTTATTTTCTAAATAGGTTCCTTTAAGCTAGTGCATTGTTGGTTCACTTACCTTTTCCTTCGATTTCCCTTCTAAATGTTTTTTTTCTTTGTCTGAATTTCTCACTTCCTGTTTCTCCTCAGAAAGCATGCCCCCATCATCCGAGCCGTTCTGGCTGGGGGTTAGTCAGCCAGAACAGCTTACTGAGGAGGAACAGGAAGTGAGAAATTCAGACAAAGAAAAAAAACATTTTGAAGGGAAATCGAAGGAAAAGGTAAATGAACCAACAATGCACTAGCTTAAAGGAACCTATTTAGAAAATAAAAAACAAACCTTTAAAGTTTTAGGTCATAGTGGGCTAGATGTGCGGTGATTTAGCGCATTACCTCTATATACAGTATAATAATAAATAACATAAACCATTGGAATAACATTATAAATCCTAAGCCATGCTATATAAACAGATCAAGAACAATGATCTCACTTGGAGTCTCCAAACTCAAATTTGCCTGGCCCATTTCGCAGCAGGCTACCCTGGATCCATTTGGGGATTGTGCCAGTAATTTTGGTTGGGATGGGTTGTGGAATCTCTTGTACAGTCTGAAATAAAGGTGCAATGCATTCTTTGCCTTTGTGTTCGGAAAAGCACACCTGTTTTTTCTCTTGGCTAAAAAAATTCTTCAAACCTAAGGAAAGGAAAAAAAAAAATATTGTAACATTGCTAACACTTGTTTGAAGAGCACATTTTCACATGCAGTCCAGGGAATATGTATTTTTCAAAAGAGAATTGTGCAAAAAAAAAACCAAACAAACACCTGCAAGACAAAGCCATAATGAGCTAGTATGACTAGCATACTAGCTCATTATGCATCACTTACCTTAGATCGGGGCCCCCGAAGCCGTCCTCGTCTCCCCCTCCAGCCGCAGCCATTGCTCCACAGATACCCGGAAGGTTACTTCCGGGTATCGCCGCTCCGGCCAATCACAGCGCCGCTCCGGCACTGTGATTGGCTGGAGCGGCGAAGATGTCACTCCGCGCAAAGCCAGATTTGTGAATGGGGATTAACCCTGTGAATGCACCGTTGTCTACGGCGCGCATGCGCCGTAGACAACGTTGTAAAACTTTTTGGCAAATATCTCCTAAACCGTGTAGGTTTAGGAGATATTTCTTGTACCTACCGGTAAGCCTTAATCTAGGCTTACCTGTAGGTGCAAGTTGTAATGGAGGGTTTACAACCACTTTAAACTGCGTAGAGGGTTCTTTACTGTCAGAGGGGTAAGGATGTGGAATTCCCTTCCACAGGCGGTGGTCTTAGCGGGGAGCATCGATAATTTTAAAAAAATATTAGACCTAAACGATCACAAGATACAGGGATATACAATGTACAATTGACATAAACGCACACTCACAGGTTGGACTGGATGGACTTGTGTATTTTTTCAACCTCACCTACTATGGAACTATAATATCTATACTGGAATTTATGCAGCTATAGACAATATCCCGTAATGATGGTGATCAGCGGCTGATAGTGGGGCTGTTATAGGGTAGAGGGCAATCTGGCAACTAGGGTGCCCACGTGTCCCGGTTTGCCCGGGATCGTCCCTGATTGAATATTTTTGTCCCGTGTCCCGAGCAGCTCATTCCGGGACAATACAGACGTCCCGGAATGAAAAGAAAACAGTGACCAGTCCGCTCCGCCTGGCTCCTGCTCCTCCCGCCCACGTCGAGGTCCACAAGTTTGCAGTCAGTGCCAGCAGCCAGTCTGACTTCCAGGACCAGGACAGGTTAGTGTACTCACTGTACTGTCTTTGTTACACTCACACTTTGTCCCCCTCCGTTCTGCTGCTGCCCCCCCCCCCCCCCTCCGTTCTGCTGCTGCTGTCCCCCCTCCGTTCTGCTGCTGCTGTCCCCGCCCTCCGTTTTGCTGCTGTCCCCCTCCATTCTGCTGCTGTCCTCCTCCGGTTTTCCTCCGTGTCCCCCTCTGTTCTTCCTCCGTGTCCCCCTCTGTTCTGCTGCTGTCCCCCTCCGTTCTTCCTCCGTGTCCCCCTCTGTTCTGCTGCTGCTGTCCCCCTCTGTTCTTCCTCCGTGTCCACCTCTGTTCTGCTGCTGCTGTCCCCCTCCGTTCTTCCTCCGTGTCCCCCTCCTTTCTGCTGCTGCTGTCCCCCTCCATTCTTCCTCTGTGTCCCCCTCCTTTCTGCTGCTGCTGTCCCCCTCCGTTCTTCCTCCGTGTCCCCCTCCTTTCTGCTGCTGCTGTCCCCCTCCGTTCTTCCTCTGTGTCCCCCTCCGTTCTTCCTCTGTGTCCCCCTCCGTTCTTCCTCTGTGTCCCCCTCCGTTCTTCCTCTGTGTCCCCCTCCGTTCTTCCTCTGTGTCCCCCTCCGTTCTTTCTCCGTGTCCCCCTCCGTTCTGCTGCTGCTGTCCCCCTCCGTTCTGCTGTCCCCCTCCGTTCTGCTGTCCCCCTCTGTTCTGCTGTCCCCCTCCGTTCTTCCTCCGTGTCCCCCTCTGTTCTGCTGCTGTCCCCCTCCGTTCTTCCTCCGTGTCCCCCTCTGTTCTGCTGCTGCTGTCCCCCTCTGTTCTTCCTCCGTGTCCACCTCTGTTCTGCTGCTGCTGTCCCCCTCCGTTCTTCCTCCGTGTCCCCCTCCTTTCTGCTGCTGCTGTCCCCCTCCGTTCTTCCTCTGTGTCCCCCTCCTTTCTGCTGCTGCTGTCCCCCTCCGTTCTTCCTCCGTGTCCCCCTCCTTTCTGCTGCTGCTGTCCCCCTCCGTTCTTCCTCTGTGTCCCCCTCCGTTCTTCCTCTGTGTCCCCCTCCGTTCTTCCTCTGTGTCCCCCTCCGTTCTTCCTCTGTGTCCCCCTCCGTTCTTCCTCTGTGTCCCCCTCCGTTCTTTCTCCGTGTCCCCCTCCGTTCTGCTGCTGCTGTCCCCCTCCGTTCTTCCTCCGTGTCCCCCTCTGTTCTGCTGCTGCTGTCCCCCCTCCGTTCTTCCTCCGTGTCCCCCTCCGTTCTGCTGTCCCCCTCTGTTCTGCTGCTGCTGTCCCCCTCCGTTCTTCCTCTGTGTCCCCCTCTGTTCTGCTGCTGCTGTCCCCCTCTGTTCTTCCTCCGTGTCCCCCTCTGTTCTGCTGCTGCTGTCCCCCTCCGTTCTGCTGTCCCCCTCCGTTCTGCTGTCCCCCTCCGTTCTGCTGTCCCCCTCTGTTCTGCTGTCCCCCTCCGTTCTTCCTCCGTGTCCCCCTCTGTTCTGCTGTCCCCCTTTATTCTTCCTCCGTGTCCCCCGCTGTTCTGCTGTCCCCCTTCATTCTTCCTCCATGTCCCCCTCCTTTCTATTGTCCCCCTCCGTTCTTCCCACGGTCCCCCGTCTATCCCACGGTCCCCCTGTCTATCCCACGGTCCCCCTGTCTATCCCACGGTCCCCCTGTCCATCCCACGATCCCCCTATCCATCCCACGGTCCCACGGTCCCCCTGTCCATCCCACTGCCCCTCTGACTACTCTGCGGCCCCTCTGACCACTCTGCAGGCTCTACAGGGCTGTGGCAGGGAGTGAGCAAGCAGTAGTGGAATAGGGCAGCCATGAGGTGGGTGGTGTGCTCTGCTTTTCCTAACATTCACCTGGCATGGATTAATGGCCATCACTCCTCAGGACTCTCTGCAGTGGGGCACTCTGGAGGTACTATCTGTGTGCCTCCAGAGTGCTCCCTTACTTCCTCCCCTTACTTTCTCCAGAGTGCCCCTTTACTTTCTCCAGAGTGCCCCTTAGTACAGTAGTACTAAGGACAGTAGTACTAAGGACAGTACAGTAGTACTAAGGGGGCACTCTGGAGGGGGATGTAAGGGGGCACTCTGGAGGGGGATGTAAGGGGGCACTGTGAAGGGGGGTGTAAGGGGGCACTCTGGAGGAGAATGTAAGGTGCACTCCAGAGGATGTTAAGGAGGCACTAAGGGGGCACCCTGGAGGATGTAAGGGGGCTCTGACTAAGTTAGTACCGCCAGACTGCCCCCTTACATCCCCCTTACAACCTCTAGGGTGCCCCCTTAGTGCCTCCAGAGTGCCCCTTTACTTTCTCCAGAGTGCCCCCTTACATCCTTCGGAGTGCCCCACCACCAAAGTGGTATAGCAGTGGCTGACAGACTATCAGGAGGTGGTATTGCACTCCTCTTCCTCCTCTCTCCACTAACTACCCCCCGCCATACACTCCACACTCCTCTCCTGTACATATTACCCCCCGCCATACACTCCGCACTCCTCTCCTGTACATATTACCCCCGCCATACACTCCACACTCCTCTCCTGTACATATTACCCCCCGCCATACACTCCGCACTCCTCTCCTGTACATATTACCCCCGCCATACACTCCGCACTCCTCTCCTGTACATATTACTCCCCCCCGCTATACACTCCGCACTCCTCTCCTGTACATATTACCCCCGCCATACACTCCGCACTCCTCTCCTGTACATATTACCCCCCGCCATTACACTCTGCATTCCCTATTTAACATTACCACATTCTGCACTATACAAGTCATCTCAGACTCTCTTTAACAGCACCCCCTTTAAGCCAATATTTAGCGCAATTTAAGACATGTCCACCGTTCACCGCGACGCGCTTTGCGCGCCATATTGTTGTTCCTGTTGTTGCCTAGGGCCCACTTTTGATCTTGCACACGGGTCCGCTGATTTCATACGCCCCTGCCCCAAAAATCGGCAAAGAAAATGTCAAAAATCATATTTGGGGGGGGGGGGGGGGTGTCCCTGAATGGCAGTTTTGAGATGTGGTCACCCTACTGGCAACAGGCACTATCTGGGACATCGCTAGTGACGCTAATACAGTGATCAGTAATAATACTGTACACTGTTGCTGTACTAATGACACTGGCTGGGAAGGGGTTAACATCTAAAGGCAATCAAGGGGTTAATTGTGTGCCCAACAATGTGAAATGTGTGCTGCTTTCACTTTAAAGCGGAGGTTCCGCGGCATTTTTTTTTTTTTTTTCCGCTTGCATGCAAAGTATTTTTAGATCACCAATTAGTACTCACGTGTTTGGTGACTTTAAACCTCCCCTGTCTTTTTTCTGGCAAAAAATGCACTTTTAAAATCAGCCGTCTGAATTTTCCATTTTGCTTGTGGGCATTTTGAAGCCCACAAGCACTGACTTCCTGGTGGTGGACGGTGTAATGCAGAAAAAGTTCCCCGGCGGATAAGGTTCCCCCCCCCTGTACTGCGCATGTGCGGCACGAACCTCAACTGAGTTTCCGAAAGTAGCCGAACAT
The DNA here is from genome assembly GCA_029206835.1 of Rana muscosa. Lineage (NCBI taxonomy): Eukaryota > Metazoa > Chordata > Amphibia > Anura > Ranidae > Rana > Rana muscosa. Next base: position 240,566,765 of record CM055124.1, read on the forward strand.
GTAGAGCTGCGAGTTGGCTCTACACGGCGCAATGACTAGGAGTCATGTAGAGCTGACTGCGCAGGCGCTGTGTAGAGCCGACTCGCAGCTCTTCATGTTCGGCTACTTTCGGAAACTCCGTTGAGGTTCGTGCCGCGCATGCGCAGTACAGGGGGGGGAACCTTATCCGCCGGGGAACTTTTTCTGCAGGACATGTCACATCTGGGCGAACTCCCAGATTACATTGCGGGTGAATAGAAACGCCTACTCCCGCGGGAGTGAGTACCCGGAAGACGAAATTGGAAATGACATTAGTACGGTATGTACTACATAAAAAAAAAAAAAAGTGGCTACTGTACATGTTCGTTCTTTAAGGAGTGTGCTTGTATATGGATGTTATTTTGCCTGAACCTCCGCTTTAATATCTTGCTGTTTTTTCTCCCTGCTTTTCAGGGAGAATAAGCAGCCAGATTGCTGTTCCTATGTACACAGAGTTCTGTGTGTTTGTACACACAGAACTCTGTATGTGATTGGACACAGCCGATTAGCTGATTCAGCCAAAATAGTTGGCTGAAATCTGCTGCCAAACTTCACAGCACAGGTCAGGCTGGGAGCGTGTGCATGTATGCCCCAAACCCGTAAGAAAGGCACGACCTACAAGTACATGATTGTGCCTGTACCCGCTGTCTGCTCGCAGCTGCTGCCTTGGCAGGAGATTGCATACTCCTTTGGAGTCCATATTACTACGGAAATGTATTTCGGGGCCACAACCACTTTCTCTAGCCTTTTTTTTTTGCACATACAGAACAGCTTTAAATAGCGGTACTAAGGCAGGAATAGTGTTACCACACAGGAAATTACAAACTAAGACCAAATTAAAGACACATTACACCTGGAAAACATGATTAACCACCTCGCGCCCGCCGTACGACTATATATGGCCGCAAGGTGGTTCCTAAATGCCGGGAGGCCGTCTTTTTACGGCCTCCGCTCCTCTGGCCACTGGGGGGCGCACGCACGTGCCCCGGCGCGTCACTGTAATGCCGATGCGCGTGCCTGGCGGCCGCGATGTCTGCCAGGTACCCGCGATCGGCCGTTACAGAGACAAGGACGTGGATCTGTGTGTGTAAACACAGATCCATGTCCTGTCAGGGAGAGGAGACCGATGCTGTGTCCCTTGTACATAGGGACAACCATCGGTCACCTCCCCCAGTCAGTCCCCTCCCCCCACAGTAGTAATCACGCCCAGGGCACACATTTAACCCCTTCCTCGCCCCCTAGTGTTAACCCCTTCCCTGCCAGTCACATTTATACAGTAATCAGTGCCATAGGTGTGCGCAGCCTGTTGCATTAGGGTGTGCACCTGAAAGCTCAAAAACACGATACCGATCTCTCACTGTGTTCATTCTGAAAGGGAAGGGGTCGGTTAATGAAATGACCCATTCCCCACTCATCCTGAAATATTATCTATGTGTGCCCACTACAGTAGCCAATGGGAAAGGAGGGAAGCCAGCCATGCTGTGGGAGGGGGCACCGGGCAGCAGGGGGAATCTGCACTGCAGGGAGTGATTAGGGTGTGCCTGGGCACACCTGGCACACCCTGTGTGCACGCCTATGATCAGTGCATATTTATAGCACTGTTCGCTGTATAAAATGTGAATGGTCCCAAAATAATGTCAAAAGTGTCCGCTGTGCCCACGAAAAAAAATCACTGATCACCGCCATTACTAGTAAAAAAAAAACTACCCCCTATTTTGTAAACGCTATAACGTTTGCGCAAACCAATCAATAAACGCTGATTGCAATTTTTTTTTAACCAAAAATATGTAGAAGAATACGTATCGGCCTAAACTGAGGAAAAATGTATTTATTTATTTTTTTAATTTGGGATATTTATTATAGCAAAAATAAAAAAATATTGTGTTTTTTTCAAAATTGTCGCTCTTTCTTTGTTTATAGCGCAAAAAATAAAAACCGCAGAGGTGGTCAAATACCACTAAAAGAAAGCTCTATTTGTGGGAAAAAAAGGATGTCAATTTTGTTTGGGAGCCACGTCGCACGACCGCGCAATTGTCATTCAAAGCGTGACAGTGCCGAAAGCTGAAATTTCGCCTGGGCAGGAAGGGGGTATATGTGCCCAGTAAGCAAGTGGTTAATCCATAAAGAAATATAATAACGTTAAAATGGCATATTAATAAAAAGAGCTTAAAGAGGAACTGCAGTCAGCTCACATAAATCTGTAATAAAAACATCTTTGCCATTCTGAAGCTTCCCTCCAACCACTTTGCGTAGTATTTTATATATACTGTGATTCTGTACTTGCCAAATATGCTGCAGAAATCTCCCTCCACTAAGTCTGGCTACAATCATTTTAACTGTGGGCATCTGAAGCTGCTGTCTGTTCACTTCCTGGATTTACACAGACACACACCTCCAGCTCTGCAGCTCTCATTGGCCCTCTTATGACTCATCCCCCCTCCCTGGCAAACGAGAGAGAGAGAGAGAGAGCTGTGTATGATGTCATAAGCCTAGGCTAATGACCAGACAAGAAACAGGAAGTGGGCTCTATAAAAAAGGTATTAACTGTCAAAATGTTTTTCTATCCAAAGTTAAAACAAGTGCAGGAGATTTAATAGATGGAAAGATGAAAAAATTACTGAAGTTCCGCTTTAATTTCATTACAAGGGTAATAATAATCTTTAGCCACTAGATGGAGACATCTTACTGAATTTGCATAGGGACACATAATAATAATAATAATAATAATAATAATAATAATAATAATAAATAAGCCTGTACAAGAAATACATTGTAACAGATTAGTATCCAATAAGTATCAAAATATTAATGAATGGTGCTGTGATCAGTAAACTGATACAACAAAGGGATACAAGGAGTCTTCCCATAAGTAGGTATAAAACAAGAACAATATCTTAAAGAGGAACTGCAGTCTGCTCACATAATTTGTAATAAAAACATCATTGCCATTCTGAAGCTTCCCTCCAACCACTTTGCATATTATTTTATATATATAGTTGAACTTTGGATTACAAGCATAATCCGTTCCAGGAGAATGCTCGTAATCCAAAGCACTCGCACCCCTGCCGCGAGCTCCGTGCCCACGGACTCAATGTCCACCGGTGTCCCACGATCGTGTCACGGAGCTGCAGAACAGGGAGATGCCTATGTAAACAAGGCATTTCCCTGCTCAGCCTTGTGACAGGACAGTGATCTACTGCTCCCTGTCATCAGGAGCAGTGATCACTGTCTTTGTTTGGGTACAACGTTGCACGACTGCGCAATTGTCAGTTAAAACGACTCAGTGCCGAAATCGCAAAAAATGGCCTGGTCATTGGGCAGCCAAATCCTCTGGGGCTGAAGTGGTTAATAAACCTCCCTTTGAAAAAAATGGGGGAGAGCAAAGCTTGGGACTTTGTGTGGGACGTGATGAGCAGATCACGCCACCATCCCTGATACATATGAAGGAAGAGGGGGGGGGGGGGGTTTGGACTTTGAATGAGGTGTGCATGGTGGGACCAGTCACATTCACATAGGTGCAAACATATGTATGTTTATTGGACCAATGATCGACATGACATAAAGACATTGTTGCATACATAGAACATGAGTGTTATTCAAGTACATAATAAGCAGCATATATGACAACATGGCATAACAAATAAAATAGTACTGGCGTATCCTCCTTGTGCTGGGATAAACCATAACAAAAAAAATAAATAAATGGAATATCAGAGAGGGTAAAACCATCTAAAATAATCGATGTATGTTGGATGCATCAAAGTTGGGCTCAACGCATTTCATGGACTTCTGTCCACTCCTCAGGAGCCAGGTGCATCTATATTCTATAAAAGAATGTAGATACCCATATTGTATGGTTAGAATGCCCATATAAGGAAGGAAAAATGATTTAAAAGTAACTGGCCATGCCAAAATTATACTCACATATAACCCTTTGATTGAAAAGCCTGTGTCCTGCGATCTAGCTGTTCCCTGAACTTTACAAGGTATTTACTGGCAGAAAAAAAAAATGTTTTACTATCCAAAGTTAAAACAAAAAAGGGCAGAAGATTTAATAGATGAAAAGTTGAAAAAATTACTGAAGGTCTGCTTTAACCAGTTGTCAACCGGCCGGCGTCAAATGACGGCGGCAGGAAGACACTGTTATTCTGGGCGGACGTCATATGAAGTTGCGCCTTTAAAATCCACTAGGGGGCGCGCGCGCCGCCGCGTCACTGGGGACCCGTTGCGCGTGCCCGGCGGCCGCGATGGCCGCCGGGCACCCACGATTGCCCAGTATTCAAGCAGGACAGTGGATCTGTCTGGGAGAGGAGACCGATGGTGTGTCCCTTGTACATAGGGACAACCATCGGTCACCTCCCCCAGTCAGTCCCCTCCCCCCACAGTAAGAATCACTGATAGGGAACACATTTAACCCCTTCCTCGCCCCCTAGTGTTAACCCCTTCCCTGCCAGTCATGTTTATACAGTAATCAATGCATTTTTATAGCACAGATCGCTGTGTTGCTTTTTAAATATAATATTTAATATTCAATATCTCAACGATATATGATATGGGTTAAATAAGAGTTCTTTGGACAAGAATTGAAAGCTTCAATATAATAAGCATTTATTAAAGAATTGTTATTAGTCCATCTAATACACCGCAAACACAGAGTCTTAGGCAAGGGAGTAAATATTAGTTTCAAACACAAAGTATGTAAATATTAGTATTAGGTTACAATACAGAGTATATACACATTACATTACAAATAGACAGACAAACATAGGAACAATGCAAGCATACTGTAAGTGCTGGGAGATGGTCTGATAATTACCTATAATCATGATTCCTGGACCCAGGTCACCTCATCTCTCCTCCTCTGCTGATTGGGGTGGTCCTTTTATGAAGCCCTCTCCCATTGACTAACACAGGGTGGCTACGATTGGTTGCTGTTATCTCTCTCTTCCCTCCTGCCGTTATATTAATTTCCCACATTAGCCCACTCTTTACTGGAATTTAGTGATAATTGGATTTAAAGATAATTTAATTAAACCAGAGGTTGTTAACTTCCCTTGAATGGGGCACTTAGCTATGCATGGAACTTAGCCGTGGCCAATTACCCCTTAAATGGATATTGGTTCGTTAACAGGCGAGAATACACATGCCTTTATCTAGCGAATAAAGGAGGTGCCGCATAGATCAGAAGTTTCAGCTGTTACCTCTCTCTGGCTTGTTTGAATACTAAATTACCTCGTCAGACCATACGACTCCTCAGCACTTGGTCACCCCGCATTCATGCATATTCAAGAGAGGACAGGTAATTAGATTGCCCTCACTCCCAGTTTGTCAGCTGAGTTAACCCTTTACAGACACATATTTTATACTACACATTTCACTTCTAACTTATATATACATATATGAACAGATATTTCCCATTTACAATGGAAATTATTCATAAACATTCTCATAAGGCAACAGCTGTATAAATGTGAATGGTCCCAAAAATGTGTCAAAAGTGTCCGATGTGTCTGCCGCAATATCGCAGTCACAATAAAAATTGCTGATTGCCGCCATTACTAGTAAAAAAAAATAATAATAATAAAAATGCTATAAATCTATCCCCTATTTTGTAGACGCTATAACTTTTGCGCAAACCAATCAATATACGCTTATTGCGGATTTTTTTACCAAAAATATGTAGAAGAATACGTATCAGCCTAAACTGAGGAAAATGTAAAAAAAAAAAAAAAAAAAGGATATTTATTATAGCAAAAAATATTATGTTTTTTTTCCAAACTTGTCGCTTTTCTTTTGTTTATAGCGCAAAAAATAAAAGCCGCAGGGATGATCAAATACCACCAAAAGAAAGCTCCATTTGTAGGAAAAAAAGGACGCAAATTTCGTTTGGGTACAATATTGCATGTCCGTACAATTGTCATTCAAAATGTGACAGCGCTGAAAGCTGAAAAATGGCTTGGGCAGGAAGGGGGTGAAAGTGCCCAGTATTGAGGTGGTTAAAGAGGAACTTCACTTGTCACCTTCCTTTTCTAAACCCCCACCTTTAATAAGGTGTATAATGTATAAGAAGGACTTTAGAGAAGGGTAATGCGTTAGAATACGATATCTTTAGTATGTACATATTATTGGGACTAGTTGCCCAAAATGGCCCAGGCAATGTGATGGGGTGGAGAAATTGATGGTATATATTGTGACAGCAGGAAGGTAAAGTCACCTGGTTGCATCCAGGGGGGTAGATATATTTCGCCCAGATTCAGGCTTTACGCCGACTTATACAACTAGGTGGAGAGTTGTATAAGGCTAGTGGGCTCATGGATGACTCATACCTCTAGGGAGAGGGCTGGGCGTCGTGCAGACAGGGAGTTGATGAGACCAGCTGAAGCTTGTCAGCTCATTTAGGCCTCTATAAGAACTCCCAGCTTCATTAGATGTTAGCTCATGCCTGGAACCAGACCTGTGTGGACTGTCTAGGGAGAGTGAACCCCTGTGCGGTGAGACAAAGCCTGTGTGGCTATTTGCTTGGACATTTAAAACCAGGGACTTAGGGACTAGGACAGCACTAGGCTGATCCCAGTTGTTAGTTAGGAAACCTGTATGTTTAGTCAGAGGTCAACTTGACCAGGATTTATTTTGGTTATGTTTCTTTTGCTTTGCTGTGTTTTGTCACTGTAAATAGAAAATAAACCGCACCTTTTTGATTTTGAAAACCACAACCTCCGTTTGCTGGGCCTGTTTTGTGTGGGGAGCCCATCCCGGGGGTCACACACACCCGCTGCCGAGCTAACCCCCTCACAGTTGGTGGAGAACCAGTGGCAGTTTTTTTTTAAGCCAGCATGGAGGAGATACTGAAACAGCTGGCTCTAGCAAATGCCAATCAACAGCAGACAAATGCAGGTTTGCAAAGGAGCCTTGCAGCCCAGCAGCAAGCTCATCAACAGAGCCTTGCAGCCCAGCAGCAAGCTCACCAACAGAGTCTGGAAGCTCAGCAACAAGCCCAGCAGCAATCTGAGGCCCGCTTCATAGACCTGTTACAGAAGCAAGAGCAGAGACTACAACAAATGGAAGCAGTAATGCAGCAACGTCCGCAGACCAGTGAGGAAAGCCGTCCCACTAATACCGCGTCCTTTGGGGTGAGTCGTTTATTGACAAAAATGACTGGAGAGGATGATCCAGAGGTATTTTTGACCACATTTGAAAGGACCGCTGAAAGAGAAAAGTGGCCTGAGGAGCAGTGGGCTGGACTGGTGGCTCCTCTGTTAACTGGTGAATCGCAGAAAGCTTACTATGACCTAGAGCCTAACCAAGCAAAAGACTATGTGATGCTAAAAGCTGAAATTTTGGCAAGGCTGGGTGTCACCCAGGCTGTCCGGGCTCAGCGTGTGCATAACTGGACTTTCCAGCTTGGAAAACCCCCCAGGTCTCAAATGTATGATCTCATTCACCTGAGCAGAAAGTGGCTACAGCCAGAGACTTTGTCCGCACCAAAGATTGTGGAACGTGTTGTAATGGATCGGTTTTTGAGAGCCCTTCCTACTGCCATCCAAAAGTGGGTAAGCCATGGAGACCCAGAGACGGCCGATGGTCTTGTGGATCGTGTGGAGAAATACTTGGCTACAGAGAACCTGACGGCCTCTTCCAGAGACACTCTGACTTTCCACCCTAAGACCAGACCATCCCCAGGGGCGGATAAGAGGATTCCAAGGGGTGAGGGTGGAGAGAGTGAGAGGGTGGGAGCTCTACCCCAAGTTTGGCGAGAACAGCCTGGGAAATCAGCGGCTCAAGAGGCGGCAAGAAGGATCGTTTGCTACCGCTGCCGGCAAGCGGGACATATTGCAGCCAATTGCCCGGTTGTGGAGGAACCCATGCAGTGTGACTTTCTGACGGGCAGACGTCAGTCGCTGTGTGCGACAGTCGCATGCACTGCCATTCGAGGAACTGAGAAACATTTATGCAAAATGTGTGTTAATGGTAGAAATGTTGTGGTATTGCTGGATTCAGGTAGCCTTGTGACCCTGATAAAGGCTGAGTTAGTTAAAACAGAGGTCTCTGGGAATAGCAAGGTAGCTGTTATTTGTGTGCATGGGGACACCCGAGAGTATCCAGTGACTACAGTGTGTTTCGAGACCCCCAAAGGTACCCTCTCTCATCCAGTGGGCTTAGTATCTCAGTTACCGCATGACGCCATTGTGGGAAGGGATTTTCTGAAGTTCTGGGAACTGTGGGATGATCCTGAGCCCCTCACTGGTGCCCCTAGGTACCAGGAATGTGATAGCCAGAACTCCCCTGAGAGTGGTGAGGACTCTCCGGAATTTCCCTTATCAGTATTGGCAGGGGAGACTCAAGAAACTGGAGAGGAGCCCACCTCCTCAGACGAAAACCTACCGTCTGTGGAGTTTTCTGATCTTGAGGTTCACAGGGAAAACTTTGCCACAGAACAGTTGAAAGACCCCGCCCTAATAAAGGCACGGGAAAACGTAGTGAAAATAGATGGCGAGTTAGTGAACCCAGATAATACCTGCACTTACCCATACTTCAGCGTAGAGAAGGACCTACTGTATCGGGTGGCAAAAAGGGCAGAAGAAACCGTTGAGCAGCTTGTGGTGCCCAAACCTTACAGGAAGTTGGTGTTGGAGTTGGCCCACGGGCACATTCTTGGAGGTCATCTGGGGACAGAGAAAACCCGAGAGAGGGTATTACAGAGATTCTATTGGCCGGGGGTGATGAAGGACGTAGAAAATTATTGTTCCTCCTGCCCTGTGTGTCAGAGGTTGGCCCCGATGCCACATTTCCGTAGCCCGCTGGTCCCTCTACCCATCATTGAGGTCCCGTTTGAGAGGATCGCCATGGATTTGGTAGGTCCTATAATCAAGTCCGCTAGGGGGCACCAGTACATATTAGTTATAATGGACTATGCCACCCGTTATCCAGAAGCGATCCCTCTCCGAAATACCTCGGCCAAAACCATAGCCAAAGAGCTATCTCTTGTTTTTAGCCGGGTGGGTATTTGTAAAGAACTGCTTACGGACCAAGGTACACCCTTTATGTCCCGGGTTATGAAAGAGCTGTGTAAATTGTTCAAAGTGACGCAATTGCGTACGTCTGTGTATCACCCCCAAACCGATGGGCTGGTTGAAAGATTCAACAAAACCCTAAAACAAATGTTGAAGAAAGTGGTGGATAGAGATGGAAAGGATTGGGACTGTTTACTTCCTTATTTGATGTTTGCTATTAGGGAGGTGCCCCAATCCTCTACGGGATTCTCCCCCTTTGAGTTACTGTATGGGAGACACCCAAGAGGGCTGTTGGATATTGCCAAGGAAACTTGGGAAAGTGAGAGTTCTCCCCACAGGAGTGTGATTGAGCATGTCGCCCTGATGCAAGATCGAATTGCACAGGTAATGCCCATCGTGAAGGAACATTTGGCCCAAGCGCAGTTGGCACAGCAGAGAGTGTACAACCGTGGAGCCAAGACCCGTACCTTTTCCCCGGGGGATAGGATATTGGTACTTGTCCCTACGGTTGAAAGTAAATTCCTTGCCAAATGGCAAGGCCCCTACGAGATAATGGAAAAAGTGAGCGAAGTGAATTACAAGGTCAGACAACCAGGAAGGCGAAAGCCCGAACAGATCTATCACGTTAATCTGTTGAAAGCCTGGAGGGATAGAGAGTCCCTAGTCGCAGACACTTGGTCACCAGCTCAAACTGGTTGCGTGTGTCATGGATATGCATTAATGTCTGTCTGCCATCTTACCTTCCTCCTCATGTGTTCATCTAGAGACCAGACCTCCTTCACCTGGCTTCCTTTATAATCTCCTCCCAGCCTGACTCCACCCCAGGCCCTATCACTGAACACTATATTAACCTGTGCACTGCAAGCCTGCTTTGCTGATCAACGTGTTTGTTAGGCATTGTGTGTTTGGGTTCCTGCCTGCCGTGTGCTACGTCTGTCTCTCTGTTACGTTATTGGCTTGTCCCCGACCATCCCTGTCTGCTCGTGACCCTTGACCTTCGGCTCGTTCTTCGTTATCCTTGTCTGCTTGTGGCCCCTGACCTTCGGCTTGTTATTCGGTTCTCTCTATCGTGTGCCGCTGCTTCCCCTTATCCTACGGGGCGTGAGCTAGGAAACTCCAGGGGCCGCGACCTGGTCCCAGCCTGCAGCGTAACATCCTCACCACTAGAGGCCCTGGAGAAGACCAGCTGGGTCTTAGACTCCGCGCCCTGGGGAATCTTGGCTCTCGCTTCCGTTGGGATCCCGGTTGTGCTCCTCTGGTCCCGCTTTCCACAACCACCCAGTTTCCTACCCACAGAAGCCAGCCATAGGGTTCACTACCTCGCGGTGCACTCCTGTCCCCCTACGGTGTGCATCTGTCACCTGGCCACAGGTGACCCTGACAGTTTGATCAGCCATGGACCCGGCTGACATCCCGATCCCCGCGGATGATCCATTGCAGGGCATAGTCCACAGACTTGAAACCCAGGAATCGAATCAGACTGAGGTGATGCGATTCCTCCAGGATCTGGCTTCTCGATTCGAGCAGCTTCAGGCCTCCTTGGGAACCCCGAATCCGCAACCTCAAGTACAACCAGCGGTGGTACCTATCGCACCAGTCGCAGCCACACACTCACTAATACTGCCAGCTCCGTTCCGTTTCTCTGGGGACTCCAAGGCCTGCAGAGGGTTTCTTAGCCAATGCACGATTCATTTTGAGCTTCAGCCTCAAAACTTTCTGTCTGATAGGGCAAAGGTAGCCTATATCATTTCCCTCCTCTCCGGTGAAGCTTTAGCCTGGGCAGCCCCTCTGTGGGAACTGAATGATCCAGTGGTTTCTAGCCTGTCTGGCTTCTTGAAACTTTTTCGGAATATCTTTGAAGAACCGGCTCGTGTCTCTTCAGCGGCCAGCGCCCTTCTACGTCTCCGCCAAGAGTCTGCTTCAGTGGGACAGTACGCCCTTAATTTCCGCATACTGTCGGCTGAGTTGAGCTGGAACAATGAGGCCTTAGTCGCAACCTTTTTGCATGGCCTTTCTGATAGAGTGAAGGATGAATTAGCAGGAAGAACCATCCCCACTGATCTGGACGGAGTTATCTCCTTGTGTAACCAGATCGATATTCGCTTTCAGGAAAGGACCCTAGAAAAGCGGCGCCAGCACTCCTTGGTCCTTAGTCAGCCTGAGCTCCCCTCTCCTCGACCCGTGGAGCATCTCCTGCCAGCTGAGGAACCCATGCAGCTGGGCAGGACCAGGCTATCCCCAGAGGAACGTGCTAGGCGCAGAAATCTAGGCCTGTGTCTCTACTGTGGGGGCAAAGGTCATTTTCGTGACACTTGCTCTCTTTGTCCAGAAAAACGTTTGGGTCCACTTCATCTGGAAAGTGGAGTATTGGACCCAGAAATATCACCTTCCCCTTCTCGTCTTCTGCTTTCTGTGTTCCTTCATGTTGGTGCTTCTTCTCATTCGGTCTCAGCATATCTGGATTCCGGAGCCGCTGGTAATTTCATGGACTGGGAAATCGCATCGTCCATGAGACTTACTCTTTTGCCCCTCACCACGCCATTGGTGGTCTTGGCGATTGATGGTACTATTCTCCCAGGGGGACCTATCCGCTTCCAGACCCTCCCTGTTAAGATGTCGGTGGGTACACTCCACCAGGAGTGGATATCCTTCCTTATCTTACCCAAGGCCTCAACGCCTATAATTTTGGGTCTCCCATGGTTACAGCTCCATTCTCCTCATGTGGACTGGACTACTGGACAGATCCTGGCTTGGGGTCCCTCCTGTTCCTCGTCCTGCCTACCCAAGGTTGCCCCCTGTGAATCTGAGCCGGTCATTCATTCCAGGTTGCATAACCATTTACATTTCTCTGTCCCTAACCACCCTTGGACGCACAGCCAGGCTAGCTTGTCTACAAGTCCTGCAGTCGCTACGTCTTGCGATGCGATTCAGGTAGTCGCTACACCTGACTCAGCTATTCACTCTGCCTCTGTACTAGTTATGCCAGTCCAGCCCATGCCCAGTGAGCCTCTCACTTTTTCTTGTTCGGGACATTCTGCTTGTCCTTCAGCTATTCAGCTTGACTCCGGCGACATGTCACCTTCTAACCAACCTGACTTCAGGGTTCCACTGACATCTGCCCAGTCTGATGGTCCTGTGCAAGATGACCAGTTCCCCTTTAAGGGTCTAGGGGACCCTCCTCAGATTCCTGTTGATCGTCTCATGCCCTTGCTTATTCCTAGAGAGCCTTTGGTCCTCAATATATCTTCTTGTCATCTCCCTACCTCGTTTTCAGTCTCTGAGGATAATCTTAAGTACGAGGTTAGACAAGTTCTGGATTCTCGGCTCTGCAGAGGCATTCTTCAGTACCTTGTGCATTGGAGAGGTTTTGGTCCTGAGGAGGCGTCTTGGATCGCTGCATCTGATGTCGCTGCACCTCATCTGTTGAGAAGGTTTCATCAGAGATTTCCCTTTAAGCCTGGGTCCAGGCGGGGGAGGGCCCATAAGAGGGAGGGTACTGTCATGGATATGCATTAATGTCTGTCTGCCATCTTACCTTCCTCCTCATGTGTTCATCTAGAGACCAGACCTCCTTCACCTGGCTTCCTTTATAATCTCCTCCCAGCCTGACTCCACCCCAGGCCCTATCACTGAACACTATATTAACCTGTGCACTGCAAGCCTGCTTTGCTGATCAACGTGTTTGTTAGGCATTGTGTGTTTGGGTTCCTGCCTGCCGTGTGCTACGTCTGTCTCTCTGTTACGTTATTGGCTTGTCCCCGACCATCCCTGTCTGCTCGTGACCCTTGACCTTCGGCTCGTTCTTCGTTATCCTTGTCTGCTTGTGGCCCCTGACCTTCGGCTTGTTATTCGGTTCTCTCTATCGTGTGCCGCTGCTTCCCCTTATCCTACGGGGCGTGAGCTAGGAAACTCCAGGGGCCGCGACCTGGTCCCAGCCTGCAGCGTAACATCCTCACCACTAGAGGCCCTGGAGAAGACCAGCTGGGTCTTAGACTCCGCGCCCTGGGGAATCTTGGCTCTCGCTTCCGTTGGGATCCCGGTTGTGCTCCTCTGGTCCCGCTTTCCACAACCACCCAGTTTCCTACCCACAGAAGCCAGCCATAGGGTTCACTACCTCGCGGTGCACTCCTGTCCCCCTACGGTGTGCATCTGTCACCTGGCCACAGGTGACCCTGACAGCGTGATTCCTGAGGTTGGAATAGCAGCCACCTTGTCACAACCCCAACAACAGGAGGTTAAGGAGTTTGTGCTTCGCAACAAGGAGGTATTCTCTGAGCTGCCGGGACAAACATCTGGGGTAGAGCATGACATCATTACCCCGCCCGGTGAAAGGGTGAAGTTAAAACCCTATCGGATCCCAGAGGCTCGACGGGAGGCAATACGGGAGGAAGTACAGAAAATGCTGAACTTAGGGGTGATAGAGGAGTCCCAAAGTGATTGGTCTAGTCCCATCGTGTTGGTGCCTAAACCGGATGGGAGCTGGCGATTTTGTAACGATTTTTGTCAGTTGAACAAAGTTACAAAATTTGACACCTACCCCATGCCACGTATAGATGAGTTGATCGACCGGCTGGGAACAGCCCGATACATGACGACTCTTGACCTCACAAAAGGGTATTGGCAAATCCCCCTGGCCAAGTCGGCCAAAGAGAAAACCGCATTTGTAACCCCAGACGGGGCGTTCCAATATAAAAGAATGCCGTTCGGGTTACAGAATGCGCCGGCCACATTCCAGCGGAAAATGGACCAGATGCTGAGGCCCCATCGGAAGTATGCTGCGGCTTACCTGGATGACGTAATTGTCCATAGCACAGATTGGGCCTCACATCTGCCAAAAGTGCAAGCAGTCCTGGACTCTGTTCGGGAAGCGGGGTTTATGGCTAACCCCAAGAAGTGTACCATTGGGCAGGAGGAGGCCAAATATCTTGGGTACACCATTGGGAGGGGAGTAATAAAACCCCAACTCAACAAAGTCGAGGCCATCCAGAGTTGGCCACGTCCTAACAGCAAGAAGCAGGTACGAGCCTTTCTGGGAATCGCTGGGTATTATCGGCAATTCATTCCCCACTTTGCTTCTAAGGCTGTGCCCCTAACCAACCTGACGAAGGGGAAAGGGTCGGTCATGATTAAATGGACCCCCGAGGCTGAGGCAGCATTCCAATTCTTGAAACAAGCCTTATGTAGCCAGCCAGTGTTGTACTCACCCGACTTCTCTAAAGACTTTGTCGTACAAAGTGATGCGTCAGATGTGGGGTTAGGAGCAGTATTGTCCCAGGTCTGGAACGGGGAAGAGCACCCAGTCATTTACCTCAGCAGGAAGTTGAAGTCCCATGAGGTAAATTACGCCACCGTTGAAAAGGAGTGTTTAGCGGTGAAGTGGGCTCTAGATTCCCTTCGGTACTACCTGCTAGGTAGGCACTTTGACATGGTTACGGATCACGCTCCGTTAAAGTGGATGGCTCAAAACAAGGAAACAAATAGAAGAGTGAATAGGTGGTTCCTGGCCCTCCAGGAATTCAACTTCACAGTAAAGCATCGCCCTGGCGTTCAAATGGGGAATGTGGATGCTTTGTCTCGAGTACATGAATGCCTGATTGCTGGTGTTCCAACCCCGAGGTTAAAACAAGAGGGGGGGGTATGTGACAGCAGGAAGGTAAAGTCACCTGGTTGCATCCAGGGGGGTAGATATATTTCGCCCAGATTCAGGCTTTACGCCGACTTATACAACTAGGTGGAGAGTTGTATAAGGCTAGTGGGCTCATGGATGACTCATACCTCTAGGGAGAGGGCTGGGCGTCGTGCAGACAGGGAGTTGATGAGACCAGCTGAAGCTTGTCAGCTCATTTAGGCCTCTATAAGAACTCCCAGCTTCATTAGATGTTAGCTCATGCCTGGAACCAGACCTGTGTGGACTGTCTAGGGAGAGTGAACCCCTGTGCGGTGAGACAAAGCCTGTGTGGCTATTTGCTTGGACATTTAAAACCAGGGACTTAGGGACTAGGACAGCACTAGGCTGATCCCAGTTGTTAGTTAGGAAACCTGTATGTTTAGTCAGAGGTCAACTTGACCAGGATTTATTTTGGTTATGTTTCTTTTGCTTTGCTGTGTTTTGTCACTGTAAATAGAAAATAAACCGCACCTTTTTGATTTTGAAAACCACAACCTCCGTTTGCTGGGCCTGTTTTGTGTGGGGAGCCCATCCCGGGGGTCACACACACCCGCTGCCGAGCTAACCCCCTCACAATATATATTTGTTATTATAGTACAGGTGCATTAATCTTCAGATTATAAAGAGCTGAATGAGCGCCAAGTTGGATACACCCTTAGATTATATATGAATGGACTGGGCAGGATGGATGGCAGCAGAAATAAATCTTGACAAAGCCTTTGAATTCATGTGAAACAGCCGTTGGAAATGCGCTGGTTCCTTAATCCTTAATCTTTTGTATCTGAGTAATAAAGCGGAAAAAAACCTGAGAGTGCTTGGGTTTATCTGCTGAATGTGGAAATGCTCCGGTTTTGCCCGTTTCACAATATTTCAGGATATCTAATGTTGATTAGTAAGCAACCAATGACTGGGAACTTATAGAGTGGAACCTCGGTTTAAGAGTAACTTGGTTTCAGGGCAATTTGATTTGCGAGTAACTTTTAAAAAAAAATTCTGACTCGGTTTGCGAGTGTTGTCTCGCAAGATGAGCAGAATTCAACCTAATAGGGCCTGCAGTACCGCATTTGACCTGACGTGCAGGGGCGCCAGAGCCGAGCAGAGCCGAACAGCGGCGATCGCAGCCGATCGCCGCCGGTCGGCAGTGCTCGGAAAGACACGGAAATACACAAAAATACTCAGTTTCGGAGCCTTTCCGACGTTTGTTGAGGTCAGCCGACGTGTCCTCTGGCCTTTCCGGACGTTTCCAAAGCTCTCCGGTGCCCCCCACCTCTGGCCGGATGCGGTATTGCATCCCATTAAAGTTAATGCGGAACAAATTATTTTCGTTTCCATTGACTTCAATGGGAAAACCCGCTTTGATATGCGAGTACTTTGGATTACGAGCATACTCCTGGAACGGATTATGCTCGTAATCCGAGGTTTTACTGTATATGAATTTATGACTATAGGATGACACTGTACTGTAGGAAAAATGGTGGCTAAAGACAATATAGCCATCTGCATGCTCAGTTATTACATTGTGTTTTGTAGCAATACGGGGGCTCCTTATGTGATGCAGAAACACCAAATTTACGCTCTGTATATAGTATGAGTTCTCTCACCATAGGAGTCATTTCAAGTCAAGAACCATGGAAAAATTAGGAATATCGGTCTAAAGTTGGCCATACACTTATAGATTTCCAAATAAAAGTGGGCACGAATACCAGGGGATGCCACTAGGACCACCAGGGATGTCACCACCAGGTATGCCACCCTAGACCACCAGGGATGCCAATCAGTGCCCACAATGGATGCCAATCAGTGCCCACAATGGGCATCACTGAATGGCATCAGTGACATACATTACAGTACATCCATGCCCATCCGTGCCGCCTATCAGTGCCCATCCGTGCAGCCTATCAGTGCCCATACGTGCCGCCTATCAGTGCCACCCATCAGTGCCACATATTAGTGCCCATCATCAGTGCCCATCAATGCCACCTCATCGGTGCCTATCAGTGCCGCCTTATCAGTGCCCCTCAGTGCAGCCCCATCAGTGAAGGAGGAAACGTACTTATTTACAAAGTTTTGTAAATGAAACAAAAAAATAAAAATAAAAATTCAAAATTTTCGGTCTTTTTTTTATTTGTTTAGCAGAAAATAAAAATACCAGAGGTGATCAAATACCACCAAAAGAAAGCTCTATTTGTGGGAACAAAATTATAAAAATTTAGTTTGGGTACAGTGTTGTATGACCGCGCAATTGTCATTCAAAATGTGACAGCGCTGAAAGCTGAAAATTGGTCTGGGCAGGAAGGTGTATAAGTGCCCAGTATTGAAGTGGTTAAAGCGGAGGTCCACCGATTTTTTTTTTTTTTTAAAGTCAGCAGCTACAAATACTGCAGCTGCTGACTTTTACAAAATGGACACTTACATGTCCTGGAGTCCAGCGATCTCGGCTTGTCTCTCGGCTACCACCACCGCCATCCTCGGTGAGGGAATCGGGAAGTGAAGCATTGCGGCTTCACTGCCCGGTTCCCTACTGCGCATGCGTGAGCCGTGTTACGCTATCCTACTGGTCCCCATTGTGTACTGGGAGCTGTGTGTTTCCCAGAACACAGCGGGGGGGGGGGGGGAGTGGTGTGACGGGAGTCACTGCCCGAAACTGGGTGAAAATACCTGTATTATTACAGGTATCTGCACCCCCCTCCCCCTGAAAGGTGCCAAATGTGACACCAGAGGGGGGGAGGGTTCCTTTCCTCTCAAGGCCCACTTTATGCAGACACCATTGTTCCTCTGCCACAGAACACACAAGAGGAGAGAGAGGAGGAGGAGGAGGAGGAGGAGGAGGAGGAGGAGGATTCTGGCAGTTTTGAAGGCATTGAAGCAAAGAAAGACATAAGTCAAACAGTAAAGCCCTGTACACACGATCGGATTTCCTATGGATTCCAATCTGATGGATTTTACCATCGGAATTCCGATGAAGCTGACTTCCATCAGTCTTGCCTACATACCATCAGTCAAAAATCCGACCGTCCCAAACGCGGTGACTTAAAAAACTCTGACGAGCCGAGAAAAATGAAGTTCAATGCTTCTGAACATGCGTCGACTTGATTCTGAGCATGCGTGGGTTTTTTCTCCGATGGAGTTCCACACAGACGATCGGAATTTGCTATTGTTTTTTTTTCCCATCGGATAAATTTAAAACATGTTCTATTTTTAATCACTGAAGGAAAAAAGACCGATGGGGCCCACACACGATCGGTTTGTCCAATGAAAAAAGTCCATCGGACTTCGGACAAAGACATCGGACAATTAACACCCAAAGACCAATTTTTCCACACCTGTTTGACAGGTGTATATCATTGCAATTTTTGACAGCAAGGGCAATTCTTACTTTCATCAAGAGTACCTCTATAGGATTACGGTGTAAAAGCGCCACCAATACCCAAAGACCAATTTTTCCGCAACCTGTTACTTCTATCCAAAGTCTGTGGCAGAGACACCAGAATTTATCCAAAAAATCTTTATCTTGTTCCCAGTGCACTACATTGAGGCCTGATCATACAGACTGGCTCCCCAAGCCGTTGCTTACAAAATAAAGAAAGCTTGCAAGGAAAATGTCATTTTTTGGGCTTTATATAAATGCAATTATTATTGCAGATGCTTCTATGCAGAGTACAGATGTGCCACGTTACAGGTGGACTAGTGGGACCCCCCAGGCACAACTATATTGAAAGGATTTTTTTATTTTTATGCTTTCACTTTAAGCATCAATAAATTACTGCTTATTTAAAAATGACGTATTTTACAACCTTTTTTTTTATAAGTGATACATGTCCCTCAGGGCAGTACCCAGACCCCCATAACCATTGTATGCCCAATTACTTGCGTATAAGCCTTCAAAATAGGCACTTTTGATTTTTCACGAATGGGTCCCATAGATTTCAATGGGGTTCGTTATTCGGTTCCAAAGTTTCATGATGCTCGAAAGTTCTGATGCAAACCGAAGAGGGGGTCATTACGGCCCATCCCTATTGCCAAGTCAAGATGTGCCATGCTAATAGACTCGTACCCAAAAAGACTGAGTGCTGTAATAAAATCAAAAGGTGCTTCAACAAAGTTTAAGGGTGTGCACACTTATGCAACCATATTATATTATTTTTTTATTTTTACTTCCCTCCACCTAAAAGATTTCAGTTTGCTGTAAAACTGAGTTGTACAGTTTATAGGTCACATTAAAGGTGGAAAAAGTTTTGAAATGATTTATCTTTGTTTCATTTTTTTACCTCCCACAGGAACCTGACATTTTAACAGGGGTGTGTAGACTTTGTATATCCACTGTATATGCAGATCCACATGTGCCTTTTGTAAATGAACATACAAAGAGGATCTCTGACATACAGTATGTACCAATGAAATACTAAGATGGGTAGCGTAGGAGAGAGACAGATTTGTGGCATGCAATAAAAAAAGACATAATGGACTTCATTTTGCTAATAAAGTCTTAAGCCCCGTACACACGATCGGATAACCTATGGATTTTCGTCCGATGGATTTGTTTATCGGAAATCCGATGAAACTGTTTTTCATCAGTCTTGGCCACATACCATCAGTCAAAAATCCGACCGTTCCAAACGCGGTGACATAAAACACTCCGATGAGCCGAGAAAAAATGAAGTTTAATGCTTCTGAGCATGCGTCGACTTGATTCTGAGCATGCGTGGGTTTTTTAACCGATGGACTTGCCCATAGACCATCGGAAATTCCCATAGTTTTTTTATCCATCGGAAAATTTTAAAACAAGTTCTATTTTTTACAACCGATGGAAAAAAGACCGATGGGTACCATACACGATCGGTTGGTCTGATGAAAACCATCCATCGGACGGTTTTCATCAGTCAAACCGATCGTGTGTACGGGGCTTTAAAGGAAAATTGTAACTTTTGTGAAATTGACCAGAAACGAGTAAGTGTAAACCCCCCTGGTGAATGGATAATTAAAGGAGAAGTACAGTACAGCTGTTTGGCTGTACTTCTCCTGTGGATCAGAGGAGTATAGTTTGTTCTGCACTCCTGTGACCTGTTTTCAGCTAACAGCGGGCTGAAGCCCGCTGTTGGCTGATGTTACAGAGCCGGTCCAGGCTCGGGAAAGATCGAGACCATATGGTCTGAATCTACCCACATGCCTGAACCAGCACTTGGCTCAGCTATTTAGTGAGCCACTGAGAGACTGAGCTGCCCGCTCCCACCCTCTTCGCAGCTCAGCGCACCAATGACTGACAGTCACCAGCTCTCTGCTTGGGGAGCGCTGAGAATTGAGCAATTGGTGGTGTTTAATTGCTCGGTTCTCAGTCTTAGAGCTTGCGGGGGACAAGTGCTGCAACTACCTAGGTAAGTATGATTCCGGCTAAAACAAACTTCCCATACCATTCTTTTAAAGATCATAAATGGGTTTTTAAAGAAGAAATTGGCTAAATTATGTCACATTGAAAATAAGTATTCTGCATACTGTCTTCTTCTAACCTCAATGTGAGGAATTTGAGGAGGGACCACCATTAATCCCTTATAGATGAGACGATTTAAGATGAAGTTAGACAGAATATTTATGTGAACTAACTAGAGTTGTGAAGTTTTGCTTTCAGCAGCTCACAGGTATCTGCAGTTGCAGTTGTAGAAAGTGAGACCCGTAGGAGAATATGGACGGAGGGGCGGCATGACTAGGGGAGGAACAGGGGTCAGATAACGGTCAGCTAGGTCAGAGAGGGGGCAGGGGAGGAGAGCTTACCTGATTGGAGGTAGAAGTTAGAAGGGGGCAGGGTCCAGTGGTGAGGGTCTTGCGTAGGGGAGGAATTTCATCATTCTGGGAAGATTAGGAGCAGAGCCAACTTCAGGTTTCCCTCATCTGCAGGTAGAGAGAAAAACAATGGGTGATCTGCAGGCAGTGTTAGCACAGGTTAGGGCCGCAGCGGTCGAGCGGGGCCCTCAATGGCTGCAGGAGCAGCTTTCGGATGTGCTTGGGGGGGGTGGGAGCATCTCCATCCCCTGCCCCTTCTCCCCCTGGCCGGACACGGGCTAGGAAGGTTCGCCCCCCTGATCGCCTCAGTCCCTCATCTGTGGCGCGGGTCCGGCGGTCACCACGGAGCCCCTGTAGCAGGGACCCTCCAGGGCTTACTTCTGGGGTATCTGCCCAAAAACCTGGCGGGAGCCTTGTGAGGAATCCACGTCCGAGGGGGGGAGGAGGCTTCCTGCTCTTATTCTCCCCCCCTTCTCATCGAATGCCGGAGCGTGCGGCCCTTTACCCCCCTGAAGTTCAGAGGGGGGCGGGGAAGAGGTAGCGAGCGGTGCAGTGGGGGGCGTCCCAGCCCTTCAGCTGCTTCGGGTGTGCGGGCTGCCCCGGAGGTTGTGGACCACGCTGGAGGGGTTGCGCGGCCTTCCCCTGCCAGTCGTCGCAGCAGGGATTCGGAGCTGTCGGCTCTCTCAGTGCCTGCATCACGGAGAGGAGCTCGGCGGAGTGATGTCACGGCCACAGACAGCAGAGGGGCTCGGGCGCCCTCTGCTGGTACTTTAGCGGTACTGCACCCGGTTCTCCCTACAAGCAGCCAGCCATTAACTCAGGATGGGGGACCCCCCCCTTAAAGAGACAGCGCGTCCCTGCTACAGTTGGGGGTTCTGCGGTACCCCGCAGCTCGGCATCAGTAAGGGTCACGGCTGGGGCTGAGAAGGACGTTTCCAGGAGCCCCGAATCAGCGTCGCCAGGACGTGGAGAGCAGGGGACGCCAACACAGCAGGATTCGCGTATGAATCCGGGGAGGTCTCCAGCGAAGATGACGATCAGCCTGACCTGAGGCGCCCTGCTTTGCGGAGCCAGCTGGGATCCGGAACAGCGGCTGGTCGTGTGGCGGCGCGGCAGCAGCCGGGTAAGTCGCAAACTTTACTTTTGTCCGATTGTCGGGATGGGGCAGTGGGGTTGGGGATGTCAAGGGCGGCGGGGTCAGCGGTCGGGGACTCGGGCGCCGTGCCGGTTTTGTCCACGTTTTTTTTTTACGGGTTTTTGGGAGTTGTTGGCCCGTTGTGACCCGGGTGGGTCTTCTTCCTCATTCCGGGGCGTGGGCACCTGCGGCCACTAGTGTGGGATTAATGGTTCCACCTACGCCCCCTTCGGGGGGGACCAGTTTCTGTGGCGGCCCCGGTGGTTGACACATCTTCCAGTGCCACTGTGACGGCCGCGTCGCAGACGGAGGGGTCTGACGATTGTAAAGCGAAGGAGTCCACGGAGGATAGGGTGAGGTTAGCCGATGCGGCGAAGTGCGAAATGTATACGTGCTTTGAGGGCCCGCTGGGGGCCCATCTTAAGCAGGATGTCCGGGACAGGATCTGGAAAGGGGAATATGTTGAAATATTCTCCCTTTTGCCTTTGGAAAAATTTCATATAGACAAGGGTAAGGCGGATGACAGCAAAAAAGAGGAGGAGCAGAAGCGCCGCTGGCGTCTCATCCCTCGCACTTTTGGGAACTGGCTTCAGGCGTTTGCCATCTTGGCAGGCGTTATCGACGAAAAAGCGCCGGAGAATTGCACTCCGCTTTTTTGTTATCTGGACGCCATTGGAGAAGCTTATAGAGTCTACGGGGGTACTGCTCCGTTACGCTACGACGAGCAGTTTCGCCAGCGCAAGGCCTTGCGCCCGGGCTTGCATTGGGATCACAAGGATATTGGGCTTTGGATGAAGCTCATGGTTCCGGCGCGGGTTCCAGGTCAGCCCTTTCTCGGGGGGGGCAGCGGTTCGGGTTCCGCTGGACAGTCGGCCACTGAAAAAAGAGGCAGTTGTTGGCAGTTCAACGAGGGGTCGTGCCGTTTTGGCGCAACCTGTCGTTTCTGAAATGAGTGCTCTGGTTGCGGGGGCTCACACAGTTATGCCAAATGTTTTAAAAAAGGAAAGTCCCAACCCGGTGAGGCTGCTTAAAAAAGGGAGGACGCCGGTAAGCCTTCCCGCGATGGTGCCGTATCTAGATAGATACCCGCGGAGGGAGGCGGCCGAATTTTTGGCTGCCGGTTTTGCCCATGGCTTTCGTATACCGTGTGACAGACCGGTGGCCCCGACCCCTCAACCACGGAATCTGAAATCCACGCGGCTTTTTCCCCAAGTTGTTTCGGAAAAATTGGCGAAGGACGTGGAACTGGGGAGAATGGCCGGCCCCTTCGGCCAACCCCCCATTTCTTCTTTGCACGTGTCCCCTTTGGGGGTTGTCCCCAAAAGGGAACCCAACAAATTTAGGATGATACATCATTTGTCGTATCCCAAGGGGAATTCGGTGAATGATGCCATCCCTTCCGATTTGGCGGCGGTGTCGTATACCTCCTTTGACGCCGCGGTCGAGTGGGTACAGCGCTACGGCCAGGGTTCATTGGTTATAAAAGAAAAATTTGCGCTAGGTGCAAATTATTAAAGTGCAATAAATGAATAAATCCCTAAAGGAAAACCTGCTGCTAAACACCAAAAAAAACCTGATATAAAAGGTACAACAATATAAATATACAAAAAAGTGTAGCGCTGGATGAGCAAAAACTGTTTATGGCTATACAGTGAAAAAAATATATCATATAAGAAAAAGTATCAAAAACATGAGTGAATACTACAAATAAACAATTTAAAGTTCATGTGTGTCAGTGAAAAATATATGAAATCTTCTCCTCTATTTAAAGATGATAAGTGTTCTACAGAGTGCAGGTATCCGGTGAAAATCATAGGCAAAATGCTCCAACACTTAGTAAAGATCCCGCCACCAAGGTGAAGAATGAAGGCTTACCAGACAGCCTGCGACCACCCTTCTCAGGGGGGTCAAAACAGGCTCAGTAGAGTGATGATTTACTCCATGGATGGCAGGATGATTCTGCAGGAACGCTTCATCCACAATGGGAGAGTCTCCAGAGACGTTGATTGAACACCTGGCCAGAACTGGGAGTAGACACACTCTTTGCAGATCAGAGTGGATGTTCCTCAGTAAGTAGGATAAAATCCAAAAGAGAAAGAAAAACTTTCCATAGTGTAGCGTTCATCCATAAAAAAGGGGGTTTATTTTCACAAAGTATACGATACAGAACTTCAAAGTAACAAGTCCTGAGATATTAAAATGCTGGTTAAAAAACTCCTTGCAAGGAATAAAAAGCTCCGTATTCTGTCAATCAAACGACCGTTCGCGCGTGCGCAATGCATGCACGTGTCACCCTACGTCGTTTCGTCAAATCTGACATCATCAGGGGCACAAGACGGATATCGAAGCGGCTTTCCGCCTGCTGCCGGTTCACCCGGAGAGCCAACATTTGCTGGGTTGTTTTTGGGATGGGCGGTTTTTTCTCGACCGTTGTCTCCCGATGGGCTGTTCCATTTTGTACGCGTATTTCGAGGTTTTCAGCACTTTCGTGGAGTGGGTGGTGCGGGAGGAGACACAGTTGAGATCTGTGCTGCACTACCTTGATGATTTCCTTTGCATTGGCCCCCCGGATTCCTCGGTTTGCTCTGTACTGTTGCACACCTTGGAATCTGTTGCGTCACGGTTCGGGATTCCTTTGGCGCCGGGAAAAACGGAGGGTCCTGCAACGGTCATGCAATTTTTGGGCATTGTCATTGACACGCGTCTCATGGAATGTCGCCTGCCGATGGACAAACTGGATGATCTGCGTCGGAGGATGGCACAGGCCGAGGCGGCAAAGAAGGTTAGGCTTAAACAATTGCAGTCTTTATTGGGTAAGCTTAATTTTGCATGCCGCATAATGCCAATGGGGCGCATCTTTAGTCGTCGCCTCTGTGCCGCCACTTCCGGAGTTTTGCAGCCACATCACTTCATCAGGCGTTCGCGGGAGCACAAGGCCGATTTGTGAGTTTGGGGTGAGTTCCTGGCCTCCTATAATGGCAGGTCCTTATGGATGGCCCCAGTGGTGGCGGCTTCCGACTTTGACCTTTACACTGATGCTGCGGGCAGTTCTGGGTTTGGGGCGTTTTGCCAGGGGGCTTGGTGTGCTGAAGCGTGGCCTGAGGAATGGCGTGCGGGTGGGTTTTTAAAAAATTTGGTTTTGTTGGAACTGTTCCCGATTGTGGTGGCGGTGGAGATCTGGGGGGACAAATTTTGGGATCGTCGTGTTTGTTTTCATTGTGACAATATGGGGGTGGTGGAGGTTGTGGCCAGTCTATCGCCCGCTTCGCCTCCAGTGGTGCGCTTACTGCGGCATCTAGTTTTAAGGTGTTTAAGTTTAAATTGTCATGTGCAAACTGTTCATGTCCCGGGTGTTCTGAATTCCATAGCCGATTCCTTATCTCGTTTCCAGTGGGAGAGGTTCCGGAAGTTGGCGCCGGCGGCGGAACACCAGGGGGTGCCTTGTCCCGGGCAGCTGTGGAAGCTGGCGTTGGAGTAGCAGGTGAGCTGTTATGCCGCTCTGTATGTGCGGGTACTTGGGCTGCATATTCAACCATTTGGGGTGAGTGGTCCGCGCTGGTGAGTTCGGTGGGGGGTTGTTTTTCCACTCTGGATCATTTGACATTGCTGTTGTATTTCATTGGGAGGGAATTTACGCGGGGCTCGTCTGTCTCGAAAATGAACAAGGGTTTAGCCGCTTTAGCCTTTTTCTTCCGGATGCAGGGCTTGTGCGATGTGACGAAGGATTTTAGGGTACGACAGGCCATGAAGGGTTATCGGCGCGGGAGGGTACAGCCAGATACCAGGCGACCGGTCTCGTTTGATCTGCTTCAGTGTCAGGTCACCTACGGCCAGGTGACAGATGCACACCGTAGGGGGACAGGAGTGCACCGCAAGGTAGTGAACCCTATGGCTGACTGCTGCGGATAGGAAACTGGGTGGTTGTGGAAAGCGGGACCAGAGGAGCACAACCGGGATCCTATAGGAAGCTAGAGCCAAGATTCCCCAGGGCGCGGAGTCTAAGACCCAGCAGGTCTTCTCCAGAGCCTCTAGTGGTGAGGATGTTATGCTGCAGGCTGGGTCCAGGTCGCGCCCCTAGAGTCTCCTAGCTCACGCCCCGTAGGATAAGGGGACAAGAGGGGAAGCAGCAGCACAAGATATAAGAGTAACGAATAACAAGCTGAAGGTCAAGGGCCACAAGCAGACAAGGATAACGAAAGACAAGCCGAAGGTCAAGGGTCATGAGCAGACAGGGATAGGCGGGGACAAGCCAATAACGTAACAGAGAGACAGACGTAGCACACGGCAGGCAGGAACCCAAACACACAATGCCTAACAAACACGTTGATCAGCAAAGCAGGCTTGCAGTGCACAGGTTAATATAGTGTTCTGTGATAGGGCCTGGGGTGGAGTCTGGCTGGGAGGAGATTATAAAGGAAGCCAGGTGAAGGGGGTCTGGTCTCTAAGATGAGGAGGAAAGGTAAGATGGCAGACAGACATTAATGCATATCCATGACAGTACCCTCCCTCTTACAAGGCCTCCCCCTTCCCCGCCTGGGCCCAGGTTTGGAGGGAAACTTCAGATGAAACTCCTTTAACAGACGAGGTGCAAAGACCTCAGATGCAGCGATCCAAGACCTCTCCTCAGGACCAAACCCCTTCCAATGAACGAGGTACTGAAGAACGCCTTTAAAAAGTCGGGAGTCCAGAATTTGACTGACCTCGTACTCCTGATTATCCTCAGAGACAGGCGCCACGGTAGGGAGAGGACAAGAAAATTTATTGAGGACTAAAGGCTTCAGAAGGGCAACATGGAAGGAGTTAGTGATTTTAAGGCTCTTAGGAATCTGGAGTTTGAAACAAACTGGATTCAGTTTAGCAGTTACAGTGTATGGACCAATGAATCGTGGAGCAAACTTCAGAGAAGGAACTCGGAGCTTGATGTTCCTGGTGGAGAGCCAGACTTTGTCCCCTGGCCGAAGAGAAGGCGGTTTACGCCTGCGGCGGTCGGCAAAGCATTTGAATTTTTCAGCAGCTGCCCGGAGGGAATCATGAACGTCACCCCAAACAGAATTGAGAGACTCCTGAACCGAAGCCAAAGCTGGAATATCTGGAGAACAGGTCATGGGAAGAGGAAGTTGAGGGTGTTTTCCATAAACAGTGAAAAAGGGTGTCTTCTGCGAGCTGGTATTCACATGATTGTTATGGGAGAATTCTGCCCACGGAAGTAGAGAGGACCAATCGTCATGATGAGAAGACACAAAGGTGCAAAGAAAGACCTCTAACTCCTGATTAACCCTCTCAGTCTGTCCATTGGATTGAGGGTGGTAGGAAGAGGAAAAATCCAAGACAATATTGAGGGATTTGCAAAAGGCTCTCCAAAAACGAGACGTAAATTGGACTCGCCTGTCGGAAACAATATGAGAAGGAACCCCATGGAGGCGTAAAATTTCTCGAATAAAAATGGGAACCAAGGCAGGAGCAGAAGGAAGACCAGGAAGAGGAACAAAATGAGCCATCTTGGAGAACCGATCGATTACCACCCAAATGACTGTATTATTCTCAGACAGTGGGAGGTCAGTGATAAAATCCATGGCAATATGAGCCCAGGGCTCCTTAGGGATGGGCAAGGGCATGAGGAGACCAGCAGGAGCTTGTGTGGAGGATTTAGACTGAGCACAGACATGACAAGCCTTAACGTAGTCTTTGACATCTGAGCGGAGATTAGGCCACCAGTAGTGACGACTAATGAGTAAGAAGGATCGGAGGAATCCAGAATGACCTGCCACCTTGGAATCATGTCCCCAACGAAGGATCTTAGCTCTTAGCTCAGTGGGGACAAAGTTCTTACCAGGCGGAATCTTTGACTTCAGGGTGGTAGAGTGGGCAGCAATGCACGAGGTTGGAATGATCGGCTCAGGTTCAGGGGCGGACTCCTCGTCAAAAGTGTCAAATGACCTAGAGAGCGCATCAGCCCGACCGTTGCAGGAACCAGGTTTGTAAGTAATCGTGAAATTAAAACGGGCAAAGAAGAGACTCCACCTGGCCTGTCTAGGATTCAGACGTTTAGCATTCTGTAGATACTGTAAATTCTTGTGGTCAGTAAAGATCGTTATGGAGTGAGGGGAACCCTCCAAGAGATGACGCCACTCCTCTAACGCCAATTTAATCGCAAGAAGTTCCCGATCACCGATGGCATAATTCCTCTCTGCCTGAGATTTTTTTTTGGAGAAGAACGCACATGGTTGACGTCTCTTCTCAAAGAATTGAAGAAGCACAGCTCCCACCCCCATTGAGGAAGCGTCCACTTCAATAAAAAATGTATCCCCAGGATTTGGTCTCCTCAAGAGAGGTCCAGAAACAAAGGCCTGTTTCCGGTCGTGAAATGCAGAGACAGCTTCGGGAGGCCAGTCTTTGGCATCCGCACCCTTCTTGGTTAAAGCGATAATAAGCGCGGCAATGGAAGAGTAATTCCTTATGAACTGCCTATAATAATTTGTGAAGCCAAGAAAGTGCTGTGTGGCCTTGAGGCTAGCAGGAAGAGGCCAGTTGGTAATAGCCAAGACCTTTGCAGGATCCATACGAAGACCTGAACATGAGACAAAGCACCCCAAAAACAGGACCTCAGAACATTCAAAGGAACATTTCTCCAGCTTGGCATAGAGATTGTTCTCTCTAAGACACTGAAGTACAGTGCGGACATGGTTTCTGTGGACGAGCAGATTTTCAGAAAAGATCAGAATGTCATCCAGATAGATGACAACAAACTGGTACAGCAGATCTCTGAAGATTTCATTGACGAAGTTTTGAAACACAGCTGGGGCATTACACAAACCAAAAGGCATCACCAGGTATTCGTAATGCCCGTCTCTAGTGTTGAATGCAGTCTTCCATTCGTCACCCTCCCGTATTCAAATGAGATTGTACGCGCCTCTGAGATCCAACTTGGTGAAAATGGAGGCACCCTTCAACCTATCGAATAGTTCAGATATTAAGGGTAAGGGGTATCGATTTTTAATAGTAACCGCGTTTAAACCTCGATAGTCGATACAGGGTCTTAGGGTACCATCCTTTTTGGCAATGAAAAAGAACCCTGCCCCTGCAGGTGATGCGGATTTCCGGATGAAACCTCTCTCCAGATTCTCTGCAACATACTCAGACATGGCCTGGGTCTCTGGGATGGACAGAGGGTAGGTACGACCCCTGGGCAGAGTTGCTCCGGGGACAAGATCAATAGCACAGTCAAAAGACCTGTGGGGAGGAAGCACCTCAGCTGATTTCTTACAGAACACATCCCGGTAATCGCTGTATGCAGCGGGAAGATCAGAAGAAACAGAGGTGGTAGCAACCGGAAGTCTCTCTTTGGGGGCCACCTTGAGAAGACATTACGAGAAACATGAGGGACCCCAAGCCAGGACCTGCCCAGAGGCCCAGTTCACATGTGGAGAGTGGAGCTGCAGCCAAGGAAGGCCCAATACAATGGGGGTAGAGGCCTTGGGTAGAATGAGAAAGGATATCCACTCCTGGTGGAGAATCCCTACCGACATCCTAATGGGTAGCGTCTGGAAGCGAATAGGGCCCCCTGGGAGAACAGTGCCATCAATTGTCGAGACTACCAATGGGGTAGCGAGAGGTGAAAGGGTAAGCTTCATAGAAGAAGCAGTTCCCCAATCCATAAAATTGCCGGCTGCCCCTGAATCCAGATATGCAAGGGTTGATTGAGGAGAAGTGCCTACATGAAGGAACACCGGCAGGAGAAGGCGAGAAGGTGATGTTTCAGGGTCCAATACTCCACCTTCCAAATGTATTAGGCCCGAGTGTTTCCTGGACAGAAGCGAGCAAAAGTCACAAAAATGACCCTTGCCTCCACAATAGAGGCACAAGCCCAGAGTTCTGCGCCTAGCACGTTCTTCGGGGGTTAGTCTGGTCCGGCCCAGCTGCATAGGTCCCTCAGCAGGCAGAAGATGCTCCACGGGACAAAGGGAGGGGAGCTCAGACTGGCTAGGACCCAGAGAGTGCTGGCGTCTTTTTTCTAGCGACCTCTCCTGAAAACGAATGTCGATCTGGTTGCACAAAGAAATTACATCGTCCAGACCGACGGGAATGTCTCTTCCCGCTAATTCGTCTTTCACTTGGTCAGAGAGGCCATGTAAAAAGGTAGCGACCAGGGCCTCATTATTCCAGCCCAATTCAGCTGTGTGGATACGGAACTGAAGAGCGTACTGTCCCACTGAACTAGATTCTTGGCGAAGACGTAAGACAGCACTAGCCGCTGAAGAAGCCCGAGCCGGCTCCTCAAAGATGTTCCGAAAGAGCTCCAAGAAGTCGGACAGGATGGAAACCACCGAATCATTCCTTTCCCACAGGGGGGCAGCCCAGGCTAAAGCTTCACCGGAGAGGAGGGAGATGATATAGGCTACCTTAGCCCGATCAGACAGGAAGTTTTGAGGCTGAAGCTCAAAATGAATCATACATTGGCTGAGAAACCCTCTGCAGGCCTTGGAGTCCCCAGAGAAACGTAACGGAGCTGGCAGTTCTAGTGAGTATGTGGCTGCGACTGATGCGAAAGGCACAGCCGCTGGTTGTACTTGAGGTTGCAGATTTGGGGTTCCCAAGGAGGTCTGAAGCTGCTCGAAGCGAGAAGCCAGATCCTGGAGGAATCGCATCACCTGAGTCTGATCTGATTCCTGGGTCTCAAGTCTACGGACTATGCCCTGTAATGGATCATCCGCGGGGAGCGGCCTGTCAGCCGGGTCCATGGCTGATCAAACTGTCAGGTCACCTACGGCCAGGTGACAGATGCACACCGTAGGGGGACAGGAGTGCACCGCAAGGTAGTGAACCCTATGGCTGACTGCTGCGGATAGGAAACTGGGTGGTTGTGGAAAGCGGGACCAGAGGAGCACAACCGGGATCCTATAGGAAGCTAGAGCCAAGATTCCCCAGGACGCGGAGTCTAAGACCCAGCAGGTCTTCTCCAGAGCCTCTAGTGGTGAGGATGTTATGCTGCAGGCTGGGTCCAGGTCGCGGCCCCTAGAGTCTCCTAGCTCACGCCCCGTAGGATAAGGGGACAAGAGGGGAAGCAGCAGCACAAGATATAAGAGTAACGAATAACAAGCTGAAGGTCAAGGGCCACAAGCAGACAAGGATAACGAAAGACAAGCCGAAGGTCAAGTGTCACGAGCAGACAGGGATAGTCGGGGACAAGCCAATAACGTAACAGAGAGACAGACGTAGCACACGGCAGGCAGGAACCCAAACACACAATGCCTAACAAACACGTTGATCAGCAAAGCAGGCTTGCAGTGCACAGGTTAATATAGTGTTCTGTGATAGGGCCTGGGGTGGAGTCTGGCTGGGAGGAGATTATAAAGGAAGCCAGGTGAAGGGGGTCTGGTCTCTAAGATGAACACATGAGGAGGAAAAGTAAGATGGCAGACAGACATTAATGCATATCCATGACATTCAGGACTTGGTGGGGAGGTTGCCCGGGGTTTTCTCTTCTGCTTTTGAGGTGCAGCTATTCACAGTGGCTTTTGCGCTGGCCTTTTTTGGGGCATTGCGCATTGGGGAATTGGTTAGCAAGAACAGGTGGGGGGTGGGTGGACTGCAAGTGTCGGATGTGACGGTGGCCGGCGATTGTGTCCGGCTCCATATTAGGAAGTCAAAAACTGATCAGTTGGGGAAGGGGGTTACTGTGTCGTTGTTTCGGGTGTTGCCGGAAGCGGTTTGCCCGGTTTCTTCTGTTCAACGGTATCTCGTGGTTAGGGGGTTGGGGCGAGGTTCCTTTTTGCTGCACGGGGATGGCTCGTCCCTGTCGCGCTTTCAGTTTTTGTCTGTTTTTCGCCGTTGTTTGGTGGGGGCGGGCAGGGAGGTTTCCCAGTTTAATACTCATTCGTTTCGGGTGGGGGCTGCTACGGAAGCGGCCAGATGGGGTTTGGGTTCCCAGGTGGTGAGGCGTATAGGGAGGTGGGAATCAGATCGTTTCAAGATTTATGTTCGCCCTCATCTGCTCTGAAGTTGTATTGAGTTTTCGTGTGTTTCTATTTTTCTTGTTTTTCTTTTTCAGATCTTCCTCCTGGGCTGGTCTGGATCTTGGGGGATTCCTATGTTTTCTGGGGGGCGGTGAGGGCTGACGCACGGCCCGAAGGTAGGCAACTTGGCATCCCACGGAGTCAGGCTGCTCTGAAATGGTTGGGGGTTCGGGTTATGATGTGGGGCCAGGTGCTTCCCGAATTTCACTATTATTCTAGAGTTGAAAGGCCCCCAGATGTCTTAGTATTGCAGGCTGGGGGCAATGATCTGGGGGTTAGGGCCGCCAGGGATCTGGTGAAGGATGTCAAATTTGACATTTTGCGTCTGATGCGCGAGTTTCCGGGATGCATCATTGTCTGGTCGGATATCGTGGCCCGGAAGGTTTGGCGTTTTGCTCACTCTGTCAGCCGACTGGACAAGGCGAGAATTAAATTGAACAGGGATATTGACAAGTTTGTGGCCCGGCTCGGTGGCATTGTGGTACGGCACCGTGAGCTGGAAGATCAGTCTGTCCGCTATTGGAGGGATGATGGTGTTTACCTGAACGCTGTGGGCATAGACATCTGGTCTTTGGGCCTTCAGGAAGGGGTGGTGAGGGCGCTGCAGGTGTGGAGGGATTCGCTTGAATGAGGTTATTCAATCAAGCTCATGTGGCGGTTCAAGGGGTCTTTGGGGGGTCAGTGACGAATTACATGGTACAGGATTAGTGGGGCCCATCTAAGGTATGGCGCTTTCCACCTGGTTAACGGTGGTTCTCCCAGGAGCTAGGTCCCCTGGGGGAAGGGAATATGGAAGTATGTGGGATGTCGGAGCGTCTTCGAGCCGGTTGGGGCACGGCTGGGGACATAGATCGTTATGGTTATAAATTGTGCCTTAAAGACACCCAAAGACCTCTTGTTGTTGGGCATTAGTATTTTGTTGAAAAGTTGCACTTACGGGTATGTTTACATGATGTTATTTTATTATTTGGTTAATAAAAAATTGGCTGCTGTGGCCATATTAAACCCATGTCACGCAGTCTGTGTTTTAATGTTATTGGTAAGGACCAAGGTTGACGAATCCTTTAGTCAAGAGTTACGGATCTACCTCCTGGAATGAAAGTGTATATAAAACAGCTGTGACTCATCTGATGTACCAGAAGATGATCCAAATACAATATTTATTTTCCTGTTTAGTAATGATTTTGCTATGCAAGTACTCTTATTCCTCATGTGATAAGCACAGGGCCAATGATGTGTACCAGAGATACTGAAAGCAATGATTTAAATTGTATAAAACATATTATTATTATTATTCAGGGTTTATGTAGTACCACCAGTTTGTGCAGGGCTTTACATTATAAAGGGGGGCAGTGCAATTATAATACATTTCAATCAGTGTCGGCCGATGCTTAATATATTGGGGGGGGGGGGGGGCGGCAAACTAATGTAGCGGGTATGTACATTTAGGGTGGTAGTATGACCCAGATGCACTAATTGGTAGAGTAGGGCTATGTTTTCGTTCGTGTGAAGACATCAGTGGTGTTCAGTTCCATGTGGTCCAGTAGGTGGCTCTGACGCTTTGGGCCGGGGTTGAACCACTGCTGCAGTGCCGTACCCTTTGTGACCTCTCGCAGCAGCTGTACGGCGGGGAACCCGCTGAGCTTGCTGGGAGAGGGTATAAAGGGGGCGGACATCTTCACCACGAGGTTGGAGTCCCAGGCACCTTCAGCCTGAGGGCTGCTGTCCGTGATCCATGTCCAGGCGCTCTTGGCCTGTACACATGGAGTTTGTGTTCCATCCCAGACACCTTCAGTCTGGGATGAGGTACTTAACTGAAGGCCTGGGGCCCAGTACCTTCCACTGGGTCCCGCGAGGGAGGGATTATCCTAAGGTTCCCCTGGTGTTGGGCACCTGAATCCAGGGCGTAAGGGACTGGAGAGGTGACCCTCCCGTAGAGCTGGTGCAGCATATTGCCAGTGCCGGGTGGGCCTCCAGAGACCGTTCGGATGGATGTCTTTCCCCAACAAGGGCCAATCCATCAAGGAAGGTAAATTCATGTTCTAAGGCCGGTGGCAGCGGTACACCTAGTCAACTCAGGTCGGTGGCAGAGACCTGCTCGAAGGCCTGTGGCAGGGGCCTCAACAGTTCACCCGGTCTGTGGCAGCGACCAATCTCACGGTCAGTGGCAGAGACCATGCGCCAAGCCTATTTGCACTAGAAGGAATAGGAGAGTTCACTGTGCCTGGACCTACTCGTATCCACACCCTGTCTGTTTATTAAAAAGTTCAACTGATACTGTTTACTACTCAAGAAGAATAAAGGAGTGTTGGACTTTTTATGGTGTGGGGCTCTATTACTGACAGTCAAACCTCCACAGGAGAAGCAGAGGCTCCATCTACAACACAGACCCGAAGGTAAAACAAGTGTTGGCTTTCACCTCTACACACTAGAGGACATAGGCCGTAGTGAACCTCACCCTCCTCCCACATACCCCTAGACAAGCCAGCCATTTTATTACTAAAGGGGGCGGGGGTGAGGCCGCTACACTAACAACAACACCCCCCCCCCCACAGGAGACGGCCGGGAATGCGGCGATCGCAGACACCCCAAATCGCACCCCCCATGCGGGAGACGGCGGCGATCAGGTCATTACCTTTGGAGTCAGGGGGAATGAAAAGCCGAGCCATTGATTCTCCTCCCGGGCAAACAGGAAGTGTGTTGAGCGTGTCCTAAGACTCCCTGGCCAATCGGGCTTGATTGGCCGGTAGGAGAATCGGGAAGACAATAGGGAATAATAATTTGCTTTTGTTACACAACTGGGTGGGCTCGGGGCAAAGTGTTCTGTGATCCCACCCTTTTTTTAAGCCAATTAGAGCCTTTAGGCTTCAAAAAAGAAACCCCATTAGAATCTATGCGTCTGGCGCTCTGCATGTAGATTAGGGGCCGGGCGCATGGATTAGGGGGGCACCACTGCACCCCTTATGGACGGACCGCCACTTATTTCAATACAGAAGGATTACAAGGGACCAGCTCATGGTTCTTACAATCTAAAAGGAGGGGGAGGTAATAGCTGTGGGGGATGATCTGATGGAAGTGACCCAAGTACAGTTTTTAGGTGGTGGTGGAGGGGTAGGCTTCCCTGAATAAATGAGTTTTCAAGGATCACCTAAAGATGGACAGGGTAGGAGATAAATCGGACACACTGGGGTAGGGAGTTTTAAAGGATGGGAGAGGTTATGTGAGATTAAAGGGGAGATCCAATAATATCAGCAGGTCCGTATTATCATTTGGAAAACAGACCAATGAAGGTTGATTTACTCAAGGCAAATAGACTGTTCACTTTGCACGGGAAGTAACATTTTTCAAGGGAATTATCCCCAGACCTTAGTAAACCAGGTAAAACTCTGCTGACTTCCATCATCCAATCATATTCAAGCAAAAATGCATTTATGTTTTATTTTCCTTGTATGTGATTTTGGTATTCTAAAGCAAGGCCCATAAAGACATGGAAGAGCGAGTTTGGGGTGAAGGAACTTGACTGGCCTGCACAGAGTCCTGACCTTAACTAAATAGAACACCTTTGGAATGAATTAGAGCGGAGACTGTGAGCCAGGTCTTCTCGTCCAACATCAGTGCCTGATCTCACATGTGCTTCTGGAAGAATGGTCAAACATTCCCATAGACACGCTCCTAAACCTTGTGGACAGCCTTCCCAGGAAGAGTTGAAGCTGTTATAGCTGCAAAGGGTGGGGTCAACTCCATATTGAACCCTACGGACTAAGACTGAGATGCCATTAAAGTTTATGTGCGTGTAAAGGCAGGCGTCCCAATACATTTGCCAATATAGAGTGTAATGACTGTACATACACACACACACACACACATACCCCTCCCGATTTACAGAAGAACATGGAATCTACAAAAGTTTTAAAGCTGTCCATTGTCCAATGATGAGGAGTCATTCTTCAAAAAGTGAAACTACAATGCAAATGTTTGGATGCATCTTGTCCGTAATCCCTTTATTTCACATTATCCCTCTTTTGTATGTTTGAGTTTTGGTGTGGCCAACAACAAGGGAGAACTGTGGGAAAATGTTGGTCTGTGTGCCCAGTTATTACACTGCTCATTCTATCTTTACCAATACAGGGTCTCTTTATGTGGTGAGAACATAGGCGTCCGCGCACAGCGTGTGCCAGGTGTGCTTGGGCACACCCTAATCACCCCATGTGCCACACATTCCCCCTATTTTCAATAATTATTAAAAAAATTAAACAAATAAAATTGTAAAAAAGAATACAAAATAAAATAATAATAAAAAAAGCTACTGACACCAATTTCTACCCTGCTGACACCGTCCACTGCTCTATTGACACAGTCAGTATATATACACATACAGTACACACCAACATGTGTTTGAGCTTTGGGGTGCACACCCTAATGCAATGGGCTGCGCACACCTATGGGTGAGAACAAGATTTCTTATTGATTATGTAAATCTGTGCAGGACTGCATGTACATCATGGTGTAAGTGCCTCCGGCCATACTATAATAATCACATTTCTTCCTACTTAGACTAACTTTTAGGTCTATTCTACAACATTACATTTCTGGAATGATATGGTACATAAACTGGTCATGGCAGTCACTGTGTTGAAAATTATGTGTACTTATCAGAGCCTAGGGTCAGATGCTTCCAATTATTTTTATTTCCCTAAAATTATCATTGCTTTTAAATCAAGCTAGTAAATGAACAGCAATAACATATGAATCCCTAAAACCAGAGACCTAAAAATAAAAATAATTGGAAGCATCTGATCCTAGGCTTTGGCATTGCTGGAAGATTAGTCAAAGCAGTGGAAACTGCAGTTCAATGTTTCTAAATGTAAAATAATGCACCTAGAGAAATAGAATCCCTTAAAGCACAGGTGTCAAACACAAGGCCCGTGGGCCGAATCTGGCCCTCCAGGCCATTTCATGTGGCCCTCGCACCTCTCCTGCAGCTGCAGGTGAGCTCCAGCCCTCTTCTGGTCCTCCTCCAGACCCTGAAGCCCTGTACACACGATCGGATTTCCTATGGATTCTAGTCCGATGGATTTGTTCATCGGATATCCGACTTTAGCCAGCTTTAGACTGGCTTCATACCTTCGTGTTGTGGTAGAACACTTACAGAGAGACTCAAGTGGTCTTCAAACTGCGGCCCGGGGGCCAGATGTGGCCCTTTGCCTGTTTTTATCCAGCCCTTAGGGCACTATTTCATCCACTGATACCAACTATGGGTCGTAATTTTCCCCCCACTGACGCCAATGAAGGGGCACAATTCCTCCCAATGACTCCAACAATGGGGCACAATTCCACCCATTGACACCAACAATGGGCCACGATTCCTCCCACTGACAACAAAGATGAGGCATTGTTTATTCCCACTGATGTTGGGACCTTTTCTACTCCCAGTGACCACAAATGCCCAATAAAACAGCATTGAGGTTGGCTTGTGTGTTGGAGACATCCTGTAAGGACATTTTTCCACTGCATAGCTTGGTGTCATCTGCCAGTAGTGATGAGCCGAACACCCCCGGGTTCGGTTCGCACCAGAACCCGCGAACGGACCGAAAGTTCGAACGAACATTAGAACCCTATTAAATACAATGGATGCGAACGTTCGAATTCTAAAGTGCTAATTATAACAACTATTATGCATGTTATTGTCATAAATAGGGTTTGGGAACCCGGGTTCTGCACCAGGGGACATGTATCAATGCAAAAAGAAGTTTTAAAAACGGTCGTTTTTCGGGAGCAGTCATTTTAATGATGCATAAAGTGAAAAAAAAAAAGTCAAATATTCCTTTAAATATCGTACCTGGGGGGTGTCTAAAGTATGCCTGTGAAGTGCCACGTGTTTCCCGTGTTTAGAACTGTCCCTGCACAAAATGACACTTCTAAAGGAAAAAAAAGCCATTTAAAACTGCTTGCGGCTTTAATGTAATGTCTGGTCCCGGTAATATGGATGAAATTCTTTAAGAAAAATGGCATAGCTACCCCATGACCCCCCCCCCCCCCCTACCCCAGCCCATTACCAGCCCCTTTGGGTCTTGTATGGATATTAAGGGGAACCCCGCACATAAAATAAAAAAGGCCCTATATACTCTGAACAGCCGTATACAGGCGGTGCATACAAGACAGGGACTGTAGGTTTGTTCTTATGTAGAATCTGTTTGTAATTTTGAACAGGTACATTGTTGAAGTGTAGCTCCAGCCCAAAAATCTATTTTTAAACTTTTTGGGAAACATAGGTAAGGGTTATCACCCCTGTAACATTTGTTTTGCTGTCTGTGCCCCTGTTCAGAACATTTCACCTCACTTTCCGTCCCAATGACAACTGTTTTTGAAATGTGGTGTTTTTCTTGAAACAAGGATTGCTGATAAAGCATCAGTACAGATGAGACCCCTTTCTCCCATATTTATTCTTACAGGAGAGAATTTTCCTTTCTAGGGGTAGATTTCCTCTCACTTCCTGTTGTCTTCTTTCGTTTGCAAGTAGGAGTCGTTTGTAAGTTGGATGTTTGAAAGTAGGGACCTGCCGTATATACTCTGCAGAAATAGGCCCCTTAGTTGTTGGTGTTGGCACAACACTGTAAGCACTCAGTAGTCTTGGTTGGTGCTGGAACGCCCTGCTGTCAACTATTATATCAGGAATTTTAATTACATATAATTGTTGAACAGTGGTAGTAAAAATTGGGGCTTTGATGGTGGTGCTGGTGCCACAACACTGTAAGCCCTGACAGTTACTCTTGGTGGGTGCAGCAATGGGCCCTGCTGTGAATTATTAGATCAAGAATTGTAATTACATGCCCCTTTTGAACAGGGGCTGAAAAATTGGGCCTTTCGTGGTGGTGGTGGTGGTGGTGGCGTTGCCACAAGACTGTAAGCCCTCAGAGTTACTCTTGGTGGGTGCAGCAATGGACCCTGCTGTGAATTATTAGATCAAGAATTGTAATTGCATGCCCCTGTTGAACAGGGGCTGAAAAATTGGGCCTTAGGCACTGGTGGCACAACACTACAACCCCTCACAGATACTGTACTTGGAGCACAGCAATGAGCCCTGTTGCAAAGTATTGCTTCAAAAATTGTAATGACACGCCCCTGTTAAACAGGGGCTGAAAAATTGGGCCTTAGGCACTGGTGCCACAACACTCCAACCCCTCACAGATACTGTACTTGGAGCACAGCAATGAGCCCTATGGCAAATTATTGCTAAAAAAATTGTAATTACACGCCCCTGTAAAACAGGGGCTGAAAAATTGGGCCTTAGCCACTGGTGGCGGCACCCATAAACAAAAATGATCTTCCAAGCTATCATCATCAATCGTATCATTGAGGACTCGGAGGAGGAGGATAGCCAGTCAACATAACAGCACAGGCACTCAGCATCAGCATCAGTCTTGAAGGGATGTGACATGTTAAAATCAATTAGTCTGTTATATCAGCATCAGGTGTGTGGTAGCTGGTGGTGATCCAAGACTGGTTCATCTTGATGAAAGTCAGTCGATCAACCGAGTCGGTGGACAGGCGCACCCTGTGATCCGTGACAAATCCTCCAGCAGCACTGAATGTGCGTTCCGAAAGAACGCTGGATGCAGGACAGGCCAGTAGCTCAATTGCATACTGTGCAAGCTCTGGCCAGTGATCCATCCTCAAGACCCAGTAAGCCAGAGGATTTTCGGTGGGGAAGGTGTCCAAGTCTGACCTTGCCCCTAGATATTCCTGCACCATGTTTATCAGACGCTGGCGATGGTTGCTGGAACCGATCATACTTTGGGGCTGCGGACTAAAGAATTGTCTGAACGCATCGGTCAGACGGCCACCTTCCCCACCGCTCCTTCTTTGACTGGCCGAAGCCTCAGCAACTCGTTGTCCAGGACCAGGAGTTTGTAACCTCCCAGTCTCTGGGAACGCGTTGCACAGACCTTTCTGCAAGGCCTCCCGGAGTTGTCTCATCCTCTGCTCCCTCTGCGACGGTAACATAAGGTCCGCAACCTTACCCTTGTACCGTGGATCAAGGAGAGTGGCCAGCCAGTAATGGTCCCTCTCCTTGATCCGAAGAATACGAGGATCCTTCCGCAGACTTTGCAGGATCAGGGAGGCCATGCAGCGTAGGTTTGCTGAGGCATTCGCTCCGGAGTCCTCTGGGTCACTAAGGACGACATGATCCGCAGCCACCTCCTCCCAGCCACGTACAAGTCCACTGGTTTCTTGGGACTGTAAATCATCCCTAAAAGACTGCTGCTGATGATGCTGAGTGCCAGCCTCCACCTCCATGCTGACACAATCCTCCTCCTCCTCCTCCTCCTCCTCCTCTTCCTGTGCGATGGGTGGGACAGAAGGAACACTGTCTGGGTAAAGGGGGCCTTGAGAGGCAAGGAAGTCCTCCTCTTCCTGCCTCTGTTCTGCCTCAAGTGCCCTGTCCATTATTCCACGCAGCGTGTGCTCCAACAGGTGGACAAGAGGTACAGTGTCACTGATGCATGCACTGTCACTGCTCACCATCCTCGTGGCCTCCTCAAATGGTGCCAGGACAGTGCATGCATCCCTGATCATGCCCCACTGGCGTGGAGAAAAAAAACCAAGCTCCCCTGACCCTGTCCTGGTGCCGTAGTCGCACAGGTACTCATTGATGGCCCTCTGCTGCGTGTGCAGCCGCTGCAGCATGGCCAACGTTGAGTTCCACCTGGTGGGCATGTCACATATAAGGCGGTTCTTGGGCAGGTTCAACTCCTTTTGCAGCTCAGCCAGGCGAGCACTGGCATTATAAGATCTGCGGAAATGCACACAGACTTTCCTGGCCTGCCTCAGGACATCCTGTAAGCCCGGGTACCTGCCCAAGAACCGCTGCACCACCAGGTTAAGGACGTGAGCCACACAGGGCACATGGGTCAGTTGTCCCTGTCGGAGGGCGGAGAGGAGGTTGGTGCCATTGTCGCAAACCACCATTCCTGGCTTAAGCTGGCGTGGCGTCAACCACCTCTCGGCCTGGCCCTGCAGAGCAGACAGGACCTCTGCCCCAGTGTGGCTTCTGTCCCCCAAACACACCAGCGCAAGCACGGCATGGCATCTTTTTGCCTGCGTACTTGCGTAGCCCCGTGAACGGCTACGGAGCACCGCTGGTTCATAGGACAAACCA
Source organism: Rana muscosa (assembly GCA_029206835.1). Classification (NCBI taxonomy): domain Eukaryota; kingdom Metazoa; phylum Chordata; class Amphibia; order Anura; family Ranidae; genus Rana; species Rana muscosa. The sequence goes on from CM055124.1 coordinate 240,607,545, forward strand.
CAGGAAGAGGCCATGGAGGAAGAAGAAGAGGAGGGGGTGGAGGAGAGAGGTGTGTCACAACCAGTAGTAGCATTTTGGAGGCGTGGCGGTGGGACAACCTCCAACACTACTGCACCTTGTCCTGCATCCTTCCCAGCTGCCAAAAGAGTGACCCAATGGGCCGTGAAAGAAAGGTAACGTCCCTGTCCATGCCTGCTGGACCATGAGTCAGCGGTAATATGCACCTTACCGCTGACCGCCCTGTCCAGCGAGGCCAAGACATTGCCTTCCACATGCCGGTAGAGAGCCGGAATAGCCTTCCGTGAGAAAAAGTGGCGTTTGGGAACCTGCCACTGAGGAACCGCACATTGCACAAACTCACGGAAGGGGGCCGAGTCTACCAACTGAAAAGGCAGCAGTTGAAGCGCTAGCAATTTAGCCAAGCTAGCATTCAACCGCTGGGCATGTGGATGGCTGGGAGTGAACTTCTTTCGACGGTCCAGCAGCTGGGGCAGGGAAATTTGCCTGCTAGAATCGGACGTCGGTGTACTGCTAGCAGAGTGGCCGCAAGTACTTGGCTGTGACACACCTAATTCTACACCTTCATTCCTCTCAGTGCATGTTTCAGAGAGGACTGAAGTTATAGTGGGGTTGGAGATCCCAGCTGATGCGGTGCAAGGAGAGGTCCGCTTTGTTCTTTGGTGTGGGTCTTTGAGGTAGGCTTGCCAACGAGCTGCATGGCAGGTCAACATATGTCTGGTCAGGCATGTGGTACCCAAGCGGCTGATGTTTTGGCCACGCGATATACGCTTGAGACATATGTTGCAAACAGCAGCTGTGCGATCTGATGCACTAGCCTCAAAAAAGGCCCACACCAAAGAACTTTTTGAATGACGGGCAGAGGCAGCGCCCTGCACAGGCGGAGCTCTGCGGTGTGATTCCGTCGGTGTACTGCCCTTACGCTGGCCACCAAAGGGCATCCTGCCTCGTTGGAGATGTGCCTCCTCCTCATCCTCCTCCTCCTCCTCTCTCCTATTAGGCACCCACGTGGAGTCAGTGACCTCATCATCACCTCCCTCCTCATCACTGGAGCCAATCTGGCAGTATGCTGCAGCTGCTGGAACATGACTGCCAGATTGGTGTCCTTCTTGAGCATCCCCTCTGTCTGCTCTCACGCTACTGCCTTCCTCTAGCTGGGTTTCATCATCAGACCCTTCGAAACGCTGGGCATCCTCCTGGAGCATGTACCCAACACTGTGCTGAAACAGTTCGGGGGACTCCTCAGGAGGAGGACATGGTGGGTCTAGGGAAGGAGTGACTGATGATGAGTCTGACATTGATACCAGGGAAGAGGACGCTTTGGCAGCTGCTTTTCCAGTACCCTGAGCCTGGGTGAGAGAGGATGAGGAGGAGGAGGAGGGCTTGGTCATCCACTCTACCAAGTCTTCGGCATGATGTGGCTCAACATGTCCAGCTGCCGAAAAGAAGGACAAGCGTGTCCCATGGCCATGTGCTGATGACAATGCACCGCGTCCACGACCAGCACTGTTGCCCCCAGACACAGAGCCTGCTTGCCCTCTTTTATTGCCTCCTGACTGTCTGCCTCTCCTTGTTTGCCTTCCAGACATTCTAATAGATGGCCTGCAGGGAGATGGGAAAAAAGCAATAAGGGCTACCTTCAGGTGTCCTTCTCTGTCCCTTGAAACAAGGACTTTGACAGTGAAAGAAACTGACACACTCTCCCTACCTACAGTTTTCTGTCCCTAGAAAAAATGTTTTTTTTAAGCACAATTTAGCACAAGGAGAATTCACTCACTGTCCTTCCAGGTCCCTGGAAACAAGGACTTTGACAGTGAAAGAAACTGACACACTCTCCCTACCTACAGTTTTCTGTCCCTAGAAAAAATGTTTTTTTTAAGCACAATTTAGCACAAGGAGAATTCACTCACTGTCCTTCCAGGTCCCTGGAAACAAGGACTTTGACAGTGAAAGAAACTGACACACTCTCCCTACCTACAGTTTTCTGTCCCTAGAAAAAATGTTTTTTTTAAGCACAATTTAGCACAAGGAGAATTCACTCACTGTCCTTCCAGGTCCCTGGAAACAAGGACTTTGACAGTGAAAGAAACTGACACACTCTCCCTACCTACAGTTTTCTGTCCCTAGAAAAAATGTTTTTTTTTAAGCACAATTTAGCACAAGGAGAATTCACTCACTGTCCTTCCAGGTCCCTGGAAACAAGGACTTTGACAGTGAAAGAAACTGACACACTCTCCCTACCTACAGTTTTCTGTCCCTAGAAAAAATGTTTTTTTTAAGCACAATTTAGCACAAGGAGAATTCACTCACTGTCCTTCCAGGTCCCTGGAAACAAGGACTTTGACAGTGAAAGAAACTGACACACTCTCCCTACCTACAGTTTTCTGTCCCTAGAAAAAATGTTTTTTTTAAGCACAATTTAGCACAAGGAGAATTCACTCACTGTCCTTCCAGGTCCCTGGAAACAAGGACTTTGACAGTGAAAGAAACTGACACACTCTCCCTACCTACAGTTTTCTGTCCCTAGAAAAAATGTTTTTTTTAAGCACAAATTAGCACAAGGAGAATTCACTCACTGTCCTTCCAGGTCCCTGGAAACAAGGACTTTGACAGTGAAAGAAACTGACACACTCTCCCTACCTACAGTTTTCTGTCCCTAGAAAAAATGTTTTTTTTAAGCACAATTTAGCACAAGGAGAATTCACTCACTGTCCTTCCAGGTCCCTGGAAACAAGGACTTTGACAGTGAAAGAAACTGACACACTCTCCCTACCTACAGTTTTCTGTCCCTAGAAAAAATGTTTTTTTTAAGCACAATTTAGCACAAGGAGAATTCACTCACTGTCCTTCCAGGTCCCTGGAAACAAGGACTTTGACAGTGAAAGAAACTGACACACTCTCCCTACCTACAGTTTTCTGTCCCTCGAAAAAATGTTTTTTTTAAGCACAATTTAGCACAAGGAGAATTCACTCACTGTCCTTCCAGGTCCCTGGAAACAAGGACTTTGACAGTGAAAGAAACTGACACACTCTCCCTACCTACAGTTTTCTGTCCCTAGAAAAAATGTTTTTTTTAAGCACAATTTAGCACAAGGAGAATTCACTCACTGTCCTTCCAGGTCCCTGGAAACAAGGACTTTGACAGTGAAAGAAACTGACACACTCTCCCTACCTACAGTTTTCTGTCCCTAGAAAAAATGTTTTTTTTAAGCACAATTTAGCACAAGGAGAATTCACTCACTGTCCTTCCAGGTCCCTGGAAACAAGGACTTTGACAGTGAAAGAAACTGACACACTCTCCCTACCTACAGTTTTCTGTCCCTAGAAAAAATGTTTTTTTTAAGCACAATTTAGCACAAGGAGAATTCACTCACTGTCCTTCCAGGTCCCTGGAAACAAGGACTTTGACAGTGAAAGAAACTGACACACTCTCCCTACCTACAGTTTTCTGTCCCTAGAAAAAATGTTTTTTTTAAGCACAATTTAGCACAAGGAGAATTCACTCACTGTCCTTCCAGGTCCCTGGAAACAAGGACTTTGACAGTGAAAGAAACTGACACACTCTCCCTACCTACAGTTTTCTGTCCCTAGAAAAAATGTTTTTTTTAAGCACAATTTAGCACAAGGAGAATTCACTCACTGTCCTTCCAGGTCCCTGGAAACAAGGACTTTGACAGTGAAAGAAACTGACACACTCTCCCTACCTACAGTTTTCTGTCCCTAGAAAAAATGTTTTTTTTAAGCACAAATTAGCACAAGGAGAATTCACTCACTGTCCTTCCAGGTCCCTGGAAACAAGGACTTTGACAGTGAAAGAAACTGACACACTCTCCCTACCTACAGTTTTCTGTCCCTAGAAAAAATGTTTTTTTTAAGCACAATTTAGCACAAGGAGAATTCACTCACTGTCCTTCCAGGTCCCTGGAAACAAGGACTTTGACAGTGAAAGAAACTGACACACTCTCCCTACCTACAGTTTTCTGTCCCTAGAAAAAATGTTTTTTTTAAGCACAATTTAGCACAAGGAGAATTCACTCACTGTCCTTCCAGGTCCCTGGAAACAAGGACTTTGACAGTGAAAGAAACTGACACACTCTCCCTACCTACAGTTTTCTGTCCCTAGAAAAAATGTTTTTTTTAAGCACAAATTAGCACAAGGAGAATTCACTCACTGTCCTTCCAGGTCCCTGGAAACAAGGACTTTGACAGTGAAAGAAACTGACACACTCTCCCTACCTACAGTTTTCTGTCCCTAGAAAAAATGTTTTTTTTAAGCACAATTTAGCACAAGGAGAATTCACTCACTGTCCTTCCAGGTCCCTGGAAACAAGGACTTTGACAGTGAAAGAAACTGACACACTCTCCCTACCTACAGTTTTCTGTCCCTAGAAAAAATGTTTTTTTTAAGCACAATTTAGCACAAGGAGAATTCACTCACTGTCCTTCCAGGTCCCTGGAAACAAGGACTTTGACAGTGAAAGAAACTGACACACTCTCCCTACCTACAGTTTTCTGTCCCTAGAAAAAATGTTTTTTTTAAGCACAATTTAGCACAAGGAGAATTCACTCACTGTCCTTCCAGGTCCCTGGAAACAAGGACTTTGACAGTGAAAGAAACTGACACACTCTCCCTACCTACAGTTTTCTGTCCCTAGAAAAAATGTTTTTTTTAAGCACAATTTAGCAAAAGGAGAATTCACTCACTGTCCTTCCAGGTCCCTGGAAACAAGGACTTTGACAGTGAAAGAAACTGACACACTCTCCCTACCTACAGTTTTCTGTCCCTAGAAAAAATGTTTTTTTTAAGCACAATTTAGCACAAGGAGAATTCACTCACTGTCCTTCCAGGTCCCTGGAAACAAGGACTTTGACAGTGAAAGAAACTGACACACTCTCCCTACCTACAGTTTTCTGTCCCTAGAAAAAATGTTTTTTTTAAGCACAATTTAGCACAAGGAGAATTCACTCACTGTCCTTCCAGGTCCCTGGAAACAAGGACTTTGACAGTGAAAGAAACTGACACACTCTCCCTACCTACAGTTTTCTGTCCCTAGAAAAAATGTTTTTTTTTAAGCACAATTTAGCACAAGGAGAATTCACTCACTGTCCTTCCAGGTCCCTGGAAACAAGGACTTTGACAGTGAAAGAAACTGACACACTCTCCCTACCTACAGTTTTCTGTCCCTAGAAAAAATGTTTTTTTTAAGCACAATATAGCACAAGCACAAAACACACTGACACTCTCCCTACCTATCCTTCTCTTTCCCTAAACTAAAGGAATCCAGGTTAAGCAAGAAAGAAATAAAAGTCACTGTCCCTGCCTATGCTGCTCTATCCCTGCTCCGGAACACACTACACTAGGCCGCCGTGCTGGCGGCCTTTTATAGTGTGGGGCGTGTACTAAACACCCTCAGCAATAATTGGCCACAGGCATCCTGCCTGTGGCCAATCATTGCTCTCCTCGCTGCCGGCGCTGTGATTGGCCAAGCATGCGGGGTCACAGTGCATGCTTGGCCAATCACAGCGCCTGGATGACACTGCGATGGCGTAGTGCATTGTGGGCCGTTCGCGTCACTCGAATTTGGCGCGAACGGCCCAAATCGTTCGATCTTCGTCGAACGATCGAACAGCCGATGTTCGAGTCGAACGTATGTTCGACTCGAACACGAAGCTCATCCCTATCTGCCAGTACTGAAATGGTACTTTTAATCCCAGACCCTATATCATTTATTAATAGGTTAAAAAGTAAGGGTTCAAAACATTAAACCTTGGGGTACCCTACACCCCTAACAACTTTAGACCAGTGGTGGTCAAATTGAAAACTATGGAGAGCTTCATTTGTGGCCCCCAACACTTCCAAAGGATCGAACAATAGCAGCACAATATTGCACCTCAACACACCCCCCCTCCCCACACACATACATTGGTGGCCAGTGGCAGTAAAAGTTAACTTCCCCCCACATTGGTGATCACTGACAGTGAAATTTAACCATCCACACCCCAACCGGAATTGATGATCAGTGTCAGTGAAATGTAACCCCTCTCCGTGCATTTGTGGTTAGTGGCAGGGAAAGGTAACACCCCCTCCCCCCCCTGTATTGGCAATCATGGCAGTGAAAAATAACCCTCCACCCCACCATTGGTGATCACTTACCCATACCAAGCTCCCACGCCACTCTCTCTTCCTCCACAGACAAGGACTTTACTTGTGCTTTGGGCTAGGATAACGCCTCCCAAAGTAAAGATTCTCTCTCAATACTAAGTGCTGGAACACAGAGTACTTACCTTCCAGCTCCCAGCATCCCGCTGCCACTCTGCTTTCTGTATGATGCTCAATAGCCTGAGGGCCACATATGGAGAGCTAATGGGTTGTATGCGGCCCGCGGGCCTCATGTTGAGCACCAGGGTCTTAAGCCTCGTACACACGGCCGAGAATCCCGTCAGGAAAAAGACGTCGGTTTTCCTGACGAGATTCTTGGCAAGTTTTTCTTGCAAAGCCGTGCATACAGATGGCCATTCAAAAGAAGTGCCAATCTTTTGAATGGAAAGAACGCGGTGACGTCATCGACTACGACAAGCATGCGCTCGTCACATTCAATGCCGTCTTTCTTCACCCTACACTAACCTTGTAAGTCTCATCGAGCATGCGTGGGCTTACCGGAGGACAGGTAAGCTTGTAGCCTCGTACACACACACACACAAACAAAACTAAAATCCTGACGAGAAAATAGAGAGCAGGGTCTCCAAAACCATACACTCAAACGGTTTTCTCGGTAAAAAAATCTGCCAGCAGTTTTCTTGTCGAGAAAACTGGTCGTGTGTACGAGGCTATAGACCAGGGGTCTCAAACTAGTGGCCCTCCAGCTGTTGCAGAACTACAATTCCCATGAGGCATTGCAAGGCTAAACAGTTACAAGCATGACTCCCATAGGCAGAGGCATGATGGGACTTGTAGTTCCGCAACAGCTGGAGGGCTGCAGGTTTGAGACCCCTGCTATAGACCATTCAGAGTACGAATCATTAATCAATACTCTCTGAATACGGTATTTTAGACCATTTTCTATTCATTTACAGACTGAATTTTCTAATTTTCTAAGCCTGTAGACTTTAACTTTCATATTAGCCGTGTCTGGAAACTGTCTCAAATGATTTAGCAAAGTCAAAGTATACTACGTCCACAGCCACTTCTTTGTCTCCTGTAGCTGAAGCTATAAGGGTTCTGCTTAGACCTTTAATAGTAAGCCTGATGTTCCAAATACAGCGTCTGTGTCCTGATTAGACATGTGCATTCGTTTTTGTCCGAATGCATTTTCGTCCGAATTTCAGGTATTTTCGTTATCGTTTTAACAAACGAAAACGAACGTGCAGAATCCGAAAGATCCGACATAAAAAAATGCTTTGTTTTCGTTACTACAACAGTTTGATATATAGATAGGAGTTTCGACATGACACTGACAATAACAATCTGTGTCTATCGAACCTGTGGTCGAATGTGCCAAACCTTAACTCTATTAGTCCAAGATTATTCTACATAGAGAGAAAAGATTTGACATTATAGAGACACTGTTGGGGTAGACCATTCGACATGAACGACCAGGATTTGACGAAGCAGCGAAAAACATACAAACGTCGAATCTGTCATTGAAGGCTTATGGTGTCAGTCGGAAGTTCTAAGAAGATTCAACAAGCAGCTAAACTGTACAACGCTGCAATCGTACATTTCCAGTCAAATGCTCGGCCCATAGGCTATAGAAGAATTCAAATGTTTGTTGACTAGTAATAATAATTTATAAATATAATTTTTACTAGTGTCATACAACATTAGAATTTTTCTATAGCCTATGGGCGGATGTATTTGACCAGAAACGTACGATTGCAGCGTCAAATCTTTTAGCTGCTCCGTCGAATCTTCTTAGAACATCCGACAGACACCATAAGCCTTTAATGACAGATTCGACCTTAATTAATTCGGATTTTTGGACTAATGCATTTTTTAACGAAACAAAATAAATAAAAACTAATTTCGGGAGTAACTAAATAAATGTATTTTTCAGACGAAAACGAAATTCCGAAACAAAATATTTCAGTGTGCACATGTCTAGTCCTGATGTCCCTACATGCCCAACACAAAAAACACATTACATGGGAGAAAAAAGAAGAAGTTCAGGCACAGTAGGACTGGACAAGATATGCTTGCCAAAATGCAGTAAAGCAAAATAAAATAAAAAAAATGCATAAATAAAGACTAGTGCCTAAAGTAATTAATGTCAAATGTCATAGAATGTAAAGCCCAACTCCAGACCCACACTATACCTACTTTGTGTAATTGTAAACATTTTTTAGTATGCATACTTTTTTCCATAGGTCTTCGGTCCTGTCACATGATACCATAGGTCCTCTTTACTCCTTTCCTTCCTGCAGTGGTGGACTACTGGACGGTGCAGAAAAAGGTGCATTATAATAACTTGATGTCATTTTCTGCAACATTCCTCTGTGAAATCAGGTTGGCTTAGTTTTTTTTCCCCCAGAGGTTGGGCTATTGGTGCCCGGGGCTCACAGGAAGTGGAATGAATGATGCTATGTAAAAAAAGCATTCAAGAGGCACTGGGACTGATGTGAGTTCATACAATGTAGTGAGAGGGCAAAAACATTTGAAGAGCTCAGGTTAGACTGCTCACAATAGACAAGGTTACCCTCCGGTGGGTACCCCAGCAGGTAACATGCTCCTTCCATTTGTGCATGTTTTTTTTCTGATACTATGGGATTGATTTACTAAAGCTGAAGAGTGCCAAATCTGGTGCAACTGTGCATGGTAGCTGTGACAGAACCCACTGTCACTGTGTGCTTTGGAAGGGACTGAGGGCGGGCCTCCTACCCACAGACTATGGCCCATAAGAGACTAAGAGACGTCTGGACAAGCTGGCATTGAGATAATGTAATGTAATGCTACATCCCTTCTTCCCCATCCCCCCCCCCCTCTTGTTGCTGTGCTTAATTGTGTTGGTTCATGGCACATAGACAATGGTCTGGACTGCAGACATCTCTCCGCAGGGGATGTGTATTGAAGGGCTGCCTGCTTACCATAATCCCTTTATGTTTAACTGTAGTCTCTGTTTCAATGTTCAGTTCCCATTGGTTCTTCCTTGTCCCCTACCCCCCCCTCTATGACAAGGCTAAGGGGAGTGCCCCTAACTGTGTGTAAAAGTGTATGTTTTGGATTTAACCACTTAGCAACCACTTGCCGACAAATAACGTCGACAAGGTGGTTGCTTAACTCTGGGAGGACGTTATATAACGTCCTCCCAGAATCGCGCTCCCCGCGCGCCCCCTGGGGCGCGCACACGGGAAACTCCGTGACCGCCGGGTCCAGAGGACCCGGCGCATCACGAATCGCGGTAAATCGCCGCTGATAGCGGCCGTTTACCACGTGATCGCTCCGTCAAATGACGGAGCAATCACTTGTAAACAGACCGGCGTCATGTGATGACGCCGGTTCCTCTCTCCCCTCTCTGTACCGATCGGTACAGTGTGAGAGGGGAGGGGGAGGGAGCGGATCAAGACAGCAGCACTGTGGGCTGGATCTGTGACAATTGCAGTCACAGATCCATCCATCCATCCATCCCTGCTCAGCCATCCCTGGTGCAATACCCTGCGCAATACTCTGCAAAATACCCTGCGCAATACCCTGCGCAATACCCAGTGCAATACCCTGCGCAATACCCGGTGCAATACCCGGTGCAATACTCTGCAATACTCTGCAATACCCTGCGCAATACTCTGCAATACTCTGCGCAATACTCTGCAATACCCTGGTGCAATACCCTGGTGCAATACCCTGGTGCAATACTCTGCAATACCCTGGTGCAATACTCTGCAATACCCTGGTGCAATACTCTGCAATACCCTGCGCAATACTCTGCAATACCCTGGTGCAATACTCTGCAATACCCTGCGCAATTCTCTGCGCAATACCCTGCGCAATACTCTGCGCAATACCCGGTGCAATACCCGGTGCAATACCCTGCGCAATACTCTGCAATACCCTGCGCAATACTCTGCAATACTCTGCAATACCCTGGTGCAATACCCTGGTGCAATACTCTGCAATACTCTGCAATACCCTGTGCAATACTCTGCAATACTCTGCAATACCCTGGTGCAATACCCTGGTGCAATACCCTGGTGCAATACTCCGCAATACCCTGGTGCAATACTCTGCAATACCCTGGTGCAATACTCTGCAATACCCTGGTGCAATACTCTGCAATACCCTGGTGCAATACTCTGCAAAATACCCTGCGCAATACCCGGTGCAATACCCGGTGCAATACCCTGCGCAATACTCTGCAATACCCTGCGCAATACTCTGCAATACTCTGCAATACCCTGGTGCAATACCCTGGTGCAATACTCTGCAATACCCTGGTGCAATACTCTGCAATACCCTGTGCAATACTCTGCAATACTCTGCAATACCCTGGTGCAATACTCCGCAATACCCTGGTGCAATACTCTGCAATACCCTGGTGCAATACTCTGCAATACCCTGGTGCAATACTCTGCAATACCCTGCGCAATACTCTGCAATACCCTGCGCAATACTCTGCAATACTTTGCAATACCCTGGTGCAATACTCTGCAATACCCTGGTGCAATACTCTGCAATACCCTAGTGCAATACTCTGCAATACCCTGGTGCAATACTCTGCAATACCCTGGTGCAATACTCTGCAATACCCTGGTGCAATACTCTGCAATACCCTGCGCAATTCTCTGCGCAATACCCTGCGCAATACTCTGCGCAATACCCTGCCCATACTCTGCAATACCCTGCGCAATACCCTGCGCAATACCCTGCACAATACCCTGCACAATACCCTGCACAATACCCTGCACAATACTCTGCAATACCCTGCGCAATACTCTGCAATACCCTGCGCAATACCCCCTGTGCAATACCCCCTGTGCAATACCCTGCCATACTCCGCAATACCCTGCCATGCCCGGCAATACTCCGCAATGCCCGGCAATACTCCGCAATGCCCGGCAATACTCCGCAATGCCCGGCAATACTCCGCAATAACCACTTCCCGCCCGCCGGCCGTCATATGACGTCCTTGACTTTGTGCGGAGATATCTGAATAATGGGAGCAGCTACAGGCATCATTCAGATATCAGCTTTTTCAGCCGGCGATTCCCTACACCATAAAAACAATCATAGCGGCTGTTCCACCGCTTAATCATTCTTACGGGAGGCGAGAGGGGATGTCCCCCCCCCCCGCCCTCCGGTGCTTCTACCGACTCACCGCTACGATCAAAGCCAGGATTTTTTTTAATTTTTTTTCCAGGCTTCCCAGCCTAGAGGTGAGATGTGGGGTCTTATTGACCCCATATCTCACTGTAAAGAGGACCTGTCATGCCATATTCCTATTACAAGGGATGTTTACATTCCTTGTAATAGGTATAAAAGTGATAAAAAAAAAATTTGGGGCGGAAAAACATGTCAAACTAAAATAAATAAAGTAAGATGAACAATAAAAAAATATATATTTTTTTAAAGCGCCCCTGCCCCCGCGAGCTCGCATACAGAAGCGAACGCATACGTAAGTCCCGCCCACATATGAAAACGGTTTTCAAACCACACATGTGAGGTATCACCGCGAACGTTAGAGCGAGAGCAATAATTTTGGCCCTAGACCTTCTCTGTAACTTAAAACATGTAACCAGTAAAAATATTTAAAGCGTCGCCTATGGGGATTTTTAAGTAGCGAAGTTTGGCGCCATTCCACGAGTGTGTGCAATTTTTAAGGGTGACATGTTAGGTATCTATTTACTCGGCGTAACTTCATCTTTCACATTATGCAAAAACATTGGGCTAACTTTACTGTTTTTTTTTTTTAAGCACAACAAATTTATTTTCCGTAAAAAACGCGTTAAAAAAATTGCTGCGCAAATATCGTACGAGATAAAAAGTTGCAACAACCACCATTATATTCTCTAAGGTCTTTGCTAAAAAAACATATATAATGTTTTGGGGTTCTATGTAATTTTCTAGCAAACAAATTATGATTTTTACATGTAGGAGAGAAATGTCAGAATTGGCCTGGGTGCTCCAGAACGCCTGAAGGTGCTCCCTGCATGTTGGGCCTCTCTATGTGGCCACGCTGTGTAAAAGTCTCACACATGTGGTATCGCCATACTCGGGAGTAATAGCAGAATGTGTTTTGGGGTGTAATTTGTGGAATGCATATGCTGTGTGTGAGAAATAACCTGCTAATATGACAATTTTGTGGGGGAAAAAAAAGGAGAAAAAAAAATCTTGATTTTGCAAAGAATTGTGGGAAAAAATGACAACAAAAACTCACAATGCCTCTTTCTGAATACCTTGGAATGTCTTATTTCCAAAAAGGGGTCATTTGGGGGGTATTTGTACTTTTCTGGCATGTTAGGGTCTCAAGAAATGAGATCGGCCGTCAGTACTTCAGGTGTGATCAATTTTCAGATATTGGCACCATAGCTTGTGGACTCTATAACTTTCACAAAGACCAAATAATATGCACCAATTTGTACTTATTTTTACCAAAGATATGTAGCAGTATAAATTTTGGCCAAAATTTATGAAGAAAAAATAGTAATTTGCAAAATTTTATAACAGAAACGAAAAAAAAAACATTTTTTTACAGAATTTTCAGTCTTTTTTCTCTTATAGCGCAAAAAATAAAAAACCCAACAGTGATTAAATACCACCAAAAGAAAGCTCTATTTGTGTGAAAAAAAGGACAAAAAATTCATATGGGTACAGTGTTGTATGACTGAGTAATTGTCATTCAAAATGTGAGAGCACCGAAAGCTGAAAATTGGTCTGGTTATTAAGGGGGTTTAAGTGCCCAGTGGTCAAGTGGTTAATAAACTGTTAATGCTCTGCATGTTTAACCCTCAACACCTGTGTGGATTGTCTTGTGATTGAGGGGTTAAGGGCTGGTTATGGCGAATCTGCAGGCTGCGGGTGCGTTTGGAGGACAGGAGACACAGGTCTGGTGGATGTGCCCACCTGGGGTATCCGAGATCTGTCACAGTAGCCAATCAGCTTCAAGTTTTTTGTCAAAAGTTCATTGAACAAGTTGAAGTTAGACGCTGATTAATGGTCCTGTAATTCATTTTTCATAAAATAATTTCTTAAGCCTCGTACACACGACCGGTTCGTGTGTATCTTTTCTGAGTCTTCAAAAACTGCGCATGGTCAGAATCAAGTATGAGACGGGAGCGCACCTTCTTGTAAAACAAGCGTTCGTATTGGAGATAGCACATTCGTCACGCTGTAACGAACTGAAAGCACGAAGACTGAAAAGCGTGAATCGTGTCTCACTAAACTTTTACTAACACGCGGTAATACGAGATCAGCAAAAGCAGCCCAAGGGGTGGCACCATAAGAATGGAACTTCCCCTTTATACTGCCGTTGTATGTCACCGCGCTTTAGACCGATGAGATTTTGGATGGACAGTGTGTATGCAAGGAAAGCTTGACAAGAAACCCGTCGAGAAAAACAACGTTTTTTTTGCGACGAGATTCTCGGCCATGTGTACTAGGCTTGACTGTGTATTTCTGCTTTCTTGTAACATCCTCCTCGAGCTTCTGAACCTCTCCTTTTCCCCATCACTTCCGTTTGTTTAGAAGGAGCAGTACACATTACTAAGAGAGATTGGCTACATTCCTACATACAGTGGAACCACACAAGTCCGCCTGTCCATAGGGTCCTATGGACCTTCTGATTAGGTCTGCCTAAAAAAACTGACAGGCAGACTTGATTGGACTGCCCTTATAAAAAGGGGCCTTATTGCCTCGTACACACGATCAGTTTTCCCGACAAGAAAAGTGTGATGGGAGCTTTTTGTCAGGAATTCCGACCGTGTGTATGCTCCATCACACTTTTTCTGTCAGAATTCCTGCCAAGAAAAGATTGAGAGCAGGTTCTCTATTTTCGTGACAGGAAAAATTCCTATCGGGTATCGCGCTCGTCTGTATGCAATTACGATGTGAAAAAAAAAAAAACACGCATGCTCCGAATCAAGCAGAAGAGCCGAACTGCCTATTGAACTTCCTTTTTCTCGGCTCGTCGTACGTGTTGTGTGTCACCGCGTTCTTGACGTTCGGAATTTCAGGCAAGATTTGTGTGACCGTGTGTATGCAACACAAGTTTGAGCTTTTTTCCTGCTAAAAAAAAAAAAAACACGGTTTTCCTGTCAGAAAAACTGATCGTGTGTACAGGGCATTGGGCTGCACATAGACAGAAAATATTTTACTGCAACAAAAAAAGTCTGTGTATGCTTGTAAAAGAGTGCATCTGACATTTGTAGAATGTTCTGTGCTTGATTGTCTTGGTCATGTTCAGATCGTAGAGAATGATTGCTTATTACTGTAGCAATACCCCCGTAGTGGCCGCTGGTTTAAGATTTGGGCCTGCCGTTACCTTACTCAGTGCTCACCACGTCTGTCTAGGGGTCTTTCTTGAAGAGTTGTTAATAAATGTCTACACCAAACACTTACCGTATATACTTGAGTATAAGCCGACCCGAATATAAGCCGAGGCACCCAATTTTACCACAAAAAACTGGGAAAACATATTGACTCGAGTATAAGCCTAGGATGTCCATCTGCATGCCTCACTGTGCCTCACTGTGTCCATGTGCATGCCTCACTGTGCCCATGCCTCACTGTGCCCATGACTAGACTGACGTTTAACATGGGAGTCTATGGAAGGGGTGCCTGGTTTGAAAAATCATTGCTCCCTGACCGTATGTCCCCCAGACAAGAAACTTTGCACACGTATAGAGGAAGAGTGGGGCTACAAGTGTGCCACGTTTCGGGTCTAGGGGACCTACGTTCGGCCGGTATTGGGTCTGCAAAGTCACTGCAGAAATGACCGTTTAACATGGGAGTCTTTGGCAGGGGTGCCCGGCTTTGAAAAATCGGTGCTCCACGGCCGTAGGTCCTCCGGACAACAAACTTGCACACTAGTAGAGGAAGAGTGGGGCTACATGTGTGCCAAGTTTTGGGTCCAGAGGACCTACGGCCGGTCGGTACCGGGTCCCCAGAATCCGGGAGATCAGGCGCAAAAAGGTGACTCGAGTATAAGCCGAATGGGCATTTTCAGCACAAAAAAAAAAAATGTGCTGAAAAACTCGGCTTATACTCAAGTATATACGGTAGTCTCTTTATCTCAAGGGTTTATTTACAGAACTTCAGACAGAGGGATGGAGGGTTGGGGAGATTCAGGTACCTTAGGTTTCGCGGATCACGGGTACTTTCCTTAATCCAGAGGACAAAAAGCTTCCACCCTGGATCTAGCCACCACCGGATAGGCCTCTCTCACTGACCTAGCAGCCGGTGTGAGCTCGTTCAAAAGTCTCTGCCACAGACTTGTGTAACCACACGCTTGGTAAAGTTCTGGAACATGACACAGTGTCAGGATCTTTCAGCCAGGCCGGCAGCACTGTGAGGTAGATTTGATCCGGATGCGTCCTCCAAATTGAGTCCTCAATTGTTCGGTCCCTTCCCGCAGTCAAGGCGACAGAGGACCATCTCTGGATCAGTAGGCCCCAGCAACTCCTGGGCCTACTCTCAGTAACGGAGCCTCGGTGATCTGCAGGCCCCCGAGGCAGAAAACTGCTAACACATACCTGAGGCCAGGAGGGCCGTCGGGTCAGGATCAGAAGACCCCGCCAAAATGGTGTCTGCCCCTTAAGTACCCTCTCCCAGAATGAACAGCGGGGTAACCAAACCCACTGAGCTGCTTCTGGGCAAGAGCTACCCAATACATCCAGCCAGCTGCAGTTCCAACCTTGACCCGTGGTGACAATGACACCCAGAGGAAGGTGGAAAATGTGCAACTCAGCTGAACTGGAACAGAGACCCAATAATTTGGTACAATTATTCTGAGTTGAACTATAACTCAGACAACTAAATTTACACCAGCGCCTACCCAATAGGGGTAGGGCACTACATTACCATCCTGGCTGCATTTCTACAACTGTCAATATACACTTATTCACCGGCCACTTTATTAGGTAGTGGGTACACCTGTTTAATTGCTTGGTAACACAAATTTCTAATCAGCCATCTAGACGTGGTGAAGATGACTTGCTGAAGTTCAAACCAAGCATCAGAATGGGGATGAAAGGAGATTGGTTGGTGCCAAGCGGGCTGGTCTGAGTATTTCAAAAACGGCTGTGCATGAAAATCCCACTAGATCAGCAATCTCTAGCATTTACAGAGAATGGTCCGAAAAAGAGAAAATATCCAGTGAGGATCCAGTGATTGTGTGGAGGAAAATGCCTTGTTGATGTCCGAGGTCAGAGGAGAATGGGCAGACTGGTTTGAGATTATAAAAAGGCCACAGTAACTCAAATACCCATTCGTTAGAACCAAGGTATGCAGAATACCATCTCTGAATACACAACACATCGAACCTTGAAGCAGATGGGCTACAGCAGCAGAAGACCTCACTGGGTGCCACTCCTGTCAGCTAAGAACAGGAAACTGAGGCTACATCTCACACAGGCTCACCAAAATTGGACAATAAAAGATTGGAAACTGTTGCCTGGTCTGATGAGTCTCAATTTTAGCTCCAACATTCAGATGGTCGGGTCAGAATTTGGTGTAAACAACATGAAAGCATGGATCCATCCTGCCTTGTATCACCGGTTCATGCTGGTGGTGTAATAGTGGGGGGGGGGGGTATTTTCTAGGCACACTTTGGGCCCATTAGTACCAATTGAGCATCATTTAAACACCACGTCCTCCCTGAGTATTGTTGCTGATCATGTCCATCCCTTTATGACTACAGTGTCACCATCTTCTGATGGCTCCTTCCAGCAGGATAATGCACCATGTCACAAAGCTCAAATCATCTCACCACTGGTATCTTGAACATGACAAAGAGGTCACTGTACTCCAATGTCCTCCACAGTCACCAGATCTCATCCAATAGAGCACCTTTGGGATGCGGTGGAATGGGAGATTCACATCATGGATGTGCAGCCGACAAATCTGCAGCAACTGTGTGATGCCATCATGTCACTATGGACCAAAATCTCTGAGGAATGTTTCCAACACCTTGTTGAATCTATGTCACAAAGAATTAAGACAGTTCTGAACGTTCTGAGTGTATAGTACCAGCAGTTACCTGGTATAAAAATAATTACTCTGGTAATAAAATGGTTCCTTTATCTGCCCAGTTTTCAACACAACCTCCTGAAATCAGTATTAGATAGTAATCAACTAAAGTTTATATGTACCCTAAAATCTGATGTACACTCACCAGCCACTTTATTAGGTGCACATTGCTAGTATCGGGTTGGACCCCCTTTTGCCTTCAGAACTGCCTTAATTATCTGTGGCATAGATTCACCAAGGTGTTACATCTCTGTAGGTGAACTCTGTTCACAAGAAATTAATCCGAGTCATTACTGGCGAACAGAGCCTCCAACCGACCCTGGATGCAGACAGCGTGGATCCGGGGTAGTGGCAGGACAAGGTCCCCTAGAGCCTACGGTGAACATGCCAAACTGTGCCCCCCCCACAAGATGTATGAGCATTATGTGTCAGCAAAAATCCCCCTCCCCCAAAAATAGTGGGCACTAATCTTGCATGATTACCCCCTAAGCAAGCATAGACTCCCCCTCCTACCAGTACAAACCCCCTGCTGAAATCCCCCCTCCCAGCACAAATCTCAGCCCCCTCCATCCCCCAAACTTCGCAGCACAAATCCTCCACCTCTCAAATTTCCTCTAAATACACATTCTCTCCCCCTACTCCAAATCCTCCTCCTAGCACAAATATCCCCCCTCCTAGCGCAAACACCCCCCAATCATCCCTACTAGCACAAATCCCCCCCCCCAAAAAAAAAATCTTTCCTCCCAACTACCAAATCTTCTCTTCTAGGACAACACCCCCCCCTCCAATCGACCACCCTAGCACAAATCCTCTTCTCTCATGCCCCTCTCAACATAAATTTCCCAACATAAATCCTCCTGAATCAGCACTCCTAGCACCCCGCCCCCCTAAATGTTCCCTCCTAGAATAATTCCTATCCCCTACTATCCCCCAAATTCCTCTCCTCCCAACACAAATCCCCTCCATCCTCAATCTCCTTGTGGTGCCCCCCACCTCACATGATACCACTGTGCCCAGAGCAGCTTTCCCTCCTGCCCACCCCTTGTGCTGGCCCAGTTTCGGCCACAAAAACAAACTGTCCACAACTAATCAACCAGTTTTGTATGCAGCTATAGTGTTGCTGTGTCCAAAGGCGGACTTTAGTCACCATTGTATGCAGAAAACTAGCCGCAGATATTCATCCATCTAAATGTAGCCTACGCCCAATCAGAGGTGGATTGCAGCCAGCTTCAGACTATTTTTGATGGATATTTGTCAGGCGGAACAGCCAATAATTATTGTTCTTCGGTGTTAAAAGCAGGTTAATACAGCTCTTATGGTCCTGTTTTTTATTGATCACCACAATAGTATTAAACCCTTGCCCACAAACCCATTTTTGCACAAATGTGGACGTTACCATGGTTGGCCTAACTGCCTGCAGATGAGGCCATCATCTTCACGGAGTCATTTCTAACAGATTTATGTGCTTTAAGTATTCAGTATACAGTGAAACCTCGGATTGCGAGTAACGGGGTTAACGAGCGTTTCGCAAAACAAGCATTTTTTTTTTAAAATCCTCACTCCGTTTGCGAGACAGGATTCAAGCCACAGCGGTGTGCAGTACCGCGTTTGGCCAGAGGGAGCCGAGCGGAGCCGTTTGGAAATACTCGTAAAAAACGGAAATACTCAGTTCCCGAGCCTTTCCAAACTATCCCTGAGCCTTTCCGAGTATTTCTGAGGCTCTCTGGTGCCCCCCACCTCTGGCCACATGCGGTATTGCATGCCATAGAAGTCAATGCGGAACAAGTTATTCTTGTTTCCATTGACTTCTGTGGGGAAACTCGCTTTGATTTGCGAGTGCTTTGGATTACGAGCATTCTCCTGGAACGGATTATGCTCGGAATCCAAGGTTCCACTGTATAAGCAACTTCAATTATCTGTTAGAACTAGGAAACAAATTGCAACAAAGTAAACACCAAAAGGTCTTATTTGAAAATGTGTCCCTTTACCTTAAATGAACGTGTATGTTTCCTATATGCAGTACATGTAGTATCAGCTCAATTTTTAAGTCATTGTCACACATACAAAGATGATTTTTTAACGTTTATTTTAAGCCAGCTGCCCCAAAGTTAAGAAGAAATGAAATGCTATGGAAACAATAATAGGCTCAACAAGCATCTAATTTTATGAAACCAATTATAATGTTTAAAGAGGTTGTAAACCTCCATTTTTAGATTGTACCTATAAGTAAGCCTTATTATAGGCTTACCTATAGTTACAGTAAGGCCCCTTTCACACTGAGGCGTTTTTACAGCGTTTTGGCGCTAAAAATAGCGCTGTAATAACGCCTAAAATAATCCTGCCCCAGCATTCTCAATGTGAAAGCCCTAAGGGCTTTCACACTGAGGCGTTATGCTGGCTGGGCGTTGAAAAAAATCCTGCAAACAGCTTTTTTTAGAGCAACTTTAGGGCGCATAAAATAGCGCTGTAAAAACGCCTATCCCCATTGAAATGAATGGGATTCGCGGTAAAAACACTGTAAAAACACGGTAAAAACGCATAGGCATAAGCGTTATGTTAAAAAATAGCGCTAACGCCTATGCGTTTTTTACTGCGTTTTACCGCGTTCGTGCTAATTTTAGCGCGAACACGGTAAAATCGCGGTAAAAACGCATAGGCGTTAGCGCTATTTTTACCGCGATCACGGTAAAAACATGTCATTATTTTTTAGCGTTTTTTCAACGCCTCAGTGTGAAAGGGGCCTAAATATCTCCTAAACGTGCACCGGACTGAAAACTAAACCAGGCTAGTAACACAGTGCAGAATATTAATGCCACAAGTTTGTATTTGTGGGAAGGAGTTTAATTAGTTTGAAATATGTGAGCATAGGGGTATCATCCCGACATAGTAGCAAAAAGGAGGAATGGGTATTGGGACTTTAAATATACCCCCGTGTGCACATTTACCACCTAGACAAATGTGTTAACTTATAACATACAATATGTCTAAAATAATTTTGTCTTTATTTTTATATTGTGTAAAATAAAGGCACAATTCTATTAGACATATTGTATGTTATCAGTTAAAAAAACTTGTCTATGTAGTAAATGTGCACACGGGGGTATATTTAAAGTCCCATACCCATTCCTCCTCCGTGCAGAATATTAGTTACTGTTTGGGAGCTGACCACTAAATCAATATTAAAGGCATTTGATCTTTCATGGATCTTACAAAGCCAGGTGCTTGCTAAGAATAATCAGTTAATAATGAGTGAAAGAAACACTGGCTGCAGCTGCACTTTGAACTGGTTAACAGTTATATCAGCGGGAGGAGGGAGTCAGACAGCACTGCACTGTGGGAATTGTAGTCCAGAGGAGACTCTACTGTAATCAAGAGCTTTTAAACTGCATTTCCCAGAGAGAGATTGCCAGGAGAAGGGGAAAAAGCTGCAATGTCTACTGTGTACCACCAATATTGCATAATGGCGGCCTGAGCAGGATCTAGAGTGCTGATTTTTAGGTGTGCCGACAGCCAGAGTCACCTAGGTGCAGAGCAGAGAGTGGATTAATCACTGTGTGAGACTGGATATTGAGGTCCCAACCCAGTGCTGTGGTCAGATGAGACACAATGGCTGTGTGCTGTGATGAGAAGCCCAGAACATGTTCTGGGCTCCTCATCTCAGCTACATAAACCGGTACACACCAGAGATCAGCCATGATCCTGAGGATCACGTCTTTTCTCTGTTTCATAAACGGACACCACTGTGAGAAGCCCTGGTATCATGTGATTGCTATGACCAATCACAGCAAACACAGTTGCAGTAGTAAGCTAGGCTGTCATGCATGATACCTTGCTTACTACTGTGTGATATCTGGATTTGTCACCACGATCATATGGTACCAGGGCCAATCACAGTGGCCCTGTACCATGTGGTAGCTGTGACCAATCACTTCATCACAGTAGTAGCAAAGGTTTCATGAATGAAACCTCTGAACAGTGTTACAGATTGCTTATTACAGTGATCATCACTGTAATAAGTAATCAGAGTGTAATAAAAAATCTCTGATCACACCCCCAGAGTAGTATAGTGTCACTATAGTAACACTGCACTGTTCTGGTGACAGTATGTAAAAAAATAAATAAAAATACGATGTAAGTGTCGTAAGCCATTATTTCTGATCACCGCCACAGCAGTACAGTATTGCCAGATCCGTGCTGTCAATCAGTATCCCCAATCACCACTGAACCAGTCAGTGTGCCTAATCACTGCCCCCCACTCACAGTGTCCCTAATCACTGCCCCCCACTCACAGTGTCCCTAATCACAGACTGTAGCAAAAAGCAAGGGTCAGGGAAAACTGCCCAGCAGTTCAGCAGGAGGCTGAAGAAGCAATATGCTTTGGAACGTGCTCCTATCTCCCAGCTCACTCCTAGTGGTGTCAGGCATCCTCTCCATCCAGGCTCCGGATTCCATCCCTGGTTGGGTTGTCTGCTACCTGTATTCTTCTCTCCCCTCAGTGGCTCCGGGCTCCATTGACAGCGGCTTTGACCTTTACCGCTTTGCATAAGCTCCTCTTTTGTGAGTGTGTTTTTAACTATTAATAAATATTGATTACTACAGGATGGAGGTTGGGCTTGTCTTTTCCCTTTTGTTTTCCCAGTGTCCCTAATCACCACCACGCACTCACAGTGCTCCTAAGACCACCACACCAGTCATTGTCCCTGATCACTGCCACGCCAGTCATATTGTAGCTAATCACGGCTACACCATTCATATTATCCCTGATCACCAACACTTCAGTTAAACCCTTCCCGACCAGCCGCTGCAGTTATACTCCGGCAGGTTGGCTCCCCTGGGTGAACCGTCGTAGCTGTACATCGGTTCGCCTTTTGACCACTAGGGGTGCGCGCTCCGGATGCTGGAGCTGATGCGCGAGCCTGGCGGTCGCGATGACCGCCGGGCACCCACGATCGCTCCACACAGAGACAGAACAGAGATTCTGTAAACAGACAGATCTCCGTGCTGTCAGGGGTGAGGAGAGCGATCTGTTGTTCATACTAAATATGAGCAATGAACGGTCTCTTCACCCAGGCTGTCCCATCCCCCCACAGTTAGAATCCCTCCCTAGGACACACAGTTAACCCCTTGATTGCCCCCTACTGTTAACCCCTTCCCTGCCCGTGACATTTACACAGTAATCAGTGCATTTTTTCTAGCACTGATCGTTATACAAATGCCAATGGTCCCAAAAATGTGTCAAAGAAGTGTCCGAACTGTCCGCCATAATGTTGAAGTTTCGATAAAAATCGCTGATCACCGCCATTACTAGTAAAAAAAAATATTATAAAAATGCCATAAATCTTTCCCCTATTTTGTAGATACTATAACTTTTGCTCAAACCAATTAATAAATGCTTATTGTGATTTTTATTACCAAAAATATGTAGAAGAATACATATCGGCCTAAATTGAGGAAAAAATTAGCCTTTTAAAAAAAAAAAAAAAAAAAAAAAGGAGATATTTATTATACCAAAAAGTCCAAAATATTGTGTTTTTTTTCAAAATTGTCGCTCTTTTTTTGTTTATAGTGTAAAAAATTAAAACTGCAGAGATGATCAAATACCACCAAAAGAAAGCTCTATTTGTGGGAAAAACAGGACGTCAATTTTGTCTGGGTAAAACGTCGCACGACCGTGCAATTTTCATGCAGTGCCGAATCGCAAAAAATGGTCTGGTCAATGAGCAGCCAAATCTTCCGGGGCTAGAAGTGGTTAATGAGCTCCTGATTACCGTCACACCAGCCATATTGTACCTGAACACCACCACACCAGTTACAGTGTCCCTGATCACCACACCAGTTGCTGTGTCTTTGATCACCACCAATCAGTCCCAGTGTCCCTGATCACCACCACACCAGTCATATTGTCCCTGATCACCACCACACCAGTCATATTGTCCCTGATCACCATCACACCAGTCATATTGTCCCTGATCACCACCACACCAGTCATATTGTCCCTGATCACCACCACACCAGTCATATTGTCCCTGATCACCACCACGCCAGTCATATTGTCCCTGATCACCACCACACCAGTCATATTGTCCCTGATCACCACCACACCAGTTACAGTATTTTTGATCAGTGCCACACTAGTGCAGGGTTTCCTCTGCCTGCCACCTGTACTAACCCTGGTCTAATTTCTACCTGCTACCTGGATTGATCCTTTGCCCGTTTGCTGACCATGTCTCTGCCTGCAGCCTTAACTGATCCATCACATCCTGATGACTACATTCCTGCAACACACCAGGCCAGTGAACATGGCATTCCTGGGGGCAGCCATGTACCAGTAGGATAGGTTTGCTTGACTTGTAGGTACTGGGACTGCAATAGGTGATGCTATATTCCCTAATCACTATTATAGGAGGTGACGATTACAGTACATTGGTTTTGACACAATTAGTTTATTTGTGTGATATACAAGATACAATGTGAGGCACATAATCAGTTCAGACAGTGAAAAGTCTGACACAAGTGGTATTGCCATATGTGTGGGTGGTGGGAAGAGTAGTAGAATGTGTAATTGTAAGTATGCCCATGCTGTGTGTGAGAAATATCTTAATACAGTACATTGGAAATAAAAAAAATGTACACAAAAGTTGTCAGTTTCTTTCCACGTTTGCCACAAGTCAAAAACTTGTGGCAATAAAATGAAGTATTCAAAAGACTCACTGTGCCTCTTAAAGAATACCTTGGGGTGTTTACTCTCCAAAATGTGGTCATTTTGGGAATGTTTCTACTGTCTTGGTGCTTCAAGGCCTTCAAAAATGTGATAGTAGTCAGGAAATTAAATGTGTAATTTATATCCCTAGAATGCCTGAAGATGTTTCCTTGGATTTTGTGCCTCTCTATATGGCTAGGCAGTAAAAATGTCTCACACATGTGATATTACCATACTTGGGGGGGGGGGGGGGGTGTAATTCTAAAGCCCCATACACACGGTCAGACTTTTTGACAACAAACGTCAAAATGAGCAGGTTTTCAAAACAATCCTACCGTGTGTACGCTCCATCGGACAAACTTTTTTGGTTTTCATTGGACAAAAGTTCACTCTGCAAACGGACAAACTTTTCGGCAACAAAAGTCCTACAGTGCAAAGTCCTACCGTGTGTACAGAAATCCATCGGACTTTTGTCCGAAGTACAAACACTCATTGCCTAGAACCAATGTTAAAATCAACAAACAAAAGCAGAAGTTGACCAAAGGGTGGCGGTAAAGAGCAGAAAAGAGCAGAAAAACCACGTGATGTGGAAAGTTTGCAGAAAAGTCCTGCCATGTGTATGCTATGGGTGTTCCCGGCCAACTCCCTTCGGACAAAAATCCACAGAAAAGTTTGTTTGAAGTCCGACCTTGTGTACGAGGTTTAAGTATGCCTATGATATGAGCTAGAACTTTCTTATTAATTGAAAACTTTGAGTAGAAACACATACATTTTCATTTTCCTTTCCACATTTTCCAAAAACTTTAGCCTGGATTGGTTTATTCCCCATGTAGCATCCTAAAAAATCTGATATCAGTGTGCCAACAAAATGATGCTTCAGAAACTGCTCAGGATAAATATCACAATATAAATATCGGAAATCAAAATATGTCTGATCGAGTTTCCCTATGTATCATTGAGGTGATTGCAGCTGTATTATAGGCAGTCCGCGAGTTACAAACATCCGACTTACATACGACTCCTACTTACAAAAGGAGGGAGACAACAGGAAGTAAGAAGAAATCTACCCCTAGGAAGGGAATTCATTCCTGTGAGAGTTATGGGAAAAAGGTGTCTCCACTGAAGCCTTATCACCAATTACTGTTTCCACAACAACCCAAACCCTTCCCTATGCTATCCAAAAAAAAAAATTAAAATACTTTTTTGGGCTGGAGTTTCACTTAAAATGTACCTGTTCCAAGTTACATACGTACGCAACTTAAAGTGATCTTAAAGTCTTTTTTTGTTTGTTTAAAAATAACAAACATGTTATAGTTACCTGCTCTGTGCAGTGGTTTTTGCACATAGCAGCCCAGATCCTCCTCTTCTGAGGTCCCTTGCCGATGCTCCTGGCCCCTCCCTCCTGCCAAGTGCCCCCACAGCAAGCAGCTTGCTATTGGGAAACCCGAGCTGAGCTGCAGCTGTGTGTCCATTTAGACACAGAGACGCGGCTCGGGCCTGCCCCCTCTCTCTTCTCATTGGCTCACTGACTTTGATTGACAGCAGCAGGAGCCAAGGATGCCCGCTGCTGTGTCTCAACCAATCAGGAAATTGAGTCCCAGACAGCTGAGGCTCTCCTGCAACATCGCGGATCGAGATGGGGCTCAGGTAAGTATTAGGAGGGCTGAGGGGTGTTGCTGCACACTGAAGGTTTGTTTCATCTTAATGCATTAAGATAAAAAAACTTTCTACCTTTAGAACCACTTTAAGAACAAACCTACAGAACCTATCCTGTTTGTAACCCAGGGACTGCCTGTAGTGCACTTGCAACAAGAACAATTGAGTACTGTCCGTGATACACTAACATTCACATTTTCAGGACTAGCTTTCGGGGTGTGCCCCCTTCTTCTTCAAGCGCCAAGCAGTACTCAAGTACAGACAGTATTTAATTGTTCCTATGTATCCTAAGACTGAACACATCCTAAAACCATTCCATCTCCCAATTCACAATAGTTTAGTGTCAATACATTATGTGTTGTTCTGAAGCACTTCCAATTCCCAGCAAATGAGTATATCCATTTACTTAAAGCCTCGTTCCAAACAAAAGTGGAAGTTCCGCTTTAAGCACCCGTTATCCCCTTACATGCCAAATTTGAAATGTCATTTTTTTGGGGGGTACCTAATTTTGACAGGTACCTGCTCCCACTTCCGCTCGGACGAATGTTCTCCTCTCCCCCCCCCCCCCTGAAATCCCAGAAGATTGCCCGGCCATTGAGGAGGCGCAGCGCAAGTCACAGCCGGGTGCACACACTTGCAATGCTGGCACTGGGGAGAGACGAGGGTTCGGGCAGCCGCATCGCTGGACCGTGGGACAGGTGTGTGTGTGTGTGTGTGTGTGTGTGTGTTAAAAGTCAGCAGCTACACTTTTTTTTTAGCTGCTGACTTTTATTAAACACAAAAACAGCTGGAACTCTGCTTTAATTAAAGCTAGTACATTTCCTTTATTGTAGATGTATTGTATTTGGATACAAATGTAACATTCAGTATATCTAAAGCCAAAATGTTTTTTTCGTTTTGGATGAAGTATGGAATGGTTGGATACCTCCTATGACAACTATACCATTTTGAATTTTCCATCACTTTCTGTCCACTAAACCACTTGATGACCAGCAATGTACTGGTTCGCTGCTGGATTTCAAGTGGTTATACCGGGATGATGCAGGCATCATCCTGATACCATTTTTTTTAGAGCCAACTGGATGGCTTTTACAAGCAGTGGGAGAGGACACCCCCCCCCCTCCTGCCACCTTTCGTAGCTTTATCTGGTTGTCCAGTGGAACACCCGGTGTCCTGCCGAGAATTGCCCCCCAGCGGATTCTGCCCGCTCTGTACTGCGCAGGTGCGGCGCTTGCTTCCGAAAATAGCCGAACATCTACAGCTGAGAGTCAGCTCTAGATGGCGCCTGCGCACACCAAATTGTGCTACGCTTCTGACATCCAGGCTCTTTCTTTACCATCCCCGTGGACATGGAGGATGTTAAAAAAAGAGCCAGGAGGCCGAGCGAGCGAAGAGAGCCGTCCGAGCAAAGCGAGGACGTGAGGCCGACTGGCCACTTACAGCTAGGTCCACACAGGCGCCATCTAGCGCTGACTCTTAGCTCTACATGTTCGGCTATTTTCGGAGGCTCATTCACGTTCGTACTGCGCAAGCGCCGCGCCTGCGCAGTACAGGTGGGGGCAGAATCTGCCGGGGGGACGTTTCTCGGCAGAACACCGGTCGACCAGCTGGTGCTTCCACCGGTTGATCATAGAGGTGAATAAAGACCAGAACTGCTCTATTCGCATCTATTATATAGGAACTCAGACGCAATGAGCTTACATCACTTCCAGATCACTTCCAGTTTGTTTCCTTGGATGTAAACAGCCCCAATTTAAAAAATGAAAAGCATTTGATCACACCGATCTTGGCGATCGGGGCGATCCATTTCTGAGGATCCACTAGCGTTGCTAGCCAGGTGCGGGGGGGGCGGGCCGCACCCGGGTGACACCCACCAGAGGGGTGACACCCGTGGGTAGCGCAGCGGCCACACTGACATCGCCCGCCCGCTGCCCTGTGCCTTAGGCTCACGCTGCGGCTGTGTCCCTCAGCGGAGCGGAAGGAAGCCGCCGCCCCCTCTGCCTCCTCTATGTTTACATCCACAGAGGAGGAGGAGGAGCCCGCGCTCGAGAGACACACCGCTGTGTGTATCTGCCGCTCTGTTCTGAGGTCTGAAAGGTAAGGGGGGCATCTTTACTGATGGGGGGAGGGGGTGTCTGTACTGCTGGGGTCTGCACAAGAGGGAGTTTGCACCAGGGGGGGCTGTAACTGAGGGGGATGTCTGTACTGAGGGGGGTCTGGTACTGAGGGGGGTGTCTGTACTGAGGGGGGTGTCTGGTACTGAGGGGGGTGTCTGTACTGAGGGGGGTCTGGTACTGAGGGGGGTGTCTGGTACTGAGGGGGGTGTCTGTACTGAGGGGGGTCTGGTACTGAGGGGGGTGTCTGTACTGAGGTGGGGTCTGGTACTGAGGGGGGTGTCTGTACTGAGGGGGGGGGTCTGGTACTGAGGGGGGTGTCTGTACTGAGGGGGGTGTCTGGTACTGAGGGGGGTGTCTGTACTGAGGGGGGTGTCTGTACTGAGGGGGGTCTGGTACTGAGGGGGGTGTCTGTACTGAGGGGGGTATCTGTACTGAGGGGGTGTCTGTACTGAGGGGGGTCTGGTACTGAGGGGGGTGTCTGTACTGAGGGGGGGTCTGGTACTGAGGGGGGTGTCTGTACTGAGGGGGGGTCTGGTACTGAGGGGGGGGTCTGGTACTGAGGGGGGTGTCTGTACTGAGGGGGGGGTCTGGTACTGAGGGGGGGTCTGGTACTGAGGGGGGTGTCTGTACTGAGGGGGCTGTCTGTACGAGGGGGGTCTGTAACTGAGGGGGTGTCTGTAACTGAGGGGGTCTGCACTGAGGTGGGGGTGTCTGTACTGATGGAGCGGTCTGCACTGAGGTGGGGGTGTCTGTACTTATGGAGCAGTCTGCACTGAGGTGGGGGTGTCTGTACTGAGGGGGAGGTTCATACTGAGGGAGGCGGGTCTATATTGATGGCGGGGAGTCTGTACTTAGTGGAGCGGGTTTGTACTGAGGGAGGGGATCTATACTGTGGGAGGGGGGTCTGTAGTTAGTGGAGGGGGGTCTGTACTGAGGGGGGACTATAGTTGTTGGGGGGTGACACCATTTTTTTTTGCACCGGGTGACACCAACCCTAGTGACGCCACTGTGAGGATCTGATTGGTGGAGGAGGAGAGAGCAGAGTGTGGAACAGCCTACGGAGTGGAGGATAAACTGCTGGGGATACCCGATGAGCCTGTGACCCCTGCAGGGGTGCGTCGATCTGGTGAGTGGGGACTAGGGATGAGCTTCGTGTTCGAGTCGAACATACGTTCGACTCGAACATCGGCTGTTCGATCGTTCGACGAAGATCGAACGATTTGGGCCGTTCGCGCCAAATTCGAGTGACGCGAACGGCCCACAATGCACTACGCCATCGCAGTGTCATCCAGGCGCTGTGATTGGCCAAGCATGCACTGTGACCCCGCATGCTTGGCCAATCACAGCGCCGGCAGCGAGGAGAGCAATGATTGGCCACAGGCAGGATGCCTGTGGCCAATTATTGCTGAGGGGGTTTAGTACACGCCCCACACTATAAAAGGCCGCCAGCGCGGCGGCCTTGTGTAGTGTGTTCCGGAGCAGGGAAAGAGAAGCATAGGCAGGGACAGTGTCATTTTTTTCCTTTACTAATCCTGGATTCCTTGTGTTTAGGGACAGATAAGGATAGGTAGGGAGAGTGTCAGTGTGTTATTCTGTGCTAAACCTTGTTTGTAGGGACAGAGAAGGACAGTGAGGGAAAGTGTCAGTGTGCTATTCTGTGCTAAATCTTGTTTGTAGGGACAGAGAAGGACAGTGAGGGAAACTGTCAGTGTGCTATTCTGTGCTAAATCTTGTTTGTAGGGACAGAGAAGGACAGTGAGGGAAAGTGTCAGTGTGCTATTCTGTGCTAAACCAATCTTGCTGAACCATATTTGAAATCCTTGAGTTTAGGGACAGAGAA
The DNA here is from genome assembly GCA_029206835.1 of Rana muscosa. Lineage (NCBI taxonomy): Eukaryota > Metazoa > Chordata > Amphibia > Anura > Ranidae > Rana > Rana muscosa. The sequence continues at coordinate 240,637,049 of CM055124.1, forward strand.
GGACACTCGGGGAAACTATCAGTGTGCTATTCTGTGCTAAATCTTGTTTGTAGGGACAGAGAAGGACAGTGAGGGAAAGTGTCAGTGTGCTATTCTGTGCTAAACCAATCTTGCTGAACCATATTTGAAATCCTTGAGTTTAGGGACAGAGAAGGACACTCGGGGAAACTATCAGTGTGCTATTCTGTGCTAAACCTTGTTTGTAGGGACAGAGAAGGACAGTGAGGGAAACTGTCAGTGTGCTATTCTGTGCTAAACCAATCTTGCTGAACCATATTTGAAATCCTTGAGTTTAGGGACAGAGAAGGACACTCGGGAAAACTATCAGTGTGCTATTCTGTGCTAAACCAATCTTGCTGAACCGTATTTGAAATCCTTGAGTTTAGGGACAGAGAAGGACACTCGTGGAAACTATCAGTGTGCTATTCTGTGCTAAACCTTGTTTGTAGGGACAGAGAAGGACAGTGAGGGAAACTATCAGTGTGCTATTCTGTGCTAAACCTTGTTTGTAGGGACAGAGAAGGACAGTGAGGGAAACTGTCAGTGTGCTATTCTGTGCTAAATCTTGTTTGTAGGGACAGAGAAGGACAGTGAGGGAAACTGTCAGTGTGCTATTCTGTGCTAAATCTTGTTTGTAGGGACAGAGAAGGACAGTGAGGGAAAGTGTCAGTGTGCTATTCTGTGCTAAACCAATCTTGCTGAACCATATTTGAAATCCTTGAGTTTAGGGACAGAGAAGGACACTCGGGGAAACTATCAGTGTGCTATTCTGTGCTAAACCTTGTTTGTAGGGACAGAGAAGGACAGTGAGGGAAACTGTCAGTGTGCTATTCTGTGCTAAACCAATCTTGCTGAACCATATTTGAAATCCTTGAGTTTAGGGACAGAGAAGGACACTCGGGAAAACTATCAGTGTGCTATTCTGTGCTAAACCAATCTTGCTGAACCGTATTTGAAATCCTTGAGTTTAGGGACAGAGAAGGACACTCGTGGAAACTATCAGTGTGCTATTCTGTGCTAAACCTTGTTTGTAGGGACAGAGAAGGACAGTGAGGGAAACTATCAGTGTGCTATTCTGTGCTAAACCTTGTTTGTAGGGACAGAGAAGGACAGTGAGGGAAACTGTCAGTGTGCTATTCTGTGCTAAACCTTGTTTGTAGGGACAGAGAAGGACAGTGAGGGAAAGTGTCAGTGTGCTATTCTGTGCTAAACCTTGTTTGTAGGGACAGAGAAGGACAGTGAGGGAAAGTGTCAGTGTGCTATTCTGTGCTAAACCTTGTTTGTAGGGACAGAGAAGGACAGTGAGGGAAACTGTCAGTGTGCTATTCTATGCTAAACCAATCTTGCTGAACCGTATTTGAAATCCTTGAGTTTAGGGACAGAGAAGGACACTCGTGGAAACTATCAGTGTGCTATTCTGTGCTAAATCTTGTTTGTAGGGACAGAGAAGGACAGTGAGGGAAACTGTCAGTGTGCTATTCTGTGCTAAACCAATCTTGCTGAAGCATATTGCAAATCCTTGTGTTTAGGGACAGAGAAGGATAGGCAGGGGACAGTGTCAGTGTCATTGTTGCTAAGCCTCCTGCACAGTATACACTTGAAGGTAGCCCTTATTGCTGTTTTTCCCATCTCCCTGCAGGCCATCCATTAAAATGTCTGGAAGGCAAACAAGGAGAGGCAGACAGTCAGGAGGTAAAAAAAGAGGGCAAGCAGGCTCTGTGTCTTGGGGCAACAGTGCTGGTCGTGGACGCGGTGCATTGTCATCAGCACATGGCCATGGGGCACGCTTGTCCTTCTTTTCGGCAGCTGGACATGTTGAGCCACATCATGCCGAAGACTTGGTAGAGTGGATGACCAAGCCCACCTCATCCTCCTCATCCTCTCTCACCCAGGCTCAGGGTACTGGCAAAGCAGCTGCCAAAGCGTCCTCTTCTCTGGTATCAATGTCATCATTAGTCACTCCTTCCCTAGACCCACCATGTCCTCCTCCTGAGGAGTCCCCCGAACTGTTTGAGCACAGTGTTGGGTACATGCTCCAGGAGGATGCCCAGCGTTTTGAAGGATCTGATGATGATACCCAGCTAGAGGAAGGCAGTAGCGTGAGAGCAGAGAGAGGGGATGCTCAAGAAGGACACCAATCTGGCAGTCATGCTCCAGCAGCTGCAGCATACTGCCAGATTGGCTCAAGTGATGAGGAGGGAGGGGATGATGAGGTCACTGACTCCACGTGGGTGCCTAATAGGAGAGAGGAGGAGGAGGAGGATGAGGAGGAGGCACATCTCCAACGAGGCAGGATGCCCTTGGGTGGCCAGCGTATGGGCAGCACACCGACGGAATCACACCGCAGAGCTCCGCCTGTGCAGGGCGCTGCCTCTGCCCGTCATTCAAAAAGTTCTTTAGTGTGGGCCTTTTTTGAGGCGAGTGCATCAGATCGCACAGCTGCTGTTTGCAACATATGTCTCAAGCGTATATCGCGTGGCCAAAACATCAGCCGCTTGGGTACCACATGCTTGATCAGACATATGTTGACCTGCCATGCAGCTCGTTGGCAAGCCTACCTTAAAGACCCACACCAAAGAACAAAGCGGACCTCTCCTTGCACCGCATCATCTGGGATCTCCAACCCCACTATACCTTCAGTCCTCTCTGAAACCTGCACTGAGAGGAATGAAGGTGTAGAATTAGGTGTGTCACAGCCAAGTACTTGCGGCCACTCTGCTAGCAGTACACCGACGTCCGATTCTAGCAGGCAAATTTCCCTGCCCCAGCTGCTGGACCGTCGAAAGAAGTTCACTCCCAGCCATCCACATGCCCAGCGGTTGAATGCTAGCTTGGCTAAATTGCTAGCGCTTCAACTGCTGCCTTTTCAGTTGGTAGACTCGGCCCCCTTCCGTGAGTTTGTGCAATGTGCGGTTCCTCAGTGGCAGGTTCCCAAACGCCACTTTTTCTCACGGAAGGCGATTCCGGCTCTCTACAGGCATGTGGAAGGCAATGTCTTGGCCTCGCTGGACAGGGCGGTCAGCGGTAAGGTGCATATTACCGCTGACTCATGGTCCAGCAGGCATGGACAGGGACGTTACCTTTCTTTCACGGCCCATTGGGTCACTCTTTTGGCAGCTGGGAAGGAGGCAGGACAAGGTGCAGTAGTGTTGGAGGTTGTTCCACTGCCACGCCTCCAAAATGCTACTACTGGTTGTGACACACCTCTCTCCTCCACCCCCTCTTCTTCTTCCTCCATGGCCTCTTCCTGTGGTTTGTCCTCGGAACCAGCGGTGCTCCGTAGGCGTTCAAGGGGCTACGCAAGTATGCAGGCAAAAAGATGCCATGCCGTGCTTGCGCTGGTGTGTTTGGGGGACAGGAGCCACACTGGGGCAGAGGTCCTGTCTGCTCTGCAGGGGCAGGCCGAGAGGTTGTTGACGCCACGCCAGCTTAAGCCAGGAATGGTGGTTTGCGACAATGGCACCAACCTCCTCTCCGCCCTCCGACAGGGACAACTGACCCATGTGCCCTGTATGGCTCACGTCCTTAACCTGGTGGTGCAGCGGTTCTTGGGCAGGTACCCGGGCTTACAGGATGTCCTGAGGTAGGCCAGGAAAGTCTGTGTGCATTTCCGCAGATCTTATAATGCCAGTGCTCGCCTGGCTGAGCTGCAAAAGGAGTTGAACCTGCCCAAGAACCACCTTATATGTGACATGCCCACCAGGTGGAACTCAACGTTGGCCATGCTGCAGCGGCTGCACACGCAGCAGAGGGCCGTCAATGAGTACCTGTGCGACTACGCACCAGGACAGGGTCAGGGGAGCTCGGGTTTTTTTCACCACGCCAGTGGGGCATGATCAGGGATGCATGCACTGTCCTGGCACCATTTGAGAAGGCCCCGAGGATGGTGAGCAGTGACAGTGCATGCATCAGTGACACTGTACCTCTTGTCCACCTGTTGGAGCACACGCTGCGTGGAATAATGGACAGTAGACTTGTGCACAACGGAAAAATTTGTTCCGTTTCGGTTCGTTTCTTTCCGGTCCTGTTGATTCGTAATCATTCGTAATTTTGCTAGACGGGATTTTTCGTGTTCGGACTCATTCGTATTTTTGCAAGCGACATTTTTCGTTGAATTTTTTGTTGCTTTATAATTCGTACTTTCGGTAGAGTACGTTGTTTTTGGTTGATTCTGGACACAACTCCTACTTTCGTAACTTTTTTTGGGTTCGTTGATTCGTAATTTTCCGTGTCTCTCTCACAACGACGCTGCCTATTATGCCTAATGTGCTTCGAATGGATTTGTACTTTTCTAAATACATAGCGGTTATTTGTAACGATTCGAAATCTCGTATTTTACTTTCGTTTTTTACATGCGGCTATAGGCTCCGCCCCTGTACACCATTTTGAGAGGGTTCAGCACGGTGAGGGAGAAGCAGAGAGCAGAGCAGAGTGAGTGTTATTGTGCTTCGAATGGATTCGAAATCTCGTATTTTACTTTCGTTTTTTTCATGCGGCTATAGCCTCCACCCCCTGTACACCATTTTGAGAGGGAGTTCAGCATGGTGAGGGAGAAGCAGAGAGCAGAGTGAGTGTTATTGTGCTTCGAATGGATTCGTACATTCGTAACTTTTTTCATAACGAATTATGCCGAAGACCTTCGGGCATTCGCTATTTTGCGGTATAATTTATTTCGGATTCGGTTTTATTCGTAATTGCTCTGTTCGGAAATTCGAATGCTTCCGAATGTCCGAAAGTTGCTAAATTCGGACGAATTTCGATTCGTTACGAAACGAATTGCACAAGCCTAATGGACAGGGCACTTGAGGCAGAACAGAGGCAGGAAGAGGAGGACTTCCTTGCCTCTCAAGGCCCCCTTTACCCAGACAGTGTTCCTTCTGTCCCACCCATCGCACAGGAGGAGGAGGAGGAGGAGGAGGAGGAGGAGGATTGTGTCAGCATGGAGGTGGAGGCTGGCACTCAGCATCATCAGCAGCAGTCTATTAGGGATGATTTACAGTCCCAAGAAACCAGTGGACTTGTACGTGGCTGGGAGGAGGTGGCTGCGGATCATGTCGTCCTTAGTGACCCAGAGGACTCCGGACTGAATGCCTCAGCTAACCTACGCTGCATGGCCTCCCTGATCCTGCAAAGTCTGCGGAAGGATCCTCGTATTCTTCGGATCAAGGAGAGGGACCATTACTGGCTGGCCACTCTCCTTGATCCACGGTACAAGGGTAAGGTTGCGGACCTTATGTTACCGTCGCAGAGGGAGCAGAGGATGAGACAACTCCGGGAGGCCTTGCAGAAAGGTCTGTGCAACGCGTTCCCAGAGACTGGGAGGTTACAAACTCCTGGTCCTGGACAACGAGTTGCTGAGGCTTCGGGCAGTCAAAGAAGAAGCGGTAGGGAAGGTGGCCGTCTGACCGATGCGTTCAGACAATTCTTTAGTCCGCAGCCCCAAAGTATGATCGGTTCCAGCAACCATCGCCAGCGTCTGATATACATGGTGCAGGAATACCTAGGGGCAAGGTCAGACTTGGACACCTTCCCCACCGAAAATGCTCTGGCTTACCGGGTCTTGAGGATGGATCACTGGCCAGAGCTTGCACAGTATGCAATTGAGCTACTGGCCTGTCCTGCATCCAGCGTTCTTTCAGAACGCACATTCAGTGCTGCTGGAGGATTTGTCACGGATCACAGGGTGCGCCTGTCCACCGACTCGGTTGATCGACTGACTTTCATCAAGATGAACCAGTCTTGGATCACCACCAGCTACCACACACCTGATGCTGATATAACAGACTAATTGATTTTAAAATGTCACATCCCTTCAAGACTGATGCTGAGTGCCTGTGCTGTTATGTTGACTGGCTATCCTCCTCCTCAATGATCCGATTAATGATGATAGCTTGGAAGATCATTTTGGTTTATGTGTGCCGCCACCAGTGGCTAAGGCCCAATTTTTCAGCCCCTGTTTAACAGGGGCGTGTAATTACAATTTTTGATGCAATACTTTGCAACAGTGCTCATTGCTGTGCTCCAAGTACAGTATCTGTGAGGGGTTGCAGTGTTGTGCCACCAGTGGCTAAGGCCCAATTTTTCAGCCCCTGTTTAACAGGGGCGTGTAATTACAATTTTTGATGCAATACTTTGCAACAGGGCTCATTGCTGTGCTCCAAGTACAGTATCTGGGAGGGGTTGCAGTGTTGTGCCACCAGTGCCTAAGGCCCAATTTTTCAGCCCCTGTTCAACAGGGGCATGCAATTATAATTATTGATCTAATAATTCACAGCAGGGCCCATTGCTGCGCCCACCAAGAGTAACTGTCAGGCCTTACAGTGTTGTGGCACCAGCACCACCATCAAAGGCCCAATTTTTACTACCACTGTTCAACAATTATATGTTATTACAATTCCTGATATAATAGTTGACAGCAGGGCGTTCCAGCACCCACCAAGAGTAACTGTGAGTGCTTACAGTGTTGTGCCAACACCAACACCTAAGGGGCCAATTTCTGCAGAGTATATACGGCAGGTCCCTACTTTCAAACATCCAACTTACAAACGACTCCTTCTTGCAAACGGAAGAAGACAACAGGAAGTGAGAGGAAATCTACCCCTAGGAAGGAAAATTCTCTCCTGTAAGAATTAATATGGGAGAAAGGTGTCTCCTCTCTACTGATGCTTTATCACCAATCCTTGTTTCAATAAAAACACCACATTTCAAAAACAGTTGTCATTGGGGTGAAATGTTCTGAACAGGGGCACAGACAGCAAAACAAATGTTACAGGGGTGATAACCCTTCCCTATGTTTTCCAAAAAGCTTAAAAATAGGTATTTGGGCTGGAGCTACACTTAAACAATGTAGCTGTTCAAAATTACAAACAGATTCTACTTAAGAACAAACCTACAGTCCCTGTCTTGTATGCACCGCCTGTATACGGCTGTTCAGAGTATATAGGGCCTTTTTTATTTTGTGTTGCGGGGTTCCCCTTAATATCCAAAGAAGACCCAAAGGGGCTGGTAATGGGCTGGGGTGGGGGGGTAGCTATGCCATTTTTCTTAAAGATTTTCATCCATATTACCGGTACCAGACATTACATTAAAGCCGCAAGCAGTTTTAAATGTCTTTTTTTTCTTTTAGAAATGTCATTTTGTGCAGGGACAGTTCTAAACACGGGAAACACGTGGCACTTCGCAGGCATACTTTAGACACCCCCCCAGGTACGATATTTAAAGGAATATTTGACTTTTTTTTTTTCACTTTATGCATCATTAAAATGACTGCTCCCGAAAAACGTCCATTTTTAAAACTTCTTTTTGCATTGATACATGTCCCCTGGTGCAGAACCCGGGTTCCCAAACTCTGTTTAGGACAATAACATGGATAATAGTCGTTATAATTAGCACTTTAGAATCCGAACGTTCGCATCCATTGTATTTAATAGGGTTCTAATGTTCGTGCGAACTTTCGGTCCGTTCGCGGGTTCTGGTGCGAACCGAACCCGGGGGTGTTCGGCTCATCACTAGTGGGGACCCATATGAGGGGGGAGCACCAAAAGTCACCTCTTTACCTGCAAGCTGGAGGATCTCCATTGGCAGTATATAACCACCAAAGTCACTGAGAAAAAACGCATTAAGAATACTTGAACTAATTTATGTTAACACATGAACTTGTTGTAGCCACATGAACTTTACTTGGCTATACTATATATGTACATATCTGTCAGTATTTTTTTCTTTTTTCTGAATCACCATTTGAATTGAGGAATTACAAGGAAATTAATCCTCACCACTAAAGTGGCTGACCATTACATGACCATTGTGAACACATTTCATTGGTTCAGATAATGGGTTAACCTACAAGGGAATTAACTGGATGTTTAGCAGCTCCCACCTGGGGCAGTGACCAGGGACTATAACGGAAATTGGGCATTATCAGTTTTTAGGCACAGAATATATATAATATACACAACACTTTAAGGTGTGAACTGTATGGAATAAGATACAGGGACTTATGCGGCAAGGAAGTCATTTTTGGAATATAGTTTTTTGTAATATTGTTTTTTGATTTTTTGGTAATACTGAGTTCACCAGAAGTTTGTTTGGAATTTGCATCCAATATGAAGTGAAACATACCCGCATAGATATTAGACACAACAATAAGGGTAACATTTATTTTATTTTATTTAATAGCACAACTGTCACAACCTTCAGAGGGTTAGGATTTTCTTCACACACATAGGAGTTGAGGATTACACTCACAGCTAATATATAGAATTTAGGATTACTAGCACAAAATATACACAGTCCTGCACTTTATCCCATAGGGGTTTATCAGTTGTATCCGCAGAGGAAACCCAACACAACTTTAAACCAGTTCCCAGAGCATAAGGGTAGCGCCATACACCCCACACTTATTACCACATTCTGCCAATGTACATCGTCGTGCAGGGGTCGGCAAGCGGTTAACTGACAATTGTGCAGTCATGTGACTCTGTACCCAAATAAAATGTTATGTCCTTTTTTTCCCCACAAATAGAGCTTACTTTTGGTGGTATTTGATCACCTCTGCGGTTTTTATTTTTTGTGCTATAAACAAAAAAAGGACCTACAATTTGAAAAACAATATTTTTTACTTACTGCTTTAAAACCCATCCAAGACAAGTTTTCACATTCCACGGGGGCCACATGAACTTTCAAACTTAAAAAACATCACTGGTGTCAGGGGATGCATTATTAACCCCCAGCACTGTGTCGGCATTAACCCCCAGCACTGGTGTCGGCATTACCCCCAGCACTGGTGTCGGCATTAACCCCCAGCACTGGTGTCAGGGGACGCATTATTAACCCCCAGCACTGGTGTCAGGGGACGCATTATTAACCCCCATCACTGGTGTCAGCATTAACCCATCTCTGGTGTCAACATTAACCCCCATCACTAGTGTCAACATTAACCCCCAGCACTAGAGTCAACATTAACCCCCAGCACTAGTGTCAGCATTAACCCCCAGCACTAGTGTCAGCATTAACCCCCAGCACTAGTGTCAGCATTAACCCCCAGCACTAGTGTCAGCATTAACCCCCAGCACTAGTGTCAGCATTAACCCCCAGCACTAGTGTCAGCATTAACCCCCAGCACTAGTGTCAGCATTAACCCCCAGCACTAGTGTCAGCATTAACCCATCTCTAAACCCCCAGCACTGGTGTCAGCATTAACCCCCAGCACTAGTGTCAACATTAACCCCCAGCACTAGTGTCAGCATTAACCCATCTCTAAACCCCCAGCACTGGTGTCAGCATTAACCCCCAGCACTGGTGTCAGCATTAACCCCCAGCATTGGTGTCAGCATTAACCCCCAGCATTGGTGTCAGCATTAACCCCCAGCATTGGTGTCAGCATTAACCCCCAGCATTGGTGTCAGCATTAACCCCCAGCATTGGTGTCAGCGGACCCACTATTAACCCCCATCACTGGTGTCAGCATTAACCCCCATCACTGGTGTCAGCATTAACCCCCAGCATTGGTGTCAGCGGATGCACTATTAACCCCCAGCACTGGTGTCAGCGGATGCACTATTAACCCCCAGCACTGGTGTCAGCGGACGCACTATTAACCCCCAGCACTACCCCTACACTCCACAAATACCCCGTTCACAAATTTCAACCCCAGTCACCCCACTAAGGACTTAGCCTCGTAGGGATGGCTCACTTACCTCTCCTCCTGACAGTCAGCTGGTGGCCTGATCTTCTGCCTACCAAATCTGCTCCTCCTGTCAGGTCCTGGCTCAACACAGGCCTAGTGGCAGGGCACCCCGAGAACGCCATGATCTCCCACCCTGAGGTGGCAGCAGGACCCTGGATCCGAGCACAGCCTCCGAGGGAGCACAGCTCTGAATGATTATCAGAGCCTAGGTGGGCGGGGCGAGGGGCGGATCCTCCCTCCGCTCTGTACTCTGCTCTCCTGTGTGGTGTTTTCCTTTGCTGTGTGCGCTGGGCTGCAGCAGCATGCGGGGGAAAGGACACAGGAGAGAGAGAGAGAAAGCTCCCAGCCACTGCACGGTGCACCCGCCCAGGATCGGCTTTGTCTGCAGGCCATTTGTAACCTGTCCGCGGGCCGGTACTTTGAGACCCCTGATTTAGGCCAATATATATTCTGCTACATGTTTTTGGTAAAAAAAAATCCCAATAAGCGTATATCGATTGGTTTGCGCAAAAGTTATAGCATCTCCAAACTATGGGATATTTTTATGGACTTTTTATTTTTTTAATTGTTTTTACGACCAGTGATTTTTACCGGGACTGTGACATTGCAGTGGAAAAATCTGACACTAAGTGACACTTTTTGAGGACCAGTGACACCAATACAGTGATCAGTGCTAAAGAAAAATGCACTGACACTGTATAAATAACACTGGCAGGGAAGGGGTTAACATCGGGGCGATCCAAGGGTTAAGTGTGCTCCTAGGAAGTGATTTCTAACTGTGGGGGAAATACTGTGACTGCAGGAAAACAGAGATTCGTGCTTCTGCTTAGCAGAAATACAAGATCTCAATTTTCCTCCCTCACAGAACGGCAGTCTGCCTTGTTTACATAGACAGTGTGCCATTCTGGCTTTCCTCTGAACGATCGCGGGTGGCTGCTAGCCCGCTGATTGGCTCCCACTGGGGCCAATCACAACGGGCCGCCAGTGGCATGCGACCGCGCCCCAGACCTCATGCACAAAATCACATTCAGGTACATGATTTTGCACAGCCAGGCCGCTCTGCCGCAGTATATATGCGGTGCGTGGTCCGGAAGCGGTTAAAGTGTCACCTATGGACATCTTTTATATTTTATCAAACAATTCGGTTATGCATTGTGTTGTTTTGCATTAAAATTTAAATAAGTGTATTTTTTTCCCCCCAATTTTTTTTTTTTAAAAATCACTGCTAAAATACTGTGTGATATAAAAAAAACTGAAACACCCACCAATTTATTCTCTAGGGCCTCTGCTTTGGGGATTCTAAGAAATGTCCTAGCAAAAAATGATTGTTACATGTAAACAAAAAGTGCCAGAAAAGGCTTGGTCTTAAAGTAGATATAGGGGTCTATTTATATATTAGGGCTGTGGAAATTAACTATTAATTCCTCGATTAATCGATTAATTCTTTTGATCTATCAAAATTCTTTGGGCTTGCTATGTCCATCTGAAGGGCTCCTTTGCTGTGCCTTCATATCTGCATGCCGGCGGGACCTTACTATCTGCCACACCCATGGGCTGTTACACTTCCCTCTATGAACCTGGGATTCTACAGCCATCCACATGCCGACGGACTGATGTTAGCCCCTTCTCATCTGGATTCAGCAGTGGTATCGTTGTACACATTTTTATACCAGTATCATACTTAGCTACATGTTTTTATGACTGCTTTTGCTACCGTTTGGTATTACTCTCACCATTTTTACAGTTTATGTAGCTACATCGATTTTATCTCCAGTGCAATATTTATGTTGTTACCTACAGTACTTGAAGACTATAAAAGTTTTATTCCCATCGAGCGCTGCCTTTGTGTGTTTTTTGTATCCTGCTATCGATTTTTCCAGTGGTTGGTAGCTGCACTGGGAATCAGCCTGCAAGGAGATCAGCTAAAAGTAGTTGGATCTATGTGCGTTATAATTAATTGAAATTAGTCGATTAATCGACTAAAAAAAACAAAAAAAAAAAACACATTAATCGAACACGAAAATTTTAATCAGTAACAGCCCTAATTATATATATATATATATATATATATATATATATATATATATATAAAAATTGCTGGGTAAATAACTTAAGCACTCATACATTGGACAAGTAATTGCCATATTGTGCAATGTGTTTATTGTGTAATATGTTTATTTCCTATGGTCATTAGCTCCCGCTAGTGGTAATATTGCAGCATTTTTCTGTTTGAGCCATTTCAGGAAAATACTGCATTGTGGCAACTAGATGGATTTGATGATTATAAGATTAATAGACATATCAGACACATTATGGCGATTTTTTTTGTGATGACCGTCAATGGCGTCCCTAGGGGGGGGGGCAGAGGGGGCCCTGACCCCCTCAACATTATGCTGTGCCCAACCATGTGCCCCCCCCCAAAATATATATATTTTGTATTTTGCTCGGGCCGCCGCTGGAGTAACACAGTCTCTCCTGAGAGGGAGAGCGTCCCCAGTCAGCTCCTGCGGGGGATTCCTCCCCCCTCCCTCTGCTCGCTGACACTGCATAATGCGAGCGCTCACACAACCACAGCCGCCCGATCTGCCCCTTTCGCTGCACCCTCATTGGCACGGAGAAGAGCGAGTTGCAGCAAGGACTCCACGAGCACTGTGGGGGGGGGGGAATGGGAGCCAAAGCCTTCATCTCAGTTACTGAAAAAACAGACTGATTTCTCCCGTCCTTAGGACAGGAGAACCAGCCTGTAAATTCTGAGCGTGGTGACTGCAAGCCGAGCCGAGTGTCAGTCTATGACACTCTTTCACAGCCCAGCGAGTCCAGCCACCCCCCTCTCACTCTCCTCACATACGAGCAGGGAGAAATACAGCTCCTCCTCCTCCTTCCAGTCCCGCCCACACTATCCCGACATGCTGTATCTGAAGAGAGGGGATGTGTGGGCAGGAAATATGAATATCAGCAGCATTCCTGGCTGTGTGTGAATGATGCCTGAGATTCTAGCCTGGACCGTGGGTAAGTGTGTGCACTGCAGACTGCAGTACACTGTAATCACTGAACGGCATTATCTCCATCCCTTCTCTCCCCCATCTGTCTCCCTCCCCCTCTCCTGTTCTTTCAAGACATTTACAATTTACTTTCACTTTCAGTTAGGCAGGTAATATACGGTGCAAATTTCTTTCCTGCATCCACAGATTGCAGGAAAGAAACTTGCAAGATTCCCCCATCAACACAGACAGTGCTGACAGGGGAATATCCCTCCTGCCCAGCAATTGTATTCTCCCGACAAACAGTGATTATCACTAGTGGCTATAGAAACCACTAGTGATAATCATAAGAGAATCTGCTCATTAATGGTTCAAATTTTAACCAGTTCCTGCTGAACCAGCTGAGATTTAAACTGTTGTTGTGCTTTTAAGGGACAGTTTTGCCCGCACAATATATTAATTTTAAGTTCTTTTTAACGAAAGATATTTTTGAATACAAGTCAATCTATATGATACAGTCTATAATATGAAACTTATTCACGGAGACGTGCGATCATACAAAAAAGCTACATTTATTGGTTGACAAAAAGCAAATATTTACATGAAATTAAAATACCAATTCTGTTACATGAACGACTACAAAATCAATAAAATTACCCGCAAAATGGGCATACAGTCCCTTAGACATAATGCTGTCATGATAAATTCTCAATAGGTTCAACAACCTTGTATAATTGACAATGAAACAGAACGTCTGTTACATAGTTACATAGTTACATAGTTACATAGTTAGTCAGGTTGAAAAAAGACAAAGTCCATCCAGTTCAACCATAAAAAAAATAACTAAAATAAAATAAAAAAAATATCGTGCACTCCCATATACCCAATTCTATACCCACAGTTGATCCAGAGGAAGGCAAAAAACCCCAGCAGAGCATGATCCAATTTGCTACAGCAGGGGAAAAAATTCCTTCCTGATCCCCCGAGAGGCAATCGGATTTACCCTGGATCAACTTTACCAAGAACTGTTAGTACTCAGTTATATTATGTACATTTAGGAAAGTATCCAGGCCTTTCTTAAAGCAATCTACTGAGCTGGCCAGAACCACCTCTGCAGGGAGTCTGTTCCACATTTTCACAGCTCTTACTGTGAAGAAACCTTTCCGCATTTGGAGATGAAATCTTTTTTCTTCTAGACGTAAAGAGTGCCCCCTTGTTCTCTGTGTTGACCGTAAAGTGAATAACTCATCACCAAGTTCACTATATGGACCCCTTATATATTTGTACATGTTAATCATATCCCCCCTTATTCTCCTCTTCTCAAGAGTGAATAAATTCAGTTCCTCTAATCTTTCCTCATAGCTGAGCTCCTCCATGCCTCGTATCAGTTTGGTTGCCCTTCTCTGCACTTTCTCCATGTATTTCACACATCCAACCGTTACTATACTGCAGGTAAGTAAGTGGTTAACAATGTGAAATAAATTGGACCTCTGTTTTGCCACTAAGATTGGAACTATGCAAAAAAGAAAAATATAATGAAAAATTGAATCTTTACAAAAAACATCTACCAGTTGTTGGTTAATGAGAATAAATCATGATTGCAGAATATTCAATACTTCAACAATTTTGAGAACAACAATGAATTCAAGATAAAATCAAAAATTGCATATCTACCCATTCCATAATGGCAATCTCCTGACCAGAGTTAAGATGGCTGCCGTGGTTTTCAGGATTCGGGTGTCTAGGAATCTTCATGAGTGTAAGAAGCTGTCTTCATGCATGGTGCATGGGTGTCAGTCTGTCTGAGAGTGTGGATCTCCCAGTGTGCCCCTCAGGGTGGGTCCCTGGGTGTCTCTCCCCGGCCGGTGGGAGTGACTGGCTCCCAGGGAGTCCTCGGTGAGTGATGTCAGTGTGTGGTCAGTCTTCCCCTGTCTCCCCCCATCTCATCTAATTTTTCTTCCCTTAAATATTGTCTCTGGACAATAAGATTATAAAAATTATCCTAAGTTCTTCCCAAAGGAGGTGGTTCTTCCACTTATTGGTGGCTGCAGTTAGGGGAGTTACTGTACAAAAATCTCTGGTTTCTATAGGTTGGTAATTTAATAATTAACTGTTCTCTGTATTTTTGGGAACCTCAAGTAATACCACTTTCAGCCACTAGGGCATCAATTCTTTAAGTTGATATATTCTATTCTCAGAATGTGTGTAATTTGTATATTGTGGGAAGAATATATGGATTTTAATCTTCTGGTAATCCGGTATATATAACATACTTCTAATATACTTCTTGATTTATTCACATAACATAATGTGTTTTATATTCCTGTCTAAAAATATATCTATAAGCTGTTTTTTCTTAACAGGTTATAGATTATAGGTCAATCAATATAACATTCAATATTTATCTATATCTTTTGAATATGTGGTCATTTCTAAACGTAGACTCCTTTTGTATTCTATAATCATAATTCAATGTATTTCGTAAGGCTAATTAACTCTTTAAAACATTTCTATCTATAAAATCACACTGATATCTATCTTCATTTTTCTAACGAAGTCCCTAGGTCAACAGTTACTAAAATCATATTTTTCCCTATGACCTAAAATGTCATTGATAATCTAAACACCATTCTTATTTATTACATATCAATATATGTTCTTACTTTGAATATCATGTATATTTATAATGTATCCAGGTGTTTTCTTAAAATGTCTGAGAAGTGGCATATGCGTCACTTATGATTAGGATATTTATGTCCACATATATATGAGGTAAAGGAAAAGAAATGAAAAATATATATGTATGAAAGTTCCTCTTGGGGGTCAGCCCTGGACTTTAAACTGAGAATTGGGTGAATGGTTCAGCTGTCCAAACAGATCCTTCTTATCAATACTTCTTAGTCAATATAGCTCTGGCCATGTCCATACATTTGATTGTCCAGTTTTTTGGTTGCCATATACCTTACAACTAGGGATGAGCTTCGTGTTCGAGTCGAACATACGTTCGACTCGAACATCGGCTGTTCGATCGTTCGACGAAGATCGAACGATTTGGGCCGTTCGCGCCAAATTCGAGTGACGCGAACGGCCCACAATGCACTACGCCATCGCAGTGTCATCCAGGCGCTGTGATTGGCCAAGCATGCACTGTGACCCCGCATGCTTGGCCAATCACAGCGCCGGCAGTGAGGAGAGCAATGATTGGCCACAGGCAGGATGCCTGTTGCCAATTATTGCTGAGGGGGTTTAGTACACGCCCCACACTATAAAAGGCCGCCAGCGCGGCGGCCTTGTGTAGTGTGTTCCGGAGCAGGGAAAAAGAAGCATAGGCAGGGACAGTGTCATTATTTTTCCTTTACTAATCCTGGATTCCTTGTGTTTAGGGACAAATAAGGATAGGTAGGGAGAGTGTCAGTGACAGTGTGCTATTCTGTGCTAATCCTTGTTTGTAGGGACAGAGAGGTACAGTGAGGGAAAGTGTCAGTGTGCTATTCTGTTCTAAACCAATCTTGCTGAACCATATTTTCAATCCTTGAGTTTAGGGACAGAGAGGTACAGTGAGGGAAAGTGTCAGTGTGCTATTCTGTTCTAAAACTATTTTGCTGAACCATATTTTCAATCCTTGAGTTGAGGGACAGAGAGGTACAGTGAGTGCAACTGACAGTGTGCTATTCTGTTCTAAACCAATTTTGCTGTTCCATATTTTCAATCCTTGAGTTTAGGGACAGAGAAGGACACTCGTAGAAATTATCAGTGTGCTATTCTGTGCTAAATCTTGTTTGTAGGGAGGGACAGAGTAGGACAGTGAGGGAAAGTGTCAGTGTGCTATTCTGTTCTAAAACTATTTTGCTGAACCATATTTTCAATCCTTGAGTTGAGGGACAGAGAGGTACAGTGAGTGAAACTGACAGTGTGCTATTCTGTTCTAAACCAATTTTGCTGTTCCATATTTTCAATCCTTGAGTTTAGGGACAGAGAAGGACACTCGTAGAAATTATCAGTGTGCTATTCTGTGCTAAATCTTGTTTGCAGGGAGGGACAGAGTAGGACAGTTAGGGAAAGTGTCAGTGTGCTATTCTGTTCTAAAACTATTTTGCTGAACCATATTTTCAATCCTTGAGTTGAGGGACAGAGAGGTACAGTGAGTGAAACTGACAGTGTGCTATTCTGTTCTAAACCAATTTTGCTGTTCCATATTTTCAATCCTTGAGTTTAGGGACAGAGAAGGACACTCGTAGAAATTATCAGTGTGCTATTCTGTGCTAAATCTTGTTTGTAGGGAGGGACAGAGTAGGACAGTGAGGGAAAGTGTCAGTGTGCTATTCTGTTCTAAAACTATTTTGCTGAACCATATTTTCAATCCTTGAGTTGAGGGACAGAGAGGTACAGTGAGTGAAACTGACAGTGTGCTATTCTGTTCTAAACCAATTTTGCTGTTCCATATTTTCAATCCTTGAGTTTAGGGACAGAGAAGGACACTCGTAGAAATTATCAGTGTGCTATTCTGTGCTAAATCTTGTTTGTAGGGAGGGACAGAGTAGGACAGTGAGGGAAAGTGTCAGTGTGCTATTCTGTTCTAAAACTATTTTGCTGAACCATATTTTCAATCCTTGAGTTGAGGGACAGAGAGGTACAGTGAGTGAAACTGACAGTGTGCTATTCTGTTCTAAACCAATTTTGCTGTTCCATATTTTCAATCCTTGAGTTTAGGGACAGAGAAGGACACTCGTAGAAATTATCAGTGTGCTATTCTGTGCTAAATCTTGTTTGTAGGGAGGGACAGAGTAGGACAGTGAGGGAAAGTGTCAGTGTGCTATTCTGTTCTAAAACTATTTTGCTGAACCATATTTTCAATCCTTGAGTTGAGGGACAGAGAGGTACAGTGAGTGAAACTGACAGTGTGCTATTCTGTTCTAAACCAATTTTGCTGTTCCATATTTTCAATCCTTGAGTTTAGGGACAGAGAAGGACACTCGTAGAAATTATCAGTGTGCTATTCTGTGCTAAATCTTGTTTGTAGGGAGGGACAGAGTAGGACAGTGAGGGAAAGTGTCAGTGTGCTATTCTGTTCTAAAACTATTTTGCTGAACCATATTTTCAATCCTTGTGTTTAGGGACAGAGAGGGATAGGCAGGGGACAGTGTCAGTGTCATTGTTGCTAAGCCTCCTGCACAGTATACACCTGAAGGTAGCCCTTATTGCTCTTTTTCCCATCTCCCTGCAGGCCATCCATTAAAATGTCTGGAAGGCAACCAAGGAGAGGCAGACAGTCAGGAGGCAAAAAAAGAGGGCAAGCAGGCTCTGTGTCTGGGGGCAACAGTGCTGGTCGTGGACGCGGTGCATTGTCATCAGCACATGGCCATGGGACACGCTTGTCCTTGTTTTCGGCAGCTGGACATGTTGAGCCACATCATGCCGAAGACTTGGTAGAGTGGATGACCAAGCCCACCTCATCCTCCTCATCCTCTCTCACCCAGGCTCAGGGTACTGGCAAAGCAGCTGCCAAAGCGTCCTCTTCTCTGGTATCATTATCTTCATTAGTCAATCCTTCCCTAGACCCACCATGTCCTCCTCCTGAGGAGTCCCCCGAACTGTTTGAGCACAGTGTTGGGTACATGCTCCAGGAGGATGCCCAGCGTTTGGAAGGATCTGATGATGATACCCAGCTAGAGGAAGGCAGCAGCGTGAGAGCAGAGAGAGGGGATGCTCAAGAAGGACACCAATCTGGCAGTCATGCTCCAGCAGCTGCAGCATACTGCCAGATTGGCTCCAGTGATGAGGAGGGAGGGGATGATGAGGTCACTGACTCCACGTGGGTGCCTAATAGGAGAGAGGAGGAGGAGGAGGATGAGGAGGAGGCACATCTCCAACGAGGCAGGATGCCCTTGAGTGGCCAGCGTATGGGCAGCACACCGACGGAATCACACCGCAGAGCTCCGCCTGTGCAGGGCGCTGCCTCTGCCCGTCATTCAAAAAGTTCTTTGGTGTGGGCCTTTTTTGAGGCGAGTGCATCAGATCGCACAGCTGCTGTTTGCAACATATGTCTCAAGCGTATATCGCGTGGCCAAAACATCAGCCGCTTGGGCACCACATGCTTGATCAGACATATGTTGACCTGCCATGCAGCTCGTTGGCAAGCCTACCTTAAAGACCCACACCAAAGAACAAAGCTGACCTCTTCTTGCACCGCATCAGCTGGGATCTCCAACCCCACTATACCTTCACTCCACTCTGAAACCTGCTCTGAGAGGAATGAAGGTGTAGAATTAGGTGTGTCACAGGCAAGTACTTGCGGGCACTCTGCTAGCAGTACACCAACGTCCGATTCTAGCAGGCAAATTTCCCTGCCCCAGCTGCTGGACCGTCGAAAGAAGTTCACTCCCAGCCATCCACATGCCCAGCGGTTGAATGCTAGCTTGGCTAAATTGCTAGCGCTTCAACTGCTGCCTTTTCAGTTGGTAGACTCGGCCCCCTTCCGTGAGTTTGTGCAATGTGCGGTTCCTCAGTGGCAGGTTCCCAAACGCCACTTTTTCGCACGGAAGGCGATTCCGGCTCTCTACAGGCATGTGGAAGGCAATGTCTTGGCCTCGCTGGACAGGGCGGTCAGCGGTAAGGTGCATATTACCGCTGACTCATGGTCCAGCAGGCATGGACAGGGACGTTACCTTTCTTTCACGGCCCATTGGGTCACTCTTTTGGTAGCTGGGAAGGATGCAGGACAAGGTGCAGTAGTGTTGGAGGTTGTTCCACCGCCACGCCTCCAAAATGCTACTACTGGTTGTGACACACCTCTCTCCTCCACCCCCTCCTCTTCTTCTTCCTCCATGGCCTCTTCCTGTGGTTTGTCCTCGGAACCAGCGGTGCTCCGTAGGCGTTCAAGGGGCTACGCAAGTACGCAGGCAAAAAGATGCCATGCCGTGCTTGCGCTGGTGTGTTTGGGGGACAGGAGCCACACTGGGGCAGAGGTCCTGTCTGCTCTGCAGGGGCAGGCCGAGAGGTGGTTGACGCCACGCCAGCTTAAGCCAGGAATGGTGGTTTGCGACAATGGCACCAACCTCCTCTCCGCCCTCCGACAGGGACAACTGACCCATGTGCCCTGTATGGCTCACGTCCTTAACCTGGTGGTGCAGCGGTTCTTGGGCAGGTACCCGGGCTTACAGGATGTCCTGAGGCAGGCCAGGAAAGTCTGTGTGCATTTCCGCAGATCTTATAATGCCAGTGCTCGCCTGGCTGAGCTTCAAAAGGAGTTGAACCTGCCCAAGAACCGCCTTATATGTGACATGCCCACCACGTGGAACTCAACGTTGGCCATGCTGCAGCGGCTGCACACGCAGCAGAGGGCCATCAATGAGTACCTGTGCGACTACGGCACCAGGACAGGGTCAGGGGAGCTCGGGTTTTTTTCACCACGCCAGTGGGGCATGATCAGGGATGCATGCACTGTCCTGGCACCATTTGAGGAGGCCACGAGGATGGTGAGCAGTGACAGTGCATGCATCAGTGACACTGTACCTCTTGTCCACCTGTTGGAGCACACGCTGCGTGGAATAATGGACAGGGCACTTGAGGCAGAACAGAGGCAGGAAGAGGAGGACTTCCTTGCCTCTCAAGGCCCCCTTTACCCAGACAGTGTTCCTTCTGTCCCACCCATTGCACAGGAAGAGGAGGAGGAGGAGGAGGATTGTGTCAGCATGGAGGTGGAGGCTGGCACTCAGCATCATCAGCAGCAGTCTTTTAGGGAGGATTTACAGTCCCAAGAAACCAGTGGACTTGTACGTGGCTGGGAGGAGGTGGCTGCGGATCATGTCGTCCTTAGTGACCCAGAGGACTCCGGACTGAATGCCTCAGCTAACCTACGCTGCATGGCCTCCCTGATCCTGCAAAGTCTGCGGAAGGATCCTCGTATTCTTCGGATCAAGGAGAGGGACCATTACTGGCTGGCCACTCTCCTTGATCCACGGTACAAGGGTAAGGTTGCGGACCTTATGTTACCGTCGCAGAGGGAGCAGAGGATGAGACAACTCCGGGAGGCCTTGCAGAAAGGTCTGTGCAACGCGTTCCCAGAGACTGGGAGGTTACAAACTCCTGGTCCTGGACAACGAGTTGCTGAGGCTTCGGGCAGTCAAAGAAGGAGCGGTGGGGAAGGTGGCCGTCTGACCGATGCGTTCAGACAATTCTTTAGTCCGCAGCCCCAAAGTATGATCGGTTCCAGCAACCATCGCCAGCGTCTGATATACATGGTCCAGGAATACCTAGGGGCAAGGTCAGACTTGGACACCTTCCCCACCGAAAATCCTCTGGCTTACTGGGTCTTGAGGATGGATCACTGGCCAGAGCTTGCACAGTATGCAATTGAGCTACTGGCCTGTCCTGCATCCAGCGTTCTTTCAGAACGCACATTCAGTGCTGCTGGAGGATTTGTCACGGATCACAGGGTGCGCCTGTCCACCGACTCGGTTGATCGACTGACTTTCATCAAGATGAACCAGTCTTGGATCACCACCAGCTACCACACACCAGATGCTGATATAACAGACTAATTGATTTTAAAATGTCACATCCCTTCAAGAGTGCCTGTGCTGTTATGTTGACTGGCTATCCTCCTCCTCCTCCTCAATGATACGATTAACGATGATAGCTTGGAAGATCATTTTGGTTTATGGGTGACGCCACCAGTGGCTAAGGCCCAATTTTTCAGCCCCTGTTTAACAGGGGCGTGTAATTAAAATTTTTGATGCAATACTTTGCAACAGGCCTCATTGCTGTGCTCCAAGTACAGTATCTGTGAGGGGTTGCAGTGTTGTGCCACCAGTGCCTAAGGCCCAATTTTTCAGCCCCTGTTCAACAGGGGCATGCAATTATAATTATTGATCTAATAATTCACAGCAGGGCCCATTGCTGCGCCCACCAAGAGTAACTGTCAGGCCTTACAGTGTTGTGACACCAGCACCACCATCACCACCACCACCACCACCAAAGGCCCAATTTTTAAGCCCCTTATCAACAGGGGCATGCAATTATAATTATTGATCTAATAATTCACAGCAGGGCCCATTGCTGCGCCCACCAAGAGTAACTGTCAGGCCTTACAGTGTTGTGGCACCAGCACCACCATCACCACCACCACCACCACCAAAGGCCCAATTTTTCAGCCCCTGTTCAACAGGGGCATGCAATTATAATTATTGATCTAATAATTCACAGCAGGGAGCATTGCTGCGCCCACCAAGAGTAACTGTCAGGCCTTACAGTGTTGTGGCACCAGCACCACCATCACCACCACCACCACCACCAAAGGCCCAATTTTTCAGCCCCTGTTCAACAGGGGCATGCAATTATAATTATTGATCTAATAATTCACAGCAGGGCCCATTGCTGCGCCCACCAAGAGTAACTGTCAGGCCTTACAGTGTTGTGGCACCAGCACCACCATCACCACCACCACCACCACCAAAGGCCCAATTTTTCAGCCCCTGTTCAACAGGGGCATGCAATTATAATTATTGATCTAATAATTCACAGCAGGGACCATTGCTGCGCCCACCAAGAGTAACTGTCAGGCCTTACAGTGTTGTGGCACCAGCACCACCATCAAAGGCCCAATTTTTACTACCACTGATCAACAATTATATGTTATTACAATTCCTGATATTATACTTGACAGCAGGGTGTTCCAGCACCCACCAAGAATAACTGTGAGTGCTTTCAGTGTTGTGCCAACACCAACACCTAAGGGGCCAATTTCTGCAGAGTATATACGGAAGGTCCCTACTTTCAAACATCCAACTTACAAACTACTACTACTTGCAAACGGAAGAAGACAACAGGAAGTGAGAGGAAATCTACCCCTTGGAAGGAAAATTCTCTCCTGTAAGAATTAATATGGGAGAAAGGTGTCTCCTCTCTACTGATGCTTTATCACCAATCCTTGTTTCAATAAAAACACCACATTTCAAAAACAGTTGTCATTGGGACGCAAAGTGAGGTGAAATGTTCTGAACAGGGGCACAGACAGCAAAAAAAATGTGACAGGGGTGATAACCGTTCCCTATGTTTTACAAAAAGCTAAAAAAAAGGAATTTGGCATGGAGCTCCACTTAAACAATGCAGCTGTTCAAAATTACAAACAGATTCTACATAAGAACAAACCTACAGTCCCTGTCTTGTATGCACCGCCTGTATACGGCTGTTCAGAGTATATAGGTCCTTTTTTATTTTGTGTGCGGGGTTCCCCTTAATATCCATACAAGACCCAAAGGGGCTGGTAATGGGCTGGGGTGGGGGGGGGGGGGGGTTGATGGGGTAGCTATGCCATTTTTCCTAAAGATTTTCATCCATATTACCGGGACCAGACATTGCATTAAAGCCGCAAGCAGTTTTAAATGGCTTTTTTCCCTTTAGAAATGTTATTTTGTGCAGGGACAGTTCTAAACACGGGAAACACGTGGCACTTCACAGGCATACTTTAGACACCCCCCAGGTACAATATTTAAAGGAATATTTGACTTTTTTTTTCACTTTATGCATCATTAAAATGACTGCTCACGGAAAACGTCCGTTTTTAAAACTTCTTTTTGCATTGATACATGTCCCCTGGTGCAGAACCCGGGTTCCCAAACTCTGTTTCGGACAATAACATGGATAATAGTCGTTATAATTAGCACTTTAGAATCCGAACGTTCGCATCCATTGTATTTAATAGGGTTCTAATGTTCGTGCGAACTTTCGGTCCGTTCGCGGGTTCTGGTGCGAACCGAACCCGGGGGTGTTCGGCTCATCACTACTTACAACACATTCCTTTGTCTCTACACAGCTAGTATTAGCATCTCTGTTTACTAAAGTCTTTCTCTTACAAAGGATTTGTTTGCTCTGGAAGGTTTGTAATTTGGTTAACTATCTGTAGAGTATTTTCAATGGCAGTGTTGACTTCTTAAACATCTCTTATTTGTCCTGAGGAAAGTTGTCATTGTTTTAACTTTCAAACCAGGTTTGTAAATGTTAGAGATGGCTAGCCCAATTGTTATGGGAAAAACATGTGTTCATCAGCTTTTGAGGCCTAAGTGAACTTTCAAGTCTCTGCCCGTAAATATAAAAATTATTATTATTATTAATATTATTATTAAGGAAACCCATAACACTGTCTATGGCTGATCTTAGCTCTTAGGCAGCCCATACATTGATCACTTTTTTTTCATTCAACTATTAGGTTGAATGAAAAAAAAAAGAAATGATCCAATTCCCCCATCTACACATTATAGGTGGATGGGGGAATCCTCCCAGTGTGGACCAGTGCTGGAACAACCAGAGTTGCTGTCCTGTCCCGGCTATTCACAGCGCCAGTCTCTGTCTCCATGGCAGCGGCGGCAGCACATTTGAACCCAGTGCTGGTTACTTTATGGGGCTGATGTACAGGAGGGCCAGCACAATTTGTTGTTAGAGATGGGCTGAGCATGTTCAAAATTCCACATGCCAGAGCCTGCCAGGAAGCCCACACTGCACAGCGCTAATCACAGGCAGTGAGACATTTCCCGGTCCGCAGCTGCACAGATCAGGAAATGTCTCACTGGCTGTGATTAGCACTGTGGAGTGTCGGCTTCCTGGCGGGATCGGGCATGTGGGATTTCAAACACACCCGAGCCCATCTCTATTGGTTGTAGAAAGTTGAGCTCCCTGCAGGTTGCTTAGCAGCAGTGGAGCCTTTTCTGACATGCTGATCGTGATGCAATCCAGGTGATGCTCCTAGTCAAATCCTAGTGTTAAATATCAGTGATTTTATTGATCAAAGCCCACACCTTACAGGCATAGAGCCCACATGGCTGTTGAACATACGATTGTACTCTTGATGCTAATAAATACTGTGTTTATTAGATCTGACTGGGAGCATCACCTGGATCACATCCCGATCAGCATGTCAACAGAGAAAGTCATACAGCATTACTGCTGCTAGGTGACCAGCTGGGGGCTCGGCTCTCTATAACCAATAGTGCCAGCCTTCCCCTGCATGCACCCATAATGTCACCAGCACTAGGTCCTAATACACTGCCGCCGTTGCCAAGGAGACAGATGCCAGACCAGCGCTGTCAATAGCAGGGACAGGAGAGCTGGGCAACCCCATAGTGGCAGAACACCAGGGCCCGGTGGCAAGACAACCTTTGCAACCCTGATAGTTCTCCCACTGCTTTGGACCCTTATATTTTCTTGGTGTGCTGGTGACATATATCTCTTGTTTTCTGCCATCCTGGTGGGGCCCCAGTATAGTAGGGAGGGAGCTCACTGCAGAACATGTGAAAGGGCCCGTTGTGGGATCGTAGTAAAGGGCCCCAGGAGATATATATTATATATAATTGCATTTTATAGTTGGCCCCCCTACTTTTGTACCTGTCCCCCCATATGCCCCCCCTAAATATGAAAGCTGGAGACGCCACTGACGTGGAAATTGTTTTTTTTTTTTATAAATAGAACCCATAGAGAGGTTAAATCTCCCCAAAGGGAACCCAGAGTGAAATAAAACTTGATATGGGGTTTTCAAATTTCTACACTATCCAAAACTAAAACTAAAAATTTGGCTTTGGATACACTTAAACCGTAAAACGTTCAAACAGAAAAAAAAGCAATATAGGGAATCTAAAAAATAAATAAAAAATTGTTTGCACCGACTGCATTTATAAGGCTATATGCTAAACGCTACCCTTTTGACAACACCCTGCACAGCATTTCATGAACCCTTTTGCTATGTGCACTAATTTCATCTGACAACACTGTATGCTTCAATTGCTGAGTTAACCTTCTAAGCACAAGGAATAAGGAAAACCAAAGCAACCTCCAACAGAATAAAATTGCTGTTTAAAAAGTTTTTAAGTAAATATGAATATAAAAGTTATTTATTTTAGGACTAAATGCAAATTTACTGAAAAATTTTCAGATGATGAATAAAGCCTAAGGCGTACAAACAGACATGATAGAAGCAGGCAGTTGCAGCTCCATTGAAATACTTTATTTCAATATATATCTATTTTTTGGGATGTTTTTGTGATGCACAGGCATTTTTTTGTTTTGTTATACAGGATGATGATAATAATTAATATAGGAGTCTGTTTCATCAAATGAACAAATAAGGAGGTGTGCAATGCAGACTACAATAAAAGATCATCTAAATAGTTAATAAGATGCTATTAATATTGCAACCCTACACATCACCACGTTACCTGGGCAATTATAAAGAAGGTGCCTTTAGAAATTGCTGCATCATTCAGTAATCGAAGGAGTATTTACATTACCTGGTATGTTGTAAAACGCAGATAAAATAAAATCCATTTATGAAGAAAGAGGTGATTGCAGAGCTTTTTGCTGGTAAATACGCAGAGGATGCAGTGTAGCGAAAGCTGATTGGATTCTTGGACATCAGCAGAATCTTCTGTTGGTTGGCAGTTTATTGAAGCTGACAAGCCTGCTGCTCTGAATAGCCTCCTAAGCACAAAGCTGCAGTGCACTTCAGAATAAAAGCCTGGTGTTGCAGTACTGCCTGTGACCAGCAATCTAGAACACAGATCCTTTTGTATCGTATAACACACACACACACACACACACACACACACACATGAATAAAATTAAAAGGTGTCCGCTATGTATGGGCAAAGTTTCACAGTCCAAAAATTAGGATGAGTGCCATCTTTGGAGGGCGAAACTCCTACAACCGCCCCATAGCCGTGATGGAGTGTCTCCTTCTCTTTCTCTCTTACCTGGATACTTTAGTCTCTATCTTGAGCTTTTGTCAACATCTATGTGCATTGTTTCCCTGATTTTTGGATTGAGTTGTGATCCTATCAATAACTAATTTTCTGTAAGACTCAACTATCTCTTACTTAATTTTTTTTTTTTTTTACGAAAGGCAAATCCACTTTGCACTGCAAGTGTACAGTGTGTGAGTTTTTGAATTTCTAAAATGTATTTAAAGTTAGTAGAGAGTGACATATTCCAACAGGCTGTATTTAAAGCAAAAGGTGGTTCAACAAAATACTGACACAAGGGGGTGATCCGTTTTCTAACACAGTGATTCTGTTTTTGAATTTTTTTCTGACATGTTTGTGTTTATATCTTTCACGTGGATGTTTTTAGTTGCACCAAGTAAATACAGCTGGATAAAACAAAAGCTGTGCCTGTCTTAATTTCAGGCTGCAAAACAACAAAATGTGATTATTTTAAAGGGGGTGATATTTTTCTATACCCACTGTACATATCTTCAAAATGATTCAACAATCTTCACCGCACAGCCTTTCTTATGAAAATGGCTGCTATTTACTGTGCATGTATGGTCGCAGTCCCATTTGGTCCTATGGGAAAGCCATCAAACCGATTGAACAATCTTCACCACGCAGCCTTTTCTCTGAAAATGGCTGCTGCTTACTGTGAAAGTACAGCATGGTCGCAGTCCCATTTATTCCTATAGGAAAGCAATCCTCTGTGTGACTGCTTAAGGTAAGGTTTTCACAGTCAGGCCGCGTACACACGACCGGTTTTCTCGGCAAAAAACAACAAGAAAACTGCTGGGAGAGTTTTCTTGCCGAGAAAACCGGCTGTGTGTACGTGGGTTTCAGTTTTCTCGTCGAGAAAACTGCCCAGATTCCCCGACGAGAAAAAAGACGACCTGCGGTCTTTTTTCTCGTTGAGAATCTCGTCGGCCTGTTTCTCGACGAGAAACCCAAGCGTGTGTACACTTACCTGTCGTTGTGGAAACCCGCGCATGCTCGAAATGACTTTGACGCATGCTCGAAATGACTTTGACGCATGCTCGAAATGACTTTGACGCATGCGCGGCAGCTTCCTAGGCATAGGCATAGCGTGTAGCAAGATGGCGGCGACGGCATCGAATGTGACGAGCGCACGCTTGTTGTAGTCGATGACGTCGCCGTGTGCGTGCCATTCAAAAGAACAGCGGTTCTTTTGAATCGTACGTGTGTACACTTGGCCGGGACAAGTTTCTTGTCAAGATTCGAGAATCTCAGCCGTGTGTACAGGGCTTCAGGTTTTCACAGAGGAATGAATGGGGCTGCAGCATTGAAACGCAGTAAGAAGTATTTATTTTTTGGGTTTAAAACTGATCCACACAGTAAAGATCGCTGAATTGGGGATGAAGGTAAGTATAAGACCAGGTGGGCTGCACTCATAGGGGGGAACTAAATAAAGAGAAAAAAAATACAGCTGTCCTTTACACTAGGTTCACACCTATGCATGTGGCTGCAGTTGCGGGAATCGTATCTGTTCCCGCACCCACCACCACCTGTAGCCAAATCACGCTGCTCTTAGGAGACGTGTGTGCTGCCATTAATTTTGGATTAAACCCACACGCATCTCAGTCCACTGCACGTTTGCGGGAACCACAGGGAAATTGCATGGTAAAAAAAAACATGCGATTTCCCTGCGGCCGTGTTTTTTAAAAATTGCATGCACCATTTTTGTGGAAACTCAGGCACGGCAGCCCATTCATTTGAGGTGTGGAAGAAGCAGTTTCAGTTGCATGAATTCCGTTTATAATATGCAGATTTTTCTTTCTTCTACTTTAATTCTTATCTGACGAATTAGGAGGTACCACTGAATACCACATGCTGTTCACAATATGCTTCCACTCTTGGTGGTGATACTTCTGAGTACGTCCTTGGTCAGTGGCTGGTACCTTAGGTCTTCCTCAAAGTGTTGAGACATGTTTTCTTCCCTGATGTTTGTTGAACCATCCAGTGGACAGGTCACTCTTGACAGAGGAGCTTACATGACAGTCAATTGGTGTTCATTCTGCAAACATGGGCAAGTTATAGTAGTCTGTGTTTTTGGATGTACTCAACTGAAGGTTCATGTCCACAACTTGTCTGAATTGTCTAGCTCTGAAGGCAATCATGAAGAGAGACACCCAAAATTTGGAAGACCTCAAACTTATTCATGTCAGGTTTTAGCAGAGTCCAGGAAGTTGTCATTGAATGCTTTTTTCATAATGGCATCGAACACAATATTGAAAAGCAAAGATAAAGCAGCATCTTCTTTGGCGGATTCCAGTTTGCATAGGAAATCCCATGGATAGTTAATTTCAGATCCTCACACTGCTAGTTGAACCATTGTATGGTGCTTGTATTAGTTTGATGATCTTCAGTGGCACATTCTTGTTCTCCGATGCTCTCCACAGGGCAGGCCAGTAAGCACAGTCAAATGTGGATTTGAAGTCAATGAAGACAATGATGATTCACTTTCCACACCTAATCCTTTTCTCCGCCAATTAAAGAATGGTGAATATTAACCCTTTCCCGCCGAGTGGACGCATATATGCGTCCTCGGCTTTCCGGGGTTATACCGGGATGATGCCTGCAGCTGCAGGCATCATCCCGGTACCGTTGTTTAGAGCCGGCGATTGGCTTTCCAGGTATAACAACCAATGCAGGTAAAAGCCACTCGGTGGGTATACCGGAGGAGCGGGAGTGGACATCCCCCCCTCCTGCCGCCTCCGCCGCTCTTACCGGGCCTCCCGACCCAGCGGGAGACCCGATCCACGATCCGCCACCTCGGGCGGCTAGAGAGAGACTGAATCAAAGCCGCGAACGGCTTTGATTTTTTCTCTTCACTGTAACCACGGAAGCGACGTCATGACGTCACGTCCGGGTTACTCGGCTGCCAATGGCGCCGAATTTAAAAAAGTACACAGTATTCAGAATCGCCGTTTTCAGCGATCTGAATACTTTGAAGTGCAAAGGATGGATTGGGGGTCTTTTAGACCTCCGATCTCTCCATAAAGAGTACCTGTCACCACTTATTACTGTCACAAGGGATGTTTACATTCCTTGTGACAGCAATAAAAGTGATCAAAATTTATTTTTTTTAAAAACACTATTTTTAATTATAAAAATAAATAAAATAAATAAGAAAAAAAAAAAAAAGATTTTAAAGCGCCCCTGTCCCCGCGAGCTCGCGCGGCAAAGAAAACGCATACGGAAGTCGCGCCCGCATATGAAAACGGCATTTAAATGACACATGTGAGGTATCACCGCGATCGTCAGAGCGAGAGCAATAATTATAGCTGTAGACCTCCTCTGTAACTCTAACCTAGTAGCCGTAAAAAAAAATTAAAGCGACGCCTATGGAGATTTTAAGGTACCGTAGTTTGTCGCCATTCCACGAGTGCGGGCAATTATAAAGCATGACATGTTTGGTATCTATTTACTCGGCGTAACATCATCTTTCACATTATACAAAAAAATTGGACTAACTTTGCTTTTTAATTTTTTTTAAATTCATGAAAGTAAATTTTTCCAAAAAAGTTGCGTTTAAAACACAGCTGCGCAAATACTGTGTGATATAAAATATTGCAACAATCGCCATTTTATTCTCTAGATTCTCTGCTAAAAAAATATATATAATGTTTGGGGTTTCTAAGTAATTTTCTAGCAAAAAATCCGCATTTTAACTTGTAAACACCAAATGTCAGAAATGGGCTTAGCCATGAAAGGGTTAAATCGATGCAGCCCCAATGTGGCCTAAATTCCATGTTCACAATGTTTCTGCAGCCTTGATTATACGATATGAAGCGTATGAAGACCCTATAAAGTCATCAGAAAACAACTGAGGGGAGTTATATGAGAGACCCCTACACAAAAGCCTTCACCAAGGAGTGAAAGGCCATGGGCCGCTGGAAAGCATAGCCAGGTCGAGATATGCCTTTAGAGCAGTGGTTCTCAACTCCAGTCCTCAGGGCCCACCAACAGGCCAGGTTTGCAAGATAACTGAAATGCATCACAGGTGATATAATTTTCTGCTCAGGGATTGCAGTATTCTAGTCTGCATCTCCCCAAGGTAATACTTAAAATCTGGCCTGTTAGTGGGTCCTGAGGACAGGAGTTGAGAACCACTGCTTTAGAGGGTGCTCAAGGCCAAATGCTAATTCAGACCGGACTAGAGGAAGGCTAGGATCATCTAGGATGGAAATTCTATTGCTTGTACCATGTAAATATAGCTGACCAAGTGAAATAGTAGACTTTGCAATAAGTCAACTTCTTAGAATATAAAAAAGTAGTAACCAAATCCAATTAATTCTTGCCCCTCATGACCTGAGCTTCAACAGTCAAGCCATCAAGGTCAGCTACCAATTAGCAGGATGGAAGACCAGTCTTTTGACTTCCCCATAGTCATCAGTTTATCATACAATCCTGGATATTTGTACCCTTATGATCTATAGTCTATATATACTGTTTAAGGGAGTCCTCAAAAAATTACTTTTAGGAGATATTGTACAATGACATTGATTTTATATTAAGAATATGTTTTTTGGCATGTTGTTTGTATTCCTAAATACATTTTGTATATTTTAATATATGTTGTTGAGTCCATTGACATACCAATAAAGTCCATTTACTTTTTAAAACATATTATTTTCTGATAGTTACATTTAGGATGTGGTAACCCATTTGTATTGTTCTGGTAATTTCCTAATCACCCAAAATCTCCAAGTTGTACATTGTTCCAATAGCGTGCCACCTAGGATGGAATTTCCTTTGTTTAAAGAAAGCTGCCAAGTGGCATAGTAGACTTTGTGAGAAGTCAATTTCCTAGAATGTAGAAACAAAGGAATGATCAAACCCTATGAGCTCCTACCCTTCAGGACCTGATCTTCAACAGCCAAGCCATCAAGGTCAATGACCAATTAGCAGGATGGAGGACAAGTCCTTGAAATAATAAAACTGTACCAATTTGGAACCGTGGGGATCAATGGAATATCTTCGGCCTTAATCCCGTGGAGCCACTGAGGGAGGAAATTTACTGGAGAAAAAGGTGTAGATCAGGGATAGATGATCCTATAGTCACCAGGGCATTCAGGAAGAAGCTCTGAGGATCCCTAGACCTGGCGCCAAACTTGTCTAGTTTGATGTATAACCTGGATGTTAGAAGGTTTACATCTGGCAACCATCCTCACCCCACTGCTTGCAACAGAGATCTCAAAAACCTCTGGGTGAAGGTGGCCTCTTCTCTGTGAGCAGCCGTTGTCAGCTGAGGAAGCCTGTCTGCTATCATTCCACTCAAAGAATGGGCACAGCAGTCAGTTCTGGAATATGCTGACCTGTCCAATTCAGAATCATGTACGCCTCTCTGGAGCAGCAGCACAGCTTCTGGTAACCCCTTGATAGTAGATGTAGGCCACTGCCATGGCATTGTCTGCTTGCATTGTTCTTGGGAGCCACTGAAGCGGAAAAGTCCAACACTGAGGGGACAAGCATATAGCTCAGAGTCCTAGAATGTGGATGGGAAGTTTGGATCCTCAAGGTATTAAGGATTCACCAACCCCTCGGCTTGGTAGAAATAACTGTCCCAACTCCAATGTCAGGCTGGAAATTCACAACACCAGGAATAGTCTATGTTTGCATGACAAACACATGCAGTGATCCAAAGAATTAATCTGTCTGTTCCACAGAGCCTGAATGTTTGGTCACAGTGGTCTGGAGAGAAACCAAACATAAGGCATGTGGGTACAATCAGCTTCAGTATCCTCATGCAAAAGTGAACTGAGGAGGGTCTTCTGGATTGATGAGCCCGCTTTAGAGAACAGAGGGACGGAATCTGTTCCAAAGGAAGAACAATCAAAACCTGGTCTATGTACAGGACCAACCCAAGTAATTTATGGATGTCAAATCTGAAAAGGGGTGGATGCTACCCTTGGTGTCACAATTTAGCCTGCAGTTGTCCTGGCTATGTATTTCTTACCTTCTTGCTGCAGAGCTTTTCCTCCAAATTCTATTCATGTGTTGTTTGGCTTTTGTGCTCACCTATGGGTGTCGTCTGCTATTCTGTGGGTTTATTTTTCGTTTCCCTACCATTACTTCCTAGCCGCCTCCCAGTTTGCTTCCCTAAATAACACATGCTCAGTGCAGCCTGCATTGACTGAGCAACTTCCCAGTTCTCTGAGCTCCTGTTTGCCTACTATTACGTGTATTCTGTGTCTGATTTCCCATGTACTGACCCCAGCTTTGTCTACCATCTTTGTTTGCCTGTTGAATGCCCTGACCTGCCTGTCTCCTGCCATTGTACTCTGCACATGCAAGAGGTGTCCGCATCTTCAGCTGGGTTTTCTTGGGGGCCGTGACCTGGGGCTCTGGTGAAGAAGCAGGCTGGGGCTTAGACTCCATGCCCTGGGAAACCCTGAGTTGGTGATCTACAAGGGCTCACTGCCACAGACTCCTGACACTCGGCCTTTGGAACCGTAAACAGGTTGAGGTAGAAACTAGACATGTGCGATTAGTTTCGTACGAATCTAAAATTCGTACGAATTTCCGGGAATTCGTACATTCGTACGAATCCGAAATACAAATTTTTATGCATACAAATTCTGTCCGAAATACGAAATTTCGTTTACGAATTTCGGATCCAAAAGTGAAAGATTCCTTTAAATTTCGTACCTGGGGGGTGTGTATGATATGCATGTAAAGTCGCGCATGTTTCCCGTGCTTAGAACTGTCCCTGCACAAATTGTCATTTTTGACGAAAAAAAAGTCATTTAAAACAGCTATTAATGAATTGTCGGCTTTTATCAATACATAGAAAAGTCATTGATAAAAAAAAAAGCGTGGGGGTTCCCCCAAATTCAATTACCAGGCCCTTCAGGTCTGGAATGGATATTAAGGGGAACCCCGCCACAAATAAAAGAAAAAATGGCGTGCGGTTCACCCTAAATATCCATACCAGGCCCTTCAGATCTGGCATGGATTTTAAGGGGAACTCCACCCCAAATTTAAAAAAAAAATGGCGTGGAGTCCCCCCAAAAATCCATACCAGACCCTTATCCAAGCACGCAACCTGGCCGGCCGCAGGAAAAGAGGGGGGGGACGAGAGAGCGCCCCCCCCCTCCTGAACCGTACCAGGCCACATGCCCTCAACATGGGGAGGATGTCCCGATTTTGATGGGGACAAGGGCCTCATCCCCACAACCCTTGCCCAGTGGTTGTGGGGGTCTGCGGGCAGGGGGCTTATCGGAATCTGGAAGACCCCTTTAACAAAGGGGACCCCCAGATCCCGGCCCCCCCCCATGTGAATTGGTAAGGGGTACATTGTACCCCTACCATTTCACGAAGAAAGTGTAAAAAAATGTAAATAAAAACACAAACACCTTGGAAAAGTCCTTTATTAAAAATAAATAAAAATAAATAAAAAAAAACAAAAAAAAACATTCCAGCGATGAAATCCAGTGTCCCGCGGCGATCCCGATGTCCAGCGCTGTCCGTCATTGGTTGAGCCTGAGCGGACCTGATGGGGAACTTCCTCCGCAGTGTTTTAAATGTATAGACCCGCCCCTTCTAAAGTTCCCCATCAGGTCCGCTAAGCGGACCAGATGCGGAACGTGAGAAGGGGCGGGTCTATTCATGTATTACACAGTGAAGGAAGTTCCCATCAGGTCCGCCCCCTCGGTATGTCAGACCCCGCCTACGTCATTGGCCTGAGCGGACCTGATGGGGAACTTCCTTCACTGTGTGATACATGAATAGACCTGCCCCTTCTCACGTTCCGCATCTGGTCCGCTTAGCCTTACACCTAGTCATTGGCTGAGCGGACCTGATGGGGAACTTTAGAAGGGGCGGGTCTATACATTTAAAACACTGCAGAGGAAGTTCCCCATCAGGTCCGCTCAGGCTCAACCAATGACGGACAGCGCTGGACATCGGGATCGCCGCGGGACACTGGATTTCATCGCTGGAATGTTTTTTTTTTTTTTTAATAAAGTACTTTTCCAAGGTGTTTGTGTGTTTTTATTTACATTTTTTTTACACTTTCTTTGTGAAATGGTAGGGGTACAATGTACCCCTTACCAATTCAAATAGGGGGGGGGCGGGATCTGGGGGTCCCCTTTGTTAAAGGGGTCTTCCAGATTCCGATAAGCCCCCTGCCCGCAGACCCCCACAACCACCGGGCAAGGGTTGTGGGAATGAGGCCCTTGTCCCCATCAACATGGGGACATCCTCCCCATGTTGAGGGCATGTGGCCTGGTACGGTTCAGGAGGGGGGGCGCTCTCTCGGCCCCCCCTCTTTTCCTGCGGCCGGCCAGGTTGCGTGCTTGGATAAGGGTCTGGTATGGATTTTTGGGGGGACTCCGTGCCATTTTTTTATATTTGGGGTGGAGTTCCCCTTAAAATCCATGCCAGATCTGAAGGGCCTGGTATGGATATTTAGGGGGAACCGCACGCCATTTTTTTTTATTTGCGGCGGGGTTCCCCTTAATATCCATTCCAGACCTGAAGGGCCTGGTAATTGAATTTGGGGGAACCCCCACGCTTTTTTTTTATTTTTATCAATGACTTTTCTATGTATTGATAAAAGCCGACAATTCATTAATAGCCGCGAGTGAGTTTTAAATGACTTTTTTTCCGTCAAAAATTACATTTTGTGCAGAGACAGTTCTAAGCATGGGAAACATGCACAACGTTTAAAATTTACGATTCGTACGAAATTCGTATTTCGTACGAATCTAAATTAAATTTCGTACACGAATTACGAAATACGATTTTTTTTAATACGGAACGGAACAAAATGAATTTTTTGACGGCGCCCATGTCTAGTAGAAACCCTGAAAACTCTTCCACGGGGACATGCAATTACTTTAGCTCAGCTTGCTGATCTCCCCGTCCTTGTGGGGAAATGGACAGACTGGAAAGTAGGAAGAGGGGTGGAGGGGGAGAATTACACTCCTGCCTGTACCTTCTAGAGATGTCATTCTGGGCCTAAATGGTTAGGGAGTGCTAGATTAGTGGCTAACTAAACGTTGGACTTAGACTGAAGTCCTGTACACACGGCCGAGAATCCTGTCAGGAAAAAAACTTTGGTTTTCCTAACGAAGTTCTTGGCAAGCTTTTCTTGCAAAGCTGTGCATACAGATGGCCATTCAAAAGAACCGCCGTTCTTTTGAATGGCAAGAACGCGCTGACGTCATCGACTATGACGAGCATGTGCTCATCACATTCGATGCCGTTGCCGCCATCTTGCTTCACCCTAAACTACCCTTGTAAGCTACCGCGCATGCGTTGAAGTCTCATCGAACATGCGCGGGCTTACCGGAGGACAGGTAAGATTGTAGCCTCGTACACACACACACAGTTTTCTCGTCGGGAAACAGGCCGACCAGAATCCCGACAAGATGAGGTGGTCTGTTTCAGGTGCTGCTCACACACTGCCTCTGTAGACCAGTACTTAATAGAATCCTGTGCATCTAGGGACTAAGTCACACCTGTGGGGATCCTCACTGCCCTGGATCTGTATAGCACGCAGCTGCTAACTCCATGCATGTGCTAAAGAAGAGCGCAAAGGCAGGATCCAGTGCCAGAAGTGACATAAGTTGGCCCCATGTCTTCCATCTGTCGGAGTCTGGGTACGATCCCAATGGCATGCCTAGGGTACTGATCTGGAAGCTGTGCCATTAGCTGAAATCACTGGTGCACTGCTGGTACTGGAAGAAGAAAAACACTCAGGAAGTTTCTAGAACAAGTAGTCTCCCTCCAACGAGGGAAACATCCATCACCTAAGGACACTAGCAAATGCTGAGGGTTATAGGGTGTGGGGGGGGGGGGTGTTACGGAAAATAGGATTTTTATAACAGCTTACCTGTAAAATCCTTTTCTTGGAGTACATCACGGGACACAGAGCGACATAGTCATTACTAATGGGTTATATAGATACCGTCAGGTGCTGGCACTGGCAACTTCCAAAACCGGAAGTACCCTCCCCTATATAAGCCCCTCCCATCCGGGAGCACCTCAGTTTTGTAGCAAAGCAATAAGTGTCCCTAAAGAGGGGCGGGAGCTCTGTGTCCCGTGATGTACTCCAAGAAAAGGATTTTACAGGTAAGCTGTTATAAAAATCCTATTTTCTTTCTCGTACATCACGGGACACAGAGCGACATAGTCATTACTAATGGGATGTCCTAAAGCAATGCCAAATGAGGGGGGGGATACACCATATATAAGCTGAGCGCTATCAGACATGAGGATCTTTTGCGGCCTGCAACACACTGCGCCCAAAGGCGACATCCTCCTGACTTCTAACGTCCACCTGGTAGGACCTAGTAAACGTGTGTACCGAAGACCATGTTGCGGCCTTACAGATTTGAGCCAGGGAGGCCTGGTGATGCACTGCCCATGAAGTTCCAACTGCTCTCGTGGAGTGCGCTCTAACTTTGAACGGAGGCGGTCTCCTTCTCAAGCCATAAGCTTGCATAATGACCTGTCGAATCCACTTGGCTAAAGTAGACTTTGACGCTGCCTTACCCTTTCTGGGGCCTTCCGGCAGAATAAACAAAGTATCCGTTCTGCGAATCTGAGCAGTGGCTTTTAGATAAGCTTTAACTGCTCTTACTACATCCAAAGAATGCAATAACTTTTCCTCTACCGAAGTAGGTTTGGGGAAAAAAGAAGGAAGAACCACATCTTGGTTCAAATGAAACCTCGATACCACCTTAGGAAGAAAGGCTGGATGAGGACGTAACACTACTCTGTCCTTATGGATAACCAGATATGGCTCCTTACAGGACATAGCTGCTAATTCCGATACTCTTTTTAGCCGAACAAATGGCTACTAGAAAAATCAATTTCCTGGTGAGAAGCACCAAGGAAATATGCTGTAATGGTTCAAATGGTTGTTTCTGTAGAACCGACAGAACCAAGTTTAGATCCCATGGACATATGGGAATATTAACCGGAGGCCTAATACGCATCACTCCTTGTATAAAGGCTTTGACTAGTGAATGCGAAGCCAAGGGCCTTTGAAAAAATATTGACAAGGCCGAAATCTGACCCTTGATAGTACTCAAGGCAAGCTTCCTATCTACAGCCCATTGTAGGGAGTCCAGACTCCTACCTATTACGTACTTACGTGGATGCCATTTCTTGGCTTCACACCAGGCGATGTACGCCTTCCAGATTCTATAGTAGATCTGCCTGGATACCGGCTTCCTGGCATTGATCATGGTAGATACCACAGAATTAGAGAGCCCTCTCTTTTTTAGAATGTGGGCTTCAATAGCCAGGCCGTCAAACCTAGGGCTGGTAAGGAAGGGTGGTATATCGGTCCTTGCGAAAGCAGGTCCGGACGATGTGGGAAAGTCCAAGGACTCCCCACTGACATTTTACAATCTCCACGTACCACGCTCTTCGGGGCCACGCTGGAGCCACCAGAATCACTGGTTTCTTTTCTACCCTGATTCTGCGGAGTAATCGAGGTAACCATTGTGGCGGTGTGAAT
The DNA here is from genome assembly GCA_029206835.1 of Rana muscosa. NCBI lineage: Eukaryota > Metazoa > Chordata > Amphibia > Anura > Ranidae > Rana > Rana muscosa. Next base: position 240,674,966 of record CM055124.1, read on the forward strand.
GCATATATCAGCTTGAACTGATCCCAAGGGAACACTAGGGCATCCGAGCCGCAAGCTAGGGGATCCCTTGTCCGAGAGACAAACCTGTCCCCCTTTGCGTTGAATCTGGATGCTAGAAGATCTACATCCGATGTTCCCCACCGCTGACATATTGTCCAGAAAACCTCGGGGTGAAGGGACCCTTCCTCTGGGCCTAATTGCTGGCGACTTAGAAAGTCCGCCTTCCAATTCTCCACTCCTGGAATGAATACCGCAGATATGGCTGGGACATATTTTTTCTGCCCATTTCAGGATGTAATTTACTTCCCTCTGGGCTGCACGACTCCTGGTGCCCCCCTGATGATTGATATATGCCACTGCTGTGGCATTGTCTGATTGAATTCTGACAGGGGACCCTTGGAGTTTGGATGTCCATGCTACTAGGGCATACCGGGCTGCTCGTATCTCTAAGAGATTGATGGGCAGGGCCTTTTCTGCATCCGACCATCTGCCCTGGAGAGACTATTGCTCCAGTACTGCTCCCCAGCCTATAAGGCTGGCATCTGTAGTGACCACCTTCCAAGAAATCGGACTGAAGGATTTCCTTTTTTCCAGATTCTGGGAAACCAACCACCAACGGAGGCTCTTGCGAACGGAAGGGGACAAGGACATTGTAAGTCTAGGCCTGAATTTTTTTGTTCCAGGCTGACAGTATGGCCCCTTGCAAATTCCTTGAATGGAATTGACCGTAGGGTACTGCTTCGAATGATGCCACCATTTTTCCCAGCAGCCTCATATACAGGCGTATGGACGGCTGTCTTTTTTGTACCCACTAAGTGGATCAAATCTTTCAAAGACAACACCTTTCCTCGAGGCAAGAATATTTTTCTCTGGCCTGAATCCAACCTTAGCCCCAAGTATTCCAGACTTTTGACTGGTTTTTAGGGCTGACTTGACTCGGTTGATAATCCAACCGTGAGATTCCAGATACTTGATCGTCTTGTGAACGACCACGCCTAGTTTTTTCACTGAGTGGTCTATCAGCAACAAGTCATCCAGATATGCCATTATCATTACACCTTGTGTTCTTAGATTGGCCAATAAAGGGCCAGAATTTTTGTAAACACTCGTGGTGCTGTGGCCAAACCGAAGGGTAAGGCTCTGAACTGAAAATGGCGCCCTTCTACTGCAAAGCGTAGAAATTTTTGGTGGACTGGAAAGATGGGAATGTGCAAATAAGCATCTTTGATGTCGATCGTGGCTAACCAACCCTCCCCTTGTAGGGCAGTGGCCACCGATCGGATCGACTCCATCGGAAAGACCTGATATACAGGAATTTGTATAGCCCTTTTAGAATTAATATGGGCCTCCCGTCCGCGTTTGCTTCGGGACTGTAAAGAGGTTTGAGTAAAACCCGAACCCTCATTCTTCCAGGGGACCTCCATAATTACTCCTTGGAGCAATAGTTGTTCTAGTGCCAACAGGAGGGACTCTCTCTTCCGGGGATCCCTTGGCACGTTTGACCTCAAAAATGGGAAGGAGGAGAGTCTTTTAACTCCAAACTGTATCCCAAACCTACTGCGGAGAGCACCTATCTGTCTTGATCGTGTCCCGCCAGGTCTCTTGCGAACAACTGGAGTCCTCCCCCCACCCGACTGAGTGGGGGCTTCAATGAATTTAACTTTGGGGGAGGTTTTGTACCTCCCCTGACCCAGGGTTTCTCATTACCCTGCTACTGTCCCTGTTTTTTACCCCCGGGATTTGACCGAGGAGGCCGTCGGAACTGTTACACAGCCGATGCCCCAGGGACTGGAGAAGCAGGCCTCTTAAAGAGGGACCTCTAACTCTGCTTTTAACCGGCAAGAGCGTATTTTTACCGCTGGAAATTTTCTGGATATATTTGTCCAGGTTTTCCCTGAATAAGCGTTCACCATGAAATGGGACGCTAACCAGCCATTCTTTACAGGGAGCTTCAGCAGACCAGTTTCTGAGCCATAGGAGCCTACGCATATGTACTATAGACAGCGTAAGGCGGGAGGCCTGATGGACTGAATCCTCTATGGCGTCAACCGCAAAGCCTAAGGCTCTAGGTAGATCAGCTAGGGCAAAGCCTGCTGATCTGTCAAGTCCCTCAAGACCTGTTTCAACTGATCCTTCACTGCTTAGCAGACCCCAATAGCTGCTACTGCTGGTTGTATCACCAAGCAGATTTTCATAAGGACTCCAATCTTTTATCTATTGGGTTCTTGAACATTTGGACATTATCCACTGGACATGTCAGTGATTTATACATACAAGAGATGGCTGCGTCCACTGTAGGGACCTTCCATTTTTTTTTTTTTTTGATGAACTTATCCTCCATGGGATAGACCACCGGAAATCTCTTGGGGGAATAAATATTTTCTCAGGACGTTCCCAATCCTGGTAAATGAGCCCTTTCAGTAAAGGGTGAAGTGGAAAAGAACAAACAGTCTGGGGGCTTCTAGCGACCCCAACGAGGATACAGTAGTGGTTGATGGTTCCGCAAGGTGCATTTTTAAATGCTGATCGGACCATGTTAGTCAGAGACTGAACCCATAATCTTTCAGCTTGAGATGCTGAGAAAAGGTTCCCCCACTGTTGATTCCTCTATAACAGAATCAACCTTATCCTGATCCCCTTCAGGCAGGTCGATCCCTGTATGGGACTGTTGCTCTGCTAACAGGCACTCTGAAGGAGGAGACGGAGATCGGGCGTGCTTTCCCTGACAGGGAGGCAGCGATAAATTTCCTCCCAGAGCTGAGGAAAAAACCTCCTCTGTTACATACACAGGAGCAGGTGAACTGAGGACAGCCACAGTACCAAGTACCCTGCGGGGTCTCTACGGTCACTTACCTCTGAACTTCAGGGGAGACTGGTGCAGCAGGAGTATGCCCAAGATCCTCCGAGCCCGATGAGACCCCCTTCGCTTCCTGGAAGATTCAGTTCCGGAGCTTCTGGACGGCATATTCCTAAGCCTAAAGCTGAGGTATTCCAGCCGTAATACACCACTTTTACTGAGAATAGTCTAGCACAATTGCTGCTATATCACAGTTGGTGTCTACTAATGTGCCTTTCTAGGGGATGCCTGTATCAACCGCTTGCTGTATGCCTTTAAATGTTGCCAGCTCTGTCTCTGTACTTCATAGCCAGCTCACTACAATATTGTGGTTTTTTTAAACTGCTGGGACGCCCGCACATGCGCAGAAGCGCTGCGGCGCGCACAGAGCGTCATCCCCCAGGCTCCGCCCCCTTTCCCGGCTCACCTCTATATATAGAGGCGCGTGCACGCGCACGCGCGCGGGCACGTGCGCCGTCGGCGCTAATTTCAAATATGGTAACAAGGGACAGGAGCCAGGGCCCCTCTTTGCCGCAGGCCGGGGGATGGACGAGCACTGCAACATGGCAGAGGAAGCAGTTTCCTATAAGAGAACTCACCATCTGCCTGGACTTTGCTCTGCTGAGAAGAAGCTAGTCCACATGACAAGAAAACATTCCACAGCGGCCTCTAGTGGACAAACACAGGTACCGCAGTCTAATATATTAAATATATATAAAAAAAATTTATTTTTTTTTCTTGACCACCATTAAAAATTATTACATTTTTTTAGTAGTTACAGGCATGCACAGAATTTTGCGGGAATACCATTAGGTAACAGACAGAAAGACAAATTAGGCTTGGGGGTCCCCCAATAGAACCAAGTTCCTGGGGGCCCCCACTTACCTGTTCCCCGCCGCAGGACTTTGTTTGGTCCACAAAAGCCCAAACTTCACCTATCACGGCAGGCATTGTAATCAAACCTTCAGGGACCGGGTTCCCAAGGATTCCACTCCCCTGGACCTGTATAGCACCCTGCACAGAAAACATCTTGGTCGTGGGTATGACCAGAGCTCTGGATCCCAGGGTCCAGCTCTCCTAAGAGAAGCATTACAGGCAAAACCTTGCTCTTCTCTGCAAGGCCCGGGTACCGACCGTTTAGCTATGAAGCTTTTTTGGTCGGATCCGGAATAGCTTACTGAGGCCCAAAAGAACCTGTACGCAAGCTCAGTGAAAAACACATGTTTCTTCTTGGCCAACACCTTAGACACTGGCAAAAAACTGAGGTGCTCCCGGATGGGAGGGGCTTATATAGGGGAGGGTACTTCCGGTTTTGGAAGTTGCCAGTGCCAGCACCTGACGGTATCTATATAACCCATTAGTAATGACTATGTCGCTCTGTGTCCCGTGATGTACGAGAAAGAAATATACGTCTCGCTTAAAATAAGTGATTAAAAACCTTTTGTCTATATAAAATGAAATCAAACGATAGCGGTGGGAAAAGAGAAAACAATGACATTTATTTATACAGAAACGATACCACCTAATAGCAAGGTGATACCAATGTTACACGATACATAATAGGAATATTGGTATGACAAACATGATACCAATGTTACATGATAATAGGAACAAGAGAGCAAACGAGAAGTAAGATTAATCTTCTTAAAAATGGGAGAGAGAGAGAGAGACCGGGAGAGAGAGGGAGAGACAGAGAGAGAGAGGCAGAGGGAGAGAGGGAGGGAGAGAGAGGGAGGGAGAGAGAGGGAGGAAGAGAGAGGGAGAGAGAGAGAGAGCTTACTACGTCACCATGTCGTCTGCGTCAAGACATTATTCGCAAGCCCTTATTATGGCTCTGGCTGACTAATATATACCCCCTCTATGCCTACTCCCTCATCACCCAGGATGCAAAATCCCGTGGTCTCATTGGTTCAAAGCTGACCACCTGATTGGGTGAAATCTCAAGTCTCTTTACCTAGCCTGTTCATATCTGCCTTCAGAACTACGGTGTGTGCCTTTGATGTACAGTTTAACCACTTCCCACATTAGCATGCTAAGGGCCCCTGCTGTGATGGGGCCTTGATGTCTGTACTGGCCCTTTCAAGACAAAAGGATAATCTCTAAGTATCACCTGAAACCTATTTGTGTTCCCAACCAACAGGAGATGATACGTTCTTTGTTTACAGTATGGGGGGAGCTCTCTCTCAAAGAAAATATATTTCAGTAAACTCATAAACAGATTTTACCCATCCCCCTACATATATATATATATATATATATATATATATATATATATATATTGTGAGGGGGTTAGCTCGGCAGCGGGTGTGTGTGACCCCCGGGATGGGCTCCCCACACAAAAACAGGCCCAGCAGACGGAGGTTGTGGTTTTCAAAATCAAAAAGGTGCCGTTTATTTTCTATTTACAGTGACAAAAACACAGCAAAGCAAAAGAAACAAACAAAATAAATCCTGGTCAACTTGACCTCTGACTAAACATACAGGTTTCCTAACTAACAACTGGGATCAGCCTAGTGCTGTCCTAGTCCCTGGTTTTAAATGTCCAAGCAAAATATAGCCACACAGGCTTTCTCTCACCGCACAGGGGTTCACTCTCCCTAGACAGTCCACACAGGTCTGCTTCCAGGCATGAGCTAACATCTAATGAATCTGGGAGTTTCTTATAGAGGCCTAAATGAGCTGACAAGGTTCAGCTGGTCTCATCAACTCCCTGTCTGCACGACGCCCAGCCCTCTCCCTAGAGGTATGAGTCATCAATGAGCCCACTAGTCTCAGCTGGGCTTATACAACTCTCCACCTAGCTGTATAAGTCGGCGTAAAGCCTGAATCTGGGCGAAATATATCTACCCCCCTGGATGCAACCAGGTGACTTTACCTTCCTGCTGTCACATACCCCCCCCTCTTGTTTTAACCTCGGGGTTGGAACACCAGCAATCAGGCATTCATGTACTCGAGACAAAGCATCCACATTCCCCATTTGAACGCCAGGGCGATGCTTTACTGTGAAGTTGAATTCCTGGAGGGCCAGGAACCACCTATTCACTCTTCTATTTGTTTCCTTGTTTTGAGCCATCCACTTTAACGGAGCGTGATCCGTAACCATGTCAAAGTGCCTACCTAGCAGGTAGTACCGAAGGGAATCTAGAGCCCACTTCACCGCTAAACACTCCTTTTCAACGGTGGCGTAATTTACCTCATGGGACTTCAACTTCCTGCTGAGGTAAATGACTGGGTGCTCTTCCCCGTTCCAGACCTGGGACAATACTGCTCCTAACCCCACATCTGACGCATCACTTTGTACGACAAAGTCTTTAGAGAAGTCGGGTGAGTACAACACTGGCTGGCTACATAAGGCTTGTTTCAAGAATTGGAATGCTGCCTCAGCCTCGGGGGTCCATTTAATCATGACCGACCCTTTCCCCTTCGTCAGGTTGGTTAGGGGCACAGCCTTAGAAGCAAAGTGGGGAATGAATCGCCGATAATACCCAGCGATTCCCAGAAAGGCTCGTACCTGCTTCTTGCTGTTGGGACGTGGCCAACTCTGGATGGCCTCGACTTTGTTGAGTTGGGGTTTTATTACTCCCCTCCCAATGGTGTACCCAAGATATTTGGCCTCCTCCTGCCCAATGGTACACTTCTTGGGGTTAGCCGTAAACCCTGCTTCCCGAACAGAGTCCAGGACTGCTTGCACTTTTGGCAGATGTGAGGCCCAATCTGTGCTATGGACAATTACGTCATCCAGGTAAGCCGCAGCATACTTCCGATGGGGCCTCAGCATCTGGTCCATTTTCCGCTGGAATGTGGCCGGCGCATTCTGTAACCCGAACGGCATTCTTTTATATTGGAACGCCCCGTCTGGGGTTACAAATGCGGTTTTCTCTTTGGCTGACTTGGCCAGGGGGATTTGCCAATACCCTTTTGTGAGGTCAAGAGTCGTCATGTATCGGGCTGTTCCCAGCCGGTCGATCAACTCATCTATACGTGGCATGGGGTAGGTGTCAAATTTTGTAACTTTGTTCAACTGACGAAAATCGTTACAAAATCGCCAGCTCCCATCCGGTTTAGGCACCAACACAATGGGACTAGACCAATCACTTTGGGACTCCTCTATCACCCCTAAGTTCAGCATTTTCTGTACTTCCTCCCGTATTGCCTCCCGTCGGGCCTCTGGGATCCGATAGGGTTTTAACTTCACCCTTTCACCGGGCGGGGTAATAATGTCATGCTCTACCCCAGATGTTTGTCCCGGCAGCTCAGAGAATACCTCCTTGTTGCGAAGCACAAACTCCTTAACCTCCTGTTGTTGGGGTTGTGACAAGGTGGCTGCGATTCCAACCTCAGGAATCACGCAACCAGTTTGAGCTGGTGACCAAGTGTCTGCGACTAGGGACTCTCTATCCCTCCAGGCTTTCAACAGATTAACGTGATAGATCTGTTCGGGCTTTCGCCTTCCTGGTTGTCTGACCTTGTAATTCACTTCGCTCACTTTTTCCATTATCTCGTAGGGGCCTTGCCATTTGGCAAGGAATTTACTTTCAACCGTAGGGACAAGTACCAATATCCTATCCCCCGGGGAAAAGGTACGGGTCTTGGCTCCACGGTTGTACACTCTCTGCTGTGCCAACTGCGCTTGGGCCAAATGTTCCTTCACGATGGGCATTACCTGTGCAATTCGATCTTGCATCAGGGCGACATGCTCAATCACACTCCTGTGGGGAGAACTCTCACTTTCCCAAGTTTCCTTGGCAATATCCAACAGCCCTCTTGGGTGTCTCCCATACAGTAACTCAAAGGGGGAGAATCCCGTAGAGGATTGGGGCACCTCCCTAATAGCAAACATCAAATAAGGAAGTAGACAGTCCCAATCCTTTCCATCCCTATCCACCACTTTCTTCAACATTTGTTTTAGGGTTTTGTTGAATCTTTCAACCAGCCCATCGGTTTGGGGGTGATACACAGATGTACGTAATTGCGTCACTTTGAACAATTTACACAGCTCCTTCATAACCCGGGACATAAAGGGTGTACCTTGGTCCGTAAGCAGTTCTTTACAAATACCCACCCGGCTAAAAACAAGAGATAGCTCTTTGGCTATGGTTTTGGCCGAGGTATTTCTGAGAGGGATCGCTTCTGGATAACGGGTGGCATAGTCCATTATAACCAATATGTACTGGTGCCCCCTAGCGGACTTGATTATAGGACCTACCAAATCCATTGCGATTCTCTCAAACGGGACCTCAATGATGGGTAGAGGGACCAGCGGGCTACGGAAGTGTGGCATCGGGGCCGACCTCTGACACACAGGGCAGGAGGAACAATAATTTTCTATGTCCTTCATCACCCCAGGCCAATAGAATCTCTGTAATACCCTCTCTCGGGTTTTCTCTGTCCCCAGATGACCTCCAAGAATGTGCCCATGGGCCAACTCCAACACCAACTTCCTGTAAGGTTTGGGCACCACAAGCTGCTCAACGGTTTCTTCTGCCCTTTTTGCCACCCGATACAGTAGGTCCTTCTCTACGCTGAAGTATGGGTAAGTGCAGGTATTATCTGGGTTCACTAACTCGCCATCTATTTTCACTACGTTTTCCCGTGCCTTTATTAGGGCGGGGTCTTTCAACTGTTCTGTGGCAAAGTTTTCCCTGTGAACCTCAAGATCAGAAAACTCCACAGACGGTAGGTTTTCGTCTGAGGAGGTGGGCTCCTCTCCAGTTTCTTGAGTCTCCCCTGCCAATACTGACAAGGGAAATTCGGGAGAGTCCTCACCACTCTCAGAGGAGTTCTGGCTATCATATTCCTGGTACATAGGGGCACCAGTGGGGGGCTCAGGATCATCCCACAGTTCCCAGAACTTCGGAAAATCCCTTCCCACAATGGCGTCATGCGGTAACTGAGACACTAAGCCCACTGGATGAGAAAGGGTACCTTTGGGGGTCTCGAAACACACTGTAGTCACTGGATACTCTCGGGTGTCCCCATGCACACAAATAACAGCTACCTTGCTATTCCCAGAGACCTCTGTTTTAACTAATTCAGCCTTTATCAGGGTCACAAGGCTACCTGAATCCAGCAATACCACAACATTTCTACCATTAATACACATTTTGCATAAATGTTTCTCAGTTCCCCGAATGGCAGTGCATGCGACTGTCGCACACAGCGACTGACGTCTGCCCGTCAGAAAGTCACACTGCATGGGTTCCTCCAAAACCGGGCAATTTGCTGCAATATGTCCCGCTTGCCGGCAGCGGTAGCAAATGATCCTTCTTGCCGCCTCTTGAGCCGCTGATTTCCCAGGCTGTTCTCGCCAAACTTGGGGTAGAGCTCCCACCCTCTCACTCTCTCCACCCTTACCCCTTGGAATCATCTTATCCGCCCCTGGGGATGGTCTGGTCTTAGGGTGGAAAGTCCGAGTGTCTCTGGAAGAGGCCGTCAGGTTCTCTGTAGCCAAGTATTTCTCCACACGATCCACAAGACCATCGGCCGTCTCTGGGTCTCCATGGCTTACCCACTTTTGGATGGCAGTAGGAAGAGCTCTCAAAAACCGATCCATTACAACACGTTCCACAATCTTTGGTGCGGACAAAGTCTCTGGCTGTAGCCACTTTCTGCTCAGGTGAATGAGATCATACATTTGAGACCTGGGGGGTTTTCCAAGCTGGAAAGTCCAGTTATGCACACGCTGAGCCCGGACAGCCAGGGTGACACCCAGCCTTGCCAATATTTCAGCTTTTAGCATCACATAGTCTTTTGCTTGGTCAGGCTCTAGGTCATAGTAAGCTTTCTGCGATTCACCCGTTAACAGAGGAGCCACCAGTCCAGCCCACTGCTCCTCAGGCCACTTTTCTCTTTCAGCAGTCCTTTCAAACGTGGTCAAAAATACCTCTGGATCATCCTCTCCAGTCATTTTTGTCAATAAACGACTCACCCCAAAGGACGCGGTATTAGTGGGACGGCTTTCCTCACTGGTCTGCGGACGTTGCTGCATTACTGCTTCCATTTGTTGTAGTCTCTGCTCTTGCTTCTGTAATAGGTCTATGAAGCGGGCCTCAGATCGTTGCTGGGCTTGTTGCTGAGCTTCCAGACTCTGTTGGTGAGCTTGCTGCTGGGCTGCAAGGCTCTGTTGATGAGCTTGCTGCTGGGCTGCGAAGTTCTGTTGTTGAGCTGCAAGGCTCTTTTGCAAACCTGCATTTGTCTGCTGTTGATTGGCATTTGCTAGAGCCAGCTGTTTCAGTATCTCCTCCATGCTGGCTTAAAAAAAAACTGCCACTGGTTCTCCACCAACTGTGAGGGGGTTAGCTCGGCAGCGGGTGTGTGTGACCCCCGGGATGGGCTCCCCACACAAAAACAGGCCCAGCAGACGGAGGTTGTGGTTTTCAAAATCAAAAAGGTGCCGTTTATTTTCTATTTACAGTGACAAAAACACAGCAAAGCAAAAGAAACAAACAAAATAAATCCTGGTCAACTTGACCTCTGACTAAACATACAGGTTTCCTAACTAACAACTGGGATCAGCCTAGTGCTGTCCTAGTCCCTGGTTTTAAATGTCCAAGCAAAATATAGCCACACAGGCTTTCTCTCACCGCACAGGGGTTCACTCTCCCTAGACAGTCCACACAGGTCTGCTTCCAGGCATGAGCTAACATCTAATGAATCTGGGAGTTTCTTATAGAGGCCTAAATGAGCTGACAAGGTTCAGCTGGTCTCATCAACTCCCTGTCTGCACGACGCCCAGCCCTCTCCCTAGAGGTATGAGTCATCAATGAGCCCACTAGTCTCAGCTGGGCTTATACAACTCTCCACCTAGCTGTATAAGTCGGCGTAAAGCCTGAATCTGGGCGAAATATATCTACCCCCCCTGGATGCAACCAGGTGACTTTACCTTCCTGCTGTCACAATATATATATATATATATACATATATATATATATACAGGTCCTTCTCAAAAAATTAGCATATTGTGATAAAGTTCATTATTTTCTGTAATGTACTGATAAACATTAGACTTTCATATATTTTAGATTCATTACACACAACTGAAGTAGTTCAAGCCTTTTCTTGTTTTAATATTGATGATTTTGGCATACAGCTCATGAAAACCCAAAAATCCTATCTCAAAAAATTAGCATATTTCATCCGACCAATAAAAGAAAAGTGTTTTTAATACAAAAAAAGTCAACCTTCAAATAATTATGTTCAGTTATGCACTCAATACTTGGTCGGGAATCCTTTTGCAGAAATGACTGCTTCAATGCGGCGTGGCATGGAGGCAACCAGCCTGTGGCACTGCTGAGGTGTTATGGAGGCCCAGGATGCTTCGATAGCGGCCTTAAGCTCATCCAGAGTGTTGGGTCTTGCGTCTCTCAACTTTCTCTTCCCAATATCCCACAGATTCTTTATGGGGTTCAGGTCAGGAGAGTTGGCAGGCCAATTGAGCACAGTAATACCATGGTCAGTAAACCATTTACCAGTGGTTTTGGCACTGTGAGCAGGTGCCAGGTCGTGCTGAAAAATGAAATCTTCATCTCCATAAAGCTTTTCAGCAGATGGAAGCATGAAGTGCTCCAAAATCTCCTGATAGCTAGCTGCATTGACCCTGCCCTTGATAAAACACAGTGGACCAACACCAGCAGCTGACATGGCACCCCAGACCATTACTGACTGTGGGTACTTGACACTGGACTTCAGGCATTTTGGCATTTCCCTCTCCCCAGTCTTCCTCCAGACTCTGGCACCTTGATTTCCGAATGACATGCAAAATTTGCTTTCATCTGAAAAAAGTACTTTGGACCACTGAGCAACAGTCCAGTGCTGCTTCTCTGTAGCCCAGGTCAGGCGCTTCTGCCGCTGTTTCTGGTTCAAAAGTGGCTTGACCTGGGGAATGCGGCACCTGTAGCCCATTTCCTGCACACGCCTGTTCACGGTGGCTCTGGATGTTTCTACTCCAGACTCAGTCCACTGCTTCCGCAGGTCCTCCAAGGTCTGGAATCGGTCCTTCTCCACAATCTTCTTCAGGGTCCGGTCACCTCTTCTCGTTGTGCAGCGTTTTCTGCCACACTTTTTCCTTCCCACAGACTTCCCACTGAGGTGCCTTGATACAGCACTCTGGGAACAGCCTATTCGTTCAGAAATTTATTTCTGTGTCTTACCCTCTTGCTTGAGGGTGTCAATGATGGCCTTCTGGACAGCAGTCAGGTCGGCAGTCTTACCCATGATTGCGGTTTTGAGTAATGAACCAGTCTGGGAGTTTTTAAAAGCCTCAGGAATCTTTTGCAGGTGTTTAGAGTTAATTAGTTGATTCAGATGATTAGGTTAATAGCTTGTTTAGAGAACCTTTTCATGATATGCTAATTTTTTGAGATAGGATTTTTGGGTTTTCATGAGCTGTATGCCAAAATCATCAATATTAAAACAAGAAAAGACTTGAACTACTTCATTTGTGTGTAATGAATCTAAAATATATGAAAGTCTAATGTTTATCAGTACATTACAGAAAATAATGAACTTTATCACAATATGCTAATTTTTTGAGAAGGACCTGTATACATACATACACATGCAGCGTCCTGTTCCCAATGATTGGGCGCTATTAAACCAGCAGCTCCTACGAGGGTAGTGCTTCATAAATACATATATACATGTGTCCGTTGGGGGGCATGGTGGTTTATTTAGAGTACAGGATATGAAAAAGAATTAGAATTAAAATATCCACCACAGTACCCCCTCAAGTTCATTATTGAACTTATGACCTCCTTCAATGATCTTGTATCCACCCACAATGGCCCAGAAGCCCCCCAACCCTTTCCCCACCACCACTGCGGCCTCTTCCTTTCTTGAACCCGCCGTAACCCATCAAGGTAGACTTGAGACAGTCCTGGTGCCTTTGAGACTTCACATCCGACCCATGAGAGTCTGTACTGCAATGCTTCATCGCCCCTCTGCAGTGGAAGAGCGGAATTCAAACATTCATGGCGGGATCCTTTCATATTTAGTCCTGTAACTTGGAAATATGGTGTTATGATTGTCACGATTGGATCGGACCGCGAGACAGCACTTTTCAGCATGGTGAAGGAAAGTTTCAGAAGAGTCTTATTCGTGGCACGTTTTTCTTAAGAGATGCGTTGCTTCTTCAGGTGGTGGTTGGGCGGGCCTCCGGACAGTCGTGCATGAATACAAAAAAACAAAAACAAAAAGGAGAACGTCAGACAGGAGTTATTGGCGGAATGTCAGACAAGAGTAGTGGCGGGCCACTAAGACTAAATATCTATGAGGGGTGCAATGTGGACGAGTAAGGTGGGATCCCCACAGGGTACAGAGTCCGAGCCACGGCCAGTATCATCCATTGCCCTTGATGGTAGGGATAGTCAACACTGCCTGCTATTGTTAGGTCCCTGGGTTCACCACACCTGTTCACAGGGCTCAGGTTAAAGCACTGGGCAGATTAGGGGAGGTAAAATTACATTAAGACATAGGACCTGGATGTCCAGGGATACTTTGTGAAATATGGTATTTGTATGTTTCAGGAACCCATTCTATGGAACCCACTGGACTCTTAAAAATGGAGTCAGGCAGAGACGGTAAACCCTTACAATTCACAACTCATCTCTGATATTCAAACAAAAGTTCCAGAAGATGAATACATTTATTTTCCAAGATAAAGCAGAATATGAACCAAAGAAAGTAGGAAAGAGAAAAGAAAGAGAAAAAAAAATACAATAAGCAACAAAACATACAGGTTCAATGCTGCTTCGACCCAGACCGTTTGTCACCCATTTCCCTTTATGTCAAAGAGCACTGACTCTGCATTAAAAAAACAAACAAACAAACAATATATAACTGTCCTGAAACAGTGCCTCGAAAAATAATATATTGTGGCTGTTGCAGCAGCAGCTTGGCAGAAAAAAATAAAAAATAACTAAAAATAAAAATAAAATAAAGGAGGAAAAAAATAAAAATAGATAACTCTTCTATCCTATTAGTGATCAACAGGTGAACAGGATCACTGTCACTAACCATTTACAAGTCAGGTAGAAAAACAAAAAATAAAAATATTTGAAAAAGGAGAGGCTAAACCAATGGTTGCCAAAAAACTTTTTTAGAATTTAGTCACCCCGACTGTCCTTTAATATTACAGATTGAACAGGCTTATCCCTAGAACAAAAACAAGAAAAATATAGTTCTAGGGTCCTCTCTTAAATGCGCAAGCTACTCTAAATCGGTCTCTTAATAGTGACCCGCATTGGGGCCGCAGCAGGGTGGAGTTTACTAAAGTTTTGGCCCCAGAACATCCTGATTTCCATCTCCCTTGTTATCTCCTCCCATGCTCCACCTCAGGACTGCTCCAGAACCTCTGGAACTCCCCACCTTTAAAACCATATGCCCAGCCAGGCGCTCCCCTATCCACACCTAGGTGTCCCTAAATACTCTTTTATTCCAGGAAGCCTACCCCGCCTCCACCTAAAATGTTACCTCAGCCCGCTCCATATCAGATACATCCCAGCGGCTATTATTTTTGTTCCACCCCCTCCCCTTAGATTATCAACCCCTAGAGAAGGGCCTTTTTATTCACGCCTTGCCCAAACTGTTGGCACCAATTAAATCCTGTTGCCCAAAGTTTAACTACCCATCTTTTAACTCCTCCCCGAATCCCAACGGAAGTTTCACTAAGTGTAAGGGGATGTCAGGTTTGATAAAAAAACTTTCTTTCTGGGCTATCGGGGTGAAACCCCGGGTTCCTTCTATATCCCTCCCAAGAGCAAGAGTGTAGGTACAATAGACTCCCCGAGGTAGTGTACCCTGCTGAGTACAATTCAACCTGATGCTGAAAACAGTGTATCATTAGCCATGTGATGTCAGCATCAGTACCCCAGCATCCGGTATTGAGTCTACCAACACCTACACCATCGAAGCAATGACAAAAACCCACAAAATTCTATCCCAGTGACCATGCCCAGGGTATATCATGCACCCCTACCTACTGTTAGGTTCAAGAAACACCCTTGTTCCATGACTAACGCCACATCAGTATCCTCTAGGTCAAATAACCAAACTTGCCTATATCCCAAATAATACCCAGGTGCTTCCTTCCCAGCAATGATCTCCCCATCCAGAACACAGCGTGAAATACATTCACCACTGTGTATTGGCCGTGCAAGGGACATTGTGTTCACACCTCTGACAGAGGGAAATATCAACCTGCCCCCAGCTTCCGTACCCTCTGATCACATGTGGGTTCCTTAGCCACAAATGCAACAAGATAGAATCCCCAGTCAGTAAGCCACTGGTGCCCTCAACTCTACAGACCGAGTCTGCATTTCTGTAACACCTTTCACAATCCAAACCAGTACAGCCCATCCAGGCATTCGACTACCACTTTGGATTAGTGTAGGCGACGTGTTTTGGCACAGTCTTACTGAGTGGTGATGCTAACTCATCAGGCCACTGCCCCTCATAGAGAGATTTGTACAATCAGCTTGATGCTGGTTGATAACTCCACCTGCCCATGTGTGCACACCAGAGCCAATGACATATATCTGCCCTGTACCATCTCACACTCTCTACCAACCTCTCACCATGGTTGATGAAATCTTGAGCCACTTTACACTGTGGTTCTCTTTCCCCCCCCCCCCCCCATATAGTGCTGAACACATCCCTCCTCTTCCGGTTACTCCTCCAAGATAAGCGTCCTGTACTCTGTGTCCGCACATCTCTGGGAGCAAGCCACTGGTACCATGACCACGCTTGATTCAGTGTGTATTCAGCATATATAGGATAATAGGTTCTCATCAACCACTATGAGATGCCGGAGCGCCATGTGGGGATGGAATACTGCAGATACCTGCACCATATTCAGTGTCCCACCTGTCCCCCCCAAAAAAAAACATTTCCTCCTTTCAATCGCTGTTCGGACTCAAACCCCTCAGAACCAGATGGACTCCAGTGTGTAACCCAGTAGAGTGATAGGATAGTACCCAAAGTGACCGTAATATAGGCACAATGTTCCGTCCCTGCCATTAGGGATGAGAATAGTACTAGTTACATTTTGACAACCCTGGAACTGAGTCATCCACCACTCCATAGGACTCATAGTCAATTCAGATACTACCACACCTGCCTGTTTTAGAAGGTGGAACTTGTCACACTAAGAGTCAGTCAACTCTCCGAGGTTTTTAATTCCGGCCAGTGCAAGTTGAATGTCCTACCCTTTCCCTGATATGTAGCCCAGGACCTCCCGATGTGTTCCTGATTATCTCCAGCTCCATGGTGTTTATGGTACCCAGTGACCCGCCTCCCACTCCAAAGACAGTCGCCACCAAGCCTCTTTTTTTCCTAAGTTATGGGATATGGTCTGGATACCCGGATTGAAAACCACCTGCCACCAGGTACACCCAATCCCTCATATAGACTGCACACCTTCTCCCTCCTCTTTCAATTCGGTATTCAGACAATGTTATACTTCACCCCTACAACACAAGCTGCCTACACTATTCAGACAGGACTCGCATGAATGACAGGAGCCTAGTGCCACACTGGGGCACTGGTCTTCTTGGCCTGCAAGACACAGACAACTAGTTAAGGTACACAAGGACTCTAGGACAGGAAGGACACCTATGGGTGTAAACTGAGGAGAATACGGCATGCCCACACATACCTCGGACGTGAGGGCTCTTGGAACAGCCAAGCGCTGGTAACACCCCATACAACCTTCTTGCACTATTTATTTTTTTTTTTTTTCCAGACTCAACCAAAACTATACAATATGAGGCCAGACCTATACCCTCTCAACTTGTATGCAATCAGACAGGCCCTCATACCACACATCTGCAGGTAAATCTAAAATAAATGGGAAAACAAAATTGCATAATGTGTATCCAGCTTGAGAAACTGCTGCTACCAGACACACCTGTCCAGCAGACTAAGACAAATCCCTTGCAGCACTGAGGCGCTGGGACCACTGAACAGTAGGGGGTACCCGAGCTGACCGGTGTGCCTTGAAACACACAGATATTTATTAGGCAATTGGTCACAAATAGCCACATAAACAGTCCCAGCAGGAAACTATGAGAAGGGTTGGTTTGCCCTATTTCAGAGAGATGGGATTGCTTGGTGACACGGTAGGAAAACAGGTTTGAACTACATTTGGGGACACACAGATAGCTAGGGACATTAGCATACCTTAGCTTCAGGCAATGAGCCAAACTTGTACAGCCAGGTATGGTTGGGCGTGTACCTAATTACAATAACAGCGAGGGGGGGTGTAAGCAGTCCTACTCCTGAACACAAGTTCGCCCAAAGTAACATCAGACCAATACCCTTTTACCACTAAGTGCAGTACCCCTGGCAGAGATTTATAATGCTCCTTAGCCTCACATATGTGTTAGAGTGCCAATTATCCCTGGCAGTCTTACTTAACTTTTATGCAGACTTCAGTTAATTGGTTCTGCTACTCAGTAGATCAGAACATACAACACACACTGGGTGGTCCAAAACACAACCGAATGGACTGACAACTAGACATTCCAACTAGATAATGGTGGCGACAACCTAAAACATTTTACATGTGAAACCCGACCAACCAGGAAAAAATAGGATTTTTGTACTCACCGTAAAATCCGTTTCTCTGGCATCCATGGACTGACACAGCGTGTCTTATACACCTTTACACGTGGGTTATGTCCCTGCTTGCAGGAGAAGACCTAGGCAGAATGTGAGATGTTATACATACATTCTAAACAGCCAGAGCTGAACAGCCCCGCCCAGGGGGGCGGTCCCTCCGGACATAACCCTCCCACTGCAGTCAGCAGACCTCAGTTCGTAACAAAGCAGTACAAACTTAAAAAAAAGGGTGGGTGCTGTGTCAGTCCATGGATGCCAGAGAAACGGATTTTACGGTGAGTACAAAAATCCTATTTTCTCTTGTCATCCATGGACTGACACAGCGTGTCTTATACATCTTTACACGTGGGATGTCCCAAAGCAGTGTCAAGAGGGATGGGAGCAGTATAAATGGAAAACCAAAAACTTCACTCCAAACAAGGCAGAGCTCCTCAACGGAGGAGTTGCAACATCAAACAGCGGCCTGCAACACCTTGCGGCCGAAGGAAGCATCCGAAGATGCAGCCACATCAACCTTATAAAACTTAGAAAAGGTATGAACAGACGACCAGGTCGCCGCCTTGCACACTTGTGCAACCAACGCTTGATGTCGGAAAGCCCAGGAAGCACCAATTGCCCTGGTGGAATGTGCCGTAACCGGAAAGGGAGGCGCCCGCCCCTTGAGAGCATAAGCTTGAATGACGGTTTGTCTGATTCACCTAGAAATGGTGGCAGACGAAACCGCTTGGCCCTGTTTTGGACCAGAGACAGCCACAAATAGTGAGTCAGACTTCCGAATAGAGGCAGTAGCAGACAGGTACACCCGCAAGGCTCGTACCACATCCAAAGTGTGAAGCGCAAACTCTCTGGGATGCGATGGATGAGGACACAAGGACGGGAGAACAATGTCCTCATTTAAGTGGAAGGCCGAGACCACCTTTGGCAGAAAAGAAGGTCGCGGACGTAACACCGCCTTATCCTTATGGATGACCAAAAAGGGCGACTTGCAGGACAAGGCCGCCAATTCAGACACTTGTCTAATGAAAGTAATGGCCACCAAGAAGGCCACCTTCTGAGACAAAGTCAAGATGGGAATATCTCTAATATTTTCAAAGGGAGGTTCCTGGAGAACCGAGAGCACCAAATTCAGATCCCACGGGGGGAGAGGAGGCTTGACAGGGGGGAGCACATGGCGAACCCCCTGCACAAAGGTGCTAACCAAGGGATGACCCGCCAGCGGTCGCTGAAAGAAGATGGCCAAGGCCGAAATCTGACCCTTAATGGTACTCAAAGCGAGCTTTTGGGTCACGCCACGCTGCAGAAAATGCAGGATTCTGGGAACGGAATACGTTCGTGGGCGCCAGTCCAGCTCTTCGCACATGGCGATGTAAGCTCTCCAAGTACGGTGATAGATTTTTCTGGAGGAAGACTTCCGTGCCCTTAACATGGTCGAAATGACCGAATCCGAGAGACCTCGGTCTCTCAGCACCTGGCTTTCAATAACCATGCCGTTAAAGCCAGAGACTGTAAAGCAGGATGAAATATAGGACCTTGAGACAGAAGGTCCCCCCGTATTGGTAACCGCCAGGGAACGTGTGCGACGAGACGTACCAGATCGGCGTACCAGTGACGCCGAGGCCAATCCGGAGCAATGAGGATCACCGGAATTCCCTCGGTCGCTACCCTGCGGAGCAGGTGAGGGAGCAACTGCAGCGGAGGATAAACGTATATCAGGTGATACTGACCCCATGGGGCCACCAACGCATCCAAGGCATCCGCCCAGGGATCCCTGGATCTGGCCACAAACCTCGACACCTTGCGATTGAGTCGAGAGGCCATCAGGTCCACATCCAGCGTGCCCCACCGTCTGCAAAGGAGTTGAAAGACCTCCGGGTGCAAGGACCACTCTCCCTGGTCCAGCGTCTGGCGACTTAGATAGTCCGCCTGCCAATTGTCTATGCCCGGAATGTAGACGGCCGACAGAGCCGGCACGCTTCTTTCGGCCCACCTCAGGATGCGAGCGACCTCGGAAGCCGCAGCTGAGCTCCGAGTCCCCCCTTGATGGTTGACATACGCCACTGCTGTGGCGTTGTCCGATTGGATCCTGATGGAGTGACCCTGTAGTTTCTCCGACCATGAGGAGAGGCACAGTCTGATTGCCCGTATCTCCAGCACATTGATCGGTAAGAGGGCTTCGTCCGGAGTCCAAAGCCCTTGGGCCGACAGGACTCCCCAGACTCCCCCCCAGCCCGTCAGGCTGGCGTCCGTCGTGATCACCGTCCATTGGATGGGGAGGAACGACTTCCCGGACCGAAGAGCCGGGGACCTCAACCACCACGTCAGGGACGCCCTGACCAGGTGACCCACCTGGATCTGAAGATCCAAGGACAACGGGGATTTGTCCCAAGTGGACAAGATCTCTTTCTGTAAAGCCCTGGTGTGCGCTTGGGCATAAGGAACGGCCTCGAAGGAGGCCACCATGAGTCCCAGGACTCTCATGCAAAAGTGGATTGACGACCATTTTCGGGACGTCAGCACCCGTACTGCAGACTGAAGTGTCAGTAGTTTGTCTGGAGGTAGGAAGACTCTTGCCTCCAAGGAGTCCAGAATCAGACCTAGATACTCCAGACGCTGAGTCGGGACTAGAACAGACTTCTGAACGTTCAGGAGCCACCCAAACTCCCTGAGGGTCTGACTGACGATAGTCTTCCAATTCTGAGCCACTGTCTGCTCTTAGAAGAAAATCGTCCAGATAGCCCACGATAGCAATGCCTCGCTGTCTCAGCAAAGCTAGGATCGGAGCAAGCACCTTGGTGAACACCCTCGGTGCCGAGGCTAGGCCGAAGGGAAGAGCCACAAATTGATAGTGGACTTCGCCGACCGCAAAGCGCAGAAACTTCTGGTGGCTTGCGCAGATCGGAACATGCAAGTAGGCGTCCTTGATGTCCAAGGATGCCAGAATATCCACTTGATGGAGTGTAGCGATCACCGTGCGAATGGTATCCATGCGGAATTTTTGCACCTTCACAAAGGCATTCAGGGCCTTGAGGTCCAGGATTGGCCGAACCCGTCCTTCTTTGGAACAACAAACAGATTCGAGTAGAACCCCTGAAACCTCTCCTGGGACGGAACCGGCACAATTACTCCGGACCCGATCAAATCCTGTACAGCCCCCAAGAGGGCTGCCCGACGGGCAGGAATGAGAGGGAGATTTGAGGGAAAGAATCTGTCTGGGGGCCAGGAGCGGAACTCTATTCTGTATCCTGAGGTGACCACTTCGCACACCCACTTGTGCCCGCCAGCCGCACTGTTGTCAGTCTGGGATGGCTTACCCGTGGACTGACGGACGAAAAACCCCCTTTTTTGCTGGAAAGAAAGGACCCGGTTTACGTCGGGCCTCCTTACCCTTGATAGTTTGAGGAAGGAGAGTGCTTTTACCTCCCGTGACATCCTTGATGATGTCATCCAGAGCAGCACCAAAAAGTCTACCACCCTTAAAAGGTAGATCCGTCAGGAGCTTCTTAGAGGCTAGGTCAGCAGACCAGCATTTCAACCAGATGAGACGACGCAATACCACTGCCGAGACAGAGGCCCTGGATATTAAAGGGGTCGCGTCCAACGTGGCGTCGCACACATATATCAGACCCTGCACCATCTGGTGGGCCAGAGCAATAGTGTCTGGAGGAAGGTTATACTCCTGCACAGTTTGGTGCAAAATTTTTGCCCATTCCGTGAGTGTCTGAGACACAAGGGTCACCGCTACTACGGGCCGTAGGGCGGATCCCAACAAGGCGAACATGGCTCTACTCACCACTTCTGACCTCCTGTCAGTGGGGTCCTTAAACGCAGGAGTCCCCTCCATCGGGAGAGTGGTGGCCTTGTTTAAACGGGCGACTGGAGGGTCGACCACCGGGGGAGAAGCCCACTTTTTAAGCAGGGCGTCTTCAAAGGGGTATCTAATAGACAAACGCCGCGGGACCATGAAAGTCTTCTGTGGCTTTTCCCAGACCTGGTCAATGAGCTGGTCAAAGAAAGGTACATATGGAAAAACCTTTTTAGAAGGCTTGGTCTTAAAAGAACCAAAGGAGACTGTATCCGCCTGAGGTTCTGCAGTCGCAGCATTTAGCTTGAGAGTGTCCCTCACAGCATCAATGAGTTCACTAACAAGCGCCCTGTCATTTACTGACTCAGAACTGGAGTCTTCCTCACAAGGAATGTCCTGTTCAAAACCATCCAAATATTCAGAGCTAGGGTCCTGAGCAGCAATAGCTAGGCCCATATCTGAATCAGAGCACTCCCCTTGTGGAGATAAAGTGGGGAGAGGGCGCTTTTTTGCTCCCTTGTGCTCACACACAGCTTCCATCCTGGTCAGAAATGATTCCAGGACTGCCGACAACTGGTCCATAGGGACCGCAGGTGCTGGAGCACTGGCTGCTGCCTCTGGCATGTGAGGGGAAGCTGGTGACTCTGACACCATAATGTCCCTCTCTGAGACCACCCACAGGCTGTGCTGACTGAAGTAGGGGAATGCCCAGGGAACCCACCAACCTGACCAGGACCGCTCGGTTACGCTGCCCTGTCTCACTGCGCCGCGCTGCTCAGCGTGAGTGAGCTGAGAGGAGAGAGTGTGAGGAGATTCGCGCCGTTCCCAGCGGCGCTAGAGGCCAAACTAGTGCTAGAAAAACGTGCGGTTACAAGAAAATGGCCGCCGCAATGTGCTCCAGCGGACCACGGCAAGATGGCCGCCAATGTAAAATCAGCACACACCAAACATGGCGCCGAACGGCGCCCAGGCCCCTCACATCCAAAAACAAAATAGCCCCAGCGAATGCAGAGCAGCATGAGCCCCCACCTCCAGGACAGTATGGCCCCCAGGCACCCCACACAGTACAGCGCCAGCACTAGTGAACAGAGAGTGACATTAAAAAACACAGGGGGAGACAGGGAAATCCCCCACACAAGAAACACACAGCATGTACTCACCTGCAGCCAGGAGAGACTACTTACCCGTCCCCTGAGGGACCCACTGGTGTGTTTCTGACAGAACTATCACAGTGCGGTACTGAGTAGCTGTCGGCCCGGTCCACTGCGAAAGATACAGCCAGACTGTTCTATCTTGAGAGGACCGCGGAGCTGGAAGCCCACCGCCAACCCCTGGAGTCGTGGGGCATGTCGTGAACTGAGTCTCACGCACACAAGGCGAGGATCAGCACGCTCGATGGTCGGACAGGGAAGACTACGAGGATATCTTGTACCCAACCTGTTGCCCAGCCGACAGCTGATAGAAGATCTCAAAAGAATAAAATAGGAAAAAATTCCAAAAGGAATAAAAAATAGGTCAGGAGACTGGCTCCTGAGAGAGCCACGTCTTCTCCTTCTGCTAGGCAGAAAAAAACTGAGGTCTGCTGACTGCAGTGGGAGGGTTATGTCCGGAGGGACCGCCCCCCTGGGCGGGGCTGTTCAGCTCTGGCTGTTTAGAATGTATGTATAACATCTCACATTCTGCCTAGGTCTTCTCCTGCAAGCAGGGACATAACCCACGTGTAAAGGTGTATAAGACACGCTGTGTCAGTCCATGGATGACAAGAGAAAATAATTTTTTATCACGTTGTCCTCTGGAGGCTACGATTTCCTCTTGTTCTGAAAGCCAGAAAACCCAATTATCGACTCTGAGGGATAAAATTCCAATAAAAGTTAGGGATAAACATTCCATTTTTTGCAATTTACAAAAAACAATTCCAGTAACAAGACATTAGCATATGAAACACAAATATACATTACATTACTTTACATTACATAAACCGTGCACTTCTTTTAAAATACCAAAAATTGTTGAGCTCAACTTTTAATTAATATGTATTACATGATACACATTAATACCACGTGGTTTGTGTTTTATGGTATACCAGTAATCCCCCCAAAAAAATATTTTTATTTACCATGGTGAGAAAAAAAATTAGCAAACTTTTTAACAGTACCATTTATCAACCAATCATAATACTTCACCACAAAATCCCTTGCTGAATCGTCTTCTGTAACACAAACACAGTTTAGTAAAAGCACTTTCACAAAAAACTATTACAGCCTGGCTCAGGTCATTTGCATGTCAATACAATTCGTTTTACATTCTCACAGATCTGGTTGGAAAGAAAGGGGGGTCATTTCGGGCTGTCAGCAGCTGAGAACATAATGTCACAGATCCACACTACACCTCTTGCATAGTCTCCACACACACATATTCACACACTTGGTCAAAGATGACCTCTAGACATCACACAAATCAGAATCTTTTCTATCATAACCTGTACTTCTTAAACCCATAACATCTGTTTGGTCAGGTTCCTCCTTGTCCCCCTGTTTATCATTATTCTACCATCCATGCACAATAAGCATCTCTTTCCCAAGCATTTGGCTTGACCGTACCATTTTTTTTTCAAAATACAATTTCCCAGTCCACCATTCCCAACATTGCATATTTCCCAACTCAAGGCCCCTGTATCAATCCTTTCTTCCTTCAGGGTCAAGTGGTAAGGTTCCCCACGGTTAGACTCCCTCTTTGAAGCGATTTTATTACCCATCCTTTACGGACGAAAGACCTTGAACTGATCCCGCAAACCTCTTATAGGTTGCTTTTTCCCAGAGTTAGCTACTCTCTGACCAATGATTGGGTTCGACAGGTACCGCCCCTGTCGCCGTTGCGAACCTTTTTTCACTACTCTGCCAGCCCAGAACAACCACTGCTCTGACTATAGTCCTTCAAAAAATAAGCCTGGAAATCTTCCCAACTAAATAAATAGTTTAATCTCCCTGTGGACTTCTCCAAAGTATTCAAAAAAATAAAAATGACTGTATCACAGGGCTTCCCAAGCGTTAAGCTTGATTAGACCCTATGATTGCTTGTAGTGCAGGAGGCAGTTTTGTTTGCTAACCTGGAACTTCCCATCTCAAACTCTAAACGCCTCTCAAGATGGCCGACAAGCCAAGCCACAACAAAATGGTGGATGACCACCGCACATCTCATGGACCATGACAAAATGGTGGATGATGCCCAATTTTCCCCACCAAAACCAGCATGGCACATACCACATGGGTTCCCACACACACAGGAAAACAAAAAATAGTCTCCATCAGATTGCAACACCGAAAAAAAACGCACTACTCCATTCGCACCAAACATCAAAATCTGCCCCAAAAGCTTACAATCCCCCCGTTAGTAGTTTACACAGAAAGATAGATTTGCATACATCCAGCTAATTCAGTGTGATTTAGTCTCCGTTTCCACTGATGCAATTCGCCATGCGACCTTGGACACAAAGTCGCATTACAAATCGCTTACCATTGATTTCAATAGCACCCGTTCCAATCTATGTGACTCAAAGCTGCAGTGACTCTATCAAAATCGCATTCAACACCACACCACAGTCGCACTAAAGCTGCATTTCAACGTCACACGACATTGGAGTTGCGCCAGTGGAAACGCAGCCCTATACGCACAGGTTTGTTTCAATCCCAAAGATTGGCCTAATCTTATTCAAAGGGTCAACTGAAACTGATTCCAAACAGAGCCCTTATCATTCATACCGACACCCTGCTGCAATTTCATTCTATATACATACATTATTCAAAAATCAGTCTCATCAAAATATTTGCCTAGACAAAAAGGTAAAAAGTTAAGTTCTGAGAAGTTTTTGTTAGGTATTCAGACAGGTTAAAAAGACATAAGAAAACGCTTAGCATTTCTGGCGTTAGGACCACCTCTGTCTACCATACAAGAAATAATATTCACCCAACTTTAAACTTCCTCACACAGGGCACCATCTGTTACGGAAATATACGTCTCGCTTAAATGCTTAAAATAAGTGATTAAAAACCTTTTGTCTATATAAAATGAAATCAAACGATAGCGGTGGGAAAAGAGAAAACAATGACATTTATTTATACAGAAACGATACCACCTAATAGCAAGGTGATACCAATGTTACACGATACTAGGGATGAGCTTCGTGTTCGAGTCGAACATACGTTCGACTCGAACATCGGCTGTTCGATCGTTCGTCGAAGATCGAACGATTTGGGCCGTTCGCGCCAAATTCGAGTGACGCGAATGGCCCACAATGCACTACGCCATCGCAGTGTCATCCAGGCGCTGTGATTGGCCAAGCATGCACTGTGACCCCGCATGCTTGGCCAATCACAGCGCCGGCAGCGAGGAGAGCAATGATTGGCCACAGGCAGGATGCCTGTGGCCAATTATTGCTGAGGGTGTTTAGTACACGCCCCACACTATAAAAGGCCGCCAGCACGGCGGCCTAGTGTAGTGTGTTCCGGAGCAGGGAAAGAGAAGCATAGGCAGGGACAGTGACATTTATTTTTTTCTTGCTTAACCTGGATTCCTTTAGTTTAGGGAAAGAGAAGGATAGGTAGGGAGAGTGTCAGTGTGTTTTACTGTGCGAATCCTTGTTTCTTGGGACAGGGAAGGACAGTGAGGGAATTCTCCTTGTGCTATAGTGTGCTTTAAAAAAACATTTTTTCTAGGGACAGAAAACTATAGGTAGGGAGAGTGTCAGTGTGTTTTACTGTGCGAATCCTTGTTTCTAGGGACAGGGAAGGACAGTGAGGGAATTCTCCTTGTGCTATAGTGTGCTTTAAAAAAACATTTTTTCTAGGGACAGAAAACTATAGGTAGGGAGAGTGTCAGTGTGTTTTACTGTGCGAATCCTTGTTTCTAGGGACAGGGAAGGACAGTGAGGGAATTCTCCTTGTGCTATAGTGTGCTTTAAAAAAACATTTTTTCTAGGGACAGAAAACTATAGGTAGGAAGAGTGTCAGTTTCTTTCACTGTGATAATCCTTGTTTCTAGGGACAAAGAAGGAAAGTGAGGGAAATTCTCCTTGTGCTATAGTGTGCTTTAAAAAAACATTTTTTCTAGGGACAGAAAACTATAGGTAGTGTGAGGGGGTTAGCTCGGCAGCGGGTGTGTGTGACCCCCGGGATGGGCTCCCCACACAAAAACAGGCTCAGCAGACGGAGGTTGTGGTTTTCAAAATCAAAAAGGTGCCGTTTATTTTCTATTTACAGTGACAAAAACACAGCAAAGCAAAAGAAACAAACAAAATAAATCCTGGTCAACTTGACCTCTGACTAAACATACAGGTTTCCTAACTAACAACTGGGATCAGCCTAGTGCTGTCCTAGTCCCTGGTTTTAAATGTCCAAGCAAAATATAGCCACACAGGCTTTCTCTCACCGCACAGGGGTTCACTCTCCCTAGACAGTCCACACAGGTCTGCTTCCAGGCATGAGCTAACATCTAATGAATCTGGGAGTTTTTATAGAGGCCTTAAACGAACTGACAGGCTTCAGCTGGCCTCATCAACTCCCTGCCTGCACGACGCCCAGCCCTCTCCCTAGAGGTATGAGTCATCAATGAGCCCACTAGTCTCAGCTGGGCTTATACAACTCTCCACCTAGCTGTATAAATCGGCGTAAAGCCTGAATCTGGGCGAAATATATCTACCCCCCTGGATGCAACCAGGTGACTTTACCTTCCTGCTGTCACATACCCCCCCCTCTTGTTTTAACCTCGGGGTTGGAACACCAGCAATCAGGCATTCATGTACTCGAGACAAAGCATCCACATTCCCCATTTGAACGCCAGGGCGATGCTTTACTGTGAAGTTGAATTCCTGGAGGGCCAGGAACCACCTATTCACTCTTCTATTTGTTTCCTTGTTTTGAGCCATCCACTTTAACGGAGCGTGATCCGTAACCATGTCAAAGTGCCTACCTAGCAGGTAGTACCGAAGGGAATCTAGAGCCCACTTCACCGCTAAACACTCCTTTTCAACGGTGGCGTAATTTACCTCATGGGACTTCAACTTCCTGCTGAGGTAAATGACTGGGTGCTCTTCCCCGTTCCAGACCTGGGACAATACTGCTCCTAACCCCACATCTGACGCATCACTTTGTACGACAAAGTCTTTAGAGAAGTCGGGTGAGTACAACACTGGCTGGCTACATAAGGCTTGTTTCAAGAATTGGAATGCTGCCTCAGCCTCGGGGGTCCATTTAATCATGACCGACCCTTTCCCCTTCGTCAGGTTGGTTAGGGGCACAGCCTTAGAAGCAAAGTGGGGAATGAATCGCCGATAATACCCAGCGATTCCCAGAAAGGCTCGTACCTGCTTCTTGCTGTTGGGACGTGGCCAACTCTGGATGGCCTCGACTTTGTTGAGTTGGGGTTTTATTACTCCCCTCCCAATGGTGTACCCAAGATATTTGGCCTCCTCCTGCCCAATGGTACACTTCTTGGGGTTAGCCGTAAACCCTGCTTCCCGAACAGAGTCCAGGACTGCTTGCACTTTTGGCAGATGTGAGGCCCAATCTGTGCTATGGACAATTACGTCATCCAGGTAAGCCGCAGCATACTTCCGATGGGGCCTCAGCATCTGGTCCATTTTCCGCTGGAATGTGGCCGGCGCATTCTGTAACCCGAACGGCATTCTTTTATATTGGAACGCCCCGTCTGGGGTTACAAATGCGGTTTTCTCTTTGGCTGACTTGGCCAGGGGGATTTGCCAATACCCTTTTGTGAGGTCAAGAGTCGTCATGTATCGGGCTGTTCCCAGCCGGTCGATCAACTCATCTATACGTGGCATGGGGTAGGTGTCAAATTTTGTAACTTTGTTCAACTGACGAAAATCGTTACAAAATCGCCAGCTCCCATCCGGTTTAGGCACCAACACAATGGGACTAGACCAATCACTTTGGGACTCCTCTATCACCCCTAAGTTCAGCATTTTCTGTACTTCCTCCCGTATTGCCTCCCGTCGGGCCTCTGGGATCCGATAGGGTTTTAACTTCACCCTTTCACCGGGCGGGGTAATAATGTCATGCTCTACCCCAGATGTTTGTCCCGGCAGCTCAGAGAATACCTCCTTGTTGCGAAGCACAAACTCCTTAACCTCCTGTTGTTGGGGTTGTGACAAGGTGGCTGCGATTCCAACCTCAGGAATCACGCAACCAGTTTGAGCTGGTGACCAAGTGTCTGCGACTAGGGACTCTCTATCCCTCCAGGCTTTCAACAGATTAACGTGATAGATCTGTTCGGGCTTTCGCCTTCCTGGTTGTCTGACCTTGTAATTCACTTCGCTCACTTTTTCCATTATCTCGTAGGGGCCTTGCCATTTGGCAAGGAATTTACTTTCAACCGTAGGGACAAGTACCAATATCCTATCCCCCGGGGAAAAGGTACGGGTCTTGGCTCCACGGTTGTACACTCTCTGCTGTGCCAACTGCGCTTGGGCCAAATGTTCCTTCACGATGGGCATTACCTGTGCAATTCGATCTTGCATCAGGGCGACATGCTCAATCACACTCCTGTGGGGAGAACTCTCACTTTCCCAAGTTTCCTTGGCAATATCCAACAGCCCTCTTGGGTGTCTCCCATACAGTAACTCAAAGGGGGAGAATCCCGTAGAGGATTGGGGCACCTCCCTAATAGCAAACATCAAATAAGGAAGTAGACAGTCCCAATCCTTTCCATCCCTATCCACCACTTTCTTCAACATTTGTTTTAGGGTTTTGTTGAATCTTTCAACCAGCCCATCGGTTTGGGGGTGATACACAGATGTACGTAATTGCGTCACTTTGAACAATTTACACAGCTCCTTCATAACCCGGGACATAAAGGGTGTACCTTGGTCCGTAAGCAGTTCTTTACAAATACCCACCCGGCTAAAAACAAGAGATAGCTCTTTGGCTATGGTTTTGGCCGAGGTATTTCTGAGAGGGATCGCTTCTGGATAACGGGTGGCATAGTCCATTATAACCAATATGTACTGGTGCCCCCTAGCGGACTTGATTATAGGACCTACCAAATCCATTGCGATTCTCTCAAACGGGACCTCAATGATGGGTAGAGGGACCAGCGGGCTACGGAAGTGTGGCATCGGGGCCGACCTCTGACACACAGGGCAGGAGGAACAATAATTTTCTATGTCCTTCATCACCCCAGGCCAATAGAATCTCTGTAATACCCTCTCTCGGGTTTTCTCTGTCCCCAGATGACCTCCAAGAATGTGCCCATGGGCCAACTCCAACACCAACTTCCTGTAAGGTTTGGGCACCACAAGCTGCTCAACGGTTTCTTCTGCCCTTTTTGCCACCCGATACAGTAGGTCCTTCTCTACGCTGAAGTATGGGTAAGTGCAGGTATTATCTGGGTTCACTAACTCGCCATCTATTTTCACTACGTTTTCCCGTGCCTTTATTAGGGCGGGGTCTTTCAACTGTTCTGTGGCAAAGTTTTCCCTGTGAACCTCAAGATCAGAAAACTCCACAGACGGTAGGTTTTCGTCTGAGGAGGTGGGCTCCTCTCCAGTTTCTTGAGTCTCCCCTGCCAATACTGACAAGGGAAATTCGGGAGAGTCCTCACCACTCTCAGAGGAGTTCTGGCTATCATATTCCTGGTACATAGGGGCACCAGTGGGGGGCTCAGGATCATCCCACAGTTCCCAGAACTTCGGAAAATCCCTTCCCACAATGGCGTCATGCGGTAACTGAGACACTAAGCCCACTGGATGAGAAAGGGTACCTTTGGGGGTCTCGAAACACACTGTAGTCACTGGATACTCTCGGGTGTCCCCATGCACACAAATAACAGCTACCTTGCTATTCCCAGAGACCTCTGTTTTAACTAATTCAGCCTTTATCAGGGTCACAAGGCTACCTGAATCCAGCAATACCACAACATTTCTACCATTAATACACATTTTGCATAAATGTTTCTCAGTTCCCCGAATGGCAGTGCATGCGACTGTCGCACACAGCGACTGACGTCTGCCCGTCAGAAAGTCACACTGCATGGGTTCCTCCAAAACCGGGCAATTTGCTGCAATATGTCCCGCTTGCCGGCAGCGGTAGCAAATGATCCTTCTTGCCGCCTCTTGAGCCGCTGATTTCCCAGGCTGTTCTCGCCAAACTTGGGGTAGAGCTCCCACCCTCTCACTCTCTCCACCCTTACCCCTTGGAATCATCTTATCCGCCCCCGGGGATGGTCTGGTCTTAGGGTGGAAAGTCCGAGTGTCTCTGGAAGAGGCCGTCAGGTTCTCTGTAGCCAAGTATTTCTCCACACGATCCACAAGACCATCGGCCGTCTCTGGGTCTCCATGGCTTACCCACTTTTGGATGGCAGTAGGAAGAGCTCTCAAAAACCGATCCATTACAACACGTTCCACAATCTTTGGTGCGGACAAAGTCTCTGGCTGTAGCCACTTTCTGCTCAGGTGAATGAGATCATACATTTGAGACCTGGGGGGTTTTCCAAGCTGGAAAGTCCAGTTATGCACACGCTGAGCCCGGACAGCCAGGGTGACACCCAGCCTTGCCAATATTTCAGCTTTTAGCATCACATAGTCTTTTGCTTGGTCAGGCTCTAGGTCATAGTAAGCTTTCTGCGATTCACCCGTTAACAGAGGAGCCACCAGTCCAGCCCACTGCTCCTCAGGCCACTTTTCTCTTTCAGCAGTCCTTTCAAACGTGGTCAAAAATACCTCTGGATCATCCTCTCCAGTCATTTTTGTCAATAAACGACTCACCCCAAAGGACGCGGTATTAGTGGGACGGCTTTCCTCACTGGTCTGCGGACGTTGCTGCATTACTGCTTCCATTTGTTGTAGTCTCTGCTCTTGCTTCTGTAATAGGTCTATGAAGCGGGCCTCAGATCGTTGCTGGGCTTGTTGCTGAGCTTCCAGACTCTGTTGGTGAGCTTGCTGCTGGGCTGCAAGGCTCTGTTGATGAGCTTGCTGCTGGGCTGCGAAGTTCTGTTGTTGAGCTGCAAGGCTCTTTTGCAAACCTGCATTTGTCTGCTGTTGATTGGCATTTGCTAGAGCCAGCTGTTTCAGTATCTCCTCCATGCTGGCTTAAAAAAAAACTGCCACTGGTTCTCCACCAACTGTGAGGGGGTTAGCTCGGCAGCGGGTGTGTGTGACCCCCGGGATGGGCTCCCCACACAAAAACAGGCTCAGCAGACGGAGGTTGTGGTTTTCAAAATCAAAAAGGTGCCGTTTATTTTCTATTTACAGTGACAAAAACACAGCAAAGCAAAAGAAACAAACAAAATAA
The DNA here is from genome assembly GCA_029206835.1 of Rana muscosa. Taxonomy (NCBI): domain Eukaryota; kingdom Metazoa; phylum Chordata; class Amphibia; order Anura; family Ranidae; genus Rana; species Rana muscosa. The sequence continues at coordinate 240,706,521 of CM055124.1, forward strand.
ATCCTGGTCAACTTGACCTCTGACTAAACATACAGGTTTCCTAACTAACAACTGGGATCAGCCTAGTGCTGTCCTAGTCCCTGGTTTTAAATGTCCAAGCAAAATATAGCCACACAGGCTTTCTCTCACCGCACAGGGGTTCACTCTCCCTAGACAGTCCACACAGGTCTGCTTCCAGGCATGAGCTAACATCTAATGAATCTGGGAGTTTTTATAGAGGCCTTAAACGAACTGACAGGCTTCAGCTGGCCTCATCAACTCCCTGCCTGCACGACGCCCAGCCCTCTCCCTAGAGGTATGAGTCATCAATGAGCCCACTAGTCTCAGCTGGGCTTATACAACTCTCCACCTAGCTGTATAAATCGGCGTAAAGCCTGAATCTGGGCGAAATATATCTACCCCCCTGGATGCAACCAGGTGACTTTACCTTCCTGCTGTCACAGTAGGGAGAGTGTCAGTGTGTTTTACTGTGCGAATCCTTGTTTCTAGGGACAGGGAAGGACAGTGAGGGAATTCTCCTTGTGCTATAGTGTGCTTTAAAAAAACATTTTTTCTAGGGACAGAAAACTATAGGTAGGGAGAGTGTCAGTGTGTTTTACTGTGCGAATCCTTGTTTCTAGGGACAGGGAAGGACAGTGAGGGAATTCTCCTTGTGCTATAGTGTGCTTTAAAAAAACATTTTTTCTAGGGACAGAAAACTATAGGTAGGAAGAGTGTCAGTTTCTTTCACTGTGATAATCCTTGTTTCTAGGGACAAAGAAGGAAAGTGAGGGAAATTCTCCTTGTGCTATAGTGTGCTTTAAAAAAACATTTTTTCTAGGGACAGAAAACTATAGGTAGGGAGAGTGTCAGTGTCTTTTACAGTGCGAATCCTTGTTTCTAGGGACAGGGAAGGACAGTGAGGGAATTCTCCTTGTGCTATAGTGTGCTTTAAAAAAACATTTTTTCTAGGGACAGAAAACTATAGGAAGGAAGAGTGTCAGTTTCTTTCACTGTGATAATCCTTGTTTCTAGGGACAAAGAAGGAAAGTGAGGGAAATTCTCCTTGTGCTATAGTGTGCTTTAAAAAAACATTTTTTCTAGGGACAGAAAACTATAGGTAGGGAGAGTGTCAGTGTCTTTTACTGTGCAAATCCTTGTTTCTAGGGACAGGGAAGGACAGTGAGGGAATTCTCCTTGTGCTATAGTGTGCTTTAAAAAAACATTTTTTCTAGGGACAGAAAACTATAGGAAGGAAGAGTGTCAGTTTCTTTCACTGTGATAATCCTTGTTTCTAGGGACAAAGAAGGAAAGTGAGGGAAATTCTCCTTGTGCTATAGTGTGCTTTAAAAAAACATTTTTTCTAGGGACAGAAAACTATAGGTAGGGATAGTGTCAGTGTCTTTTACTGTGCGAATCCTTGTTTCTAGGGACAGGGAAGGACAGTGAGGGAATTCTCCTTGTGCTATAGTGTGCTTTAAAAAAACATTTTTTCTAGGGACAGAAAACTATAGGTAGGAAGAGTGTCAGTTTCTTTCACTGTGATAATCCTTGTTTCTAGGGACAAAGAAGGAAAGTGAGGGAAATTCTCCTTGTGCTATAGTGTGCTTTAAAAAAACATTTTTTCTAGGGACAGAAAACTATAGGTAGGGAGAGTGTCAGTGTCTTTTACTGTGCGAATCCTTGTTTCTAGGGACAGGGAAGGACAGTGAGGGAATTCTCCTTGTGCTATAGTGTGCTTTAAAAAAACATTTTTTCTAGGGACAGAAAACTATAGGAAGGAAGAGTGTCAGTTTCTTTCACTGTGATAATCCTTGTTTCTAGGGACAAAGAAGGAAAGTGAGGGAAATTCTCCTTGTGCTATAGTGTGCTTTAAAAAAACATTTTTTCTAGGGACAGAAAACTATAGGTAGGGAGAGTGTCAGTGTCTTTTACTGTGCAAATCCTTGTTTCTAGGGACAGGGAAGGACAGTGAGGGAATTCTCCTTGTGCTATAGTGTGCTTTAAAAAAACTTTTTTTCTAGGGACAGAAAACTATAGGAAGGAAGAGTGTCAGTTTCTTTCACTGTGATAATCCTTGTTTCTAGGGACAAAGAAGGAAAGTGAGGGAAATTCTCCTTGTGCTATAGTGTGCTTTAAAAAAACATTTTTTCTAGGGACAGAAAACTATAGGTAGTGTGAGGGGGTTAGCTCGGCAGCGGGTGTGTGTGACCCCCGGGATGGGCTCCCCACACAAAAACAGGCCCAGCAAACGGAGGTTGTGGTTTTCAAAATCAAAAAGGTGCGGTTTATTTTCTATTTACAGTGACAAAACACAGCAAAGCAAAAGAAACATAAATAAAATAAATCCTGGTCAACTTGACCTCTGACTAAACATACAGGTTTCCTAACTAACAACTGGGATCAGCCTAGTGCTGTCCTAGTCCCTAAGTCCCTGGTTTTAAATGTCCAAGCAAATAGCCACACAGGCTTTGTCTCACCGCACAGGGGTTCACTCTCCCTAGACAGTCCACACAGGTCTGGTTCCAGGCATGAGCAAACACCTAATGAATCTGGGAGTTCTTATAGAGGCCTAAATGAGCTGACAAGCTTCAGCTGGTCTCATCAACTCCCTGTCTGCACGACGCCCCACACTCTCCCTAGAGGTATGAGTCATCCATGAGCCCACTAGCCTCAGCTGGGCTTATACAACTCTCCACCTAGTTGTATAAGTCGGCGTAAAGCCTGAATCTGGGCGAAATATATCTACCCCCCTGGATGCAACCAGGTGACTTTACCTTCCTGCTGTCACATACCCCCCCCCCTCTTGTTTTAACCTCGGGGTTGGAACACCAGCAATCAGGCATTCATGTACTCGAGACAAAGCATCCACATTCCCCATTTGAACGCCAGGGCGATGCTTTACTGTGAAGTTGAATTCCTGGAGGGCCAGGAACCACCTATTCACTCTTCTATTTGTTTCCTTGTTTTGAGCCATCCACTTTAACGGAGCGTGATCCGTAACCATGTCAAAGTGCCTACCTAGCAGGTAGTACCGAAGGGAATCTAGAGCCCACTTCACCGCTAAACACTCCTTTTCAACGGTGGCGTAATTTACCTCATGGGACTTCAACTTCCTGCTGAGGTAAATGACTGGGTGCTCTTCCCCGTTCCAGACCTGGGACAATACTGCTCCTAACCCCACATCTGACGCATCACTTTGTACGACAAAGTCTTTAGAGAAGTCGGGTGAGTACAACACTGGCTGGCTACATAAGGCTTGTTTCAAGAATTGGAATGCTGCCTCAGCCTCGGGGGTCCATTTAATCATGACCGACCCTTTCCCCTTCGTCAGGTTGGTTAGGGGCACAGCCTTAGAAGCAAAGTGGGGAATGAATCGCCGATAATACCCAGCGATTCCCAGAAAGGCTCGTACCTCCTTCTTGCTGTTGGGACGTGGCCAACTCTGGATGGCCTCGACTTTGTTGAGTTGGGGTTTTATTACTCCCCTCCCAATGGTGTACCCAAGATATTTGGCCTCCTCCTGCCCAATGGTACACTTCTTGGGGTTAGCCGTAAACCCCGCTTCCCGAACAGAGTCCAGGACTGCTTGCACTTTTGGCAGATGTGAGGCCCAATCTGTGCTATGGACAATTACGTCATCCAGTTAAGCCGCAGCATACTTCCGATGGGGCCTCAGCATCTGGTCCATTTTCCGCTGGAATGTGGCCGGCGCATTCTGTAACCCGAACGGCATTCTTTTATATTGGAACGCCCCGTCTGGGGTTACAAATGTGGTTTTCTCTTTGGCCGACTTGGCCAGGGGGATTTGCCAATACCCTTTTGTGAGGTCAAGAGTCGTCATGTATCGGGCTGTTCCCAGCCGGTCGATCAACTCATCTATACGTGGCATGGGGTAGGTGTCAAATTTTGTAACTTTGTTCAACTGACGAAAATCGTTACAAAATCGCCAGCTCCCATCCGGTTTAGGCACCAACACAATGGGACTAGACCAATCACTTTGGGACTCCTCTATCACCCCTAAGTTCAGCATTTTCTGTACTTCCTCCCGTATTGCCTCCCGTCGGGCCTCTGGGATCCGATAGGGTTTTAACTTCACCCTTTCACCGGGCGGGGTAATGATGTCATGCTCTACCCCAGATGTTTGTCCCGGCAGCTCAGAGAATACCTCCTTGTTGCGAAGCACAAACTCCTTAACCTCCTGTTGTTGGGGTTGTGACAAGGTGGCTGCTATTCCAACCTCAGGAATCACGCAACCAGTTTGAGCTGGTGACCAAGTGTCTGCGACTAGGGACTCTCTATCCCTCCAGGCTTTCAACAGATTAACGTGATAGATCTGTTCGGGCTTTCGCCTTCCTGGTTGTCTGACCTTGTAATTCACTTCGCTCACTTTTTCCATTATCTCATAGGGGCCTTGCCATTTGGCAAGGAATTTACTTTCAACCGTAGGGACAAGTACCAGTATCCTATCCCCCGGGGAAAAGGTACGGGTCTTGGCTCCACGGTTGTACACTCTCTGCTGTGCTAACTGCGCTTGGGCCAAATGTTCCTTCACGATGGGCATTACCTGTGCAATTCGGTCTTGCATCAGGGCGACATGCTCAATCACACTCCTGTGGGGAGAACTCTCACTTTCCCAAGTTTCCTTGGCAATATCCAACAGCCCTCTTGGGTGTCTCCCATACAGTAACTCAAAGGGGGAGAATCCCGTAGAGGATTGGGGCACCTCCCTAATAGCAAACATCAGATAAGGAAGTAGACAGTCCCAATCCTTTCCATCTCTATCCACCACTTTCTTCAACATTTGTTTTAGGGTTTTGTTGAATCTTTCAACCAGCCCATCGGTTTGGGGGTGATACACAGATGTACGTAATTGCGTCACTTTGAACAATTTACACAGCTCCTTCATAACCCGGGACATAAAGGGTGTACCTTGGTCCGTAAGCAGTTCTTTACAAATACCCACCCGGCTAAACACAAGAGATAGCTCTTTGGCTATGGTTTTGGCCGAGGTATTTCGGAGAGGGATCGCTTCTGGATAACGGGTGGCATAGTCCATTATAACTAATATGTACTGGTGCCCCCTAGCGGACTTGATTATAGGCCCTACCAAATCCATGGCGATCCTCTCAAACGGGACCTCAATGATGGGTAGAGGGACCAGCGGGCTTCGGAAATGTGGCATCGGGGCCGACCTCTGACACACAGGGCAGGAGGAACAATAATTTTCTATGTCCTTCATCACCCCCGGCCAATAGAATCTCTGTAATATCCTCTCTCGGGTTTTCTCTGTCCCCAGATGACCTCCAAGAATGTGCCCATGGGCCAACTCCAACACCAACTTCCTGTAAGGTTTGGGCACCACAAGCTGCTCAACGGTTTCTTCTGCCCTTTTTGCCACCCGATACAGTAGGTCCTTCTCTACGCTGAAGTATGGGTAAGTGCAGGTATTATCTGGGTTCACTAACTCGCCATCTATTTTCACTACGTTTTCCCGTGCCTTTATTAGGGCGGGGTCTTTCAACTGTTCTGTGGCAAAGTTTTCCCTGTGAACCTCAAGATCAGAAAACTCCACAGACGGTAGGTTTTCGTCTGAAGAGGTGGGCTCCTCTCCAGTTTCTTGAGTCTCCCCTGCCAATACTGATAAGGGAAATTCCGGAGAGTCCTCACCACTCTCAGGGGAGTTCTGGCTATCACATTCCTGGTACATAGGGGCACCAGTGGGGGGCTCAGGATCATCCCACAGTTCCCAGAACTTCGGAAAATCCCTTCCCACAATGGCGTCATGCGGTAACTGAGATACTAAGCCCACTGGATGAGAGAGGGTACCTTTGGGGGTCTCGAAACACACTGTAGTCACTGGATACTCTCTGGTGTCCCCATGCACACAAATAACAGCTACCTTGCTATTCCCAAAGACCTCTGTTTTAACTAACTCAGCCTTTATCAGGGTCACAAGGCTACCTGAATCCAGCAATACCACAACATTTCTACCATTAACACACATTTTGCATAAATGTTTCTCAGTTCCCCGAATGGCAGTGCATGCGACTGTCGCACACAGCGACTGACGTCTGCCCGTCAGAAAGTCACACTGCATGGGTTCCTCCACAACCGGGCAATTGGCTGCAATGTGTCCCGCTTGCCGGCAGCGGTAGCAAACGATCCTTCTTGCCGCCTCTTGAGCCGCTGATTTCCCAGGCTGTTCTCGCCAAACTTGGGGTAGAGCTCCCACCCTCTCACTCTCTCCACCCTCACCCCTTGGAATCCTCTTATCCGCCCCTGGGGATGGTCTGGTCTTAGGGTGGAAAGTCCGAGTGTCTCTGGAAGAGGCCGTCAGGTTCTCTGTAGCCAAGTATTTCTCCACACGATCCACAAGACCATCGGCCGTCTCTGGGTCTCCATGGCTTACCCACTTTTGGATGGCAGTAGGAAGAGCTCTCAAAAACCGATCCATTACAACACGTTCCACAATCTTTGGTGCGGACAAAGTCTCTGGCTGTAGCCACTTTCTGCTCAGGTGAATGAGATCATACATTTGAGACCTGGGGGGTTTTCCAAGCTGGAAAGTCCAGTTATGCACACGCTGAGCCCGGACAGCCTGGGTGACACCCAGCCTTGCCAAAATTTCAGCTTTTAGCATCACATAGTCTTTTGCTTGGTTAGGCTCTAGGTCATAGTAAGCTTTCTGCGATTCACCAGTTAACAGAGGAGCCACCAGTCCAGCCCACTGCTCCTCAGGCCACTTTTCTCTTTCAGCGGTCCTTTCAAATGTGGTCAAAAATACCTCTGGATCATCCTCTCCAGTCATTTTTGTCAATAAACGACTCACCCCAAAGGACGCGGTATTAGTGGGACGGCTTTCCTCACTGGTCTGCGGACGTTGCTGCATTACTGCTTCCATCTGTTGTTGTAGTCTCTGCTCTTGCTTCTGCAACAGGTCTATGAAGCGGGCCTCAGATTGCTGCTGGGCTTGTTGCTGAGCCTCCAGACTCTGTTGCAAAGTTGCGTTTGTCTGCTGCTGGGCTGCAAGGCTCTGTTGATGAGCTGCAAGGCTCTGTTGATGAGCTTGCTGCTGGGCTGCGAAGTTCTGTTGTTGAGCTGCAAGGCTCTTTTGCAAACCTGCATTTGTCTGCTGTTGATTGGCATTTGCTAGAGACAGCTGCTTCAGTATCTCCTCCATGCTGGCTTAACAAAAAACTGCCTGCATTCTCCACCAACTGTGAGGGGGTTAGCTCGGCAGCGGGTGTGTGTGACCCCCGGGATGGGCTCCCCACACAAAAACAGGCCCAGCAAACGGAGGTTGTGGTTTTCAAAATCAAAAAGGTGCGGTTTATTTTCTATTTACAGTGACAAAACACAGCAAAGCAAAAGAAACATAAATAAAATAAATCCTGGTCAACTTGACCTCTGACTAAACATACAGGTTTCCTAACTAACAACTGGGATCAGCCTAGTGCTGTCCTAGTCCCTAAGTCCCTGGTTTTAAATGTCCAAGCAAATAGCCACACAGGCTTTGTCTCACCGCACAGGGGTTCACTCTCCCTAGACAGTCCACACAGGTCTGGTTCCAGGCATGAGCAAACACCTAATGAATCTGGGAGTTCTTATAGAGGCCTAAATGAGCTGACAAGCTTCAGCTGGTCTCATCAACTCCCTGTCTGCATGACGCCCCACACTCTCCCTAGAGGTATGAGTCATCCATGAGCCCACTAGCCTCAGCTGGGCTTATACAACTCTCCACCTAGTTGTATAAGTCGGCGTAAAGCCTGAATCTGGGCGAAATATATCTACCCCCCTGGATGCAACCAGGTGACTTTACCTTCCTGCTGTCACAGTAGGGAGAGTGTCAGTGTCTTTTACTGTGCAAATCCTTGTTTCTAGGGACAGGGAAGGACAGTGAGGGAATTCTCCTTGTGCTATAGTGTGCTTTAAAAAAACATTTTTTCTAGGGACAGAAAACTATAGGAAGGAAGAGTGTCAGTTTCTTTCACTGTGATAATCCTTGTTTCTAGGGACAAAGAAGGAAAGTGAGGGAAATTCTCCTTGTGCTATAGTGTGCTTTAAAAAAACATTTTTTCTAGGGACAGAAAACTATAGGTAGGGAGAGTGTCAGTGTGTTTTACTGTGCGAATCCTTGTTTCTAGGGACAGGAAAGGACAGTGAGGGAATTCTCCTTGTGCTATAGTGTGCTTTAAAAAAACATTTTTTCTAGGGACAGAAAACTATAGGTAGGAAGAGTGTCAGTTTCTTTCACTGTGATAATCCTTGTTTCTAGGGACAAAGAAGGAAAGTGAGGGAAATTCTCCTTGTGCTATAGTGTGCTTTAAAAAAACATTTTTTCTAGGGACAGAAAACTATAGGTAGGGAGAGTGTCAGTGTCTTTTACTGTGCGAATCCTTGTTTCTAGGGACAGGGAAGGACAGTGAGGGAATTCTCCTTGTGCTATAGTGTGCTTTAAAAAAACATTTTTTCTAGGGACAGAAAACTATAGGAAGGAAGAGTGTCAGTTTCTTTCACTGTGATAATCCTTGTTTCTAGGGACAAAGAAGGAAAGTGAGGGAAATTCTCCTTGTGCTATAGTGTGCTTTAAAAAAACATTTTTTCTAGGGACAGAAAACTATAGGTAGGGAGAGTGTCAGTGTGTTTTACTGTGCGAATCCTTGTTTCTAGGGACAGGAAAGGACAGTGAGGGAATTCTCCTTGTGCTATAGTGTGCTTTAAAAAAACATTTTTTCTAGGGACAGAAAACTATAGGTAGGAAGAGTGTCAGTTTCTTTCACTGTGATAATCCTTGTTTCTAGGGACAAAGAAGGAAAGTGAGGGAAATTCTCCTTGTGCTATAGTGTGCTTTAAAAAAACATTTTTTCTAGGGACAGAAAACTATAGGTAGGGAGAGTGTCAGTGTGTTTTACTGTGCGAATCCTTGTTTCTAGGGACAGGAAAGGACAGTGAGGGAATTCTCCTTGTGCTATAGTGTGCTTTAAAAAAACATTTTTTCTAGGGACAGAAAACTATAGGTAGGAAGAGTGTCAGTTTCTTTCACTGTGATAATCCTTGTTTCTAGGGACAAAGAAGGAAAGTGAGGGAAATTCTCCTTGTGCTATAGTGTGCTTTAAAAAAACATTTTTTCTAGGGACAGAAAACTATAGGTAGGGAGAGTGTCAGTGTCTTTTACTGTGCAAATCCTTGTTTCTAGGGACAGGGAAGGACAGTGAGGGAATTCTCCTTGTGCTATAGTGTGCTTTAAAAAAACATTTTTTCTAGGGACAGAAAACTATAGGTAGGGAGAGTGTCAGTGTGTTTTACTGTGCGAATCCTTGTTTCTAGGGACAGGGAAGGACAGTGAGGGAATTCTCCTTGGTCTATAGTGTGCTTTAAAAAAACATTTTTTCCAGGGACAGAAAACTATAGGTAGGGAGAGTGTCAGTGTGTTTTACTGTGCGAATCCTTGTTTCTAGGGACAGGAAAGGACAGTGAGGGAATTCTCCTTGTGCTATAGTGTGCTTTAAAAAAACATTTTTTCTAGGGACAGAAAACTATAGGTAGGAAGAGTGTCAGTTTCTTTCACTGTGATAATCCTTGTTTCTAGGGACAAAGAAGGAAAGTGAGGGAAATTCTCCTTGTGCTATAGTGTGCTTTAAAAAAACATTTTTTCTAGGGACAGAAAACTATAGGTAGGGAGAGTGTCAGTGTCTTTTACTGTGCAAATCCTTGTTTCTAGGGACAGGGAAGGACAGTGAGGGAATTCTCCTTGTGCTATAGTGTGCTTTAAAAAAACATTTTTTCTAGGGACAGAAAACTATAGGTAGGGAGAGTGTCAGTGTGTTTTACTGTGCGAATCCTTGTTTCTAGGGACAGGGAAGGACAGTGAGGGAATTCTCCTTGTGCTATAGTGTGCTTTAAAAAAACATTTTTTCTAGGGACAGAAAACTATAGGTAGGGAGAGTGTCAGTGTGTTTTACTGTGCGAATCCTTGTTTCTAGGGACAGGGAAGGACAGTGAGGGAATTCTCCTTGTGCTATAGTGTGCTTTAAAAAAACATTTTTTCTAGGGACAGAAAACTATAGGAAGGAAGAGTGTCAGTTTCTTTCACTGTGATAATCCTTGTTTCTAGGGACAAAGAAGGAAAGTGAGGGAAATTCTCCTTGTGCTATAGTGTGTTTTAAAAAAACATTTTTTCTAGGGACAGAAAACTATAGGTAGGGAGAGTGTCAGTTTCTTTCACTGTGATAATCCTTGTTTCTAGGGACAGGGAAGGACAGTGAGGAAAATTCTCCTTGTGCTATAGTGTGCTTTAAAAAAACATTTTTTCTAGGGACAGAAAACTATAGGTAGGAAGAGTGTCAGTTTCTTTCACTGTGATAATCCTTGTTTCTAGGGACAGGGAAGGACAGTGAGGGAAATTCTCCGTGTGCTATAGTGTGCTAAAGCATTCCTCATCAACCATCTTTGAAATCCTTGTTTTTTTGGACAGTCAGGGAAATTGTCGTTGTGCTATTCTGTGCAAAAGCAATCATCCTCAACCATATTTAGAAATCCTTAAGTAAAGGGACAGAGAAGGACACCTGAAGGTAGCCCTTATTGCTTTTTTCCCATCTCCCTGCAGGCCATCTATTAGAATGTCTGGAAGGCAAACAAGGAGAGGCAGACAGTCAGGAGGCAATAAAAGAGGGCAAGCAGGCTCTGTGTCTGGGGGCAACAGTGCTGGTCGTGGACGCGGTGCATTGTCATCAGCACATGGTCATGGGACACGCTTGTCCTTCTTTTCGGCAGCTGGACATGTTGAGCCACATCATGCCGAAGACTTGGTAGAGTGGATGACCAAGCCCTCCTCCTCCTCCTCATCCTCTCTCACCCAGGCTCAGGGTACTGGAAAAGCAGCTGCCAAAGCGTCCTCCTCCCTGGTATCAATGTCAGACTCATCATCAGTCACTCCTTCCCTAGACCCACCATGTCCTCCTCCTGAGGAGTCCCCCGAACTGTTTGAGCACAGTGTTGGGTACATGCTCCAGGAGGATGCCCAGCGTTTCGAAGGGTCTGATGATGAAACCCAGCTACAGGAAGGCAGTAGCGTGAGAGCAGACAGAGGGGATGCTCAAGAAGGACACCAATCTGGCAGTCATGTTCCAGCAGCTGCAGCATACTGCCAGATTGGCTCCAGTGATGAGGAGGGAGGGGATGATGAGGTCACTGACTCCACGTGGGTGCCTAATAGGAGAGAGGAGGAGGAGGAGGATGAGGAGGAGGCACATCTCCAACGAGGCAGGATGCCCTTTGGTGGCCAGCGTAAGGGCAGTACACCGACGGAATCACACCGCAGAGCTCCGCCTGTGCAGGGCGCTGCCTCTGCCCGTCATTCAAAAAGTTCTTTGGTGTGGGCCTTTTTTGAGGCTAGTGCATCAGATCGCACAGCTGCTGTTTGCAACATATGTCTCAAGCGTATATCGCGTGGCCAAAACATCAGCCGCTTGGGTACCACATGCCTGACCAGACATATGTTGACCTGCCATGCAGCTCGTTGGCAAGCCTACCTCAAAGACCCACACCAAAGAACAAAGCGGACCTCTCCTTGCACCGCATCAGCTGGGATCTCCAACCCCACTATAACTTCAGTCCTCTCTGAAACATGCACTGAGAGGAATGAAGGTGTAGAATTAGGTGTGTCACAGCCAAGTACTTGCGGCCACTCTGCTAGCAGTACACCGACGTCCGATTCTAGCAGGCAAATTTCCCTGCCCCAGCTGCTGGACCGTCGAAAGAAGTTCACTCCCAGCCATCCACATGCCCAGCGGTTGAATGCTAGCTTGGCTAAATTGCTAGCGCTTCAACTGCTGCCTTTTCAGTTGGTAGACTCGGCCCCCTTCCGTGAGTTTGTGCAATGTGCGGTTCCTCAGTGGCAGGTTCCCAAACGCCACTTTTTCTCACGGAAGGCTATTCCGGCTCTCTACCGGCATGTGGAAGGCAATGTCTTGGCCTCGCTGGACAGGGCGGTCAGCGGTAAGGTGCATATTACCGCTGACTCATGGTCCAGCAGGCATGGACAGGGACGTTACCTTTCTTTCACGGCCCATTGGGTCACTCTTTTGGCAGCTGGGAAGGATGCAGGACAAGGTGCAGTAGTGTTGGAGGTTGTTCCACCGCCACGCCTCCAAAATGCTACTACTGGTTGTGACACACCTCTCTCCTCCACCCCCTCCTCTTCTTCTTCCTCCATGGCCTCTTCCTGTGGTTTGTCCTTGGAACCAGCGGTGCTCCGTAGGCGTTCAAGGGGCTACGCAAGTACGCAGGCAAAAAGATGCCATGCCGTGCTTGCGCTGGTGTGTTTGGGGGACAGAAGCCACACTGGGGCAGAGGTCCTGTCTGCTCTGCAGGGCCAGGCCGAGAGGTGGTTGACGCCACGCCAGCTTAAGCCAGGAATGGTGGTTTGCGACAATGGCACCAACCTCCTCTCCGCCCTCCGACAGGGACAACTGACCCATGTGCCCTGTGTGGCTCACGTCCTTAACCTGGTGGTGCAGCGGTTCTTGGGCAGGTACCCGGGCTTACAGGATGTCCTGAGGCAGGCCAGGAAAGTCTGTGTGCATTTCCGCAGATCTTATAATGCCAGTGCTCGCCTGGCTGAGCTGCAAAAGGAGTTGAACCTGCCCAAGAACCGCCTTATATGTGACATGCCCACCAGGTGGAACTCAACGTTGGCCATGCTGCAGCGGCTGCACACGCAGCAGAGGGCCATCAATGAGTACCTGTGCGACTACGGCACCAGGACAGGGTCAGGGGAGCTTGGTTTTTTTTCTCCACGCCAGTGGGGCATGATCAGGGATGCATGCACTGTCCTGGCACCATTTGAGGAGGCCACGAGGATGGTGAGCAGTGACAGTGCATGCATCAGTGACACTGTACCTCTTGTCCACCTGTTGGAGCACACGCTGCGTGGAATAATGGACAGGGCACTTGAGGCAGAACAGAGGCAGGAAGAGGAGGACTTCCTTGCCTCTCAAGGCCCCCTTTACCCAGACAGTGTTCCTTCTGCCCCACCCATCGCACAGGAAGAGGAGGAGGAGGAGGAGGAGGAGGATTGTGTCAGCATGGAGGTGGAGGCTGGCACTCAGCATCATCAGCAGCAGTCTTTTAGGGATGATTTACAGTCCCAAGAAACCAGTGGACTTGTACGTGGCTGGGAGGAGGTGGCTGCGGATCATGTCGTCCTTAGTGACCCAGAGGACTCCGGAGCGAATGCCTCAGCAAACCTACGCTGCATGGCCTCCCTGATCCTGCAAAGTCTGCGGAAGGATCCTCGTATTCTTCGGATCAAGGAGAGGGACCATTACTGGCTGGCCACTCTCCTTGATCCACGGTACAAGGGTAAGGTTGCGGACCTTATGTTACCGTCGCAGAGGGAGCAGAGGATGGGAGGCCTTGCAGAAAGGTCTGTGCAACGCGTTCCCAGAGACTGGGAGGTTACAAACTCCTGGTCCTGGACAACGAGTTGCTGAGGCTTCGGCCAGTCAAAGAAGGAGCGGTGGGGAAGGTGGCCGTCTGACCGATGCGTTCAGACAATTCTTTAGTCCGCAGCCCCAAAGTATGATCGGTTCCAGCAACCATCGCCAGCGTCTGATAAACATGGTGCAGGAATATCTAGGGGCAAGGTCAGACTTGGACACCTTCCCCACCGAAAATCCTCTGGCTTACTGGGTCTTGAGGATGGATCACTGGCCAGAGCTTGCACAGTATGCAATTGAGCTACTGGCCTGTCCTGCATCCAGTGTTCTTTCGGAACGCACATTCAGTGCTGCTGGAGGATTTGTCACGGATCACAGGGTGCGCCTGTCCACCGACTCGGTTGATCGACTGACTTTCATCAAGATGAACCAGTCTTGGATCACCACCAGCTACCACACACCTGATGCTGATATAACAGACTAATTGATTTTAACATGTCACATCCCTTCAAGACTGATGCTGATGCTGAGTGCCTGTGCTGTTATGTTGACTGGCTATCCTCCTCCTCCGAGTCCTCAATGATACGATTGATGATGATAGCTTGGAAGATCATTTTTGTTTATGGGTGCCGCCACCAGTGGCTAAGGCCCAATTTTTCAGCCCCTGTTTTACAGGGGCGTGTAATTACAATTTTTTTAGCAATAATTTGCCATAGGGCTCATTGCTGTGCTCCAAGTACAGTATCTGTGAGGGGTTGGAGTGTTGTGGCACCAGTGCCTAAGGCCCAATTTTTCAGCCCCTGTTTAACAGGGGCGTGTCATTACAATTTTTGAAGCAATACTTTGCAACACGGCTCATTGCTGTGCTCCAAGTACAGTATCTGTGAGGGGTTGTAGTGTTGTGCCACCAGTGCCTAAGGCCCAATTTTTCAGCCCCTGTTCAACAGGGGCATGCAATTACAATTCTTGATCTAATAATTCACAGCAGGGCCCATTGCTGCACCCACCAAGAGTAACTCTGAGGGCTTACAGTGTTGTGGCAACACCACCACCACCACCACGAAAGGCCCAATTTTTCAGCCCCTGTTCAACAGGGGCATGCAATTACAATTCTTGATCTAATAATTCACAGCAGGGCCCATTGCTGCACCCACCAAGAGTAACTCTGAGGGCTTACAGTGTTGTGGCAACGCCACCACCACCACCACCACGAAAGGCCCAATTTTTCAGCCCCTGTTCAAAAGGGGCATGTAATTACAATTCTTGATCTAATAATTCACAGCAGGGCCCATTGCTGCACCCACCAAGAGTAACTCTGAGGGCTTACAGTGTTGTGGCAACACCACCACCACCACCACCACCAAGAAAGGCCCAATTTTTCAGCCCCTGTTCAACAGGGGCATGCAATTACAATTCTTGATCTAATAATTCACAGCAGGGCCCATTGCTGCACCCACCAAGAGTAACTCTGAGGGCTTACAGTGTTGTGGCAACGCCACCACCACCACCACCACCACGAAAGGCCCAATTTTTCAGCCCCTGTTCAACAGGGGCATGCAATTACAATTCTTGATCTAATAATTCACAGCAGGGCCCATTGCTGCACCCACCAAGAGTAACTCTGAGGGCTTACAGTGTTGTGGCAACACCACCACCACGAAAGGCCCAATTTTTCAGCCCCTGTTCAACAGGGGCATGCAATTACAATTCTTGATCTAATAATTCACAGCAGGGCCCATTGCTGCACCCACCAAGAGTAACTCTGTGGGCTTACAGTGT
Source organism: Rana muscosa (assembly GCA_029206835.1). Classification (NCBI taxonomy): domain Eukaryota; kingdom Metazoa; phylum Chordata; class Amphibia; order Anura; family Ranidae; genus Rana; species Rana muscosa. The sequence goes on from CM055124.1 coordinate 240,721,721, forward strand.
TGTGGCAATGCCACCACCACCACCACCACGAAAGGCCCAATTTTTCAGCCCCTGTTCAAAAGGGGCATGTAATTACAATTCTTGATCTAATAATTCACAGCAGGGCCCATTGCTGCACCCACCAAGAGTAACTCTGAGGGCTTATAGTGTTGTGGCAACACCACCACGAAAGGCCCAATTTTTCAGCCCCTGTTCAACAGGGGCATGCAATTACAATTCTTGATCTAATAATTCACAGCAGGGCCCATTGCTGCACCCACCAAGAGTAACTCTGAGGGCTTACAGTGTTGTGGCAACGCCACCACCACCACCACCACCACGAAAGGCCCAATTTTTCAGCCCCTGTTCAAAAGGGGCATGTAATTACAATTATTGATCTAATAATTCACAGCAGGGCCCATTGCTGCACCCACCAAGAGTAACTCTGAGGGCTTACAGTGTTGTGGCAACGCCACCACCACCACCACCACGAAAGGCCCAATTTTTCAGCCCCTGTTCAAAAGGGGCATGTAATTACAATTCTTGATCTAATAATTCACAGCAGGGCCCATTGCTGCACCCACCAAGAGTAACTCTGAGGGCTTACAGTGTTGTGGCAACGCCACCACCACCACCACCACGAAAGGCCCAATTTTTCAGCCCCTGTTCAAAAGGGGCATGTAATTACAATTCTTGATCTAATAATTCACAGCAGGGCCCATTGCTGCACCCACCAAGAGTAACTGTCAGGGCTTACAGTGTTGTGGCACCAGCACCACCATCAAAGGCCCAATTTTTACTACCACTGTTCAACAATTATATGTAATTAAAATTCCTGATATAATAGTTGACAGCAGGGCGTTCCAGCACCAACCAAGAGTAACTGTGAGTGCTTACAGTGTTGTGCCAACACCAACAACTAAGGGGCCTATTTCTGCAGAGTATATACGGCAGGTCCCTACTTTCAAACATCCAACTTACAAACGACTCCTACTTGCAAACGCAAGAAGACAACAGGAAGTGAGAGGAAATCTACCACTAGGAAGGAAAATTCTCTCCTGTAAGAATAAATATGGGAGAAAGGTGTCTCCTCTGTACTGATGCTTTATCAGCAATCCTTGTTTCAAGAAAAACACCACATTTCAAAAACAGTTGTCATTGGGACGGAAAGTGAGGTGAAATGTTCTGAACAGGGGCACAGACAGCAAAACAAATGTTACAGGGGTGATAACCCTTACCTATGTTTTCCAAAAAGTTTAAAAATAGATTTTTGGGCTGGAGCTACACTTCAACAATGTACCTGTTCAAAATTACAAACAGATTCTACATAAGAACAAACCTACAGTCCCTGTCTTGTATGCACCGCCTGTATACGGCTGTTCAGAGTATATAGGGCCTTTTTTATTTTATGTGCGGGGTTCCCCTTAATATCCATACAAGACCCAAAGGGGCTGGTAATGGGCTGGGGTAGGGGGGGGGGGGTCATGGGGTAGCTATGCCATTTTTCTTAAAGATTTTCATCCATATTACCGGGACCAGACATTACATTAAAGCCGCAAGCAGTTTTAAATGGCTTTTTTTTCCTTTAGAAGTGTCATTTTGTGCAGGGACAGTTCTAAACACGGGAAACACGTGGCACTTCACAGGCATACTTTAGACACCCCCCAGGTACGATATTTAAAGGAATATTTGACTTTTTTTTTTTTCACTTTATACATCATTAAAATGACTGCTCCCGAAAAACGACCGTTTTTAAAACTTCTTTTTGCATTGATACATGTCCCCTGGTGCACAACCCGGGTTCCCAAACCCTTTTTAGGACAATAACATGCATAATAGTTGTTATAATTAGCACTTTAGAATTCGAACGTTCGCATCCATTGTATTTAATAGGGTTCTAATGTTCGTACGAACTTTCGGTCCGTTCGCGGGTTCTGGTGCGAACCGAACCCGGGGGTGTTCGGCTCATCACTACACGATACATAATAGGAATATTGAAAAAAAGGGGGGGAACTCCCGCGCTGCCCTAACGTGAAATAAATATGTGACTGGAAAAGGGATGGGAGGGGGGGGAGGGGGGAAGGGGCACTGCTGCTGAACACCTGTGAATCCAATTCGGGGAAACTAAAAGCAATATAAAACGGTGATGGTGTTAAGCGCTGTGTTTAAACAAAGAAAGGAAGGGAAAATGAGAATGGTGTGACTGATAACACACTCAATCAAAAAACATACATATATATTGTGAGGGGGTTAACTCGGTAGCGGGTGTGTGTGACCCCCTGGTTGGGCTCCCCACACAAAAACAGGGCCAGCAGACGGAGGTTGTGGTTTTCAAAATCAAAAGGTGCGGTTTATTTCTCTATGTACAGTGACAAAAACACAGCAAAGCCAAAAAGAAACATAAACAAAATAAATCCTGGTCAGTTTGACCTCTGACTAACATGCAGGTTTCCTAAACTAACAACTGGGATCAGCCTGGTGCTGTCCTAGTCCCTAAGTCCCTGGTTTAGTAAAAGTCCAAACAAATAGCCACACAGGCTTTGCCTCACCGCACAGGGGTTCACTCTCCCTAGACAGTCCACACAGGTCTGGTTCCAGGCATGAGCTAACATCTAATGAAGCTGGGAGTTTTTATAGAGGCCTTTAAATGAGCTGACAAGCTTCAGCTGGTCTCATCAACTCCCTGTCTGCACGACGCCCAGCCCTCTCCCTAGAGGTATGAGTCATCCATGAGCCCACTAGCCTCAGCTGGGCTTCATCAACTCCCTAGTTGTATAAGTCGGCGTAAAGCCTGAATCTGGGCGAAATATATCTACCCCCCTGGATGCAACCAGGTGACTTTACCTTCCTGCTGTCACATACCCCCCCCTCTTGTTTTAACCTCGGGGTTGGAACACCAGCAATCAGGCATTCATGTACTCGAGACAAAGCATCCACATTCCCCATTTGAACGCCAGGGAGATGCTTTACTGTGAAGTTGAATTCCTGGAGGGCCAGGAACCACCTATTCACTCTTCTATTTGTTTCCTTGTTTTGAGCCATCCACTTTAATGGAGCGTGATCCGTAACCATGTCAAAGTGCCTACCTAGCAGATAGTACCGAAGGGAATCTAGAGCCCACTTCACCGCTAAACACTCCTTTTCAACCGTGGCGTAATTTACCTCATGGGACTTCAACTTCCTGCTGAGGTAAATGACTGGGTGCTCTTCCCCGTTCCAGACCTGGGACAATACTGCTCCTAACCCCACATCTGACGCATCACTTTGTACGACAAAGTCTTTAGAGAAGTCGGGTGAGCACAACACTGGCTGGCTACATAAGGCTTGTTTCAAGAATTGGAATGCTGCCTCAGCCTCGGGGGTCCATTTAATCATGACCGACCCTTTCCCTTTCGTCAGGTTGGTTAGGGGCACAGCCTTAGAAGCAAAGTGGGGAATGAAGCGCCGATAATAACCCGCGATTCCCAGAAAGGCCCGTACCTGCTTCTTGCTGTTGGGACGTGGCCAACTCTGGATGGCCTCGACTTTGTTGAGTTGGGGTTTTATCACTCCCCTGCCAATGGTGTACCCAAGATATTTGGCCTCCTCCTGCCCAATGGTACACTTCTTGGGGTTAGCCGTAAACCCCGCTTCCCGGATAGAGTCTAGGACTGCTTGCACTTTTGGCAGATGTGAGGCCCAATCTGTGCTATGGACAATTACGTCATCCAGGTAAGCCGCAGCATACTTCCGATGGGGCCTCAGTATCTGGTCCATTTTCCGCTGGAATGTGGCCGGCGCATTCTGTAACCCGAACGGCATTCTCTTATATTGGAACGCCCCGTCTGGGGTTACAAATGCGGTTTTCTCTTTGGCCGACTTGGCCAGGGGAATTTGCCAATACCCTTTTGTGAGGTCAAGAGTCGTCATGTATCGGGCTGTTCCCAGCCGGTCGATCAACTCATCTATACGTGGCATGGGGTAGGTGTCAAATTTTGTAACTTTGTTCAACTGACAAAAATCGTTACAAAATCGCCAGCTCCCATCCGGTTTAGGCACCAACACAATGGGACTAGACCAATCACTTTGGGACTCCTCTATCACCCCTAAGTTCAGCATTTTCTGTACTTCCTCCCGTATTGCCTCCCGTCGGGCCTCTGGGATCCGATAGGGTTTTAACTTCACCCTTTCACCGGGCGGGGTAATAATATCATGCTCTACCCCAGATGTTTGTCCCGGCAGCTCAGAGAACACCTCCTTGTTGCGAAGCACAAACTCCTTAACCTCCTGTTGTTGGGGTTGTGACAAGGAATTTACTTTCAACCGTAGGGACAAGTACCAATATCCTATCCCCCGGGGAAAAGGTACGGGTCTTTGCTCCACGGTTGTACACTCTCTGCTGTGCCAACTGCGCTTGGGCCAAATGTTCCTTCACGATGGGCATTACCTGTGCAATTCGATCTTGCATCAGGGCGACATGCTCAATCACACTCCTGTGGGGAGAACTCTCACTTTCCCAAGTTTCCTTGGCAATATCCAACAGCCCTCTTGGGTGTCTCCCATACAGTAACTCAAAGGGGGAGAATCCCGTAGAGGATTGGGGCACCTCCCTAATAGCAAACATCAAATAAGGAAGTAGACAGTCCCAATCCTTTCCATCTCTTTCCACCACTTTCTTCAACATTTGTTTTAGGGTTTTGTTGAATCTTTCAACCAGCCCATCGGTTTGGGGGTGATACACAGATGTACGCAATTGCGTCACTTTGAGCAATTTACACAGCTCTTTCATAACCCGGGACATAAAGGGTGTACCTTGGTCCGTAAGCAGTTCTTTACAAATACCCACCCGGCTAAAAACAAGAGATAGCTCTTTGGCTATGGTTTTGGCCGAGGTATTTCTGAGAGGGATCGCTTCTGGATAACGGGTGGCATAGTCCATTATAACCAATATGTACTGGTGCCCCCTAGCGGACTTGATTATAGGACCTACCAAATCCATTGCGATTCTCTCAAACGGGACCTCAATGATGGGTAGAGGGACCAGCGGGCTACGGAAATGTGGCATCGGGGCCGACCTCTGACACACAGGGCAGGAGGAACAATAATTTTCTATGTCCTTCATCACCCCAGGCCAATAGAATCTCTGTAATACCCTCTCTCGGGTTTTCTCTGTCCCCAGATGACCTCCAAGAATGTGCCCATGGGCCAACTCCAACACCAACTTCCTGTAAGGTTTGGGCACCACAAGCTGCTCAACGGTTTCTTCTGCCCTTTTTGCCACCCGATACAGTAGGTCCTTCTCTACGCTGAAGTATGGGTAAGTGCAGGTATTATCTGGGTTCACTAACTCGCCATCTATTTCCACTACGTTTTCCCGTGCCTTTATTAGGGTGGGGTCTTTTAACTGTTCTGTGGCAAAATTTTCCCTGTGAACCTCCAGATCAGAAAACTCCACAGACGGTAGGTTTTCGTCTGAGGAGGTGGGCTCCTCTCCAGTTTCTTGAGTCTCCCCTGCCAATACTGACAAGGGAAATTCTGGAGAGTCCTCACCACTCTCAGAGGAGTTCTGGCTATCACATTCCTGGTACATAGGGGCACCAGTGGGGGGCTCAGGATCATCCCACAGTTCCCAGAACTTCGGAAAATCCCTTCCCACAATGGCATCATGCGGTAATTGAGATACTAACCCCACTGGATGAGAGAGGGTACCTTTGGGGGTCTCGAAACACACTGTAGTCACTGGATACTCTCGGGTGTCCCCATGCACACAAATAACAGCTACCTTGCTATTCCCAGAGACCTCTGTTTTAACTAATTCAGCCTTTATCAGGGTCACAAGGCTACCTGAATCCAGTAATACCACAACATTTCTACCATTAATACACATTTTGCATAAATGTTTCTCAGTTCCCCGAATGGCAGTGCATGCGACTGTCGCACACAGCGACTGACGTCTGTCCATCAGAAAGTCACATTGCATGGGTTCCTCCACAACCGGGCAATTTGCTGCAATATGTCCCGCTTGCCGGCAGCGGTAGCAAACAATCCATTTGGCTGCCTCTTGAGCCCCTGACTTCCCAGGCTGTTCTCGCCAAACTTTGGGTAGAGCTCCCACCCTCTCACTCTCTCCACCCTCACCCCTTGGAATCCTCTTATCCGCCCCTGGGGATGGTCTGGTCTTAGGGTGGAAAGTCCGAGAGTCTCTGGAAGAGGCCGTCAGGTTCTCTGTAGCCAAGTATTTCTCTACACGATCCACAAGACCACCGGCCGTCTCTGGGTCTCCATGGCTTACCCACTTTTGGATGGCAGTAGGAAGAGCTCTCAAAAACCGATCCATTACAACACATTCCACAATCTCTGGTGCGGACAAAGTCTCTGGCTGTAGCCACTTCCTGCTCAGGTGAATGAGATCATACATTTGAGACCTGGGGGGTTTTCCAAGCTGGAAAGTCCAGTTATGCACACGCTGAGCCCGGACAGCCAGGGTGACACCCAGCCTTGCCAATATTTCAGCTTTTAGCCTCACATAGTCTTTTGCTTGGTCAGGCTCTAGGTCATAGTAAGCCTTCTGCGATTCACCAGTTAACAGAGGAGCCACCAGTCCAGCCCACTGCTCCTCAGGCCACTTTTCTCTTTCAGCAGTCCTTTCAAATGTGGTCAAAAATACCTCTGGATCATCCTCTCCAGTCATTTTTGTCAATAAACGACTCACCCCAAAGGACGCGGTATTAGTGGGACGGCTTTCCTCACTGGTCTGCGGACGTTGCTGCATTACTGCTTCCATTTGTTGTAGTCTCTGCTCTTGCTTCTGTAACAGGTCTATGAAGCGGGCCTCAGATTGCTGCTGGGCTTGTTGATGAGCTTGCTGCTGGGCTGCAAGGCTCCTTTCCAAACCTGCATTTGTCTGCTGTTGATTGGCATTTGCTAGAGCCAGCTGTTTCAGTATCTCCTCCATGCTGGCTTAAAAAAAAACTGCCACTGGTTCTCCACCAACTGTGAGGGGGTTAACTCGGTAGCGGGTGTGTGTGACCCCCTGGTTGGGCTCCCCACACAAAAACAGGGCCAGCAGACGGAGGTTGTGGTTTTCAAAATCAAAAGGTGCGGTTTATTTCTCTATGTACAGTGACAAAAACACAGCAAAGCCAAAAAGAAACATAAACAAAATAAATCCTGGTCAGTGTGACCTCTGACTAAACATGCAGGTTTCCTAAACTAACAACTGGGATCAGCCTGGTGCTGTCCTAGTCCCTAAGTCCCTGGTTTAGTAAAAGTCCAAACAAATAGCCACACAGGCTTTGCCTCACCGCACAGGGGTTCACTCTCCCTAGACAGTCCACACAGGTCTGGTTCCAGGCATGAGCTAACATCTAATGAAGCTGGGAGTTTTTATAGAGGCCTTTAAATGAGCTGACAAGCTTCAGCTGGTCTCATCAACTCCCTGTCTGCACGACGCCCAGCCCTCTCCCTAGAGGTATGAGTCATCCATGAGCCCACTAGCCTCAGCTGGGCTTCATCAACTCCCTAGTTGTATAAGTCGGCGTAAAGCCTGAATCTGGGCGAAATATATCTACCCCCCTGGATGCAACCAGGTGACTTTACCTTCCTGCTGTCACAATATATATATATATATATATAGTATGACCTTAGTACAAATAAATTGGCTAGGTAGGTAAAAAGGACCCCAATCTTCTACTATCCACATCCATACATCCTAGCCAATTGGGATATAAAAATATATATTGAAAACGGTGAATCGTCCAAAAAAGTGTACTAATACATAGAACAGTCCACAAAAAAATCACAATGCAATTGTAAAAATAAATATCAACGGAAATATGTGTGTAAAAATCCAAAAAAGTCCAGTTGACACCATACAGTTTCAAAGTAAATATACAGGGCCCCTGCTGTGATGGGGCCTTGATGTCTGTACTGGCCCTTTCAAGACAAAAGGATAATCTCTAAGTATCACCTGAAACCTATTTGTGTTCCCAACCAACAGGAGATGATACGTCCTTTGTTTACAGTATGGGGGGGAGCTCTCTCTCAAAGAAAATATATTTCAGTAAACTCAAACAGATTTTACCCGTCCCCCTATATATATATATTGTGACAGCAGGAAGGTAAAGTCACCTGGTTGCATCCAGGGGGGTAGATATATTTCGCCCAGATTCAGGCTTTACGCCGACTTATACAACTAGGTGGAGAGTTGTATAAGCCCAGCTGAGGCTAGTGGGCTCATGGATGACTCATACCTCTAGGGAGAGTGTGGGGCGTCGTGCAGACAGGGAGTTGATGAGACCAGCTGAAGCTTGTCAGCTCATTTAGGCCTCTATAAGAACTCCCAGATTCATTAGGTGTTTGCTCATGCCTGGACCCAGACCTGTGTGGACTGTCTAGGGAGAGTGAACCCCTGTGCGGTGAGACAAAGCCTGTGTGGCTATTTGCTTGGACATTTAAAACCAGGGACTTAGGGACTAGGACAGCACTAGGCTGATCCCAGTTGTTAGTTAGGAAACCTGTATGTTTAGTCAGAGGTCAAGTTGACCAGGATTTATTTTATTTATGTTTCTTTTGCTTTGCTGTGTTTTGTCACTGTAAATAGAAAATAAACCGCACCTTTTTGATTTTGAAAACCACAACCTCCGTTTGCTGGGCCTGTTTTTGTGTGGGGAGCCCATCCCGGGGGTCACACACACCCGCTGCCGAGCTAACCCCCTCACAGTTGGTGGAGAATGCAGGCAGTTTTTTTTTAAGCCAGCATGGAGGAGATACTGAAGCAGCTGGCTCTAGCAAATGCCAATCAACAGCAGACAAATGCAGGTTTGCAAAAGAGCCTTGCAGCTCATCAACAGAGCCTTGCAGCTCAACAACAGAACTTCGCAGCCCAGCAGCAAGCTCATCAACAGAGCCTTGCAGCCCAGCAGCAGACAAACGCAACTTTGCAACAGAGTCTGGAGGCTCAGCAACAAGCCCAGCAGCAATCTGAGGCCCGCTTCATAGACCTGTTGCAGAAGCAAGAGCAGAGACTACAACAACAGATGGAAGCAGTAATGCAGCAACGTCCGCAGACCAGTGAGGAAAGCCGTCCCACTAATACCGCGTCCTTTGGGGTGAGTCGTTTATTGACAAAAATGACTGGAGAGGATGATCCAGAGGTATTTTTGACCACATTTGAAAGGACCGCTGAAAGAGAAAAGTGGCCTGAGGAGCAGTGGGCTGGACTGGTGGCTCCTCTGTTAACTGGTGAATCGCAGAAAGCTTACTATGACCTAGAGCCTAACCAAGCAAAAGACTATGTGATGCTAAAAGCTGAAATTTTGGCAAGGCTGGGTGTCACCCAGGCTGTCCGGGCTCAGCGTGTGCATAACTGGACTTTCCAGCTTGGAAAACCCCCAGGTCTCAAATGTATGATCTCATTCACCTGAGCAGAAAGTGGCTACAGCCAGAGACTTTGTCCGCACCAAAGATTGTGGAACGTGTTGTAATGGATCGGTTTTTGAGAGCTCTTCCTACTGCCATCCAAAAGTGGGTAAGCCATGGAGACCCAGAGACGGCCGATGGTCTTGTGGATCGTGTGGAGAAATACTTGGCTACAGAGAACCTGACGGCCTCTTCCAGAGACACTCGGACTTTCCACCCTAAGACCAGACCATCCCCAGGGGCGGATAAGAGGATTCCAAGGGGTGAGGGTGGAGAGAGTGAGAGGGTGGGAGCTCTACCCCAAGTTTGGCGAGAACAGCCTGGGAAATCAGCGGCTCAAGAGGCGGCAAGAAGGATCGTTTGCTACCGCTGCCGGCAAGCGGGACATATTGCAGCCAATTGCCCGGTTGTGGAGGAACCCATGCAGTGTGACTTTCTGACGGGCAGACGTCAGTCGCTGTGTGCGACAGTCGCATGCACTGCCATTCGAGGAACTGAGAAACATTTATGCAAAATGTGTGTTAATGGTAGAAATGTTGTGGTATTGCTGGATTCAGGTAGCCTTGTGACCCTGATAAAGGCTGAGTTAGTTAAAACAGAGGTCTTTGGGAATAGCAAGGTAGCTGTTATTTGTGTGCATGGGGACACCCGAGAGTATCCAGTGACTACAGTGTGTTTCGAGACCCCCAAAGGTACCCTCTCTCATCCAGTGGGCTTAGTATCTCAGTTACCGCATGACGCCATTGTGGGAAGGGATTTTCCGAAGTTCTGGGAACTGTGGGATGATCCTGAGCCCCCCACTGGTGCCCCTATGTACCAGGAATGTGATAGCCAGAACTCCCCTGAGAGTGGTGAGGACTCTCCGGAATTTCCCTTATCAGTATTGGCAGGGGAGACTCAAGAAACTGGAGAGGAGCCCACCTCCTCAGACGAAAACCTACCGTCTGTGGAGTTTTCTGATCTTGAGGTTCACAGGGAAAACTTTGCCACAGAACAGTTGAAAGACCCCGCCCTAATAAAGGCACGGGAAAACGTAGTGAAAATAGATGGCGAGTTAGTGAACCCAGATAATACCTGCACTTACCCATACTTCAGCGTAGAGAAGGACCTACTGTATCGGGTGGCAAAAAGGGCAGAAGAAACCGTTGAGCAGCTTGTGGTGCCCAAACCTTACAGGAAGTTGGTGTTGGAGTTGGCCCATGGGCACATTCTTGGAGGTCATCTGGGGACAGAGAAAACCTGAGAGAGGGTATTACAGAGATTCTATTGGCCGGGGGTGATGAAGGACATAGAAAATTATTGTTCCTCCTGCCCTGTGTGTCAGAGGTCGGCCCCGATGCCACATTTCCGTAGCCCGCTGGTCCCTCTACCCATCATTGAGGTCCCGTTTGAGAGGATCGCCATGGATTTGGTAGGGCCTATAATCAAGTCCGCTAGGGGGCACCAGTACATATTAGTTATAATGGACTATGCCACCCGTTATCCAGAAGCGATCCCTCTCCGAAATACCTCGGCCAAAACCATAGCCAAAGAGCTATCTCTTGTGTTTAGCCGGGTGGGTATTTGTAAAGAACTGCTTACGGACCAAGGTACACCCTTTATGTCCCGGGTTATGAAGGAGCTGTGTAAATTGTTCAAAGTGACGCAATTACGTACATCTGTGTATCACCCCCAAACCGATGGGCTGGTTGAAAGATTCAACAAAACCCTAAAACAAATGTTGAAGAAAGTGGTGGATAGAGATGGAAAGGATTGGGACTGTCTACTTCCTTATCTGATGTTTGCTATTAGGGAGGTGCCCCAATCCTCTACGGGATTCTCCCCCTTTGAGTTACTGTATGGGAGACACCCAAGAGGGCTGTTGGATATTGCCAAGGAAACTTGGGAAAGTGAGAGTTCTCCCCACAGGAGTGTGATTGAGCATGTCGCCCTGATGCAAGACCGAATTGCACAGGTAATGCCCATCGTGAAGGAACATTTGGCCCAAGCGCAGTTAGCACAGCAGAGAGTGTACAACCGTGGAGCCAAGACCCGTACCTTTTCCCCGGGGGATAGGATACTGGTACTTGTCCCTACGGTTGAAAGTAAATTCCTTGCCAAATGGCAAGGCCCCTATGAGATAATGGAAAAAGTGAGCGAAGTGAATTACAAGGTCAGACAACCAGGAAGGCGAAAGCCCGAACAGATCTATCACGTTAATCTGTTGAAAGCCTGGAGGGATAGAGAGTCCCTAGTCGCAGACACTTGGTCACCAGCTCAAACTGGTTGCGTGATTCCTGAGGTTGGAATAGCAGCCACCTTGTCACAACCCCAACAACAGGAGGTTAAGGAGTTTGTGCTTCGCAACAAGGAGGTATTCTCTGAGCTGCCGGGACAAACATCTGGGGTAGAGCATGACATCATTACCCCGCCCGGTGAAAGGGTGAAGTTAAAACCCTATCGGATCCCAGAGGCCCGACGGGAGGCAATACGGGAGGAAGTACAGAAAATGCTGAACTTAGGGGTGATAGAGGAGTCCCAAAGTGATTGGTCTAGTCCCATTGTGTTGGTGCCTAAACCGGATGGGAGCTGGCGATTTTGTAACGATTTTCGTCAGTTGAACAAAGTTACAAAATTTGACACCTACCCCATGCCACGTATAGATGAGTTGATCGACCGGCTGGGAACAGCCCGATACATGACGACTCTTGACCTCACAAAAGGGTATTGGCAAATCCCCCTGGCCAAGTCGGCCAAAGAGAAAACCGCATTTGTAACCCCAGACGGGGCGTTCCAATATAAAAGAATGCCGTTCGGGTTACAGAATGCGCCGGCCACATTCCAGCGGAAAATGGACCAGATGCTGAGGCCCCATCGGAAGTATGCTGCGGCTTACCTGGATGACGTAATTGTCCATAGCACAGATTGGGCCTCACATCTGCCAAAAGTGCAAGCAGTCCTGGACTCTGTTCGGGAAGCAGGGTTTACGGCTAACCCCAAGAAGTGTACCATTGGGCAGGAGGAGGCCAAATATCTTGGGTACACCATTGGGAGGGGAGTAATAAAACCCCAACTCAACAAAGTCGAGGCCATCCAGAGTTGGCCACGTCCCAACAGCAAGAAGCAGGTACGAGCCTTTCTGGGAATCGCTGGGTATTATCGGCGATTCATTCCCCACTTTGCTTCTAAGGCTGTGCCCCTAACCAACCTGACGAAGGGGAAAGGGTCGGTCATGATTAAATGGACCCCCGAGGCTGAGGCAGCATTCCAATTCTTGAAACAAGCCTTATGTAGCCAGCCAGTGTTGTACTCACCCGACTTCTCTAAAGACTTTGTCGTACAAAGTGATGCGTCAGATGTGGGGTTAGGAGCAGTATTGTCCCAGGTCTGGAACGGGGAAGAGCACCCAGTCATTTACCTCAGCAGGAAGTTGAAGTCCCATGAGGTAAATTACGCCACCGTTGAAAAGGAGTGTTTAGCGGTGAAGTGGGCTCTAGATTCCCTTCGGTACTACCTGCTAGGTAGGCACTTTGACATGGTTACGGATCACGCTCCGTTAAAGTGGATGGCTCAAAACAAGGAAACAAATAGAAGAGTGAATAGGTGGTTCCTGGCCCTCCAGGAATTCAACTTCACAGTAAAGCATCGCCCTGGCGTTCAAATGGGGAATGTGGATGCTTTGTCTCGAGTACATGAATGCCTGATTGCTGGTGTTCCAACCCCGAGGTTAAAACAAGAGGGGGGGGGTATGTGACAGCAGGAAGGTAAAGTCACCTGGTTGCATCCAGGGGGGTAGATATATTTCGCCCAGATTCAGGCTTTACGCCGACTTATACAACTAGGTGGAGAGTTGTATAAGCCCAGCTGAGGCTAGTGGGCTCATGGATGACTCATACCTCTAGGGAGAGTGTGGGGCGTCGTGCAGACAGGGAGTTGATGAGACCAGCTGAAGCTTGTCAGCTCATTTAGGCCTCTATAAGAACTCCCAGATTCATTAGGTGTTTGCTCATGCCTGGACCCAGACCTGTGTGGACTGTCTAGGGAGAGTGAACCCCTGTGCGGTGAGACAAAGCCTGTGTGGCTATTTGCTTGGACATTTAAAACCAGGGACTTAGGGACTAGGACAGCACTAGGCTGATCCCAGTTGTTAGTTAGGAAACCTGTATGTTTAGTCAGAGGTCAAGTTGACCAGGATTTATTTTATTTATGTTTCTTTTGCTTTGCTGTGTTTTGTCACTGTAAATAGAAAATAAACCGCACCTTTTTGATTTTGAAAACCACAACCTCCGTTTGCTGGGCCTGTTTTTGTGTGGGGAGCCCATCCCGGGGGTCACACACACCCGCTGCCGAGCTAACCCCCTCACAATATATATATATGTAGCGGGGTGTTCCCCTTTAATGCAGAGAGACAAGAAGTTCCAGGTGAGAGGTGAGTCGGAAAGAAGTAAAGAGACATTATGGAAGTGAAAGCAGAGGAGAGAGAGACTACATCTCCCAGTACATCTTGCAGCACCCAGGGTGCATTGCTCCAGAACAGAGACTGCTGGGCGAGACTTTATAAAGGGGAGGCGGAGTTTTGGTCAGTCTTTTTGGACACCCCTCTCCTAGCAAGAGGATGTCTGTGCTGAACTGCTGTGTGCACAAGGCCTGAAGCCTGGGCCGTGTGCTCCTTTCCAAAGAGCCCTCTGCCAGCCTAGCAGAGCCTTAGAGACATCTAATCCTCCTTGCTGCAGTACACCAGAAGGATTGAAGACTTGGATGTCGGTGGATTCCTGTTCCTAGACGAATCGATGGAGGAAACGGACTTTGACTTGCCCGGGTGGTGAGAGCTGTTTAAAGACAGATACCTTTATCTTTACTATTCGTTGGGATTACAAAGTTGTTCTTCAAGTGCACCACCGAAAAGATTGCTAGCGAATATTGTTTCACTGAACTTCCATCTAGATCAGTCAGGCCTGACTGCATAGGTAGACATTGCTGGGTGTTAGTCTACCCATGAGGGGAAGTAGCTGTAAAAGGGCAGCGCTAGAGTTGCATAGCAATACTTTATTATTCTGATTACTCTGTTTATCTTTATTACTGTTTATTGCAGGGATCTGCAACTTGTTATACTGTTGTTTATTACTTGCCCATTAGCCTCAGTAAAATATCTGGGTAAAGTACATTTGGTGTCAGTTCCGCTTACTTTAATAGGAGTTTTAAAGTATATTCTGTGTATGTTTGTTATAGGACTGCGTCACCAACAGTTGCGGTCACGCGGTCCTATCCCTCTATCACCAGCTGTGCCACGGGAGGTTAGAGCCGATTGCCAGGGGTTGACAGCAGTGCACTACAGGGCCCAAATCAATATCAGCGGCTCTCTTAACTGGGGGTAGCGCTACACGTGGGGGCTCGAGTCCGGGATCCTTGTACGTTGCACGCTGCAATCAAGCCGGTCAGAAGTACCAGCATGGACCCGCTGGCAATGTCACAGTGGTGCGCAGCGATTGGCGCCGATCCAACCGCGGCGGTAGTCATTGTGCTCCCGGGGGAAAGATGGAAGGAAGAGGAGATAAAACAGCTCGTATTGTTACTGTCTCCGAGCCACAAAGCATGGGTGATGGATTTTAGGCCAGATCCAGTGATCTCGTTTACATACGCACTGGTAGAATGGAAAAACGAAATCCCAGAGCATTTTAAAAGTCAGAGTATACAAGCCATAGATAATCAGATCTATCACTTGATACATACGCTGCCAGTGAAGGAAGAATGGTTTCAGACACCAAAGCCATCACTCCCACAATTATCTCCACCACTATCCCCTAAAGCAGAAAAGCTTAAGGAACTATTAAGCCCGGGATCACCGCTGGCCGCTATAGGGCCTGAATTGTTGAATGCTCTAGGAGACCTTGTAATTAAGTGCTAGAAAAGCAGTACGGTGCATGTGGAGGCCGGTTACCGGAAGCTTAGCACCTTCTCAGGGAAGCTCCCCGTCCCTGCGGGGGAGGAAGATTTTGACACTTGGGTGGAACAGGCATTGCAGGCAGTAGAAGCATGGGAGGTGCCTGAGGCACAGAAGAGACAGCGAGTCTTAGAAAGTCTGAAAGGTGCCGCGGCAGAAGCGGTGAAGAGCTTCCGGTTTGGAAATGAAAACTGTACAGCTCAAGATTGCCTGGCCATGCTGCAGGAAGAGTTTGGTCAGCTGGAGAAGGTGTCAGAGATGATTTATCAAATTGAACACACTCTCCAGCAGCCGAATGAGAAACTGTCAGAATATGTTAGAAGGCTGAACAGGCAGTTATGCAAGATTGTACTGAAGAAGGGAATGCTGCCCAAAGATGCAGATGAAGCACGCATGAAGCAGATCATGAGGGGAGCGCGGCGCTCAGACCCGGTCTGGCTGCACCTGAAAACCTCAGGAGGAGGAATGTCACTAACCTACTCTGATCTAATAAAAATTATTAGGGACGAAGAGGCGCTGGAGGAAGATCAGCAGGTGGCCAAGGCGAATGTCACACCTGTACCAGTGTTGGTCCATTCGGTCAAGAGCCCAGAAAGAGATGCGGAGGTTGACACTCTGAAATCGCAAATGGCCCAAGTGTTGGAGATGCTGACCTCTTTGATGGAGAAAGATCAGAGAAGACGAGAGAAACCAAGCCCAAGAAAGGAGTTGTTCCCGAACACCTCAGCACCGGCCTCCCTACAGGACCGAGAAGAGGTGATTTGCTATAACTGCGGAGGGAGTGGCCACTTTGCTAACGTATGCTCCAGCCCAAAGAAGAAGAGAACAGATAATTGCAAGCCGGCGGGAAACTCCAAAGGGGCCCCGGTGAAGGAGTCAACCGGGTGCCCATCATCTTCAGTGCGCTCCAAACTAAAAAAAAAGGCCAAGAATGGAGGAGACAAAACTCCTAGGAGGAGGTATAGTACACCCCCACCAAGATGTACCCCAGAGGGAGGGGGCAAGACCCCTCAGTGGAAGTACAGCACCCCAAAGAAGGAACATCCACCTAAAAGGAACAATAACATCCCTCAGCGGGTTTGTGCCCCCATTGAGAGGGAGAAAGTCAATGCATGCCAGGCTCAGGAAAAATTAAAGTCCAAAAGGAGCAGGGCAAGGGTCGAAAGCAAAAAAAAA
The DNA here is from genome assembly GCA_029206835.1 of Rana muscosa. Lineage (NCBI taxonomy): Eukaryota > Metazoa > Chordata > Amphibia > Anura > Ranidae > Rana > Rana muscosa. The sequence continues at coordinate 240,738,195 of CM055124.1, forward strand.
GAGGTGACCCCAGTCCGGCCATACCCAAAGGAACTGGTGGGCCCGTCTCCTACTGTGCCCATTCAAGTGGAAGGAGTCTATACTAAAGCTCTTTTGGACACCGGAGCACAGGTGACTTTACTATACCGGGACTTCTATGATAGGCACTTGAGTCATCTGCCTATCCAGAAGATAGAAGAGCTGGAGATATGGGGACTTGGAACCCAGAGTTTCCCTTATGATGGGTACCTGCCCATAAAGATGACTTTCGACCCATCCGTGGCTGGGAAGGCTGAAGTGTTTGACACCCTGGCAGTTGTGTGTCCCCGGCCGCCTGGAGCCAGCAAGATTTCCCTGATCATTGGGACAAACACGGATCTAGTCAGGAGACTCCTGACCCCTCTAGTGAAAGAGAGAAACCATTCAGCCACCAAAATCCATCCCATGCTAAAGACGGCCTACCAACGACTGGTCTTAGAGCAGAAGACCCCGGGAGAGGGGATAGGGAAGGTGTGGAGACTTGGCAGAGAAGGAGTAGTGCTACAGCCCGGAGAAGTAACCTGTCTTAGGGCCACTGTGAAGCTTTCGTGGGAACAACCTGGCCCCTTTGTCATGCTGGAATCAGACCCAAGGGAAGAGTCCTCAGGCCTGGAAGTGATACCAGAAGTGATTCCGTTCAAGGCCCTGAAGAAGGCCCATGGCAGAGTTCCGGTGAGTGTTAGGAACACTACGGGAGGACCCATGGAGATCCCTGCCAGAGTGTTGCTTGGTCAGGTGAGCCCTTCTGCCCCGGTCACTTGGTCCGAAGTCAAGGGGACGGGTGACGGAGGAGATGTTTGGGAGAAACTGTCCGTGGAAAACCCGAACCTACCCAGGGCTTGGAAAGAAAGAGCCAAGGCCCAGCTGACCAGGTGGGAGAAGATCTTTTCCGAAGATGAATTCGATGTGGGGTGTGCAAGAAGTGCCACCCATCGGATCCGCCTCCAAGAAGATAAGCCCTTCCGAGAGAGGGTCAGGCGGGTCCCCCTGGCAGATCTGGAGGATCTGAGGGAACAACTTGTAGAACTAAAGAAGACTGGTGTTATCCGTGAGTCTAGAAGTCCCTATGCCTCCCCAATCGTGGTGGTCAGAAAGAAGAATGGGTCGTTGAGGCTTTGTATCGATTACAGGACTCTCAACAGGAGAACCATCCCTGACCAATACACCACGCCAAGGATAGAAGATGCCCTACAAAGTTTGTCTGGAGCCAAATGGTTCAGTGTGATGGACCTCAAGAGTGGGTACTATCAAATCCCTATGCACCCAGAAGACAGGGAGAAGACAGCCTTCATAACCCCGGTGGGATTCTTCGAATTCAATAGGATGCCTTAGGGTCTGTCTGGAGCTCCTGCTACCTTTCAACGCCTTATGGAGAAGACTGTTGGAGACATGAATCTTATAGAAGTCCTTGTGTACTTGGACGATGTCATTGTCTTTGGAAGAACCTTGGAAGAACATGAAGCCAGGTTGGAGAAAGTATTGAGAAGACTCAGCGAAGAGGGACTTAAGCTTTCCCCCGAGAAGTGTCGGTTCTACCAGTCTTCTGTGAACTATCTGGGGCACATAGTGTCTGAAGAAGGGGTGGCCACAGATCCTGAGAAGTTGGAAGCAGTCACTTCCTGGCCACGACCCACCACAGTAACAGAGCTCAGATCCTTCCTGGGGTTCTGCTCCTATTATAGGAGGTTTGTGGAGGGGTTTGCTCGGATTGCCCGCCCGTTGAATGAATTGCTAAAGGCAGAAGGGGAAGAGGATGACTCAGGGCCCAGGAGGCCTGGTGAGTCAGTTCAAGATCAGTGGAACCCAAGGTGTGAAGAGGCCTTTCATGCTCTGAAGAGGAGCTTAACCACTGCCCCAGTCCTGGCCTACGCCGACCCTACCAGACCTTATGAATTACATGTGGATGCCAGCCATGAGGGTCTAGGTGGTGTACTCTACCAAGAACATGAAGGACAACTGCGACCAGTGGCCTATGTGAGCAGGAGCCTGACCCCCTCAGAAAAGAATTACCCCACTCATAAGCTGGAATTCCTGGCCCTCAAATGGGCGGTAGTAGACAAGCTAAAAGACTACTTGTATGGGGCAGAGTTTACTGTGAAGACAGACAACAACCCCCTGACCTACCTCTTCACCACCGCGAAACTAGATGCCACCGGACACAGGTGGTTGGCCGCATTGTCTGGATTCAACTTCAGTCTGAAGTACAGACCAGGAGCCGGAAATAGGGATGCAGATGCCCTGTCCCGGAGGTCTCATGCCACGACAAATGACTGGGAAGATTGGACCCAAGTGGCACCGGACGGGGTGCGGGCCCTTTGTCAAGGGGCTGAATTCCAAGCCAGAGGAGGCTCCAGAGCAGAAGAAATAGGGGTTACCATGGTAGGAGTCCCCAAACACTATTGTGGGGTAACTCAACTGGAGGAAGACAACCTACCGAGACTGTCCAAGAAGGAGTTGAGGTGTGACCAATTGGAAGACCCCATGGGGAGATTGGTCCTCGAAGCCCTGGAGAATCAGGATCCCAACAAATTCCTACATCACCCCTCAAAGGAGGCTCGCCTGTTGAGGAAGGAATTGGACAGGCTACAGGTACATCAGGGAGTGGTCTACCGAAGGGGCCCCTCTGATGACTCAGAAGATAAGTGGCAGTTATTTCTTCCAGAGAAGCACCGAGAGACTGTACTAATTGCCCTGCATGACCATCATGGTCACCTAGGGGCAGAAAGGACCTTCCAGCTCGTCAGAAATCGGTTCTATTGGCCCTGCATGAGGGCAGAAGTAGAGGAGTATTGCCATTCCTGTGCACGATGCATTCAGAGAAAGACCCTACCCCATCAAGCTGCCCCAATGGGCCACTTACAGAGTCAAGGCCCAATGGATCTGGTATGCATTGACTTTCTCTGCCTCGAACCCGACCTGAGTGGATTGGGGAATGTTCTGGTAATAACCGACCATTTCACCCGCTATGCTCAAGCTTTCCCAACCAAAGACCAGAAGGCATCCACCGTGGCCAAGATACTTATGGAGAAGTATTTTGTCCATTACGGACTACCACAGAGACTCCACTCAGATCAAGGAAGGGACTTTGAGAGTCGGTTGATCCGAAGACTTTTGGATTCATTAGGAATAAAGAAGACCAGAACCACACCTTACCACCCACAAGGAGATGCTCAGCCGGAGAGATTTAACCGGACCCTGCTCAACATGTTGGGAACCTTAGAAACAGAGAAGAAGCAACACTGGAGTCAGCACATATCAGCCCTAGTACATGCCTATAACTGTACCACAAGTGACGCCACTGGCTACTCCCCTTATCGACTTATGTTTGGAAGAGAAGCAAGGCTACCTGTGGACCTGGCCTTTGGCACTTCTATAGACAATACCTCAGCTACATCCCACAAGGGATACGTGGACAGACTTAGACGTAGCTTGCAGGTGGCCTATGAACAAGCCCAGGCGGCTTCGGATCAAAGGGGGGCCCGCAACAAGAGAAATTTTGATCTGACGGTTCGAGTGCAAGATCTGCAGCCCGGGGACCGAGTACTGCTACGCAATCTGGGGGTCCCTGGAAAACACAAGCTTGCCGACAGGTGGAGATCTGAGCCCTATGTTGTCTGTAGGAAGTTGCCCGGTTTGCCTGTCTACAAACTAAAGCCAGAAGGAAAGGTGGGTCCACTGAAGACGTGGCATCGGAACCACCTGCTCCCACTTGCTGAGGCAGTCAGAATACCTCCCGTGAGAGCCTCCCCTGAACCGGCCTCTATCCTGGATATTCCTAGGCCGAACACTCGGTCCCAGACCTCTCGAGCCAAAGATGGGGAGGCCTCCCAATTGAGTACAGAAGAAGGTGGAGAACTGGACTGGCTGTGGCCTCCCTCGACTCTGGGAACGTCCGCCATAGATCTCCCAAATGGAGGGGATACCCCAGATGCAACGCTGAATCCGGAGGCTACTGAATTCATACCCTTCAGTCCCTCAGCTGATTACTGGGAAGATGTTCCTGACACTTGCGCAGAGGAGGACTCTAGAGATTCCATACGTCAGTCGACTTCTGAATCAGAGGTTCCAGAACCAGCAATGTTACCTGAACTTACTCCTGAAGAAGAGCCTGTGGTGCCAGAGTCAGAAGCACCAAGAGAGCAGAGGGCTCGCAGAGTCATCAGGCCTCCCAAGAAACTAACTTACCCCCAAATGGGGACGAGCTCAGAGGACTCTGTTGTAACGGCTAGGAGAAGTGTTGAACAACCTGATCCTTCCACCGTCCATTTGGTGGAGGGCAACCCCAGCTCACTCTCTGGCACAGTTAGGCAGGCCACTCATGGTAGTGTGACCTGTGGGCAAGAGAGTTCCATCCCAAAGTTTTGGTGGGAATTCCCTATGCCAACATCATGCTCGACATTGTCCAAAATGGTAAACAGTATTTGTTGAAGTTTATCTTTGGGGACCAAAGAGTTCAAGTGGGGGGAGTGTGTAGCGGGGTGTTCCCCTTTAATGCAGAGAGACAAGAAGTTCCAGATGAGAGGTGAGTCGGGAGGAAGTAAAGAGACATTATGGAAGTGAAAGCAGAGGAGAGAGAGACTACATCTCCCAGTACATCTTGCAGCACCCAGGGTGCATTGCTCCAGAACAGAGACTGCTGGGGGAGACTTTATAAAGGGGAGGCGGAGTTTTGGTCGGTCTTTTTGGACACCCCTCTCCTAGCAAGAGGATGTCTGTGCTGAAATGCTGTGTGCACAAGGCCTGAAGCCTGGGCCGTGTGCTCCTTTCCAAAGAGCCCTCTGCCAGCCTAGCAGAGCCTTAGAGACATCTAATCCTCCTTGCTGCAGTACACCAGAAGGATTGAAGACTTGGATGTCGGTGGATTCCTGTTCCTAGACGAATCGATGGAGGAAACGGACTTTGACTTGCCCGGGTGGTGAGAGCTGTTTAAAGACAGATACCTTTATCTTTACTATTCGTTGGGATTACAAAGTTGTTCTTCAAGTGCACCACCGAAAAGATTGCTAGCGAATATTGTTTCACTGAACTTCCATCTAGATCAGTCAGGCCTGACTGCATAGGTAGACATTGCTGGGTGTTAGTCTACCCATGAGGGGAAGTAGCTGTAAAAGGGCAGCGCTAGAGTTGCATAGCAATACTTTATTATTCTGATTACTCTGTTTATCTTTATTACTGTTTATTGCAGGGATCTGCAACTTGTTATACTGTTGTTTATTACTTGCCCATTAGCCTCAGTAAAATATCTGGGTAAAGTACATTTGGTGTCAGTTCCGCTTACTTTAATAGGAGTTTTAAAGTATATTCTGTGTATGTTTGTTATAGGACTGCGTCACCAACAGTTGCGGTCACGCGGTCCTATCCCTCTATCACCAGCTGTGCCACGGGAGGTTAGAGCCGATTGCCAGGGGTTGACAGCAGTGCACTACAGGGCCCAAATCAATATCAGCGGCTCTCTTAACTGGGGGTAGCGCTACATATATATATACATACATACATACATACACATGCAGCGTCCTGTTCCCAATGATTGGGCGCTATTAAACCAGCAGCTCCTACGAGGGTAGTGCTTCATAAATATATATATACATGTGTCCGTTGGGGGGCATGGTGGTTTATTTAGAGTACAGGATATGAAAAAGAATTAGAATCAAAATATCCACCACAGGGGGAGTCCTTACAGCCGTGATTTGCTAGTATCCAATCACCTGAATGTAGCTGCATATAACCTTCAGTTCATGTGTGTGTAAAGGCAGGCATCCCAATACTTTTGACAATATAGTGTATGTGACTCATTTTGGAGCCGGAAGGGTTAAACAACTGTGTACATTACATGCAACTTTGAAATTTGACCACTAGAGGTCATCAGAAGTTATTTGTATCATACCATTAGTCCCATAAATGTGTTCCAAAGATCTGCTGTAAGTTTGTAACTTATTTTAGGTGTTTCTATGTGGATAGGGTAAAAATGTTGATATGAATTTATGTTTAAAGTAACTTGTATTTAAACTTTTGATACTTATGAATGAGCCCTACTGGCTTCCAATTGTAAACAGTTACTGGGAGCTGTCATCAATAGCTTAGTCACAGCGCAGGGGGTGAGTGAGCCGCCAGCATAGAACTGTGCTAGCTGTTTGCATATATTTGTTAGCATGGCGTAAAAACCCACTACCCTGCTGCCACATGTATGGGTATGGCCTTCGCGACAGATTAAGCATTCCAAAACTCTTCAGTGATCAACCACACAATACCTAAGTAGACATGTGTAACATGAAAACCCCAGAAAGAATAACATAATTTATTGCCCAGAAGTAATATAAACTGTTTATTAATTTTTATTTCCAAAAAACACCACACAAAACATACTTTTGTTTAATAATAAATGAACTGAAATATCATTTGACAAGAACAATATTATCCTACTTTTGTATGTAGTTTTTTATATTATGATCAAGCATAAATACTACATACGTACACATTTCATCTAGTTTATAGTTTGCATTTGTAAAGTATCTGCAATCATAGTTAGTCGGCTCTTCAGGCTTTCCCTCTTCTGTTTTAAAACCGTTTCCACAGATTTGAATTCTTTAAGAATTTCATCAAATTCTTCCACAAAGAGTACGTCCAGCGCAGACTGCTCACTTCATAAAAACAGAATAAAGCATCTCTTTAAATTGTGCAAACAAAGCAATGTTTGGTAAATTATATTTGCACGACATCCCTCCAGATGTTACCCGGGCCGCATGCTTAACCCTCTTGGGTCGCTGCAGCTGTGGGTTGGACACCCCTGTCTTAGAGCTTGTGCTGAGGACATTGTTGGACATCATTCTAAGATCATTCAGAGTTAAATGACAGGGGCATTGATCTGCAATTGACCTCCTTCTGACCTGCATTTGACTTGCCTCGAGCCAATTTAGCATTCTAACAGGCTTGTGTGGGAATGTAAATCCCAGTTGAAGAAAACAAAAAGGAGGCTGACACAAGCCCTGAGGCAGGTGTGAGAGTGCTTATTTGGTTTAGCATTTAATAGCTTTCATAGATGATATTAAATGTAACCACTATGCTAAAAGAGTGTTAAAGAATTATCATTGAATTTGTTTTTATATTACGGTATTTAGTTCCTGATGGGATAAAGTACATGTAGTACTTTGTCACATCTTTCTAGTTGTCCTAACACTAAGGGGTCATGCACGCAGCAGCTAAAAAAAAAAAAAAAAAAAAAAAAAAGAAGAGCTGTATTTACAGTCACTTGAGAATTTATTAAATATGGGGTAAGAGAAGGGAAGCGCCACCTAAGTGTAGAGGTTAAAATAGGATTTTTTTGAACTCACCGTAAAATACTTTTCTCTGACGTCCATGGACTGACACAGCAACTTCAATCTTGACAAAGTGGGTTATGTTCCTGCTCATAGGAGAAGACTAGGCAGAATGTTAGATGTTTTAACATACATTCCAAAACCAGAGCTGAACAGCCCCGCCCAGGGGGCAGTCCCTCTGGACATAACCCTCCTACCTGCAGCCAGCAGCCTCAGTTCGTAGTAAAGCAGTACAAACTAAAAGAAAGGAGGGGTGGGTGCTGTGTCAGTCCATGGACATCAGAGAAAAGGATTTTAATGTGAGTACAAAAAAATCCTATTTTCTCTTTCCGTCCATGGACTGACACAGCATCTTCAATCTTGACAAAGTGGGACGTCCCAAAGTAGTGTCAAAGAACGACGCGTGGGAACAGTATCAAGGAAAAACCAAACTTCACCCCAAACAAGCAGAGCTCCTCAACGGAGGAGTTGCAACATTAAACAGCCGCCTGCAAAAACCTTGCGGCCGAAGGAAGCATCAGAAGATGCAGCCACATGAACCTTATAGAACTTTGAAAAGGTATGTGCGGACGACCAGGTCGTCGCCTTGCACACTTGTGCAACAGACGCTTGATGTCGGAAAGCCCAGGAAGCACCAATTGCCCTGGTTGAATGCGCCATAACCGGAAAGGAAGGCGCCTGCCCCTTAAAGGGCATAGGCCTGTATGACTGGGGCGGAGCAATCACCTCTGACGTCACCACGCTCCAGCTCAGTGGCCTGAGCCGCGGCTGGCTGTCTCATCTCACCGCTGATTTTTGAATACGTTTGTTTTGAGACTCTGGATGTCAGCCTTTGTAATTTTAATAAAAGGATTTTTTTCACTATACTGCACCATTAGTCTCCCCTTATCTCTTTTTTGATACCCACACCCATCATTGGGAACCGATCCTGACTGCAAGGAAACTGTGCCCCTGAACGGTCTAAGGGAGAGAGCGGACCTGCTGCCGGACGGATGCCGAGATACCGTGGAGTCCTATGATGTGCTGAGCCTGTATGATCTCTGTAATAGAGATCCACCGGAGTCGGTAAGCCCCCACTCTTTCCATTTTGTCTCATCTGGCTGAAAAACTTTGGAGGAAGATATCAACTTTTCCCTGCAATCATCTCTTCTCTTATGTAGTTTTGAATGCAGCGAGTCACCTCACAGCCTGTTTACAGTCACTTCGCAGCCTGTTTGTGTTTATTAGGACACTATTTGACATTTTTTCACTTGGGACTTTTTTTTGTATTAATTGTATCTCAGTTTGCACTTTGTTTTTTTGCACACATTTTTTGGTAGCACATTTTTTATTATTTTTGAACATTTTTGTATAGCTGTATATTCCAGCTATTTTTTTAGATGCAGCACCTATCATTTATATTTGAGAAATTTATTTTTCTAGTATAGCCCTTTCTTATAAGGATTATATTCCTTTCAAACATTTTATGTATAAGTCATTTATTGCACTAGTGGTTTTTTAGTGAACCTTTGTCTTTTTGCAGCACAGGTGATGCGCTTTACTGTATGACGGTCTGCCTGATCCACCGAGAAATGGTGGCAGATGAAACCGCTTAGCCCTGTTTTGGACCAGACACAAACAGCGAGTCAGACTTCCGAATCAAAGCCGTAGCAGACAGGTACACCCGCAGGGCACCTACCACGTCTAACGCGTGGAGCGCAAACTCTCTGGAATGCGACGGACGAGGACATAAGGATGGAAGCACAATGTCCTCATTAAAGGGGAGTTCCACCCTTTTTTTATGTTTATTAAAAGTCAGCAGCTACAAAAAGTGTAGCTGCTGGCTTTTAATAAACATACACTTACCTGCTCCACTGTCCAGCGACGCGCCGCCTGGAGCTCCGCTCCTCTCCCCCTTCCTCCGCCGGCGCGTCCATTCACAGTATGGGCACCCGGCCGTGACAGCTTTCGGCTTCACGGCCGAGCACTCACTGCGCATGCGCGAACGGCGCAGCGCTCTGTGAGTGGACAGGCGATCGCCTGGGACCTGTCACGTCCCAGGTGATCGCCTACAGGGAGGAGCCGCCACAAGGCGATATGACGTATCGCCTAGGCGGCTCCAGGACGGAAGGAGGAAGTGGGACAGGAAGTCCCACTCCTACTGAAGCCCCCACTCCCCCCCCAAAAAAAATTACATGCCAAATGTGGCATGTAAGGGGGTGAGGAGTGGAATAAAAAAAAGAAAAAAAATTGGGTGGAACTCCACTTTAAGATGGAAGGCCGAGACCACCTTCAGGAGAAAAGAAGGCTGCGGGCGTAGCACCGCCTTATCTTTATGGATAACCAAGTATGGCGGTTTGCAAGACAAGGACGCCAATTCGGAAACCCTTCTGACAGAAGTAATGGCTACCAGAAAAGCCACCTTCTGAGATAAGGTCAAGAGAAGAATCTCTCTGATGTTTTCAAAAGGAGGTTCCTGAAGAACCGAGAGCACCAAATTCAAATCCCAAGGAGGAAGAGGTGGCTTAACAGGGGGGAGCACATGTCGGACCCCCTGTATAAAAGTACTAATCAAAGAATGGCCCGCTAGCGGCCTCTGAAAGAAAAATAACGAAAGCTGAAATCTGACCCTTAATGGTGCATAAGGCAAGCTTTTGGGTCACAGCACGCTGTAAGAACAGCAAGATTCTGGGAACGGAATACGTCCGTGGACGCCAATCCAGCTCCTTGCACATAGCGATGTAGGCCCTCTAGGTACGGTGGTATATCTTCCTGAATGAAGATTTCTGTGCCCTCAGCGTGGTCGAAATGACCGAATCCGAGAGAGCCCGGTCTCTCAGCACCTGGCTTTCCATAGCCATGCCGTTAAAGCCAGTGACTGTAAAGCAGGATGAAGTATGGGACCTTGAGACAGAAGGTCCTCCCGTATCGGCAGTCGCCATGGAACGTCCGCCACTAGGAACACAAGATCGGCATACCAGGGACGCCAAGGCCAATCTGGAGCAATGACGATCACCAGAATCCCTTCGGCCTCCACCCTGCGAAGCAATCGAGGAAGCAGCTTCAGTGGAGGATAGGCATAAATCAGCCGATACTGACCCCACAGGGCCACCAACGCGTCTGACGCGTCTGCTCAGGGATCCCTGTGTCACGAGGGTACTCACCGAGGCCGAGATGCTGAGAGCGGTTCTCCCTTGCGACTAAGCGCACTCCACCCCTGGTGGTGGAACAGAGGGTGAAGGGCACGAAGAGGCACAAGGTACCGGCAGGCTGGCAGGTCTGCGTGCGGATGACGTGGAGCTGGAAGCTGAGCAGTACTAGTAGACACTGGAGCCCAACGGGAAGGAAGGGTAGCCAAGTCCAACAGCAGGCCGAGGGTCAAACACAGGTGATCAGTAGCAAGTTCCAGGGATAGTGGGTCACCCACAGGAGCTGCCAGTAAAGTCCGAGAACAGGTAATGGACCCAAAGCAGGAAGCAAGTCTGTGGACAGGCAGAGGGTCAAACACTGGAGATACACCGCAAGTCCGTAATTAGGCCAGGGGTTTGAGCACAGGAGATAATAGCAAAGTCCGTAGGCAGGCTGGAGGTCAAGCACAGAAGACTGGTAGAATAATCCGTAAGCAGGCCGAGGGTCAAACACTGGAGAGAGGTAGCAGAGGTCCAAAAGGCAAGCCAGGGGTCAGGTGCTGGAAGAGATCGGAGCAGGTCAGGGTCAATCCGGGTCACAACGGTAGTATCAAGGCAGGAAACACAAGCAAGGAACTAGGGAAGCTGAAAGATAAACCAGCAACTTGAACATGGATCCAGGCTGTCTTTTATAAGCAGACAGGAAGTCATGTGGTGTGTGCAGCTGACAACTTCCACTGTCGAGTTTGCTGCCATCTTGTGTTCAAATAGAAGTATGCTGTGCTTCTTTATAAATGTTTCACTGACAGTGCCCCCCCCCCGAGGAGCGGCCTCAGGACGCCCAAACTGGACATTAATTCTGGGTGTTCCAGCTGAAAAGTTCGGATCAAGCGAGGGGCGTGTATGTTCCTTGAGGGTTCCCAAGAATTATTTTCAGACGGGTACCCCTTCCACTTAATTAGGTATTGAAGTTGCCTACCCCTCTTCCTACAGTTTATTATAGCTTCCACCTCAAATTCGTTCTCTCCATCAATCTCGACTGGAGGAGGAGGAGGTTCTTCTCTTCCCAAAAAAGGACTAGGGACCACTGGTTTTAGCAGGGAGGCATGAAACACGGGATGTATCCTGTAAGAATCAGGAAGGGTCAACTCAAAAGCCACAGGATTTACGATTCTTTTGATCTTGAAAGGGCCGATGAACTTTGGTCCTAATTTTCTTGACGGGCAAGGGAGTCTAAGGTTGATGGCGGATAGCCAAACCTCATCTCCTACTTTGAAAGCCGGGTTAGCTTTTCTTCCTCGTTCAAAATGTTTTTTATAACTATCCTGAACCTTTTGCATGGTTTCCTGGATCCTTTGGAAGTTGGATTGAATAGAAGTTATCCGATCTTGTACTGCAGGTACTGAGATTTCCGGGATGGTTTTAGGGAGGAAGGAAGGATGAAAACCACAGTTGGACCAAAAAGGAGTCTGGTTGGTGGCTGAGTGTATGGAATTATTGTAGGCAAATTCCGCATAAGGTAATAAAGAAGACCAATCGTCCTGGGAGCAAGAACAAAAACAACGAAGATATTGTTCTAGAGTTTGGTTTGTTCTCTCTGTTTGGCCATTACTCTGGGGGTGGTAAGCTGAAGAGAGACAAACCTTGATTTCTAATGACTTACAGAGTTCCTTCCAAAATTTTGAGGTGAATTGTGCGCCTCTGTCGGAGACAATATTATCAGGTACCCCGTGGAGTCTCACCACTTCCTTAATGAATGTGTTGGCAGTGTCTAAGGCAGAGGGGGTACCAATCATAGGTAGAAAATGCGCCATCTTTGAGAGGCGGTCAACAATGACAAAAATGGTGGTAAAGCCTTCAGAGGGGGGCAGGTCCACGATAAAGTCCATAGAGACCTCCTTCCATGGTCTTTCCGGGATAGGTAAAGGTCTCAGTAGGCCCCAGGATTTGGCCCTTGCCCCCTTGTTCCGCTGGCAAGAAATACATGAAGAAACATAGCTCTCACAGTCTCGTCTCCAACCTGGCCACCAAAAAGAGCGAGAGACTCCGAAGTGACCTGCAAGCTTGTGATCGTGAAATGTCTTTAAGATCAAGGATCTTACTTCCAGGGGGACAAAAATTTTATTTTGAGCCCAGAACAGATTGCCCCGTTTCTCTAGAGAAGATATCTCTGGGTCGGTACAGTGGCTAGAGGCCTGTTCAATGGCAGTTCTTAGATCGGGCTGAGCAAGGAGAAGAAAATTTTGTGGAGAAAGGATGGTGTCAGGTTCAGTTGTTTGAGGAAATTCGGGGAACATCCGGGAGAGTGCGTCCGCTTTACCATTCTTGGAACCGGGTCGGAAGGTGATATGAAAATTAAACCTGGAGAAAAAGAGCGCCCATCGGGCTTGCCGTGGTCTGAGGCGTTTGGCAGTCCGGAGGTACTCCAGGTTTTTATGGTCTGAAAATCATGATAGCGTGGGACGCACCCTCCAGAAGATATCTCCATTCCTCCAAGGCAAATTTAATGGCTAGCAATTCCCGGTCACCGACGTCGTAATTTCTTTCGGAGGAACTTAGCTTCCGGGATGCAAAAGCCACTGGGTGAAGGAGAGCCTTGGGACCCTGTCTTTGGGACAAAATAGCTCCTGTAGCAGTCTCTGAGGCATCAAATTCCAGCACAAAGGGCAAAGCCGGGTCAGGATGCTGTAAAATTGGTGCCGAGGTGAATCGGAGTTTTAACTTGTCGAAGGCTTCCTGGGTTTCCTGGGACCATTGAAAGCGATTTTGCTGACAAGTCAACTGGGTGATGGGAGAGATGATGGATGAAAATCCCTTAATGAACATCCGATAGAAGTTGGCGAAGCCTATGAACCTCTGCACCCCTTTTTTATCAGTAGGAGCCGGCCACTCCTGGATAGCTTTAACTTTCTGTGGGTCCATAGCAACCCCTTCGGTGGAAATAATGAACCCCAGGAACTGGACAACAGTTTTCTCAAACTCACATTTCTCAGCTTTAAGGTAAAGTCCGTGGTTTCTGAGAATTGTGAGAACCTTTTTTACGTGAGTTTGGTGAAGTTCAATGGTGGCAGAAAAAATAAGGATATCATCAAAGTAGACAATTACTAAGTTGTTGAGATATTCACGAAAGGCATCGTTCACCAGATGTTGAAAGGTTGCCGGGGCATTGCATAGCCCAAACGGCATCACCAAGTATTCAAAGTGACCGAATCTGGACCTGAAGGCGGTCTTCCACTCATCACCAGCACGAATCCGGATAAGATTGTAGGCACCCCGTAAGTCTAATTTGGAGAAGATGCGGGCGGTACGAAACCGCTGAAACAGTTCTGGGATAAGTGGGAGCGGGGTACCGGTTCTTTATAGTTTTTTTATTGAGCTCCCTGTAGTCTATGCAAGGTCTTAGGGAGCCGTCTTTCTTTTCGACGAAGAAGACACCGGCTCCAGCCGGTGAAGAGGACGGACGGATGAAGCCTTTTTCAAGATTCTCGTCTATGTATACCCAAAGAGCTTCCAACTCGGTCTCGGACAATGGAAATATGCGACCGAAAGGGATTTCTGAGCCAGGTAGGAGGTCAATGGGACAGTCGTAAGACCGATGAGGTGGCAAACAATCTGCTTTCTTTTTATCAAAAACGTCTTTGAACTCGAGGTAAACGGGAGGGACGTGCTGGAGATGGTCAGGTACTGCTTGAACAGTTAGGCATGAGGCAGGAGCTGGAACAAAACAATGCTGGGAGCAGTAGGCAGAGGAGAAGGAAATCTCTTTATTAAGCCAGCTAATTTGAGGATCATGGGCTTGTAACCATGGAAGTCCCAAGATGACAGGGAACATGGGGGAGCAGATAATATCAAAACATAAGTGCTCCTGGTGGCCTGAGTCCGTGACAGTGAGAATGGGAACAGTTTCTTGTGTAACAGGTCCTGAGCAGGGTAAGGACCCATCAGCTAAGCGAACCAGGAGATTCTGTCTCCTGTTGAGGAGAGGAACATGTAGTCTCTGAGCCAATGATGCATCAAGGAAGCAGCTGCAGGCGCCCGAATCGACTATGGCCAGTAGCCGAATTACCTCTCCCGCTACCCGTAGAGAGACAGGAAGGGTGACATGAGTTTGAGTAGGACCAGCAACTTGATAGTTCATAGCATAATGGTTGCGTGACTTACTGGGTCTCACGGGGCAGTTACGTAAGTAATGTCCTGCTTCGCCACAATACAGGCACAGGTTGGCTTGGCGTCTCCGCTGTCTCTCATCTGGGGTGAGTGGAGCTCGGACCAAACCTAGCTGCATGGGTTCACTCTCAGGAGCAGAAACAACAGGAGGAGTCGGGAACGGAGGCTGGACTGGAGACGCTCGGAGCGCCGCTCCCGCATGCGTCTGTCCAATTTAATGGTCAATTGAATTAAAGCTTCCAAAGTAGTAGGGGTCTCAACCCGGGCCAGTTCATCTTTAAGGGCTTCGGAAAGACCCTGGCGGTACTGATATTTGAGGGCAGCCTCGTTCCATCCTGTATCAGCCGACCATTTACGGAAATCAACCGTATAGTCCTCCACTGGTCTCTTTCCTTGGGTCAGGGCATGAAAGACGGACTCTGCCGTGGCTGTACGCTGAGAGTCATCATACAGTTGAGCCATGGATTCAAAGAAAGTGTCTATTGAGTTCAATATGGGGCTTCTCTGCTCCATGTGACCATGGGCCCAGGCTTGTGGTTCCTCAGATAATAAGGAGATAATGAACCCCACCTTGACAACTTCAGAAGAAAAAGTCCTGGGTTGGAGGGCCAGGTATAGGGAGCAGGGGTTCTTGAAAGCTCTGAATTTCTTTCGGTTGCCCGAAAATCGCTCAGGAATAGGAACCCGTGGTTCAGGAACGGCCATAATGACAGCAGGGTTGGACTGAACTTGAGAAGAGGAGGTCCCAGGAGAAACTGCTGAAGCTGTGGTGGCTGAAGCGGGCGACCTGGATAGGTGCTGAAGATGTCCATCCATCTGGACATAACCCTCCTGCAACTTCTGGACTGCCTGCGTGATGGCTGTGACCTGCTGGCACAAGGCCTCAAGAGGAGAACACGCTCTGTCGGCCTCGGACATTTTGGCTGGTTTATACTGTCACGAGGGTACTCACCGAGGCCGAGATGCTGAGAGCGGTTCTCCCTTGCGACTAAGCGCACTCCACCCCTAGTGGTGGAACAGAGGGTGAAGGGCACGAAGAGGCACGAGGTAGCGGCAGGCTGGCAGGTCTGCGTGCAGATGACGTGGAGCTGGAAGCTGAGCAGTACTAGTAGACACTGGAGCCCAACGGGAAGGAAGGGTAGCCAAGTCCAACAGCAGGCCGAGGGTCAAACACAGGTGATCAGTAGCAAGTTCCAGGGATAGTGGGTCACCCACAGGAGCTGCCAGTAAAGTCAGAGAACAGGTAATGGACCCAAAGCAGGAGGCAGGAAGCAAGTCCGTGGACAGGCAGAGGGTCAAACACTGGAGATACACCGCAAGTCCGTAATCAGGCCAGGGGTTTGAGCACAGGAGATAATAGCAAAGTCCGTAGGCAGGCTGGAGGTCAAGCACAGAAGACTGGTAGAATAATCCGTAAGCAGGCCGAGGGTCAAACACTGGAGAGAGGTAGCAGAGGTCCAAAAGGCAAGCCAGGGGTCAGGTGCTGGAAGAGATCGGAGCAGGTCAGGGTCAATCCGGGTCACAACGGTAGTATCAAGGCAGGAAACACAAGCAAGGAACTAGGGAAGCTGAAAGATAAACCAGCAACTTGAACATGGATCCAGGCTGTCTTTTATAAGCAGACAGGAAGTCATGTGGTGTGTGCAGCTGACAGCTTCCACTGTCGAGTTTGCTGCCATCTTGTGTTCAAATAGAAGTATGCTGTGCTTCTTTATAAATGTTTCACTGACACCCTGGACCTGGCCACGAATCTCGACACTTTGCGATTGAGTCGAGAGGCCAATAGGTCCACCTCCGGCAAAAGGAGTTGAAACACCTCCGGATGCAAGGACCATTCCCCCTGGTCCAACATCTGGCAGCTCAGATAGTCCGCCTGCCAGTTGTCTACTCCTGGAATGTAAACAGCCGACAAAGCCAGCACGCTTCTTTCCGCCCATCTCAGGATGTGAGCGACCTCAGACGCCGCAGCTGAGCTCCGAGTTCCCCCCTGATGGTTGACATAAGCCACTGCAGTGGCGTTGTCCGACTGGATCCTGACTGAGCGCCCCTGTAGTCTGTTTCACCAGGAGGAGAGGCACAGTCTGATCGCTAGGAGTTCCAGAACATTGATCCGCAGATGGGACTCGTCTGGGGTCCAGAGCCCTTGGGCTGACAGAACTCCCCAGACTCCGCCCCAGCCCGAAAGACTGGCGTCCGTTGTGATCACAGTCCACTGGACAGGAATGAATGACTTCCGACCGAAGGGCCGGGAATCTCAGCCACCACTTCAGGGATGGCCTGACCAGATGACTCACCTGGACCTGATAATCCAGTGATAATGGAGACTTGTTCCAACAAGATAGAATCTCCTTTTGTAAGACTCAAGTGTGGAATTGGGCGTACGGCACTGCCTCGAAGGAAGCCACCATGAGTCCCAGGACCCTCATGCAAAAACGGAGTGACGACCATTTGCGGGACTTCAGCACCCGTACCGCAGATTGAAGAGTCTGTAATTTGTCCAAGGGTAGAAAGACCATCGCCTCCGAGGAGTCCAGTGACAATCCCAGGTACTCCAGACGCTGAGTCGGAACCCGGACCGACTTCTGAATATTTAGCAGCCACATTTTCCTCTAATTCTGAGCCAGAGTCTGCTCTCAGGAGAAGATCGTCTAGATAGCCCACGATAGCAATGCCTCGCTGTTTCAGCAAAGCTAGAATCGGGGCAAGCACCTTGGTGAAAACCCGCCGTGCTGACGCCAAACCGAAGGGAAGAGCCACAAACTGATAGTGGTCTTCGCCTATCGTGAAGCGCAGAAACTTCTGGTGACCTGCGCAGATTGGGACATGCAAGTAGGCGTCCGTGATGTCCAAGGACACCAGAAAATCCCCCGTGTGGAGCACAGCAATCACCAAGCGAATAAATTCCATGCGGAATTTCCACACCTTCACGAAGGCATTTAGGGCCTTGAGATCCAGAATTGGACGGACTCTGTCCTTCTTTGGGACCACAAACAGATTCGAATAAAAACCCTGAAACCGTCGGGTAGGATCCAACACACGCTTTCATTGTGCTATGAAATGCTGATGACACCGTCGGGGCCCTTACAGGTACCCTGCCTCACCAGGTGGGAACTGGATCTCGACTGCCAATTTTCAGACGACACGAAGCAGCATATACTGCGATTTACCCATAAATCTTCTCTGTGTACCAAGACCCAAGAAACTAATTTCAAACTGCTCATACGCTGGTATAGGACCCCTTCCCTCTTGCATAAAATGTTTCCAGACACCTTTGACCGCTGCTGGAGATGCCAGGGGGAGGAGGGGACCCTCTTACACATCTTCTGGTCCTGCCCACGGCTACGGGGTTATTGGGGGGAGGTGAGACGAGTAACCCAGAAATGCACCGACCGTACTGTACCAGAGACACCGGCTTACTTCCTCTTACATGTAACCGACACACCTGCAAAGGTATATAAGAAATCAGTGGTCCGCCATCTTCTGGACGCAGCTAGGGCCTGTATACCCCTAAACTGGAAATCCCCCTCCCACCGTCCATTGCACAATGGCTAAGAAGAGTCGATGACATCGGCCTCATGGAGGACCTGATCCTATCTAGTCAGCACAGACGCGATGCATACTCTAAAACCTGGCAGTTGTGGAACATTTTTAGATTCTCAGATGAAGGGCAGACCCTCAGAGGGATTGAGTTGCCCACCTGAGTCTTCGCCCGGAACACCTGCTCCCTGGAGGTGTTGCACTATTGCCTCCTGCCCTCAACATGCCGGCGACCCACAGGGGCCTTGAAAAAGATATAGTTTTGTCACCCTTGGCGGGAGACAGGTATCCCCGATCACCTTCCCCCCCCCCCTTCCCTCCTTTGTCTCCCCTTGCCCTCCCTCTCACTCTTTCTTTGCTTCTAGGCTCACTCTCTCTCCTTTTTCTTTTCTATGGGCTCTATCCAACTTTTTTTTTCTCTAGAGGCACTACACCTCTAGTCTCTGTTACTCTTAGATAAATGGGAAAATTGGAATGGGAGCTGTATCCATGGGACCCGGGCATTCTTTCCATCTACGAATCCCTGACGGACATATCTATATAGTCTTCCAATTCTGAGCCACTGTCTGCTCTTAGAAGAAAATCGTCCAGATAGCCCACGATAGCAATGCCTCGCTGTCTCAGCAAAGCTAGGATCGGAGCAAGCACCTTGGTGAACACCCTCGGTGCCGAGGCTAGGCCGAAGGGAAGAGCCACAAATTGATAGTGGACTTCGCCGACCGCAAAGCGCAGAAACTTCTGGTGGCTTGCG
Source organism: Rana muscosa (assembly GCA_029206835.1). Taxonomy (NCBI): domain Eukaryota; kingdom Metazoa; phylum Chordata; class Amphibia; order Anura; family Ranidae; genus Rana; species Rana muscosa. The sequence goes on from CM055124.1 coordinate 240,757,088, forward strand.
CAGATCGGAACATGCAAGTAGGCGTCCTTGATGTCCAAGGATGCCAGAATATCCACTTGATGGAGTGTAGCGATCACCGTGCGAATGGATTCCATGCGGAATTTTTGCACCTTCACAAAGGCATTCAGGGCCTTGAGGTCCAGGATTGGCCGAACCCGTCCTTCTTTGGAACAACAAACAGATTCGAGTAGAACCCCTGAAACCTCTCCTGGGACGGAACCGGCACAATTACTCCGGACCCGATCAAATCCTGTACAGCCCCCAAGAGGGCTGCCCGACGGGCAGGAATGAGAGGGAGATTTGAGGGAAAGAATCTGTCTGGGGGCCAGGAGCGGAACTCTATTCTGTATCCTGAGGTGACCACTTCGCACACCCACTTGTGCCCGCCAGCCGCACTGTTGTCAGTCTGGGATGGCTTACCCGTGGACTGACGGACGAAAAAAACCCCTTTTTTGCTGGAAAGAAAGGACCCGGTTTACGTCGGGCCTCCTTACCCTTGATAGTTTGAGGAAGGAGAGTGCTTTTACCTCCCGTGACATCCTTGATGATGTCATCCAGAGCAGCACCAAAAAGTCTACCACCCTTAAAAGGTAGATCCGTCAGGAGCTTCTTAGAGGCTAGGTCAGCAGACCAGCATTTCAACCAGATGAGACGACGCAATACCACTGCCGAGACAGAGGCCCTGGATATTAAAGGGGCCGCGTCCAACGTGGCGTCGCACACATATATCAGACCCTGCACCATCTGGTGGGCCAGAGCAATAGTGTCTGGAGGAAGGTTATACTCCTGCACAGTTTGGTGCAAAATTTTTGCCCATTCCGTGAGTGTCTGAGACACAAGGGTCGCCGCTACTACGGGCCGTAGGGCGGATCCCAACAAGGCGAACATGGCTCTACTCACCACTTCTGACCTCCTGTCAGTGGGGTCCTTAAACGCAGGAGTCCCCTCCATCGGGAGAGTGGTGGCCTTGTTTAAACGGGCGACTGGAGGGTCGACCTCCGGGGGAGAAGCCCACTTTTTAAGCAGGGCGTCTTCAAAGGGGTATCTAATAGACAAACGCCGCGGGACCATGAAAGTCTTCTGTGGCTTTTCCCAGACCTGGTCAATGAGCTGGTCAAAGAAAGGTACATATGGAAAAACCTTTTTAGAAGGCTTGGTCTTAAAAGAACCAAAGGAGACTGTATCCGCCTGAGGTTCTGCAGTCGCAGCATTTAGCTTGAGAGTGTCCCTCACAGCATCAATGAGTTCACTAACAAGCGCCCTGTCATTTAATGACTCAGAACTGGAGTCTTCCTCACAAGGAATGTCCTGTTCAAAACCATCCAAATATTCAGAGCTAGGGTCCTGAGCAGCAATAGCTAGGCCCATATCTGAATCAGAGCACTCCCCTTGTGGAGATAAAGTGGGGAGAGGGCGCTTTTTTGCTCCCTTGTGCTCACACACAGCTTCCATCCTGGTCAGAAATGATTCCAGGACTGCCGACAACTGGTCCATAGGGACCGCAGGTGCTGGAGCACTGGCTGCTGCCTCTGGCATGTGAGGGGAAGCTGGTGACTCTGACTCCATAATGTCCCTCTCTGAGACCACCCACAGGCTGTGCTGACTGAAGTAGGGGAATGCCCAGGGAACCCACCAACCTGACCAGGACCGCTCGGTTACGCTGCCCTGTCTCACTGCGCCGCGCTGCTCAGCGTGAGTGAGCTGAGAGGAGAGAGTGTGAGGAGATTCGCGCCGTTCCCAGCGGCGCTAGAGGCCAAACTAGTGCTAGAAAAACGTGCGGTTACAAGAAAATGGCCGCCGCAATGTGCTCCAGCGGACCACGGCAAGATGGCCGCCAATGTAAAATCAGCACACACAAACATGGCGCCGAATGGCGCCCAGGCCCCTCACATCCAAAAACAAAACAGCCCCAGCGAATGCAGAGCAGCATGAGCCCCCACCTCCAGGACAGTATGGCCCCCAGGAACCCCACACAGTACAGCGCCAGCACTAGTGAACAGAGAGTGACATTAAAAAACACAGGGGGAGACAGGGAAATCCCCCACACAAGAAACTCACAGCATGTACTCACCTGCAGCCAGGAGAGACTACTTACCCGTCCCCTGAGGGACCCACTGGTGTGTTTCTGACAGAACTATCACAGTGCGGTACTGAGTAGCTGTCGGCCCGGTCCACCGCAAAAGATACAGCCAGACTGTTCTATCTTGAGAGGACCACGGAGCTGGAAGCCCACCGGCCACCCCTGGAGTCGTGGGGCATGTCGTGAACTGAGTCTCACGCACACAAGGCGAGGATCAGCACGCTCGATGGTCGGACAGGGAAGACTACGAGGATATCTTGTACCCAACCTGTTGCCCAGCCGACAGCTGATAGAAGATCTCAAAAGAATAAAATAGGAAAAAATTCCAAAAGGAATAAAAAATAGGTCAGGAGACTGGCTCCTGAGAGAGCCACGTCTTCTCCTTCTGCTAGGCAGAAAAAAACTGAGGTCTGCTGACTGCAGTGGGAGGGTTATGTCCGGAGGGACCGCCCCCCTGGGCGGGGCTGTTCAGCTCTGGCTGTTTAGAATGTATGTATAACATCTCACATTCTGCCTAGTTCTTCTCCTGCAAGCAGGGACATAACCCACGTGTAAAGGTGTATAAGACACGCTGTGTCAGTCCATGGATGACAAGAGAAAATAATTTTTTATCACGTTGTCCTCTGGAGGCTACGATTTCCTCTTGTTCTGAAAGCCAGAAAACCCAATTATCGACTCTGAGGGATAAAATTCCAATAAAAGTTAGGGATAAACATTCCATTTTTTGCAATTTACAAAAAACAATTCCAGTAACAAGACATTAGCATATGAAACACAAATATACATTACATTACTTTACATTACATAAACCGTGCACTTCTTTTAAAATACCAAAAATTGTTGAGCTCAACTTTTAATTAATATGTATTACATGATACACATTAATACCACGTGGTTTGTGTTTTATGGTATACCAGTAATCCCCCAAAAAAAATATTTTTATTTACCATGGTGAGAAAAAAAATTAGCAAACTTTTTAACAGTACCATTTATCAACCAATCATAATACTTCACCACAAAATCCCTTGCTGAATCGTCTTCTGTAACACAAACACAGTTTAGTAAAAGCACTTTCACAAAAAACTATTACAGCCTGGCTCAGGTCATTTGCATGTCAATACAATTCGTTTTACATTCTCACAGATCTGGTTGGAAAGAAAGGGGGGTCATTTCGGGCTGTCAGCAGCTGAGAACATAATGTCACAGATCCACACTACACCTCTTGCATAGTCTCCACACACACATATTCACACACTTGGTCAAAGATGACCTCTAGACATCACACAAATCAGAATCTTTTCTATCATAACCTGTACTTCTTAAACCCATAACATCTGTTTGGTCAGGTTCCTCCTTGTCCCCCTGTTTATCATTATTCTACCATCCATGCACAATAAGCATCTCTTTCCCAAGCATTTGGCTTGACCGTACCATTTTTTTTTCAAAATACAATTTCCCAGTCCACCATTCCCAACATTGCATATTTCCCAACTCAAGGCCCCTGTATCAATCCTTTCTTCCTTCAGGGTCAAGTGGTAAGGTTCCCCACGGTTAGACTCCCTCTTTGAAGCGATTTTATTACCCATCCTTTACGGACGAAAGACCTTGAACTGATCCCGCAAACCTCTTATAGGTTGCTTTTTCCCAGAGTTAGCTACTCTCTGACCAATGATTGGGTTCGACAGGTACCGCCCCTGTCGCCGTTGCGAACCTTTTTTCACTACTCTGCCAGCCCAGAACAACCACTGCTCTGACTATAGTCCTTCAAAAAATAAGCCTGGAAATCTTCCCAACTAAATAGTTTAATCTCCCTGTGGACTTCTCCAAAGTATTCAAAAAAATAAAAATGACTGTATCACAGGGCTTCCCAAGCGTTAAGCTTGATTAGACCCTATGATTGCTTGTAGTGCAGGAGGCAGTTTTGTTTGCTAACCTGGAACTTCCCATCTCAAACTCTAAACGCCTCTCAAGATGGCCGACAAGCCAAGCCACAACAAAATGGTGGATGACCACCGCACATCTCATGGACCATGACAAAATGGTGGATGATGCCCAATTTTCCCCGCCAAAACCAGCATGGCACATACCACATGGGTTCCCACACACACAGGAAAACAAAAAATAGTCTCCATCAGATTGCAACACCGAAAAAAAACGCACTACTCCATTCGCACCAAACATCAAAATCTGCCCCAAAAGATTACAATCCCCCCGTTAGTAGTTTACACAGAAAGATAGATTTGCATACATCCAGCTAATTCAGTGTGATTTAGTCTCCGTTTCCACTGATGCAATTCGCCATGCGACCTTGGACACAAAGTCGCATTACAAATCGCTTACCATTGATTTCAATAGCACCCGTTCCAATCTATGTGACTCAAAGCTGCAGTGACTCTATCAAAATCGCATTCAACACCACACCACAGTCGCACTAAAGCTGCATTTCAACGTCACATGACATTGGAGTTGCGCCAGTGGAAACGCAGCCCTATACGCACAGGTTTGTTTCAATCCCAAAGATTGGCCTAATCTTATTCAAAGGGTCAACTGAAACTGATTCCAAACAGAGCCCTTATCATTCATACCGACACCCTGCTGCAATTTCATTCTATATACATACATTATTCAAAAATCAGTCTCATCAAAATATTTGCCTAGACAAAAAGGTAAAAAGTTAAGTTCTGAGAAGTTTTTGTTAGGTATTCAGACAGGTTAAAAAGACATAAGAAAACGCTTAGCATTTCTGGCGTTAGGACCACCTCTGTCTACCATACAAGAAATAATATTCACCCAACTTTAAACTTCCTCACACAGGGCACCATCTGTTACGGAAATATACGTCTCGCTTAAATGCTTAAAATAAGTGATTAAAAACCTTTTGTCTATATAAAATGAAATCAAACGATAGCGGTGGGAAAAGAGAAAACAATGACATTTATTTATACAGAAACGATACCACCTAATAGCAAGGTGATACCAATGTTACACGATACATAATAGGAATATTGAAAAAAAGGGGGGGAACTCCCGCGCTGCCCTAACGTGAAATAAATATGTGACTGGAAAAGGGATGGGAGGGGGGGGGAGGGGGGAAGGGGCACTGCTGCTGAACACCTGTGAATCCAATTCGGGGAAACTAAAAGCAATATAAAACGGTGATGGTGTTAAGCGCTGTGTTTAAACAAAGAAAGGAAGGGAAAATGAGAATGGTGTGACTGATAACACACTCAATCAAAAAACATACATATATATATATATATATATATATATATATATATATATATATATATAGATAGATATATATATAGTATGACCTTAGTACAAATAAATTGGCTAGGTAGGTAAAAAGGACCCCAATCTTCTACTATCCACATCCATACATCCTAGCCAATTGGGATATAAAAATATATATTGAAAACGGTGAATCGTCCAAAAAAGTGTACTAATACATAGAACAGTCCACAAAAAAATCACAATGCAATTGTAAAAATAAATATCAACGGAAATATGTGTGTAAAAATCCAAAAAAGTCCAGTTGACACCATACAGTTTCAAAGTAAATATACAGTGATTCCCATCACCAAAGTGAACCAGTACATAACCTAAAAAAGTGGCATACACATCAGTGTGGTGTTCCAAATACTGATCTCTATTCAGTGCTCCACCTCTGTGCCTGCAAGCAGCTTACCTTGTTGCAAATAAAGCTTAGCATGGACAGGTCACAGGGCGTTGAAAGGCAGAGGTTATGGCAGTGCTAATCTTCCTATGGTTATAATCCTCTCAGGCGTCATACATAGATGCAGGAAAAAGAAAAACCGATGTAGTGTAGTTCCGCTACTGTCTCAAGTCACAGACAGACGCCAAATAAACACTCACTTGAAGGAGAGACAATATGGGACCCTCTCCACGAGCTCAGAACTCATCGTCCCTCAAAGTGTCAGTGGCTCTGTGTGGCTCTCCAAACAGCAGGGGATCTCGGTAGATCGTAGCAATTAATGCAATAAAAAAGATATGGCAGACATCGCATAATCCCGTAAAAACAATTAATTTATTAGCAAAATATAAAGTACAACACTCACATAGTATGTGGAGAAAGTAGGCAGAGTATCCTACGAGTGCCTCACTCGTCTGCCTGCTCTAATCCTGGTGTGTCAGCGAATCTTCTCTCCCTACGCGTATCGTCACGTGTCACGTGACTTCATCAGGGGATCAGGCCACACAGAGCCACTGACACTTTGAGGGACGACGAGTTCTGAGCTCGTGGAGAGCAAGCAGCTTTATTTGCAACAAGGTAAGCTGCTTGCAGGCACAGAGGTGGAGCACTGAATAGAGATCAGTATTTGGAACACCACACTGATGTGTATGCCACTTTTTTAGGTTATGTACTGGTTCACTTTGGTGATGGGAATCACTGTATATTTACTTTGAAACTGTATGGTGTCAACTGGACTTTTTTGGATTTTTACACACATATTTCCGTTGATATTTATTTTTACAATTGCATTGTGATTTTTTTGTGGACTGTTCTATGTATTAGTACACTTTTTTGGACGATTCACCGTTTTCAATATATATTTTTATATCCCAATTGGCTAGGATGTATGGATGTGGATAGTAGAAGATTGGGGTCCTTTTTACCTACCTAGCCAATTTATTTGTACTAAGGTCATACTATATATATATATATATATATGTATGTTTTTTGATTGAGTGTGTTATCAGTCACACCATTCTCATTTTCCCTTCCTTTCTTTGTTTAAACACAGCGCTTAACACCATCACCGTTTATAATAGGAATATTGCTATGACAAACATACCAATGTTACATGATAATAGGAACAAGAGAGCAAACGAGAAGTAAGATTAATCTTCTTAAAAATGGGAGAGAGAGAGAGAGAGACCGGGAGAGAGAGGGAGAGAGACCGGGAGAGACAGAGAGAGAGGGAGAGAGAGAGGGAGAGAGAGAGGGAGAGAGAGAGGGAGGAAGAGAGAGAGGGAGAGAGAGACAGAGAGAGCTTACTACGTCACCATGTCGTCTGCGTCAAGACATCATTCGCAAGCCCTTATTATGGCTCTGGCTGACTAATATATACCCCCTCTATGCCTACTCCCCCATCACCCAGTATGCAAAATCCGGTGGTCTCATTGGTTCAAAGCTGACCACCTGATTGGTTGAAATCTCAAGTCTCTTTACCTAGCCTGTTCAGATCTGCCTTCAGAACTACGGTGTGTGCCTTTGATGTACAGTTTAACCACTTCCCACATTAGCATGCTAAGGGCCCCTGCTGTGATGGGGCCTTGATGTCTGTACTGGCCCTTTCAAGACAAAAGGATAATCTCTAAGTATCACCTGAAACCTATTTGTGTTCCCAACCAACAGGAGATGATACGTCCTTTGTTTACAGTATGGGGGGAGCTCTCTCTCAAAGAAAATATATTTCAGTAAACTCAAACAGATTTTACCCGTCCCCCTATATATATATATACATACATACATACACATGCAGCGTCCTGTTCCCAATGATTGGGCGCTATTAAACCAGCAGCTCCTACGAGGGTAGTGCTTCATAAATATATATATACATGTGTCCGTTGGGGGGCATGGTGGTTTATTTAGAGTACAGGATATGAAAAAGAATTAGAATCAAAATATCCACCACAGGGGGAGTCCTTACAGCCGTGATTTGCTAGTATCCAATCACCTGAATGTAGCTGCATATAACCTTCAGTTCATGTGTGTGTAAAGGCAGGCATCCCAATACTTTTGACAATATAGTGTATGTGACTCATTTTGGAGCCGGAAGGGTTAAACAACTGTGTACATTACATGCAACTTTGAAATTTGACCACTAGAGGTCATCAGAAGTTATTTGTATCATACCATTAGTCCCATAAATGTGTTCCAAAGATCTGCTGTAAGTTTGTAACTTATTTTAGGTGTTTCTATGTGGATAGGGTAAAAATGTTGATATGAATTTATGTTTAAAGTAACTTGTATTTAAACTTTTGATACTTATGAATGAGCCCTACTGGCTTCCAATTGTAAACAGTTACTGGGAGCTGTCATCAATAGCTTAGTCACAGCGCAGGGGGTGAGTGAGCCGCCAGCATAGAACTGTGCTAGCTGTTTGCATATATTTGTTAGCATGGCGTAAAAACCCACTACCCTGCTGCCACATGTATGGGTATGGCCTTCGCGACAGATTAAGCATTCCAAAACTCTTCAGTGATCAACCACACAATACCTAAGTAGACATGTGTAACATGAAAACCCCAGAAAGAATAACATAATTTATTGCCCAGAAGTAATATAAACTGTTTATTAATTTTTATTTCCAAAAAACACCACACAAAACATACTTTTGTTTAATAATAAATGAACTGAAATATCATTTGACAAGAACAATATTATCCTACTTTTGTATGTAGTTTTTTATATTATGATCAAGCATAAATACTACATACGTACACATTTCATCTAGTTTATAGTTTGCATTTGTAAAGTATCTGCAATCATAGTTAGTCGGCTCTTCAGGCTTTCCCTCTTCTGTTTTAAAACCGTTTCCACAGATTTGAATTCTTTAAGAATTTCATCAAATTCTTCCACAAAGAGTACGTCCAGCGCAGACTGCTCACTTCATAAAAACAGAATAAAGCATCTCTTTAAATTGTGCAAACAAAGCAATGTTTGGTAAATTATATTTGCACGACATCCCTCCAGATGTTACCCGGGCCGCATGCTTAACCCTCTTGGGTCGCTGCAGCTGTGGGTTGGACACCCCTGTCTTAGAGCTTGTGCTGAGGACATTGTTGGACATCATTCTAAGATCATTCAGAGTTAAATGACAGGGGCATTGATCTGCAATTGACCTCCTTCTGACCTGCATTTGACTTGCCTCGAGCCAATTTAGCATTCTAACAGGCTTGTGTGGGAATGTAAATCCCAGTTGAAGAAAACAAAAAGGAGGCTGACACAAGCCCTGAGGCAGGTGTGAGAGTGCTTATTTGGTTTAGCATTTAATAGCTTTCATAGATGATATTAAATGTAACCACTATGCTAAAAGAGTGTTAAAGAATTATCATTGAATTTGTTTTTATATTACGGTATTTAGTTCCTGATGGGATAAAGTACATGTAGTACTTTGTCACATCTTTCTAGTTGTCCTAACACTAAGGGGTCATGCACGCAGCAGCTAAAAAAAAAAAAAAAAAAAAAAAAGAAGAAGAGCTGTATTTACAGTCACTTGAGAATTTATTAAATATGGGGTAAGAGAAGGGAAGCGCCACCTAAGTGTAGAGGTTAAAATAGGATTTTTTTGAACTCACCGTAAAATACTTTTCTCTGACGTCCATGGACTGACACAGCAACTTCAATCTTGACAAAGTGGGTTATGTTCCTGCTCATAGGAGAAGACTAGGCAGAATGTTAGATGTTTTAACATACATTCCAAAACCAGAGCTGAACAGCCCCGCCCAGGGGGCAGTCCCTCTGGACATAACCCTCCTACCTGCAGCCAGCAGCCTCAGTTCGTAGTAAAGCAGTACAAACTAAAAGAAAGGAGGGGTGGGTGCTGTGTCAGTCCATGGACATCAGAGAAAAGGATTTTAATGTGAGTACAAAAAAATCCTATTTTCTCTTTCCGTCCATGGACTGACACAGCATCTTCAATCTTGACAAAGTGGGACGTCCCAAAGTAGTGTCAAAGAACGACGCGTGGGAACAGTATCAAGGAAAAACCAAACTTCACCCCAAACAAGCAGAGCTCCTCAACGGAGGAGTTGCAACATTAAACAGCCGCCTGCAAAAACCTTGCGGCCGAAGGAAGCATCAGAAGATGCAGCCACATGAACCTTATAGAACTTTGAAAAGGTATGTGCGGACGACCAGGTCGCCGCCTTGCACACTTGTGCAACAGACGCTTGATGTCGGAAAGCCCAGGAAGCACCAATTGCCCTGGTTGAATGCGCCATAACCGGAAAGGAAGGCGCCTGCCCCTTAAAGGGCATAGGCCTGTATGACTGGGGCGGAGCAATCACCTCTGACGTCACCACGCTCCAGCTCAGTGGCCTGAGCCGCGGCTGGCTGTCTCATCTCACCGCTGATTTTTGAATACGTTTGTTTTGAGACTCTGGATGTCAGCCTTTGTAATTTTAATAAAAGGATTTTTTTCACTATACTGCACCATTAGTCTCCCCTTATCTCTTTTTTGATACCCACACCCATCATTGGGAACCGATCCTGACTGCAAGGAAACTGTGCCCCTGAACGGTCTAAGGGAGAGAGCGGACCTGCTGCCGGACGGATGCCGAGATACCGTGGAGTCCTATGATGTGCTGAGCCTGTATGATCTCTGTAATAGAGATCCACCGGAGTCGGTAAGCCCCCACTCTTTCCATTTTGTCTCATCTGGCTGAAAAACTTTGGAGGAAGATATCAACTTTTCCCTGCAATCATCTCTTCTCTTATGTAGTTTTGAATGCAGCGAGTCACCTCACAGCCTGTTTGTGTTTATTAGGACACTATTTGACATTTTTTCACTTGGGACTTTTTTTTGTATTAATTGTATCTCAGTTTGCACTTTGTTTTTTTGCACACATTTTTTGGTAGCGCATTTTTTATTATTTTTGAACATTTTTGTATAGCTGTATATTCCAGCTATTTTTTTAGATGCAGCACCTATCATTTATATTTGAGAAATTTATTTTTCTAGTATAGCCCTTTCTTATAAGGATTATATTCCTTTCAAACATTTTCTGTATAAGTCATTTATTGCACTAGTGGTTTTTTAGTGAACCTTTGTCTTTTTGCAGCACAGGTGATGCGCTTTACTGTATGACGGTCTGCCTGATCCACCGAGAAATGGTGGCAGATGAAACCGCTTAGCCCTGTTTTGGACCAGACACAAACAGCGAGTCAGACTTCCGAATCAAAGCCGTAGCAGACAGGTACACCCGCAGGGCACGTACCACGTCTAACGCGTGGAGCGCAAACTCTCTGGAATGCGACGGACGAGGACATAAGGATGGAAGCACAATGTCCTCATTAAAGGGGAGTTCCACCCTTTTTTTATGTTTATTAAAAGTCAGCAGCTACAAAAAGTGTAGCTGCTGGCTTTTAATAAACATACACTTACCTGCTCCACTGTCCAGCGACGCGCCGCCTGGAGCTCCGCTCCTCTCCCCCTTCCTCCGCCGGCGCGTCCATTCACAGTATGGGCACCCGGCCGTGACAGCTTTCGGCTTCACGGCCGGGCACTCACTGCGCATGCGCGAACGGCGCAGCGCTCTGTGAGTGGACAGGCGATCGCCTGGGACCTGTCACGTCCCAGGTGATCGCCTACAGGGAGGAGCCGCCACAAGGCGATATGACGTATCGCCTAGGCGGCTCCAGGACGGAAGGAGGAAGTGGGACAGGAAGTCCCACTCCTACTGAAGCCCCCACTCCCCCCCCCAAAAAAAATTACATGCCAAATGTGGCATGTAAGGGGGTGAGGAGTGGAATAAAAAAAAGAAAAAAAATTGGGTGGAACTCCACTTTAAGATGGAAGGCCGAGACCACCTTCGGGAGAAAAGAAGGCTGCGGGCGTAGCACCGCCTTATCTTTATGGATAACCAAGTATGGCGGTTTGCAAGACAAGGACGCCAATTCGGAAACCCTTCTGACAGAAGTAATGGCTACCAGAAAAGCCACCTTCTGAGATAAGGTCAAGAGAAGAATCTCTCTGATGTTTTCAAAAGGAGGTTCCTGAAGAACCGAGAGCACCAAATTCAAATCCCAAGGAGGAAGAGGTGGCTTAACAGGGGGGAGCACATGTCGGACCCCTTGTATAAAAGTACTAATCAAAGAATGGCCCGCTAGCGGCCTCTGAAAGAAAAATAACCAAAGCTGAAATCTGACCCTTAATGGTGCGTAAGGCAAGCTTTTGGGTCACAGCACGCTGTAAGAACAGCAAGATTCTGGGAACGGAATACGTCCGTGGATGCCAATCCAGCTCCTTGCACATAGCGATGTAGGCCCTCTAGGTACGGTGGTATATCTTCCTGAATGAAGATTTCTGTGCCCTCAGCGTGGTCGAAATGACCGAATCCGAGAGAGCCCGGTCTCTCAGCACCTGGCTTTCCATAGCCATGCCGTTAAAGCCAGTGACTGTAAAGCAGGATGAAGTATGGGACCTTGAGACAGAAGTTCCTCCCGTATCGGCAGTCGCCATGGAACGTCCGCCACTAGGAACACAAGATCGGCATACCAGGGACGCCAAGGCCAATCTGGAGCAATGACGATCACCAGAATCCCTTCGGCCTCCACCCTGCGAAGCAATCGAGGAAGCAGCTTCAGTGGAGGATAGGCATAAATCAGCCGATACTGACCCCACAGGGCCACCAACGCGTCTGACGCGTCTGCTCAGGGATCCCTGTGTCACGAGGGTACTCACCGAGGCCGAGATGCTGAGAGCGGTTCTCCCTTGCGACTAAGCGCACTCCACCCCTGGTGGTGGAACAGAGGGTGAAGGGCACGAAGAGGCACGAGGTACCGGCAGGCTGGCAGGTCTGCGTGCGGATGACGTGGAGCTGGAAGCTGAGCAGTACTAGTAGACACTGGAGCCCAACGGGAAGGAAGGGTAGCCAAGTCCAACAGCAGGCCGAGGGTCAAACACAGGTGATCAGTAGCAAGTTCCAGGGATAGTGGGTCACCCACAGGAGCTGCCAGTAAAGTCCGAGAACAGGTAATGGACCCAAAGCAGGAAGCAAGTCTGTAGACAGGCAGAGGGTCAAACACCGGAGATACACCGCAAGTCCGTAATTAGGCCAGGGGTTTGAGCACAGGAGATAATAGCAAAGTCCGTAGGCAGGCTGGAGGTCAAGCACAGAAGACTGGTAGAATAATCCGTAAGCAGGCCGAGGGTCAAACACTGGAGAGAGGTAGCAGAGGTCCAAAAGGCAAGCCAGGGGTCAGGTGCTGGAAGAGATCGGAGCAGGTCAGGGTCAATCCGGGTCACAACGGTAGTATCAAGGCAGGAAACACAAGCAAGGAACTAGGGAAGCTGAAAGATAAACCAGCAACTTGAACATGGATCCAGGCTGTCTTTTATAAGCAGACAGGAAGTCATGTGGTGTGTGCAGCTGACAACTTCCACTGTCGAGTTTGCTGCCATCTTGTGTTCAAATAGAAGTATGCTGTGCTTCTTTATAAATGTTTCACTGACAGTGCCCCCCCCCCGAGGAGCGGCCTCAGGACGCCCAAACTGGACATTAATTCTGGGTGTTCCAGCTGAAAAGTTCGGATCAAGCGAGGGGCGTGTATGTTCCTTGAGGGTTCCCAAGAATTATTTTCAGGCGGGTACCCCTTCCACTTAATTAGGTATTGAAGTTGCCTACCCCTCTTCCTACAGTTTATTATAGCTTCCACCTCAAATTCGTTCTCTCCATCAATCTCGACTGGAGGAGGAGGAGGTGGTTCTCTTCCCAAAAAAGGACTAGGGACCACTGGTTTTAGCAGGGAGGCATGAAACACGGGATGTATCCTGTAAGAATCAGGAAGGGTCAACTCAAAAGCCACAGGATTTACGATTCTTTTGATCTTGAAAGGGCCGATGAACTTTGGTCCTAATTTTCTTGACGGGCAAGGGAGTCTAAGGTTGATGGCGGATAGCCAAACCTCATCTCCTACTTTGAAAGCCGGGTTAGCTTTTCTTCCTCGTTCAAAATGTTTTTTATAACTATCCTGAACCTTTTGCATGGTTTCCTGGATCCTTTGGAAGTTGGATTGAATAGAAGTTATCCGATCTTGTACTGCAGGTACTGAGATTTCCGGGATGGTTTTAGGGAGGAAGGAAGGATGAAAACCACAGTTGGACCAAAAAAGGAGTCTGGTTGGTGGCTGAGTGTATGGAATTATTGTAGGCAAATTCCGCATAAGGTAATAAAGAAGACCAATCGTCCTGGGAGCAAGAACAAAAACAACGAAGATATTGTTCTAGAGTTTGGTTTGTTCTCTCTGTTTGGCCATTACTCTGGGGGTGGTAAGCTGAAGAGAGACAAACCTTGATTTCTAATGACTTACAGAGTTCCTTCCAAAATTTTGAGGTGAATTGTGCGCCTCTGTCGGAGACAATATTATCAGGTACCCCGTGGAGTCTCACCACTTCCTTAATGAATGTGTTGGCAGTGTCTAAGGCAGAGGGGGTACCAATCATAGGTAGAAAATGCGCCATCTTTGAGAGGCGGTCAACAATGACAAAAATGGTGGTAAAGCCTTCAGAGGGGGGCAGGTCCACGATAAAGTCCATAGAGACCTCCTTCCATGGTCTTTCCGGGATAGGTAAAGGTCTCAGTAGGCCCCAGGATTTGGCCCTTGCCCCCTTGTTCCGCTGGCAAGAAATACATGAAGAAACATAGCTCTCACAGTCTCGTCTCCAACCTGGCCACCAAAAAGAGCGAGAGACTCCGAAGTGACCTGCAAGCTTGTGATCGTGAAATGTCTTTAAGATCAAGGATCTTACTTCCAGGGGGACACAAATTTTATTTTGAGCCCAGAACAGATTGCCCCGTTTCTCTAGAGAAGATATCTCTGGGTCGGTACAGTGGCTAGAGGCCTGTTCAATGGCAGTTCTTAGATCGGGCTGAGCAAGGAGAAGAAAATTTTGTGGAGAAAGGATGGTGTCAGGTTCAGTTGTTTGAGGAAATTCGGGGAACATCCGGGAGAGTGCGTCCGCTTTACCATTCTTGGAACCGGGTCGGAAGGTGATATGAAAATTAAACCTGGAGAAAAAGAGCGCCCATCGGGCTTGCCGTGGTCTGAGGCGTTTGGCAGTCCGGAGGTACTCCAGGTTTTTATGGTCTGAAAATCATGATAGCGTGGGACGCACCCTCCAGAAGATATCTCCATTCCTCCAAGGCAAATTTAATGGCTAGCAATTCCCGGTCACCGACGTCGTAATTTCTTTCGGAGGAACTTAGCTTCCGGGATGCAAAAGCCACTGGGTGAAGGAGAGCCTTGGGACCCTGTCTTTGGGACAAAATAGCTCCTGTAGCAGTCTCTGAGGCGTCAAATTCCAGCACAAAGGGCAAAGCCGGGTCAGGATGCTGTAAAATTGGTGCCGAGGTGAAGCGGAGTTTTAACTTGTCGAAGGCTTCCTGGGTTTCCTGGGACCATTGAAAGCGATTTTGCTGACAAGTCAACTGGGTGATGGGAGAGATGATGGATGAAAATCCCTTAATGAACATCCGATAGAAGTTGGCGAAGCCTATGAACCTCTGCACCCCTTTTTTATCAGTAGGAGCCGGCCACTCCTGGATAGCTTTAACTTTCTGTGGGTCCATAGCAACCCCTTCGGTGGAAATAATGAACCCCAGGAACTGGACAACAGTTTTCTCAAACTCACATTTCTCAGCTTTAAGGTAAAGTCCGTGGTTTCTGAGAATTGTGAGAACCTTTTTTACGTGAGTTTGGTGAAGTTCAATGGTGGCAGAAAAAATAAGGATATCATCAAAGTAGACAATTACTAAGTTGTCGAGATATTCACGAAAGGCATCGTTCACCAGATGTTGAAAGGTTGCCGGGGCATTGCATAGCCCAAACGGCATCACCAAGTATTCAAAGTGACCGAATCTGGACCTGAAGGCGGTCTTCCACTCATCACCAGCACGAATCCGGATAAGATTGTAGGCACCCCGTAAGTCTAATTTGGAGAAGATGCGGGCGGTACGAAACCGCTGAAACAGTTCTGGGATAAGTGGGAGCGGGGTACCGGTTCTTTATAGTTTTTTTATTGAGCTCCCTGTAGTCTATGCAAGGTCTTAGGGAGCCGTCTTTCTTTTCGACGAAGAAGACACCGGCTCCAGCCGGTGAAGAGGACGGACGGATGAAGCCTTTTTCAAGATTCTCGTCTATGTATACCCAAAGAGCTTCCAACTCGGTCTCGGACAATGGAAATATGCGACCGAAAGGGATTTCTGAGCCAGGTAGGAGGTCAATGGGACAGTCGTAAGACCGATGAGGTGGCAAACAATCTGCTTTCTTTTTATCAAAAACGTCTTTGAACTCGAGGTAAACGGGAGGGACGTGCTGGAGATGGTCAGGTACTGCTTGAACAGTTAGGCATGAGGCAGGAGCTGGAACAAAACAATGCTGGGAGCAGTAGGCAGAGGAGAAGGAAATCTCTTTATTAAGCCAGCTAATTTGAGGATCATGGGCTTGTAACCATGGAAGTCCCAAGATGACAGGGAACATGGGGGAGCAGATAATATCAAAACATAAGTGCTCCTGGTGGCCTGAGTCCGTGACAGTGAGAATGGGAACAGTTTCTTGTGTAACAGGTCCTGAGCAGGGTAAGGACCCATCAGCTAAGCGAACCAGGAGATTCTGTCTCCTGTTGAGGAGAGGAACATGTAGTCTCTGAGCCAATGATGCATCAAGGAAGCAGCTGCAGGCGCCCGAATCGACTATGGCCAGTAGCCGAATTACCTCTCCCGCTACCCGTAGAGAGACAGGAAGGGTGACATGAGTTTGAGTAGGACCAGCAACTTGATAGTTCATAGCATAATGGTTGCGTGACTTACTGGGTCTCACGGGGCAGTTACGTAAGTAATGTCCTGCTTCGCCACAATACAGGCACAGGTTGGCTTGGCGTCTCCGCTGTCTCTCATCCGGGGTGAGTGGAGCTCGGACCAAACCTAGCTGCATGGGTTCACTCTCAGGAGCAGAAACAACAGGAGGAGTCGGGAACGGAGGCTGGACTGGAGACGCTCGGAGCGCCGCTCCCGCATGCGTCTGTCCAATTTAATGGTCAATTGAATTAAAGCTTCCAAAGTAGTAGGGGTCTCAACCCGGGCCAGTTCATCTTTAAGGGCTTCGGAAAGACCCTGGCGGTACTGATATTTGAGGGCAGCCTCGTTCCATCCTGTATCAGCCGACCATTTACGGAAATCAACCGTATAGTCCTCCACTGGTCTCTTTCCTTGGGTCAGGGCATGAAAGACGGACTCTGCCGTGGCTGTACGCTGAGGGTCATCATACAGTTGAGCCATGGATTCAAAGAAAGTGTCTATTGAGTTCAATATGGGGCTTCTCTGCTCCATGTGACCATGGGCCCAGGCTTGTGGTTCCTCAGATAATAAGGAGATAATGAACCCCACCTTGACAACTTCAGAAGAAAAAGTCCTGGGTTGGAGGACCAGGTATAGGGAGCAGGGGTTCTTGAAAGCTCTGAATTTCTTTCGGTTGCCCGAAAATCGCTCAGGAATAGGAACCCGTGGTTCAGGAACGGCCATAATGACAGCAGGGTTGGACTGAACTTGAGAATAGGAGGTCCCAGGAGAAACTGCTGAAGCTGTGGTGGCTGAAGCGGGCGACCTGGATAGGTGCTGAAGACGTCCATCCATCTGGACATAACCCTCCTGCAACTTCTGGACTGCCTGCGTGATGGCTGTGACCTGCTGGCACAAGGCCTCAAGAGGAGAACACGCTCTGTCGGCCTCGGACATTTTGGCTGGTTTATACTGTCACGAGGGTACTCACCGAGGCCGAGATGCTGAGAGCGGTTCTCCCTTGCGACTAAGCGCACTCCACCCCTGGTGGTGGAACAGAGGGTGAAGGGCACGAAGAGGCACGAGGTACCGGCAGGCTGGCAGGTCTGCGTGCAGATGACGTGGAGCTGGAAGCTGAGCAGTACTAGTAGACACTGGAGCCCAACGGGAAGGAAGGGTAGCCAAGTCCAACAGCAGGCCGAGGGTCAAACACAGGTGATCAGTAGCAAGTTCCAGGGATAGTGGGTCACCCACAGGAGCTGCCAGTAAAGGCAGAGAACAGGTAATGGACCCAAAGCAGGAGGCAGGAAGCAAGTCCGTGGACAGGCAGAGGGTCAAACACTGGAGATACACCGCAAGTCCGTAATCAGGCCAGGGGTTTGAGCACAGGAGATAATAGCAAAGTCCGTAGGCAGGCTGGAGGTCAAGCACAGAAGACTGGTAGAATAATCTGTAAGCAGGCCGAGGGTCAAACACTGGAGAGAGGTAGCAGAGGTCCAAAAGGCAAGCCAGGGGTCAGGTGCTGGAAGAGATCGGAGCAGGTCAGGGTCAATCCGGGTCACAACGGTAGTATCAAGGCAGGAAACACAAGCAAGGAACTAGGGAAGCTGAAAGATAAACCAGCAACTTGAACATGGATCCAGGCTGTCTTTTATAGGCAGACAGGAAGTCATGTGGTGTGTGCAGCTGACAGCTTCCACTGTCGAGTTTGCTGCCATCTTGTGTTCAAATAGAAGTATGCTGTGCTTCTTTATAAATGTTTCACTGACACCCTGGACCTGGCCACGAATCTCGACACTTTGCGATTGAGTCGAGAGGCCAATAGGTCCACCTCCGGCAAAAGGAGTTGAAACACCTCCGGATGCAAGGACCATTCCCCCTGGTCCAACATCTGGCAGCTCAGATAGTCCGCCTGCCAGTTGTCTACTCCTGGAATGTAAACAGCCGACAAAGCCAGCACGCTTCTTTCCGCCCATCTCAGGATGTGAGCGACCTCAGACGCCGCAGCTGAGCTCCGAGTTCCCCCCTGATGGTTGACATAAGCCACTGCAGTGGCGTTGTCCGACTGGATCCTGACTGAGCGCCCCTGTAGTCTCTTTCACCAGGAGGAGAGGCACAGTCTGATCGCTAGGAGTTCCAGAACATTGATCCGCAGATGGGACTCGTCTGGGGTCCAGAGCCCTTGGGCTGACAGAACTCCCCAGACTCCGCCCCAGCCCGAAAGACTGGCGTCCGTTGTGATCACAGTCCACTGGACAGGAATGAATGACTTCCGACCGAAGGGCCGGGAATCTCAGCCACCACTTCAGGGATGGCCTGACCAGATGACTCACCTGGACCTGATAATCCAGTGATAATGGAGACTTGTTCCAACAAGATAGAATCTCCTTTTGTAAGACTCAAGTGTGGAATTGGGCGTACGGCACTGCCTCGAAGGAAGCCACCATGAGTCCCAGGACCCTCATGCAAAAACGGAGTGACGACCATTTGCGGGACTTCAGCACCCGTACCGCAGATTGAAGAGTCTGTAATTTGTCCAAGGGTAGAAAGACCATCGCCTCCGAGGAGTCCAGTGACAATCCCAGGTACTCCAGACGCTGAGTCGGAACCCGGACCGACTTCTGAATATTTAGCAGCCACATTTTCCTCTAATTCTGAGCCAGAGTCTGCTCTCAGGAGAAGATCGTCTAGATAGCCCACGATAGCAATGCCTCGCTGTTTCAGCAAAGCTAGAATCGGGGCAAGCACCTTGGTGAAAACCCGCCGTGCTGACGCCAAACCGAAGGGAAGAGCCACAAACTGATAGTGGTCTTCGCCTATCGTGAAGCGCAGAAACTTCTGGTGACCTGCGCAGATTGGGACATGCAAGTAGGCGTCCGTGATGTCCAAGGACACCAGAAAATCCCCCGGGTGGAGCACAGCAATCACCAAGCGAATAAATTCCATGCGGAATTTCCACACCTTCACGAAGGCATTTAGGGCCTTGAGATCCAGAATTGGACGGACTCTGTCCTTCTTTGGGACCACAAACAGATTCGAATAAAAACCCTGAAACCGTCGGGTAGGATCCAACACACGCTTTCATTGTGCTATGAAATGCTGATGACACCGTCGGGGCCCTTACAGGTACCCTGCCTCACCAGGTGGGAACTGGATCTCGACTGCCAATTTTCAGACGACACGAAGCAGCATATACTGCGATTTACCCATAAATCTTCTCTGTGTACCAAGACCCAAGAAACTAATTTCAAACTGCTCATACGCTAGTATAGGACCCCTTCCCTCTTGCATAAAATGTTTCCAGACACCTTTGACCGCTGCTGGAGATGCCAGGGGGAGGAGGGGACCCTCTTACACATCTTCTGGTCCTGCCCACGGCTACGGGGTTATTGGGGGGAGGTGAGACGAGTAACCCAGAAATGCACCGACCGTACTGTACCAGAGACACCGGCTTACTTCCTCTTACATGTAACCGACACACCTGCAAAGGTATATAAGAAATCAGTGGTCCGCCATCTTCTGGACGCAGCTAGGGCCTGTATACCCCTAAACTGGAAATCCCCCTCCCACCGTCCATTGCACAATGGCTAAGAAGAGTCGATGACATCAGCCTCATGGAGGACCTGATCCTATCTAGTCAGCACAGACGCGATGCATACTCTAAAACCTGGCAGTTGTGGAACATTTTTAGATTCTCAGATGAAGGGCAGACCCTCAGAGGGATTGAGTTGCCCACCTGAGTCTTCGCCCGGAACACCTGCTCCCTGGAGGTGTTGCACTATTGCCTCCTGCCCTCAACATGCCGGCGACCCACAGGGGCCTTGAAAAAGATATAGTTTTGTCACCCTTGGCGGGAGACAGGTATCCCCGATCACCTTCCCCCCCCCTTCCCTCCTTTGTCTCCCCTTGCCCTCCCTCTCACTCTTTCTTTGCGTCTAGGCTCACTCTCTCTCCTTTTTCTTTTCTATGGGCTCTATCCAACTTTTTTTTTCTCTAGAGGCACTACACCTCTAGTCTCTGTTACTCTTAGATAAATGGGAAAATTGGAATGGGAGCTGTATCCATGGGACCCGGGCATTCTTTCCATCTACGAATCCCTGACGGACATATCTCGAAGGGCGGCGGGTAGATATATTGAGATCCGGGGGTGGTCCCACCCCTTTCTGGGGAATGTTCACATATCAGATGGATATAAGTAAAGGGATAAGTCCCCCTTATACTGTACGTCTTACCATGCTGCGCATTGCATTATTCATTGTATGTATATGTCTGTTATATACTGCCGGGGTCCATGTGGACCGGTTCCTTCGATGTAAATAAAAAATTTTGAAAAAAAAAAAAAAACCCTGAAACCTCTCCTTTGACGGTACCGGCACAATTACTCCGCACCTCAGCAAGTCCTGCACTGCCCCTAATAGGGCGGCCCGATGCGCTGGAAGGAGAGAGAGATTTGAGGGAAAGAATCTGACTGGGGGCCAGGAAAGGAACTCTATCCTGTACCCCGAGGTAACCACCTCGTATACCCACCGGTCGGAGATCAGGGAGGTCCCCCGATCCGCGAACCTGCGAAGGCGTCCCCCCACCCCAGAGTCGGGCAGGGGCAAGACTTCATGCGGTGGCGGGCTTAGAAGTCGGCTTGGTTGGCTTACGCACCCAGGGATGCTTCTGTCCCCCAGCCGCACCCTTGTCAGTCCGGGAGAACTTTTCCGCGGGATTGGACCGACGAAAAAACCTCTTCTGAGTGGGAAAGGAAGGACCCGGCTTACGGCGCGGCTCCTTTGCCTTAGGAGGCTGAGGAAGAAGGGTGCTCTTACCCCCCGTGACATTTTTAATAATGTCATCCAGGGAAGCACCAAATAATCCTTGAAAGGCAAATCCGTCAGAAGCTTCTTAGAGGCCAGGTCAGCAGACCAGCATTTCAACCAGATTAGGCGACACAAAACCACCGCAGACACTGAGGCCCTAGAAATTAGGGGGGCAAGATCCATAGTGGCATCGCACACATACACTAGGCCCTGTATCATTTGGTCAGCCAATGTAATGCATTCCGGAGGAAGATTATGCTCCTGCACATACAGCTGCATAATCTTCGCCCAATCAGTGAGCGTCTGAGTCACCAGGGTCGCCACTACAAGAGGACGCAGCACGGATCCCAGCATGGTGAACATGGCTCTGCTCACCATTTCTGACTACCTCCTTAAAAGCAGGGGTCCCCTTAACCGGCAGAATTGTGGCTTTATTTAACCAGGCGGTCGACCAGAGGGGGAGAGGCCCATTTTTTAATCAGGCTGTCCTCAAAGGGGTACCTAACCGCCAGACGCTGCGAAACCGCAAAGGTCTTCTGTGGTTTGTCCAAAACCTGGTCTATGAACCTATCAAAAAAAATGTGTATAGGGAAAAACCCTTTTTAAAAGGCTTAGCTTGAAAAAAAACAAAGGAGACTGACTCCACCACAGGTTCTTCAGCTGCAGCATCAATGAGTTCACTAACAAGTGTCCTGTCATGTACTGACTCGGATAAGGAGCCTTACTCACAAGGAATATCCTGGTCAAAAATATCCAAAAATTGGCTAGGGTCCTGTGCCGCAGCAATGCCCATATCTGAATCCGAGCACTCCCCTGGAGATGGTGGGGGGAGAGGGCGCTTAATAGCCCCCTTGCGCTCGCACG
Organism: Rana muscosa; assembly: GCA_029206835.1. Taxonomy (NCBI): domain Eukaryota; kingdom Metazoa; phylum Chordata; class Amphibia; order Anura; family Ranidae; genus Rana; species Rana muscosa. The sequence goes on from CM055124.1 coordinate 240,779,363, forward strand.
CCGCTTCCATCCTGGCAACAAATGATTCCAGGACTGCCGACAACTGTTCCATAGGGACCGCAGGTGCAGCAGCACTGCCAGTTGCTTCTGACATGAAAGGGGAAGTAGGTGACACTGACTCCATGATACCACCCTCTGAGACTTTGTCCATAATGAGAGAAAAGCCTACCCTCCGGCTGCACTGACTGTAGGGAGTTACCCAGGGGACTCACCAACCCGGCTAGGAACGTTCAGTTCCGCTGCCTGTGTCTGTCCTCTACAGCGCGGCTCCCGCGAGTAAACAGTGAGGAATCTGTAAGGAGAATTGCGCCGTCCAATCAGCGATAGAGGCCAACCAGCACAAAAGAGCGCGGCTACAAGAAAATGGCCGCCGTAATAACAACTGCGCCACAGGTGCTACGGCAAGATGGCCGCCAATGCGGTTTACAATTGTAAAAGAAAATACAGTAAAAACATGGCGCCGAACAGCGCGCAAGGCCCCCGCTGACACAGCCCAACCCCCACACCTCATGCAGACCCATGTGGACCCCCACCAGGCCAGAGAGACGCCTAGGCACCCCAGTCAGCGCATTGTAAAGGTGACAGAGAGTAGTAAAGAAAAACAGGGGGGGGAGGACAGGGAAAACCCCCCTACCATAGGAACACACAGCATGTACTCACCTGTGGGGCAGGGAAACCTTACTTACCCGTCCATGCTAGGACCCACTGGTGCGTTCCTGACAAGCATATCACAGTGCAGTACTGAATAGCTGTCGGCCAGCCCACCACGAAAGATACAGCAAAACTGTTCAATCTTCTGTGGACCCTGGAGCAAAAAGCTCACCGGCCACCCCTGGAGCCATGGGGTATGTCGTGAACTGATCTCACGCAGAGCGAGGATCAGCACGCTCGATGGTCGGACTGGGAAGACTACGAGGATAGCGAACTACCCAACCTGTTGCCCAGCCGACAGTTGATAGAAGAATCTCAAAAATAAAATAATAAAAGTTCAAAAAGAACAAAGCATTTCTTCAAAAGACTGGCTCCGAAGAGAGCCACGTCCTCTCCTCTGCTAGGCAGAAAAAAACTGAGGCTGCTGGCTGCAGGTAGGAGGGTTATGTCCAGAGGGACCGCCCCTGGGCGGGGCTGTTCAGCTCTGGTTTTGGAATGTATGTTAAAACATCTAACATTCTGCCTAGTCTTCTCCTATGAGCAGGAACATAACCCACTTTGTCAAGATTGAAGATGCTGTGTCAGTCCATGGACGGAAAGAGAAAAATGCATTTAATAACACAAGGATTAAGAATTACTTATGCTGTATTATAAAAGACTCAACGGGTTTATCAAAGGCAGGGAAGGGAGGGGTCCATGCCACAGCATCCTCCGGATTTAGCACCATCCACGAGGTCTGTAGGAGTGATGTCAATGTCCTCGCAGCGTCCTGTGGCCACCAGGAAGCAAATCAGCAAGTAAACCAGCATGGAACACGGGCGGAAATTATGTCACCGGACAAGAGACGGCCGGGCTGGGCTAGTGGGGGGTCAGGCTGGGAGATCAGGCTACACACTCGGAGCTCCAGCTCCTTCTAAAGGCCTGTAGAAGGAGGTTTACTTCCTGGTTTGCTTCCTGGCAGCCACAGGACATTCACAGGAGTGTGCTGTGGCATGGTCCCCTCCCTTCCCTGCCTTTAGTGAGCCTTTTATAATACATCATTTTGAAAGTGATACTTAATCCTTGCGTTATTAAATACATTTTTAACCTCTACTCTTAGGTGGCACTTCCCTTCTCTTCCATATTTCTTTGTCTTTGATGCAGAGCTGGCTGTACTCTGAGGATAGCTGCTGCCTTCCATCTCCTATTTTACGTGGACACATATACATAATGTATATACTATTTATGGATTAATCTTGAATTATTTGTTAACCATTTTATACATAATACCCCTTGTTGATTCAGCTCTCACTTTGTGCCAGGATATATTATTTGAGATTTTATTTCAGCTTGAAGAATCTTGTACGGTTTTGGGCTCTTTTTGCAATTTTAATTGAGCTTCTTTGAGCCCCTTTGATCATAAGCGTTTTGTTTTCTACAAATCCTCCCCACAAATGGCTTTTTCATGCTCTTTTGCGTGTTTTCACACATTTTTGGGCACTTGGGCATCTTTTCTGCTTGAAAGCTCCTCTCAAAAACGCGTGTTTGGTGGGGTTTTTTTCTGCCTATAGGAGCATATGCCTGTAAACTCCTAAAAAAGCCATAGTGTTCATGGACACATTAGCTATCATGGAGGGGAGTTTCCAGGCAGAAGAAATAAGAGCTCAAAAAAGCACAAAAGCATGTAGGAGCCTTAGAGCTAGTTCACACCACACAGGTTCCAGTGCTTGATTTTCTGCATCCAAAAAGCATAGAAAGTAGGTTACACGGTTTGCAATTGCATAGTTCACACCAGTGCTTGCAGTTCCAGTGCGTCCCAGTTCCAGAAAAAAAAAAAAAGTAGAACCTGCTGCAATTTTCCTGCACAGAACTGTACTGGAACGTGGTAAAATGCATAAAAAACGCACCTACACGCATAAAAAAACGCACCAGACCCCAGGACAGTGGGGAAAAAACCAGGCAAAAAGAAGAAAAAAAACGCATCTGTAATGCATCAGGAAACGCATTTAAAAACGCACAGTCAGGAACAGATCTGGAGGACGTTTTTGTGGTGTGAACTGGCCCTTGCTGTGATGTCAAACAGAGCGCCCCCCTTAGCACACGGTCACCCAACACCATGGCCTGAGCCCTCTCCAAGCCTAAGCACTGTCAAATAGCAGTACACTGCAAGGCAAGTACGCCTAAGCTTATATTTAAATGATATATATATATACACACACAGTGGGAAAATTTATTATTTGATCCCCTGCAGATTTTGTAAGTTTGCCCACTTACAAATAGATGAAGGGTCTATCATTTTTATCATGCATCCATTTAGACGTGATTTCCTATTTGGAGTATGTCACCAAAAATTACATTTTTGTTGCAGGGGATGCCTGAAATCTGACTGGTATCTTAGTGCAGACTTTTGGGAAAATTGGTGAGCCAATCACACAAGCAGAAAATTAATTTCTGGGGTGTGTTCAGTACAGATTCTGTGTACAGAACAAGGCCAGGTAGCCATATTGCATTTTTAGAAAATTACTGCAGATTGAAAAGGAAAGGACATTTCTAATAACATTTAATTACAATATGACTGGTGTCGCAATTGTAAATGCTGTATTATTTTTTATTTATTTTTTCCCCACGAAAGTGGAGTTACCCCTTAACCACTTCAGCCCCGAAAAGAATTTGCCCCCTTTCTGACCAGTCCATTTTTTGCGATACAGCACTGCATCGCTTTAACTGACAATTGCGCGGTCGTGTGACACTGTACCCAAGCAAAATTGATGTTCCTTTTTCCCCACAAATATAAACTTATTTTGGTGGTATTTGATCACCTCTGTGCTTTATATTTTTTCCGCTATAAACAAAAAAAAAAGAGCGACAATTTTGAAAAAAAAAAAAACGATATTTTGTGATTTTTGCTATAATAAATATCCCATTTTTTTAAAAAAATTAAAAAAAAATTCCTCAGTTTAGGCTGATATGTATTCTTCTACATATTTTCGGTAAAAAAATTTTTATAATCAAATCGCAATAAGCGTACAGTTGCAATAAAAATTATGTGAACCCTTTTGGAATGATATGGATTTCTGCACAAATTGGTCATAAAATGTGATCTGATCTTCATCTAAGTCACAACAATAGACAATCACAGTCTGCTTAAACTAATAACACACAGAATTAAATGTTACCATGTTTTTATTGAACACACCATGTAAACATTAACAGTGCAGGTGGAAAAAGTATTTGAACCCTTGGATTTAATAACTGGTTGAACCTCCTTTGGCAGCAATAACTTCAACCAAACGTTTCCTGTAGTTACAGATCAGACGTGCACAACGGTCAGGAGTAATTCTTGACCATTCCTCTTTACAGAACTGTTTCAGTTCAGCAATATTCTTGGGATGTCTGGTGTGAATCGCTTTCTTGAGGTCATGCCACAGCATCTCAATCGGGTTGAGGTCAGGACTCTGACTGGGCCACTCCAGAAGGCGTATTTTCTTCTGTTTAAGCCATTCTGTTGTTGATTTACTTTTATGCTTTGGGTCGTTGTCCTGTTGCAACACCCATCTTCTGTTGAGCTTCAGCTGGCCTTAAGTTCTCCTGCAAAATGTCTTGATAAACTTGGGAATTGACGCAGCAAAGCAGCCCCAAACCATGATGCCCCCACCACCATACTTCACAGTTGGGATGAGGTTTTGATGTTGGTGTGCTGTGCCTCTTTTTCTCCACACATAGTGTTGTGTGTTTCTTCCAAACAACTCAACTTTGGTTTCATCTGTCCACAGAATATTTTGCCAGTACTGCTGTGGAACATCCAGGTGCTCTTGTGCAAACTCTAAACGTGCAGCAATGTTTTTTTGGACAGCAGTCGCTTCCTCTGTGGTATCCTCCCATGAAATCCATTCTTGTTTAGTGTTTTACGTATCGTAGATTCGCTAACAGGGATGTTAGCATATGCCAGAGACTTTTGTAAGTCTTTAGCTGACACTCTAGGATTCTTCTTCACCTCATTGAGCAGTCGGCGCTGTGCTCTTGCAGTCATCTTTACAGGACACCCACTCCTAGGGAGAGTAGCAGCAGTGCTGAACTTTCTCCATTTATAGACAATTTGTCTTACCGTGGACTGATGAACAGCAAGGCTTTTGGAGATATTTTTATAACCCTTACCGGCTTTATGCAGGTCAACAATTCTTAATCGTAGGTCTTTTGAGAGCTCTTTTGTGCGAGGCAACATTCACATCAGGCAATGCTTCTTGTGAAAAGCAAACCCTGAACTGGTGTGTGTTTTTTAGAGGGCAGGGCAGCTGTAACCAACACCTCCAATCTCATCTCATTGATTGGACTCCAGTTGGCTGACACCTCACTCCAATTAGCTCTTGGAGTTCACATACTTTTTCCACATGCACTGTGAATGTTTACATGGTGTGTTCAATAAAAACATGGTAACATTTAATTCTTTGTGTGTTATTAGTTTAAGCAGACTGTGATTGTCTATTGTTGTGACTTAGATGAAGATCAGATCACATTTTATGACCAATTTGTGCAGAAATCCATTACATTCCAAAGGGTTCACATACTTTTTATTGCAACTGTATATTGATTGGTTTGCACAAAAGTTAAAGCGTCTACAAAATAGGGGATAGATTTATGGCATTTTTATTTTTTTACTAGTAATGGCCATCGTCAAGCAGCTTGGTGAGAGGGTGACAACAGTTGGTGTGATTATTTGCAAATACAAGAAAAACAAAATAACTGACAATCTCCCTGGGTCTGGGGCTCCATGCAAAATCTCACCTCGTTGAGTTTCAATGATCATGAGAACCAGAGGCGTTGCTAGGGGGGTGCGGTCCGCCCCCGGGTGACACCCTCCCTTTTTTTTTTTTTTTTTTTTTTTTTTTTTACAGCTGACCCATTCATTGATTAATTTCACCCCGCTGGGCTGGAAGCCTGGAACAACACCTCCAGCGCCGCGGCCGCGCCTGGTGTGTGTCCTCTGGCTCCTTATTTTTCCTATTCCTAAATTCCAATCCTCCTCCCTACCCTACAGAGCCAGCGAGCGACTCAGCCTGTCACATCATCACACTGCACTGTGATGATGTGACGACACGCACTAGCGTTGCTAGCCAGGTGCGGGGGGGGCGGGCCGCACCCGGGTGACACCCACCAGAGGGGTGACACCCGTGGGTAGCGCAGCGGCACCACACTGACATTGCCCGCTGCCCTGTGCCTTAGGCTCACGCTGCGGCTGTGTCCCTCAGCGGAGCGGAAGGAAGCCGCCGCCCCCTCTCTGTTTACATCCACAGAGGAGGAGGAGGAGCCCACGCTCGAGAGACACACCGCTGTGTGTATCTGCCGCTCTGTTCTGAGGTCTGTAAGGTAAGGGGGGCATCTTTACTGATGGGGGGAGGGGGTGTCTGTACTGCTGGGGTCTGCACTAGGGGGAGTTTGCACCAGGGGGGCTGTAACTGAGGGGGTGTCTGTACTGAGGGGGGTCTGGTACCAAGGGGGTGTCTGTACTGAGGGGGGTGTCTGTAACTGAGGGGGTGTCTGTACGAGGGGTGTCTGGTACTGTGGGGGGTGTCTGTAACTGAGCAGGGTGTCTGTAACTGAGGAGGTCTGCACTGAGGTGGGGGTGTCTGTACTGATGGAGCGGTCTGTACTGATGGAGCGGTCTGTACTGATGGAGCGGTCTGTACTGATGGAGCGGTCTGTACTGATGGAGCGGTCTGTACTGATGGAGCGGTCTGTACTGATGGAGCGGTCTGTACTGAGGTGGGGGTGTCTGTACTGGGGGGGGGGGTGTCTGTAACTGAGGGGGGTGTCTGTAACTGAGGGGGGTGTCTGTAACTGAGGGGGGTGTCTGTAACTGAGGGGGGGTCTTTAACTGAGGGGGGTGTCTTTAACTGAGGGGGTGTCTGTAACTGAGGGGGTGTCTGTAACTGAGGGGGAGTCTGTACTGAGGGGGGTGTCTGTACTGAGGGGGGTGTCTGTACTGAGGGGGGTGTCTGTACGAGGGGTGTCTGTAACTGAGGGGGTGTCTGTAACTGAGGGGAGTCTGTACGAGGGGGAGTCTGTACGAGGGGGAGTCTGTACGAGGGGGAGTCTGTACGAGGGGGAGTCTGTACGAGGGGGTGTTTGTTACTGAGGGGGGTGTCTGTACTGAGGGGGGTGTCTGTACGAGGGGTGTCTGTAACTGAGGGGGGGTGTCTGTAACTGAGGGGGTCTGCACTGAGGTGGGGGTGTCTGTACTGATGGAGCGGTCTGCACTGAGGTGGGGGTTCATACTGAGGGAGGCGGGTCTATATTGATGGCGGAGAGTCTGTACTTAGTGGAGCGGGTTTGTACTGAGGGAAGGGATCTATACTGTGGGAGTGGGGTCTGTAGTTAGTGGAGGGGGGTCTGTACTGAGGGGGGACTATAGTTGTTGGGGGGTGACACCATTTTTTTTCGCACCGGGTGACACCAACCCTAGTGACGCCACTGATGAGAACAGTGAGGAATCGGCCAAGAACTAAACGGGAGAATCTTATCAGTGATCTCAAGACAGCTGGGTGAGCAAGAAAACAATTGGTAACACACTACGCCGTGAAGGACTGAAATCCTGCAGTGCCCGCAATATCCCCCTGCTCAAGAAAGCACATGTACAGGCTCGTTTGAAGCAAAGTTTCCGTCAGCGGCTATACAGTGACGAAAACATAACGAAAAGTACAGCACATTGCCGTCCACTGACTGAAAACTATGAGGCAAATCGAACCTGTTTTTATTAACGAACAAAAACGGAACAAAAATGTGAGGCAGGGACGTTTACCCTCATGAATTAACTTCCGTTTTTTACGGAGCTCCGCCTGCTTCCACTCCCAGCAAGCGAGTTGAAGGGATGGTGTGCACCATCCATGATGACTGCCAGAGACCAGAGCAGCACTGTGCATTACAGGCAGGCCTACTGAGTCCCAACGAGATTGTCCCACTCCCGAGTCCCGACTCAGGAGACGACCTCCGATGTCCAGAGCAGAGAGCAGAATGTAAGTGTGTAGTACTAGTGTACATTACAATTAGAGCAGGCCTGAGGCCTCCCCTCAGATCACCGTCTGTGCATTATCACAGACCACTGGCAGTTGCATCCAGGGCACTGTGCATTACAGGCTATCCCTCAGACCTGAGACCACCATCCAGCACTGTGCAGCATTACAGGCCTCCTCTGACCAGTGACCGACATGGCGGCATTAAGAGCACTGTGCATTACAGCCCTGCCAGGGTTTTTTTTTTTTTAACCATTCCTTACTCTATCCAATGTAAAAAACTAAAAGGGAGCCTTAGATATACTTTAATATTACTACTTATTTTGAAAGGCACTGCTGATAAAATACTGACTTTAATAAGCACGTTTACCTCAATGACTTTGCATAGTTTGAAAACAGGTGGTTTATTTCATTGCTTACATCTGTTAAAAAGAAAAAAACTGCTTAATACCAAATAAATGTATTCACCCACTGTGTATTTGCTAATCTAAAATACTAACCTTTCAATAACTCAAAGTCTTCTCCTTTGTAGACGTCTAAATCAGAAGATGGCAGATTTGTTGGTAAGGCATACTGAAGCATTTCTGAGTCTAGGACCTATCAGCATTTGAAAGACAATAAAATTCATGGCATAATTACTGAGTTACTCTGGTTAAAAAGAGGAGTATAGTTTCATTATCAATATGTTTGCATGACTCATACCATTCCTTCTTCTGTTGCAAGCTCCTGGTTGATTCCTCTCATGTCACAGCTCTCTGGAACCCCCAGTGTACAAATCAAGTTTACATTCTCAGGTTCCTGTCCTCATCCTTCTCCCATTAGGTGGATTTTTTTTTCTATTGGTTTACCTCAGCATGCATGCACTTGACTTAAAAAAATATATATATCTGATGCAGGTACACCCCTAATGATTCTAAAATCAGAGGATCCACAGAAAATGAACCTGATATTTTACCAGTCCTATAAATGTAACACCCTAACACCACAGCATGTTTCCCTACATGATGATACAAGTCAGTGTTTCATATACAGTGCATCCAGAAAGTATTCACAGAGCTTCACTTTTCCACATTTTGTTATGTTACAGTCATATTCCAAAACAGATTAAATTCATTATTTTCCTCAAAATTCTTCAAACAATACCCCATAATGACAACGTGAAAGTAGTATGTTTCAAATCTTTGCAAATTGATTTATGTATTGGGGGTAGCTCTACCTTCGGGGACCCCTCCTCCTTCTCCTTCCTGTCCTTTCTTTCTCTTTCTTCCGCTTCCCTTCCCCGTTTAACCCTGTTACCTCTTCTCTCAGGTAACCTCCATTGTGTTTGGATAACAGTCTATCTCTGGTGACGTAACTAGGCCATAACTCAGCAGTTGAATGACCATGGTATCATACTCTTGAGGGACTGTTGAATGCATATTTTGTTCAGACTGAGTCTATATACGTAAGCTTGACCCTCAAACAGCTTGATAATTCATAGTCTTATTGCTTTGACTTTAGTTAGACAGATTGTCAACAGATAGGCCATGTACAGCTATTTTTTTCCCCTTACCTGTACTATACCTAATTCAACATAATGTTTTTTCTTTATTTATTATCTGTTATGCCATCTGTTGATCTTTTCAATAAAATATTTGAACGAGAAAAAGATCCCATGTACATAAGTATTCACATGAAAAAAACAGTGTTATTACCTGTTAACTACTTTTTCCAGGAATCTTCCAGGACGGTTTACATAGAGATAGGCCCCTCCCACCTAGCACTGGAAACACATGATCCACATCATAAAAGCATCACACATGCATTAGCCCCTCAGTATTAAATAACCGAAGGCTTCAGAAAAAGCAATCATTAAACCTTCATTAGCGTAGCTTTATCTTTACTCTATGCTTTACATTGCTAATCACCAACAAAGAAGGGAGGGAACTGATAACTTTTTCCAGGAATCTTCAGGACGGTAACAGGTAATAACACTGTTTTTCCAAGTCATCTTCCAGGACAGCTTACAGAGAGGACAAAATAGGACTACCTGATCAGGGCGGGACCACAGCCTGCAGCACTTTCCTGCCGAAAGACTGGTCTTGGCTGGCAAGCAGATGCAGTCTGTAATGCTTTACGAAAGTCTGGAACCTGGACCAGGTTGCGGCCTTGCAAATCTGGAGGGGAGACGCTCCTGCCCTTTCAGCCCAAGAAGTAGAAACCGCTCTTGTGGAATGAGCATTTATACCTAACGGAGGTGTGCGGGATGCTGCTTTGTATGCCTCCACAATGGCCGACTTCATCCACCTTGCAATGGTATTTTTAGATGCCTTTTTACCTCTGTTTGAACCTGCAAACAACACAAACAAGCTGGTGGAACGTTGCCATTCCTTGGTGCGCTCTATGTAAGCGATCAAGCATCTCCTGACGTCGATCTTATTAAATCCTGCTTCCTTGTCATTTTTAGGATTTCCGCAAAATGATGGTATTACGATCTCTTCCGACCTATGGAAGTTAGACGGTACTTTGGGGAGAAATGCTGGGTCCAGCGAGAGGATCATTTTGTCTTGCAAAATAATGCAGAAGGGCTCAATCACTGAAAGCGCCTGTATCTCACCAACCCTCCTGGCGGAGACTAGGGCCACCAAAACCACTGTTTTCAAGGTTAAGAGCTTTATGGGCAGTTTGTCAATTGGCTCAAACGGTGTCTTACAAAGACTTTGCAACACAGTGGAATGGTATCGAATTACTTTTGCCGATAACCCTCTCTGCTCTAACAGCTCCCTCTCAGAAGCCAGGCCGTCAGAGAAAGAGAGCTCACTTCTGGATGATTCACCTCTCCCTGATGTATAAGGTCTGTCCTGTAAGGCAGTCTCCAAGGCTCCGTGATGCTGAGTCTTAGCAGTCCTGAGAACCAAGACCTCCTCCAAAATGGTGCGATCAGGATAACTTTCGTGTTGGACACTCTTATCTTCCTGCTAATCTTTGGAATTTGGGCAAAAGGTGGAAACGCATACACTAGATTTGCCACCCAGGACTGGGATAGGGCATCTAGGCCCAGCCTGAGATGATCTCTCTGCAGGGAGCAAAACTGTACCACCTGCCTGTTCTGCCTTGTAGCAAAAAGGTCTATTTGTGGGATTCCCCACTTTTGCACTATCTGTTCGAACATTGTTCGATTCAAGCACCATTCTGTCTGAGACAGAATCTCCCCGCTTAGGACATCTGCCAGAGAATTTAATTCCCCTTTTCAAGTGAATTGAAGACAGGGATAAAAGATTTGCTTCTGCCCATTGAAGGATCTTCTCTGCTATCCTCATAAGACCTGGGACTCTTGTACCTCCCTGTTTGTTGATGTAACTTACTGTGGTAATATTGTTATTTTTTGCTGTTGTTTTTTTAGGGAAAGGGAACCCTTTCTTTTTATCGGCCGACCTCTCTAGGACAGATTCTAGCTTTTTTCCAAAAAGCAAATCTCCATTAAAGGGGAGGGAACAGAGTTTTGCCTTTGACACTGCGTCTCCTCCCCAGGACTTCAGCCAGATAGCCCTCCTGGCTTCATTAATTAATGCTGTAGACCTGGCCGAGAATATTACAGACTCCTTGGATGCATCTGCTATATAGGCGACTGCCTTATTTAGCGTTGGTAACGCCTCCAAAATCTCTTCCCTGGGAGTATCTGACTCCAGAAGAGTGCGGAGCTGTTTGAGCCATAAATCAAGCGTACGAGCCACGCATGTAGTGGCTAGTGCGGGTTTAAAGTTAGCGGAGCAGGCTTCCCACGCTTTCTTAAAATACCCTTCCACCTTTTTGTCCATTGGCTCCTTTAGGGTGCCTGAGTCCTCAAAGGAAAGCTCTGAACCCTTTGAAACTTTAGCTATGGAAGCGTCCAGTTTGGGGCACTTTTTCCTACAACTTTGTATCCTCTTCTTTGAAGGGAAAGCTTCTTTTCAAATTTTTAGGGAAAACCTTATTTTCCAGTTTCCTCCATTGCTGAAGTACTGTCCATTTTAGAGATGCATGCACCATGGTTCTGCTATGCTTAGGCTGAAGGCCTGCATATAAAAGGTCATGTACAGACAACTCCTGGTTTTCTGGTTCCTCCAGCTCCAGGGTGTCGTATATAGCTTTTAATAGCTCCTCTGTTTCCTCTGAAGGAAAAAGGGATCTTTAAACCTTACTGGGTTTTTCCTCATTACGGTCCCCCTCCTCAGACTCTGAGGCTGACTCTGAGCTCTCTTCCAGCTCCTCCAGTACTCCCTGCTGGTGGGCTGCCCGTGCCTGGGTCAGGACTCCTGGCCTAACAGTAGGGTTGGTGCCTGAAGTACCGGGGATAGGTTCAGCAATAGCTTCTTGCTCTCTGGGTTTAAAGGACTGTTAAGTCTGTTTCATTCCATAAACCCCTTGATGACAGGGCCTGTTTCTCCCTTGATAAGCTTGTCTATACAGTCCTGACATGCGCTTTTCTTCCACCCATAATGCATCTTCTTGGTGCATATTGGGCACCTTTTTCTAGGTGTCTCTGTTTTGCCATCTTTGGGCTCATGCGCTTTGTCCTGTAATGATTTAAATGACAAACGGCAGCATATTACTTCCACTGAAGTAAATACCCATTAACAAAAACACCCCGTGGATAACACAATTCTAAACTAAGAATTTTTAAAAGTACCCACCACCGGATCCTATGCTAGTATGTGTGACACCTGTCCACCATAAGCATAAACCAAAACAGGCTCTGGAAAAAACAAACGCCCCTTGTGCCCCCACCACAGGAGGATAAGAAAAGGAAAGGAGCAGACTGCCCTCTATTTTCTTACCTTAGGGCCTGATTCAACCGATGGCGCCTCCGGACCTGCTTCCATGGATCCTGGTAACTCCATGCTGCTCCTGGAAGCCTTCGATGCCATCTTCTTATCCAGGCCCCTATTTAAAAAGGTGTGGAGAATCCAGGGCGGCGCTGTGGATCCGACGCCGCCCTCCAGCCCAGGACGCCTGTTATCCACTACTAGGCTTCATTCCCGGCGTCTGGGTGTACCAAGATGGCCGCCGCTGGACTTCCTGCCATGTCACTTCCTGCCTCCAGCGCCGGAAGTGACATCATCACTCTGCGCCCCAGCACTCCACATGCTGGGGATAGAGACTCCCTGTAACATGGGGATCTCTGTAAATGGCAAAGAAAAGCACCCGGACCATGCGGCGGCCTGCTCCTCCACCAGGAGAACACACTGCTGTGCCATTCCGGATGGACCCACTGGATCACCTCCTCCACTCCTCACAGGTACCTCACTGAGGCTACAACTATTATCGTGAGACAAATCGCAAAGAAAAGTTTGTTTGTTTATATATATATATATATATATATATATATAGTGAAGGACTAGCATCAAATGTAGAACTTGAAGGACACCGCCACTCGCTGGTTCTTCTTTTTAAGGGCTTTGTTTGCCCATTTTTATTAAAAGAGGTTCAAAACAAAATGAAAGGTTTCCCTCGCAGGGGTTTCAGCACTCCTATTCATCAACAAAAATGTCATTTAGCCTCCTGGCTTATACATACAGCAGTGCTGCTCAGGCCTTCCACTTCAGGCTTTCATCTGTCTCCTACAGACTATTCCCTTGGCAACACCGTCCATTTAGATAGCAGCCCCTCACTGCTCTGATCCTCAGACTTGGATCCACTGCTCTGACCCTCAGACCTGGGTCTCTGGCTTCCAGTGTGCAGACAAGCACTCTCTGGCTTCTCCAGTGCACACCTGCACTCGTCGGGAGGGTTTAGCCCAGAATAATGGTCCTGACTCTACTATCAGGCCCACACACACCTGAACAATCAGTGTGCAGTTGAGTCTCAAAACCCGGATCCAGGACTGGGGATTTCATCCCACCCGGATCTCTAAGAAATCCCCAAGCTCCAGGTCCCAAAGTGGACTTTAGTAAAACATGAGGAAATTGAAAAGCCAGTTTCCTCCAAAACAAGCAAATACCCTGGAGCCCCTCAACCTGCCTGGTTGAGAATCCTGTATTTATACACTGGTGGGGTACCACACTACCACAATATATATATAGATATATATATATATCTATATATATACACACACACACACATATATCCGCACTGTTGTGCGCATATACATAAACTTAAATACACTCGCACATGTGTGCATGTGCACAAGTACACGTGTGTCCACACATGCATGAATGCAAATGAAAGTGGTTTGTGCATATTCAATGGTGACAGCACTAGAAAGGTGCTAGTGTAAACGCACCTGTGGATACTTAGACGCATGCATGCAGGAGTGTGCAGAGGGGTTAGACTTGTGGAAGTGCCTAATGCCGGTGAGGTCAGATGTCAAACTGTTTAATGGTGAAAGTGAGAGAGATTTGAATGGCACCTACCTAGACACCATGGAGTAGATAGTTTGTTTGTTGTTGGTTTTTGATCGTTTTGTTGTTATTTATGTTTGTCATCAGTGCCTATAGAGATAACAATGACACAGAGAAATGGACCCGAAAGGAATGACCCAATGTACTGATATGTTGAAAGCTCAGCAGTAATCAGTGTACATAAAAAGGAGGATGAGATAAATCCTCCCTGTTGCTGACCTGCGTTTTGGCTTGTAAAGAAGCTGCAGTGAAAAGATGTGGTATGCAGGCTGGAGACTGTCTCCTCTGGGGCACTGCGGTCCTCCTGACAGAATGCTGTTCTGTGCTGCAAAGAGAGATGCAGCAGCCTGGAGCCGTGTGGGACATCAGTGGGGTTTAAATGGGAAAGCAGGTGTATGTGAGAGCTATGGTGGGCAGCTCTATGGGTCAATCACGTGACCATGTATATGCGCAAGACAGTGCGGATATATATGTGTGTGTGTGTGTGTGTGTGTGTGTGTGTATACAGTAGATGAATATTTTTATATATGTAGCGCCCACCCAATTTAGGGGTGCTATATACCCAAATTTAGGGGCTGGTCTGAGATAGTAGTTGGGCTCAGACCGTTCTCAATTTATAGGTGCTGCTCTATTTTATTTCCAGGTGGTATACTGGTGTGCAGTTCCCTGTGGCCTGTAGGTGGCACTGCCATAATGGGTCAGGGTTGAACCATCGGTATTAGTGCTGTGCCTTGGGGTGTCCTCTCTCGGCAGCGGTAAAGTGGGCGTGTTTGGCCTGCTGTGCATGCTGGGAGAGGATACATAAGGAGCAGAAGCCGCCTGGGAGGGGTCGGAGGAGGAGTCCAATTGCGTGGCGCATGGCCCTCCAGGCCATGGGACCACGTGTTCATCAGTCCCAGGCACCTTTAGTCCTGGGGTTGCATCTTCAACATTGGGCCCAGCACCTTTAGCTGGAGCCTACTTCTGGGAAGAGGAATCCCAGGGTGTCCCTCGCGAGGGAGTCCACTTCTAAGAAGAAGAGGCCGGGGGAGGACCTTTCTGACGGACCGGTGAGAGTTCACGGTGAAGAAAGGGGCCCGGTAACTTTCTGGAGGGATTCATCTATCCACCAAGGGCCTAGTAATGTGCTGCTGCTGGCACTAGTCCTTACATACCAAAAGCTAAGAGGTTCGGGGTTCAGATTCTGTGGCAGAGAGTCTCCCGATCGCATCTAGGAAAAGAACCTGATTGATCATTCAAGCATAATTTCGGCTGCTAGGATCCATTTTGCAGGAGACTATCCGGGTGAGCTAAACCTACTCTGGGATAGAGTAGTGATTGTGATATCCATTTGTGCCTGGACTAACCTCCCAAATCTTGCTGTCCTGTCTCTTATCCACCCTTTCCTATCAGCTGAACATTGAGAAAATAAACTCAACGTTGGAGTTTAAAGTTGTGTGGACATTGGAATTACTTGGGGGGGGGAAACAGAGACTTGTCCCTATATCCTAGGAGACGAGAACCAACGGATGGAAGAACCTAGCTGTGGGACCCAAATACATAACACCGCTCAACCTCCTCAACCAGGAGGGTACGGGCATATAGTACGGTGTGCCTTTTTCCTGCAAGTGAGCCAAAGCTAGGGAAAAGGGTCCGTGTGCCTATGCTACACGTGGGGGCTCGTCCGGGATTCTGCAGCTATACCCCCCCTGAAGTTGGACTTTGTTTCCCCGTGTGGTTCCGAGGAGGTCGGCCATTTTGGTGAATTTTGAACTGCGCCACTGATGTGAGTAATGGAGGTACAGGCCTAAACTGTATTTCTGGCTGTGTAGTTCGTGGGCGTGTCTCAACAAGAAAAGCCCGCGAGTTGCGTGCAACAGGAAGAGGAAAGGGGAGGAGCCCCGACATATCGTGAGTTGCACGTGGTGACCTTGGCGCCAAGTGGACAGTGCGTGCTGGAAAAGTGAGTGAACAACATGTCTGCTGTTCCATGGAGTTCGGTGTCTACTTCCACCATGGACGTTGCCTCACTGGCTGCCCCTTTGACAGATACGGGGATTCGGTTGAAGCCTAGGGGCCACTTTGCACTGTATACATGCCGAGATGCTGAGGTCTTGGGGATGATCTGTCCCACGTGTCAGGGACTGGTGGTGCACCTTTGACCTTTCGGGAGATGTACCAGATGTGGAGAGTTCCTCTTCGAGGTGGAGCAGCCTACAGAAAAGCCCCAGGCCTATCGGGTGAATTGCATAACAGGCGCCACCACTCTAGAGGAGGAAACCTGCGTTTCCACAACCACCCCCACGTGCACCACTGTGACCGAGAAGGAAGTCAAGCTCGAGGTTCCGGTTGCTGCGAGGCCGGAGACAGAGAAGCCGGAGGATGCTGCCTCTGTCGCTACCAAGACTTCCCTTCCACCTCCCAAGCGGAGAGTGGACTACGTGAAAGCCTCCCGCGGCTGCGATCGAGGTACACCCCAGCGCCTACCTGACCCAGAGCTCCAACCCGGAGGGACCTCCAGGAGATACACGACAGGCCACGGTAAGGAGGCTGGGGCCATGACACTAAAGAGTTTGCCGGGGAAAGGGAAGAGGCTCAGTGTCCGTACCATAGGGGACGCTTGGGTGCCTGACCCGTGGGAACTTTTGAGAGACAATGAGTCAATGTTGACCAAAAACTACCTGCCGGCAGAGGAGTATGATACCTCTGATTTGGAGATGATTTTGAGGTAGATGAACTATTTGCCAGGAAGGGATGGGACAAAACCCTATTGTCCGCACCCCGAAGCATAAAAGAGGGATCGCCCATGGATTCTGGGGAGACTGCACCCCGGGTGGAAGCCCCTGCATGTGAGGAAGGAGATGTTCTTGCACCTGTATTGCCAGCGCCTGCTGCTGTGGCTGAGCGTGCGCCACTGCAGGCCCCTTTACCAAAACTTGAGGCAGTGAAAGTGCCCAGGTCCCCGGATGCCATTGTTTTACCAGGTGCAGGAGACCGTGCAACCCTTCCTCCCCTTTCGAGACTGCAACGGCTCTTTAACAAGAGAGTGGCTGTTGAGTACGGCTGGGAATACCCCTATGTTCCCAGGGACTTGTTGTTTGAGCTTGAAGCATATAGAGAGAGGTAGAAAAGAATGTAGAAACTGCGCTAAATATACTGAAAAAAAGAGACACCAAGTGTTCTCACTAATAGCTCAGTGGGAGCTGCGATTGGAATGTAAACCACCATACATGATAGCAAATAAGGAAAAAAGGAAAAAATTGTGCTAACCCGTGGCCATACTCCTAGGAGTTATGGAATGAAATTAAAACACACATCAATCGGTAAAACTAATGAGTGAACAAATTATTTTAAATATAAAAAGTGTACTGTGATCTAACTTCATAACATATAGTCCATAAAATAAAAAAAAAGATTCTTAAATAAAGTCCATTGAATAACACCAGTGCTCCGTGTAGAAAATCGTATAAAGTGAAATGTTGCATCCAAATTAATTTGTGACGTTCCACCACCAAACAGCAGAAGTTATGCAGGGATCAAGCAGTTCCTCCCACAGGTCAACACAGCACATAGGACTCCTAAAGCACCAGATCATCGGAGGCTGGTGCTTTAGGAGTCCTATGTGATGTGTTGACCTGTGGGAGGAACTGCTTGATCCCTGCATTTATTGATCCTCTGTCATGGGGGGTCATATGTAGCTGGTAAGGAGAAACTTCTGCTGTTTGGTGGTGGAACGTCACAAATTAATTTGGATGCAACATTTCACTTTATACGATTTTCTACACGGAGCACTGGTGTTATTCAATGGACTTTATTTAAGAATCTTTTCTTTATGGACTATATGTTATGAAGTTAGATCACAGTACACTTTTTATATTTAAAATAATTTGTTCACTCATTAGTTTTACCGATTGATGTGTGTTTTAATTTCATTCCATAACTCCTAGGAGTATGGCCACGGGTTAGCGCGATTTTTTCCTTTTTTCCATATAGAGAGAGGTGGTATGCGGACTGTGTGGAACCACCTAAAAGTGCCCAACGCCCACAGATACTTTGAATGCTCCGCTAATATGACTGAACGGTTCAAGGGATGCAAACAAGAGTGGAGTTATGGGTGACACATCCATGCAGATCGGGTGGTCATTTGTAACAAGGAGCGAGAAGATTCCGTGTACTCTGTAGAGACCTTTGATACAAAGTGGAAGCTCCTTGTTTTGCCCGATCCTCGCTTCTATCTCTAAAAGACAAGACTTTGTTTTTTTTGTCTTCTGGAAGTTATTCCGTTAGGAATTCAAGGACTTTGCCCTTCACTGAGTGGGATAATCTGCTCTACCAAGAGTCAGGAGAGCTACTGTTCCTCTCCGCTTGTAGCTCCACAAGAGAACTGAACTTTTGGGGTAGAGATAGTTAGGTTCATCGGTGAGATCATCGTGCTCAAGATGGGGAATGTATAGCGGTGGTACCTTACCATGTTAGGTAGTGTCAGTGCTATGACGGTCGCACTACCACCAGGTGTCAGTGATTTGCAGAACTTCTATTTTATTATGCATCTCCCTTGAGGAGCGTTATTACATATGCTAGGCTTAGTGTATGCAGCTTTAGTTGAAGGGAGTCATCTTTTCTCGGAAAGATGATTCACTTCATGTACAATTAGATATTATTAGGATGTTATTTGTTCTGTGTGTTTTCTCTCCCTCTGCAGGTGGACTACTAGCAACTGCCGGAGAATGGGTGGAGTAGTTAGTCTAGAGGGGTGGGATTGAAAATGTGTATAATGCTATGTGAATGTGACATTGAGTATGGGATGTCCTGTTTGTATTCTTGTTAACCATTCCTTCATCTCTTTATTTCATATCCCTTCCCCATTATGTTGGTTCCGGCACAAGGATTTCAAATTTGTACATAGTTTGGAGATAAATTTGCGCTGGCTCAGGCTTGAGGAGCGTGGGTCTATCCCAGACACTGGGAACAGTGTCTCTTTTAGAGGGGGGTGTATGTAGCGCCCACCCCATTTAGGGGTGCTATATACCCAAATTTAGGGGCTGGTCTGAGATAGTAGTTGGGCTCAGATCATTCTCAATTTATAGGTGCTGCTCTATTTCATTTCCAGGTGGTATACCGGTGTGCAGTTCCCTGTGGCCTGTAGGTGGCACTGCCATAATGGGTCAGGGTAGAACCATCGGTATTAGTGCTGTGCCTTGGGGTGTCCTCTCTCGGCAGTGGTACAGTGGGCGTGTTTGGCCTGCTGTGCATGCTGGGAGAGGATACATAAGGGGCAGACGCCGCCTGGGAGGGGTCTTCGGAGGAGGAGAGGAGTCGGAGTCCAAGTGCGTGGCGCATGGCCCTCCAGGCCATGGGGCCACGTGTGCATCAGTCCCAGGAACCTTTAGTCCTGGGGCTGCATCTTCAACATTGGGCCCAGCACCTTTAGCTGAAGCCCACTTCTGGGAAGAGGAATCCCAGGGTGTCCCTCGCGAGGGAGCCCGCTTCTAAGAAGAGGAGGCCGGGGGAGGACCTTTCTGACGGACCGGTGAGAGTTCACGGTGAAGGAAGGGGCCCAGTAACTTTCTGGAGGGATTCATCTATCCACCAAGGGCCTAATAATGTGCTGCTGCTGGCACTTGTCCTTACATACCAAAAGCTAAGAGTTTCGGGGTCCCGATAGATTCTGTGGCAGAGAGTCTCCAGATCGCATCTAGGAAAAGAACCTGATTGATCGTTCGAGCATCACTTCGGCTGCTAGGATCCACTTTGCAGGAGACTATCCGGGTGAGCTAAACCTACTCTGGGATAGAGTAGTGATTGTGATATCCATTTGTGCCTGGACTAACCTCCCAAATCTTGCTGTCCTGTCTCCTATCCACCCTTTCCTATCTGCTGAACATTGAGAAAATAAACTCAACGTTGAAGTTTAAAGTGGTGTGGACATTGGAATTACTTGGGGGGAAAACAGAGACTTGTCCCTATATCCTAGGAGATGAGAACCAACTGATGGAAGAACCTAGCTGTGGGACCCAAATACATAACACCGCTCAACCTCCTCAACCAGGAGGGTACGGCATATAGTACGGTGTGCCTTTTTCCTGCAAGTGAGCCAAAGCAAGGGAAAAGGGTCCGTGTGCTACATATATTTATATTTTTATATATATTTCCTTGTGTGTGTATACCGTTGTTTTTAGCAAACTAGCTGTAGCCATTACCCACTAATATGTATGTATGTGTGTATACACACACACACGCACGCACGCACGCACGCACGCACACACACATAGATAGAGATATATCTATATAGATATGAATGTCCAATTAATTTTTTCTTATTCATTTTTCAATTTTTATTTGGCTTCAGTACTCCAATGGTTTACTTTTCTAATACTCTCAAAGTTTTTAATGCTGTAATGTTTTAACGTTTTGCAGTTTAAAGGGGTTGTAAATAAAACATTTTTTTTTTTTTTTTAAATAACAAAACATGTTATACTTACCTCTACTGTGCAGCTCGTTTTGCACAGAGTGGCCCCGAACCTGGTCTTCTGGGGTCCCTCGGCGGTTGTCTCTGCTCCTCCCCACAAGAACTCGCCACCTATATATATGCGAGCGAGCTTGCATGGTGGCGAGTCCTTGCGGGCGCGCTCCAGTGATACAGCCGGCGGCTATAGCTGCTCACTGTATCACTCGGCCCCACCCCGGCGCGTCATTGGATGTGATTGACAGCAGTGCGAGCCTATGGCTGCGCAGCTTTCAATCCATCCAGTGTAGCCCATCAACGGCCAGGCTCAGAAACGAGGAGGATGACGGGGCGAGCGCGGGACTTTCGAGGGCTCAGGTAAGTAAAACGGGGGCTGGGCCGGTATTGTCGGATGTTTTTTCACCTTAATGCATAGGATGAAGGTGAAAAAACGTTTACCTTTACAACCCCTTTAATGATTCAATGATCTAATGCTGTAATGCTTCAAAAAGTTTTAATGTTTTAATACTTCTATTTCACGTCTCCTGTCTGTAGTAATAATATGCAACTTTGATATTCTTTATATGTATGTTTTCATCTACAACCACATCCATCCATGTGTGTATGTGTATATATTATATATTATATATATATGCATTTGGTTTTTAGCTCATTTAGAGCGCTGAGATGTGGACACCTTTTAAGCAAAGGAGAATTTAACATCCATTATGTGATACAACTCCCAATCAGTCGCTCTTCTATGTATGAATCTATAAATCAATTACACTATGCAGACATTTGTTCTCATTCTCCAAGGCTTTGATGAAGAGGGAACCCCTCGAAACGCGTCAGCCTACCACTAAGCATCTGCCCTTGCATCGGCACTACTCATTTTAACCACTTAAGCCCCGGACCATTTCGGGCCATTAGGACCAGGCCTGTTTTTGGGATTCGGCACTGCGCTGCTTTAACTGTAAATTGTGCGGACATGCAATGTTGTACCCAAATGAAATTTGCGTCCTTTTCTTCCCACAAATAGAGCTTTCTTTTAATGGTATTTGATTGCCTCTGCGATTTTTATTTTTTGCGATATAAACAGAAAAAGACCGAAAATTTTGAAAAAAAATGATATTTTCTACTTTTTGTTATAAGAAAAATCGAATAAACTCAATTTTAGTCATACATTTAGGCCAAAATGTATTCAGCCACATGTCTTTAGTAAAAAAAATGTCAATAAGCGTATATTTATTGGTTTGCGCAAAAGTTATAGCGTTTACAAACTAGGGTACATTTTCTGAAATTTACACAGCTTTAAATTTATGACTGCCTATCTCATTTCTTGAGGTGCTAAAATGGCAGGGCAGTACAAAACCCCCCCAAATGACCCCATTTTGGAAAGTAGACACCCCAAGGAAATTGCTGAGAGGCATGTTGAGCCCATTGAATATTTTTTTTTTTGTCCCAAGTGATTGAATAATGACAAAAAAAAAAAAAAAAAATTACAAAAAGTTGTCACTAAATGATATATTGCTCTATTGCTCACACATGCCATGGTTATATGTGGAATTGCACCCCAAAATACATTCTGCTGCTTCTCCTGAGTACGGGGATACCACATGTGTGGGACTTTTTAGGAGCCTAGCCACGTACGGGACCCCGGAAACCAAGCACCGCCTTCAGGATTTCTAAGGGCGCAAATTTTTGATTTCACTCCTCACTACCTATCACAGTTTCGAAGGCCATAAAATGCCAAAATAGCACAAAACCCCCCCAAATGACCCCATTTTGGAAAGTAGACACCCCAAGCTATTTACTGAGAGGCATGTTCAGTCCATGGAATATTTTATATTTTGCCACAAGTTGCGGGAATATGACAAACTTTTTTTTTTTTGCACAAAGTTGTCACTAAATGATATATTGCTCACACATGCCATGGGCATATGTGAAATTACACCCCAAAATACATTCTGCTGCTTCTCCTGAGTACGGGGATACCACATGTGTGGGACTTTTTGGGAGCCTAGCCGCGTACGGGACCCCAAAAACCAAGCACCGCCTTCAAGGTTTCTAAGGGCATAAATTTTTGATTTCACTCCTCACTACCTATCACAGTTTTGAAGGCCATAAAATGCCAAGATGGCACAAAACCCCCCCAAATGACCCCATTTTGGAAAGTAGACACCCCAAGCTATTTGCTGAGAGGCATGTTGACCCCATTGAATATTTTTTTTTTTTGTCCCAAATGATTGAATAATGACAAAAAGAAAAAAAAAAATGTACAAAAAGTTGTCACTAAATGATATATTGCTCACACATGCCATGGTTATATGTGGAATTGCACCCCAAAATACATTCTGCTGCTTTTCCTGAGTACGGGGATACCACATGTGTGGGACTTTTTGGGAGCCTAGCCGCGTACAGGGCCCCAAAAACCAAGCACTGCGAACGCTGCAGTTATGTGTGTTGTGTTTGGTAAGTGACAGTGATCGATCGATACTGCACTTGGGTGGGCTGGGCTGGGCGGAGGGGCTAAACGCAGGCGCTAGCAGGTATCTGGGCTGATCCCGCTAACACTGCGGTTTTGGGAACCCTAAACCGCTGGGGATGCTAGTATAGATCTGATCAGATCTGATCAGATACTATACCACTAAGGGGGGTGTATGCTTTGCGCGTAGGTGTTAGCGTTACTGTCACTAACCTAACACTGCCTGGGGCGACGCAGACCCTCTCTGGCGCTAAAACCTAATTGATCTCACCCGCCGGGCGATCAGGGGGGTTAAACCTTTATTGGGTTATATACGGCGGGTGCCCTGATGCTATAAAAAGCAAACTAATCAACCAGCGTCACCCGTAACCTTTATATGGTGATCACTGGTGAAAGGGTTAACTAGGGGCAATCAGGGGGTTAAAACCTTTATTAGGTTAAATATGGGGGTACCTGACACTAGTGACACCAGTGACGCTTATACGGCGATCACTGGTGAAAGGGTTAACTCTAGGGGCAATCAGGGGGTTAAAATAATATATGGGGGTACCTGACACTAATAAAAACCTGCGGCGAACCTAAAAAAAAATAACTGCCAATCTAAAACACCAGCGACACAAATACAGCGATCGGAAAAACAATCGCTTAGTGACGCTGAAGTTAGGGGGTGAAAGGGTTACCTGGGGGGTGATCAAGGGGTTAAACCTTTATTAGGGGGGGGTTAGGGGGCTACCCTGGACCTAAAGGGGCCTAATCCTAACTGCCCTGCAACTTTTTACAATCACAGATGACACTAAATGCAGTGATCAGTAAAATAAATGATCACTGCAATCAGTGACACTGTGATTGGGGGCTTTGGGGTGACCTGGGGGGTGATCTGGGGGTGACTGGGGGGTGATTTGTGTGCCTATGTGTACCTACGTGTCAGTGGACTGTTGGTGCACTAACCTGCTTCTTCTCTGCTCGGCGCCGGGAACGAAAAGACCGCGGCGAGGGAGATGACATCACTTCCTCCTGCCTGTGTTTACATCACATGGCGGAGGAAGCATTTTCATTGGCCGGGAGCGATCACGAGGGGGGGGGCGGAATCGAGCGGCCGCCCCCTCATGCCTGATCGCTCCCGAACACTTAACGGCCGCTCACTGCAGTGAAGGGGGGTCCGGATGGACCCCCCAACTGCACAAAGGCGATCACGTAGCTCTACGTGATTCTGCCTGTCGGTGCCATTCTGCCGACGTAAATCGGCGGTGGGCGGTCGTTAAGTGGTTAAATGAACATTTTGTAACCTAGTTTCTATGAATACGTAGTAATTTCTTTTTATTTATCTACTTAATTTTAATAAATTGTATCCAATTGATCCGTGCGTTAGATCACGCGCCTTTTTCCTCTTTTTTCACTTGGCTATCTACGGACCACCCCAGGTCAGTCTAGGCAGCGGGATTCGCATGTTTATTCTACACAACCTCACCATCTGAAATTGCTACCACTTCACACCAATACCACCTTTACGAGCGCAGGAGAAATATACTTTCTGTTCATACCTGCATAAGCATTCACAGCCTTTGCTCAATACTTTGTTAAAGCAACTTTGGCACCAATTACAACCTCAAGCAGTGGCGGCTGGTGACCCCTCCCACTTCTCATAAGCCACACCCCTTATAGAATCCACCCACTCCATCCCCTGTATTCCACTTGCTTCCACCCAAAGTGTCAGAAATATACAGCTCAGCATCACAGGACAGAGTATACAGCCCCAGAATCACAGGACAGAGTATACAGCTCAGCCTCACAGGACAGAGTATAAAACACCCCCATCATCAGTACAGACCCCTCAGGACAAATACCACCCCCACCATCAGCACAGACCCCCCCCCCCCAGAACAAACCACTCTCCCACCATCAGCACAGACCCCCCAGGACAAACACCACCCCCCACCATCAGCACAGACCCCCCAGTCTGTGCTGATGGTGGGGGGGTGGGGGCCAGCGAATGAGAGATGAGCAGAGAAGCGCAGATAAGGGAACCAACTGACTGAGTGAGTGAGGGAAGGGTCCCGGCCTCCAGGGATTAGTGTGTGTGAAGCGGAGGGGCCGCTCGCAGGCCGCGGTCACATAGAGACTTACTAGTTAAACATGGGAAAATCAGCTTCCCAGCTTCAGGTGATTGCAAGCTGGGGAGCTTCCCATAGACCGCTGTGTGTCCGGCGCCCAAGCACTCTTGGTGAATAGGTTGGGGGAGTCGGTGCCACTGGCCTCGAGTCTTTTTGAGTATGATGCTACAAGCTTGGCATACCTAATTTTGGGCAGTTTCTCCCTTTCCATTCTTCTTTGCAGGACCTCTCAAGCTCCATCAGGTTGGATGGGGTGCATCGGTGTACAGCCATTTTCATCTCTCTAGAGATGTCCAATTGGGTTCAAGTCTTGGTTCCGGCTGGGCCACTTAAGGACATTTACAGAGTTGTCCCGTACCCACTCCTTTGTTCTCTTGACTGTGTGCACTAATACAGTGATCAGTGATAAAACATTACACTGTACTAATGACACTGGCTGGCAAGGGGTTATCATCAAGGGGAAACCAAGGGATTACCTCTGTGCCAAACAAGTGTAATTTGAATTCAGATTTGATTTCTGGGAGAAGAAACAGCCATATCGCAGTCTGTGTACAAAGTTCTGTGCATTTGTAAACACAGAACTTTATGCTGTGATTGGCCACAGCTAATCAGCAGGTTTCATCCAAAATCATTGGCTGAAATCTGCTAAAAAACTCATGCTGTGTCCAATCACAGTACAGGTCAAACCCGAACGCAAGGCTGAAACATACAAATACTGTAGCTGCTGACTTTTAATAAAAGGACACTTAGCACACTTTATTGTGTTTCTTACTTGCAGTGTAGCTTGCATATTTTTCAATAAAATATGTATTATGGGGAAAAAGAGGACACTTGGCTGTCCAGGGATCCAGCGCCGTCCTCACCAAGGCTAGTTCTTCACTAGCCTTCAGGCTTTTGGCGCTGGCATCCCAACTGTGGGCAGCAAGCTTTGCTGCTTTCAGCTTCACAGCCAGGTGCCATTGCGCATGAGCGAGCTACGCTGTGCTTTGTGAATGTTTCCGGAATCTTCTGGAACCTGTGATGTGTCCCAGAAGACTGCAGGGAGAAAGGAGGAGAGGAAAACATCAGCTTAGATTGCCTAGGTTCTGAGCCGATGTGGGAGCGGGGTACCTGTCAATACTAGGTTCCCGCTCACCCCCTCCAAAAATTACATGCCAAATTTGGGAGGAGGGGGGCTGACTTAAAAGAGGAGGAACTTCCCCTTTTTGGTGAAGTTCCGCTTTAAAGCTGAACTATGGAACACCCATACTCTCCCTTTACTTATCCCTCATCATTTCTTAATTGTATGATAAAAAGTCATATCATATGAAAACACAACCTTTAATGTCAATAATCACTGTCAGAATTCTGGGTGCGGTGGGAGGACCCTAGGTAGTGCCACACATTTCTTACTGCACAGAACTACCTATCCCCCATTAAACTTTGGGACTGTGATCAAATGGTTGGGTGGTTCTATTGGGGTGCCAGAATTGTTTTCTTTTCTCGTCACCGCTCCCATACTTGGCTTACCAGCCCCTCCTTTTACAGTTCAGGATTATATAAAGGCATGAGTGCTGTTAGTTTGAACTACAGTGGGACTATTCCATGATCCCTGCTCATAGAGAGCGGAAAGTGGTGAATAATTGTGCAACTAGGAAACCAGTGCCTTCCTGCTATAAATATCAACAATGTCAGCTGGTTCTTTGAAGAATATATTGCAGTAATGCAAGAATTAAGGGTCGTTCTAAAGCTTTAAAGTGGATGTACACCCTCCATACACCCAGTGAACAGCCTCAGATGATACACAGAGATGAACCAAATTCTGCGGTCTTTACATTTATATACTGTTTAGAAAGTTCAGATCCTGTTAGGAGATTTTCTCTTCCTGTTTAACACAGAGTGTAGTGTCTGGGCATACAGCCAAGATAGCTAAAATTGCTGATTGGAAGAAAGGCACACACCCCCTCTCATCATAGGCAGAGACACTCAGAGGTGTTTTGTAACAGGGCCAGCTCCCTGTTAATCTATTTTGACAACTTCCCCTGACAGAAATTTAAGGCTGCTTTTTTCTAATGTGTCCATGAATTTGTCAGGAGTTATCAGGCTGATAACAGAGGAATGGTTCAGGAGAGAGCTATGGGACTTGGCTCTTTGAAGGGAGATAACAAAATACTACAGATATATGTGCCCAGCTCAAATTTCATGAATTGGGTTTACATCCACTTTAAGGTTTTTTACCTTAATACATTCAATGAATTAAAGGATAAGTGTACCCCAACACTAAAATCTCTACATCTACAGACATTGATGATCTAACACTAACCTATCTAACCCTGTAAAGAAGAAATCAGTATACATACCCTTTCTGAAGCCAATTGGACCTGATCCCACGATGAGCTGTCAGCTGTGGCTTCGCTGTGTAGGCTGGTACAGAGGACAGCCAACAACATAAGCCCCATAGTAAGTCTATGGGTGACGTCACTCCCCATTCATTTCACAGCCGTTGTCGGCTGTGTCCTCTGCAGAGCTTCCACCGCTGGAGACCGGATTGGATCGGCTTAAAAAAAGTTATATATACTGATTTCATCTTTATATAGGTTAGCGTTAGATCATGGATGTCTGTAGATGTTACCCTGCTGCAGGATTAGGTATCAACAGATGCAGACAGTACAGCTTGGGAGTGAGCAAAGTGAGTTTTCTCCTGAACAGGAGGGGCCTGGAGCATTGGCGTGGGGACCCCATAAAAAGCATTGCACAGAGCTTCTATTCTTTGCATTAAGGTAAAAAACCTTCTGCATGCATTTTGCACCTCAATCCCTCCTAAATGTGAGGTAGTGTTTTGCGCTACTCAAGAGTAATAAACAGTGACTAGAGTGCCTATCAATGGCTGCAAAATAAATCTGTGTTCACTTAACACATAAACAGTAATATAAAGAAATGGGGGGGTTTTTGCGCTAAAGAAAACCAGTATCACACACAAAACACGCTTCTATATCACATAAATCTAATAGTGAATAAGTACTCATATAATGTGCATATAGATACTATAGTGAAGAAGTCACGAGGTGCGTGACGTAACGCCGTAGGGAGGATAGCGGCATCATACGGACGGATCGTAAGACAGCAGGATAACAGTAAGATAGCGGTAACACACCGAATATCTCCTACATGCTGATTATTTTCTAAATTGATGTAAGAGTCAATTTTTTAAGTTAATAAAGCCTATATATTTTATTGAAATACTACACTATTGGAGGCTTTATTTCCTGTCCCTCTCCCGGCTGCATCGATTGGAGCTTGGTCTCCCCCTCCCCTTCCCTCCCACCCGCTTGTCTCTTTCATAGAGAGCGTGATTGGTAGAGGACACTACCCAAATATTATTTAAGAGTGGAGAAGAAATAAGAGGAATAGAGGAGATATAAGATCATAGTCCATGCCAGTGAAACTACATGCCAGTGATCCATGTTATTGAGGTGAGAACATTGGGAGACAGGTGTAGGATTCACCGCAGGTTCAATACTTCAATTCGTTTATCATTTGAACCATTTGATGACATCTACAATTTTGGAACATCTAGAATCTTGGAATTGACCATTGACTAAATACCCATTTGAATTATCCTGAACAGCAACCATTGCAATATTGAACTTTCTGCACTATTGTGTTTACATATGCACTTGCACTTTACTTTGGTGATTGCACTATAGTATCTATATGCACATTATATGAGTACTTATTCACTATTAGATTTATGTGATATAGAAGCGTGTTTTGTGTGTGATACTGGTTTTCTTTAGCGCAATCCCTCCTAAATACTTACCTGAGCAAGAGCTCAATTCAGCAATGTGTGAAAAAGCAGTGGCTTTCTCTCTCCTCTTTGGACAGCAAGGCAGCAGCAGGAGCCATTGACTTCTGCTGCTGTCAAAGACAGCCAGTGGGAAGGGGGTGGGGCCGAGCCGCGCTCTGTATATCATGGACACACAGAGCAGTGGCTTGGGAGCGAGCACACATGAGTGCCCCCACAGCAAGAAGCTTGCTAAGGGGGCACTCCGCAGGAGGGAAGAGCTAGGAGCGCTGGTGGAGGACCCCAGAAGAGGATGATTAGGGCTGCTCTGCGCAAAATCATTGCACAAAATAGGTTAGTATGAAATGTTTGTTATTTGAACAAATGATTGCCTTTAGAATCACTTTAAGATGGTAGAGACAAGTCATCCACCTGCTATAATGTAAATGCAGCATTATGCTGTTTTTTTTAAAAGTGCATACAAGTCCAAAATTCTTACCAAAATATATAAAAGAAAAATATTCCCAAGACACTGAATTTACCCCTTACAGGTCAGCATTTACAACAATTTGCACAGCCACATTGTTAAAATACATACTGTAAGTCTACAACATATAAAGGATAGTATTGCCATCTAGTGATGAAATCCAAAAATGTAGGTAATAAAATAGGTATTCCTGTTAGTAAAGAACTACTTTATTTACAGTGTCGGTAACATATTGGGTATTAAGAAACAGTACTAAGGGGGCGTGTCCGGCACATGGCTGGGTAGGTGCGTACCTCAGGAGCTCCCGCATCTTTACCTAATTACCTACCTTAATTAATCGCAACCAGGGGCGCCTATTTTACTACTTGCTTTCCCCTTGACAATATGTCCAGGAACAGAAGCTCCAAGGGAAGAAAACGGGATACCTCAGTGCCAGTAGTTAATCGATTTTCTGCCTCACTTACCGACGCATCAAATGAGTCACATTGGCCCAGGATTAAGCCGATCTGCACTGCGTCATGTCAGAGGGACCAGGCAAGAGATGCTTCAAGCCGGAAACAGATTGCGAGGACAGCTCAGCTGGAACCCGCTCCACTCCCTTCACAGCTGCATTTAGTTTTTTTATTGCATTTTAGTGTAAATATGAGATCTGAAGTCTTTTTTTCCTATTACAAGGGATGTTTACATTCCTTGTAATAAGAATAAAAGTGAAACCATTTTTTTTAAAAGAACAGTGTAAAAATAAAAAATAAAAATTAAAGTAAATAAGAAAAAAAAAATGTAAACGCGCCCCGTCCCGCCGAGCTCGCGTGAGTAGCGCCCGCATATGTATCACCATGATCGTTGGAGTGGGAGCAATAATTCTAGTCCTAGACCTTCTCTGTAACTAAAAACATGTAACCTGTAGAATTTTTTAAACATTGCCTAGATTTTTAAGGGTAAAAGTTTGTCGCCATTCCACGAGCGGGCACAATTGTGAAGCGTGACATGTTCGGTATCAATTTACTCGGCGTAACATCATCTTACACATTATAAAAAAAAAAAAATGGTCTTATTTTTTAATTCCAAAAAGTGTATTTTTTCAAAAAAAAGTGCACTTGTAAGACCGCTGTGCAAATAAGGTGTGACAAAAAAGTATTGCAACGACCGCCATTTTATTCTCTAGGGTGTTAGAAAAATAATATTTTATATATATATATATATATATATATATATATATATATATAAAATGTTTGGGGGTTCTAAAGTAATTTTCTAGCAAAAAAAAATACTTTTTTATACCAGTAAACACCAAATCTCAAAAAGAGGCTCTGTCCTTATATAAGGTTTCTTGGTGATCTTCAATCCCCATTATTTTCAGCTCTTTGGTCTTGGCCATGGTGGAGAGAATGGAATCTGATTGCTTCTGTGGACAGGTGTCTTTTATACAGGTAACAAGCTGAGACTAGGAGCACTCCCTTTATGAGAGTGCTCCTAATCTCAGCTCGTGACCTGTATAGAAGAAACCTGGGAGCCAGAAATATTGCTGATTGATGAGGGATCAAATTCTTATTTCACTCATAAGGCTCCATGTACACAGAAGCTCAAAAACGGTTGTTTTGAATGCCAGATTTCTGTCAGAAAAAACTGCTTTAAAATATAGCTTTTATCAGCGTTTTTTACTAGCGTTTATTAGCATTTTTCAGTGTAGCGTTTTTAGCTTTTTTTTTTTTCAATGAATCAAAAAAATGCTAACAAAAACACTGGCGACCAGCGTTTGAGCGTTTTTCATCGTTTTGCGGTTTTTCCCGCCGAAAAACTGCACTTTGAACGCGAATTTCTTGCGTTCAGAAAAAAGCCCATTACCTCCACTGCTCATTAACGCTAAAAAACGCTATGTGTACATGAACACATAGGCTAACAGAGTGCAGTTAAAGGGCTTTTTAAAAAAACGCCAATAAACTACAGTTTATCAGTTTCAGTGTACATGGAGCCTTAAAATGCAAATCAATTCATAACTATTTTTAAATGTGTTTTTCTGGATATTTTTGTTGTTATTCTGTCTCTCACTGTCAAAATAAACCTACCATTAAAATTATAGACTGATCATTTCTGTGCAAATGTACAAAATCAGCAGGGGATCAAATAAAAATGTATTTTGTTTTTCACTTTTAATATCTACTGCTGTTGTCTCATAATCTAAGAATATAATAGTATGTTATTTGATTTTATATACTATCAATATTTTTGCTCCATCCAATTACTATAATTTTGCTGCGGGAGCTCTACCATTTATGTTCTACCACCTCCCCCTAAGTAGATTTTCCCTGAATATTTTCAGTAAGTTTCAGGGCCTTTTTATTTCTTAGTTACTGAGGCTTACGTTTGTTTTTCTTTTTTTATTTCTCAAGCCTCATCCATCACCGTTCCTTCATTACACCCTAATTCCCTTTCCCATATTCCCCTGATTCAATCAGGCAGTCCTATAATTGTATACTGTAAATTTTTTCTCTTATATAGCTAAAATGTCTCAATTAACTATAACCTCACTAAATACACAAGGCTTCAACATCCCTGAAAAAAGACACAATTTGAATGGGTTTGCGGGAAGAAAAAAAGAGCATGTCGCTTTTCTTAAAGAAACTTATTTTTTAGCTTCTAAAATACCTAAATTAAAAGATAAATATTTTACAGATATATATCATTCAGGCTCACCTAATAAAAAGTTGAAGAGAGTTAGTATTCTCTTAGCACGAACTTCCCAATGGACTTTTCTCAACGAATACAAAGATAATGAAGGAAGAGGTCTCTTCATTAAAGGGAGATGTGCCAACCAGTTGGTGACATTTTCTAACCTATATTTTCCCAATCGTAATCAAATTCATTTTTTGGAACCATTCCTATTCAAATGATCTGAATTTGGGGAAAATATGGTCATAGTGGGAGGCAATTTTAATTTCGTACTGGACCCAAACAGACTCCTCCAAAGCCACTTCCCATCTCTCACTTTCTGCTTATAGACGTACCAAAAAAATCCTTAACCAATATCAATTAGTTGTCGTTTGGATAATACATCATCCAACGACTAAGGACTACACTTTTTTTTTCTCCCCTGTACATAACACATATACTAGAATTTTTTTTATTTTTTGATTCAACATTGTCATCTTTCTTTTGCCACACATTCAAATATACAACGTTATCTGACCATTCTCCAATTGATCTCACTCTGACCTTAGACTCACCATCATCTCCTTCTTGGTCTTAAATGAAATTGAAATTAATTGAATCGCTCATACAAGATCCGGCCATAATAAACTATATATTTTCTGACCTACATAATTATTTCACCTCCAATAATACCCCTGATATTTCTCCTCACATGATCTGGGAAGCCCATAAGGCCTATATACGAGGATCCTTCATTAAGCTGGGAACTGCGCTTAAGAAAAAAGGAATGAAAAATTTAAGGAATTGATATCCCAAACCCAGAAACGTTGAACTTAAAAAATTCCAAACTCACGATAAATTGAAGGAACTCACTCACTTACACTTTGACCTCAAGACTCTTTGCTTGGATAAATTAAAAAGCCACCCTTACTAGATGCAAGCGTCATTTTTATGAATATGGAAACCAATGTAGTAGATCATTGGCCAATGCTTTGTGCAAACAGAGAGTTAAAACATTTGTACCTGATGATCTTTTCTCTTGATGGTTCTAAGAAAATATATTCCAAGGAAATAGCCGAAACCCTGGAACCTTGGATTACGATCATAATCTGTTCCAGGAGAATGCTTGTAATCCAAAGCACTCGCATATCAAAGCAATATGCAATACCGCATGTGACCAGAGGTAGCGGGGGGGCGTCGGAAACACTCTGAAATACTTGGAGACTGCTCGGCTGCACTCGGAAAGGCTCGGAAACACTCAGGAACAAAGTATTTCCAAACGGCTCCGAATGGCTCAGAGTGTCACCGGCGCCCCCGCACCTCTGGCCAAATGTGGTACTGCACACCACAGAGGCTTGAATCCTGCTCGTTTTGCAAGACAACACTCACAAACCGAGTCAGTATTTGAAAAAAAAATTGCTCGTATTGCGAAAAGCTCGTTAACCGCGTTACTCTGAGGTTCCACTGTAGTTTTAAGGATTATTCTTCCCTCTATAAATGTAAACATCCAAGGTACTGATAAACAATCAGAGACCTATATTCACATCAAAAACTATCTTTCTCGTTCAGGACTCTCTTCCCTGTCGTCTATCTCATCATCCCTCTTGGATACACCAATCACAGACCTGTAATTAGACCAGGCTATTAAAGAAACATCAACTGGTAAAGCATCTGGACCTGATGGCTTCACACTTTCCTATTATAAACAATTTTTATCGGTCTTATCTCCACATTTCCTTAAAGCATTTACGGTAATTCTCTTAGCCAACCTTCTTCTATTTGTCCTACTGCATTATTCACGTGTATATAACAGTAATACCTAAAGAAGGTAAATATCCTACACAATGCTCAAGTTACAGACCCATTTCTTTCCTTAATGTAGACATTAAACTATTTGCAAAGATAATAGCATAAAAGACTTATACCTCACCTTCAGAAACTCATTAATCTAGATCAGGTAGGATTTATGCCAACTAAAGAAGCTACAGATGGGACAATTCGTGCAATTAATAATATCTATTTGGCCCTTTCAAAGAACGATCAAGCTTTTATTTTATCTACAGATGCTGAAAATGCCTTTGATAAAGTTGACTGGACATTTTAGAGCCCTTTCACACTGAAAAAAGGGGGCTTCGCTGGTAAAGCGGTGCTAAAACTTTTCAGCCGCTAGTGGGGCACTTTTAACCCCCGCTAGCAGCTGAATAAAGGATTAAAAGCGCCCACAAATTGCCGCTGCCGAGGCACCGCCCATTGATTTAAAGTGCCTGAAAAACGCCTCCAGTGTGAAAGGGGTCTTATTTGTCTCACTTTAGAAATTATAGGCTTAGGCTCTCATATGAGATCCTGGATAGAAGCCCTTTATTCAAACCCATCTGCACAAGTATGAGTGAATGGTGTACTCCCCCCCTCTTTATCTAAAACAAATGGGACTCGTCAGGGGTGTCCACTTTCTCCACTTATTTTCATATTAGTATTAGAACCCTTCCTAAAACCATTCGTGCGGATCCGGATATTACTGGAATCTTTTGTGGGACTCAGGAACATAAAACTTCCGCTTATGCAGATGGCCCTCTTTTTTTTCTTGGGAAACCTATTACTACTTTGCCAATCCTTCTGCAAGAATTTAAACATTATGGAACCTTATCAAACTTCCACATTAATTACCAAAAATCTGAAGCACTAAATCTCACTATCCCAAAACAAGCATTAACCACTTGACCACTGGGCACTTAAACCCCCTTAATAACCAGACCAATTTTCAGCTTTCGGTGCTCTCACATTTTGAATGACAATTACTCAGTCATACAACACTGTACCCATATGAAATTTTTGTCCTTTTTTTCACACAAATAGAGCTTTCTTTTGGTGGTATTTAATCACTGTTGGGTTTTTTATTTTTTGCGCTATAAGAGAAAAAAGACTGAAAATTTTGTAAAAAAATGATTTTTTTTTCGTTTGTTATAAAATTTTGCAAATTACTATTTTTTCTTCATAAATTTTGGCCAAAATTTATACTGCTACATATCTTTGGTAAAAATAAGTACAAATTGGTGTATATTATTTGGTCTTTGTGAAAGTTATAGAGTCCACAAGCTATGGTGCCAATATCTGAAAATTGATCACACCTGAAGTACTGACGGCCTATCTCAATTCTTGAGACCCTAACATGCCAGAAAAGTACAAATACCCCCCAAATGACCCCTTTTTGGAAAGAAGACATTCCAAGGTATTCAGAAAGAGGCATTGTGAGTTTTTTGAAGTTGTCATTTTTTCCCACAATTCTTTGCAAAATCAAGATTTTTTTTTTCTCTTTTTTTTTTTTTTCACAAAATTGTCATATTAGCAGGTTATTTCTCACACACAGCATATGCATTCCACAAATTACACCCCAAAACCCATTCTGCTATTACTCCTGAGTATGGCGATACCACATGTGTGAGACTTTTACACAGCGTGGCCACATACAGAGGCCCAACATGCAGGGAGCACCTTCAGGCGTTCTGGAGCACCAAGGCCAATTCTGACATTTCTCTCCTACATGTAAAAATCATCATTTATTTGCTAGAAAATTACATAGAACCCCAAAACATTATATATGTTTTTTTAGCAAAGACCTTAGAGAATATAATGGTGGTTGTTGCAACTTTTTATCTCGCACGATATTTGCGCAGCAATTTTTTTAACGCGTTTTTTACGGAAAAAAAATGTTTTGTGCTTAAAAAAAAAAAAAAACAGTAAAGTTAGCCCAATGTTTTTGCATAATGTGAAAGATGAAGTTACGCCGAGTAAATAGATACCTAACATGTCGCCCTTAAAAATTGCACACACTCGTGGAATGGCGCCAAACTTCGCTACTTAAAAAATCCCCATAGGCGACGCTTTAAATATTTTTACTGGTTACATGTTTTGAGTTACAGAGGAGGTCTAGGGCCAAAATGATTGCTCTCGCTCTAACGTTCGCAGAGATACCTCACATGTGTGGTTTGAAAACCGTTTTCATATGTGGGCGGGACTTACGTATGCGTTCGCTTCTGTATGCGAGCTCACGGGGACAGGGGCGCTTTAAAAAAAAAAAAAAAATTTTATTCTTTATTTTACTTTATTTATTTTAGTTTGACATGTTTTTCCGCCCTAAACATTTTTTTGATCACTTTTATACCTATTACAAGGAACGTAAACATCCCTTGTAATAGGAATATGGCATGACAGGTCCTCTTTACAGTGAGATATGGGGGGGGGGGGTGTCAATAAGACCCCACATCTCACCTCTAGGCTGGGAAGCCTGAAAAAAATACAAAAAAAAAAAACCAACAATCCTGGCTTTGATCGTAGCGGTGAGTCGGTAGAAGCACCGGAGGGCGGCGGGGGACATCCCCTCTTGCCTCCCGTAAGAATGATCAAGCGGCGGAACAGCCGCTATGATTGTTCTTATGGTGTAGGGAATCGCCGGCTGAAAAAGCCGATATCTGAATGATGCCTGTAGCTGCAGGCATCATTCAGATATCCCCGCACAAAGTCAAGGACGTCATATGACGGCCGGAGGGCGGGAAGTGGTTATTGCAGAGTATTGCCGGGCATTGCGGAGTATTGCCGGGCATTGCGGAGTATTGCCGGGCATTGCGGAGTATTGCCGGGCATTGCGGAGTATTGCGGTGTATGGCAGGGTATTGCGGTGTATGGCAGGGTATTGCACGGGTATTGCACAGGGTATTGTGGAGGGTATTGCACAGGGTATTGTGGAGGGTATTGCACAGGGTATTGTGGAGGGTATTGCAGAGTATTGTGGAGGGTATTGCAGAGTATTGTGGAGGGTATTGCAGAGTATTGTGGAGGGTATTGCAGAGTATTGTGCAGGGTATTGCAGAGTATTGTGCAGGGTATTGCAGAGTATTGTGCAGGGTATTGCAGAGTATTGTGCAGGGTATTGCAGAGTATTTTGCAGAGTATTGTGCAGGGTATTGCAGAGTATTTTGCAGAGTATTTTGCAGGGTATTGCAGAGTATTTTGCAGGGTATTGCAGAGTATTTTGCAGGGTATTGCAGAGTATTGCACCAGGGTATTGCAGAGTATTGCACCAGGGTATTGCAGAGTATTGCACCAGGGTATTGCAGAGTATTGCACCAGGGTATTGCAGAGTATTTCGCAGGGTATTGCAGAGTATTGCACCAGGGTATTGCAGAGTATTGCACCAGGGTATTGCAGAGTATTGCACCAGGGTATTGCAGAGTATTGCACCAGGGTATTGCACCAGGGTATTTTGCAGAGTATTGGCAGGGTGTATTGCAGAGTATTGGCAGGGTATAGCACAGGGATGGCTGAGCAGGGATGGATGGATGGATGGATCTGTGACTGCAATTGTCACAGATCCAGCCCACAGTGCTGCTGCTGCCATCCGCTCCCTCCCCCTCCCCTCTCACACTGTACCGATCGGTACAGAGAGGGGAGGGAGGAACCGGCGTCATCAAATGACGCCGGTCTGTTTACAAGTGATTGCTCCGTCATTTGACGGAGCGATCACGTGGTAAACGGCCGCTATCAGCGGCGATTTACCGCGATTCGTGATCCGCCGGGTCCTCTGGACCCGGCGGTCACGGAGTTTCCCGTGTGCGCGCCCCAGGGGGCGCGCGGGAGCGCGATTCTGGGAGGACGTTATATAACGTCCTCCCAGAGTTAAGCAACCACCCTGCCGCCGTTATTTGTCGGCAGGTGGTTGTTAAGTGGTTAAGTAATATACAGTCAAATTTTCATTTTAAATGGGCTTTATCTCATATTAAATATCTAGGTATTTTACTACCTGCGAACCTATTTACATTATACACACTTCATTTTTCTCCACTATTATCCAAATTTCATTTCGAATTATCATCTTGGGCGTCTTGCAATTTTTCCTGGACAGGCAGATGTAATGTTTTAAAACAGAATGTCCTCCCCAGGATTCTATACCCCTTCCAAACAATCCCGATAAATATACCTGCAGGTTATTTTAAATTATTGCAATCTATATTAGCCCAGGTTCACACTGGGCTACGGGAGTGAAGCCGTGCGAGTTCAGCTGAACTCGCACGATTTCACTCCCGCCTGTCAGTCCCGATTTTGGCCACGATTACAGAGACATCTGTGCAGGTTTCTGCGCAGATGTCAATGTAAATCGTGGTCCGAAATCGCAAAAAGTAGTACAGAAACTACTTTTTGAAATTGGTGCAGTGCCGCTAATGCGTCGTCGCACTGATTTGACATGTCAAATCGCACCAGTGTGAACCAGGGCTTAAACAAATTTTGTGTTTGGCTTCCAAATCAGTCAGGATTAAAATAGGATTTTTATAACAGCTTACCTGTAAAATCCTTTTCTTGGAGTACACCACGGGACACAGAGCTAGTCATTACATAATGGGTTAAGGGTCACCAGCGGTGATTGGACACTGGCACAACCAATGGAAGACAGTTCCCCTCCATATAACCCCTCCCATCAGGGAAGTACCTCAGTTTTGTAGCAAAGCAGTAAGGTTCCCATAAGAAGGGGGGGACCTCTGTGTCCCGTGGTGTACTCCAAGAAAAGGATTTTACAGGTAAGCTGTTATAAAAATCCTATTTTCTTTATCGTACACCACGGGACACAGAGCTAGTCATTACATAATGGGACGTCCCAGAGCAATGCTCATATGAAGGGGGGGGAGACACAGATCAAAACAGGCCGCTTGCGGACCAGAAGCCCTATACTGCTGCCTGCAGCACACTTCGCCCAAAGGCGGAATCCTCATGTCCTTTCACATCTATTTGATAGAATTTGGAAAATGTATGGACTGAAGACCAAGTTGCAGCTTTACAGATCTGAGCCATCGAAGCCTGGTGGTGCACTGCCCATGAAGCACTTATCGCCCTGGTAGAGTGCGCCTTAACAGGAAAAGGAGGAGTCCTGTTCTTTAACCATAAGCTTGAACAATTACTTGTCTAATCCACCTGGAAATGGTGGATTTTGATACCGCTTGGCCCTTCTTGGGCCCATCTGGTAAAATAAACAAAACATCTGTTTTACGTATCTGAGCGGTTGCTTGCAGATACACCTTTACCGCTCTCACTGGATCTAGAGAGTGTAATAATTTTCCCCCGCCGTCCGCGGGTTTGGAAAAAAGGAAGGCAGAACAATGTCTTGATTCAAGTGAAAAGCCGACACCACCTCAGGTAGAAAAGCCGGATGGGGTCGTAGTACGATTTTGTCCTTGTGACAAATTAGATAAGGCTCTTTACAAGAAAGAGCTGCTAGCTCTGATACCCTCCTAGCAGAAGCTATAGCAATCAGAAAGGCCAACTTCCTACTTAATATAATTAAAGGAATATGGCGAATAGGTTCAAAAGGTTGCTTTTGCAACACTGACAATACCAAATTCAAATCCCATGGACACAAGGGAGTCCTAACTGGAGGATTTATCCTCAGTACCCCCTTAATGAATGTCCGAACTAGGGAGTGAGATGCCAATGGTCTCTGAAAGAAGACTGATAGAGCCGATATTTGCCCTTTGATGGTGCTAAGGGCTAAATTCATATCCACTCCTAACTGGCAAAAAGCAAGAATCCTACTTATTTCATACTTCTGAGGATTCCAACATCTGGATTCACACCAGGAAACGTATGCTCTCCAGACTCTCTGATAGATGAGTCTGGAGGCTGGCTTTCTAGCATTAATGAGCGTAGAAAGAGCCGGACCAGAGACCCCTCTCTTTTTAAAAATGTGGGTCTCAGCAGCCAGGCCGTCAACTTTAGCCTTTGTAAGGAAGGGTGGAATACTGGACCCTGTGACAGCAGGTCATGTCGGAGTGGAAACTTCCAGGGCCTTCCTATCGCCGTTTTTACAATCTCGGCGTACCAAGGCCTCCTGGGCCAGTTTGGGGCCACTAGGATTACTGGTATTCCCTCCTCCTTGATCCTGCGAAGCAGTCTTTGTAGAAGAGGGATCGGAGGGAATGCCTAGATCAGTGAGAACTGATTCCATGGAGTTATTAGAGCGTCTGTATTATTAGAGCGTCTGTCCCGTAGGCTAGAGGATCTCTCGTTCTGGACACAAAGTTGTCCAATTTCTTGTTGAACCTGGCAGCTAGCAGGTCTACATCTGGGTTTCCCCATCTCAGACATATGGCCTGAAAGATCTCGGGGTGAAGAGACCACTCCCTGGTAGCAGCTGCTGACGACTCAGGTAGTCTGCTTGCCAATTTTCCATCCCTGGAATGAAGATTGCAGAAAGGCAAGGTACATGCTCTTCTGCCCATGCCAGGATCCGGTTCACCTCTCTTTGGGCTGCCCGACTGCGGGTGCCTCCTTGGTGATTGATGTAAGCTACTGCAGTAGCATTGTCGGATTGAACCCGAACTGGGTAGCCCTGTAACCTGTATGTCCAGGTTTTGAGGGCTAGATATACCGCCCGGATCTCTAGCACATTGATGGGCAGGATCCCCTGAGTTTTGGCCCAGGTTCCCTGGGTAGAAGCCTCCTCGAATACTGCACCCCAGTCCGATAGGCTGGCATCCCTAGATACCACCTTCCAGGCCACTGGGAGGAAGGACTTTCCCTTCCGTAAATTCCTGGCTTCTAGCCACCAATCGAAGCTGTGGCGTACTTGTGAGGACAGGCGCATGGGTATATCCAGAGCTTGGCTCTTCCTGTTCCAGGAAGCTAAAATATTGCCTTGAAGTAGTCTCGAATGAAACTGGGCGTAAGGGACCGCCTCGAAGGAGGCTACCATCTTTCCCAATAGTCTCATGCAAAGGCGAATAGACGGCCTCTTGTTTGCTTTGACCTTGTGGATCAGGTCTTTCAGAGACTGTATCTTCGGTTCTGGCAGGTATACCCCGTTTTGGGCTGTATCTATGATCATGCCCAGGTGCCCTATCCTTCTTTGGGCCTGGAGAGAGGATTTTTGTAAATTTATAATCCATCCTAAATGCTCCAGGTATCCTACTGTAGTGTGTACAGCGTGACCCAATCCGTCCTTTGACTGATCCATTACTAGTAGATCGTCCAGATAGGCTGTTACCGCAATGCCCCGTGTTCTTAGGTTTGCTAACAGAGGAGCTAGCACCTTTGTGAATACTATGGGCGCGGTGGCTACACCAAACGGCAGAGCCACAAATTGAAAGTGGCGATCTTCTACCGCAAACCTTAGGAATCTTTGGTGAGCGGGGAGGATGGGTATGTGTAAATGTGCGTCCTTGATATCTATGGGCGCCATGAATTTTCCGCCCTTTAAAGTGGCGGCCACGGATCGGATCGTTTCCATTCGAAAATGGCGATCGTTCAGGAACCGATTTAGGGATTTTAGATCCAGGATGGGTCTGACATCTCCATTTGGCTTTGGAATCACAAAGAGGTTTGAGTAAAAACCTGAACCTCGCTCTTTTTGGGGTACGTCTGTAACTACCCCTTGAGCCATTAAGTGATTCAAACCTTTGAAAAAGGATTCTCTTTTTTGTGGATCCTTGGAGAGTCTTGAACCTCGGAATTGAGAAGGTGGGATCTCTCGAAATTCCAGTTTGTACCCTGAGGATATTGTGGATACTACCCAATTGTCCTGGATTTCTGACCACCAAGTCGCTCAGAACTGACAAGCCTTCCTCCCACTCGGCCGAGCGGGGGCGCCCCTTCACTGAGAGGCTTTGGGGGCTTGCTTAATAGCTCTTGCACCCCACGGCTTCTTGTTTTTCTGAGCTTGCCCCTTGGCTTTTGTGGGCGGCTAAAACAGGCCGCCGCCACTGGTTGGAGTCAGATTTCCCGGGAGCTGGGGAGAGAGAGCGTTTAAAACAAGATCTCTTGTTTTTCTCTCAGGTAAAAGTCGTTTTACCACTTGATATCTTCTGTATAAATTTTTCTAAATCTTCCCCAAATAGGCGTTCGCCATGGAACGGGAACTTGCCAACAGCTTTTTGCATGGGGTCTCCGCTGACCAATGCTTAAGCCAAAGTACTCTGCGCATCTGTACCAGCTGGAGTGTAAGGCGTGATGCCTGTATGATAGAATCTCTCATGGCATCCACTGTGAAGCATAAGGCTTTAGGCAAATTTTCCCAATTTCTAGCCTGCTCTGAAGGCAGTTCCTTCAGCCCCTGCTTTACCTGTTGGCTGATGACCTGACCCATACCGACTGCTGCTACTGCAGGTTGGGTAATTGAGCCGGCCAAAAGGAAGGAGGATTTCAACTTCCTCTCAGAAGGATCTTTTAAACTCTTGTACATTATCCACCGGACATGTCAGGTTTTTATTTACACAAGAAATAGCCGCATCTACCACAGGCAGGCTCCATTTCTTTAAAAAAAATTTCCCCCATAGGATAAAGAATGTTAAACCTTTTTGGAGGTGAGAAACGCTTATCTGGATGTTGCCAGTTTGCGTATATTAGATCCTCTAGTAACGGATGAACCGGGAAGGAGCATGCACCTTGCAGGGATCTTAATGACCCTAGGGAGGAGACAGGTAATTCCGTTACCTCCGCAGAGGTTAACTTAAATGCACTGCTATAGCATTGTACCTGTGACCTTAAAATCTGGCTCCTCATCCTCTGCTGATGTAGCCTCCTCCTCCTCATCCTCCTCCCTCAGGTACTTCTGAAGGGAGGTCCAATACTGGAAGAGACCTGCTTCGCTTATTGTCCCTTTTTAGAGGACTTAGCGATTAAGGTAGCAATTTTTTCCTCCAGATTATTTAGGGCAGCTGATAAAGTGTCCTCAGTGACATATACAGGCCCAGGCTTCACTGGGGAAGCCGCCATACCTGACAGAGGTAATGGCTCATCCTGAACAGGTGCATTTAGCAACACAGGAGAGAAAGGTACCGAGTCAGCACAGTCAGAGCCTCCTCTCAGGCGGTGGTGCTTTCTTATCTCTTTTTGTCCGTATTACTTCCCCTGGAAGGCTTACTGTTTAGACAAAATACAAGGTACCTAAATGCATATACTACCGTGTTTAGTTTAGCAAATACATTAAGTATGCAACTTTTAACACATAACTATGCATAACATGGATGTCTTCTAGGAAGTACCCAATCCAACCACATGGAGTCTTACGTCCCTGTATAGCTGCTGTGTTTCTCTGCCAGG
The DNA here is from genome assembly GCA_029206835.1 of Rana muscosa. Classification (NCBI taxonomy): domain Eukaryota; kingdom Metazoa; phylum Chordata; class Amphibia; order Anura; family Ranidae; genus Rana; species Rana muscosa. The sequence goes on from CM055124.1 coordinate 240,822,357, forward strand.
AACAAGAGAACTAACGAGCTTGCTTGCTGCTGCAGTGCTTTTTACACTGACAGTCTTTTAAATTTGGCGCTGTTTCTGTGCCTGCGCGCGCCACGTGCCCGCGCACGCCTCGGCCCCCCCCCCTCCGATAAAGCGCGCTCCCGCGCGCGCGCCGCGCGCGGCCTTTAGCGCTATGGTGGTGGCCATAGTGAGAGAGGACTCTCATCAGCCCCTGTCCCCACTTACCTGCATCTGCAGGTGTCTGTATCGGCCACCGGAAGGAGGAGCGGGGTGCTCAAGCAAGCTCAGCAGCGGAGGTGACGAGCAGTGTACTTCGCCGAAGCCGACACTGAACAGAGTGAGGTGAGTATATTCAGCTCTTTACTCCCCCCAGTGGTGGAAAAAAAGAAGACATCCACTTTTTGAAAAAGGTCCCAACCTAGTTATGGACCTTCTAATCTCACCTTATCCACGCCGCAGGTTTTTCTGCTGAAAGATTTCAGACAGATACCAAACTTCACCCTTCACGGTGGGCTATGTGTGCCAACCTTCAGGGATATGGGTTCCTATTTAAAGGATACCTCTCCCCTGGGCCTTGTACAAGACTCTTACCAGGACTTTATAGCGAAATAGCGAAAGTGCTGGATCTTAGAGCCCAGTCCTCCGAAGAGAGACATTACAGGCGACGCCTCATGGATGAGGCCCGGATCCCATCCAGATTCAGCTCATTTGTAGGCGTCTTGGATGGATCCGAAAGCATAGCTCTTTTACCCCCAGAGGGTCTCTTTGGTAGAGCTTTCCTTTAGCACCTCCTAACGCGTCCAACACCTTTCGACACTGGCGAAAAAACTGAGGTACTTCCCTGATGGGAGGGGTTATATGGAGGGGAACTGTCTTCCATTGGTTGTGCCAGTGTCCAATCACCGCTGGTGACCCTTAACCCATTATGTAATGACTAGCTCTGTGTCCCGTGGTGTACGATAAAGAAACATACTATTCTCCGCAGACCAAAAACCTTAGGTGGCTTAGGTCTCCCTGACATAAAATGTTATTAATTTGGCCATATATCACTCATTGATTGGTGTAGAAATTCTAATAACAAACAATGGATCTCCACTGAACAATCCTTTTCTCCCAAACCCCTCCCTGCACTTCTCTGGAGTGCAAAGCTTCCACATTCGTCATTATGATCCCATCCTACTATAGCAGCCACATGGAAACATTGCGAACATGCTTTTGATACTCCTACCGATCCTAGACCGTCCTAAATTTTTACAAAGAAAAAAGAGATCAAACTTTATGCACACTGACAAGTATGGATAAATATCTTGCTTTTCAATTCATACAAAATTCGGAGTGGTTAACTACTCAACAAATGTCCTCTGACCCTTCTTTCTCTTCGTTTGGATCATTACAAATTCTTCATATCTCCAACTTTCTTTCTACCTTACCCCCTGTCATCTCTTCTGAACGTTCACTTACAACATTTGAATGAGTTCGTCGGAATACAGGACCTTTTCCTCACGCCCTTTCGTTCTCATATAAACTTTTACTTTCGGATGCAATACAAGTTCCAGGATTTATGTATAAGTCCCCTTTCACACTGAGGCAGTTTTCAGGCATTTTAGCGCTAAGCCTGAAAACTGCCCTCCATTCATTTGAATATGTGCTTTCATACTGAGGCGGTGCGCTTGCAGGACGGTAGAAAAAATCTTAAAGCAGCATCTTTGGGGCATGTTTAGAGCCCCTGACCATTGAAATGAATGTGCAGAGCTTCCAAAGCGCCTTAAAAGAGCATAGAAAACGCTGCAAAAATAGGATTTTTTGTACTCACCGTAAAATCCTTTTCTCTGCCATCCATGGACTGACACGGTGTCTCTTTACACTTTACACGTGGGTTATGTCCCTGCTTGCAGGAGAAGACCTAGGCAGAATGTGAAATGTTATACATACATTCCAAAAGCCAGAGCTGAACAGCCCCACCCAGGGGGCGGTCCCTCCGTACATAACCCTCCCACTACAGTCAGCAGACTTCAGTTCGTAACAAAGAAGTACAAACTTAAAAGGAAGGGTGGGTGCCGTGTCAGTCCATGGATGTCAGAGAAAAGGATTTTACGGTGAGTACAAAAAATCCTATTTTCTCTTACCATCCATGGACTGACACGGTGTCTCTTTACACTTTACACGTGGGATGTCCCAAAGCAGTGTCAAGAGGGATGGGAGCAGTATAAATGGAAAAACCAAAACTTCACTCCAATAAGGCAGAGCTCCTCAACGGAGGAGTGGCAACTTTAAACAGCGGCCTGCAGCACCCTGCAGCCGAAGGAAGCATCCGAAGATGCAGCCACATTAACCTTATAAAACTTAAAAGGCATGAACAGACGACCAGGTCGCCGCCTTGCACACTTGTGCAACCTACGCTTGATGTCGGGAAACCCAGGAAGCACCAATTGTCCTGGTGGAATGCGCCGTAACCGGAAAGGGAGGCGCCCGCCCTTTGAGAGCATAGGCTTGAATGACGGTTTGTCTGATTCCCCTAAAAATGATGGCAGACGAAACCGCTTGGCCCTGTTATGGACCAGAGACAGTCACAAATAGTGAGTCGGACTTCCGAATAGAAGCAGTAGCAGACAGGTACACCCGTAAGGCTCGTACCACCTCCAATATGTGCAGCGCAAACTCTCTGGGATGCGATGGGTGAGGACACAAGGACAGGAGGGTAATGTCCTCATGTAGGTGAAAGGCCGACACCACCTTTGGCAAAAAAGGAAGGTCGCGGATGCAACACCGCCTTATCCTTATGGATGACTAAACATGGCGACTTGCAGGACAAAGCCGCCAACTCAGACACTCGTCAAACAGAAGTGATTGCCACTAAAAAGGCCACCTTCTGAGACAAGACAAGAAGGGAATATCCCGGATATTCCCAAAAGGAGGTTCCTGGAGGACCGAGAGCACCAAATTCAGATCCCACGGTGGGAGAGGAGGCTTGACAGAAGGGAGCACATGGCGAACCCAACACAAGGTGCTAACCAAGAAAATGACCCGCTAGAGGTCGCTGAAAGAAGACGGCCAAGGCCGAAATCTGATCCTTGATGGTACTCAAAGCAAGCTTTTGGGTCACTCCACACTGCAGAGGACGCAGGATTCTGGGGACGGAATACGTCCGAGGACGCCAGTCCAGCGCTTCGCACATGGCGATATAAGCTTTCCAGGTACGGTGATAGATCTGCCTGGAGGAAGACTTCCGTGTCCTTAACATGGTCAAAATGACCGAGTCCGAGAGACCTTGGTCCCTCAACACCTGGCTTTTAACAGCCCTGCCGTTAAAGCCAGAGACTGTAAGCCGGATGAAGCATAGGACCTTGAGACTGAAGGTCCTCCCCCATCGGCAACCGCCAGGGAACGTCCGCGACGAGACGTACCAGATCAGCGTACCAGTGATGCTGCGGCCAATCCAGAACAATTAGGATCGCCGTAGTTTATATCAGGCGATAAGGACCCTATGGGGCCACCAACGCATCCGAGGCATCGCCCAAGGATCCCTGGATCTGGCCACAACCTCGACCCTTGCGATTGAGTCGAAAGGCCAGCAGGTCCACATCCGGCGTGCCCCACCGTCGGTAAAGGAATTGAAATATGCAAGGACCACTCTTCTTGGTCCGGTGTCTGGCGATTGGCGACTCAGATAGTCCGCCTGCCCATTGTCTATGCCCAGAATGTAAAATGGCCTACCGAGCCGGCACGTTTCTTCTGGCCCACTTCAGGATACGGACTACCTCGGAAGCCGCAGCTGAGCTCCGAGTTCCCCCTTGATGGTTTACATACGCCACCGCCGTGGCGGTGTCCGACTGGCTCCTGATGGAGCGACCCCGTACTCTCTCTGACCTGAAGAGAGACACAGTCCGATGGCCCGTATTACCAGAACAGTGATTGGTAAACGGGCTCGTCCGGAGTCCAAGGAATGAGTCGACAGGACTCCCCAGACTTCACCCCAGCCCGTCAGGCTGGTGTCCGTCGTGAGTACCGTCCAGTGGATGGGAGGGGAACGCCTTTCCGGACCGAAGAGCCGAGGATCTCAACCACCATGTCAGGGGCGCCCTGACCAGGTGAATCACCTGGATCTGAAGATCCAAGGACAACGGGGATTTGTCCCAGATGGACAAGATCTCCTTCTGCAATGCCCTGGTGTGTGATTGGGCATACGGAACGGCCGCGAAGGAGGCCACCACGAGTCTCTGGACTCTCATGCAAAAAACGGATTGACAACCATTTTTGGGATGTCAGCACCCGCACCGCAGACTGAAGTGTCAGCAACTTCTCCCGAGGTAGGATACCTTTGCCTCCAAGGAGTCCAGAATCAGAACTAGATACTCCAGACACTGAGTCGGGACCAGGACTGACTCCTGAATGTTCAGGAACCACCCGAGTCCCTGAGGGTCTAATTGATGATAGTCACCTTTCCTCTAAGTCTGATCCACTTTCTGCTCTTAGCAGAAGATCGTCCAGATAGCCCACGACAGCAATACCTCGCTGTAACAGAAGGCTAGAACCGGAGCAAGCACCTTGGTGAACACCCTTGGTGCCGAGGCTAGGCCGAAAGGAAGAGCCACAATCGATAGTGGACTTCGCTGATCACAAAGCGCAGAAACTTCCGGTGACTTGCGCAGATCGGAACATGCAAGTAGGCGGCCTTGAAGTCCAAGGACGCCCGAAGAAAATCCCTTTGGTGGAGTGTAGCGATCACCGTGCGAATGGATTCCATGCGGAATTTCTGCACCTTCTCGAAGGCATTCAGGGCCTTGAGGTCCAGGACAGGTCGAACCACGTCCTACCTTTGGGACGACAAACAGATTCGAGTAGAACCCCTGAAAACTCTCCTGTGACGGAACCGGCACAATCACTCCGGACCTGATCAAATCCTGTACAGCCCCCAAGAGGGCTGCCCGACAGGTAGGAAGGAGAGGAAGATTTGAGGGAAAGAATCTGTCTGGGGGCCAGGATCGGAATACTATCCTGTATCCTGAGGTGACCTCCTCGCACACCCACCAGTCGGAGATTCGGGAGGACCACCGATTCGTGACCTGCGAAGTCGTCCCCCCACCCCAGAGTCGGGCGGAGGCAAGACTTCACGTGGAGGCGGGCTCGGGAGCCGCTTGTTTGGCTTACGCACCCAGGGGCGCTTGTGCCCACCAGCCGCACTCCGTCAGTCTGGGAGGACCTACCTGTGGACTCGACTGACGAAAAAACCCCTTGTTTGCTGGAAAGGAAAAGGCCCTGTTTGCGGCGGGCCCCCTTACCCTTGCCAGTCTAAGGAAGAAGAGTGCTTTTACCTCCCATGACATCCTTGACGATGACATCCAGAGCAGCACCGAAAAGTCTACCACCTATAAAAAGGTAGATACGTCAGGAGCTTCTTAGAGGCTAGGCCAGCAGACCAGCATTTCAACCAGATAAGACGACGCCATACCACCGTCGGGACAGAGGCCCTGGATGTTAAAGGGCCCGCGTCCAACGTGGTGTCGCACACATAAACCAGGCCCTGCCCAGTTGGTGGGCCAGAGTAACTGTGTCTGGAGGAAGATTATGCTCCTGTACAGCTAGGTGCAACATTTTTGCCCAACCTGTAAGTGTTTTAAAACACAAGGGTCGCCGCTACCACAGGCCGTAGGGCGGATCCCAACAAGGCAAACATGGCTATGCGCACCACTTCTGACCTCCTGTCAGTGGGGTCCTTAATGCAGGAGTCCCCTCCATCGGGAGAGTGGTGGCCTTGTTCAACAGGGCGACTGGAGGGTCGACCACTGGGGGAGAAGCCCACTTTTTAAGTAGGGCATCTTCAAAGGGGTATCTGATAAACAAACGCCGCGGGACCATAAAAAATTATTCTGCGGCTTTTTCCAGACCTTATCAATGAGCTGGTCAAAGAAAGTACAATGGAAAAAACCCCTTTAGAAGGCCTGGCCTTAAAAGAACCAAAGGAGACAGTATCCGCCTGAGGTTCTGCATCCGCAGCATTTGAGCTTGAGAGTGTCCCTCACTGCAGTCATGAGCACACTAACAAGCGCCCTGTCATTTACTGACTCAGAACTGGAGTTTCCCTCATAAGGAATGTCCTGTTCAAAACCATCCATACATCCAGAACTAGGGTCCTGAGCGATAGTAGCTAGGCCCATATCTGAATCAGCGCACTGCCCTCGAGTAGATAAAGTGGGGAGAGGGCGCCTTTTTTGTACCTTGCGCTTGCACACAGCTCCCATCCTGGTCAGAAATTGATTCCAGGGCTGCCCACAACAGGTCCATAGGGACCGCAGGTGCTGAAGCACTGCCTGTTGCCACTGACATTTTTAGGGGAAGCTGGTGGCACAGACTCCATATTGTCCCCCTCTGAGACTCTCTCAGATAAAAAGTCCACCCACAGGCTGTGCTGACTGAGAAGGGGGCGCCCAGGGGACTCACCAAACCGGACCAGGGACCGCTTAGTTCCGCTGTCTGTACCGCGCTGTGTCAGCGCTGGTGAGCTGTGAGGAGACTGTGAGGAGATTTGCGCTGCTACAGCAGCGCTAGAGGCCAAACTAGTGCTGAAAAGCGCGCGGGCTACAAGAAAATGGCCGCCACACTTCACTGAGGCGATCCGCGGCAAGATGGCCGCCATGACACAGTTAAAATGAAACAGCACACACGCACAGCGCCACTCGGCGCTCAGGCCCCAAAAAAAACACACAAAAAAGCCCCAAAGCATACATTGCAGACCAGCATGAGCCCCCCAAGAACAGTGTGACCCCCAAGCACCCCACACAGCCAGCGCCAGTAATGGTGACAGAGAGCGACAATAAAATACAGGGGGAGACAGGGAAAATCCCCCACAGAGAAACACACAGCCTTTTGTACTCACCTGCAGGCAGGAGAGACTACTTACCCGTCCCCTGAGGGACACACTGGTGTTTCTGACAGGACTATCACAGTGCAGTACTGAGTAGCTGTCGGCCCGGTCCACCGCGAAAGATACAGTCAGTCAGGAGCTGTTCAGTCTTGAGAGGACCGTGGGAGCATGAAAGCAAACCCGGCCACCCCTGGAGTCATGGGGCCTGTCGTGAACTGAGTCTCACGCACAGAAGGCGAGGATCAGCACGCTCGATGGTCGGACAGGGAAGACTACGAGGATATCTTGTACCCAACCTGTTGCCCAGCCGACAGTTGATAGAAGATTCTCAAAAATAAAATAAAAAAGAATTCCAAAAAGGAATAAAAGAGGTCAGGAGACTGGCTCCTGAGGGAGCCACGTCTTCTCCTTCTGCTAGGCAGAAAAAAACTGAAGTCTGCTGACTGTAGTGGGAGGGTTATGTACGGAGGGACCGCCCCCTGGGTGGGGCTGTTCAGCTCTGGCTTTTGGAATGTATGTATAACATTTCACATTCTGCCTAGGTCTTCTCCTGCAAGCAGGGACATAACCCACGTGTAAAGTGTAAAGAGACACCGTGTCAGTCCATGGATGGTAAGAGAAATGTTTTGTTTTTTTAAAGGTCATGTTGTCATGTGACCTTAAAAAAAGCAACATGAAGGAAGGATGTCTGGACAGCCGCACTCCAAAACTTGTTGCTTTTATTGTAAATAAAAAAACACAGGATACATACCAGAGCAAACAGGGTACAAACTAACACGTTTCACACTAGAACTTAGTGCTTAATCATAGCTATCTGCTAGCGCCCGAAAAGTGCCGCAAAAACGACCGCCACTTTAGCAGCGCTTCAGTGTGAAAGGGGTCTCAATGGAAACGAGATCTGAATACTAAATTTACACTTCAAGATGTTTCTAAAAAATTCTTATTATCAACTCGTTCCTCTATAAGTAGTCGTTACCAGGAATCTGGATATAAATTACTTTCGTAATGTGTCGTACTCCTAAATTTTTACATTCAATTTATCCTCTTATTTCAGATTCCTATTGGTGATGTGACAATCCACAGGCGGATTTATTACATGTTTTCTTGACTTGTCCATGCCTTCATGATTTTTAGACTCATGTTCAAATCCTTACTCAAAGGTTTACTGATCATATTGTTCCTAAAGAACCCCGTTTTTTCCTTTTTACACCATAATAACATTCCTCTCAAAAAATACAAAAATTTGATTTATTATTCATTTGGTTAATGCAGCCTGATCTAGCATCCTAGCTCTTTGGAAATCCTCTTCACCCCCCACTATAAGACAGTGGTTAAGTCGAGTTCCATACTGTATGGAAAAGCTCATTAATTTCATAAAAGGCACATCTAATAAATTCCAAGATGTATGGTCCAACTGGAAGGAATTCTCCCCTTCAGAAGATTACATTCAAATCCTGACTAGCTCTTTCCCCTCCTATTCGGGGAGCCCTTCATGGAAAAATAGGTTTACATCCTCAGAAACTTATGTGATGTCTTTGTATAGTAGGAATCTAGGATCAATCATTGTTCCTGGTTGGATCAGGCGCTCCACTTTCTAACATCCATTTATTTTTATTTTTTACCTAACCCCCTTGCCCTTTTTCATGAAAAAGGTTTTTTATTTATTTTTGTTATTCTATTACTTCATTATTCCTTGTGTACTTACAAGTCATGTTGTGTTTATTATGATATCACATATCTTACTATTGTTTGCCACAAATACCTCTTATATGTGTTCATGTTTTGTAATATCTCATAATTCTCAAATAAGAAATTGCAAAAAAAAAAAAAGAGAGAAACAGTACTGATTTTTTTAGCACTACTTAAGAGAAAGCATATTTCTGTATGTTGCTATACCTTTGTAGTTTCTTGATTTGTGAATGTAAGAAAAAAAAATAAAAAATCTTAAAGTGACATTAAAGGTTCATTAAAAAAATTTGCGCTAGTCACACTCTCCTGTCATACAAATTGAATGCGGAGGAACTCTGCATCCAATTCGCATCAGTGTGAACCCATTCTAGAAGGTAGGGATTTACTTAGTGTTAGTCAAATCTAGAAGCAAAAGGTGCAATATGAGTAACTTTGCTGCGTCACTTTCTTCCTCTTAGCATGTGGCCAACTATCACTATTAGCAGAAGGTTTTCAAAGAAGGGAAGACACAGCTTTTGTACTGTGATATTATTCACATAAATTCTTTATTTTAACAGATAATCTGGTGGTGACAGGAATTCCATGGCCCATTAACACCATTTGCGTTGGTCTGCACTGGGCAAGGCTGCACAATGCAAAGACCAGGCAATTTGCTTTGTTTGTTATAAAAATTAGCACACATCACTGTGTTGTGGTGGTGTGCACTAAAAAAGTAGTGCATGCAGTACAGTGCGTTGTGACACAAACCACCACTTCACAATAACACTGCAGTGAAAAGAACTGAATCAACTGTAACTTGTGACATCTAAACAAAGTTGTAACAAAAAAGGATCAAAGGGTAAACAGTGTAATGCACGCTGATAGCACTGTTCCTCCCAGCGCACACCAGCTACAATAAAGGAGACCTCTTCAATGTTAGCTTCAAAAATTTTAAAACCTTGAAAAAAAAAAAGAAAAAAAGAGGATATATTGTAAGGCCTTGTTCACACAGGTGCTGATGCCCATACACTGTGAATGGGCCATTTGTTTATCCATCCATAACCAGTGGGTGCTGCATGCAGGCAGCCCATTCATGGGGAGAAAGGAGCGGCAGCTGCACAGACACAGGCGCTGGTCCTAATGTGACAGGCATGCCAGTGCGAGTGAGCGGCCCTAAATGCAGAAAATGTACTAAAAGATAAAGCTAATTACAATGTTGCAATGTTTATTCATATCTTAGCAAGCGCTACACAGAAACACCTGCTGCTGATGATCAGGGATCAGCTCCCCCCACCGGAAATTGGTTAAAATGGACAGCCAATCATAGGTAGTGCAGGCATTCCGCACCCCCCAGCTGCATATTTACATGCCCCTTGCATAAGTGTGGCTGATGGGTGGGGAATGCCTCCATCGCTTAGGACTGGCTGTCTGCTTTGACATATTCCTGATGGGATAGATGGTTCGGATTTGTGTGCAAACATTCCTGAACTTGACTGGCCTGCACAGAGTCCTGACCTCAACCCGATAGAACACCTTAGGGATGAATTAGAGTTGAGACTGTGAGCCAGGCCTTCTTGTCCAATATCAGTTTCTGACCTCACAAATGCACTTCTGGAAGAATGGTCAAACATTCCCATAGACACACTCCTAAACCTTGTGGGCAGCCTTCCCAGAAGAGTTGAAGCCGTTATAGCTACAAAGGGTGGGCCAACCCAATATTGAACGCTACAAACTAAGACTGGGATGCCATTAAAGTTCATGTGCGTGTAAAGGCAGGTGTCCCAATACCTATATAGTGTATATGGCCAGGGCTGTAGAATATAGGAGGTAGACCCTATGTCCTTAAAGCGGAGTTCCACCCAAAAATTTAACTTCCGCTTGTATGCTTCCTCCCCCCTCCAGTGTCACATTTGGCACCTTTCAGGGGGAAGGGGGGGAACGGGGACCTGTTTATGACATGTCCCCTTCCCCACTTCCGTAGATGGGCCGCAACCCAATCTCCCGGAAGTTCGGCCCCCCTCCTCCTTCCCCAGCCGCTGGGCCAATTGAAAAGCACAGCGTGCTTCGCGCCTGTGCAGTAGGGAACCAGCAGCGAAGCCGAAAGGCTTCACTGCCTGGTTCCCTTACCAGGAATGGCAGCAGCAGCACCCGGGAGTCGATCCGAAAATCGGCTGGGGTGCCGACATCGCGGGCTCCCTGGACAGGTAAGTGCCCCCTAATATTAAAAGTCAAAAGCTGCAGTATTTGTAGCTGCTGACTTTTACATATTTTTTTGGGCTGGAACTCCTCTTTAACTAATAAAAAAAGGACACAGGGTCACTGTTAGCAGCTCCAACAGACAGTATGTTGCAAATTTTAAAGGCACAGTAACAAAGGGCATAGTTAGTAAAGTGTTAGCTAAGGATATTTTCTTTGTGAATGTTTACTTATCTAACTGGGACAAAAAAAATGGAATAAAAAGGATAAATCTACTCACCTCCGCAATTCTCCTCCGTTTGCAACTTTTACTTTCATCCTTACAAGCAGAATTTGCCATCACACCTGGAAACAGCTGAAAAGCAGATGGGGAAACACAACCTAAAATAACGGAAAGCACAGTGAAGACAACAAAAATAACAATACAAAAATAAATATCATAAAGGTGTCCAGTTGCCCAGATCACTTTAATGAACAGCCAATCACCGGCTGAAAAAAACATGATTCCGAGTTAATTGCAGCCACAAACTTGTTTTACCCACTGCAGTACCATGCTATAGCACAACTAGGACATCCATAGACATCCTCCCAGAACCCCGCCCCTATAACGTGCATGGGGCGTGCTCTGTGGCCACTATGCCCTTCGGACACAGCTGATAACAGATTGGGGTAAAGGGCCAATCACAGCAGCCCTTTACCATGTGATCAGCTGTGTCCCATAACAGCTGATCACATGTAAACAGACTTGCTGGTTATCAGCAGCCTTTCCTCACACGCTGTGTCAACACACTGTTTACACTGATCATCAGTGTCCAGATTATCAGTGCCGCCCCATCAGTACCAATCAGTACAGTTTAACCACTTCAGCTCCGGAGGATTTGGCTGCCAAATGACCAGAGCACTTTTTGCAATTCGGCACTGCGTCGCTTTAACTGACAATTGCGCGGTCGTGCGGCGTGGCTCCCAAACAAAATTGACGTCCTTTTTTTCCCACAAATAGCTTTCTTTTGGTGGTATTTGATCACCTATGCGGTTTTCATTTTTTGCGCTATAAATAAAAATAGAGCGACAATTTTGAAAAAAATGCAATATTTTTTACTTTTTGCTATAATAAATATCCCCCAAAAATATATAAAAACATTTTTTTTCCTCAGTTTAGGCCGATATGTATTCTACATATTTTTGGTAAAAAAAAATAAATCGCAATAAGCGTTTATTGATTGGTTTGCGCAAAAGTTATAGCGTCTACAAAATAGTGGATAGTTTTATGGCATTTTTATTAATATTTTTTTTTTTTTACTAGTAATGGCAGCGATCAGCGATTATTATCATGACTGCGACATTATGGCGGACACATCAGACACTTTTGACACCATTTTGGGATCATTGTCATTTTTACAGTGATCAGTGCTATAAAAATGCACTGATTACTGTGAAAATGACACTGGCAGTGAAGGGGTTAACCTGTAGGGGCGCTGAAGGGGTTAAGTGTTTCCTAGGGAGTGATTACTACTGTATGGGGGCGTGGCTTGGCGTGTGACGTCACTGATTGTCGTTCCCTATGACAGGGAACAGACGATCAGTGACACTCACACTAGGAAGCACGGGGAGAGGTTTGCTTACACTTACCTCTCCCCGTTCTTCAGCTCTGTGACCCGATCGCGGGACACCGGCGGCGATCTGGTCTGCGGGTCCCGCAGCTCAGGCTGGGCTTCTTAAAGAGGACGTACCTGTACGTGCTTGTGCCCAGCCGCGCCATTCTGCCGATGTATATCGGCGGTCCTTAAGTGGTTACACAGGCATCACCCCGTTCTGCAGCTCAGTGACACGATCGCGGGACATCGGCGGACATAGAGACATAGGCACGAAGCTCGCGGCAGGGGCGCACGCTCGCCCACACGGTGGCAAATTTAAAGGGACGTACATGTACGCCCATTTGCCTGTTCGTGCCATTCTGCCGACGTAGATGTTCAGTGCCCCCTCAGTACCGCCTCATCTGTGCAGCCTCAACTCCATAAAAGCCCATGTACACATAGGCTTTTACCAGAGTTTAGGAGCTGCTGCGGTTAGGGGACCTTTAACCTCCCTCTCTTGAATGCAGAAGAATCACGTTCAGGATAGGAACGTTTAGAAAGAATAGTTCAGTTCTAGTGCGGTATAGGAGAGATTGCCCACATCCCTAATATGAACCACAAAACGTAAAAGAGACCCTCTGGTGGGACTTTGTAGGGCAATGACTCCAAACAAACGTATACAAATTGAATGAGTAAAAAATATAATTTTAATATACAAAATATAAAAATAGGAGGGACATAGGATAGACTATGTCAAGCAAATTGCAAGTATACAATGTACATGAAAATGTGTAACATGCTGACAAGTGATCATAGGAACACAACCACTAATTGAAATCCCTCTTGTACTGATGAACAGAGTGATACCCAACGCGTTGATCCTCTTCATCAGGGGCAAGTGATAGAAGTATCTATGATATCATGTAAAAGAAGGTATCTTGCTATGTCACATCAGGAGTTAAAAGCAAGGAGAGAGGGACCTGCTGACCCTGGACTGTCCAGAAGATTGGAGATGAGGGTGACCACCCCACCGATGACCAAAAGGGGGGGGGCGGAGGGAGGAGAACCGACCCACCAGAGGACCCACACCAAAAAGGAAGTAAAAAAAATGAGGATCTCAATAAATAGGCACACAAAGAGGCTTTCCACATCATTAGAGTACAACTAATTTGAAAGGGGTGTAAAAAAGATTACACCCAAACCGATGTCTAATTGGGTGGAAGCATGAATGGTCACATTTACACGCGCAGATATTGAGATGTGCCTTCAATGTGGAAGTCCAACACTCTGGGGAGACTGCTTCAAACAGTCAGCAGGAAGGATAGGAACATTTTGACCTCTGGAAAATGCAAACCCGCGGCCAAAGTAGGCTGTGTGTACATGAAGCCTAAACATGTCTATAGAAAACATACAACTGAAGGTCCTTTAAATCTGAATGAAAAAGGAGGGAGCTGGCAACTTTTCTTTGGTCCAAAATAGCAAATATTTGTGTTTTCTTGCTGCGTTCTCCTGTATCTGTGACAATACAACATTCATTCCCCTTTCAAAGCTTATGTCCTGGCTGCAGTTTTTTTTTCACTTAGCTTGCATAGGTTTCTTTCTCTTCTAAGCCCCTGTGATGTCATGACATGGGCTGAAGCGATCGTTCAGCTCCTGGAGCCAACATGCACTAAACCCTGGTTCACATCTATGCGGTTTCCTTAGGCATAGCACCCTATTCACTTGAGTGGGCTGTTGTATCCACTGAAAAAGAAGGGAAAGGTCTGCATTTTATGAAAACCGCAGTGTGGTTTTCAGAGTGTGGGGGTGCCATTAGGATTAATGATACCACCACACATCTCCTAAACTGCATTGCATTTTTCTGCAGGTGCGGGAAGGCCATTATGCAGCCCACACATGTATTAGACCCCTTTCACACGAGGCGCTTTGCAGGCACTATAACGCTAAAAATAGCGCCTGCAAAGCGCCCTGAAAGAGCCGCTGCTCTCTCTCCAATGTGAAAGCCCGAGGACTTTCACACTGGAGCGGTGCGACAGCAGGACAGTAAAAAAAAGTCCTGCTAGCCGCATGTTTGGAGCGGTGAAGGAGCGGTGTGTATACCGCTCCTCCACCGCTCCTGCCCATTGAAATGAATGGGTACCGCGACTATACCGCCGGCAAAGCGCTGCTGCTTTTTCGGCCGCTAGTGGGGGTTAAAAGTGCCCCGCTAGTGCAGCGAACTTGACGGTAAAGCGCTGCTAAAAATAGCGGCGCTTTACTGCCGACGCACCCACCGCCCCAGTGTGAAAGGGGCCTTAAGGTAAATAAAAGTGGTTTTCATGTTTCCCGCCTAGACAAAAGGGAACATTTACCTTTTCAGTGCAGTGGGAGCCCTATTGTAAAAGATGACTTTGGATTTTACATGTGCATGGTTAACTGCAATATGACAATTAGGGTGAGATTTACTATGGCTGTTTTCACACTGAAAGCGCCGGCCGTTATCGGTAAAGTGCTGCTCGTTTTAGCGACGCTTTACCGCCGCTTTTTCGAAGGCGGTTAAAAACACACGTGTTGCAGCGCTTCTGAAGCACTTTTCATTCATTTCAATGGGCAGGGCGTTTTGGGAGGGCTGTCCCAAAGATGCTGCTTTCAGGACTTTTCCTAGCGTCCCGCAAGCGCACCGCCCGAGTGTAAAAAGTCACACTGAGATGAATGGGAGGCAGTTTTCAGGTGCTATTTCTAGCGCTAAAATGTCTGAAAACCGCCTCAGTGTGAAAGGGGTCTAAAATCTGTGGACTCAGAATCTGGTGCAGCTGTGCATGGTAGCCAATCAGCTTCTAACTTCAGCTTGTTCAATTAGGCCTGGTTCACACTGGGGCGACAAACGCTCCGACATTGGGAGCTCATGTCGCATGACGTGTGAAAATCAATGTTTCCCTATGGGAGCCGTCCTAACTGGTCCGACACATGTCGGTCCGACTTTGAAAATGCTCCCTGTACTACTTTGGTCCGACTTTGATCCGACTTCAGCCCATTGACTATCATTGAAGTCGGATCAAAGTCGGACCGCAGTCTTGCATGGTCCGACTTTGGCATGCGACTTGTGCTCTGCTGATCTTGAGGGGGAACTCCAGGCCAAATTTTAAATAAAAAACCGGCATAGGTTCCCCCTCCGGGAGAATACCAGGCCCTTGGGTCCGGTCTGGATTTGAACGGGCGCCCCTACGCCGAAAAAAACGGCGTGGGGGTCCCCCCAAAATCCAAACCAGACCCTTATCCGAGCACACAACCTGGCAGGCCGCAGGGGAAGAGGGGGGGACGAGAGAGCGGCCCCCCCTCCCTCCTGAACCGTACCAGGCCGCATGCCCTCAACATGGGGGGTTTGGTGCTCTGGGGCAGGGGGGCGACCTGTGGCCCCCCCACCTCAGAGCACCCTGCCCCCATGTTGATGAGGACAGGGCCTCTTCCCGACAACCCTGGCCGTTGGTTGTCGGGGTCTGCGGGCGGGGGGCTTATCGGAATCCAGGAGCCCCCTTCAATAAGGGGGCCCCGGATCCCGGCCCCCCCACCCTATGTGAATGAGTATGGGGTACATCGTACCCCTACCCATTCACATGGTGGACAAAAAATTGCAATAAAAAAAACACTACACGGGTTTTCAAAGTAATTTATTGCACAGCTCCGGGGGTCTTCTTCCGGGGGTCTTCTTCCGACTTCGGGGGTCTCCGGTTCTTCTCCCGCTCTCCGGTTCTTTCTTCCGCCGGGCCTCCGCTAACTTCTTATTAGCTCTCTTGCTAACAGAGGCCCGGTCTTCCCGTTGTCCTTCTGCCGGCCCCTCCACTAACTTCTTTTTAGCTCTTTCGCTAGTGGAGGGGTCGGTCTTCCCGTCGCTGTCGCCGTCGGCTTCTTCTTCCCTCTTCTCCTCCTCGATGTTGACGCGTCGCTTCTTCCCGCTGTAATACTGGCTCTCCGCTCCGCATTAATATAGGCTTCTCATGACGTCACAGTAACATGTTCCAGGGCACATGGCCCCGGAGCATGTGACTGTGACGTCATGGGAACATGTGACTGTGACGTCATGAGAAGCCTATATTAATGCGGAGCGGAGCGGAGAGCCAGTATTACAGCGGGAAGAAGCGACGCGTCAACGTCGAGGAGGAGAAGAGGGAAGAATAAGCCGACGGGAAGACCGGCCCCTCCACTAGCGAAAGAGCTACCAAGAAGTTAGTGGAGGGGCCGGCAGAAGGACAACGGAGAGCCGGACGAGACAACGGGAAGACCGGGCCTCTGTTAGCAAGAGAGCTAAAAAGAAGTTAGCGGAGGCCCGGCGGAAGAAAGAACCGGAGAGCGGGAGACGACACCGGAGACCCTCGAAGTCGGAAAAGACCCCCGGAAGTCGGAAGAAGACCCCCGGAAGTCGGAAGAAGACCCCCGGAGCTGTGCAATAAAGTACTTTGAAAACCTGTGTAGTGTTTTTTTATTGCAATTTTTGTCCACCAGGTGAATGGGTAGGGGTACGATGTACCCCATACTCATTCACATAGGGTGGGGGGGCCGGGATCCGGGGGCCCCCTTATTGAAGGGGGCTCCCGGATTCCGATAAGCCCCCCGCCCGCAGACCCCGACAACCAACGGCCAGGGTTGTCGGGAAGAGGCCCTGTCCTCATCAACATGGGGGCAGGGTGCTCTGGGGTGGGGGGGCCGCAGGTCGCCCCCCTGCCCCAGAGCACCAAACCCCCCATGTTGAGGGTATGCGGCCTGGTACGGTTCAGGAGGGAGGGGGGGCGCTCTCTCGTCCCCCCCTCTTCCCCTGCGGCCGGCCAGGTTGTGTGCTCGGATAAGGGTCTGGTTTGGATTTTGGGGGGACCCCCACGCCGTTTTTTCGGCGTAGGGGCGCCCGTTCAAATCCAGACCAGACCCAAGGGCCTGGTATGCTCCTGGAGGGGGAACCCATGCCGTTTTTTTAATTTAAAATTTGGCCTGGAGTTCCCCTTCAAGATTCATACCAAACACAGTGCCTGATATTGGCGGGGATCCAAGTCGGATCCCCGTTCATTGAAAGTCGGACATATGTCGGCTTCATGTCGCAGGGCAAAGTCGGATCCAAAGTAGGACGGATGTCGTGTCGCACTAGTGTGAACCCGGCCTTAAGCTTGACAATAAAACCTGGAAGCAGATTTCTGAGGTTTCCGTGCACAGCTGCACCAGATTTTGCACTCTACATGTTTAGCAAATAACCCCCTTAGACCCCTTTCACACTGGGGCAGTGCGGGCCTTAGCAGTAAAGCGCCACTAGTTTTAGCGGTGCTTTACCGATGTTATAGTGGTGCTTTCCGACCGCTAGCAGGGTGCTTTTAACCCCCGCTAGCGGCCGAATAAAGGGTTAATAGCACTCGTGTTGCAGCGCTGCCGAATCGCTTTCCAGGCGCTTCGGCAGGCTTATGTTTGCAGGTTTTCCTTTATCTTGCACAGGTGCTTTAAATCAGAGTCAATGGCTTGGTATTTTGGACAGCTATTTTATTCAAGAGAAATTCCCAAAACATGGCCTGTTTGGGGTACTTGAGGACAGGGTGCTGAAGACTTGCAGAGATCTTGCCGTAGACTCACCACTGCAACTTTGCTCTTGCTAGAGACTTGCCACCCAAATTTGCTACAAATTGGAAAAGTGTCAACTGGAACTTGTGCTTCAAGTGCTCTGCAAGTGTACAACATGCCAGTGAAAATGTGCAGCAAGTTAACAAGACTTATGCCGCGTACACACGATCGTGATTCACGGCGGTGAAAACACCGCCGTGAATCACGACATGAAATTAAATGAAAAACGAGGGAACGGCATTTTCCCCCACACACGACCGTTTTTCCCGTCATTTTTTTCTTTGTCGAGAAAAACGACCGTCTGCGGGCTCCGCGGCAGTGTCTCCCTATGGGAAAACTGCCGCGGAAAAAAATGATGGAAAAAACGATGAGAAAATTTAGAACATGTTCTAATTTTTCTCGTCGTTTTTCCTGCCATTTTTCTCAACGAGAAAAACGGCATAAAGCCCACAGACGATCCTTTTTCTCGGCGAAAAAAAAATGTCATTTTTTCCCGACGGGAAAAATGATCGTGTGTACCGACGGGAAAAATGATCGTGTGTACGCGGCATTACAATTTAAGACTGCCACAAATTTGTGGCAAGTTATCCTTGCTATCTGGGAGTATGAAAAATGGATCCTTATTCATGTGTTCAAAGCGGAAATAAACCCTCCTATCCTTTTTAGCCAAGGAAGCTGCCATCTTGGCCTCTGTTTGATCTTCAACTGCCATAATGCTGCACATGTGATCAGTTCTGACCCCAGCCATTTAATGGCTTGACAGTTTGTTTGAGAGCACAACCAATGTGACAGTTACATTCCTGGCAGTTGTTTGAATCTGTAAATTGATTAGTTTAGTTCCACTTTAACCACTTCCCGCCCGGCTTATAGCAGAATGACATCCGGGAAGTGGTTCAGTTATCCTGACTGGGTGTCATATGACGTCCAGCAGGATAACAACCGCCGCGTGTCCGTGGGGGCGTGCATCGCGGCGATCGGTGGTGCGGCATGTCAGTCTGACACACCGCTACACCGATCTCGGTAAAGAGGCTCTTTACCATGTGATCAGCCGTGTCCAATCACGGCTGATCAGGATGTAAACAGGAAGAGCCGTTGATCGGCTTTTCCTTACTCGCGACTGATAGACGCGAGTAGAGGAGAGCCGATCGGCTGCTCTCCTGACAGGGGGGGGGGTCTGTGCTGATTGTTCATCAGCGCAACCCCCCCTCAGATGCCCACCCAGGACCACCAGGATGCCGCCAGGACCACCAGGGATGGCCATCACCCTAGACCACCAGGGAAATGCCAATCAGCTGCCCATCAGTGCCCATCCCCAATGCCTGCCAGTGTCATCAGTGATGCCCATCAGTGCCATCCATCAGTGCCACGTATCAGTGCCGCCCATCAGTGCCACTCATAAGTACCCATCAGTGTCGCCTATCAGTGCCGCCTACCAGTGCTGCCCATCGTCAGTGCCGCCTTATCAGTGCCCATCAGTGAAGGAGAAAACGTATTTTAAAAATTTTATAACAGAAACAAAATAAAAACTTTTTTTTTTTTTCGTTTTTTTTTTGTTTAGCAAAGGTGATCAAATACCACCAAAAGAAAGCTCAATTTGTGGGAACAAAATTATAACATTTTTGTTAGGGTGCAGTGTAGCATGACCGCGCAATTGTCATTTAAACAGCGACAGCGCTGAAAATTGGCTTGGAAAGAAAGGGGGTATTGCCTGGTATTGTAGTGTTGTTAAACCACTTATACCACGTTTCATAATCCTGCTGGTTCTCTAATGACAGCTGCTCCTGTCTGAAGTGCCTCCTTTACCAGGTTTCAGAGTGGCGCCTTGCAATCATGTTACCAGCAGGCTGTTTTCTCTGCTCGGCTGACAGATGCAGCGGGTGAGGCCGAGATGGGACGCGATGAAGGAGAGGAGAGAGAGAGAAAGCTGGTCGATCCCATGATCGCTGGGAGCCGCTCTGAAACCCAGTAAAGGAGGCATTTTTTAATAAAGCACAGAGACAGGAGAAGCTGGCATTAAGGAACCATCAGGATTATATAAACTTTAAACAGTTATGAAAGCATGAGGAGTTGCGGAGGGGGGCACGGACACAGAGGCAAGCAGACAGGCAGGGAGGGGAGGACACAGGAGCACATAGGAGGACAGGAGAGCTGCAGCTGACAGAGGTACGTAAACTGACCACTATGTCAGGCTCAGCAGCCATGATGAACCATGGTCAGTTTACAAAAGAGAGGGCAGAAACTGGCACTATCAACCAGGTGTTAGAGGGGGCCAAATGACACAGTACAAGCACTGTGTAGTATAACCTGCTTTAACCACTTGCCGAGTAGTAGTTATACTGCGGCAGGTCGGCTCTATTCGCGCGAATGTCGCTTTGTATTGGTGCATTAGATCTCTGCTGTCCAATGCCCTGGGATGGCGGCGGGCCATCGGCGTCCTCATCCACGACTGCTGGTCCTGCAATGTACGCAATGACGTCAGAGAGCTGTGAGTGGCAGAGAAGAGTCCTACAACATGGTAGACAGGGATATCGCCTTAATTATCACCACTAGGGATGAGCTCCGGCGTGTTCGCATTGAACACATGCAGAGCCCGCCAAGGAAGTCGGCACCGTCGGAACCGCGCTGCGCTAATCACAGGCAGGGAGACATTTCCCGGTCTCTGCAGCCGAGCATCGGGACAATGTCTCCCTGCCTGTGATTAGCGCAGCGCGGTTCCGACTTCCTTGGCGGGCTCTGCACGTGTTCAATGAGAACACGCCTGAGCTCATCCCTAATCACCACACCTGAACCAAACCACAACTATTAAACCCATTGTCATTTAAACTTTTCAGTCCAGCCAGGGTTCAGGTATAGCTGGTAACTACACCAATCTATAGAAATTGGGTCAAACAATGCTATGAGTAACACAACACAACTGCTTCCCCTTACTGAGGTGCTCTCTCCCCCCTCTATACCGTGTAGACACGACATACTGCTCCCTCCCCCCACTTTGTACACCCCCTCTGAAGTATACCGGGATCACAGAACGGCCGTGACGTCACCAGAAGTACAATATGGCGGCCGCGTCCAGTCCTCGAAGGATCGTGCGTCACCACCGCGGAACTCGCGCGCCGTCCCTGCGCAGTAAAAGTTGATTGGCAGAGATGAGGGCGCCAATAGGAGAGCGCGGCCACACACACGTGACCAGCAGCGGTGTAGTGAGGGTGTTTATTTCTGGTCAGGTGATCAGTGCAGTGATAGTACAAGGGGGAGGAGTGTAGGCGGGAAAGAAGCCTCCCTCAGTATATGTATTCATTGGAACACTGCAAACCTCTAATAAAATAATTGAAATAGTCATTTCTAATATTCGTGTTAACTTTAATGAGATAGAAGTAATAGATGGAGGTCCTGCCATTAAGGGTTTTGTTCAAGAACTTCCTGTTAGACGTCAGATAAACTTCAACATTGCTTGACAAAAGTTTCCCTGAAAAAGAAGAAACTATAAAGGAGCAAACATGCAGAGACTAGAATCTAACACATCCCCCATCATAGGTTTGTCACCTCATCCCTTTAACCACTTATCTACAGGGCACTTTCACCTCCTTCCTGCCCAGGCCAGCTTTCAGCGCTGTCGCAATTTGAATGACAATTGCGCGGTCATGTTACAACCATGTAACAATTTTTATAATTTTCTTCACACAAATAGAGCTTTCTATTGGTGGTATTTAATCACTGCTGGGATTTTTTTTTTTTTCTTAAAAAAAAATAAATCAGAAAATGTTGAAAAAAAAGTTGTTCTCAGTTTCTGTCAGTAAATTGTGTAAATAAGTAATTTTTCTCCTTCACTGATGTGTGCTGATGAGGCGACACTGATGGGCACTAATAGGCTGCACTGATGGGCACTGGTGAGGTGGCACTTATGGGCACTGATGAGGCACTAATATTCTGCACTTATGGGCACTGATAGGTAGCACTGATGAGTGGTACTAGTGGGCATTGATAGGTGGCACTGACGGGCCCTGATAGCCGACACTAGTGGGCACTGATAGGCAGCATGCAGGCCCGGACTGGCCATAGGGCAGATCGGTCATTTGCCCGGTGGGCCGGGGCCGCCCGCTCGGTGACCTCTTGATGTCCAGGCCGCACAGGGGGAGGTAAGTGGCGACCGCAGCCTGGACAGAGTTAACACAGGCCGTGGCTGCCACTCACCTACTGCTATGCGGCCGTGCCTGTGTCTTCTCCAGCCGGACCTACAGATGTCGTTAGCGGCTGCATGGGCTGAGCTGTGTGTCTCTCACACACACAGCTCAGCCTCAGAGCCGCACTGACAGTTCCGCTCTCAGCTCGGACGGACTGCTCCTCCTCCTCCTCCCGCCCCTCTACTGTCTACCCCGCCCACACACTCGGGGAGATGTGAAGGAAGTTTTACCTCAGAAGCTGCATGCTACAGACAGCCTGTGCCCAAGCCTCCATCCTGGGGTGAGTAAGATCACCCTCTCTCCTGCCTCCCACTATGTAAAACTAATTTAGGGGTGCTCTGTGGACTCTGATGCAAGAGGGGGCTTTGATGACCAGAGACCCCCTTACATCAGAGTTCCCCTTTGCACCAGAGTCCACAGCACAGACTCTTTACATGAGATCCCCCCTAAATAAGGGTTCCCCTTTACATAAAAGTCCACAGTGCTCCCCCTTACAGTAAGACCCCTTTCACACTGGGGCACGGGCTGTGTCGGCGGTAAAGCACCGCTATTTTAATCGGCGCTTTACAATCATATTTTTGGAGGTATTCGGCCGTTAGCAGGGCGCTTTTAACCCCCGCTAGCGGCCGGAAAATGGTTCAAACAACCAGCAAAGTGCTGCTGCAGCGGCGCTCTGCCGGCGGTTCAGCCCTCGGGCTTTCACACTGAGACTGCAGGGGAGAGACTGCAGGGGAGCCATTTTTCAGGCGCTTTACAGGCGCTATTTTTAGCCCAAAAGCGCCTGAAATACGCTCCAGTGTGAAAGGGGTCTCAGTGGAAATTCTGCAGACTCTAAGGGGGGTTTGTGCGGACTCTGATGTACGGGGCTCTGATGTTAAAGGGGGTATGTGCGGACTTTGATGTAAGGGGGCTCTATGCGGGCTCTGATGTAAGGGGGCTCTGATGTAAGCGGACTCTGATGTAAGGGGGCTCTGTGCAGACTCTGATGCAAGGGGGCTCTGTGCGGACTCTGATGTAAGGGGGCTCTGATGTAAGGGGGGTCTGTGTGGACTCTTATGTACAGGGGCTCTGATGTAAGGGGGGTCCTGTGCGGACTCTGATGTACAGGGCTCTGATGTAAGGGGGTCTGCGTGGACTCTGATGTAAGGTGGCTCTGATGTAAGGGGGTCCTGTGCAGACTCTGATGTACGGGGCTCTGATGTAAGGGGGGTTCTGTGTGGACTCTGATGTAAGGGGGGGTTTGTGCGGACTCTGATGTAAGGGGGCAGGAGGAGCTTATGATCTGCACAGTGAGCAGACAGTAAAAGGGGGGCACTGTGATTACAGAGAAAAGGGGGGGGATAATTTCAGGGACACTAATATAAAGGGGTCTGCCTGTAAAGGGGCACTGTAATCATTACAGTGCCACTTTACAGTGCTGTCCCCATTATATCACAGTGTCCCTTGTACATTACAGTGTGGAGGACCAACACCAGCCACCCCCGCAAATGTCTACCGAATCCACCCCCCCGGTTCCTGATAAAATTGGCTGCTCAGCCTTAAATGCCCGGGCCTATTTTTTGTCCCAGTCCGGGCCTGGCAGCATGGATAAGCGGCATTGATAGGCGGCACTGAAAGCCAAGACTGACTGGCATCACTAATGGGCACGGATTTCCTGATTTCTGTCTGTGGTGGGCACTAATTGTTGGCACTGGTGGGCATTGATTGCTGGCACTGGTAGGCAATGGTTACTGGCACTGGTGGTGCACTAATGTAATCAGGGCACTGATCATTAGTGCCCTGTTTACATCTCTCTGACAGAGTGTGAGGAGAGGAGAGCCGATCAGCTCAGTGAGAGGCGAGGAGCGCCGATTACGCCACTTCCTTGTTTACATGTGACCGGTTAATGGCTGTGATTGGACACAGCCGATCACATGATTAAAGAGCCGCGTTAGTGGCTATTCGCCCAGGAGGAGCCGAGACCTGCCAGGACCTGCCAGGACCGACCGATCACCGTCGGGGGCCCGACATTGCGGGCGAGTAGGACATGTAAGTGTCCTTATTAAAAGTCAGCAGCTACAGTGTTAGTACCTGCTGACTTTAAAAAAAAAAAATCGCGGGTGGAATCCCGCTTTAACAACTATTGTGCCAGTCTCTATTGTTTGTGTACCGGATGTTTATTGCCCTCTGGTGGTGAGAAGTGTCATTGCCATTTGAAGCACGTAGTGTATTAATTTTCAGATTGGTAGAAGATACGCACGGGCATGGTTGTTTATGCTATCAAGTGGACTTTATTTTGTTTGGTGCAAGTTAGAATATGGGTTATGATAAAATTGTTATTATTGCACTGTCATACAAATGTTTATATATGTTAAGAGCACAAATACTGTAACTTTTTTACATGGTGGTGCTGGTATTGTAAGGACGATATACGGTATATACTAGTGTAGCGGGTATTTGAATTAAGGGGAGGTATCTGGGTGGTAGTGTAACCCAGATGCATGGAGTGTTAGGGAATTTGGGACCATTTGTTGTTCCTGCAGGACTCTAGTGGTGTGAGGTTCCCTTCGGCCTGTGGGTGGCGCCGTCGCACTGGGCCGGGGTTGAACCCTCACTGCAGTACTGTACCCTTTTTGTCCCCTTCCTGTGGCTGTACAGCAGGGCGGGGAACCTGCGGTGACACTGAGGGAGAGGAGATAAAAGGGTGCGGACGCCCTAATCACGGGGTTCAGAGTCGGAGGTCAGAGTCGCGCCCAGGCACCTTCAGCCTGGGTGCCAGCGTTCCGGAGTTCCGGGCCCAGGTGCCCTTGACCTGGCCGGAGCGGGAGATGGAGTCCATCCCAGGCACCTTTAGCCTGGGGTGAGGTACTATTGAGGAGGCCTGGGGCCCGGTGCCTTCAACTGGGTCCTGTAAGGGTGGAGGAATCCAAGGGGCCCTAAAGCCTTGGGTGCCCGAGTCTGAGATGAGGAGGCCAGGGAGCGTAACCCCTCCGAACAGTCCGGTGCAGCATTGCTGGTGACGGCGGGGCCTCTGGTAACTCTTTAACGGATGTCTTCCCTCTGACAGGGGCTGCGCTTAGCGAAGGTAATTCACTCTCTGTTCTACACAGTCGGTGGCAGCGACTGTACGCCATAACCGTTGGTGACACCACAATGGTTGGTTCTATCTAAGGATTGTGCATCGACCTACTCCCCGCCTATACTGAACTGTTCTTTGGTCACAACCTGTCTGTGCTAAATGACGATTTATTGCTGTTGGAGAATAAATACGAGTTGGACCTTTTCAGTGGTGTGGAACTCCATTTACTGGGAGCAGAGGGGGTCAATTACAGAAAAAAGACTTGGCTCTGGGTTATGCACATGACCCGATGGTAAAATAGGTTCTGGCCTTCACCTCTATCTAAAAGAGGACATGGGCTGTGGTGTATCGCATCCCTCCCCCCATACTCCCCCCTAGACGAGAGAACAAGCCGAGAAGAAGAGGGGTGAGAGGGGTGAGGTCGCTTTATGGCTAGCTGCCACATCCTCTTCCAGCGCTGACTCATTCCCTGTTTCTATATTAGCATTTAGCTAGGGCTATCGATTGCCAAGGAAGCAACGTAAGAAAAAAAACGTCACAAATTGGTAATGTAGTAACTGAATCTGATTCATCTGCTTCTTCCTCTTCTGTCATACAACATACGGGAACCAGGCACGTAATGTTGGTGATGGACACAAAAACAATTGTGGACGTAGTAATCATGGTGGTATTCTGCCCAAGGGGATTATGCTAGGAAACATCCATATTCACAGAAATTTGCACAGAATATAAATGGTGACAACAAAAAACCCTCCAATACACACAAAGGTGCCTCTTTGACAGGTAATTTATAGTCTACACACGTATTATGATGTAAATGTTATGCATTTTATGGCATTAGAAAGAATTAGAGAAGATCCCCAATGAAGGGATTTTGATTAAAAAAAATCTCACAAAAAGACGCACTGGATTCGAATGCTCCGAGCGCGTAGCCTTGCTTCTCTATTGTTTTTTCCCACTCGTCTGTGATGTCCGACCTCCAATCGTTCTGGTGACGTCACATTCACCGTGCATTCCAAGCTGGTTAAGCATGGCTTCCTGGATTTCTCGAGGCTCCAGGAGCCCTTTCCATCTCTATCTTGCAGCTGCAACCAAACAACACACAAGCCCACAGGACGTATCAGGATGACCCCCCCCCCCCCATCAAGAGGTCTACACACAGATGAGCCATGTTTTTATTTGTGTAGCAGGATGTCCATATGAAAGAAGGAATCCGGCTCCCTCCGGTGGTATAAGTGTTACAATGCAACTAATGCACTTTGGGACAGATATCAGCTAGGAGAAAAGACTTTGTTGCTTTTAGTAAAAGACAGACTACATTACCCAGGGTGCATTGCAACACCGCAAAGCATTCTGGGCAGACTACTTAAACCAGGGGAGGGGCCAGCGTCTCTCTCTCTGGATCCAGCTCTCAATCAAGCAGGAAGTTGGCACGGAGGCCTGCTTCCTAAGGATTAGGCCAGAAGCCTGGGCCTAAATTACGGGAGTGCCTGAGTGATTTCCAGCAGAGGATCGTCCACAGCGTCCTGTGATTGCCCAGCAGAGACCGGAGTCGTCCATCACCATATGCTGTTAGTGACGGAGTCCGGAGACTGCAGCTGAAGCAGAAGCGTGGAGATCGAGTGACCGGGACAAGCCAGAGGAGACTATCTGAAAGTCGGGCCTGTTTGGTGAGAAGGGCACCTGCCCAGAATTGACTACTACCTTAGAGGAAAGTGATTTAGTTAGTGCCAGCCACACTTCACCTATCACGCCACAGCTTGCGGCCTATTGTATCTCACTGGAGACTATGTGATCAGAGATTGGTGCATCCGTCATTAGTGGGTGGCAGGCACACGAGTACTCAGGTATATTGCGGATAATTACAGCATCTTGTTGAAACCCTGTGGATTACAATTTAACTTGTGCACCGACGGTGGCTAGCGAAGACTTCATTGGAGAAAGGAACTTTGAGTGGGACGCAGATAGGCCTT
Organism: Rana muscosa; assembly: GCA_029206835.1. Taxonomy (NCBI): domain Eukaryota; kingdom Metazoa; phylum Chordata; class Amphibia; order Anura; family Ranidae; genus Rana; species Rana muscosa. Next base: position 240,849,440 of record CM055124.1, read on the forward strand.
GCTTACCTATTATAGGGAATGAACACGTGCAAGGTATTGCAATAAAGGGGGAGCTCGCGAGCAACCAGTTAGCCGTGCAGAGACACATATAGATACATGTACATATATATAGCTGATGTTATTTCCTGTTATTACCTAATCTCAGTGATACCTATCCTTATTGGTTTATTGACTCTGCAATGCGCATGCAGAGTCAACTGTGTGTATTAATGTGATTCTTTACCCTTCCCTTTTATACTGAGTAAAGGTGCCTTTGATTAAGCATATAACTTGTGTGAAGTATCTCTGTCACTTAGAAGGACTAGTGACCAGCAAAGGTAATAACATTTACAGGTTATTGTGTGATGTATGCAGGATTGTGTCTCCTAATACTCAATAGGTCTCACACTCCTTATTCATATCAGTTGTGCTAAGGGAAGGTTTGAGCCACTTCCAGGGGTTGATAGGCAGGACGTAGACCCAAATCAAACAAACAGCAGCTCCTACGGGGGTAGTGCTACACGTGGGGGCTCGTCCGGGATATTCTACGGTTCTGCAATCAACTTTCCCCCTAGACAGAACCCTTACAGCACAGAAATGGACCCTGCTGCCGTAGCCCAGTGGTGCAGGGATGAAGGCATCCTACCCGGAAATGGCCTGGTGGTTGAAATCCAGAGAGAGGCCTGGGTAGAGGAGCAGCTAACTCCAGTCTTGAGAGCATTGTCCACGGACAGGAAGCCATGGGTGATTGACATAAAGACAGATACTGTAAATCCCCACACCTATGCATTATGTGAGTGGAGGAACGGAATCTCTGACTACTTCAAGGGTGCCAGCATAAAAACTACAAACCAAGTAGAACTCCTCCTGATACACCCAGAAGAGAATAAAGATGGCCCCACATCCACTACTTCAGGAGGCCCCAGCACAGGAGGGAGCGCCCAACAAAAGGGTCCCGGTTCACCACCATTGACCACCCTTAGCTCAGAATTGTGCGCTGTCCTGGGGGAGATTGTGACCAAGTGTAAAAAGGGCCCTCCAGACTACCTGATGTCAGTATACAGGAAACTCAGGACCTTTTCTGGGAAGAAACCTGTACCTTCAGTGGAAGATGGATTTGAAGAGTGGCTAGATGGCGCCACTCAGGCCCTAGAAGAATGGGAGGTGCCAGAACAACAAAAAAAACAACGGATTGTGGAAAGCTTAAAGGGGCCTGCTCTGGAGGCCATACGTAACCTCAAGTTAAGCAAGAAGGACTGCAATGCACAGGATTATCTGGATATTCTGCAGAATGTGTTCGGCGGGACGGAAAACGTCACTGAACTCACTTACCAGCTGGGGCATTGCTACCAAAAAGAGGGAGAGAAGCTGTCAGAATTCATAGGACGCCTGGATAAGATCCTGCATCGGATCCTACTGAAGAAAGGGATCGATCCAAGAAAAGTGGATGAGGCCCGTGCCCAGCAGGTGTTGAGGGGAGCTCAACCCTTGGACCCCATCGCATTATTGCTACGCACCCGGCGGGACGGGAGCAGCCTGGAATACCCCGACTTGATCCGGATAGTCAGGGAGGAGGAGGCCATGTTGGAAGACAAAAGGAGGAGTCAACACACCGAACAAACTGCCCGAGTCAGAATGTTAAGTGCAGAAGAAGGTGATTCAGAAGTTGAACTCCTAAAGACCCAGGTGTCACAACTAGTAGAAATGGTGTCCATGCTGACTAGCCAGGCCTCTGTGCCACACAACAAGAACACGTCAGAGGAACCAAAAAAACCTCCTAGCTCCAATATGGAACTAGTACAGAAGCCTAAGAGATTGATAACATGCTTCAATTGTGGGGGAATCGGGCATGTTAGAGCAGTGTGTCCCAGCCCAGATGAAGTTGCATCCAGATATCGCAAGCCGGCGGAAAACTTCAGAGGGCCCCGGTGAAGGAGTCAGCCGGGCGCCCACCAGTTTCCACGAACTCCTTCAAGAAGTCCAATGATCCAAAACATCAGAGTCAGGGACCTAAACCTCTGCCAATTAGGCCCCGTCCCACAACTCAGGCTGCTGTTGAACAGAAGGCCAGTGCGCACCAGACCCAGAAGGGACTGAGACCCACCGGAAACTCAAGAAAAAAAGAAGTGAGGGTACAAGTAACTGAACCCAGCAAGAAGTCTGTGTTGAAGGAGTTCCCTGCCAAGTTAGTGGGGCCTTCTCCAGTAGTCTCCATACAAGTAGAAGGGATCTACACCAAGGCTCTTCTTGACACTGGGGCTCAAGTGACTCTTCTGTATAGGGATTTCTATGATAAACATCTTAAACATCTGCCCCTACAGAAATTAGAGGAACTGGAAATATGGGGTATTGGAACTCAGAGCTTTCCCTATGACGGTTACCTGCCAATCAAGTTGACTTTTGATCCCTCAGTGGCTGGGGAGACAGAGACCTTCGATACTCTGGCAGTAGTGTGCCCTCGCCCACCAGGGGCCAGCAAGAGCTCACTCATCATAGGGACCAACACTGATCTAGTCAGGCGACTGCTGACACCGTTGGCCCAACAGGAAGAAGCCCCGACCACAAGAGTCCACCCCATGTTAAGGCAAGCCTACCAGCGCCTGGTACTGGAGCAGAAGGCCCCGGCTGAGGGAGTTGGCAAGATTTGGAAGCTAGACAAGACGGAGAAGGTATTACAACCGGGAGAGGTGACTTGCCTGAGGGCTTCTGTCAAGCTCACATGGAAACAGCCAGGCCCCTTCATTGTCTTCGAACCAGGCCCACAGGAAAGACAGAAAGGGATTGAAGTAATCCCCGAAGTGATCCCATTGAAGGCCCTACAGAAAAGCCATGGGAGGGTTTCAGTGAGTATAAGGAACACTGCTAATACACCAGTGAAGGTGGCGGCCAGAATGCTGTTGGGCCAGGTGAATCCAGCCACCCCCATTGCCCCGTGTGAATTGAAGAAAGAAGAAAGGGGTGAAGTCACCATAGAGAAGCTCTGTTCTGAAGACACGGCCCTCCCACCAGAATGGAGAAAAAGGGCCAAAGCTCAACTTGCAAGGTGGGAAAAGATCTTCTCTAAAGATGAGTTTGATGTGGGGTGCGCAAGGAGTGCCACTCACAAGATACGCTTACAAGAAGATAAGCCCTTTAGAGAGAGAGTTCGACGGGTCCCACTGGGTGACTTAGAAGACTTGCGGGAACAGTTGGCTGAGCTGAAGAGGACGGGGATTATTCGAGAATCCAGGAGCCCTTACGCTTCTCCAATAGTGGTAGTCCGAAAGAAGAACGGGTCGCTGAGACTGTGTATCGACTACAGAACACTAAACAGAAGGACCATCCCAGATCAATACACCACTCCCCGAATTGAAGATGCCCTGCAGAGTCTGTCAGGGGCCAAGTGGTTCAGTGTAATGGATCTAAAAAGTGGATATTACCAAATCCCCATGCACCCTGAGGATCGGGAGAAGACAGCCTTCATCACCCCTGTGGGGTTCTTTGAGTTCAACCGTATGCCTCAAGGGTTATCAGGAGCCCCCGCCACTTTCCAAAGGCTAATGGAGAGAACCGTCGGGGACATGAATCTAATAGAGGTACTGGTATATTTGGACGACGTCATCATGTTCGGGAGAACCCTAGAAGAGCATGAAGAGAGACTGGAGAAGGTCCTGAAGAGGCTCAGTGAAGAGGGCCTAAAACTCTCCCCAGAGAAGTGTCAATTTTACCAGTCCTCAGTCCATTACCTGGGCCATATCATTTCTGCAGAAGGGGTGGCCACGGACCCAGAGAAGCTGGATGCCGTCACCTCTTGGCCGAGACCTACCAACGTGACTGAGCTTCGGTCATTCCTGGGGTTCTGTTCTTACTACAGAAGATTTGTAGAAGGATTCGCCAAGATTGCCAGACCCCTGAACGAGTTACTCAGAAACGAAGGGGAAGATGATGTTCCAGAGCTGGTCAAACCAGTGAAACTCACCATGGGACCCCGAAGGCCCAAAGAGTCGATTCAAGACCAGTGGACAGGGGAGTGCGAGGAAGCCTTCCAGATGTTAAAGAAGAGTCTTACCACTGCACCAGTCCTGGCCTATGCTGATCCAAAGAAGCCTTATGAACTGCATGTAGATGCCAGCCGAGATGGGCTGGGTGGGGTGCTGTACCAGGAACATGATGGTTACCTAAGACCCGTCGCATATGTGAGCAGGAGTCTGATACCTGCTGAGAAGAATTACCCCACCCACAAGCTTGAATTCCTGACCTTGAAATGGGCAGTGGTAGACAAACTGAGAGACTACCTATATGGGGCAGAGTTTGTGGTGAAGACAGATAATAACCCGCTCACCTACCTTCTGACCACTGCCAAGTTGGATGCAACGGGACACCGGTGGTTGGCTGCCCTTTCAAGCTTCACCTTCAGCTTGAAGTACCGACCCGGAGTGGGAAATAGGGATGCAGATGCCCTGTCCAGGAGGTCTCATGCCCCCACCGACCCTACCGAAGAATGGGCCCAACTAGACCCAGAGGGAGTGCGAGCCCTATATCAGGGGACAGAACTTCAAGCCAGAGGTGGGTCAAGAGCCGAAGAAATTGGGGTCTCAGCTGTTGGAGTACCGAAGTGCTATTGCAGTGTGACCCAAGTCGAAGGGGAGGGCTTGCCCAAGCTGACAAAAAGGGATTTGAGAAAGGAGCAAGAAGAAGACTCTTTAGGGAAACTCCTGATAAAGGCCCTGGAAAGCCAGCGTCCCAAGATGCTTGAAACAGACTCCCCAAGAGAAGCCCGATTGTTGCGCAGGGAGTGGGATCGGCTACACATACGTCAAGGGGTGGTCTACCAAAGGGGCCCCTCTGACGACTCAGAAGAGAAGTGGCAGCTGTTTCTACCAGCCAAATATCGAGAAGCGGTCCTAGCTGCCCTCCATGACAACCATGGTCACCTAGGGTCCGAACGGACTTTTCACCTTGTACGGGATAGGTTCTATTGGCCCTGCATGCGGGCTGAAGTGGAAGGATATTGCCATTCCTGTGTCCGATGCATTCAAAGGAAGACCTTGCCACGTCAAGCAGCCCCAATGGGCCATCTGCAAAGTCAGGGACCTATGGAACTGGTGTGCATTGACTTCCTTTGCCTGGAGCCTGATCTGAGTGGTCAAGGGAATGTCTTGGTGATAACAGATCACTTTACCAGATATGCTCAAGCATTCCCAACAAAAGACCAGAAGGCCTCAACAGTAGCCAAAGTACTGGTAGAAAAATTATTTGTGCACTATGGTCTTCCCCAACGCCTTCATTCAGATCAGGGCAGAGACTTTGAAAGCAAATTAATAAAGAAGTTATTAGACCTGTTAGGCATCCAGAAGACCAGGACAACCCCTTATCACCCACAAGGAGATGCTCAGCCTGAACGGTTTAACCGGACTCTCTTGGATATGTTGGGGACTCTGAGTTCAGAGAAAAAGCAGCATTGGAGCAAGCATGTAGCTGCTATAGTGCATGCCTACAATAGCACTGCCAGTGATGTCACCGGGTATTCCCCATACCGTTTGATGTTCGGGCGGGAGGCTCGGTTGCCAGTGGACTTGGCCTTTGGCATATCGCTGGATCATACCTCAGCAGCATCCCACAAGGGGTATGTAGACCGATTGAGAAAGAGTCTGAAGACAGCTTTTGAAAAGGCCCAAGCAGCATCTGACCAACGGGGGCTGAGAAATAAAAGAAACTTTGACCTAAGAGTCAGAATTCAAGATTTACAGCCAGGAGATAGAGTGCTGTTGAGGAACTTGGGAATTCCGGGAAAACATAAGTTGGCTGACCGTTGGAAATCCCAACCTTATGTTATCTGCAAGAAGCTGGAAAACCTTCCTGTGTACCAAATTAGGCCAGAAGGAAGCGTGGGACCGTTAAAGACCTGGCACAGAAATCACTTGTTGCCCCTCTCTGAGGCAGTTCGCATGCCTCCTGCATCTGACTCACAAGAAACCCCTTCAACTTCTCAAGGTTCCAGACCCATCACCCGATCTCAAACAGTGCTTCCAGATGTGAGAGATGGAGACTCTGACAATGAAGGTCAAGAGGATGAAGAAGCAGAATCTGACTGGTTGTGGTCATCCCAATTGCCAGAACCCATGACCACCTCCCAAACCTCACCCAAAACAGTTGACAATGGAACTCTTCGGGCAGAAGCTCCTGAATTCGTGCCTTCAAACATTCTCATTGAGGAGGTAGCTGATGACTCAGACTCTTTGTCAATGGAAGACCCAGAAGAAGGGTCGTTGTCTCTATCTGAAGGAGAGCGGGACGCTCCTGAAGTTCTGGAGCCCAACATGCCTGAACTAGATGAGGAAGCCCCTGAAGAGCTTCTAGAAACAGCCAGCCCCAATGTCCTTGAGAATATGATACCTAAAGAGCAGAGGGAAAGAAGAGTAATTCACCCCCCAAAAAGACTGACGTACGACCAATTGGGTGAATGCTCTGAGGAGGCCATCATCACTTCTAAGAGAACCATTGATCAGTCTAGCTCTTCCACTCCAGATTCAGATTCAGTGGAAGACAACCCCAGCTCACTCCCTAGCACATCTGAAACAGACACCCAAGTGTCGGTGGTCCGTATACAGGACAACCTCCCTCCTTGTGATAATTGGTGGGAGGTTCCTCTGTCGGCTCTGTGTTATGATATGAGCTGTTTAAGTTTAAATCCTGCTTATGAAAAGGCAAGTTGTTTATTGTCATGCATAAACTAACAAATTTCCCTGCAGGTATTGCCAAAGTATGTGTTAGGTTACATACGTTTGTCCTCTTTGGGGACCAAAGACTTTAAGTGGGGGGAGTGTGTAGCAGGATGTCCATATGAAAGAAGGAATCCGGCTCCCTCCGGTGGTATAAGTGTTACAATGCAACTAATGCACTTTGGGACAGATATCAGCTAGGAGAAAAGACTTTGTTGCTTTTAGTAAAAGACAGACTACATTACCCAGGGTGCATTGCAACACCGCAAAGCATTCTGGGCAGACTACTTAAACCAGGGGAGGGGCCAGCGTCTCTCTCTCTGGATCCAGCTCTCAATCAAGCAGGAAGTTGGCACGGAGGCCTGCTTCCTAAGGATTAGGCCAGAAGCCTGGGCCTAAATTACGGGAGTGCCTGAGTGATTTCCAGCAGAGGATCGTCCACAGCGTCCTGTGATTGCCTAGCAGAGACCGGAGTCGTCCATCACCATATGCTGTTAGTGACGGAGTCCGGAGACTGCAGCTGAAGCAGAAGCGTGGAGATCGAGTGACCGGGACAAGCCAGAGGAGACTATCTGAAAGTCGGGCCTGTTTGGTGAGAAGGGCACCTGCCCAGAATTGACTACTACCTTAGAGGAAAGTGATTTAGTTAGTGCCAGCCACACTTCACCTATCACGCCACAGCTTGTGGCCTAGTGTATCTCACTGGAGACTATGTGATCAGAGATTGGTGCATCCGTCATTAGTGGGTGGCAGGCACACGAGTACTCAGGTATATTGCGGATAATTACAGCATCTTGTTGAAACCCTGTGGATTACAATTTAACTTGTGCACCGACGGTGGCTAGCGAAGACTTCATTGGAGAAAGGAACTTTGAGTGGGACGCAGATAGGCCTTGCTTACCTATTATAGGGAATGAACACGTGCAAGGTATTGCAATAAAGGGGGAGCTCGCGAGCAACCAGTTAGCCGTGCAGAGACACATATAGATACATGTACATATTGTGAGGGGGTTAACTCGGTAGCGGGTGTGTGTGACCCCCTGGTTGGGCTCCCCACACAAAAACAGGGCCAGCAGACGGAGGTTGTGGTTTTCAAAATCAAAAGGTGCGGTTTATTTCTCTATGTACAGTGACAAAACACAGCAAAGCCAAAAAGAAACATAAACAAAATAAATCCTGGTCAGTTTGACCTCTGACTAAACATGCAGGTTTCCTAAACTAACAACTGGGATCAGCCTGGTGCTGTCCTAGTCCCTAAGTCCCTGGTTTAGTAAAAGTCCAAACAAATAGCCACACAGGCTTTGCCTCACCGCACAGGGGTTCACTCTCCCTAGACAGTCCACACAGGTCTGGTTCCAGGCATGAGCTAACATCTAATGAAGCTGGGAGTTCTTATAGAGGCCTAAATGAGCTGACAAGCTTCAGCTGGTCTCATCAACTCCCTGCCTCACGACGCCCAGCACTCTCCCTAGAGGTATGAGTCATTCATGAGCCCACTAGCCTCAGCTGGGCTTCATCAACTCCCTAGTTGTATAAGTCGGCATAAAGCCTGAATCTGGGAGAAATATATCTACCCCCCTGGATGCAACCAGGTGACTTTACCTTCCTGCTGTCACATACCCCCCTCTTGTTTTAACCTTGGGGTTGGAACACCAGCAATCAGGCATTCATGTACTCGAGACAAAGCATCCACATTCCCCATTTCAACGCCAGGGCGATGCTTTACTGTGAAGTTGAATTCCTGTAGGGCCAGGAACCACCTATTCACTCTTCTATTTGTCTCCTTGTTTTGAGCCATCCACTTTAACGGAGCGTGATCCATAACCATGTCAAAGTGCCTACCTAGCAGATAGTACCGAAGGGAATCTAGAGCCCACTTCACCGCTAAACACTCCTTTTCAACCGTGGCGTAATTTACCTCATGGGACTTCAACTTCCTGCTGAGGTAAATGACTGGGTGCTCTTCCCCGTTCCAGACCTGGGACAATACTGCTCCTAACCCCACATCTGACGCATCACTTTGTACGACAAAGTCTTTAGAGAAGTCGGGTGAGTACAACACTGGCTGGCTACATAAGGCTTGTTTCAAGAATTGGAACGCTGCCTCAGCCTCGGGGGTCCATTTAATCATGACCGACCCTTTCCCTTTCGTCAGGTTGGTTAGGGGCACAGCCTTAGAAGCAAAGTGGGGAATGAAGCGCCGATAATAACCCGCGATTCCCAGAAAGGCTCGTACCTGCTTCTTGCTGTTGGGACGTGGCCAACTCTGGATGGCCTCGACTTTGTTGAGTTGGGGTTTTATTACTCCCCTGCCAATGGTGTACCCAAGATATTTGGCCTCCTCCTGCCCAATGGTACACTTCTTGGGGTTAGCCGTAAACCCCGCTTCCCGGATAGAGTCTAGGACTGCTTGCACTTTTGGCAGATGTGAGGCCCAATCTGTGCTATGGACAATTACGTCATCCAGGTAAGCCGCAGCATACTTCCGATGGGGCCTCAGTATCTGGTCCATTTTCCGCTGGAATGTGGCCGGCGCATTCTGTAACCCGAACGGCATTCTCTTATATTGGAACGCCCCGTCTGGGGTTACAAATGCGGTTTTCTCTTTGGCCGATTTGGCCAGGGGAATTTGCCAATACCCTTTTGTGAGGTCAAGAGTCGTCATGTATCGGGCTGTTCCCAGCCGGTCGATCAACTCATCTATACGTGGCATGGGGTAGGTGTCAAATTTTGTAACTTTGTTCAACTGACGAAAATCGTTACAAAATCGCCAGCTCCCATCCGGTTTAGGCACCAACACAATGGGACTAGACCAATCACTTTGGGACTCCTCTATCACCCCTAAGTTCAGCATTTTCTGTACTTCCTCCCGTATTGCCTCCCGTCGGGCCTCTGGGATCCGATAGGGTTTTAACTTCACCCTTTCACCGGGCGGGGTAATAATATCATGCTCTACCCCAGATGTTTGTCCCGGCAGCTCAGAGAACACCTCCTTGTTGCGAAGCACAAACTCCTTAACCTCCTGTTGTTGGGGTTGTGACAAGGTGGCTGCTATTCCAACCTCCGGAATCACGCAACCAGTTTGAGCTGGTGACCAAGTTTCTGCGACTAGGGACTCTCTATCCCTCCAGGCTTTCAACAGATTAACGTGATATATCTGTTCGGGCTTTCGCCTTCCTGGTTGTCTGACCTTGTAATTCACTTCGCTCACTTTTTCCATTATCTCGTAGGGGCCTTGCCATTTGGCAAGGAATTTACTTTCAACCGTAGGGACAAGTACCAATATCCTATCCCCCGGGGAAAAGGTACGGGTCTTTGCTCCACGGTTGTACACTCTCTGCTGTGCCAACTGCGCTTGGGCCAAATGTTCCTTCACGATGGGCATTACCTGTGCAATTCGATCTTGCATCAGGGCGACATGCTCAATCACACTCCTGTGGGGAGAACTCTCACTTTCCCAAGTTTCCTTGGCAATATCCAACAGCCCTCTTGGGTGTCTCCCATACAGTAACTCAAAGGGGGAGAATCCCGTAGAGGATTGGGGCACCTCCCTAATAGCAAACATCAAATAAGGAAGTAGACAGTCCCAATCCTTTCCATCTCTATCCACCACTTTCTTCAACATTTGTTTTAGGGTTTTGTTGAATCTTTCAACCAGCCCATCGGTTTGGGGGTGATACACAGATGTACGCAATTGCGTCACTTTGAGCAATTTACACAGCTCTTTCATAACCCGGGACATAAAGGGTGTACCTTGGTCCGTAAGCAGTTCTTTACAAATACCCACCCGGCTAAAAACAAGAGATAGCTCTTTGGCTATGGTTTTGGCCGAGGTATTTCTGAGAGGGATCGCTTCTGGATAACGGGTGGCATAGTCCATTATAACCAATATGTACTGGTGCCCCCTAGCGGACTTGATTATAGGACCTACCAAATCCATTGCGATTCTCTCAAACGGGACCTCAATGATGGGTAGAGGGACCAGCGGGCTACGGAAATGTGGCATCGGGGCCGACCTCTGACACACAGGGCAGGAGGAACAATAATTTTCTATGTCCTTCATCACCCCAGGCCAATAGAATCTCTGTAATACCCTCTCTCGGGTTTTCTCTGTCCCCAGATGACCTCCAAGAATGTGCCCATGGGCCAACTCCAACACCAACTTCCTGTAAGGTTTGGGCACCACAAGCTGCTCAACGGTTTCTTCTGCCCTTTTTGCCACCCGATACAGTAGGTCCTTCTCTACGCTGAAGTATGGGTAAGTGCAGGTATTATCTGGGTTCACTAACTCGCCATCTATTTCCACTACGTTTTCCCGTGCCTTTATTAGGGCGGGGTCTTTTAACTGTTCTGTGGCAAAATTTTCCCTGTGAACCTCCAGATCAGAAAACTCCACAGACGGTAGGTTTTCGTCTGAGGAGGTGGGCTCCTCTCCAGTTTCTTGAGTCTCCCCTGCCAATACTGACAAGGGAAATTCTGGAGAGTCCTCACCACTCTCAGAGGAGTTCTGGCTATCACATTCCTGGTACATAGGGGCACCAGTGGGGGGCTCAGGATCATCCCACAGTTCCCAGAACTTCGGAAAATCCCTTCCCACAATGGCATCATGCGGTAATTGAGATACTAACCCCACTGGATGAGAGAGGGTACCTTTGGGGGTCTCGAAACACACTGTAGTCACTGGATACTCTCGGGTGTCCCCATGCACACAAATAACAGCTACCTTGCTATTCCCAGAGACCTCTGTTTTAACTAATTCAGCCTTTATCAGGGTCACAAGGCTACCTGAATCCAGTAATACCACAACATTTCTACCATTAATACACATTTTGCATAAATGTTTCTCAGTTCCCCGAATGGCAGTGCATGCGACTGTCGCACACAGCGACTGACGTCTGTCCATCAGAAAGTCACATTGCATGGGTTCCTCCACAACCGGGCAATTTGCTGCAATATGTCCCGCTTGCCGGCAGCGGTAGCAAACAATCCATTTGGCTGCCTCTTGAGCCCCTGACTTCCCAGGCTGTTCTCGCCAAACTTTGGGTAGAGCTCCCACCCTCTCACTCTCTCCACCCTCACCCCTTGGAATCCTCTTATCCGCCCCTGGGGATGGTCTGGTCTTAGGGTGGAAAGTCCGAGAGTCTCTGGAAGAGGCCGTCAGGTTCTCTGTAGCCAAGCATTTCTCTACACGATCCACAAGACCACCGGCCGTCTCTGGGTCTCCATGGCTTACCCACTTTTGGATGGCAGTAGGAAGAGCTCTCAAAAACCGATCCATTACAACACGTTCCACAATCTCTGGTGCGGACAAAGTCTCTGGCTGTAGCCACTTCCTGCTCAGGTGAATGAGATCATACATTTGAGACCTGGGGGGTTTTCCAAGCTGGAAAGTCCAGTTATGCACACGCTGAGCCCGGACAGCCAGGGTGACACCCAGCCTTGCCAATATTTCAGCTTTTAGCATCACATAGTCTTTTGCTTGGTCAGGCTCTAGGTCATAGTAAGCCTTCTGCGATTCACCAGTTAACAGAGGAGCCACCAGTCCAGCCCACTGCTCCTCAGGCCACTTTTCTCTTTCAGCAGTCCTTTCAAATGTGGTCAAAAATACCTCTGGATCATCCTCTCCAGTCATTTTTGTCAATAAACGACTCACCCCAAAGGACGCGGTATTAGTGGGACGGCTTTCCTCACTGGTCTGCGGACGTTGCTGCATTACTGCTTCCATTTGTTGTAGTCTCTGCTCTTGCTTCTGTAACAGGTCTATGAAGCGGGCCTCAGATTGCTGCTGGGCTTGTTGATGAGCTTGCTGCTGGGCTGCAAGGCTCCTTTGCAAACCTGCATTTGTCTGCTGTTGATTGGCATTTGCTAGAGCCAGCTGTTTCAGTATCTCCTCCATGCTGGCTTAAAAAAAACTGCCACTGGTTCTCCACCAACTGTGAGGGGGTTAACTCGGTAGCGGGTGTGTGTGACCCCCTGGTTGGGCTCCCCACACAAAAACAGGGCCAGCAGACGGAGGTTGTGGTTTTCAAAATCAAAAGGTGCGGTTTATTTCTCTATGTACAGTGACAAAACACAGCAAAGCCAAAAAGAAACATAAACAAAATAAATCCTGGTCAGTTTGACCTCTGACTAAACATGCAGGTTTCCTAAACTAACAACTGGGATCAGCCTGGTGCTGTCCTAGTCCCTAAGTCCCTGGTTTAGTAAAAGTCCAAACAAATAGCCACACAGGCTTTGCCTCACCGCACAGGGGTTCACTCTCCCTAGACAGTCCACACAGGTCTGGTTCCAGGCATGAGCTAACATCTAATGAAGCTGGGAGTTCTTATAGAGGCCGAAATGAGCTGACAAGCTTCAGCTGGTCTCATCAACTCCCTGCCTCACGACGCCCAGCACTCTCCCTAGAGGTATGAGTCATTCATGAGCCCACTAGCCTCAGCTGGGCTTCATCAACTCCCTAGTTGTATAAGTCGGCATAAAGCCTGAATCTGGGAGAAATATATCTACCCCCCTGGATGCAACCAGGTGACTTTACCTTCCTGCTGTCACAATATATATAGCTGATGTTATTTCCTGTTATTACCTAATCTCAGTGATACCTATCCTTATTGGTTTATTGACTCTGCAATGCGCATGCAGAGTCAACTGTGTGTATTAATGTGATTCTTTACCCTTCCCTTTTATACTGAGTAAAGGTACCTTTGATTAAGCATATAACTTGTGTGAAGTATCTCTGTCACTTAGAAGGACTAGTGACCAGCAAAGGTAATAACATTTACAGGTTATTGTGTGATGTATGCAGGATTGTGTCTCCTAATACTCAATAGGTCTCACACTCCTTATTCATATCAGTTGTGCTAAGGGAAGGTTTGAGCCACTTCCAGGGGTTGATAGGCAGGACGTAGACCCAAATCAAACAAACAGCAGCTCCTACGGGGGTAGTGCTACATTTACATCTTGTAAGTTTTCTTGATCCCTTCTTTTATTAAACAACCAACTGGGATACTACGCTTAGTTGGCGCGTCCTTCCCTCTCTCCTTTGTTTCCTTTGGTCTATACAGAGCTGCCACAACTCTGAGGAAAGCAGCTGTAGGTGGTCCAATATACCTCTCCAGCATATGTCCATATTACAGAACAGTGACATTAATGGACCATTCCTCACCCTGTCCAACTTATCCTCTTATGCCGTGTACACATGATCGGACATTCAGACAACAAAACCGTGGATTTTTTTCCGAGGGATGTTGGCTCAAACTTGTCTTGCATACACACGTTCGCACAAATGTTGTCGGAAATTCCGATCGCCAAAAACGCCGTCACGTACAACACGTACGACGGCACTATAAAAGGGAAGTTCAATACCAAGCGCGCCACCCTTTGGGCTCCTTCTGCTAATCTTGTGTTAGTAGAAGTTTGGTGAGAGACGATTTACGCTTTTCAGCCTCGTGCTTTTCAGTCCGTTACTGCTCTTTGCAGCGTGACGAATGTGCTATCTCCATTATGAACGCTAGTTTTACCAGACCGAGCTCTTCCGCCTCGTACTTGATTGAGAGCATGCGTGGAATTTTGTGCGTCGGAATTATCTACACACGCTCAGAATTTATGAGAACGGATTTTGTTGTCGGAAAATTTGAGAACCAGCTCTCAAATTTTTGTTGTCGGAAATTCTGACAGCAAATGTCCGATGAAGCCTACACACGGATGGAATTTCTGACAACAACCTCCCATCGAACATTTGTTATCGGAAATTCCGAGCGTGTGTACGCGGCATTAGAGATACATTACTGGCTGGACTATATATCATTACTCTATGTGCCAGTATTGTAGTCCCTTTTGTAGTGAGTCAGTCAACAGTAAATGGCTTCAAACATGCTTGGGACAAACAAACAAAAAAAAACTGTGACAGACCCCATACTCAAGAGGAGTATGTCCGCCCTTTAAGCTTCCCTTGCCCGGTACCAGCACGATCCAAGATCCCTTAGCCCACCCAGTCTCTAGCTGTAACTCAGTGTAGGGTGGTAACAAACATAAGACTGTTTATTGAAACACTGGTAGAAAGAGATATACACTCATTGACAATTCCCCCTTCTTTGCATGATGACACAGGGCGGGGTAATCTACATTCAGTAACAAGAGACACAGGTACATTCAAACTTTTCATGGGTAGATAGTCTTATCAGCAGGCAGGACTGTTGGAGAAATCCCCCCCTCCCCTCTAGCAACTAAAAGCTGACGGTGATTTAATTAACCCTTACGCTAATCCACATAAGCATATACATCCCATAATATTTTGCTCCCAAGGAAGACAGAAACAATAGAACAATGGGATACAGCCACTTAACATTAAACCCATAACAACCCCCACCCCACCTCAAACTATCTAGCAATCGTCTATGAGACACTCCTACAATATTCTAGCAGTCTGAAAGGTGGAATTATTTATTTTCATATATTTCTTGAGGGAGATTGTTCATAAATATTACTGTCTCAAGTAAAAGAGCCCCTTCAACTTTCAACAAAAAACACACATATATAGAACCCAGGATAACAGGGGTAAAATGAAATGCTGAGTCCTGTGCGGGGTTCTTGGTCACCCTGTGCCAGTAATAGACACAGGGTAATTTACACATAAGAGAGCCCAGGGGAGCTCTCTAAGGTAAGCTGGGTTCCACAAGCCCCCCGCCCAAAGTGACTCATATCACAGGATGGCTCTGTAATAATGTTAGCGATAAACTGCCCAAACTGTTCTCTTCTCTCTCCACAAACATTAAAAGGAAGTGATGTCACAGGATGTGGTGGAAATCTGTGTATAAAAAAAAAGGCACATGAAAAAAACTTATGTCAACAAGCATAAAAACCCTCTGAAACACACATGAAAACTGAAGTAAACCCGTGTCTCTGCAAGTGAAATCTGCACATTTTTTCCATCCGTTTTTCTGAATGTATGGTGTGAACAAGGCCTTAGGTTGGCAGTTGGGCATTTTGGGCTTCCCAGTTTTATTGTTGTGGTGAAGAAGCAATTCATCTACTGTCAGGTTTGGCATGTTTTACATTCATGACTCTCCAAAAACACAACTTCCAAATGTAAAAGTCCTCAATGTAAATAGAAAAGGAAATAAAAATTAGTGAAATATAAAGTCAGGAAAATCATAATGGACGTCATTAGAAAAGCACAGATTCTACTAATAATGGAATATTTAAAATCATGCAAATCATGATATATTGCACAATTGGTTCTATCTTTGTAGGAAGCTATACAGTTTGCTGCATAATCATATGCAAGATAACCATTATATTATAAGCAATAATTCTACTGTATATGATGCAAGAAAATAATTGTACAATGCATTGTGTAATTCTTAATTTTACTTACAGTATGTCAGTAAACAATATGATTCAAGTGTGGTCTGATAGCTGCACTCATGACTCAATCACTCTAGACAATGTCTTTGTATTAAAGAAATGGTTCTCCAAGATCTATTGATTGAGAACCCCTTTAACCACTTGCTTACTGGGCACATATACCCCCTTCCTGCCCAGGCAAAATTTCAGCTTTCGGCACTGTCACAATTTGAATGAAAATTGCGCGGTCGTGCGATGTGGCTCACAAACAAAATTGACGTCCTTTTTTCCCCACAAATAGAGCTTTCTTTTGGTGGTATTTGATCACCTCTGCGGTTTTTATTTTTTGCGCTATAAACAAAAAAAGAGCGACAATTTTGAAAAAAGCACAATATTTTTTACTATAATAAATATCCCAATTTAAAAAATAAATAAAAATTCTCATGTAGCGGGGTATACCCCTTTAATACAGAGAGACTACATTTCCCAGTACATCCTGCAGCACCCAGGGTGCATTGCCACGGAGCAGGGACTGCTGGGGCAGACTTTATAAAGGGGAGGCGGAGTTGATTCTCTCTCTTTGGACACCCCCTCTCCAAGCAAGAGGATCTCTGTGTTGAACTGCTGTGTGCACAAGGCCTGAAGCCTGGGCCTTGTGCTCTGTTCCAAAGAGCCCTCCGCCAGCCTAGCTGAACCTGAGAGACATCTTCTTCTCCTTGCTGCAGTACACCAGAAGGATTGAAGGCCTGGATGTCAGTGGATTCCTGTTCCTAGACGAATCGGCGGAGGAAACAGACTTGGACTGTCGGGGTGGTGAGAGAGCACATGTTCATAGACAGATACTTTATCTTCACTATTCATTTGGATTATAAGTTTTGTTCATCAAGTGCACCACCGAAAGATTGCAGTCGAAGATTTGTGTTCCCTGAACTTCCTTTTAGATCAGTCAGGCCTGACTGTTAGGTAGATACAATTGAGAGTTAGTCTGCCCATGAGGGGAAGTGATTGAAAAGAGGCAGCGCTAGAGCCGCATCGCATTACTTGAGCTATCTGATTGTTTGTTCATTTAAATACTGTTTATTTCTAAGATCTGTACTTTGTTATACTGTTATTTTATTACTTGCCCATTAGCCTTAGTAAAACATCTGGGTCAAGTACATTTGGTGTCAGCTTCAGTTACTTTAATAGTAGTTTTAAAAGTATATTGCTGTGCATGCTTGCTATAAGACTGCGTCACCAAGAGTTGCAGTCACGCGGTCTTATCCCACTACTACTATCTGTGCCACAGGAGGTTAGAGTCAATTGCCCAGGGTTGACAGCGGTGCACTACAGGGCCCAAATCAATACCAGCAGCCCTCTTAACTGAGGGTATCGCTATACTCAGTTTAGGCCGATACGTATTCTTCTACATATTTTTGGTAAAAAAAAAAAAAAATTGCAATAAGCGTATCGTGATTGTATAGCGCCTACAAAATAGGAGATAGAATTATGACATTTTTTTTTTTTTTTTTTTTTACTAGTAATGGCGGTAATCTGCGATTTTTGTCAGGACTGCAACATTGCGGTGGACAGATCCGGACACTTTTGACACATTTTTGGGACCATTCACATTTATACAGTGAACAGTGCTATAAATATGCACTGATTACTGTATAAATGTGGCTGGCAGGGAAGGGGTTAACACTAGGGGGCGAGGAAGGGGTTAAATGTGTTCCCTGGAAGTGATTCTTACTGTGGGGGAGGGGACTGACTGGGGGAGGTGACCGATCGATGTCTTTATGTACAAGGGACACAGCAGCGGTCTCCTCTCCATGACAGGACGTGGATCTCTGTGTTTACACACAGAAATCCACGTCTTTGGCTGTGTAACGGCCGATCGCAAGTAGCAGGCGGACAGCGCGGCCGCCAGGCACGCGCATCAGCACCTTAGTGACGCGGCGGGGAGCGCGACGCCGGTGGCACTCGCGCGCCCCCCAGTGGCCAGAGGAGCCGAGACCATCAATAGACGGCCTCCCGGACCTGAAGAGCCACCTTGTGGCCGTCATTTGACAATGGCCCGGGCTTCAAGAAGTTAAACTAAGTCACAGATGTAGAGGACCTTGTCTGCCCATCCACATTTTAGATTGTAAAAATTGTCATCTATTTGTGTACTACTAAATATGACTGTTATTGAATATTTTTAAGAAGCTTAAAACTTTGCAGATCTCATAGGTGTGCGCAACCTATTGCATTAGGGTGTGCACCCCAAAGCTCAAACACACATGCCTTTCTCTGCAGCCTCAGCTGCACTAGACAGTGAATGAATGGGAAGTGCTCTGTGCTGAGCAGCTTCCTGTTCATTCACAAACTGAAGCATAGAAGCACTGTTTACTATGCTTCAGTTATGAATGAACATAGTGACTGAGTGATTAGGGTGTTCCCAGGCACACCTGGCACCCCCCCCCCCCCCCCCCCCCCGCGCGCGCGCATGCCTGTGGCAGATCTC
Organism: Rana muscosa; assembly: GCA_029206835.1. NCBI lineage: Eukaryota > Metazoa > Chordata > Amphibia > Anura > Ranidae > Rana > Rana muscosa. Next base: position 240,867,947 of record CM055124.1, read on the forward strand.
TGTAGGCAAGCAAAGGTATTGTTGAAATCGTGAGTTGTTTTAGGTGGAGCAATCCAAGAAGTAATACCTGGATCCAAGCTGGACATTCCTGGTTCCACATTTTAGGCAATTTCTTGTGGAGCAACTCATCATCAACTGTTAAAAAAAGGAACTCTCCGGTGGATTTTCATTATTACTAGGGGAAAAAAAAAAAACAATATTCACGTAGTCTCTGCTTTTTTATTGGTTTATTCTTGCAGATTTCAAAATAACAATTTTAGCTAGTAGCTAGTTTCTTCCACAGTTTCACTATAGCATTCTTCGTTGTCTTTATTATGACAAGCATCAAGCATGCCTTCAGCTTTGCAGTCACATTTATCATGCTGTTGGGATTTAAATGACAGCATCATTTTTATGGTTGACATATCACTTCACTTTACTTTTATTCTGTTACTCACACTTTTGTCATCACACAAATTTTGACATGCAGACAAGAGCGAGTACAAAGATCCAAACACAGACACCCTCATGACATAGATGCTTGACCAATAGTGGCACTGTAAATTATACAATGACAGAAAGAGCCAGCACACTATGTGCAAATCTAGATTATTATTTTTTTACAGTAGTCCCATATGAAACATAACCAACATTTCTGACACACATACATTATACTGCCAAAAGTATTGGGACACCTGCCTTTACACGCACATGAACTCTAATGGCATCCCAGTCTTAGTCCGTAGGTTTTAATATTGAGTTGGCCCACCTTTTGCAGCTTTAACAGCTTCAACTCTCCAGGAAAAGCTGTCCACAAGGTTTAGGAATGTGTCTATGGGAATCTTTGACCATTCTTGCAGAAGTGCATTTGTGAGGTCAGGCACTGATGTTGGACAAGAAGGCCTGGATCACAGTCTCCGCTCAAATTAATTCCAAAGGTGTTCTATTGGGTTGAGGTCAGGACTCTGTGCAGGCCAGTCAAGTTTCTCTACCAGAATTTGCTCATCCATGTCTTTATGGACCTTGCTTTGTGCACTGGTGCGCAGTCATGTTGGAACAATGCCTGCTGCAGGGTAATACAACAAATAATGATCACCTAAGTACCCCTAGGATACTAATACAGTGAAACCTTGGTTTACGAGTAACGTGGTTTACGAGCGTTTTGAAAGACGAGCAACTTTTTTTTTTTTAAATTTGCCTTGATCTGCGAGCGCTGTCTTGATATACGAGCATTTTTTTATGTATGTAGCGCACAGACCCCTTTCTTTACCTGCATCAATTGTCTCCTTGCAGGAAGAGAGAGGCACACTGCACTATCAGCCCGTACCCTCCTGTGTAAAGAGGTTGAGCGGTGTTGTTAGCGGGTCTCCACGGCCAGAAACCAGAATCCTCCAGAGAATGATTCTCACCTCTACAATAGATAGAGATAAGTCCTTGTTTTTCCCCAGTAACTTGAATGTCCACACCAGCTGCAACTCCAACGCAGAGTTTATTTTCTATTTTCAATATAACAGTCTCTGATAGGAAAAGGTTGGAGTAAAAGACAGGACAGCTTAAGGTGTGGGAGAGGTCCAGGCACAAACACTGCTTACTGCTTACTGCTCGGGTTCTCAAGCAGACTCAGCCCAAATGGATAGTCTCTCTAGGACAAATGGTACTCTAACTTAACCGCACAGTCTCTGCCACAGACTGGTTGACTCGGTCTCTGCCACAGACCTGGTGAACTTGGTCTCTGCCACAGACCTGGTGAACTTGGTCTCTGCCACAGACCTGGTGAACTTGGTCTCTGCCACAGACCTGGTGAACTTGGCCTCTGTTAAGGAGAAGACATCCCTCCAGAGAGTTACCGGGACACTTCCTTCCCTGTGACTTCCGCATCAGTCCTTCGGAGCGGTTCCTCCCCCGGCCTCCTCATCTAAGATACGGGTCCCCTCGCAAGGCGGCACCCTGAGATTCCTCGATCCTTGGTGGGCTCCAGCCGAAGGTGCTGGGCCCAGGCCTTTGCTGCAGTCCCAGGGCTAAAGGTGCCTGGGACTGACTCACCGACCTCCGCCCCTGGGCCAAAGGTGCCCAGGCAGACAGGAACACACACACCCTCTTGGGGTGGAAGACGAAACGAAGACCCCGAACAGGCAGTGTCTGCCCCTTTTATATCCTCTCCCAGCATGCACAGCAGGCCTGCCACACCCACGGTACGGCTGCTGAGAGGGGACACGCAAGGCACAGCACTGTATCAGTGGTTCAACCCTGGCCCACTATGGCAGCGCCACCTGCAGGCCACAGGAGCTATACACTGATACCCTCCCCTGCGGATAAAATGGTTGCAAGAACTCTAACAATTAGAGTGTTTGAGTATAACTACCACTCAAACACTTCCCCTAAATGTAGCACCCTGCTACATGTAAAAAAAAAAAAAAGAATTACACTCACAATGTGAAGGAGTCTGCTGCTCATACATGTAAAGCCGCTGTGTATATGTACAGTGAAGTCGCTGGTGTACAGTATACAGTACAGCTTTGTATGTGGCCAGAGATTTGCGGGTGATTGAGGCCCCCTGCGCTTCCTGGAGACACTCGGAGACACTCATAGACACTCCCAACAGGGACGGGCTTACCCGGAAGTGATGTCAACAGTTCCTGAGTTCTCTAGGAAGTGCTGTGAGCTGAACCTGTGGCCACACACAGCGTTGTACTGTGCACGGTGCACCAGCGACTTTACTGAACATTTAGTACTTTATGCAGAGTGGCTTTAAATAGATAAGCACCAACCTCTGGCCACATATACAGCTGTATACGGTACACCAACGGCTTTACTCTACATACAGTATACACAGCGGCATTAAATAGGTGAGCACCAGACTCTTTAACATTGTGACTGTGCACATTCTTTTTCTTTACCTTAAAACTTTTGCAACACAGAAGTACAGTACAGTATTTTTAAGTGCAGTTTAATTTGTTTTATGTTTACAGTACACTTTATACTGTATTTTGTTTTGCCGTAATAATTTTTATATGAATAAATGGTTGTGGAACCAATCATCTGAGTTTCCATTATTTTCTATGGGGAAATTTGCTTTGATATAAGAGTGCTTTGGATTACAAGCATGCTTCTGGAACAAATTATGCTCGCAAACCAAGGTTTCACTGTAAAAAGAGAGTCCCAGCCAACCTGTTCAGCACCATGGCACCAGTATACCAGCATGGGAAACAGACAAAGCACTACAGCGTGCACTCAGTCTGTACAGGGGAGCGTGCACTCTGGAATGCTGCCTGCATTCCATCACCCAGAAAGAGGCATACCCAAACAAATGAACCAAGTGCTTGCTACCACAACCTGTCTTCACTGTCAGTCCAAAGTAAATATAGTCCACATTCCAAAACATAGTCCTTCTCTCTATATTAAACCACTTGCTTACTGGGCACATATACCCCCTTCCAGGCAAAATTTCAACTTTCAGCACTGTCACGCTTTGAATGACATTTGCGTGGCCGTGCGACGTGGCTTCCAAACAAATTTGACGTCCTTCTTTTTCCACAAATAAAGCTTTCTTTTGGTGGTATTTGATTATCTCTGCGGTTTTTATTTTTTGTGCTATAAACAAAAAAAGACTGACAATTCAGAAAAAAACACAATATTTTTTACTTTTTGCTATAATAAATATTAAAAAAAAATTTAATCGCAATAAGCGTATATTGATTGGTTTGCGCAAAAGTTATAGTGCCTACAAAATAGGGGATAGAATTATTACTTTTTTTTTTACTAGTAATGGCGGTTATCTGCGATTTTTGTCAGGACTGCGATAATACGGCGGACACATTTTTGGGACCATTCACATTTATACAGCGAACAGTGCTATAAATATGCTCTGATTACTGTTTAAATGTGGCTGGCAGGGAAGGGGTTAACACTAGGGGGCGATCAAGGGGTTAAATGTGTGCCCTGCTAGGTGATTCCTACTGTGGGGGGAGGGGACTGACTGGGGGAGATGAACTAGGAGAAAAAGGGTGGGACTTTATATGAGGCAATACCTAAGATTGGCCTCCATCCCCAATACTTGAAAATAAAAGGAAATTGGGACTTTATATAAAGCAACACTACTATTTAAAATGAATCAATCAATGTAAGTGTAGCGGCCTTCTCTCTCTCACTCCACTGTTGGCTGGTTTCTGCTTGTCTAGGGGTACCTTGGAGGAGAGAGTGCGGGGTCACCACGCCAAGCCTTCACCGCAGATGTTTATGTGGTGTAAGCAAAGTTTCTTTACCTTTTGGGTCGGTGTTCGGTGCTAGAAGCCTCCGCTCCTTCTGTGGAACAGTGTCTGCCAGTAAATGAGCCCCACACCAATAAAAGTTCAACACTCCTTTATTCTTCAATGTCAGGATGAAACACAATCAGTTGGACTCCCTCAACGAACAGACAGGGGGTGTGGATACGAGTAGGCCCAGGCACAATGAACTCTCCTACTCCTCTATCAGCGAATAGGTTTGGCATATGATCTATGCCACTTCAGAGACTGAAGGAAAAGCTTGGACAGCCGCACTCCAAAAATTGGTTGTTTTTATTTTTTTTAAAAAGGAAAAAATCATATCAACACAAAATCACAACAAAACACAGCAATGGACTGACGCGTTTCACACTACAGATCAGTGCTTATTCATAGCTAACATGTACAAGGATCACATCAAACTTTTATACTCTAGTTCACATAACAGTTGAAAAAATACCAACATTCTAATTGGTTGATTAGTGGATGGGCGTTCCATTGTGAAGGTAATTGGGGTAGGTGATGTGATTGCGAAAAGAGACACACACCTGTGTACGGGAGGAAAAAAGAAGTGAGTACGAAGAAAATAAATAAATATTCTTTGGGACTCTACCTATTTTAGATATATACATTTGTACCTTATTTTTCTCAATTTACCCTAAAATAAGTACCAGGTGAATGCATGCACAAAATGATCATAATCATTTAAAGATTCATTACACATGCACGTGCATGCATCCATACACAAAGAATATTTATTTATTTTCTTTGTACTCACTTCACACAGAGACATCGTAAATGTTCCAAAATATTAAAAAAAGAAGCATTAAATGATTGTATGCACACAACGTTCACGTTTCATTCTTTATTGATGAACTTTTTTCACTACATAACATACACACTGTTAAAAAACTTTAAAAAAATAAAAAATATTTATTTTCACACCACAGTGCAGTAACCCACATGCCTCACATATGGTTTCTTTATACGTTTCTAAATGGTGTCACTATTTATGCTTAGGTGTATTATTTAACACATGTCTTACTTATGTAACCACAGTAGCATGTGGTTTTGTTTGAATGGTTGCCTGTTGTCTTTTTTCCTCCCGTACACAGGTGTGTGTCTCTTTTCGCAATCACATCACCTACCCCAATTACCTTCACAATGGAACGCCCATCCACTAATCAACCAATTAGAATGTTGGTATTTTTTTCAACTGTTATGTGAACTAGAGTATAAAAGTTTGATGTGATCCTTGTACATGTTAGCTATGAATAAGCACTGATCTGTAGTGCGAAACGCGTCAGCTCCATTGCTGTGTTTTGCTGTGATTTTGTGTTGATGTGATTTTTTCCTTTTTTTTTAAATAAAAACAACCAATTTTTGGAGTGCGGCTGTCCAAGCTTTTCCTTCAGTCTCTGCATTGCTATATGCAATTGCCTGCACCCTATGCTGAGGATCTAGTGAGCAGAACAGCTTCTTTTGAGCGGTAACTTTCTCTCTTGATCTATGCCACTTGTTGAGAATCTTGGTCGCTGCCACCGACCAAATGAACGATAAACCTTCCTCCTGACTGCACTCGGCCCCTGTTTGGGAAGATACCCCTCCGGGCGGTCTCCTGAGGCTCACCCGGCACCGGCAATCTGCTGCACCAGGTCTTCGGGTGAGTAGCTCCTCAAGTCCCTTATGCCTCTGGATTCGGGTACCCCACTCCCGGGGTCCCCTAGGAAATCCTTCCCTCGCGGAGCCCAGCGGAGGACACTGGGCCCCAGGCCTCCAACCGAGTACCTCACCCCAGGCTGAAGGTGCCTGGGGTGGAACACGAGCTCCGGGTGTCCAGGCCTAGGCCGCCTGGACACCGACCACGAACCACAGCCCTCAGGCTGAAGGTGCCTGGGACTCGACGAACCAACCCTGTGACCAAAATGGCCGACCCCTTTATACCCTCCCCCAGCAAGCCCAGCGGAGCACCCGCCCCGCTGTACTCATGCTGCGAGAGGCCAAAAAGGGTGTGCCACTGCAACGATGGCTCAACCCTGGGCCCAAAGTGACAGCGCCACCCGCTGGGCCCCAGGGAACCACACATCACAGATCCCCCCCACCAAATTTAAACATAATAGAAAAGCATATACCCGCTACACTCTTCCTCTGGTTGTTTGACACTGGTCCACAGTGTCTGGAATAAACCATGCCCTCAAGGGCTGACATAGTCCAATCCAGAAACCGACTGAAAATTTCAAAAATCCCCCAAATTTTGAAAAAACTAACTACCTAGAGCAGTTGTGCCTCAGCCTCAAGAAAAAGGGAGGGGAAAGGAACAAATAACATATAACTTGAAACATATATATATAAGTCACATCATTACATTTTCCCCCACCCACATCAATGACTAAGACCCGCCCCACTCTCAGCGGTCTTGATGGGATGCTCTCCTGCAGAGGGGAAAATAAATATTAAACACACACAACCCTGACACATATGCAGGGCCGTCGGAACAGGACAGGCAAAACAAGCAATTGCCTGGGGCCCCAGCTGGCCTGGGGCCCCAGCCTAGGATGCCTGCCTGTCACTGTCCTGGATTTCCAATGCCGCCCTGGGTCGATCTAAATCAAATGCACGATCGATCTGACAGTGGCTGTGGACCCCCTAGCCTAGCTAGCTAGCACTGTCTCTGCTGGTTGCTACGTGAAGCCCGCTTGGCTTGTAGCAACCAGTGACGTCACTAGCAGAGCAGGAGAGAGGCAGAGTTGTGCCTATCACAGGCAGCGGAGGAAAGATCTTCTAGCTAGCTCCGCCTCCGAGTCCACCCTCCTCCTCCTCCTTCTCCCGCTCTGTCCTCGAGGCACACTGTCCAGCCACTCAGGCAGCGGCATGCTGCTGTGCTGAAGTCTGAAGAACAAAGAAAGACGTGACAGATTTCAGCCAGCTGTAGAAAGCAGGCAAGTAAGCATTGCTCACTCACCATTGTCAGCACAGCACTGACCAACACATCATAAGGGGTGGGCACTGCACTGGGCAGGACTGGAGCAGTAGTCAGCTCTGAGGGGTTCATGCTGGGACCTGTAGTTCTTCACTTTTGGGGGGGGGTCACATGATTTCCAGTCCCAGCATGAACCCTCCCTGCCCTGCCAGGATAGGACACACAAACACATCCTAGCAGGGCAGGGAGGGTTCATTGTGGGACTTGAAATCATGTGACCCCCCCCAAAAGTGAAGAACTACAGGTCCCAGCTGAACCCCTCAGGACACACAAACACATCCTAGCAGAGCAGGGAGGGTTCATGCTGGGACTTAAAATCATGTGACCCCCCCAAAAATGAAGAACTACAGGTCCCAGCATGAACCCCTCAGAGCTGACTCCTGCTCCAGTCCTGCCCAGTGACCATCCTTATGTGGGCACTGGGCAGGACTGGAGCAGTAGTCAGCTCTGAGGGGTTCATGCTGGGACCTGTAGTTCCTCACTTTTGGGGGGGGGGGTCACATGATTTCCAGTCCCAGCATGAACCCTCCCTGCCCTGCTAGGATGTGTTTGTGTGTCCTCTCCTGCCAGGATAAACTGTATCGCTATGCTGTGGTTCCTGTAGGCTTTGCGGGGGGGGGGCCTCCAAGTCCATTTTGCTTGGGGCCCCCAAATTCCTTCAAACGGCCCTGCACATATGTTCGTGTGAGAACGAAAAAACCTCTCCGTAGAGAAATCCTTTCCTTCTAAAAGTGTGTGTGTGTGAAAAGTGAATGCCAATGCACGACACTGCCACCTGGTGACAGTGTCGCGGTAACTGCACTTGTAGAGACCTCTTCTTCTTTAGCCCTCTCTACCCAAGAGTCCAAGATCACTTTTTGGAGAATGAAGAACAACAGGAACAGTCCTTCAATTCCTCCGAAGAGCACAAACACCCATTAGCTTGGGTACAGTCACTGAGTTTTCCCGGGAAACAAGCAACAAACCCGGAGAGTTCAGCAACATTAAGCGGCAAACAGAGTCTTTTATCTCCTACAGATAGAAGCGAAGGTGCGGCAGGACAAGTGGTTTCAAATGCTGGTCCATGGTTTCCAGATGGTACTCAACATCTTCCCCTTCCTTGCGTCGGATCAGCACCTTGTCCGTGTGGATATGCCGCCCCAGCATCCATTCTGCCTTGCAGTCTTTGAAGCGCTGAGATGCCTTGGGAGAACACGCGAGGTACCTACGGGCATGTGGGACCTGAATGTGGGTCCACACAAAGTCATTGTACCAGCGCTCTCTGCAAACTTCCACTTCATACAACAACTCCTTAGACAAGTATGGATACTCCCACCTGTACTCAGCAGCAACCTTCTGACAAAATAGGCGTTGTAGTCTCGCCAGTGGAGGCATTGTAGCTTTGTCCCCTTCACCTGGCAAAACTATAGCACCTGGGTGACGAGGTGCTCTGATCACCTCCATTCTGGGCATAGGTGCCCGCAGCGACAGTCTGTTATCCCCGGTGTTAGGTGCAAGTGGCACCGGAGATGTGAGGGTAGGCTGGGGACGGGATCCCTCCTCAGGCGCTGGTGCCTCCACCCGGGGTGTACTATCCCCTGTAGACATGGGTGGATCCCTAGCTTTGCGGGATGAGGAGAGAGGCATCTTGTCCCAACCCTTGCTGGCAAAGAGTTCATCTATGGCAACATCGTCTCCCAGTTTGGAGAGCGACTCCAGGTCGAAGGTGTCACACTCCTCCGCGGGCAGGTAGCCTGTAGTGGAGACTGAACTGCCACCTCCCGCAGACACACAGGGCCGTGACTCCCCGACACCTCCGCCCACACACCAAGTCCCTCCGCCTGGCTTACCTCGGCCTTTACTTGAGACGGGATGTCCGGAACTCTTCTCACCGGATCCATCCGGGCCGGGCATAGGCGGGCAGGATGATCCACCGCGACTGTTGAACGGGGCTACCATGCCGGTCTTCCTTTTGGGCGGTGGACACTGTGAGACAGTGGTGACCGAGTCAGCATCCTCGGATTTCTCCCGTACTTCATTGATCCCGACTTCCCCCGCGGTCGTTGCAGTGCGCACAGGGATGGCTGTCAAAGCGGTGATTCCTCCTACTTGAGTGGTGCTACCTGTAGTGCGGTTGAGGCGAATGGTTCTTGGCTTTTCGAAAGCTGGGTCCACCTCAAATAAGAACTCCCCGCAGGCCTCACATCGCCCGAATGGCTTCAGCTGACACACCAGTCCCGAACAGCCGGGACAAATCAAACCCAGGGCCTCAACGTCCATGCACGAGTACAGGGCAAATCTTCCCCGGGGCTTTAGCCGGATCCCCGTATCGGTCACCGGAGCAGCAGCAGTCAAGGTCGTGGTAGAAGGGTGAAATTGAATCCACAATGTATTTCCGAACATGATGACTCGCTGCTGATTCATTGTGCACTGCAAGTTTGGCGCCAAAGTCCCCACGTGTAGTCCTTCACACGGCTGGACTCCTCCGCTCTTGCACTCCAGTTCGCGGGCTTTCTCCTTCCCTGGGTCACGCCCACGAACTGAGCAGGGAGGGTGTGCCTCGTGGCGCAGTGCAATAGAAGCCCCCACGTGTAGTACCTCACACAGCTGGACTCCCCCCTCTTCTCGCTCTTCTTAGGGTCACACTCACGACTTCAAGCAGGGTTGCACTTTGGCCAGTAATATGGCCGACCTACTCGGAACTCCTCCGGGCAGACACGTTCAAACTCTGTCCATTCTAGCTCCATAGTAACACGAACACCATCCCGGACCCGAGCCCCCACGTGTAGCGGCCTCCTCTCTCTCACTCCACTGTTGGCTGGTTTCTGCTTGTCTAGGGGTACCTTGGAGGAGAGTGCGGGGTCACCACGCCAAGCCTTCACCGCAGATGTTTATGTGGTGTAAGCAAAGTTTCTTTACCTTCGGGTCGGTGTTCGGTGCAAGAAGCCTCCGCTCCTTCTGTGGAACAGTGTCTGCCAGTAAATGAGCCCCACACCAATAAAAGTCCAACACTCCTTTATTTTCCAATGTCAGGATGAAACACAATCAGTTTGACTCCCTCAACGAACAGACAGGGGGTGTGGATACGAGTAGGCCCAGGCACAATGAACTCTCCTATTCCTCTATCAGCGAATAGGTTTGGCACATGATCTATGCCACTTGTTGAGAATCTTGGTCGCTGCCACCGACCGGATGAACGATGAACCTTCCTCCTGACTGCACTCGGCCCCTGTTTGGGAAGATACCCCTCCGGGCGGTCTCCTGAGGCTCACCCGGCACAGGCAATCTGCTGCACCAGGTCTTCGGGTGAGTAGCTCCTCTGGTCCCTTACGCCTCTGGATTCGGGTACCCCACTCCCGAGGTCCCCTAGGAAATCCTTCCCTCGCGGAGCCCAGCGGAGGACACTGGGCCCCAGGCCTCCAACCGAGTACCTCACCCCAGGCTGAAGGTGCCTGGGGTGGAACACGAGTTCCGGGTGTCGAGGCCTAGGCCGCCTGGACACTGACCATGAACCACAGCCCTCAGGCGGTGCCTGGGACTCGATGAACCAACCCGTGACCAAAATGGCCGACCCCTTTATACCCTCCCCCAGCAAGCCCAGCGGAGCCCCCGCCCCGCTGTACTCATGCTGCGAGAGGCCAAAAAGGGTGTGCCACTGCAACGATGGCTCAGCCCTGGGCCCAAAGTGACAGCGCCACCCGCTGGGCCCCAGGGAACCACACATCACAGATCCCCCCACCAAATTTAAACATAATAGAAAAGCATATACCCGCTACATAAGCATTGTTTATTTAGTGCAGAAAGGCATATACATTATGAGATGGTGAAAAGCATTATAGTGAATAGTAACAGTGCTTTAGCTGGTATGTCGAGGGGACAGGAGCCACACTGGAGCAGAGATTCTTGCAGCTCTGCAGGGGCAGGTCCAGAGGTGGTTCATGCCACACCAGCTGGAGCCAGGAATGGTGGTGTTCGATTATGGCACAAACCTCCAGCCTGCCCTTAGACAGGAAAAGTTGACACATGGCATATGTCCTTAATTTGGTGGCACAGCGTTTCCTAAATAGGTACCCAGGGTTGGAAGATCTGCTAAAGCAGGCCAGAAGAGTCTGTAGCCATTTCAGGCGGTCATACATAGCCAGTGCACGGTTGGCTGAAATTCAGCTGGAATTCCACCTGCCCGTAAACCGCCCGATTTGTGACATGCCCACCAGGTGGAACTCGACTTTGGCAATGCTGCAGCGGCTTCACATGCAGCAGAGGGCTGTCAACGAGTACCTGTGTAAGTATGGCACAACGTCAGGCTCGGGCTGGCTCTGCTTTTTTTCCCTACGCCAATGGCTGCTCATAAAGGATGCATGCACTTTACTGTCACCATTTGAGGAGGCCACAAGGATGGTGAGTGGTGACAATGCATGTATCAGTGACACAATCTCTGTTGTGTTTCTGCCGTGGCAATATGGACAGGGCACTTGAGGCAGAGCAGTGGGAGGTAGAGGGGGACTTCCTTTCCTCTCAAGGCCCACTTTATGCAGTCACCATTGTTCCTATACCACAGAACAAACAAGAGGAGAGGGAGGAGAAGGAGAATTCTGGCAGTTATGGAGGCATTGAAGCCGAGGAAGACATACGTCAAACAGTAAGATGTTTTTTTATCCCCGGAAACCTTGGGAGTAGTACGTGGCTGGGAGGAGGCAGTTTCAGATACTGTAATCTTCAGTGACCCCGAGGAGTCTGCTTCTCATGCCTCCTCAAATTTGCAGTGCATGGGCCCAAGAAAACGTGGCGTAAAGGAGAAGGATCCGTATTGGTTGGCAACCCTCCTTGACCACCGTTACAAGGGGAAAGTCTTAGAACTCATCCTGTCACCACAGAGAGTGCAGAAGATGAAATCTCTTGAGGACACCTTAAAGAGGAGTTTGTCTAATGTCTAATGTTTTTACCAACTTTGGTAGGTTACAGTGTCTTGGAAAATGTAGTTTTGAAGCTTCTGTTGGTCAAGAGAGGAGCGGTGGAGAAAGCGGCTGCCCTAAGTGATGCATTTCACAATATTTTTAGTCCTCACCACCCAGAGCTGTCAGCTTCCACATCCCATCAGCAGCGTCTGCATCACATGGTGGACGATTATCTAGGGGCAAAAATAGAGATGGAGAGGGAGATGGAGAGCTTTCCAGTCAACAATCCAATGACTTGCTGAGAATAGACCACTGTCTAGAACTTGCTCAGCATGCAATTGAGCTGCTGGACTGCCCTCCACAGTGAAGCATGGTGGTGGCAGAATCATGCTTTGGGGCTGTTTTTCTTCAGCTGGAACAGGGGCCTTAGTCAAGGTAGAGGGAAATATGAACAGTTCCAAATACCAGTCAATATCGGCACAAAACCTTCAGGCTTCTGCTAGAAAGCCGTACATGAGGAGGAACTTCATCTTTCAGCATGACAACGACCCAAAGCATACATCCAAATCAACAAAGGAATGGCTTCACCAGAAGAAGATTAAAGTTTTGGAATGGCCCAGCCAGAGCCCAGACCTGAATCCCATTGAAAATCTGTGGGGTGCGCACAGGAGATGCCCTTGCAATCTGACAGATTTGAAGTGTTTTTGCAAAGAGTGGGCAAATATTGAGAGGCCTTCTCCCCACCCTCAGCCTGTGAATCAATAGTAGCATTAAAAGCACCATACTGATGAGCTCACCTCTCTGCTCTTTCCTCCAGTCAGCATGCTCCTTGCACAAATGATTGGCTGTTTGTGCTGCTTCTCCTGTCATCAGTCTGAACTCCTCTTTGCCTACGGGCTTGGCCGACCCTTCTATGTGGATATGCTCTTACTAAGTGCAAAAAAGCATCTGGATAGGAACTAGGGTTGCCACCTTTTCTTCAAGTCAAACCCGAACACTTTAGCGGCGCACGTAAAAAAATTTTTATAATATAAACTATTCATATATTTTGCTATTAAATAACATTTCTAATCATATGAAGTTAATAACAAGAGTCCCCCTTTACATCAGAGTCCACAGAGTTCCCCTTTTACATCTGAACTCGGAGAGTTCCCTTTCACTGTAAGAGGGGACTCTGCAGACTATGATGTTAGAGAAAACTATTGTGCCTCTAACCTAAGGGATCCTCTGGGAACACTGATTTAAGGGGGAACACTGAGAACTCTGATGTACAGAGAAGACTCTGATGTAATTATTATTATTATACAGCGCCAACAGTTTACGCAGCGCTTTACAATATAAAAGGGAGACACAGTTATAATACAATAAAATACAAGAGGATTAAGAGGGCCCTGCTCAGAAGAGCTTACAATCTAATAGGGTGGGGCAGGTGGTACAAAAGGTTGTAACTGTGGGGAATGAGCTGATGGAAGTGGTAAAAGATTAGTTGGAGATGTGATAGGCTTCCCTGAAGAGATGAGTTTTCAGGGATCGCCTGAAGGTAGCAAGAGTAGGGGATAGCCGGACAGGTTGAGATAGCGAGTTCCAGAGGATGGGAGAGGCTCTGGAGAAATCCTGGAGACGAGCATGTGAGGAGACGACGAGAGAGCTTGAGAGTAGGAGGTCTTGAGAAGAGTGGAGAGGACGTTTTGCGTGATGTTTGGAGACAAGATTGGTGATGTAGATCGGGGCAGAGTTGTGGATGTAAGGGGGAAGACGAGCAGATCGAGCCCTCTCTCCTCTCCCATCTGTATGTGTGTTTGAGCGAGGGGGGGTTATCAGTGCTGGCTTTGGGCAGTGTAATAAAGTGTAACAGACACTCTCAGCTTAAACAACTGCAGTCAGCAACCCTGTTGGGAAGCCATAGTCCAGTCTAAATAATGTGTCCGGGTTTCAGGCAGTCTGAAACCCGGACGCATGATTCCAAACCCGACCTGTCCGGGTGAATCCCGGACAGGTGGCAACCCTAATAGGAACAGGCACTATTGAGATGTGTTGCACTGTGCTCGGCAAAACAGCTTGAATGTATGTTGAAGCAGATAAGCCTTGGATGGCATGTTCAAATCCACACAATGCCTAAAGACCTGTCAGGATACAAATATTGAGAGTTGCCATTGCTGGGTTATTTTTAAAATTGCTGTTAAGTACTTTAACCCAAAGACTCTGCTCATAATTACTGATTTAAATTTGTTCTGCTTAAAATATATTAAAACCCAATCACTAAAGTAAAGGCTTTACCTTGTTAACGTAATATTTTAAAACTGCAGCTTTCATTAAAAAAAAAATTGCCTGTTGATCCCGCCATGAGGGTCTTTGCTTAGGCAGTCCCTTTTATAGGGTGACAACGCCCTTGTCATGTTTCTCAGGTATGCTCTTACATTGTCACTGTGTCACCCTTCCAATGGAGATTACAAGTGACCATTGCAACACACATTATGCAGGTATGTAATGTTTTCACTTTCAGGAAACAGCTTGAGGAATGGCATGCAGCCATTTTTGGAATGCATGTATGTAAACAGAAAGAGGCTGCGGGAGATCAGCAGATTTGAAATGCCAACATGCCAAATTGTACTATGACTGCCCTAACCAAAAAAAGCACCGCTCTGCGCTTAGGAAGGAGCAATAAAGATGATTAAAACAATATGATGTGATTACTAAAACATACAGCAGCTGCTTAAAATCAAACAAACATGAATAAAAACAGTATTATAAAAACTCCAAAAGTCCCAGAGTCCAAAATAGCACTGTGGCAGCGCTCCAATCAAACTCCTGTTTGAAAGCCCTCTGAATGTGTTGCATATAGGAAACAGTAGTGTTGCAGAAAAGGATGGATGTGGTTCAATAAACAATGTGTGCACAGTGCTCCTTTCATCCAGAGATGTTCACCACGTGGGGGGGGGAAACAAACTCCCCTTCAGGAGATTCACTCACCAGAAGTAAGAATTAGATGAGCATAAAACCAATCATAGCCATACGCCGTTTGTACTGCACTCTCCACCAATTACCCTTGCTTGATGTGGGGCCCGCAATCACATGTGAGAGAATAAAATGTCCACATAGAGAAGTGCCATTAAAAAAGTTTATTATAACCCTAACAGTGCCCCTATTACATGTGTAGCGGGGTGTTCCCCTTTAATGCAGAGAGACAAGAAGTTCCAGGTGAGAGGTGAGTCGGGAGGAAGTAAAGAGACATTATGGAAGTGAAAGCAGAGGAGAGAGAGACTACATCTCCCAGTACATCTTGCAGCACCCAGGGTGCATTGCTCCAGAATAGAGACTGCTGGGGCAGACTTTATAAAGGGGAGGCGGAGTTTTGGTCGGCCTCTTTGGACCCCCCTCTCCTAGCAAGAGGATGTCTGTGCTGAACTGCTGTGTGCACAAGGCCTGAAGCCCGGGCCGTGTGCTCCTTTCCAAAGAGCCCTCTGCCAGCCTAGCAGAGCCTTAGAGACATCTAATCCTCCTTGCTGCAGTACACCAGAAGGATTGAAGACTTGGATGTCGGTGGATTCCTGTTCCTAGACGAATCGATGGAGGAAAGGGACTTGGACTTGTCCGGGTGGTGAGAGCTGTTTAAAGACAGATACTTTATCTTTACTATTCGTTGGGATTACAAAGTTGTTCTTCAAGTGCACCACCGAAAAGATTGCTAGCGAATATTGTTTCACTGAACTTCCATTTAGATCAGTCAGGCCTGACTGCATAGGTAGACATTGCTGGGTGTTAGTCTACCCATGAGGGGAAGTAGCTGTAAAAGGGCAGCGCTAGAGTTGCATAGCAATACTTTATTATTCTGATTACTCTGTTTATCTTTATTACTGTTTATTGCAGGGATCTGCAACTTGTTATACTGTTGTTTATTACTTGCCCATTAGCCTCAGTAAAATATCTGGGTAAAGTACATTTGGTGTCAGTTCCGCTTACTTTAATAGGAGTTTTAAAGTATATTCTGTGTATGTTTGTTATAGGACTGCGTCACCAACAGTTGCGGTCACGCGGTCCTATCTCTCTATCACCAGCTGTGCCACGGGAGGTTAGAGCCGATTGCCGGGGGTTGACGGCGGTGCACTGCAGGGCCCAAATCAATATCAGCGGCTCTCTTAACTGGGGGTAGCGCTACACATGTGTGCGTACCAAAAAGCAAAAGATATCAGGCAATAAGTCATAGATGTATATGTGACCGTGCTCATTCGGACATATTAGGAATAGAAGCCGTCTTAGTTACCGCTACTGCCACGTTCTTCCTGGTTCCTCGTCCATGGAGCGCACGCGTCACTTCCGGTTATTCGACAAGGAGTCACGCTCTGACGCGTTTCGTCATTTCCTGACTTCATCTGAGGGCGTGACTCCTAGTGTCAACAACCGGCCCTAAATGTGTGTCACTCCCGCCCCCTGCACGGCGTCAGACATACTCGTGTACGTCTGGCGCAGCCATATTTAGCCTGATGGAGCATGTAAACAATGCCAGGCGGTGGGCAGAAGTAAGGGGACCAACATATCTGTAAGACAAAGAGAGACGCCGTGCACCCTGCGTAATTACTGGCAGTGAGCGGCATCCTCGAAAATCCCAGACGTGCTGATCAATACCCTGACACATCTGTTACAACTTACATCAAGAAGAAACAAAACCATATGTAGCGGCCTCACCCCGTCCTCTTTTTAGCTAGGGGTATGTCACGCGACAGAGTGAGGTGCGCTACGGCCCATGTCCTCCCCATGGCTGTGGGTGAGGTGAAGGCCAGTACCAATCTTTTCCTCGGGCCAAATGTGTGCTGGTTATGAGGGTCAGTCCTTCCGTGCCAGAATCTCCCTTTGCTCCCATTAACAGAGTCCATACACCCATCAAAGTCCAAACTCAGGTTTATTGCGTATCTCCACATACAGTCGAATGCAACGGCATGATACGATGGGGGAGCAGGTCGAGGCACTGTACAGGTTCCTAGTCTCTACACTCCCTGTGCTATGACGAGGGGTTGCAGGAGTCTTGATTAGAGCTCCTCCGCTGCGCTGTAGCCCCTATCAGGGGAAGATGTCCTCCAAGGGAGTTACCGAAGGCCCATCCGTCACCGGGTTGACACTGCACCGGGTCTTCGGACGGGTGACCTCCCCAGCCTCCTCACCTCAGATGCGGGTCCCCTCGCAAGGGGCGCCCTGGAGCAACTTCACCCTCGCGGGACCCAGTCGGAGTCACCGGGTCCCAGGCCTCCTCAATAGTACCTCATCCCAGGCTGAAGGTGCCTGGGATGGACTCCATCTTCATTCCGGCCAGGCCTAGGGCGCCTAGGCCGGAACCTTGAACCGCCCGCACCCAGGCCTAAGGTGCCTGGGTGCATGAAGAGATGATCCCCGAAGAAAAGAACCTCGTGGCGAGGGCGTCTCCCCCTTTTATATCCTCCCATCGACACCACGGCGGGTTCCCCGCCCCAGCCGTACCATCTCCGCAAAGGGACAAAAAGGGTAGCACTGTGGTAGTGATTCTACCCTGAGCCAGTAGGTACACTGACACCCACTGGTCAAGGAGAATATCGCACCACCCAATCCTCCACGAATAACAAAAAAGGGTCTGAACCCTAACATAATTACACACCTGGGTCACACTACCCCCAGGTGTATCCCACTAAATTGAGGACCCCGCTACACATATAATTAAAAAGACGTTCAGAATGTCTTTACAATGAGTATCCAGCAGACATTAACGTCTATCTTGCAAAGGTGAATATGCAAACAGAACTGCATGTAAAATCTGAGCATAGTGAACGCTAGTATCGCGATATGATTAAAGTAATGGCAACTACATTCGAAACTCCCCATTCTTGTTGCTCTATGGCTGCACCTAGAAACGAAAAGTGGGGAAGTCCAGCAGATGCCAAAATAATCCAGGTTTTAAATTCAATGTTCTTTAGCGTGTTAAATGTCATTCAGTTTGGGATTACATGTACTTTAGCTTTGGATCGCGTGTGGGTTCTTGCATTTTACTGTTTATACTATTAATTACTATTAATAGGCTTGGATATATTGGATTAATAGACTGCAGCTTCTTTGCACCTGTGATGCTCTAATCTGAACACAGTTTGAAATTAGTTCTCATCACACTTTTTTTTCACATGATGATCTGGCCAATAGCACATCACCAGTATTAGTGAGACACAACTCTGGATGAAGGATAACAGGAGGCACAGCAGACAGCAGCATTGTCAGTCTGTGTGTGTGTGTGGGGGGGGGGGGTAGTGTTAAAGTGATATTAAAGGATACCCAGGAGCCTGCATTCACTATATCTGGTCTCCCACAGTACACAGAACATAGAAATGCAATAATTTTAGTAAATATAAACAGCCAAATACCTTTTCTCATCAGCAGCAGGGATGAACCGAACACCCCCCTGTTTGGTTCGCACCAGAACCTGCGAACAGACAAAAAGTTTGCATGAAATTTAGAACCTTATTAAATACAATGGACTTGAACGTTCAAAATCAAAAGTGCTAATTATAAAGGCTAATATGCAAGTTATTGTCATAAAAAGTGTTTGGGGACCCGGGTCCTGCCCCAGGGGACATGTATCAATGCAAAAAAAAGTTTTAAAAAAGGCAGTTTTTTCGGGAGCAGTGATTTTAATAATGCTTAAAGTGAAACAATAAAAGTGAAATATTCCTTTAAATTTCGTACCTGGGGGGTGTGTATGATATGCATGTAAAGCAGCGATTGTTTCCCGTGCTTAGAACTGTCCCTGCACAAAGTGTAATTTCTGAAGGAAAAAAAGTCATTTAAAACTCACTCGCGGCTATTAATGAATTGTTGGCTTCCGGCAATACATACAAAAGTCATTGAAAAAAAATAAAAAAAAATGCGTGGGGGTTCCCCTAAATTCAATTACCAGGCCCTTCAGGTCTGGTATGGATATTAAGGGGAACCATGCCGCAAATTAAAAAAAAATAATGCGTGCGGTTCCCCCAAATATCCATACCAGACCCTTCAGGTCTTGTGACTTCTATCAGTGCCGAACACTGGTTAAAGCTTGTAGGCGGAGTTTTCATTCTCCTCTGACTGTCCTATGAGGCTGCATGACCCCTGACTTTCTGTCTGGACAGTGCTGAATGGCCCTGTGCTGATCACATGCACTCGTCCAAGAAATAAAAAAAAACTCTAGCAATACACACCAAACTGAGCATGTGCAGAGTGCCCCCATGGCTCTCCAAACTATGGCCCTCCAGTTGTTCAGGAACTACAATTCCCATCATTACAAGTCATGTCTGTAAATATCAGAGTTTTACAATGCATCATGGGACGTGTAGTTCCGCAACAGCTGGAGGGCTGTTGTTTGGAGATCACTGCATACTATCAGCAGATGGATTAGGGTCAGTGGAAGAAGGGGAGGATCAGAGAAAACAGGATCAAACAATCTTTTTACACAATGCGCAGGATTAACCCCAGTGAGTTCCACAGTGAGTATAACAAGCATGATTTACTGCATATACAGACTGATTTTACTGTTGTGGGTTTAGTAACACTTTAAAGGCAAGTTTAAAAAAAAAAAAAAAAACATGTTATACTCACCTGCTCTGTGTAGTAGTTTTGCATAGAGCAGCCCCTATCCTCCTCTTCTCGGGTCCCTCGCCAGTGCTCCTGGCCCCTCCCTCCTGCTGAGTGCCCCTACAGAAAGCAGCTTGCCAATGGGGGCACCCAAGCCGCTGCTCTGTATGTCCAATGGCTCCCGCTGCTGTCTCAACCAATGAGCAGGGAGAGTCCCCAGAGAACCGAGGCTCTCGCACATATTGCTGGATTGTGATGGGGCTGAGGTAAGTACTGGGGGGGGTGTAGGACAAAGAAGGTTTTTTTACCTTCACGCATAGAATGCATGAAGGTAAAAAACCTTAGAACCACTTTAAATGTATTGGTAGATTTAGCCGCACTAATAAATTGAAGCCAAACTCCAGCTTAGGCCCCTTTCACATGGCGCCTCCTTGCAGTGGATTCCGCTTGTTCATCGGGGATCGCTCCTCTGATCCCAACTGAGCAGGGAGATGACAGGTCCGTGTCTGATCCGCTATACAGAGTGGACACAGTCCCGCTCTCCTCTATGGGAAAATCCGATGGAAACTGACCCCCTGTCCGTATCGATCCAATCTGCCAGATGGATGGAAAATAGGACCACCATCCGTCTGTTTTTGGTGGATCGGATCGGATAGCGGCAGGTGTCAGCAGAAATCCGCCGCTCCATAGAGGAGACTGCAAGGTCCGATCAGGTCCGCCTGAAAAACTGAGCGGACGGATCTGATCGGACAGCCTGCGTGAAAGGGGCCTAAAACTTTATCAGCAGTTACTGTTTTGTTTTCTTTTCCTTTTGGGATAAAGGGTTTGCATGAATAAATAAAGGCCGATTCCCTGCCAGTGCTAAGTGGTTTGCCTCATCCATGTAAACTGATACATTCTGCTGGAGAGCTTGAGTTTCTGAAAAATAGCAGACTTACTGGCCTAGTCACCAGATGAAAATGGAAGGAAGAAAGCTTAAAAAAGAAAACAAGTGCAGCCATCACATCTGAGAATTGGTAAGCTGCAATATAATGTTTGCTTTTTAGTTTAAAACTTCTTTAAAGTGGTTGTAAACCCACTTTTTCAACTTGCACCTTCAGGTAAGCCTAGATTAAGGCTTACCTGTAGGTGCAAGAAATATCTCCTAAACCTACACGGTTTAGGAGATATTTAGTTAAATGACAGGCGCCGCTGTCTACGGCGCATGCGCTGTAGACAACGGCGCATTCATGGGGTTAATCCCATTCACAAATTTGGCTACTTCCCAGCAATCGCTGGGCGTAGCCGAATGTGCCGGCTCTCGCGCGCATGCGCAGAGTGACGTCTCCGCCGCTCCGGCCAATCACAGCGCCGGAGCGGCGCTGTGATTGGCTGGAGCGGTGATACCCGGAAGTAACCTTCCAGCTATCGCCGCAGAGATGGCTGCGGCTGAAGAGCGAGACGAGGACGGCTTCGGGGGCCCCGATCTAAGGTAAGTGATGCATAATGAGCTATTATGCTAGTCATATTAGCTCATTATGTCTTTCTCTTACAGCTAGTTTTAAAAAAAATATATATTTTTATAAGGGTTTACAACCACTTTAATTGAAACATATTTCATGTCAAACCTGAAGAAGAAAAAAATGACATGGTGTAACCTTTGTAGATAAGGTTCTAAAATCTTCGAAAAACAGAAACTCCCACAACACAAAGGGACAGATTGCATCAACTGGGAAACCCCCTTTTATGCCAAGGTAACCACAGAAGAAGATCCCTCCCTCTATTGTATCACTGCAGATCATAAAGTATTTAAGATAGAGCATTTGTACCGGACTGCATACAACACACCAGGCAGCAAGATCTCTACAAACTAGGCAAGCGAAAGGAGTTCATCTCACTTCCATATAACACGGAGGTATGTGCAGGTACAGAACGGTATTGCTGATCTTTTTTATTTCCTTGTCTTCAGAAAAGGGAGTGTGCGTTAAGTCATCGTATATTGTCTTCCCGCCAATTCATGTGCTTGGTATGTAGCCTATTGTACGGGTTCTTTCGATTCATTGCATATGTGTGTTTTCTTTTTGTTTGTTTTTTCACGTGGTTTGTTGATGCAAATTTTATTGCATTCCTTGAATAATATATTTTCTAAACAGACAATGTGTGTGTGTGTGTGTGTGTATGTATATATATACACACACACACAGTATCTCACAAAAGTGAGTACACCCCTCACATTTTTCTCAATATTTTATTTTATCTTTTCATGTGACAACACTGAAGAAATGACACTTTGCTACAATGTAAAGTAGTGAGTGTACAGCTTGTATAACAGTGTAAATTTGCTGTCCCCTCAAAATAACTCAACACACAGCCATTAATGTATAAACCACTGGCAACATAAGTGAGTACACCCCTAAGTGAAAATCTCCAAATTGGGCCCAATTAGACATTTTTACTCCCCGGTGTCATGTGACTCGTTAGTGTTACAAGGTCTCAGGTGTGAATGGGGAGCAGGTATGTTAAATTTTATGTTATCGCTCTCACTCTCTCATACTGGTCACTGGAAGTTCAAGCACCTCATGGCAAAAGAACTCTCTGAGGATCTGAAAAAAAGAATTGTTGCTCTACATAAATATGGCCTAGGCTATAAGAAGATTGCCAAGACCCTGAAACTGAGCTGCAGCACGGTGGCCAAGACCATACAGCGGTTTAACAGGACAGGTTCCACTCAGAACAGGCCTCGCCATGGTCGACCAAAGAAGTGCTCAGCGTCATATCCAGAGGTTGTCTTTGGGAAATAGACGTATGAGTGTTGCCAGCATTGCTGCAGAGGTTGAAGGGGTGGGGGGTCAGCCTGTCAGTGCTCAGACCATACGCCGCACGCTGCATCAAATTGGTCTGCATGGCTGTCGTCCCAGAAGGAAGCCTCTTCTAAAGATGATGTACAGGAAGCCCGCAAACAGTTTGCTGAAGACAAGCAGACTAAGGACAAGGATTACTGGAACCATGTCCTGTGGTCTGATGAGACCAAGATAAACTTATTTGGTTCAGATGGTTGTCAAGCGCGTGTGACGGCAACCAGGTAAAAAGTACAAAGACAAGTGTGTCTTGTCTACAATCAAGCATGGTGGTGGGAGTGTCATGGTCTGGGGCTGCATGAGTGCTGCCGGCACTGGAGAGCTACAGTTCATTGAGGGAACCATGAATGCCAACATGTACTGTGACATACTGAAGCAGAGCATGATCCCCTCCCTTCAGAGACTGGGCCGCAGGGCAGTATTCCAACATGATAACGACCCCAAACACACTTCCAAGAGGACCACTGCTCTGCTAAAGAAGTTGAGGGTAAAGGGGATGGACTGGCCAAGCATGTCTCCAGACCTAAACCCTATTGAGCATCTGTGGGGCATCCTCAAATGGAAGGTGGAGGAGCGCAAGGTCTCTAACATCCACCAGCGTCGTGATGTCGTCATGGAGGAGTGGAAGAGGATTCCAGTGGCAACCAGTGAAGCTCTGGTGAACTCCATGCCCAAGAGGGTTAAAGTGGATGTAAACCCGATTTTTTTTTTTTTTTTTTTGCTGTCACAATGTAGTGTATAAGATTTCCTATTATATGTGCCCAGTCTTGCCACAAAGAGTCCAGCTCTGAGCAATCCTCTTTTCTTTTTTCAGTGAGATAAACGCCCCCTTGCTGTGAATGACAGGTCATTGAGGCCCCTTTCACACTGAGGCGTTGAAAAAACGCTAAAAAATAATGACATTTTTTACCGCGATTTTACCGCGTTTTTACCGCGATCGCGGTAAAAATAGCGCTAACGCCTATGCGTTAGCGCGAACGCGGTAAAAACGCGGTAAAACGCATAGGCGGTAGCGCTATTTTTTAACAACGCTTATGTCTATGCGTTTTTACTGCGTTTTTACCGCATTTTTACCGCGAATCCCATTCATTTCAATGGGGATAGGCGTTTTTACAGCGCTATTTTATGCGCCCTAAAGTTACTCTAAAAAAGCTGTTTGCAGGATTTTTTTCAACGCCCAGCCAGCAAAACGCCTCAATGTGAAAGCCCTCAGAGATTTCACATTGAGAATGCTGGGGCAGGATTATTTCAGGCGTTATTACAGCGCTATTTTTACCGCGAAAACGCGGTAAAAACGCCTCAGTGTGAAAGGGGCCTTACATATCTCATGCACTAAGCCTGAGACAGGCATTATTTTTTAATTCCAACCCCCACTCCTTTTCTGAAGTCATGTGGTTACTTTTCTGTTAGTGATCATAGCAGAAGTTCAGTGTAAGGAATACACATGAGAAAATGCATGTTGACAAGGGGAGTGTAGAGGTGGGCGGGGAGTTTACTGACATCACGACTCCACCCACCGAGCTCCAGACAACAGATCCACCCCCACAGAATCTGCTGTTTTTCAGTTCTTATAACAGACAGAGGGGAGACATTTGACAGATAAGGATACATGCAGGAGGCATCTATATCCTTATAGATCAGCACTATGGCAGTAGTTTAGAAAGGATGAGAGTGCGTTTACATCCACTTTAATGCTCCATGTACACAGAAGCTCAAAAACCGTCGTTTTGGACGGCAGATTTCTGGCAGAAAAAGCTGCTTTAAAATATACATACTGTTTATTAGCGTTTTTCAGTGTTAGCTTTTTTTAGCATTTTATTTTTTGGGGCTTTTTTTTTTTTTCAATGGATCAAAAAACGCTAAAAAACACTGGCGACCTGCGTTTTTAAGCGTTTATTAGTGTTTCTCAGCGTTTTGCCTTTTTTTCCCGCCGAAAAACTGCACTTTGAACGCAAATTTCTTGCGTTCAGAAAAAATCTCATTAACTCCACTGCTCATTAACGCTAAAAAACGTCCATGTGTACATGAACACATAGGCTAACATAGAGTGCAGTTAATGGGCTTTTTAAAAAAACGCCAAAACGCCAATAAACTGCAGTTTATCAGCTTCAGTGTATATGGAGCCTTAGGCAGTGCTGGAAAATAATGGTGGCCACACAAAATATTGACACTTTGGGCCCAATTTGGACATTTTCACTTAGGGGTGTACTCACTTTTGTTGCCAGCGGTTTAGACATGAATGGCTGTGTGTTGAGTTATTTTGAGGGGATAGCAAATGTACACTAGGGTTGTCCCGATACCGATACTAGTATCGGTATCGGTACCGATACAGAGCATTTGCCCAAGTACTTGTACTCGGGCAAATGCTCCCGATGCTTCACCCGATACCTGGACAGTCAGCGGTGATTAGTGCGGTGGGAGAGTTACAAGCAACGATCACCGCTGTATATATTTAAAAGTCTGACAGACGTTTCTCCGCCTCTCCCCCCTCCCCCGCGGCTTTCAGCTGCTGTAGTGAAATCAGCGGTGATCGGTGCTTGTAACTCACACACGATCACCGCTGACTGTCCCCGCATCCTCCTCCAGCCCCCCTCCGTTCTGCTGCTGTTTTCCTCCCTCCATGCTGCGGTCTCGTGTCCCCCTCCATTCTCATGTCTCCCTCCGTGTCCCCCTCCATTCTCATGTCTCCCTCCGTGTCCCCCTCCATTCTCATGTCTCCCTCCGTGACCCCCTCCATTCTCATGTCTCCCTCCGTGACCCCCTCCATTCTCATGTCTCCCTCCGTGACCCCCTCCATTCTCATGTCTCCCTCCATGACCCCCTCCATTCTCATGTCTCCCTCCGTGACCCCCTCCATTCTCATGTCTCCCTCCGTGACCCCCTCCATTCTCATGTCTCCCTCCGTGACCCCCTCCATTCTCATGTCTCCCTCCATGACCCCCTCCATTCTCATGTCTCCCTCCGTGACCCCCTCCATTCTCATGTCTCCCTCCGTGACCCCCTCCATTCTCATGTCTCCCTCCGAGACCCCCTCCATTCTGATGTCTCCCTCCGTGACCCCCTCCATTCTGATGTCTCCCTCCGTGACCCCCTCCATTCTCATTTCTCCCTCCGTGACCCCCTCCATTCTCATGTCTCCCTCCGTGACCCCCTCCATTCTCATGTCTCCCTCCGTGCTGCCTACCCCCTCCGTTCTCCTCCTTCACCCCCTACTACTGTCGGGATGGAGAGCGGAGGTAGGAGCCGGTAAACCTGGCTCCTTACTGTTCCGAATGAACAGAGTCAGTGATCACTGACTCTGTCCAATCACATAACTGAAACATCGTAAACTGTGTTTACAATGTTTTAGTTTATGAATGAAGAGAAGCCGCTGTCTTCTCTCCATTCATTTTCAGCGCAGCTGAGGCTGCTGAGAAAGGGACTGGGGAATCTGTGTCCCTAGTCCCTTTCCCTGTCTCAAAGGGGAGATATCAGAGGTCTGTTAAGACCCCTGATATCTCACCAAAGCCCCCCAACAGGGCTGATAAAAAAATAAAACATTTAATAAAAAAATTAATAATAAAGAAATTAATTGTAAAAAATAAATAAAAAATAGAAGAAAAAACACACTGACACTGTCCACCCCCACCCTTAAAAAAAGAAAAGCATTGTAAAAAAAAAAAAAAAAAAAAATTTGTAAAAATAAATAAATAAAACAAATTGTAAAAAAAAAAAAAAAAAACTAATTGTAAAAAAAAACAAAAAAAAAAAAAAACTACTGACATGTGCACAGTCACATGAGATTTAAAAAAAGTATCGGTATTCGGTATCGGTGAGTACTTGGAAAAAAGTATCGGTACTTGTACTCGGACTTAAAAAAGTGGTATCGGGACAACCCTAATGTACACTGTTATACAAGCTGTACACTCACTACTTTACATTGTAGCAAAGTGTCATTTCTTCAGTGTTGTCACATGAAAAGATAGAATAACATATTTTCAAAAATGTGAGGGGTGTACTCACTTTTGAGATATACTGTGTGTGTGTGTGTATATATATACATACGTACAGTATATAGCAGTAGGGCAATGGACAGTGTCATTAGAGCAAAAGGTGGTGTCAGTAGAGCAGTGGACGGTGTCAATAGTAAAGATTGTGCCTTCAAGTAGTATTGGTCTGCAAGAAAGTGACTCTGGGAATAAGGAACTTGTGGGGAGCAGAGTCTGAGCTGGTACAGAGCTTGAAGGCGGGGAAGAAAGTTACAGATTTAGTTCCAGTTTGTTCTTTCTGTGTCCAAACATTCACTCCTTTGCTAATAATATATGTAGCACACGGACCTTTTCCTGCCTTTGGCTCGCTTGCAAGAGGTCAAGCGGTGTTAACAGATCTTTGGGTCCTGCAGCTGGGTTCACCTTCAGTTGGTTCTCATCTCCTAGTTTGTAGGGACAAGTCTCTATTTTTCCCAAGTAACTCCAATGTCCACACCACCTTAAACTCCAACGTTGAGTTTATTTTTATAAGCAAAGTTCAATAGACAGTAAAGATGGATGAGAGAAAGAACAGCAAGGTGTTGGGAGATGAGGTCCTGGCACAATCAATATTGTAGTCGCCACTCGATCCCTGTAAGAGCGGATCCTAGCAGCCGGAGTGATGCTCGAACGTTTACTTGAGTTTTCCCAGAGATACGATCGGGAGATCCTCTGCCGCAGAATCTTTAAGTCCCAAATTTCTCAGCACATGCAACACAAGGACAGGTGCCAGCGATAGCACGTTGCAAGGTCTGTAGTGAATCTTTGAATCCCTCTAGAAGGTTACCGGGCCTCTCCTTCACCGTGAACTCTCACCGGTCCCTCAGAAAGGTCCTCCCCCGGCCTCCTCTTCTTAGAGCGGGTTCCCTCGCAAGGGCACCCTGGGATTCCTGTTTCGGGGATGGGCCCCAGCTAAAGGTGCTGGGCCCAATAGTAGAGTTGCAGCCCCAGGCTAAAGGTGCCTGAGACTGGCACACACGCGCACCCCTGGCCTGGAGGGCCGGGTAACGCAAACTGCCCCCCAAAAGATGGCGTCTGCCCCTTATGTATCCCCTCCCAGCATGCACAGCAGTTTAACCACGCCCACCGCACCACTGCCGAGAGAGGACACCCTAAGGCAGTGGTTCTCAACTCCTGTCCTCAGGACCCACTAACAGGCCAGATTTTAAGTATTACCTTGGTGAGATGCAGACTAGAATACTGCAATCCCTGAGCAGCAAATTATATCACCTGTGATGCATTTCAGTTATCTTGCAAACCTGGCCTGTTGGTGGGCCCTGAGGACTGGAGTTGAGAACCACTGCCCTAAGGCATAGCACGGTTCAACCCTGACCCAAGATGGCAGCGCCACCTGCAGGCCACAGGGAACTGTACATCAGGCTGCATTACATAGGCAGAAGCTAGCCCTAACAATCAAAATGGTCTGAGCCTGACTACTAGCTCAGACCAAACCCCTAAATTTAAGTACATAGCACCCCTGAAAGTAAAGGGGCGCTACATATAATAAAGATGATACTTATTTGTCAGATAAAAAAACAGTGCATGCAGGTACCGTTCCCCACTTCTGGAGACGGCGCTCCTCCTCCTCCTTCCTCTGCCGCCAGGCCAATTAAAAAGCGCAGCACGCTTCTCGCATGCACAGTAGGGAACCGGCTGTGAAGGTCATAATGATAAAAGCCAGCAGCTGCAGTATTTGTAGCTGCTGACTTTTAATTTTTCGTGCGGTGGGCTGGACCTCCTCTTAAGTGCAGAGGAGAAGTATGGCCAAAAAATCTTTGGCCATACTTCTCTTTTAATTTTAAAATCTGCATCTATGTGAGAAACATCTTTCTGCAGAATGTATCAGCCTTTGAGCCTGGGTTCACACTTGTGCACTGCAGACACCTCATATAATTCGCACATACATTTTGTATGGCTCAAATCGCATTGCATCCGCACCAAAATGCCGCAGGACCCTTTTTTTTCCCACACTGCATTTAGTGATGTGTTTTGCGATCTGTTTTGGGGTGTCGTTAATCTAAAATTGAATCTCGCAGCAGATTGCATGGACACTGTGCGATTGCAATGCGGAGCAGGAAACGCACAGGGTTTACTGCGTTTCCCGCATCGCATCAGTGTGAACCTAAACTCAAGGAAAATACATTGAGAAATCTGCAGGTGTGTGATGAGAATGTACATGCTCCATGATATGATGGGGATTAGAAATACAGGAAAGGAGCTAGCACTGCGGTTTAAAAAGCTATCAGGTTTGAGGTTTGCATGAATTGTGTGTCTATCATCTGCGGGCAGTAGGCCAGAAAAGTGCAGCACATCAGAGAGTCTGGGAAGGATTTAGCCCCTCTGCCAGTGTCACAAAAAACCCCAGACACAGAAAGCTGACTCAGCTTTTCCTTTATTTTGACTTCTGAGGAAGTGAAAAATGTTTAGCGGAACGTAGAGTTGTATATACAGTACATGTACAAATAGAAAAATACCCTAACTTTTTTTTAACATTTTGAGTAAGAAAGGGTTATAGCCTCTGGCAGGTCCTATATTGTTGTCTGAGAGCTCATATTGTTATCTGTGACCCCATCTGGAAGAATTCCTCTCCCTTCTTGTGTAGTCAGCTGGCCAGGAAGTAAGCAGAGTCTCTCCAGCAGCTACACTGACAACAATAACATAGGATTGCTTGTAGCAGCTGCACAGAAACGGGACAGGTAGAAGTCAAGTGTAGTATGCTTTCAAATGGCCTTGCTTTTCGTTTGAGTCACTAATGATAATGATAATAATTAGGCTGCTTCTGAGATGCTTTTACATTCACGTTTCTGAAGGCTTGATTACACTACCAGATGGGTATTAGAAAAATCCTGCGGTTGAGCTGTGCTTTTACCACCCTGCAGTGGCTGGGTGTGTGTACATGCTCGCTTCTGTGATGCTTTTCTTTGTGGTTGTGGCACAAATTATACCCCCTGTCACTTGCAACGGGCGTAGCTCCCACCGAACACAATCTATTTAGGTGAATGCAATGCATGCAGTTGTGGCATGCTAGTGTAGACTTCATGGGGTTAAAGCAATAGGCAAATATAAAGCTTCCTCACCACCTTTCAAATGCTCTCTGAAAAATGGTCTGAAGGAGGATCTCCTTTTAGAGAGCACCACTAGTGTGAATGAGCCCTTATGGCACGTGTGTCAAACACAAGGCCCGTGGGCCCACCAGGCCTTTTCACGTGGCCCTTGACTCTCTCCTGCAGTTGTGATACTCCTCTCATCTCCCCCCCCCCCCCCACTCTGTCTCAGCAGTTAGCAGGACAGAACTCCTTCTAGAGATCCTTCACTTCTGTGTAGCTGCAACACCCCCTCGTTTCCGCCCCATTTTGCCTCCGCAGTCGGCAGCAGCGAGGAGGACAGAGCTCCTCCCACAGATCCTTCACCTTTGTGCAGCTGCAACACCCCCTCGTCTCCACCCATATCCTTTCTCAACAGTCGACAGCAGAAAGGAGGACAGGGCTCCTTCTACAGATCCTTCACCTCTGTGCAGCTGCAACACCCCCTCGTCTCCACCCATATCCTTTCTCAACAGTCGACAGCAGAGAGGAGGACAGGGCTCCTTCTACAGATCCTTCACCTCTGTGCAGCTGCAACACCCCCTCATCTTCGCCTCCCCTGATCTTAGCATTCAGCTGACTCCACCTCTCCTCTGGTTCTCCTCCAGACCCTGCACATTCTGCTTCCCAGCTCCACCCCCAGTTTCTTCAATCAGCAGCAAAAGATGGTGGGGTGCACTGTAATGTAAGGGAGGGTGGGGGACTTAACTTCTGATGATGAGGGGAACTTTTGACATCTGATGTTAGGGGGGTTGGGGTGCTCTGGACATCTAGTTGCCCATTGAGGGCAACTATATTGCTGATGCGGCCCGTGATAAGATTTAGTTTGACACCCCTGCCCTATGGTAGAGAGAAGTAGCTAAGTGTCTGTGTGCATTATGGTGTGCTGCAACGCAGGAGCTCTTTGCATTGGAGTATCATTTTAAAATGAATGGAGCCCCAGCACATTGCAGCATGCTTTGTGTGCTACGGTGTGTATGAGCACGTGTTTTATTGCTGCGTGTTTACTCAACATGATGGTGTATATGGGATGGTATCAGCCATAGAAGCTTGGACGTTAATCTGCTCATCAAGGACAAAACCATAAAAAGGGCAAAACGTTCCTTCGCCTTCAGTAACAAAGCAGGAACCTGCTGTTACACAACACATAATGGTTTCGTTGTTTGGCCGGGGGTTACAGCTACATAACATAGAAATAGAAATAAAAAAAAAAAAAAATGTCCATAGGTGTGCGCACAGGGTGTGCCAGGTGTGCCCAGGCACACCCTAATCACCCTGTGCAGAACAGATTCCCCCTACTGACCTGGCTCCCCTCCTTCCCACCCACAGCACTGCCGGCTTCCCCCCCTCTCCCACCGGTTGTTGCTGTGGATGTTTTAGGATGAGTGGGGGAAGAAGCCAGTAAATATGCCATTTACCGGCCCCTTCCCTTTCTGAATAAACATCATAAGTGATCGGTGGAGTGTGTTTGAGCTTTGGGGTGCACACCCTAATGCCAAAGGCTGCGCACACCTATGAAAATGTCTGACATTCTCAAACGGATATGATCACTGTGGAATTTAAATGACCAGAACCTAGTTTCATATAAAAATACAAATGCTCTGCTTTTTGGGTAGACCTTCTATAACCTGGGGCTTGTGGGACTGATATTTATCTGATGATTCATTCACATTCACATTCCACCGTAGATAGACTTTTCACTGTGAAATAGTCATTAGAGAAATATGTGTATGTGTTATGCATAGCTCCCAACTGTCCCTGATCTCGAGGGACTCCCTGAATTCGAGGGACTGTCCCTGATTTGGAACAAAGTCCCACACTATTTATCTTTCAAAAAGTGTTTCCCAGTGCTAAACCTTTCATCCAATTTCTAAATTGCTGCATTTGTACATTTCAAAAGCCAATATAAAGGAAAAGTAGTGGTAAAAAAAAAAAGGACTTGTGTGTTTAACCACTTACGGAACGCCCACTGCAGGAATACGTCGCTACTTTGAAGAGGAATACCGGGGTTATGGTAGCAGCTAGCTACCATAGCCCCACTATCCTCTTCTTCAGCGGGCGGTCCGCTTACAGATAAAAGTGGTCTCTGTGGCGGATTCGCCGCAACGAAAACCCCCTTCCTGCCCAAGCCATTTTTCAGCTTTCAGCGCTGTCACATTTTGAAGGACAATTGCGCGGTCGTGCGACGTGGCTCCCAAACGAAATTTGCGTCCTTTTTTTCCCACAAATAGAGCTTTCTTTTGGTGGTATTTGATCACCTCTGCGGTTTTTATTTTTTGCGCTATAAACAAAAGAAGAGCGTCCAGTTTGGAAAAAAAAACACTTTTTTTCTTTTTGCTATAATAAATACCCATTTTCTTTTTTTTAAATAAAATTTTCCTCAGTTTAGGCCGATACGTATTCTTCTACATATTTTTTGTAAAAAAATAAAAATCGCAATAAGCGCATATTGATTGGTTTGCGCAAAAGTTATAGCGTCTACAAAATAGGGGATAGATTTATAGCATTTTTATTATTTTTTATTAGTAATGGCGGCGATCTGCGATTTTTTTTTATTGTGACTGCGATATTGCGGCGGACACATCGGACACTTTTGACACATTTTTGGGACCATTCACATTTATACAGCGATCCCTGCTATAAAAATGCATTGATTACTGTATAAATGTGATTGGCAGGGAAGGGGTTAACCACTAGGGGGCGGGAAGGGGTTAAATATGTTCCCTCAATGTGTTCTTACTGTGGGGGGAGGGGACTGACTGGGGGAGGTGACCGATGGATGTCCCTATGTACAAGGGACACACCATCGGTCCCCTCTCCCTCACAGGACGTGGATCTCTGTGTTTACACACAGAGATCCACTTTCTTGCTCGTTTCCCGGGCAATCGCGGGTGCCCGGCGGCAATCGCGGCCTTGTGAACGCGGCGGGCGCGCGCCGGCGGCGGCGCGCGCGCGCCTCCTAGCTTGTTTTAAAGGGAGGACGTCATATGACGTCCTCCCAGAACGAGAGTGTCCTCCACCCGCCGTCAATTGACAGTGGGCGGGGGACAAGTGGTTAAAACCCCTTATGGTACATTTTAGGATGTACCACTCTTTCTCTTTGTTCTCCTTTGTTTCCCTTTTATCTCTCTCTATCCTAATTTCTCTTATTTTTTCCCCCATCCCTCTCTCTAGCCGTCTTTTTTTTTTGTTCTTTCTCTTATTTTTTCTCTCCCTTTTTCTTTGTTCCTCCCCCTCTTTTCCTCTCCCTTCCATGTATTCTCTATTTTTATTCCTCCTCTTACTCCTTGGTGGGGGGAGGGTGGAATGGGATGAGTGGCAGGGCTAGTGGGGAGTTGGGATGAGTGGCAGTGCTGGTGGGGGGTGGAATGAGTGGCAATGCTGGGGGGATTTCTGATCAGCCAACTTAGGTGCTCTTGATCAAGGTCATCTGCTGATCTGAGAACTGTAGTGGGGACTTTTAATGGCAACTATAATCACAGGTTGTATTACTCACCGTGTCTCTGGCTTCACTGTGTCTCCGACTTTGTGGTGTCTCATAGCAGTGACACCTATGCCGAAATCAGCAGATAGGGTCTCCTCCAGCCCCTCCCACTTCACATTCCTCTAGTCTCTGCCCCCCTCAGCCATGCCGTGAACCGAATGGGCGGCTGCGAAGAGGCTGAGTGGGCGGCCCAGCTGGACGGCCACAGGCGCCAGAGACAGCCCTGCTGGGCAGCCGCAGAAAGGCTGGGAGAACAGCCCGGGATTCGGTGACACCTGGCAAATCATCATTCGACCCCCAAGGGGGTCCCGACCCCAGGTTGAGAACCAGTGTCCTAAAGGGACATTTAAAAAAAAAAAATTATTGTATTTTAGTGTAAATATGAGATCTGACGTCTTTTTGACCCCAGATCTCATATTTAAGAGGTCCTGTCATGCTTTTTTTTTTATTACAAGGGATGTTTATATCCCTTGTAATAGGAATAAAAGTGACCCAAATTTTTTATTTTTTAAAAAGTGTCAAAATAAGTAAAATAAATAAGATTTTTTTTTTTTTAAAAGCGCCCCGTCCCGACGAGCTTGTGTGCAGAAGCGAACGCATACGTGAGCAGCGCCCACATATGAAAACGGTGTTCAAACACATGTGAGGTATCGCCGCGATCGTTAGAGCGAGAGCAATAATTCTAGCCCTAGACCTCCTCTGTAACTTTAAACATGCAACCTGTAGAATTTTGTAAACATCGCCTATGGAGATTTTTAAGGGTAAAAGTTTGTTGCCATCCCACGAGCGGGCGCAATTTAGAAGCGTGACATGTTGGGTATCAATTTACTCGGCGTAACACTATCTTTCACAATCGAAAAAAAAAATTGGGCTAAGTTTACTGTTGTTTTGTTTTTTAATTCCAAAAATGTTTTTTTTTTTTTTTTAAAGTGCACTTATAAGACCGCTGAGCAAATACGGTGTGACAAAAAGTATTGCAACGACCGCCATTTATTTTCTAGTGTGTTAGAAAATACATATATAATATTTGGGGGTTCTAAGTAATTTTCTAGCAAAAAAAAAATTATTTTTTTTTTTTAACTTGTAAACACCAAATCTCAGAAAGAGGCTCGGGGCTTAAAGAGGAAGTAAACCCTGATGGGTTTTACTTCCTCTTTAGCCCGCTGCAAAGCCTGCAAATGAAAAGCATAATGGGCTAGTATGCATCACATACTAGCCCATTATGTGTCACTTACCTTCAAAAGAATCCAGCGATGTCCCCAGAGTAGGCAGGGTCCATCTTCTGGCCCCTCTTCCTTCCGGGCCATGGACTCCGGCTCTGTGATTCGCCGAAACCGCGTGACGTCACTCCCGCGCATGCGCACGGGAGCCGCGATTCACGGCACAGGCTGGGGAAGAAACAGCACTTTGTTTCGTTTCTTCCCGGCACATGCACCGTTAGGATTTTCGGCAGACTACAAGTCAAATATCTCCTAAACGGCGCACGTTTAGGAGATATTTCCACTAACTATAGGTAAGCCTTATTCTAGGCTTACCTATAGGAAGAAATAGTCCAAAAGGGTTTACAACCACTTTAAGTGGTTAACTAATCTTTTTTCGTTGTTGTATGATTCTCCTTTAAGGGGGCGTGGCAAGGGGTGTGTCCTATGCCTACATACTTTTGCTAATAGGTGTCTCTCTTTCCCATCTCAGAAAGTTGGGAGGTATTGTTATGTATAAAGAAACATACACAGTTAGATTTTACTAACTCTGATGAACAAGACCAGGGATCCATTTCTTCAGTAAGCTTGCATAGTGGGCCATGCACGCAGTGTTTATGATGCTTTTCCAGCTATTCACTATAGGTGTGCACAGGGGGGGTGTGCACACATTAATCACCTAGCCTAGCTCTGAGGAAGGGGATGCGCCCCCGAAACACGTCATTTTATACCCCTTGATGGTATATAGAACATGTCTCTACACTGTGTGTTTTTGGCTTACTAGAGTTGCTGTTTGTGAGTACCCACCTTTTATGAATTTTATTAATTTTTAAATGTCATTGGTAATGCATTAGGTGTGCGCGCCTTCCGTTTTTTTTTTTTTTTAGGTTTTTAATGCAGAAGAGACAGTGCATGTCTCTTCTGCAATAAAATGCCTCGACCTGCCTGTTCATCATCTCCTGCGGCACTGTAAACTGAGCTGCGCATGTGCAGCTCAGCTTACAGTGCCGGGCCATGGGATCATAGGCAGAACTCATTAACATTAATAAATAATCACGCTTGACTCAAACCTGTGGATTGAATAGGCCATGGCCCTTTATTACAGGTATTAAATAAATTATTTATTATATTAACATGAAAAAAAAATATATATATATATATATATATATATATATAATAATTAGGTATACAATGCTAATAACATAAGTATTAACATTTTATATACAGTATAACCATATAGCGCAGCTATTGAAGCTCAAGCCAATAATTTCAATTAAACTTCAGAGAAATAGACAAACCTCATAAAAAGAACCACGACGGGTGGGATGTGTTGTCTTCTGATTCTCCCCGCTGAATGCCCATCTAATGACGCATCCTCTCCCTTTTTATAGGTGACAGCTCGTGCCAGAAGACTGTTTTTGGAAAACTGCCAACTCGTCAACTAATCACTGGTAAGTATTTACATTTAAATTCTTTTTTTTTAACAGCTTCTAAAAACTTTCATAGTCTTCCACAATACCATAGGTGATGGGGTGGGGGACATTTTATGCCCCACCTTTCAGTCTCTAAGTGACAGGATGACAGCCACCTGCACTTGGGTCATTTCCTGCCAGCCAATGAAGAGACCTGAAGACTGGCACTCAGAAGAAGACGCCGGTTCATAACCATACATGTATAAATATAAAGTGTTTTCTGCCACCTAACTGCCCGTTATTTCAAAGTAATTTGTAATTATTCTGCTGAGTCTTAATTATTCTATATAACTGTAGAATGTGTTATCAGCAAAATTAACAATATTACTTGTCCATCAGGTTATATAAAAAAAAAGATTAAAAAGAATCAGGCTTATTAGTGATCTCTGAGGAACACCACTGCAAACATTGTTCAATGTACAGTTGGGTCCAAGTACAACTTTCATACTTTTGGCTCTGTATGGCACCAGAATAAAATTAAAATAAACATTCCAAATGAATTTGAAGTGCAGACTTTCAGCTTTAATTCAAGGGGTTGAACATAAATATCAAGTACAAATTTTAGGAACTGCAACCATTTGTATACACAGTCCCCCCATTTTCAGGGGCTCAAATGTAAGTGGACAAATGAATATAATCATAAATAAAATGTTAATTTTTAATATTTTGTTGAGAAACCTTTACTGGCAATGACTGCCTGAAGTCTGGAACCCATGGACATTACCAAAGACTCGGTTTCCTCCTTTCTGATGCTTTGCCAGGCTATAACTGCAGCTGTATTCAGTTGTTCTTTGTTTGTGGGTCTTTCTGCTTTTAGTTTTGCCTTCAGTAAGTGAAATGCATGCTTAATTGGGTGGAGATCAGGTGATTGACTCTGCCATTGCAGAATATTTTACTTTTCCTTCAAAAGCTCCTGGGTTGCTTTTGCAGTGTTTCAGATCATTGTCCATCTGTACTGTGAAGCGCCGTCCAATCAACTTTGCTGCATTTGGCTGAATCTGGGCTGACAGTATATCTCTAAACACTGCAGAATTCATCCGGCTGCTTATGCCTTCTGTCACCTCATCAATAAACACCAATGACCCAGTGCACCTGGAAGCCATGCATGCCCATGCCATCACACTGCAAGCTCCACAATGTTTTACAGATGACGTTGTGTGCTTTGGATCATGAGCTGTTCCAAGCCTTCTCCACACTTTTTTCTTCCCGTCATTCTGGTACAGATTAATCCTAGATTCATCTGTCTAAAGCAGGGGTGTCCAAACTTTTTTGAAAGAGGGCCAGATTTGATAAAGTGAACGTGCGTGAGGGCCGACCATTTTGCCTGACATTCTTTGAACCATTAAATTTCGGTGTAAGTGTGTTCGTCCGAGCACTAATACACTGCCCAACAAGAATTCTCCTACCTTTGTGGCTGCGTGTGGTGAACATATATATCTCCTCTTTGGTCCCCAACAAATCCCAAAGCTCCGCTCAGGGTAAGGATGAGCTCAGGTTGTAAATAATATATATTTTCTCTATCCCCTGAGAAATCTGGCCTTTATCTCTTCTGTGGCCCCTAAGCTCCACTCAGGGCAAGGATGAGCTATTTTTTTTTTTATATTCTCTCTGGCCCCCACTTGTAATTTGCCCTTATTTGCCCTTATCTCTTCTGTGGCCCCCAAGCTCTGATCAGGGCAAGGATGAGCTCCTTTTTTAAAATTCTTATATATATTGAAATATTCGCTTCATATCCGTTACAGTAGTAAACTTATCTTATCCCCTGAAAAATCCTCGATTCCGACCGTGTGTACGCGGCATAATTCTTTGGGGGTGGTTTAATAAATGTAGCAACAGAGAAACACTATGGTAGTTGTGTTTGTTGTTCCATGTTACAAAACCACACTGATTAAAAAGGAGCTGAACCTGAATGAGAGAGTAATGGAGGGTGTTCCCTGGAATCAGCTGTAGTGAAGCCACCAGCGTGAACAGACAGTCTAAGGGGCATGGGATTCTTACCACCAATAAGCTGAGAAAAAGAAAGGAATGAGGAGGATTTGAATGCAAGATCTGTTCTGAGTTTTTAACTCATCCTTGAGGTGAGGGGGCATTTTGGCTGGTGATGGTGTGCACATAGCATTATACTCTAGACTAGAGAGAGGATCTGCACAGCTGTGTTTCTGTTTAAAACACATTTTATGAGAACATTTAGGAAAATACAGGAGTTGTTTTTTCACTATTATTATTATTTTTATATTAATATTTTTGAGCGGTCACACAAGGACTGACTAGATGTGAGACAATCACTATTAATAAGCATTGCCCACTTTATACTTGTATGTATATTTTAGAGTTGATTTCATAGCGCTGCACTATTTAACAATTATTTTAGTCTATGTTAGGTGTGGTGATTCACTAAGAGTGTCACAGAAGCTGTGGAGATATTGTAATTTACTACTATTCACATTTATATTTGGATTTATGCTAGTATTTGATACAGATAAATTATTGGGGACTTTATATGAGGCCATGACCATCCAGTACACAGGTCTCCAATCCCGATATATGAGAAAGAAGGGAAATAGGGGAAGAGGGTTTTTTTTTTTTGGACTTTATATGAAACACAACACTTGGGTGGAATGAATCAATCAATATGGTATAAACAATATTTATTATCACACTTGAGCATAGTGCAGTACATGATAGTCATCATAAATCAGTAGGTACAATACAAATTAAAATATAACATGATTGGTAAATCACGAAGTTTACAATAAATTGCATAATATACCTAGTAGCACATGATAATTGATGGGACCAGCAGTATACCCAAAATATGTAAAAAATGTAAAGACATGATTAGTATTATATTGAATTGATTGATGATTCAAACAACGTAAAACCCATGGTAGGTACATGATTAATGTGACATGGCAACAAATGTATAAGCTCTACGCGTTTCGTGGATTATTCTCCACTCAGGAGCAGCTAAAACTGTGAATACCTAAAATAAAGTATAAATTCATAATCAATGGTAATTGATTAGAAATAAGGGAAAGAGGGAGCAAATTAATTGGTCCCAACGCTCTTACCTATGGGTAGACTTAGAAGAGTATATAAGATGATGTTCGTAGTAAGAGGCGCTAGGGGATGAAGAACATCTCCCCGGGAGCTGAGGTGTAGACAGTGCGGCGGCAGGGGGAGCCCGGACCCAAAAGTGAGGGATTGCATGAGAGAGAGTCCCCCTTGTTTTTGCCCCTTACTACCAACATCATCTTATATACTCTTCTAAGTCTATATTATAGGTAAGAGTGTTAGGACCAATTAATTAGCTCCCTCTCTTTCCCCTATTTATAATCAATTACCATTGATTATGAATTTATCCTTTATTTTAGGTATTCCCAGTTTTAGCTGCTCCTGACGAGTAGAGAATAATCCACGAAACACGTAGAGCTTATACAATTGTTGCCATGTCACATCAATCATGTACCTACCATGGGTTTTTACGTTGTTTGAATCATCAATCAATTCAATATAATACTAATCATGTCTTTACATTTTTTACATATTTTGGGTATACTGCTGGTCCCATTATAAGCACTACTATATATATAATGCAATTTATTATAAACTTGGTGATTTACCAATCATGTTCTATTTTAATTTGTATTGTACCTACTGATTTATGATGACTATCATGTACTGCACTATGCTCAAGTGTGATAATAAATATTGTTTATACCATATTGATTGATTCATTCCACCAAAGTGTGTTTCATATAAAGTCCCAAACCGCGACCCCCTCTTCCCCTATTTCCCTTCTTTCTTATGCTAGTATTTGGCACTGATTGCTTTTTTCACAGTAAATACCTGA
Source organism: Rana muscosa (assembly GCA_029206835.1). Taxonomy (NCBI): domain Eukaryota; kingdom Metazoa; phylum Chordata; class Amphibia; order Anura; family Ranidae; genus Rana; species Rana muscosa. The sequence continues at coordinate 240,907,540 of CM055124.1, forward strand.
AATTGTGCCTATGTTCAAATATATATGGACCTAACTGTAAGTACACTATATTGCCAAAGGTATTGGGACGCCTGCCTTTACACGTACATGAACTTTAATGGCATTCCAGGCTTAGTCCACAGGATTCAATATTGAGTTGGCCCTCCCTTTGCAGCTACAACAGCTTCAACTCTTCTGGGAAGGCTGTCCACAAAGTTTTGGAGTGAGTCTATGGAAATGTTTGACTATTCTTCCAGAAGTGCATTTGTGAGGTCAGACACTGATGTTGGACAGGAAGGCCTGGCTCGCAGTCTCCACTCTATTTCATCCCAAAGATGTTTCATCGGGTTGAGGTCAGGACTCTGTGCAGGCCAGTCAAGTTAATCCACCCAAATATTCGCTCATCCATGTCTTTATGGACCTTGCTTTGTGCACTGGTGCGCAGTCATGTTGGAACAGGAAGGGGCCATCCCCAAACTTTTCCCACAAAGTTGGGAGCATGAAATTGTCCAAAATGTCTTGGTATGCTGACGCCTTAAGAGTTCCCTTCACTGGAACTAAGGGGCCAAGCCCAACCCCTGATCAACAACCCCACACCATAACCCCCCCTCCACCAAATGATTTGGACCAGGGTAGGCTCTTAGTCCCTTATAGAGTAGCACAATGTGTTGTGAACTGCATCCTGGAGTACCTCCAACTCCCTTGTAGACACTGGTCGCAGCTCTTCCAATTCAGGAAATGCTAGCCAACCTGGCTGCCTCTTCACCAGTCTACCCGACTGCTCCGGAGATCTCCCAGGGAAGGGTAGGGAAGATTTAAATACACCACTGTCTTCCAGAGAGACCTGCTACTTGTGGCAATCTCTCCCCTTGTAAATCCCTGCACCATGCTGTAAAACTCACTGTCCTCCTTGCTCCCACTGCCTCTAAGGAAAGGCTCCCTCCAACTGCTCCTGTGGTAGGATCCTTTGAGGCAGCAGCTGAGCCACAGCCTGTGGTAGAGCCCCCCCCCCACCCCCAGACTAGGGGGTTCGACTTAAGCATCACCAACAGTCCCCTCAGCACTCCTTCTCCATCTCCATTTTCCACCAACTCCCCTGCCAGCATGACTCATTCATACTTAGGGGATGGCCTGACCACCCTGCTGGGCCCACTGCCTGGGGATTGGCCAAGCTTCCCTGAGTTTGCGGGACAACCCTCCTAGCCTCTGCCCTCCATCTTCCAAAACATTTTTCGACATTCCAGAAACAGGGTGCTGTTTTAACCTGTATTCTCTGATCCTCCCCTTCTTACACAGTCCTCAGTTTATCACCTGATAGTACAGAGCCTTGGAGGCACTCTGTACATGCTCAGTTTGGTTTCTAGTGCAAGATAGTTTTTATTTTTTTTCTTGGGAGGGTGCATGTGATCAGCACAGGGCCAATCAGCACTGTCCAGACAGAAAGTCAGGGGCCATGCAGCCTCATAGGACAGTCAGTGGAGAATGAAAACCCCTACAAGCTTTAACCAGACACTAATAGAAGTCACAAGACTGCTATTTACTGCTGATGAGAAAAGATATTTAGCAGTTTTATATTTACTAATATAGTTGCATTTTCATGTTTTGTGTACTGTGGGAGACCAGGTATAGTGAATTCAGGGTCCTGGATTTAATAACAATTTAAAGGGAAGGGTAACTCCACTTTCGTGGGAAAAAAATAGCAAATAAAGAACAAATAATATAGCATATACAATTGCTACTCAAGTCATATTGTAATTGAATGTTATTAAAAATGACCTTTCCTTTTCAATCTGAAGCTCTAATCTTCTGAAAATTCAATGCAATATGGCTACCTGGAGGTGGTCTGTACACAGAATGTGATTAATTTCCTGCTTGTGTAATTGGCTCACTGATTTTCCCAGAAGTCTGCACTAAGATACAAGTCAGATATCAGGCATCCCCTGCAACAAAAATGTAATTTATGGTGAGATACTCCCAATAGGAAATCACATCTAAAGGGATGCAGGCCCAGCAGCTTTCCTCATTGGAGCCCTGCAGGTGCAGCATCTGATTGATAATTATGAAACCACTCCCAGTAGACTCACTTTGCCATATGGACACAGGCAAACACACAGGGATTTCTTCAGAATAATAAAAGGTTTGTTAAAAAGTTTGTTAAAACACTTGTAATGTACATAGATCACCCAGAGGGGAATGTTTTTTTTCTCAACAAAAGTAGATTTACACTTTAAATCACTCACTGGCTTTTTGTATTTCTTGAGGACCCAGTGGTGGAATTTCCAAACCAGAGTTTAATTTACTGTTTTTTCCTCCTCATTCTGCAATGCAGAGTGACGATTTTTCCCCCCTCCCCTTCCCGCTATAATGATCAGCAGCTGGGCGTACCGGGAATTTCCAAGTCACCACTGAGAAATAAAAAAAGTAACTGGCATTTGGTTCAACCTACTGTAACCCGGCCAATACAGAAATATCAGGCTTGCTAGGCAAACACTAAATCCATTTCAGAAGTTGAATGTACCAATGTGACTCAATCTGGTGAGATCATCAAATGAAAAGAGAACTGCTGATATAGCATCATTAGTGTGATGCAACATCTCAATTCTTGCACTTCTATGCAGTAAATATTGTTTTCAAGACGTTCCTTTTTATTTTTTAGTTTGATCCAGTTCTAAAAAATGCAGCATTTATGCAGTATGGTTTTTAAGATTGTTACCTTAATCGCAGATGAGCTTGTCATTGTCAAATGCACAAATGTTTGCGTTTATCTGAAAATCCGGATTTTTAACCACTTTGGCTCCAGGTCCTTTTTTTTTTTTTTTTTACACTTTTTTGTTTATGTAGCGGACTCACCCCTCTCTCTATCTTTATCTGTTATATGGCTGTTGTCTAGGGGTACCTGGGAGAGAGAGATAAAACACACCACGGCCCATGTCCTCCATAGCTAAAAGGTGAAAGCCAGCAAATTGGGTTCTGTGTAGGTGTCCTAGAGTCAAGTCCAGTCCTTCGTCCCTGACTCCTTTGCTTCTAGTAACCCGAGTTCCACACAGTGAATAGGTCCAACTCAGTTTTATTCTTCTTGCCAAGCAATAAAACAATCTCTTTTCTTTGGAAAATGGGGGGGCAGATCGAGGCACAATCCTTTCCCTTCTGCTGCTGCCCACTGTACTGTCACCAGTGGTGAATAGTCACTGCCACTGACTAGGTAATATAGAACGTGAATTACCTGCGCTCACTTTGCCCCTGTCAGAGGAAGAAATCCGTCCAAGGGAGAAGTGGAGGCCTCTCCGTCACCAGCGATGCTGCGCCGGACTCTTCAGAGAAGTTACTGCACACCAGTCCTCACGAACTCAGACACGGGCACCCAAGGAGTTAGGGCCCCCTCGGATTCCTCCACCCTCGCGGAACTCAGTCAAAGGTACTGAGCCGCAGGCATCCGCCATAGTACCTCACCCCAGGCTAAAGGTGCCTGAGATGGACTCCATCTCCGCTCCAGCTAGGCCAAGGGCACCTAGGCCTGGAGCACCGGAACGCCAGCACCCAAGCTGAAGGTGCCTGGGTGCGGCTGTGTCCTCCAACTCTGAACCCCAAGGTCAGGGCGTCCGCCCCTTTTATGACCTCTCCCTTCCCGTCTCAGCAGATTCCCCGCCCCGCTGTACAAGCTCCAGGGGAGGACAAAAAGGCACAGTCTTGCGGTGCGAGCCCAGCCCCGGACCAAGGCAACAACGCCACCTTTAGGCCGGCGAGAACTTCACACCACCAGAGTCCTCCAAGACTCACAAAGGGAACCTTGAATTTCCTAATAATCAAGGCACCTGGGTTACACTAACACCCAGATGCTTCCCTAAATTCAAGTACCCGCTACATTTACATGTAAAAAGCAGTATTTGTTGCTAGAAAATTAGTTTAAACCCCCAAACATTATACATTTTGTGTCACACGGTATTTGCGCATTTTATAAATTTTTAAACATTTAAAATTTGAATGCAAAAAATTTAAAATCTCCATTGCCCCTGCGATGAAGTCTAATGGGACCAAACGTATGTTGGGTTGGAGGACATAGCAGTGATGTCAGCACGCTCACTGGGGAGCAGGACGATAATTTTTGAAGGCCTGATGTATTTATTTTACTTGTGAGTAGAATCCTGTTCTTTTAATGACTTTCTTATGCTTGGAAATTGTGCAATGAGCGATTGTGTTCCTTTATTATACACATACCTGGTTAATGAATGACTACAACTATCCGGCCGCATGATCTTTTGCATGACACATCTAACATACGGGTCCTGTGAAGGGAGTTTTACCTTCATATCCACAGTGGGCGGTGTTGCCCACTAATTCCGTGGCTAGACCTTGTTTGGGGTCTCTTCATCTGGTAAGCGTCCATTCATTATTATATAGGGTGGAGCACAGACAAGGGATCACTTGAAGTACTTGTGGACTGTAATTAAGCACGTGTGGAACACCTGTGTCACCACCAGTATTTGGATTTGGGATTGCTCTGTCTATCATTCACCAGTTTTATGCCACATTTAAAGATTTGGCATTTTGAATGAACATCATTTGAGGTTTTTTATGCTTTGCATAATCTGTACAGTGCCTTGAAAAAGTATTCACACCCCTTGAAATTTTCCAAATTTTGTCATGTTACAACCAAAAACTTAAATGTATTTCGTTGGGATTTTATGTGATTGACCAACACAAAGTGGCACATAATTATTTATTTTTTTACAAATAAATATCTTAAAAGTGTGGCGTGCATTTGTATTCAGCCCCCCTTAGTCAATACATGGTAGAACCACCTTTCACTGCAATTACAGCTGCAAGTCTTTTTGGGAATGTCTCTACCAGCTTTGCACATCTAGAGAGTGACATTTTTGTTTTGCCCATTCTTCTTTGCAAAATAGCTCAAGCTCTGTCAGATTGGATGGAGAGCATCTGTGAACAGCAATTTCCAAGTTTTGCCACAGATTCTCAATTGGATTTAAGTCTGGACTTTGACTGGGCCATTCTAACACATGAATATGATTTGATATAATTCCATTGTAGCTCTGGCTGTATGTTTAGAGTCGTTGTGCTGCTGGAAGGTGAACCTCCGCCCCAGTCCCAAGTCTTTTGCAGACTCTAAGGTTTTCTACTAAGATTGCCCTGTATTTGGCTCCATCCATCTTTCCATCAACTCTGACCAGCTTCCCTGTCCCTGCTGAAGAAAAGCGTCCCCACAACGTGATGCTGCCACCACCATGTTTTACGGTGGGGATGGTGTGTTCAGGGCAGGGATGGACTGGCCATCGGGATTACCGGGAGTTTCCCGGTGGGCCGATGGCTCAGTGGGACGTTTTTTTTATTCAGAGTTCGGCGGGAGCGTGGCAGGAAACAGCGGCGGGGATTCGGGGAAGGTGGCCAGCGAGCAGGGGAGTTGGATGTAAAAGCAGAGGAGGGAGAACAGCTCCACCCCCTCCCTGACCACCGAAGAGACGAACGGGAGTGGGCGTGGCCACCCCGCGCTCCCAGAACCTCGATTCCTCCACCTCCTCCCTGCTCTAGGAAATGTGCGGCCCGGGCCGGAGGACAGGCTGGCTGGGAGGCGGGAGCCTGGAGGAAGAGAACATGCGGGAGGAGGAGGCTGCCAAGGAGCAGAGCAGTGAGAGCACCCCCGGAGGCCAGATCTAGAGGGAGACTCGGTGCTGCCACTGCTGGCCATCAGGTACCCGGCATCCTGTACATACATGCCAGCACACTGAGACAGGAGGGGTGAGCAGAGGAGGGACTGCAGGAAGGGACAGTGCTATGTGGTCTGTCTCAGCCCTCCCCTCTGCCTCTCAGTCCCCCCTCTGTCTCTCAGTCCCCCCTCTGTCTCTCAGTCCCCCCTCTGTCTCTCAGTCCCCCCTCTGTCTCTCAGTCCCTACCTCTGTCTCTCAGACCCCCCCTCTGTCTCTCAGACCCCCCCTCTGTCTCTCAGTCCCCCCCTCTGTCTCTCAGTCCCCCCCTCTGTCTCTCAGTCCCCCCCTCTGTCTCTCAGACCCCCTCTGTGTCTCTCAGACCCCCTCTGTGTCTCTCAGACCCCCCTTTGTCTCTCAGACCCCCCTTTGTCTCTCAGTCCCCCCTCCTCTGTCTCTCTGCCCCCTCCTTTGTCTCATTCACTCCCTGACTCTTAGGCTGCTTTCACACTGGGACGGGCGTTGACGGTAAAACGCTGTGAGTTTTAGCGGCACTTTACTGTCGTTTTAGCGGCGCTATTCGCCCTCTAGCGGCGCTTTTAACCCCCGCTAGCAGCCAAATTAGGGAATAAATGCGCCCGTGTAGTGCTGTTTTCGAAGTGCTTTGCAGGCGCTTCAGCAGTGGTGGCGATTCATTTCAGTGGGCAGGAGCGGTGTATACACCGCTCCTCCACCGCCCCAAAGATGCTGCTTGCAGGACTTTTTTTAACGCCCTGCTAGCACAGCGCCCCAGTGTGAAGGCACTCGGGCTTTCACACTGGGACTGCAGGGGAGGCAGTTTTCAGGCGCTTTACAGGCACTATTTTTAGCCCAAAAGCACCTGAAAAACGCCCCAGTATGAAAGGGGTCCTATACTCACTCCCTCTATCACACTCACCCCCTCTCTCTCTCTCACCCCCTCTCACCCCTTTCCCTCAAACCCCCTTTTCTCTCTCTCTCTCTCTCTCTCTCATCCCCTCTCTCTCTCTCCCTCTCATGATATATAATAATGGATGTAGGGGCCTTTTGGTGGGCGTGATTTTTTTTTAAGGGGGGATGGGGGGCAGAATTTTATTGAATAAAAGTTGGCTGGTCTGGATGAAGTCCAGGGCCAAATGTCCCAGTCCAGCCCTGGTTCATGGTGATGTGCAGTGTTAGTTTTCCGCCACATATAGCATTTTGCTTTTAGGCCAAAAAGTTTTGGTTGTAACCATTTAAAATTTCAAGGAGTATGAGTAGTTTTTCAAGGCACTGTACGTTTGCCCATTATTGGGGTTGTGGTCTTTTTAACCGCTTGCCGGCCGCCCACCCACCATCAAATGACAGAGGGACGGGGCGGCTCTCCTTCTGGGAGGCTGCCATATGACCGCCTCCCAGAACTACCACAATCACGTGCTAGGACACGGCACGCCCCCAACCTCTGTTAAGAGACGCTCTTTTACCATGTGCTCGGCTGTGTCCAATCACAGCCGGTCACATGTAAATCTGGAAGTGCCGTAATTTGGCTCTCCTCTCCTGAAACTGACAGAGTGTGTGGGGAGGAGTGCCGACCAGCGGTATCTCCTCACAGAGGAGACCTGGGCAGGTAATCAGGGCACCGATCATCAGTGCCCTGATTACAGTAAAGCCCCATCAGTGCCCATAAGTACCACCAATCAGTGCCCATAAGTGATGCCAGTCAGTGGTGTCCATCAGCACCGCCCATCAGTGCTCACTATCTGTGCCGCCTATTAGTGCCCATCAGTGCAGCCTCATCAGCGCACATCAGTGAAGGAGAAAAAATTATCTGTTTGCAAAATTTTATAACATATGAAAAAAATATTTTTTTTTTTTTCAAAAAATAAACCCAGTGGTGATTAAATACCACCAAAAGAAAGCTGTATTTGTGTGAAAAAAGTTATAAAAATGTAATTTGGGTACAGTGCTGCATGACCACGCAATTGTCATTCAAAGTGCGACAGCGCTGAAAATTGGCCTGGGCATGAAGGGGGTTAATTTAAGTGATTACATTTTTTTTTTTTTTTTTTTTTTTTGCTTTTTTATATAGAAGCAAAAGAAGAAAGCTACCAGCCAAGTGCAATACCATATAAACTCTTTCTTACGTGTTTTAAGGGCAAAGACATCTTCTTCAGAGCTGCTCTGAAGAAAAGGTCTTTGCCCTCAATACGCATAAGCTGTGCCTCTGTGGATGGACACATTTCCTATGTTGGTACTGGACATGTTACATGCACTTGATTTGTATAAAACCTGCTCTCAGATCAATATTGACAGCTGCACCAAGTGAGGCTGAATACAAACCTACCAAATAAATCAAAAAGGAAAAAACAGGTGTGCTTTTAAATTAAATAAGGTGTCTGTCCTTTTAAGAACTCATATTACAATCGCCGTATAACTCATATGCAATATATATGAGCATGTAAATGTGCAAACATTATATCAAAAGTGCTAAATAAAAACAATACAATTAATAAAATAAATATGTGCAAAATAGCAATTTATTAACTCATATAATTGTGCAAAAAATTGGAATCCAATTCACAGTGCAGATCTCCAGCAGTGAAGATCATTATATGACTGTGATAGAAAGCGCCTTTTGTGCATAAGACAATTTACCAATTCATAATTATATATAAAACGTATTCAATTTCATGCACCAGAGAGCACTTTCATCACAGTCATATATATATATATATATATATATATATATATATAATGTAGCGGGTGGTTACATTTAGGGGAGGCATGTGAGTGGTAACAGGCTCAGATGCAGCAATTGTTAGGGTTCATGGACCAATTTATGCCAGTGGAGGATATCAGTGGTGTCCAGTTCCCTGCGGCCTATAGGTGGCGCTGTCGCCATAGGCCGGGGTTGAACCACCATTGGAGGTCTGTGCCTTTTTTGTGCTCTCGCGGCAGTGGTACAGCGGGGCGGGGAACCCACTGTGCATGCTGGGAGAGGGGATAAAAGGGGCGGACATCTTCCACTCGGGGTCCACGCCCAGGCACCTTCTGCCTGGGGGTGAGTGCTGGTGGTCTCCGGGCGCCCTCGGCTCGGAGACGGAGCTGCGATTCCACCCCAGACACCTTTGGTCTGGGGTGAGGTACTCTCCTATGGCCTGGGGCCCAGTACCTTCGACTGGGTCCCGCATGGGATGGAGGATTCCTAGGGGCCCACCAAGTGAGGGGACCCGAATCCAGGGCGAGGGGGATCAGAGAGGTGACCTTCCCGAAGACCCAGCGCAGCATTGGCTGGTAACGGTGGAGGCCTCTGGTGACCGTCCGGATGGATGTCTCTCCCTGACAGCGGCCGCATCTCAAGATGGTAGTCCACGTTCTCATGGTCGGTGGCAGCGACCCAACTGAAACCCAGGTCGGTGGCAGAGACCTCAAGTCTAATTCACCCGGTCGGTGGCAGCGACCACCCTCACGGTCGATGGTGGCGACCATGCGCCAAGCCTGTTTGCGCACACCGAAACAGGAGAGTAACAAGTTCATGTTTGTGCCTGGACCTTCCTCTTCACCTTGTCTGTTCATTGTCTAACCAGTCTGCTCTAAAAGGTCTATTTATTGCTCTGAAGAATAAATAAGTGTTGGACTTTCAATGGTGTGGAACTTGGCTTTCTGGGAGAGAAAGGGTCATTCTCAAGGGAAGTTTTTGGCTCTGGACAGGGGCACAGGCCCGAAGGTAAATGGTTATAGCTCACACCTCTACACACAATAGGATACGAGCTGGTGGTACGTCACACTCTCCTCCCTGGTCCCCTAGACGAGAGCCATTGACATTGACAGAGAAGGAGGGAGTGAGAGGTGAGGGCGCTACACGTGGGGGCTCTGGGTCCGGGATTTGTGTTCGCGTAACGGAGCCGAAGCCTTCAAGAGTTTGAACTTTACTGCCCAGAGGAGTTCCGAGGAGGTCAGCCATTTTTGGCCAACGCGCCACTAGACACACCCTTCCTGCACAGTTCGTGGGCATGCCAAGGAGAAAGCCCACAAACTGGTGTGGAAAAGGGGAGGAGTCTGGCCATGTGTGGGGATGCACGTGGGGACTTGGCGCCAGTTATTCAATGCGCGATGGAGCAGCAAGCGGTCAGCGTGTTCACCAATGCCTCCTGGGTTCCAGTTCCTACCACCACGAGGATGACCCCAATTGCTGCTTCGGTTACAGATACGGGAATTAGGCTCAAGCCCCGAGGACGATTCGCCCTGTATGTATGCAAGGACGTTGAGGCCCTCGGTGTGATTTGTCCCAGCTGTTCGGGACTAGTGGTTCAGCTAAAGCCGTTCGGGCACTGCAAGGCCTGCGGAGAGTTCATTTTTGAGGTGGAGCAATCCATAGAAAGGCCTCGGGCCTTCCACCTCAACTGCCTAACAGGCGCCACCACTCGTGAAGGAGAAGTCAAAGCTTGGACAGCCATTCCCATGCGCACTTATAGAGACTTCCGGGGAAGTCGCAATCAAAAGGTTGGAGGATGAAAAATCCGAGGATGCTGCTTCGGTCACCACAGCTTCCCTACTCCCACCGCCAAAGAGGAAGGTCGGTCTCGTTAGAGCTTCCAGCGGCCGTGATGGAGGAACATCCCTGCGCTTCCCCGGCCTGGATGGATCCGGAAGGAAAAGCCCCAGACATCTCAGCTCAAGTAAAGGCCGAGGTAAGCTGGGGAACGGGACTTGGTGGTTTGTCGGAGATGTCGGGGATCCACAGCCACGGGAGCCCGAGGGAGGGGATGATTCCACGTCCACAAGGAATTACCTGCCCGCGGAGGAGTGTGACACCTCCGACCTGGAGTCGATCTCCGATGCTGGAGATGATGGCATTATAGACAAACTTTTTGAGCGAAAGGGCTGGGACAAGATACCCCTGTCCTCGTCCCGTGTGCAAAGGGACCGTCCCATGTCTACTGGGGATAGCACACCCCGGGTGGAGGCCCCGGCGCCTGAGGAGGAATCTGGTCCCCTGCCTGCCCTTCTGCTCCCGGAGTGACCTGCGTCCGAGGCTAGGGTGAAGTGGGTGTCGCAGCGGGTTCCTATGCCCAGTATGGAGGTGGTCAAGGCACCTCGGCACCCGGAGTCAATTGTCAATCCTGGTGAGGGAGACCGTGCCACAATGCCACCCTTGTCCAGGCTGCAGAGACTGTTTTGCCAGAAGGTTGCCAGCGAGTATGGGTGGGAGTACCCGTACTTACCAAGAGAGTTGTTGTATGAAGTGGAGGCACACAGGTAGCGATGGTATGATGATTTCATTTGGACACATCTCAAGGTGCCCCACGCTCGCAGGTACCTCTCATGTTTCCCTGTGGCCTCCAAAAGGTTTAAAGACTGCAAGGCTGAGTGGATGCTGGGTCGGCACATTCATGCTGACAGGGTGATTATTTGTTGAAAGGATGGAGATGATGTAGAATATCATATGGAGACTTTTGACAGATACTTGAAGCCCCTTATATTGCCGCACCCAAGATTATACTTATAGGAGGATAGACTCCTGTGTTTTTTTGTTGTTGCTGGACATTCCGGAGTGCCTTTGCCGGAACTCAGGGACTCTTTACCTTGCAGGGGGTGGCTACTCCTTGGGAGAATTGGAATCAGTTGTTTTTTTCTCCCTGTTCTCCACCGCAAAGATAACGAAGACTTTGGGGTTTAGTTAAGTTAGGGCAAAGACACAGATGAAGAGATTGCTGAACAAGAGAAGTGTTCCAGATCACGACACGGCCACTAGGTGGAGTGTTGCGCAACGGTTTTTCACACACACCACACATGACTTTTTGGAAGGAAGGGGTTTCCTCTAGGGGGAGCCTGTTCACTCTAAATCACATACTGTGTCAGATAATGTGTTTTTTTCCCCCCTCTGCAGGAGAACGTCATTCAAGTCTGCTGAGAATGGGGCAGATCTTAGTCAGTGATGTGGGAGGGGGAAAAAAATATAGTTTTTGAAAAAAAAACTATACTGTTATGCTTTTGAATGTTTACAACTGTGTATGTTTTATTTGTTGTTCCTTCTCTACCCTCCTTCCCTTTCCCTTTTGGTTCAGGCACAAGCGAAACAATTTTTAAATTGTCATTTTTTTTGTTTCTTGGTTAGGTTTGTCTCTGGATCGAATTTATGCAGACTCTGATTTAGAGGGCATAAATTGGTTTCAGACACTGGGGCCCAGTGTCAAATAACTGGGGGGGATGTGTAGCGGGTGGTTACATTTAGGGGAGGCATCTGAGTAGTAACAGGCTCAGATGCAGCAATTGTTAGGGTTCATGGACCAATTTATGCCAGTGGAGGATATCAGTGGTGTCCAGGTCTCTGCGGCCTATAGGTGGCGCTGTCGCCATAGGCCGGGGTTGAACCACCATTGGAGGTTTGTGCCTTTTTTGTCCTCTCGTGGCAGTGGTACAGCGGGGCGGGGAACCCGCTGTGCATGCTCGGAGAGGGGATAAAAGGGGCGGACATCTTCTGCTCGGGGTCCACGCCCAGGCACCTTCTGCCTGGGGGTGAGTGCTGGTGGTCTCCGGGCGCCCTCGGCTCGGAGACGGAGCTGCGATTCCACCCCAGACACCTTTGGTCTGGGGTGAGGTACTCTCCTGAGGCCTGGGGCCCAGTACCTTCGACTGGGTCCCGCATGGGATGGAGGATTCCTAGGGGCCCACCAAGTGAGGGGAACCGAATCCAGGGCGAGGGGGATCAGAGAGGTGACCTTCCCGAAGACCCAGCGCAGCATTGGCTGGTAACGGTGGAGGCCTCTGGTGACCGTCCGGATGGATGTCTCTCCCTGACAGCGGCCGCATCTCAAGAAGGTAGTCCACGTTCTCATGGTCGGTGGCAGCGACCCAACTGAAACCCAGGTCGGTGGCAGAGACCTCAAGTCTAATTCACCCGGTCGGTGGCAGCGACCACCCTCACGGTCGATGGTGGCGACCATGCGCCAAGCCTGTTTGCGCACACCGAAACAGGACAGTAACAAGTTCATGTTTGTGCCTGGACCTTCCTCTTCACCTTGTCTGTTCATTGTCTAACCAGTCTGCTCTAAAAGGTCTATTTATTGCTCTGAAGAATAAATAAGTGTTGGACTTTCAATGGTGTGGAACTTGGCTTTCTGGGAGATAAAGGGTCATTCTCAAGGGAAGTTTTTGGCTCTGGACAGGGGCACAGGCCCGAAGGTAAATGGTTATAGCTCACACCTCTACACACAATAGGATACGAGCTGGTGGTACGTCACACTCTCCTCCCTGGTCCCCTAGACGAGAGCCATTGACATTGACAGAGAAGGAGGGAGTGAGAGGTGAGGTCGCTACACGTGGGGGCTCTGGGTCCGGGATTTGTGTTCGTGTAACGGAGCCGAAGCCTTCAAGAGTTTGAACTTTACTGCCCAGAGGAGTTCCGAGGAGGTCGGCTATTTTTGGCCAACGCGCCACTAGACACACCCTCCCTGCACAGTTCGTGGGCATGCCAAGGAGAAAGCCCGCGAACTGGTGTGGAAAAGGGGAGGAGTCTGGCCATGTGTGGGGATGCACGTGGGGACTTGGCGCCAGTTATTCAATGCGCGATGGAGCAGCAAGCGGTCAGCGTGTTCACCAATGCCTCCTGGGTTCCAGTTCCTACCACCACGAGGATGACCCCAATTGCTGCTTCGGTTACAGATACGGGAATTAGGCTCAAGCCCTGAGGACGATTCGCCCTGTATGTATGCAAGGACGTTGAGGCCCTCGGTGTGATTTGTCCCAGCTGTTCGGGACTAGTGGTTCAGCTAAAGCCGTTCGGGCACTGCGAGGCCTGCGGAGAGTTCATTTTTGAGGTGGAGCAATCCATAGAAAGGCCTCGGGCCTTCCACCTCAACTGCCTAACAGGCGCCACCACTCGTGAATAGACATGTGCACACTGAAATATTTCGTTTCGGAATTTCGTTTTCGTCCGAAAAATAAATTTATTAAGTTACTCCCGAAATTCGTTTTTATTTATTTTGTTTTTCGTTAAAAATTGCATTCGTCCGAAAATCTGAATTAATTAAGGTCGAATCTGTCATTGAAGGCTTATGGTGTCTGTCGAATGTTCAAAGAAGATTCGACGGAGCAGCGAAACTGTACGACGCTGCAATCATACATTTCCGGTCGAATGTTCCGCCCACAAGCAGTGATCTTTTCTCTCTATGTCGAATCTTTTCTCTCTATAATAACGAATCTTTTCTCTCTATAATAACGAATCTTTTCTCTCTATAATGTCGAATCTTTTCTCTCTATAATGTCGAATCTTTTCTCTCCTATGTCGAATCTTTTCTCTCTATAATGTCAAATCTTTTCTCTCTATAATGTCAAATCTTTTCTCTCCTATGTCGAATCTTTCTCTCCTATGTCGAATCTTTTCTCTCCTATGTCGAATAATCTTGGACTAATAGAGTTAAGGTTAGGCACATTCGACCACAGGTTCGATAGACACAGATTGTTATTGTCAGCGTCACGTCAAATCTCCTATCTATATCGAACTGTTGTAGCAACGAAAACGAAAATAAAGCATTTGTTTATGTCGGATCTTTCTGTTTTCGGATTCTGTGCTTTCGTTTTTGTTTGTTAAAACGATAACGAAAATAGCTGAAATTCGGACGAAAATGCATTCGGACGAAAACGAATGCACATGTCTACTCGTGAAGGAGAAGTCAAAGCTTGGACAGCCATTCCCATGCGCACTTATAGAGACTTCCGGGGAAGTCGCAATCAAAAGGTTGGAGGATGAAAAATCCGAGGATGCTGCTTCGGTCACCACAGCTTCCCTACTCCCACCGCCAAAGAGGAAGGTCGGTCTCATTAGAGCTTCCAGCGGCCGTGATGGAGGAACATCCCTGCGCTTCCCCGGCCCGGATGGATCCGGAAGGAAAAGCCCCGGACATCCCAGCTCAAGTAAAGGCCGAGGTAAGCTGGGGAACGGGACTTGGTGGTTTGTCGGAGGTGTCGGGGATCCACAGCCACGGGAGCCCGAGGGAGGGGATGATTCCACGTCCACAAGGAATTACCTGCCCGCGGAGGAGTGTGACACCTCCGACCTGGAGTCGATCTCCGATGCTGGAGATGATGGCATTATAGACAAACTTTTTGAGTGAAAGGGCTGGGACAAGATACCCCTGTCCTCGTCCCGTGTGCAAAGGGACCCTCCCATGTCTACTGGGGATAGCACACCCGGGGTGGAGGCCCCGGCGCCTGAGGAGGAATCTGGTCCCCTGCCTGCCCTTCTGCTCCCGGAGTGACCTGCGTCCGAGGCTAGGGTGAAGCGGGTGTCGCAGCGGGTTCCTATGCCCAGTATGGAGGTGGTCAAGGCACCTCGGCACCCGGAGTCAATTGTCAATCCTGGTGAGGGAGACCGTGCCACAATGCCACCCTTGTCCAGGCTGCAGAGACTGTTTTGCCAGAAGGTTGCCAGCGAGTATGGGTGGGAGTACCCGTACTTACCAAGAGAGTTGTTGTATGAAGTGGAGGCACACAGGTAGCGATGGTATGATGATTTCATTTGGACACATCTCAAGGTGCCCCACGCTCGCAGGTACCTCTCATGTTCCCCTGTGGCCTCCAAAAGGTTTAAAGACTGCAAGGCTGAGTGGATGCTGGGTCGGCACATTCATGCTGACAGGGTGATTATTTGTTGAAAGGATGGAGATGATGTAGAATATCATATGGAGACTTTTGACAGATACTTGAAGCCCCTTATATTGCCGCACCCAAGATTATACTTATAGGAGGATAGACTCCTGTGTTTTTTTGTTGTTGCTGGACATTCCGGAGTGCCTTTGCCGGAACTCAGGGACTCTTTACCTTGCAGGGGGTGGCTACTCCTTGGGAGAATTGGAATCAGTTGTTTTTTTTCTCCCTGTTCTCCACCGCAAAGATAACGAAGACTTTGGGGTTTAGTTAAGTTAGGGCAAAGACACAGATGAAGAGATTGCTGAACAAGAGAAGTGTTCCAGATCACGACACGGCCACTAGGTGGAGTGTTGCGCAACAGTTTTTCACACACACCACACATGACTTTTTGGAAGGAAGGGGTTTCCTCTAGGGGGAGCCTGTTCACTCCAAATCACATACTGTGTCAGATAATGTGTTTTTTTTCCCCCCTCTGCAGGAGAACGTCATTCAAGTCTGCTGAGAATGGGGCAGATCTTAGTCAGTGATGTGGGAGGGGGAAAAAAATATAGTTTTTGAAAAAAACTATACTGTTATGCTTTTGAATGTTTACAACTGTGTATGTTTTATTTGTTGTTCCTTCTCTACCCTCCTTCCCTTTCCCTTTTGGTTCAGGCACAAGCGAAACAATTTTTAAATTGTCAATTTTTTTGTTTCTTGGTTAGGTTTGTCTCTGGATCGAATTTATGCAGACTCTGATTTAGAGGGCATAAATTGGTTTCAGACACTGGGGCCCAGTGTCAAATAACTGGGGGGGGGATGTGTAGCGGGTGGTTACATTTAGGGGAGGCATCTGAGTAGTAACAGGCTCAGATGCAGCAATTGTTAGGGTTCATGGACCAATTTATGCCAGTGGAGGATATCAGTGGTGTCCAGGTCTCTGCGGCCTATAGGTGGCGCTGTCGCCATAGGCCGGGGTTGAACCACCATTGGAGGTTTGTGCCTTTTTTGTCCTCTCGCGGCAGTGGTACAGCGGGGCGGGGAACCCGCTGTGCATGCTCGGAGAGGGGATAAAAGGGGCGGACATCTTCTGCTCGGGGTCCACGCCCAGGCACCTTCAGCCTGGGGGTGAGTGCTGGTGGTCCCTGGGTGCCCTCGGCCCGCAGACGGAGCTGCGATTCCACCCCAGACACCTTTGGTCTGGGGTGAGGTACTCTCCAGAGGCCTGGGGCCCAGTACCTTTGACTGGGTCCCGCATGGGATGGAGGACTCCTAGGGGCCCACCAAGTGAGCGGACACGAATCCAGGGCAAGGGGGACCAGAGAGGTGACCTTCCCGAAGACCCAGCGCAGCATTGGCTGGTGACGGTGGAGGCCTCTGGTGACCGTCCGGATGGATTTCTCTCCCTGACAGGGGCCGCATCTCAAGAAGGTAGTCCACGTTCTCATGGTCGCTGGCAGCGACCCAACTGAAACCCAGGTCGGTGGCAGAGACCTCAAGTCTAATTCACCCGGTCGGTGGCAGCGACCACCCTCACGGTCGGTGGCGGCAACCGTGCGCCAAGCCTGTTTGCGCACACCGAAACAGGAGAGTAACAAGTTCATGTTTGTGCCTGGACCTTCCTCTTCGCATTGTCTGTTCGTTGTCTAACCAGTCTGCTCTAAAAGGACTATTTATTGCTCTGAAGAATAAATAAGTGTTGGACTTTCAATGGTGTGGAACTTGGCTTTCTGGGAGTCAAAGGGTCATTCTCAAGGGAAGTTTTTGGCTATGGACAGGGGCACAGGCCCGAAGGTAAATGGTTATAGCTCACACCTCTACACACAAGAGGATACGTGCTGGTGGTGCGTCACACTCTCCTCCCTGGTCCCCTAGACGAGAGCCATTGACATTGACAGAGAAGGAGGGAGTGAGAGGTGAGGTCGCTACATATATATATATATACACACACACATTATATATATATATATATATATATATATATATATATATATATAGTATATATGAATTGGTAACATGTTTAATGCACATACATCACAGTCATAGGCTGATCTTCATTGCTGGAAATCTGCACTTTGGATTGGATTCCTATTTTTTGCACAATTATCTGAATTGATAAATTGCTATTTTGCACGTTTAATAATTATTGTATTGATTGTATGGATTTTTTTTAGCACTTTTGATATAATGTTTGCACATTTACATGCTGAGATATTATGTATGTGATTAAGGCTCCATTCACACCTAAGCGTAGAGCAGCTGACAGCTGCTGTGGCGTGTTTTTTTTTATTTGAGCGTTTTTTGAGCGGCACCATTTACTTGAATGAGCCTCCCTCTGCTCCAAAAGAATCTTATGTACCAAATCTTGGCTCAGAGCCAGGAGCGTTTGCGTTCGAGATTTTTTTCCGCAATTGTGTAGCGTTTTGATGCCTGACAATCGCGGCAAAATCGCACCTCATTTGTGGTCCCATTAGGAGATAATGGCATCACAAGCGCGTTCCACGTTTTGCCATATTTCTAGAATCACAGGCAGAATCAGAGCGATTCCGCCCAGGATCCAAAGAACTCAGGTGTGAATGGGGCCTTATACTTTGTTGGTTATATGAGTTCTTAAAGGGAACAGACACCTTATTTAATTTAAAAGGATAGGCGCACTTGTTTTTTCCTTTTTGATTTACATGAACTTGATTGTGTGAGTACATTAACATTTGGTTTTATTCAATAAAGAGTTTTTATGGTATTGCACTAGGCCGGTGCGCCTTCTTCTTTTGCTTCTATTTTAGTACTGGTTTCCTCAAACTGAAGTGGGTAGCAATGCCGGTGTAGCATGCAGTGTGGTGGTGTCCTGTGGCAGTGACCATTTGTATTGACAAGATTGAAGAAGAGTCTGCTTTGAGCCCACACATAGATTTACATCTTTGAGGGCCTTTACTACCAGTAGCGCTGACAAGAGTGTTTGTATTGTGCTTTTTTTTAAACCTGCAAGCAGTGTAAGTACCTAGATTTGATTGTCATCGGCCTCTTGCAATCTCCTGTACAGCAGAGGTCAGGGAGATGGAGCACGGGGTGCCAAACAGTTGTGCTGCAGTGCAGGAGCATGTTGATAGAGGGGAAGGCAGAGTGACAGAGATGATGTCTGAAGCTTCTCGTTTTACTGTGCAGTCACAGGCTGGGTGTGGGGATTGAAAGGGGCTTTGCTGTGTAACAGAGCTATGTACATCTCAGGGCTGGATTTTATTTTAAGAGGAACCTAAGTCTCTCAATCGGCATGAACTTGTTTTTATCTTTATGCTGCTAGCATTAGTAAATAGATAGGAAGATGTAATATATTTTCTTGTTTTACTCTTTTTTTTTTTATTTCTTCAGTTGCTTCCTGGTTTCTGGCCTTGGCCAAAATGATGTCATACATCCCAGGAGTCTTCATGGGCATCTTTTTCTTTCATCTGAACGAGGGGAGGTGGTATTTTCTCAGCTAAGCACCCTCCTGTCTGCATGCCTGAGCTAAGAGCAAATGGATCCCAGGAAGTAAATGCTACATGAATAATCTGCCCTTACTCAAGATGGCTATGGCTAAAAATGCTAGCGGGGTGTTTTGCAAAGTGATTTCTCAACAAAATAAAACATGGAGACATTGATGGATGGGGAAGTTTGCTTTGAATATTAAAAAAGATTAAATAGTGTTTTCAGCTTGTGGTGCTCTGATACAGTTCAGTTCCACTTTACTAAAAAAATAAAAATAAAAAAAAAACAGAAAAAAGGTTGCCAGAAGGTTGCTGAATCATTGCTGGAAAGTTAAAGCAAAGTCAGCATAGCTGGTAGGTCAAACCACAAGCTAGTACATGCGGTCACAGTGTGGTCTGACAAAAATATTACCATAGGTCATGTTCGGCAAGCAGTACCGCCACTTATGCAAAGGAATGGATCACAAAAGCCCTGCAACTGCATGTAATGTATGTAGTTCCGGCAGGGCGCTGTGGGCTTTCAATTGTTAAAACAGGCACCCAAAAGGTGACCTATTGCCTCTGAGCCACCTGTCAAATGCCTAAAATATTTTTAGCCATTCTAACTGCAAAGTAAGTATGGACCTAGAGCAGATATTCCCAGTAGCAGATAATTGGACAGCGGTGAAAAACATGAACCTAAAATTTCGAGGGTGTTCAGAATGACTATGAAACACTATATTCCCCCATTCCAGACTACAATAATGCTAATCGTAGCCCAACTGGAAAAAAAAAACCTTTGCCAATGTAGCGCTACCCCCAGTTAAGAGAGCCGCTGATATTGATTTGGGCCCTGCAATGCACCGCTGTCAACCCCCGGCAATCGGCTCTAACCTCCCGTGGCACAGCTGGTGATAGAGAGATAGGACCGCGTGATCGCAACTGTTGGTGACGCAGTCCTATAACAAACATACACAGAATATACTTTAAAACTCCTATTAAAGTAAGCGGAACTGACACCAAATGTACTTTACCCAGATATTTTACTGAGGCTAATGGGCAAGTAATAAACAACAGTATAACAAGTTGCAGATCCCTGCAATAAACAGTAATAAAGATAAACAGAGTAATCAGAATAATAAAGTATTGCTATGCAACTCTAGTGCTGCCCTTTTACAGCTACTTCCCCTCATGGGTAGACTAACACCCAGCAATGTCTACCTATGCAGTCAGGCCTGGCTGATCTAAATGGAAGTTCAGTGAAACAATATTCGCTAGCAATCTCTCGGTGGTGCACGTGAAGAACAACTTTGTAATCCCAACGAATAGTAAAGATAAAGTATCTGTCTTTAAACAGCTCTCACCACCTGGACAAGTCCAAGTCCCTTTCCTCCATCGATTCGTCTAGGAACAGGAATCCACCGACATCCAAGTCTTCAATCCTTCTGGTGTACTGCAGCAAGGAGGATTAGATGTCTCTAAGGCTCTGCTAGGCTGGCAGAGGGCTCTTTGGAAAGGAGCACACGGCCCGGGCTTCAGGCCTTGTGCACACAGCAGTTCAGCACAGACATCCTCTTGCTAGGAGAGGGGGGTCCAAAGAGAGTGACCAAAACTCCGCCTCCCCTTTATAAAGTCTGCCCCAGCAGTCTCTGTTCTGGAGCAATGCACCCTGGGTGCTGCAAGATGTACTGGGAGATGTAGTCTCTTTCTCTCCTCTGCTTTCACTTCCAGTAATGTCTCTTTACTTCCTCCCGACTCACCTCTCACCTGGAACTTCTTATCTCTCTGCATTAAAGGGGAACACCCCGCTACACACTCCCCCCACTTGAACTCTTTGGTCCCCAAAGATAAACTTCAACAAATACTGTTTACCATTTTGGACAATGTCGAGCATGATGTTGGCATAGGGAATTCCCACCAAAACTTTGGGATGGAACTCTCTTGCCCACAGGTCACACTACCATGAGTGGCCTGCCTAACTGTGCCAGAGAGTGAGCTGGGGTTGCCCTCCACCAAATGGACGGTGGAAGGATCAGGTTGTTCAACACTTCTCCTAGCCGTTACAACAGAGTCCTCTGAGCTCGTCCCCATTTGGGGGTAAGTTAGTTTCTTGGGAGGCCTGATGACTCTGCGAGCCCTCTGCTCTCTTGGTGCTTCTGACTCTGGCACCACAGGCTCTTCTTCAGGAGTAAGTTCAGGTAACATTGCTGGTTCTGGAACCTCTGATTCAGAAGTCGACTGACGTATGGAATCTCTAGAGTCCTCCTCTGCGCAAGTGTCAGGAACATCTTCCCAGTAATCAGCTGAGGGACTGAAGGGTATGAATTCAGTAGCCTCCGGATTCAGCGTTGCATCTGGGGTATCCCCTCCATTTGGGAGATCTATGGCGGACGTTCCCAGAGTCGAGGGAGGCCACAGCCAGTCCAGTTCTCCACCTTCTTCTGTACTCAATTGGGAGGCCTCCCCATCTTTGGCTCGAGAGGTCTGGGACCGAGTGTTCGGCCTAGGAATATCCAGGATAGAGGCCGGTTCAGGGGAGTCTCTCACAGGAGGTATTCTGACTGCCTCAGCAAGTGGGAGCAGGTGGTTCCGATGCCACGTCTTCAGTGGACCCACCTTTCCTTCTGGCTTTAGTTTGTAGACAGGCAAACCGGGCAACTTCCTACAGACAACATAGCGCTCAGATCTCCACCTGTCGGCAAGCTTGTGTTTTCCAGGGACCCCCAGATTGCGTAGCAGTACTCGGTCCCCGGGCTGCAGATCTTGCACTCGAACCTTCAGATCAAAATTTCTCTTGTTGCGGGCCCCCCTTTGATCCGAAGCCGCCTGGGCTTGTTCATAGGCCACCTGCAAGCTACGTCTAAGTCTGTCCACGTATCCCTTGTGGGATGTAGCTGAGGTATTGTCTATAGAAGTGCCAAAGGCCAGGTCCACAGGTAGCCTTGCTTCTCTCCCAAACATAAGTCGATAAGGGGAGTAGCCAGTGGCGTCACTTGTGGTACAGTTATAGGCATGTACTAGGGCTGATATGTGCTGACTCCAGTGTTGCTTCTTCTCTGTTTCTAAGGTTCTCAACATGTTGAGCAGGGTCCGGTTAAATCTCTCCGGCTGAGCATCTCCTTGTGGGTGGTAAGGCGTGGTTCTGGTCTTCTTTATTCCTAATGAATCCAAAAGTCTTCGGATCAACCGACTCTCAAAGTCCCTTCCTTGATCTGAGTGGAGTCTCTGTGGTAGTCCGTAATGGACAAAATACTTCTCCATAAGTATCTTGGCCACGGTGG
Organism: Rana muscosa; assembly: GCA_029206835.1. Classification (NCBI taxonomy): domain Eukaryota; kingdom Metazoa; phylum Chordata; class Amphibia; order Anura; family Ranidae; genus Rana; species Rana muscosa. Next base: position 240,929,524 of record CM055124.1, read on the forward strand.
ATGCCTTCTGGTCTTTGGTTGGGAAAGCTTGAGCATAGCGGGTGAAATGGTCGGTTATTACCAGAATATTCCCCAATCCACTCAGGTCGGGTTCGAGGCAGAGAAAGTCAATGCATACCAGATCCATTGGGCCTTGACTCTGTAAGTGGCCCATTGGGGCAGCTTGATGGGGTAGGGTCTTTCTCTGAATGCATCGTGCACAGGAATGGCAATACTCCTCTACTTCTGCCCTCATGCAGGGCCAATAGAACCGATTTCTGACAAGCTGGAAGGTCCTTTCTGCCCCTAGGTGACCATGATGGTCATGCAGGGCAATTAGTACAGTCTCTCGGTGCTTCTCTAGAAGAAATAACTGCCACTTATCTTCTGAGTCATCAGAGGGGCCCCTTCGGTAGACCACTCCCTGATGTACCTGTAGCCTGTCCAATTCCTTCCTCAACAGGCGAGCCTCCTTTGAGGGGTGATGTAGGAATTTGTTGGGATCCTGATTCTCCAGGGCTTCGAGGACCAATCTCCCCATGGGGTCTTCCAATTGGTCACACCTCAACTCCTTCTTGGACAGTCTCGGTAGGTTGTCTTCCTCCAGTTGAGTTACCCCACAATAGTGTTTGGGGACTCCTACCATGGTAACCCCTATTTCTTCTGCTCTGGAGCCTCCTCTGGCTTGGAATTCAGCCCCTTGACAAAGGGCCCGCACCCCGTCCGGTGCCACTTGGGTCCAATCTTCCCAGTCATTTGTCGTGGCATGAGACCTCCGGGACAGGGCATCTGCATCCCTATTTCCGGCTCCTGGTCTGTACTTCAGACTGAAGTTGAATCCAGACAATGCGGCCAACCACCTGTGTCCGGTGGCATCTAGTTTTGCGGTGGTAAAGAGGTAGGTCAGGGGGTTGTTGTCTGTCCTCACAGTAAACTCTGCCCCATACAAGTAGTCTTTTAGCTTGTCTACTACCGCCCATTTGAGGGCCAGGAATTCCAGCTTATGAGTGGGGTAATTCTTTTCTGAGGGGGTCAGGCTCCTGCTCACATAGGCCACTGGTCGCAGTTGTCCTTCATGTTCTTGGTAGAGTACACCACCTAGACCCTCATGGCTGGCATCCACATGTAATTCATAAGGTCTGGTAGGGTCGGCGTAGGCCAGGACTGGGGCAGTGGTTAAGCTCCTCTTCAGAGCATGAAAGGCCTCTTCACACCTTGGGTTCCACTGATCTTGAACTGACTCACCAGGCCTCCTGGGCCCTGAGTCATCCTCTTCCCCTTCTGCCTTTAGCAATTCATTCAACGGGCGGGCAATCCGAGCAAACCCCTCCACAAACCTCCTATAATAGGAGCAGAACCCTAGGAAGGATCTGAGCTCTGTTACTGTGGTGGGTCGTGGCCAGGAAGTGACTGCTTCCAACTTCTCAGGATCTGTGGCCACCCCTTCTTCAGACACTATGTGCCCCAGATAGTTCACAGAAGACTGGTAGAACCGACACTTCTCGGGGGAAAGCTTAAGTCCCTCTTCGCTGAGTCTTCTCAATACTTTCTCCAACCTGGCTTCATGTTCTTCCAAGGTTCTTCCAAAGACAATGACATCGTCCAAGTACACAAGGACTTCTATAAGATTCATGTCTCCAACAGTCTTCTCCATAAGGCGTTGAAAGGTAGCAGGAGCTCCAGACAGACCCTGAGGCATCCTATTGAATTCGAAGAATCCCACCGGGGTTATGAAGGCTGTCTTCTCCCTGTCTTCTGGGTGCATAGGGATTTGATAGTACCCACTCTTGAGGTCCATCACACTGAACCATTTGGCTCCAGACAAACTTTGTAGGGCATCTTCTATCCTTGGCGTGGTGTATTGGTCAGGGATGGTTCTCCTGTTGAGAGTCCTGTAATCGATACAAAGCCTCAACGACCCATTCTTCTTTCTGACCACCACGATTGGGGAGGCATAGGGACTTCTAGACTCCCGGATCACACCAGTCTTCTTTAGTTCTACAAGTTGTTCCCTCAGATCCTCCAGATCTGCCAGGGGGACCCGCCTGACCCTCTCTCGGAAGGGCTTATCTTCTTGGAGGCGGATCCGATGGGTGGCACTTCTTGCACACCCCACATCGAATTCATCTTCGGAAAAGATCTTCTCCCACCTGGTCAGCTGGGCCTTGGCTCTTTCTTTCCAAGCCCTGGGTAGGTTCGGGTTTTCCACGGACAGTTTCTCCCAAACATCTCCTCCGTCACCCGTCCCCTTGACTTCGGACCAAGTGACCGGGGCAGCAGGGCTCACCTGACCAAGCAACACTCTGGCAGGGATCTCCATGGGTCCTCCCGTAGTGTTCCTAACACTCACCGGAACTCTGCCATGGGCCTTCTTCAGGGCCTTGAACGGAATCACTTCTGGTATCACTTCCAGGCCTGAGGACTCTTCCCTTGGGTCTGATTCCAGCATGACAAAGGGGCCAGGTTGTTCCCACGAAAGCTTCACAGTGGCCCTAAGACAGGTTACTTCTCCGGGCTGTAGCACTACTCCTTCTCTGCCAAGTCTCCACACCTTCCCTATCCCCTCTCCCGGGGTCTTCTGCTCTAAGACCAGTCGTTGGTAGGCCGTCTTTAGCATGGGATGGATTTTGGTGGCTGAATGGTTTCTCTCTTTCACTAGAGGGGTCAGGAGTCTCCTGACTAGATCCGTGTTTGTCCCAATGATCAGGGAAATCTTGCTGGCTCCAGGCGGCCGGGGACACACAACTGCCAGGGTGTCAAACACTTCAGCCTTCCCAGCCACGGATGGGTCGAAAGTCATCTTTATGGGCAGGTACCCATCATAAGGGAAACTCTGGGTTCCAAGTCCCCATATCTCCAGCTCTTCTATCTTCTGGATAGGCAGATGACTCAAGTGCCTATCATAGAAGTCCCGGTATAGTAAAGTCACCTGTGCTCCGGTGTCCAAAAGAGCTTTAGTATAGACTCCTTCCACTTGAATGGGCACAGTAGGAGACGGGCCCCAGTTCCTTTGGGTATGGCCGGACTGGGGTCACCTCTTTTTTTTGGCTTTCGACCCTTGCCCTGCTCCTTTTGGACTTTAATTTTTCCTGAGCCTGGCATGCATTGACTTTCTCCCTCTCAATGGGGGCACAAACCCGCTGAGGGATGTTATTGTTCCTTTTAGGTGGATGTTCCTTCTTTGGGGTGCTGTACTTCCACTGAGGGGTCTTGCCCCCTCCCTCTGGGGTACATCTTGGTGGGGGTGTACTATACCTCCTCCTACGAGTTTTGTGTCCTCCATTCTTGGCCTTTTTTTTTAGTTTGGAGCGCACTGAAGATGATGGGCACCCGGTTGACTCCTTCACCGGGGCCCTTTGGAGTTTCCCGCCGGCTTGCAATTATCTGTTCTCTTCTTCTTTGGGCTGGAGCATACGTTAGCAAAGTGGCCACTCCCTCCGCAGTTATAGCAAATCACCTCTTCTCGGTCCTGTAGGGAGGCCGGTGCTGAGGTGTTCGGGAACAACTCCTTTCTTGGGCTTGGTTTCTCTCGTCTTCTCTGATCTTTCTCCATCAAAGAGGTCAGCATCTCCAACACTTGGGCCATTTGCGATTTCAGAGTGTCAACCTCCGCATCTCTTTCTGGGCTCTTGACCGAATGGACCAACACTGGTACAGGTGTGACATTCGCCTTGGCCACCTGCTGATCTTCCTGCAGCGCCTCTTCGTCCCTAATAATTTTTATTAGATCAGAGTAGGTTAGTGACATTCCTCCTCCTGAGGTTTTCAGGTGCAGCCAGACCGGGTCTGAGCGCCGCGCTCCCCTCATGATCTGCTTCATGCGTGCTTCATCTGCATCTTTGGGCAGCATTCCCTTCTTCAGTACAATCTTGCATAACTGCCTGTTCAGCCTTCTAACATATTCTGACAGTTTCTCATTCGGCTGCTGGAGAGTGTGTTCAATTTGATAAATCATCTCTGACACCTTCTCCAGCTGACCAAACTCTTACTGCAGCATGGCCAGGCAATCTTGAGCTGTACAGTTTTCATTTCCAAACCGGAAGCTCTTCACCGCTTCTGCCGCGGCACCTTTCAGACTTTCTAAGACTCGCTGTCTCTTCTGTGCCTCAGGCACCTCCCATGCTTCTACTGCCTGCAATGCCTGTTCCACCCAAGTGTCAAAATCTTCCTCCCCCGCAGGGACGGGGAGCTTCCCTGAGAAGGTGCTAAGCTTCCGGTAACCGCCCTCCACATGCACCATACTGCTTTTCTGGCACTTAATTACAAGGTCTCCTAGAGCATTCAACAATTCAGGCCCTATAGCGGCCAGCGGTGATCCCGGGCTTAATAGTTCCTTAAGCTTTTCTGCTTTAGGGGATAGTGGTGGAGATAATTGTGGGAGTGATGGCTTTGGTGTCTGAAACCATTCTTCCTTCACTGGCAGCGTATGTATCAAGTGATAAATCTGATTATCTATGGCTTGTATACTCTGACTTTTAAAATGCTCTGGGATTTCGTTTTTCCATTCTACCAGTGCGTATGTAAACGAGATCACTGGATCTGGCCTAAAATCCATCACCCATGCTTTGTGGCTCGGAGACAGTAACAATACGAGCTGTTTTATCTCATCTTCCTTCCATCTTTCCCCCGGGAGTACAATGACTACCACCGCGGTTGGATCGGCGCCAATCGCTGCGCACCACTGTGACATTGCCAGCGGGTCCATGCTGGTACTTCTGACCGGCTTGATTGCAGCGTGCAATGTACAAGGATCCCGGACTCGAGCCCCCACGTGTACAGGGAACAGGAATCCACCGACATCCAAGTCTTCAATCCTTCTGGTGTACTGCAGCAAGGAGGATTAGATGTCTCTAAGGCTCTGCTAGGCTGGCAGAGGGCTCTTTGGAAAGGAGCACACGGCCCGGGCTTCAGGCCTTGTGCACACAGCAGTTCAGCACAGACATCCTCTTGCTAGGAGAGGGGGGTCCAAAGAGAGCGACCAAAACTCCGCCTCCCCTTTATAAAGTCTGCCCCAGCAGTCTCTGTTCTGGAGCAATGCACCCTGGGTGCTGCAAGATGTACTGGGAGATGTAGTCTCTTTCTCTCCTCTGCTTTCACTTCCAGTAATGTCTCTTTACTTCCTCCCGACTCACCTCTCACCTGGAACTTCTTATCTATCTGCATTAAAGGGGAACACCCCGCTACACCAATATTAACTCAAGAGGATCAACTTCTTTTAGATTTAGATATCACACTGGAGAAGGTTGAAGGTGCAATTGACTCCTCTTCGAATGAGAAGACCCTGGGGCGCGATGGTCTTCCAGCTGAGTGGTATAACCATTTTTCAAAGGATATTGCCCCTAGAATAAAAGATCTACATACACATTGCCACTTTGGTGGAATCTCCCGTATTCTATGTCCCAAGCACATGTGATTTTTATACATTACACTTAGTACCCTGGGGTGAGGGAAGGAACTGATAGCTGTGTGGTAGATCTTTATGGAAAAGTCAGGGATGAGGGCACAGGCGGTGGGGGCGATTATCAGCTTGGTTTTACAAAGATTTAGTTTGAGGAAGTGGTGTGAAATCCGTGTTGATATTTCAGTTAGTAATTTAGTAATGCGAAAGAAGACTGAAGGAGTGAGGTGAGGAATAGAGAGATAGATTTTGGTGTCATCTGCGTAGATATATGAGCACATGCTATTTGTCTATCACTTCTCTAATGTATTCTTTTTGTGTGTTTTTGTCATAGAGGAAAATGACTACTTGCTGTCCTGCTACTGTGTCCATGAGTTGTCCATATACCGGTAAGAAATATAAATGAGTGTTCAGCATGTTAATAACCAATAAAGCAAACCTTGTAATTCTGATCATTCCCTTCATTTTTTGCAGTAGGATACACTTTTCTATAAGGCAATGTAAAGAGTAGGAATTAATGATACACAAACTGTACTTACATGAAGAATTATTTGATTATCTTTTAACTGACCTTATGAGAGAAAACAGCTTGCTTTCTGTACATGTCTGTGTAGGTCCCCACCTTTCATCTACCCAACCATAATGATAGAGAATTTCTCATGAGTACAGAGCGCATGCTATATAACAGGCAGTTGTGTTATAAATGCACTGTGCATATCTTACGAGCCTACCTTTTATTTAGCATGTTGTGTAAGATATCATTTTGTCCCTGTACAAATCATTAGTAAGACCTTATCTGGAATTTGCAGTTCAGTTTTGGGCTCCAGTTCACAAAAAGGATATTGGGGAACTGGAGAAAGTGCAGTGAAGGGCAACCAAACTGATAAGAGGCATGGAGGGGCTCAGCTATGGGGAAAAATTGGAGGAAAATTAATTTATTCTCTCTTGAGAAAAGGAGAGATTCAGTGGGGGTATGATCAACATGTATAAATACATACAGTAAGTGGTCCATATAGTGAACTTGGTGTAGAGTTATACACATTCAGGTCATCACAAATAACAAAGGGGCACTCTTTACTTTTGGAGGAAAAGCAAATTAAAGTGATTGTAAAGGATATTTAAAAAAATATAATAAACATGCTATACTTACCTCTCTGTGCAATAGTTTTTCACATAGCGGCCCCAAACCTTCTCTTCTGGGTCCCCCCTGCCGGCATTGATTGCTCACCCTTTCCTCCAAGTAACCCCCTTGCTATCTGGGGGGGGGGGAGCAGCTCTTGAAAGGTTTTTTACCTTAATGCAGATAATGCATTAATGTGGAGTTCCACCCTCTTCATCCCCTGCTTCTCTGTCCCCTTAAACACATTTGGCATATAATTTTAATTTTTTTCAGAAAACTCAGTTTTATTATTGATCTGCTTCTCCTCCGGCCGCGGCGTGAGGCCTGAGTGCGTCATCCCCCGTCCGCTATGCCTCCTGGGAGATCTTTGTCATGAATCCCAGAAGGCAATAGTCGGGCCGTAGCACAGATTGCGCTAAGCCACGCCCTCCCGTTTTCCTTATTGGCCAGTCACGTCATGACACCCAGTAACAGGGCGGATGAATTCCTCCCTGTTACCATGGAGCCGGCCAACGGTCGCCGGTGAAGTTTGTGCCTGGCTTCTCCAGCTGTACACAGAGCCCAGGTGAGCGTGAGCGGACGGAGCTGTGACCCAACTCTGCCCTCTCATTGACAACACAACTCGTTCTTTCTGGGGTTTGTTGTTATTGTTAGAGGGCGGGACTTGTGAGAATCATTGTTCCGCCCCCAGCTCCTCCCCGGCTACACCCAGTCCAGAGTGAGCGATCCATCAACCCAGCATAGAACATACGTCGCTGTGTCCGCACCGCTCCCCGATAATAGGAGCCGTGCGGCGCTCATTAATAGGAGCTGTGCGGCGCTGTGTCACCTCCCGGGGGGAGCCGGTGTCCCCTACCGGGGGCTGTTTGCCCCCCTGACCGCCCAGAGATGACGAGGGTAAGGCGCCGACTCCTGACTGTTAGGCCAGCCACCATCACTTTCTTATAGCCGGGCCACCTGTAGAGTCACACTGTGTCCTCTACTGTCTATATACTCCTCTCCTCTATATACTCCTCTCCTCTGGTGTCTATATACTCGTCTCTGCTGTCTATATACTCCTCTCCTCTACTATCTACTGCAAAGATGAAATCCAGGAAGTAATACAGTCTGGCTTCAGATGCCCATACTTAAGATGGCCACAGTCTAATGCTAGTTTAGAATGCTGTAATAACCTAACAAAACGGACCTTAGTTTACAGACTAACTTTACTAGAGTACATTAAGCTTGTGTATTATAGGGGTATTTTTTAAGTGTAATTTCGGCCGGAACACCACTTTAAGGTAAAAATCCTTTTTGCTTTTATAACCACTTTATCCTCCACATACGGAAAAGCTTCACCACGGTATGTGGAATAGACTCCCTAGAGAACTAGTTCTGGCCAACTCAGCAGATTGTTTTAAAAAGGGCCTGGATTCTTTCCTTAATGCACAAAATATAGCTGGATACTAGCATTTATAGGCAGTAACACCAGGGGTAGTTGATCAAGGAAATATCTGATTGCTTCGTAGGGAATCGGGAAGGAATTTTTCCCCCAGCTGGAACAAATTAAATCATGCGTTATTGATTTTTTTTCCTTCCTCTAGATCAGTGATGGAGAACCTTGGCACCCCAGATGTTTTGGAACTACATTTCCCATGATGCTCATGCACTCTGCAGTGTAGTTGAGCCTCATGGGAAATGTAGTTCCAAAAAATCAGGGGTGCCAAGGTTCCCCATCACTGATCTAGATCAACCAGGGGGATAGGATTGTGTGTATGGATGCTTTCTATTTGTGTTTTGTCGTTTTTTTTTTTCTAATGGTTGAACTGAATGGACTTGTGTTTTTTTTCAACCAGACTAACTATGTAACTGTTTTCATTGTACACCAGCATAACGCTAGATGGAAAGATAATGACTTTCTGTTTTTGAAATATAACATACTCATAGTAATACATAGTAACTTTGATGCAGGCTCTTTTGTAAGGTATACCATTTGATAAATGTTAAGGGGAAGTAAGCATTTATTTTTTTCTCAATATGGTCATTATTCTGCTGCTGTAAAGGCTTGCCCCTGCGGCATTTATGCACGATGGGATGCCTAAGTACAGTAACTAAGAGGGCGAAGAAAAAATCATGTTTGTATAAATGTACCCTTGAAAGTATATTCTTGTAAAAATGTTGCAGAAATAGCTCTACAGCTGATCACTTTTACAATTCCTGGAAGGTTCCCCCCTTCTTCCGGGGCTGCTACATTCATTCAGGCCAGCTTCAGAGAGAGGAGAAGGAGGAATTTCCATTTCTCCTCTTCCCCGGTGATGAATGAAGCCGGAAATTACACATTTTGAAATTACACATTTTGGTTGTATGTTTATGCTCCACTGCCATTAAGCACCAGGATCAAGCAATAGAAAGATCTCTTTGGCAAAACATTCTTTTTATTGTGAATGAAGAGGGAAAGAGGAACAATTAGAGGAACTGTGCTGCTTATCTTAAGGGGAAGTGGTAGTGATTGGTAAAGGTTTTCTAACTGAGATGTCAGGCTGTAGGGTCAGAGGTTCCCCATAATCATGAGATAACTGCCTGATTTGGCAAAAAAAAAAAAATGAAATATTCATAAAGCACAGACCCGACACTGTTCTGGCTCAGGCTGTTTGGTCCCAGGTTCTTTTCCCTGTTAGGCACATAGAAGCCAGGCACACTGTAGTTCACGGTCACTCAAATCAGAAAACAGGCTGTGGATGTTTTTTGCAGTTTATGTTACTGAAAGAACTGGTATAGGGTGAGGGTGAGTCTTGGGATACTCCAAAAACTGGCTGAAGAGGCATGTGCATATGCAGACCGGGGTCAAAGCTCTTCCACCAACTATACAGTGGGGGAAATAATTATTTGATCCCCTGCATATTTTGTAGGTTTGCCCACTTATGAAGTGAAGGGTCTATCATTTTTATCATAGGTGTATTTTAAATGATAGAGACAGAAAATTAACCAAAAATTCTGAAAAAACACATGATACAAATGTTATAAATTGAGTTGCAGTTCAGTGAGTAAAATAGGCTGAAATGGGCTACAAGACTATCAGCAAGAAGCTTGGTGAGAAGGAGACAACTGTTGGAGCGATTATTCGCAAATGGAATAAATACCAAATAACCATCAATCACCCTCGGTCTGGAGCTCTATGCAAGATTTTGCCTCATGGGGTAAGCATGATCATGAGAAAAGTGAGGGATTAGCTCAGAACTACACAGGAGGAGCTTGTGAAATATCTCAAAGCAGTTGGGACCACAGTCACCAAACAAACCATTGGTAACGCAATACGCCACCATGGACTGAAATCCTGCAGTACCCTCAAGGTCCCCTCCTCAAGAAGGCACATGTACAGGCCTGTCTTAAGTTTTCCAATGAATATCTAAACGATTCAAAGAAGGATTGGGAGAAAGTGCTGTGGTCAGATGAGACCAAAATTGAGCTCTTTAGAATTTAACTCGACTAGCCGCGTTTGGAGGAAAAAAATTGCTGACTATGACCCTTATACCGCGTACACATGACCATTTTTCCTGTCATGTGAAAAAACAACGTTTTTCTCAATGTGATTCGTCGTGATTCCTCTTAAGCCTGCCTTGCATACACACGTTCAGGAAAAAAACGCTTGAGCAAAGCGCGGTGACATACAATACGACAACACGTACGACGGCACTATAAAGGGGAAGTTCCATTCGAATGGCGCCACCCTTTGGCTGATCTCGTGTTAGTAAAGTTTGGTGAGAGACGATTCGCGCTTTTCAGCCTCGTGCTTTTCAGTCCGTTACAGCGTGACGATTGTGCTATCTCCATTACAAATGCTAGTTTTTACCTGAACGAGCACTCCCGTTTCATACTTGATTCTGAGTATGCACGTTTTTTTTCCCCTCGGAAAAGCATACACACGAGCGGTTTTAGCGACGAGGAAAAGAACGACGGGAAAAACTACGAGAAAAAATAGAGCAGGTTCCAAATTTTTTGCGGGCAGTTTTCTCGTTGAGAAAACTGCTATGGAGCATACACAAGACCGGTTTTCACGACCAATCTAAAAAATGGCAGTTTTCTCATCATGAAAAACGGTCGTGTGTACGCGGCATAAGAATACCATCACTACAATCAAGCATTGAGGTGGAAACATTATGTTTTGGGGCTGTTTTTCTGCTAAAGGTACAGACCAACTTTGCCGCATTGAGGGGCCAATGGACAGGGCCATGTATTGTAAAATATTGGATGACAACCTTCTTCCCTCAGCCAGAACACTGAAGATTGATCGCGGATGGGTCTTCCAGAATGACAATGACCCAAAACATACCTCCAAGGCAACAAAGGATCAAAAAGAAGCACATTAAGGTCATGGAGTGCCCTAGCCAGTCTCCAGACTTTATAATCCTATAGAAAATGTATGGAGGGAGTTGAAACTTTGAGTTGCCAAGTGACAATCAAGAAACCTTAAGAATTTAGAGAAGATTTGTAAAGGAGAGTGGACCAAATCCCCTCCTGAGATGTGTGCAAACCTGGTCAGCAACTACAAGAAACGTCCGACCTCTGTGCCACCGACAAGGGTTTCTCCACCAAGTAAAAAGTGTTTCAATATAATACTGTGCTACTAACAACTGGAGTGGGCAGCTGCAAGCACCACAATCTGACAAACCTTGTGTAATATTTATAAAGGGAAAAAAGTGCTGCAATTTAATTTTGATATAAAGTGACTTGTGCAAAATGAATAATAAATCTCAACACTTCACTCAGTCCATGAGTTCACGATGTGCCAAGTGCATATAGTGCAAATATACAAATGAACAGTGTGTGAAGAAAAGTCCAAAGGGCGGGCTTAATTTTCAAAAAAGAGAAAAAATCCATAAAATAAAAAGCCACTGGTGTTCAACATGATTGTTGTGATGGGAAACCAGAAGAGTTTATCCAATAGATCACCAGGGGGTTAAATACGCTTACCAAGATTCATGGACTCCAATGCCATCATCAGCACTGAGTCAAACAGGCATCAGGAGAATAAGCTCTCCAAAGCAATGATCTGTAAGGGGAATCCAATATTCTGACACCGCATCAGACTGCAGACTCCATACTAAAAATGCTGTGAGAGATCCTCCACCGAAAGCAACGCGCACACTGACCTTTACCATCAGGGGTGGATCACTACATACAGTGGTTAAATAAGCTTGTAACAACTCCCAATCGGCAAGAACACCTGGTATCAGAAATCTTTCACGATGTAAAGGACTCTGCTTCAGATGGGCCTCAAGGCATGCAGGGTTCAGGAATAAGCAAATAAATTTATTAAAACCCAGCAAAAACACTCACCAAACCTCAGATAAAATCTTGCATGTAAATTAGTATTACAAAGGAATGTTTCCAACCATCAAGATGGCTGACCTCCGTGTGTAGCTATGTCATGTGACCCAGATCCACTCAACGTGTTTTGTCATACAGGCGCCATCAGGGGTAGGGATGAGCTTCGAGTTCGAGTCGAACTCATGTTCGACTCGAACATTGCCTGTTCGCCCGTTCGCCGAACAGCGAACAAATTGGGGTGTTCGTGGCAAATTCGAAAAATCTATGGGAGAAATCTAAAGTGTTAATTATAAAGGCTTATATGCAAGTTATTGTCCTAAAAAGTGTTTGGGGACCCGGGTCCTGCCCCAGGGGACATGTATCAATGCAAAAAGAAGTTTTAAAAACTGTCGTTTTTTCGGGAGCAGTGATTTTAATAATGCTTAAAATGAAAAAATAAAAGTGAAATATTCCTTTAAATTTCGTACCTGGGGGGTGTGTATGATATGCATGTGAAGTGGCGCATGTTTACCGTGCTTAGAACTGTCCCTGCAAAAAATGTCATTTTTGAAAGAAAAAAATGCATTTAAAACTGACTCGCGGCTATTAATGAATTGTCGGCTCCCGGCAATACATACAAAAGTCATTGATAAAAAAAAAAAAAAAGCGTGGGGGTTCCCCAGAATTCAATTACCAGGCCCTTCAGGTCTGGAATGGATATTAAGGGGAACCCCGCCGCAAATTTAAAAAAAAATTGACGTGGGGTTCCCCCAAATATCCATTCCAGGCCCTTCAGATCTGGCATGGATTTTAAGGGGAACTCCACCCCAAATTTAAAAAAAAATGGCGTGGAGTCCCCCTAAAAATCCATACCAGACCCCTTATCCGAGCACGCAACCTGGCCAGCCGCAGGGGAAAAGGGGGGGACGAGAGAGCGGCCCCCCCTCCCTCCTGAACCGTACCAAGCCACATGCCCTCAACATGGGGAGGATGTCCCCATGTTGATGGGGACAAGGGCCTCATCCCCACAACCCTTGCCCGGTGGTTGTGGGGGTCTGCGGGCGGGGGGCTTATCGGAATCTGGAAGACCCCTTTAACAAAGAGGACCCCCAGATCCCGGCCCCCCCTATGTGAATTGGTAAGGGGTACATTGTACCCCCACCATTTCACGAAGAAAGCGTAAAAAAATGTTTAAAAAAACACACAAACACCTTGAAAAAGTCCTTTATTTAAAAAAAAAAAAAAAAAAAAACCATTCCAGCGGTGAAATCCAGTGTCCCGTGGCGATCCCGATGTCCAGCGCTGTCCTTCATTGGTTGTGCCTGAGCGGACCTGATGGGGAACTCCCTCTCAGTATTTTAAATGTATAGACCCGCCCCTTCTAAAGTTCCCCATCAGGTCCGCTCAGCGGACCAGATGCGGAACATGAGAAGGGGCGGGTCTATACATGTATTACCAAAGTGAGAGCAGTTCCCCATCAGGTCCGCCCCCTCGGTATGTCGGACCCGCCTACGTCATTGGCTTGAGCGGGGAACTTCCTTCACTGTGTAATTTAAATTTACATAGTGAAGGAAGTTCCCCGCTCAAGCCAATGACGTAGGCGGGTCCGACATACCGAGGGGGCGGACCTGATGGGGAACTGCTCTCACTTTGTTAATACATGTATAGACCCGCCCCTTCTCATGTTCTGCATCTCGTCCGCTGAGCGGACCTGATGGGGAACTTTAGAAGGGGCGGGTCTATACATTTAAAATACTGAGAGGGAGTTCCCCATCAGGTCCGCTCAGGCACAACCAATGAAGGACAGCGCTGGACATCGGGATCGCCGCGGGACACTGGATTTCACCGCTGGAATGTTTATTTATTTATTTTTTTAAATAAAGGACTTTTTCAAGGTGTTTGTGTGTTTTTTTAAACATTTTTTTACGCTTTCTTTGTGAAATGGTAGGGGTACAATGTACCCCTTACCAATTCACATAGGAGGGGGGCCGGGATCTGGGGGTCCCCTTTGTTAAAGGGGTCTTCCAGATTCCGATAAGCCCCCCACCCGCAGACCCCCACAACCACCGGGCAAGGGTTGTGGGGATGAGGCCCTTGTCCCCATCAACATGGGGACATCCTCCCCATGTTGAGGGCATGTGGCTTGGTACGGTTCAGGAGGGAGGGGGGCCGCTCTCTCGTCCCCCCCTTTTCCCCTGCGGCCGGCCAGGTTGCGTGCTCGGATAAGGGGTCTGGTATGGATTTTTAGGGGGACTCCACGCCATTTTTTTTTAAAATTTGGGGTGGAGTTCCCCTTAAAATCCATGCCAGATCTGAAGGGCCTGGAATGGATATTTGGGGGAACCCCACGTCAATTTTTTTTTAAATTTGCGGCGGGGTTCCCCTTAATATCCATTCCAGACCTGAAGGGCCTGGTAATTGAATTCTGGGGAACCCCCACGCTTTTTTTTTTTTATCAATGACTTTTGTATGTATTGCCGGGAGCCGACAATTCATTAATAGCCGTGAGTCAGTTTTAAATGCATTTTTTTCTTTCAAAAATGACATTTTTTGCAGGGACAGTTCTAAGCACGGGAAACATGCGCCACTTTACATGCACATCATACACACCCCCCAGGTACGAAATTTAAAGGAATATTTCACTTTTATTTTTTCATTTTAAGCATTATTAAAATCACTGCTCCCGAAAAAACTGCCGTTTTTAAAACTTATTTTTGCATTGATACATGTCCCCTGGGGCAGGACCCGGGTCCCCAAACACTTTTTAGGACAATAACTTGCATATTAGCCTTTATAATTAACACTTTAGATTTCGAACGTTCGAGTCCATTGTATTTAATAGGGTTCTAAAGTTTACACGAACATTTTGTCTGTTCGCAGGTTCTGGTGCGAACCGAACAGGGGGGTGTTCGGCTCATCCCTGATCAGGGGCGTCCCTGAGTTTGGTGAGTCTTTTTGCTGGATTTTCATACACATGAATACTACGCAATGAAGTGTTTCTTTGCCTATTCCTGAACCCTGTATGTCTTGAAGTCCATCTGAAGTGGAGTCCTTTACATCGTGAAAGATTGCTGGTACCAGGTGTTCTGACCGATTGGCAGTTGTAATAAGCGTATTTGACCGTTGTATGTAGGGGTCCACCCCTGATGGTAAGAGTCAGTGTGTACATTGCTGTCGGTAGAGGATCCCTCACAGCATTTTTAGTTTGGAATTTACACTATTTGGACTCTTTACTCTGAATTTCTACTGATTTACTGATAAGACCTTTTTTTTATGCTTTTAAAGCACTGCACTTATATGTGTTTTTATCTATATGACATTGACAGTAAATTATTTGGTGTTTACAGATGAAGTAGATGCCTTTAAGTGTGGATCCAATGAAAGTATTCCTTGCAATTTTAAAAATATCTTCAATCAAATATTAATTCCATACCCGGAGAAATGCTTTGCAGCTTTTCAATCTTGTGGATCTGAAGAAGAAACTGATGGTAAACATTACTTTATTTCTAACATGTTTTTTTGGTTGTAATTGTAATGTCTGGGAAAGTGCTTCAAAGATAAATGTAATAAGTCAGCACTAAACGAATAATATGAAATACAAGGCTGCTAGAAATAGGTAAGCATAAAAAAAAAAAAAATATAACAGTAAAAAAGGGTCAGCGTCTTAATATATCAACAAAAAATATAATAATCAAGTAAATAATAAATTAAAACATTCACTATAAATCATGTGCATAAAAAAGTGAAAATGATAATCACCCACAAAAAATGCATTAATGAACTAAAAAGTCCTTTAACTCCAGAAATGCCAGTGTATTGCTTCCACCATCCAAAAAAAGGGGGCACCACGTGCACCAACTCACTAGCTGGCAATACAGCAAGTCACACTTTGTGACGTAACAATCTCAGCTTCCACTCTATGGACATCTATCCATCCACCTGAGGTCCTTTGACTGTAGCAACAGCAGCCCACTACTGGGGGAGTTTTGGAAACGCTAGATGGAAAAGAAGCACTCACACAAGGAGCCAAACACCAAAACGGGCCAGATATAGTGTAGCAATTTATTACTGATGTATAAGAATCCCATTAAAACAATAAAACATCCAGATGACAAGTAGAAGAAAACATAGACAGCGGTGCACCTACTCAGATAGCCGCCAATTCTGAAACCATAAGTGATGGCATGACGTCAGCGTATAGCTCCGCCCAATGCGTTTCATGTCAATGTGCGTCTTCTGGGGACACTAGTGGGAAAAGTGCTGTTAAAGGAAACCTGCACTAAAAGAAATACAGAGGTTGGCATTGCTGAAGTCCACAACGTCATTGTGATTCCCAGTATATGGTATTTAGCCACTGTCCATGAGATTGATGTCTATACAGCGCTGTTTGCAAGTGGATCCTTGTAAGTGTTTAGATACTTTTTAAATAAAGGTCCTTTTAATGGTTTTACACTATGTGTGGATGCTTGCTGTTTCTTCACATGTATCCATGAGCCTGGGAGTTTGTCTTGTGAGCATTGAGACCCCCTACTGTGATCTGGAACATTGGGAGATTAACAACATCCATTAAAGAGCGATTGGATTTTATTGGAAAGACCAAGTTTTTTCAATTGCCTGTTTTACTCAATACTTATGATATGTGGGTCCATATCTTCTGGTAAGCGAGCTGGCTTTACACCATGGTGGTGGAGCACTGATTGATGGTGACAACTCGGATATATCATCCCTTCACGTGGGAATCTGATTAAACCTCTTGGGGACTTATTATTTTTCACAGCGATCATTCCTGCTCACTTCACTTTAACACTAACAGGAGTTCTTACAGCGATTCATTGCTGTCTATTGAACTTTTCACTCTTATATTAGCAGGAGCACTTCTGTTATTTATATAAGCAGACAGTATCCTATGTTACTGTTCTCTACATCATAATATATTTTACCTTTAAGGTTTACACTATATACGGGCATGGCTTTTTTTCTCAGAGAATAGGTGCAGGTACTCCCTTCTTCCGAATAACCCCTTGTCTCCACCCCCTACCCACCTCTGAGCACCGTCCCCTGGATCCACCCCCTACCCACCTTCCAGTATCATCCCTTTTAGAGAATACAGAACCAAGTAATTTGTATGCTGTTTGATATTGATAACAAGAAAAGCAATAAAATATATCCCCTGCAGCCAACAATAGACCCCCCCATCAATAATAGACCCCAGCAACAATGGATCCACTCAGCAACACACTAAAAAATACCCCCCACCCCAGCGACAATAGACCCCCACTAGCAACAATAGATCCCTCCAGCAGCCAGCAACAATAGACCCCTCCCCCAACAGTAGATCCCTCCCAGCAAAAATTGCCCCCACTCCAGCAACAATAGATCCTCCACCAGCAACAATAAACCTCTCCAGCAACACTAGATCCCCATAGCGACCATAGATCACCCAGCAGACAGCATCAGTAGACCCTCCAGTACACTCTAGTAGCCCTTGCCATTACATACATTCTGTGCTGGAGGTGCCGGAACTGCGTTCCCCCACGTTCTCGCTGAAAAAAAGCCCTGTATACAGGATATAATTTTTCATGTATTTTCATTTATTTTAGCACTGCACTATAATCTAAATATCCATTGCTGAAGTCCTCAAAAAATGCTAGTTGTCTGGCTTTTCCAAAGAAGAGTTTAACTACGTCTGTTTTCCTTTGGTGACAAAACAAAGGCATGCCCTGTCCTCTGGACCAATGAGAAATAAGGAGCTGCATCTAAACTGTACTGGTGGACAGGGCAGTAGTCTTTATTATAAATTGTAATGTGTTACTAACAAGCATGAACCCGATATGTTGGTGGCTGCGTCCAGCACCTGCTGCCTTAGGCCATGCCCTCTATTAGCTATGCACAAAATTGGCCCAAAATATGTCTAAGAAGGAGCCACTACCCCATAACTATATTGCAAAGCTTCCAAAGGACAGAGGGTCATTTAAAAAAAAGCCAAAGTAGCCTTGGGCCTTCCAGGATAGGGAGTCTGAGGGGTTGTAAAGGTAATAAAAAAATAAAATAAAATAACAAACATGTCTATATTTTCCTACTCTTGCAATGGAATCACACAGAGCGGATGGGAACCTCCTCTTTTCGGGGTCCCCGCTGGCGCTCCTGGTCCCTCCTCTCTGGCCAGTGCCCCCATGGGAAGCCGCTTCCCATGGGGGCACTCGTGCGTGCTCACTCCCGAGTCCCTCTGCTGCGTCCATCGACACAGACAGCCGGACTCGGCCCCGCCCCCACTTCCTCATCACTGGCTTTGATTAACAGCACTGGGAGCCAATGGCTCCCGGTGCCCCAGCAAAACCAGTGAGACCCGGAAGTAAGGGGAGAAAAGATCTGCAGATGTGAACGGCACTGGATCAAATGAGGTCTCGGGTAAGTAAAGGGAGGCTGAGAGGGCGAAGTTGACCCCCAAACATTTTTTACCTTTATGCAAGGAATGCATTAAGGTAAAAAACGTTTAGACTTTACAACCACTTTTAACTATAACTAAAACCAGCCAACTGATCACTTAACCAGAACTAAAACTGGAATGGCTAAGCTTGTGCGTCCCAATAAACTGTGAACTATGTGATGCCTGTTTTTTAAAGGCATCTTTCTTTCAAGTAAAAAAATCTGTATGATTCACTAATAACATTGTTTCAACAAAAGCTAAAAGCATTAATTTAGATATACAGTAAAACATTGGATTGAGAGTAATTTGTTAGCTAGACAAGCAATTTTTTTTGATAAAATTTGACTTGATAAATGAGCGATGTCTTGATATACAAGTAGCGTCACCTCACAACTGAGTATAAAAGAGAAGAGAGGTGCCCATATGTGTAGCAATATGGTTACATTTAATGAAGATACAACATTTAGAAACTCACATGGTTGATTAAAACTGGCACATCTAAGTATGCAGGCATCTGGGGTAAAGCTGTCCACATAGATCGTCCTCCGCACCGCCATCGATGTCATCCCTTCCACGCTGTGCTCCACGAGCGCTTCAAGACCCGCTTTCTCGGTCACGATTGCAGACTGACAGCGATGAGAGCCGGCGGTGCGGAGGACGATCTATGTGGAGAGCTTTACCCTGAATGCTTGCATACTTAGATGTGCCTCAATAAGACCCCTTTCACACTGGGGCGGTTTGCAGGCGCTATTGCGCTAAAAATAGCGCCTGCAAACCGACCTGAAACAGCGGCTGCTGTTTCTCCAGTGTGAAAACCCGAGGGCTTTCACACTGGAGCGGTGCGCTAGCAGGACCGTTTCAAAAGTCCTGCTAGCCGCATCTTTTTAGCGGTGAAGAAGCGGTGTGTTTACCACTCCTCCACCGCTCCTGCCCATTGAAAGCAATGGGACACAGCGGCTATACCGCCAGCAATGCGCCTCTGCAGAGGCTTATTGTGGGCGGTATTAACCCTTGTAACTTCATTAAATGTAACCATATTGCTACACTTAGAGGCTCTGTAGCTCCTACTGGATTTTGCTTCTAATCCCCTTGTGGAGGCTTCCATTTGTGGATGGACATTTTATGGTTACACAACCTACCACATTTCTATAATCTTTTTATATGGAATTATAAACTGAAGGGCTTATGAATAAATGGTTGTGGAACAAATCATCTTATGCCGCGTACACACGATCGGAAATTCCAACTAGAAAATTTCGATGTGAGCTTTTGGTTGGAAATTCCGACCGTGTGTAGGCTCCATCTGACTTTTTCTGTCGGAATTTACGACAACAAAAATTTGAGAGCTGGTTCTCAATTTTTCCAGCAAGAAAAGTTCTTGTCGGAAATTCCGATCGTCTGTATGCAATCCCGACGCACAAAAAAAACACGCATGCTCAGAATCAAGCAGAAGAGCCGAACTGCCTATTGAACTTCATTGATCTTGGCTCGTCGTACGTCTTGTACGTCACCTTGTTCTTGACGGTCGGAATTTCTGGTAACATTTGCGTGACCGTGTGTATGCAACACAAGTTTGAGTCAACATTCCGTCGGAAAAAAAATCCACGGTTTTCTTGTCGGAAATTCCTGTCCTGTGTACACAGCATTAATTTCCATCATTTCTTATGGGGAAATTTGCTTCGATATACAAGTGCTTTGGATTACAAGGAACAAATTATGCTCGCAATCCAAGGTTTTACTGTACTATGTTTTAATATTAAACATAGATCTCAGCAGGTTGACCTGAAATGATATCAACTATACAAATATCTCACAATGCCAATGTACAAACATGAGCCATACACACTAAAGGGCCTGCTTCCTTTTGTTTACAGAAGAGGGATCTATCAGTGTCTAGTTGCTGTGAGGTTGGAAAATCTTTAAGTGTGATGATAAACTAAAATTTCAATATTCAGAAGTTGTCTAACCATTGATAAAATGTGGCAAGTGAAATC
The DNA here is from genome assembly GCA_029206835.1 of Rana muscosa. NCBI lineage: Eukaryota > Metazoa > Chordata > Amphibia > Anura > Ranidae > Rana > Rana muscosa. The sequence continues at coordinate 240,949,728 of CM055124.1, forward strand.
TAAATCTGGCTCATCAAAAGCTCACAATTGCCATATTATAATATTAAATATCTGGGTTTTTTTCAGGTAGCCAACCGATATTCTTCCTAAAAAAGTACAAAGAACTTGCTTGCCATTCTAGAGGACTGGCAGTTGCCATCACTTTCAAAGAGAACAAAAAAAACTACGTTGTGAGCGTTAACAGTGATTCCTCTATTGCTTTTAATGTAAGTATGTCGCCAGAACGATCTATCCACTTAAAGAGGACACCTGTCACTTCTTAGAGTACATTTCATATGATATCAGATATAGATGTAGCGGGCATTTAAATTTGGGGGGGAGCATCTGGGTTATTTAACCCAGATGTACTAATTGTTAGGGAATCTGACAATCCCTTTTGTGGTTCTTGGAGGACTCTGGTGGTGCAAGGTTCCCTGTGGCCTGCAGGTGGCGTTGTCGCCCTGGGCCGGAGTTGAACCCGCACCGCAAGACTGTTCCTTTTTGTCCTTTCCTGTCGCTGGTACAGCGGGGCGGGGAACCCGCTGTAACGCAAAGGGAGAGGAGATAAAAGGGGCGGACGCCCTGACCTCGGGGTTCAGAGTTGGAGGACACGGCCGCGCCCAGGCACCTTCAGCCTGGGTGCTGGCGTTCCGGAGTTCCGGGCCCGGGTGCCCTTGACCTGGCCGGAGCAAGGGATGGAGTCCATCCCAGGCACCTTAAGCCTGGGGTGAGGTACTATGACCAAGGCCTGGGGCCCAGTAACTTTGACTGGGTTCCGCGAGGGTGGAGGAGTCCGAGGGGCCCTAAGGTGTTGGGACCCGTATCTGAGGTGAGGAGGCCGGGGAGTGTAACCCTTCCGAATAGCCCGGTACAGCATTAATCCGGTGACGGCTGGGCCTCTGGTAACTCTCTTAGAGGGATGTCTTCCCCCTGACAGGGGCTGCAACGTAGCGAAGGTAACTCCAGTTCCTGTTCATTAGAGTCGCTGGAAGAGACTCTGAAGCCAAAAAAGTATGTTTTACAGCCACTGTGCTTAGCAACCGTTGGTGAAACCTCAACGGTTTAGTTTCTTTGAGGATTGTGCCTTGACCTACTCCCCACCAATACTGAACTGTTCTATGGGTCTCAAACTGTCTGCTCGCAAAGGACTATTTGTTTGCCGTTATGGAATAAATAAGTGTTAGACCTTTTCAGTGTGTGGTACTCCAATTACTGGGAGCAAAGGGGGTTATCAGCAGAACAAACTTGGCTCTGAGTGTATACACAGCCCGGAGGTAATCTGATGCTGGCCTTCACCTCTACATGCTGTAATCTAGAGGACATGGGCCGTGGCGCACCTCGCTCTCCCCTTCAAGGTAACCCTAGACCGGAGCCAAAGTAACCGCTAAAGAAGAGAGAGAGGGTGAGGGGGCTCGTAAGTCCGGGATGTGTGTTTCGTGTATGGAGCTGGGAACTTCTGTGTTTGGACTTTGCTGCCCGGTGGAGTTCCGAGTAGGTCGGCCATGTTGGCAAGCGTGCCATGAGGCACACCATAGCTGCGCAGTTCGTGGGTGGGGAGAAGGGAAAGCCCGCGAACAAGTGCAGAGTATGGGAGGAGTCTGGCCATGTGGAAGTAGTCACGTGGGGTTTCCGGCGCAAATTGGTCAGTGCGCAATGGAGCAGCAGACAGTCGGGATGACCTCAAGTACCCCGTGGATTCCGGTTCCTTACCCCACGAAGATGACTTCCTTTGCTGCTTCCATAACGGACACAGGAATAAGACTTAGGCCCCGAGGACGTTTGGCTCTGTATGTATGCAGAGACATAGAGGCCCTCGGTGTGATCTGTCCCGGCTGCTCGGGACTGGTGGTCAACTTAAAGCCATTCGGGCGATGTGAGGCCTGCAAGGAGTTTCTTTTTGAGGTGGAGCCATTCACAGAAAGGCCCCGAGCTTTCCACCTCAACTGCCTCACAGGTACCGCCACTCCGGAAGGGGAGATCCAGGCCTTTGCGGAGATTTCTGTGCGCGCTGACCAGGGCAAAGAGAGTGCCCAACCAGAGACTGAGAGAGAAAAATCAGAGGATGCTGCTTCGGTCACCACAAGCTCCCTGCTCCCACCTCCGAAGAGGAAAGTCGGCCTTGTACAGGCATCCTATGGTCGTGGAAGAGCTTCGCCCCGCCGCTTGCCTGGCCTAGATGGATCCAGAGGGAAGAGCCCTGGACATCCCTGTTCTACTGAAGGCCCAGGTGAGCCAGGGGTTGGGACTGTGTGTGTGGTTGGAGGTGTCGGGAGTCCATTGTCGGTGGAGCCCGTAAGGGAGGGTGATTCCGTATCTACTGGGAATTACCTGCCCGCGGAAATGTACGACACCTCCGACCTAGAGTCGCTGTCAGATGCTGTCGATGATGGCGAGATCGATGAGGTCTTTCACCGCAAGGGTTGGGACAGGATGCCATTACTCGCGCTCCGTGCGCCAAGGGATCTGCCTATGTCTACAGGGGATAGTACACCCCGGGTGGAGGTCCCGGAGCCCGGGGAGAAATCTGGTCTCCTGCCTACCCTTCCATCCTCCGAATCACCTACTTCTTCATCCGTTCCGGTGACGGGAACGCAACGTTCATCACTGCGGGCTCCTAGGCCCAAGCCAACGGAGGTAGTTAAAGTACCTCGGCATCCTGAGTCCATTGTCCAGCCTGGAGAAGGAGACCGTGCCACAATGCCACCTCTGGCCCAGCTACAGCGGCTCTTCTGTCAGAGAGTTGCCCGTGAGTATGGGTGGGAGTACCCATACCTACCCTGGGACTTGCTTTTTTGCTGTGGAGGTCCTGCGGCAGCGATGGTATGATGAGTTTGTCTGGGAAAAGCTCAAAGTGCCCCATGCTCGTTGATATCTTTCGTGCTCATCCCCTGTGTCTAAGAAGTTCAAAGACTGTAAGGCGGAGTGGATGTTGGGTCGGCACATCCATGCGGACAGGGTGCTAATTTGTCGCAAAGTTGGAGAGAACATTGAATATAATGTGGAGACTTTCGACAAACACTTGAAGCCCCTGTTCCTGCCGCACCCAAAGTTCTACCTTTAGGAGGAAAAGACTCCTGTATGCTCTGTTTATTGTTCATTGTTGAACTTGCCGGAACACAAGGACTGTGCCCTAGTTTTTTTTTTATTTGGGCGTTTCACTCTTTGGAGAAATGGGAGCTGTTAGAATATGGTTCACTTCCCTTTGGGCGGCGAGACTTCTGGTGCCCCCTTGGTGGTTGATATAAGCCACTGCTGTGGCATTGTCGGATTATATTCTGACAGGGCAATCCCCTAACCTGTGCATCCAGGCCCTCAGGGCCAAACGTACTGCCCGGATCTCTAGGACAGTGTTTCTCAACTCCAGTCCTCAAGGCGCCCCAACAGGTCATGTTTTTAGGATTTCCCTCAGATGAAACAGCTGTGGTAATTACAAGGCAGTGAAACTGATCAAATAACCTGTGCAAAATAATGGAAAGCCTGAAAACATGACCTGTTGGGGCGCCTTGAGGACTGGAGTTGAGAAACCCTGCTCTAGGATATTGATGGGCAAGGTTTTTTCGGCTTTGGACCATTTTCCCTGGACCGTAGCCTCTTCTAGAACTGCTCCCCAGCCCAAAAGGCTGGCATCCGCTGTCACAACTTTCCAGGCACCCGGGATGAAGGATTTTCCCTTCTGCAAAGTTTTGGTCACTAACCACCAACTGAGACTCCGGCGCACCTCAAGTGCCAGATACATTGGCAAGTCCAAGGCTTGGATTCTTATGTTCCAGGCAGACAGGATGCCATTTTGCAATGGCCTTGAATGAAACTGGGCATAAGGAACAGCCTTGAATGAGGCTACCATCTTACCTAATAATTTCATGCAAAGGCAAATGGAAGGATCTTTCCTTGCCTTGATTATCCAGACCAGGTCTCTTATAGAGTTGACCTTTGACTGGGGAAGAAAAACTCTTCTTTGGGCTGTGTCTATGACCAAACCCAGGTACTCCAGCCTTTCCACTGGCTGCAAGGATGATTTCTCTAGGTTTAGAATCCAGCCCAGATGTTTTAGATACTCTGGTTCAAACGAGCCATGACTGATCCGTCCCGTGTGAAAGGGGCCTAACATATTGATTCTTAGTTCTGGGACGGTGAAAGGTGGGGTAACGGCAGGACCCAAATTTAATCCAGCAGCCCTCTAGGGGGTATCGCTACAAAAATAATTGCATTTCCATGTTCTGTGTACTGTGGGGGATCAGATATAGTAAATGCAGGCTCCTGGGTTTAGTAACACTTTAAAAGCACAATTTTCTTTTTAAATAACAAACATGACATACTTACTTGCTCTGTGTAGTGGTTTTGCACAGATCCTCCTCTTCTTGGGTCCCCCAATGGCGCTTCATGCCCCTCCCTCCTGTCAAATACTCCCATAGCAAATAATTTGCTATGGGGCAACCGAGCAGGCTCGCTCTCGGGGTCCACTGCTCTGTGTGTCATGACTCAACCCCGACCCCGCTCTCTCCTCATTGGCTCACTGGCTGTGATTGACAGTAGTGGGAGCCAATGAGGAGGAAGAGACTGCTGCTTTCGGGCACATTGCTGGATCGAGATGGGGCTCAGGTAGAATGCACAAAGGTAAAAAACCTTTACAACCACTTTAACTCACTAGCAACACAAATATATGTACAAATATATATATATATAATATCCTAAAGGACATCCTGATTCATTCAGAGGAGAATTCTTTTGCTTAGGCATTAAACCCCTTTTGTTTCATTTATTTCAGCAATGTGAGCTTCCTCAAGATATACCGGGGGTGCAGAGTGACATTATCTTCTATCAAAAAGTATTTCGCGAAGAGCACCCAAACTCGTTCCGTTTTGAATCATCAATCAAACAAAATTTTTACCTTGGTTTCAGTGCAGACGACTATAATAAGCTGGTTCTAAAACACCTTCCTGGAGATAACCTCGATGAAACAATTATGTTTACTTTTGTATGACGTCTGACAATGTGCCAGCATTTCTGGCCAAGTATGAGGCACCAAGAGCTTTTTAATGAAATCTATAGAAAACCAAAATTGTCTCCGTTTTGGTAGATAGATATGATAATTATTAAGCTGATAGGGCTCCTAGCCATTCTTTTTTATGGTATGTGGAACTCTAGCCAAATATTGGTTCCTTTTGGAAAGGTTGGAGAAATTAGAAATGAGTTGATTTTTCTTTTGCCCTGGTGGGGACCTTTCTCCTCACTTCCTGTCCTAGTAACAAGTGAGAGGACATCTCTTGAACCAGGACACTACAGTAGTAAATGCACTTTATAGTAGATTGGAGAAAAGCTAAAAACTATTTTTTTTGGGCGTTTTTTAATCTCAGCGTCTACTAGTGAGTTTTCCATTTACTTCCTTTTTTCAGTAAAAATATTTTCACCAGTACAGGAAGTGAGGGGAAATCTACCAAACAGGTTTACAGACAGCAATACTAAAAAAAACCAAAAAAAAAACCGACAGATGATCTAATCCTTCCTGCTCTCCTATTAAAAACTGACCACACTAAGCAGTAGTTGACACACAGTAGTTAACCACTTCCCGCCCAGCCTATAGCAGATTGACGGATGGGAAGTGGTTCTGTTATCCTGACTGGACGTGATCGTGGTAAGAAGCCTCTGACAGAGGCTTCTTACCACGTGATCAGCTGTGACCAATCACAGCTGATCATTGCGTGAACCAGGAAGTTCCGGTAAACGGCATTCCTTGGTTCGCGCTGAAAGGGAGAGCCGATCGGTGGCTCTCCTGGTCAGAGGGGGGGTCTGTGCTGATAGTCAGCACATTGATTATCAGCACAGCCCCCATCAAATGTACCCATGAGATGCTAATCGGTCCCCAGTCAGTGCCCCATCATAACCCCCTGTCAGTGCCCAATAAAGTGCCAATCAATGCCCACCATATTGCCAATCATTGTCCATCACAGTGCCAATCATTGCCCAGTATTAACACCTGTCAGTACCTGCCCAATCAATGCCAACTATCAGTGCCGCCTATCAGTGCCCATAAGTTCTGCCGGTCGGTGCCCATCAGTGCCACCTGTTAGTGCCCATCAGTGCTGCATATCAGTGCCCATCAATTCTACATATCAATGCCTCCTCATCAGTGCCCATCGGTGCCGACTCATCAGTGTCCATCAGTGATGGAGAAAACAAAATTCTATAAGAGAAACAAAGAAAAACTTTTTTTTTTTCAAAAATGACGGTCTTTTTTCGTTTGTTTAGCAAAAAATAAAAAACGCAGAGGTGATCAAATACCACCAAAAGAAAGCTTTATTTGTGGGAAGAAAATTTAGTTTAGGTACAGTGTTGTATGACCGCGCAAATGTCATTCAAAGTGCGACAGCGCTGAAAGCTCAAAATTGTCCTGGGCAGGAGGGGGGAAAGTGCACGGTATTGAAGTGGTTAAAGTGCTACTAAACCCACAACAGTATCAGTGTGTATTTGCAGCAAAGCATGCTTGTTAGACTCACTGTGGAACCTAAGGAGTTAATCCTCTGCATTGTGTATAAAGGCTGTGTGATCCTATCTTCTCTGACCCTCCTATTCTTCCACTGACTCCAGTCTATTTCCTGATAGAACAGAGCTTATGGAGTCAGTCTGCACATGCTCAGTTTGGTGTGTATTGCTAGAGAGCTTCTTTTTTTTTTATTTCCTTGGGAGAATACATGTGATCAGCACAGGGCCAATCAGCACTGTTGAAACAGAGGGTCAAGGGTCCTGGACCATGATAGAACAATCAGGGGAGACTGAAAACTCCTTCTACAAGCTTTACCAGACACTCATAGAAGTCACAAGACTGCTATATACTGCTGATGAGAAACAGTAATTAGCAGTTTATGTTTACTAAAATAATTGCATTTCCGTGTTCTGTGTACTGTGAGAGACCAGATATAGTGAATACAGGGTCCTGGGTTTAGTAGCACATTAATTCTCTAGCTGTGCTGAGAACTCAGCCTGCTCTCTTCCAATAATCAGACTTGTGCTGACACGCTCTGGCACAGCCATTCACTGGGAAGATCGGTGTTCTGCTGTTTCTCCTCCCCCAGCACTCTAAGTTCATTAGAGAACAGAAGGAATGTGATCACTTATAAAAAAGGGAAAATATAATTATTATGTTTTTATATGTATACATAAAATGTTGCCTTTTATTTCTATTTTAAACTGAATGGGTTTTTTTACAAGGCGAGGGTTCACATATTAATTGAAGCAGTCAATGTTTTTTTATGGAAAGTGAAGGCTGAGGTCCTGTGGGTATGAAAGGATATTTTTGTGAATAATATTTATGGTGACAGTCACCTTGCTGAAACCTTTTTTTTAACCTGGTGTTAAAGTTGTGCATTTCAGAATATATTTTTATTAGTCCTGAGAATGTAAAGTACGGTAACCTGTATTTTCTGCGTCTAGGAAATGACGTTCGGCTGGATTTTTGAAGGGAATATAAAAATATTGTTATAAATAAACTTTTATGTTAAAAAAACACTAACGCTTGCCTCGGATACTTTTGAAGGTTTTTTTGTTTTTCTGAACAGGTTCATAGATTTTTGTAGATTTATCTTGTGCATGTATCTATGTATTATACTTTCTTGTAGGTTATTTTATTAATTTTCAAGTACCGTATATACTCGAGTATAAGCCGACCCGAATATAAGCCGAGACACATCATTTTACCACAAAAAAATCGGGAAAATGTATTGACTCGAGTATAAGCCTAGGGTGTCCATCTGCATGCCTCACTGTGCCTCACTTTGCCTCACTGTGTCCATGTGCATGCCTCACTGTGTCCATGCCTAACTCTGCCTTACTGTGCCCATGCCTCACTGTGTCCATGCCTCACTGTGCCTCACTGTGTCCATGCCTCACTGTGTCCATGCCTCACTGTGCCCATGATTCACTGTGCCCATGCCTCACTGTGCCCATGCCTCACTGTGCCCATGACTAGACTGACGTTTATCATGGAAGTCTATGGAAGGCGTGCCTGGGTTTGAAAAATCAGTGCTCCCTGGCCATAGGTCCCCCAGACAAAACACCTTTCACACTTGTAGAGGAGAAATGGGGCAACATATTTGCCAAGTTTTGGGGTCCAGGGGACCTACAACCTGCCGGTACCGCGTCCCCAAATTCACTGGAGAAATTACCGTTTAACATGGGAGTCTATGAAAGGGGTGCCTGGGTTTGAAAAATCAGTGCTCCCCGGCCGTAGGTTCCCCCCCAGACAAAACACTTTTCACACTTGTAGAGGAGAAATGGGGCTACATGTTTGCCAAGTTTCGGGTGAAGGGGACCTACGACCTGCCAGTACCGGGTCCCCAAAATCACTGGAGAAATTACCGTTTAACATTGGAGTCTATGGAAGGGGTGCCCGGGTTTGAAAAATCGGTGCTCCCCGGCCGTTGGTCCCCCGGACAACAACCTTTGCACACTTGTAGAGCAAAAGTGGGGCTACATGTGTGCCAAGTTTGGGGTCCAGGACACCTACGGCCGGCCGATACCGGGTCCCCAAATCCGGGAGATCAGGCGCAAAAAGGTGACTCGAGTATAAGCCGAAGGGGCATTTTCAGCACAAAACAATGTGCTGAAAAACTCGGCTTATACTCGAGTATATACAGTATATGTTTTCTTTCTGAACTGTTCAAACTAACACTGCACCTGTTCTGTCTCAACTACAAAGCGATAAAGTTCATCTCCAGGTTTAAGTAGGCCTTACTCAAGCTGGTTTGATATTCATCCCTTGCATCGATACAGGCAGTTTAACTCAATGAATAAACTCACAGTTAGGACGACAGACTATGAATCCTTTCGAATGTTCCGTTTAATGATGGATATTCATAGGTAGAAAAACGTTGCAGTTGTAAGCCACATGTAAGATGTTTAGCATGGAAGATATACAGGAGTAATGACCAGAATCAGGAAGTGGAGGAGATATATAAAGAACTACGGTGAGAGAGAGAGTTCAGCTAGAAAGAAGGGAACAGATCTTAAAGACATAGAGCAAGAATAATCACATAGTGTAACACAACACTCCCCGTCTGAAATCTTTAGATTTCATAACCTCAAACTAAAATATATATTTTCAAAAAGTCCAATACTGACGAATGTCCTGGAACCTGTAATGAAAAACATGCAACAAGCAAATAATAAACGTAAGTTCAACAGGATGAAGAACATAAAGTCACAGTATGATGTCTTCAAATAATTCCAAAGTTCTGAGTAGAACCTGTAGATGGCAGCAATGTACTCCCCGCCGTGCCAACAGCATGGCTAGTCCTTGCACAAGTCACTCACCTGGCAAAAGGAGTACTAACTCTGTAATTGGTCGACTAAAGGTTCGTGTCGATCCTCCCTTGGTTACCTTGACTTCTACCTTCCGGACTTTGTTATCGTCACTGGGCATAACTTTAGTAATAAGACCCATAGGCCACTCATTCCGACAAACTTCCTTGTCTTTTAGAAGGATGAGGTCTCCAACCTTAAGATTCGGCTTAGATGCTTGCCATTTGTTACGACCTTGAAGGTGATGAAGATACTTTTTCTTCCAGCGAAGCCAGAACACATTGGCTAGATGCTGCACCTGCTTCCATTGATGCTTGTAATGGTGTGACCGCAGCTTCTGTTTTGTACTTACAGAAGTGTGGAGTGAGGTGTTCACAGTTCTTATTTCCTTATCATCTTCAGGGTTTACTCGCCCATAGGCGGTGTCAATAGGGAGTAAGTAAGAGTCCTCACACAGAAACCTTGGAGGTGACAGCCATAAGCTGTCCTGAAGAGCGGCAGGTGACACGGCTCTGGTCCCACAGTCAGCTGGGTTGAGTTCAGTGGGAACGTGATGCCATTGGCTTGGTAGAGAGAATCTCTTGATACGTTCAACCCTGTTGCTGACGTACACATAAAATTGTTTTGTTTGGTTGTTTATGTAATCAAGTACTACCTTACTGTCTGTATAGAAGGTGAAAGAATCAATTGTAGTGTCCATTTCACTTCGTATGACCTCTGCAATTTCTACTGCTAGCACGGCTGCACAAAGTTCAAGTCTTGGTATGGTATGTGCAGGCTTGGGAGTGAGTTTTACCTTGCCTAGGACAAAACTACAGTGTGATTCTCCATTCAGTTCAGAGGTCTTCAAATAGGCTACTGCAGCAATAGCTTCAACTGATGCATCAGAGAAAATATGAATCTCTCTCCGGTTAGCAGTTGAAGTGGAACCTGGAACATAGCAACGGGGAATCTGAAGTTTTTCTAGTGACTTCAAAGAGTATCTCCACCTTTCCCACTTGTGTTGATTCTCACTAGGCAAGGGAGTATCCCAGTCTATGTTCTCAGTAGACAACTGTCTTAGTAAAATCTTACCTTGAATGGTAACTGGAGCAAGGAAACCCAGTGGGTCATAGATGCTATTCACCATGGACAGGACTCCTCTCTTAGTGAAGGGTTTGTCACAAGTTGACACTTGGAAGGTGAATTTGTCTTGCTTGATGTTCCACAACAAACCCAGACTTCGCTGTACAGGAGGCACATCTGTACCTAAGTCAAGGTTTTTTAGACTAGTGGCATAGTCCTCAGAGTGAAAGGCATTCATAAGTTCCTGGCTGTTGGATATAATCTTGTGCAGTCTAAGGTTTGCTACAGACAGCATCTCCTTTGTTCTGGTGAGAAGATCAATTGCTTCTTTAGCAGTTGGAAAGGACTTAAGTGTGTCGTCAACGTAGAAGTTTCTTTCAACAAATTGACGGGCATCAGATCCATATTCAACTTCTCCAGTCTGAGCTGTTCTCCTTAGCCCATAAGTTGCCACTGCTGGGGAAGGACTGTTACCGAAGACATGTACCTTCATGCGATAATCTATAACTTCCTTGTTGAGGTCATTGTCCTTGTGCCATAGAAACCTGAGGTAGTTTCTGTTGTCTTCTCTGACGATGAAGCAGTGAAACATCTGTTGAATGTCGGCCATTACTGCTACAGGCTCTTGTCTGAAACTAATCAAGACTCCTATTAGACTGTTGTTCAAGTTGGGTCCTGTAAGGAGCATGTTGTTAAGAGAAACACCTTCGTGCTGAGCACTGGAATCAAAGACAACTCTGATTTGGTCTGGTTTGCGTGGGTGATACACGCCAAAGGATGGAAGGTACCAGCATTCTTCTCCCTCCTTTAGTGGGGGAGCAAGCTCTGCAAGATCTCTGTCAAATACATTTTGCATAAAGTCCACAAAGTGCTTTTGCATCTCTGGTTTCCTGCTTAAGTTTCGCTTTAAGGAGGAGAATCTACTGATGGCCTGCTGTAAGTTGTTGGGCAATCTCTCTCTTGGGAGACGAAAGGGTAGGGGTGCTACCCAGTTATTGGAGTCATCTTGAAAGAACTCATTGTCCATTACCTTGATGAATTCTTTGTCTTCCATTGAAGGAGCCAGTATGTCATCTTCACTGGTTGCATTAAACACTGTAGAGCCGAAGTCGCCATCATGGCAGGAGAAAGGGCTTGTGTCACCTGAGATACCATGTTGCCATTCGTGGCTGGCTATCTTCTCTTTCACCCAGTAGTGATGTGGGCATAGCTCAAAGTAAGTGTTTCGGCCATTTGGCAGAACATTTGTCTTGAATGACGAAATGTTGGTAGGTCTTTTCATTTTGCCTATGCAGACATTGCCTATGATGACCCACCCTAGATCCGTGCGCTGGGCAAATGGGGCATCTGGGGGTCCACTGACTTGTCTGTGTACCTTGTAAACTCTTAGAATGTCTCTTCCTAACAGAAGAAGGATCTGAGAATCTTTGTCAAGCGGCGGTATCTCATTTGCTATTACCTTGAGGTGAGGGTGATGGAAAGCAGCAGCTGGAGTAGGGATTTCTTCCCTGTTAGCAGGTATCTGATTGCACTCAACAAGTGTAGGTAAGGGTAATTGCAAGTTACCTTTGAGAGAAGATACCATGAGTCCATGAGCCCTTCTTCCAGAAACCTCTATAGTTCCACTACAATGTGTAAGGATGAGCTTCGCCTTTTATTTCAAATAGATTGAACAATTCCGATTTTGCAAGTGATCGATTGCTCTGATCGTCTAAGATAGCATATGCCTTTAGAGACTTTTCTGGTTGATCCTTGTGGTATATGTTCACCAAGCATATCTTAGCACAGGACTTACCACAGTGGTCTTCTCCACAAACTTCAGTGCAGGATGAAGAAATGATGGTAGAATTAGGCACTTGGTCTGTATTCTCCCCGCCATGCGTTAACCTGGGAGGAGTGTTGGCAGGTTGTGCAGAGCTGGGCTCAAGAGGATGAAGGGCTTGCACATGTTCTTCAGAGCCACACTCTATGCACTTGATGGACACATTACAATCCCTTGCAAAATGTTCTGTAGAAGCACAGCACCTGAAACATACCCTAAATGTCTTTAAAAGCTCCTTGCGCTCTTCCAGAGGCTTTTTCCTATAGCCGATACATTTATTGAGGGGGTGTGGCTTCTTGTGTATGGGACACTCTCTGTTAGGGTTTTCAATCTTCCTACTCTGTTTGTTCGTGGCCAGAACTGTGGTAGGAGTGGGAAGGATGTCAGTCTTTTTCACGGACACTGGGCCTCTATGGTTTCTGTAGTTGCCCTGAAGACTGGTACTCTTAGGAAAGGGTGAGAAGAGGCTGTACTCACCGTAGGAAAAACTTGGATCGTTCTTGGTCTCTGCAATTTTCCTGATGAATTCACAGAAGAAAGAGAATGGAGGGAAGGAAACCTTGTTCTCTCTTTTGTATGATGACCCTAGTGCAGTCCATTTCTCTTGCAAACCATACGGGAGCTTGGAGACAATTGGGTTTACCCCTCTTGGAGTGTCAAGGTAACTGAGTCCAGGTAGTTTTGGGTCTGTCTTGGCTAGCTGAAGCTCAAGGAGAAGGTCACTCAGTCTCTGGAACTCCTTGTTGCCCTTACCGGATATCTTTGGGAAAGTTTCCAGACGCATGAACAAAGCATTTTCTATAGCTTCTGGACTGCCATAACTTTGCTCTAGTCGCTCCCATGCAGCTGTGAGGCCTGCAGTAGGATTGTCCATGAAAACCGATCTTAATGGCTTAACTCGTGCAGCAGATAGAGGACCAAGCCATTTGATTAGCAGATTCAATTCTTGATCAGCTGTAATGCCAATATTGCTGATTGTAGTTCTGAAGGCACATTTCCAACTTCTGTAGTTCTCAGGTTGGTCATCAAAACTTGTAAGACCAGTCTTTGTGAGCTCTCAGCTAAGCATGTACCTCACAAACTCTTCTGTCTCAGTTGTCTCCGCCTTTATGTGAGATGCTGTTGGCTGTATGGTGCTGATTGCGTTATTTTTGACATTGTTGTTAAAGGACACAGGGAAATATGGTGCAGCAGATGCATCCAGGTGAGTTGCTTGCTTGAAGTCAGTTGTTCCAATGGTACGTTGATTTAAGGCTGTACCGATGACTGGAGATTTATGACTAGCTTGAAGCTTGCGCTGATGCTCTGTGACGTATGAAGGCAGGCAAGGTAGGCAGGTAGGAAATGCAGTGGAGTGATTTTGAGTGCAGGAAGTTGCTGGAACCTCTTTAACTTGAAGCTGTGAAGGAGTCTCTATGTAGTCGGGAGCATTGGAGACAATGGAGTGTGCACTGCAGTGGTTTAGGACATAGTCTTTAGTGCGTTTGAGGGGGTCTTCCATATCTGCTATGTTTAGGTTAATGCTGTCTTTCTCACTTGCACCTTCGTCTGCACTGATAGCTTGCTGTAGGACCCTTAGCTTTGCCATAGCTGCGTCATGTTTACACTGTTCATTTAAGGTTTCCATTGTTGCTCTTTGTCGTGCTGACTGCGCTTCCGACTCTGCTCTCTGAGCTTCCAACTCTGCTCTTTGACGTGCTGACTGCGCTTCTGACTCTGCTCTTTGACGTGCTGACTGCGCTTCCAACTCTGCTCTTTGACGTGCTGACTGCGCTTCCAACTGTGCTCTTTTTTCTGCATATGCCACCTGCACTTTGCTGGCTTCCACTTCAGCGCAGGCATTAATAAGTTCGCACACTGAGTGTTGAGTATCTTGAACTATGGGATCTTGACGAGTTTTTAGAACGTCTGGTGGAAACAGATCTGTGAGATGCAGTGTCCTGTAACAGCTTTATTTTTGCTTCTGCCTTTAATCTGGTTTGCTGGATAAAACTGTCTCTTTCAATATTGAGAGCATTGACGCGCTTTAATTGCATCATCGCATTTTCTGACTTGTTTTGTAAGACATTAGTGAATTTGATGCTGGTAAGCTGATAAAGCTCATATGAGGCAGAAAGTTGTTTAATGGCGCCCTCTAGTGTCAGTAGTTCACGTTCAACAGACACTGTATTGGCTTCAGCAAGGATTTTCTCCCAGACTAATTCCAAGCTATTTGACAATTCAGTCCTTGAAGCTTCACAATTCTCCATTACTTTCCAAGTGGGTTTAACTGAGCGTTTGGGTAACTCAGTTTCTTCAGGAACTTGTGGGGAGGTAGATGTGAGTTTACATGCAGAAGCTTGGTCACTCATGATAGCAGACTGACTGTGAAAGCAGGCAGGATCTGTGTGCTGAAATATGACACTGTGCAGATTGTCTCAGGCTATAAGGCTGCCATGTGCTGCTCTGTCCCTTCTGTCTTGCTATGAGGGCAGTAAATCTTGTCTGTTTCAGTACTGACATGCAGAAATCTTGTAATTAGGCTGTGAAACTCCGTTTTTCTACTGTTCTGTCTCAACTACAAAGCGATAAAGTTCATCTCCAGGTTTAAGTAGGCCTTACTCAAGCTGGTTTGATATTCATCCCTTGCATCGATACAGGCAGTTTAACTCAGTGAATAAACTCACAGTTAGGACGACAGACGATGAATCCTTTCAAATGTTCCGTTTAATGATGGATATTCATAGGTAGAAAAACGTTGCAGTTGTAAGCCACATGTAAGATGTTAGCATGGAAGATATACAGGAGTAATGACCAGAATCAGGAAGTGGAGGAGATATATAAAGAACTACGGTGAGAGAGAGAGTTCAGCTAGAAAGAAGGGAACAGATCTTAAAGACACAGAGCAAGAATAATCACATAGTGTAACACAACAGCACCAGTGTATCTAGTTCAGCATAACGTTAACTGCAGTCTGCTCATATAATTTGTAATAAAAAGATCTTTGCCATTTTGAAGCTTCCCTCCAACCACCTTGCATATTATTTTATATATACTGTGATTCTGTACTTGCCAAATATGCTGCAGAAATCTCCCTCCACTGAGTCTGGCTGCAATCATTTTAACTTTGGGCAGCTGAAGCTGCTGCCTGTTCACTTCCTGGATTTACACAGAGGCACACCTCCAGCTCTGCAGCTCTCATTGGCCCTCCTATGACTCATCCCCCCTCCCTTCCTGGCAGACTCTCATGAGAGTGAGAAAGAGAGAGAGAGAGAGAGAGAGAGCTGTGCACAATGTCATAAGCCTAGGCTAATGACCAGACAAGAAACAGGAAGTGGGCTGTATAAGGTATTTACTGGCAGAAAAAAAAAATTTTTCACTATCCAAAGTTAAAACAACAAGGGCAGAAGATTTAATAGATGGAAAGATGAAAAAACTACTGAAGTTCTGCTTTAAAGTATAACTAAAGACAAAACAGTTTTTTCCCCCCAAAAAATGCATTTCGAAAAAATGCTGCGCAAATACCGTGCAAGATAAAAAGTTGCAACAACCTTCATTGTATTATCTAGGGTCTTTGCTAAAAAAACATATACAGTGGAACCTCGGATTACGAGCATAATCCGTTCCAGGAGAATGCTCGTAATCCAAAGTACTCGCATATCAAAGCGAGTTTCCCCATTGAAGTCAATGGAAACTAAAATAATTTGTTCCGCATTGACTTCAATGGCATGCAATACCACATGCGGCCAGAGGCGGGGGCGCCGGAGAGCCTCAGAAAACAGCCGGAAAGGCCCGAGGACAGCTTGGCTGACCTCGGAAAGGCTCGGGAACTTAGTATTTCTGAGTCTTTCCGAACGTCTCCGCTCGGCTCTGGCCAAACGTGGTACTGCACAACGCTTTGGCCTGAATCCTGCTCGTTTTGCAAAACAACACTCGCGAACCGAGTTAGGATTTTTCAAAATACAGTGCTCGTTTTGCGAAACGCTCGTTAACCGCGTTACTCGCAATCCGAGGTTCCACTGTATAATGTTTGGGGGTTCTATGTAATTTTCGAGCAAAAAAATTATGATTTTTACATGTAGGAGAGAAATGTCAGAATTGGCCTGGGTGGCAAGTGGTTAAAGAGAATCCCACATTTTGGGTTATCCTCAGAATATTACCGTAATAGAGGGGAAATCTTCTTTCTGGTGACAACCGGGGATTCCTTCACTTTGGAGGGATTTCCTCTCACTTCTTATTTTGGCTATGGGACAGGAAGTGAAGGGAAATCTCCCCAACAGATAGCAAATATAAAACTGACAAGGGTTATAACCCTCCATTACTTGATCTGAAAAGAAAAAAAAAACTTTCCCTTTTTGTTCTACAAAGTTTTTACTATTTCACAACAACTAGTGGTAATCAAGTACTCCCGTTTTTGTTTCCTTATCTTGTGTGCCTCTTGACAGGTGTAGAATCATGATAAGTATCGTTTGTGTAGAAATGTTCCCCAAACATCCTCTACCTGGCAGGGGGCCCCCTGCAATAGCCATGTTCCTGGCTGAATTTGCAGCAGCTTGTGATTACAACCTGGCCAACTCTGTAACAAAAACATTAAAATTCATGGAGTCCCAGGCACAGGAAATAGAAGATATGAAGTGTGGGGATCCGCTGCCCTCTACTGTCAGCTGCTACGATCACATTGTAATGTATATTTATGCATGATGTCACTTCCTGACTCTGGGGTTGTTAGGAAAAGATCATGGGAGGAGGAAGTGGAGGGAGAGAGAGAGAAGGTCTCAGCCACATAGCATGATACACAAGTAAATATGCGCATGCGTCCAAATCGCTGGTATCACTTGAGTATGGGGTCAAAATAGTGTATGTACAATATATGTACAAATGAACATGGAGTCCAGACTTTGGGAATATATGAAGAAAAAAATAAATAAAATATTTAAAAATAAAATGGGGGGAGGAGTTGTGAGGGGGAAGAGGGGTCCGGATGGGGAATAGTTAAAACAGTCACATATACAGTCTCAGGGCTGCCATCAATGGGAAACAGAAACCGTGTTCCAAAGATACTGTGGAGAAAAGCAAGGGGAGAGGCGCCTCTGAGTGCAGATGTTTAAAACAATTTAATAAGAGATTGCAGTACAAGCAACTCACATTTTAGAGGATTAAAACAGGCATTGTACGATATCCAAGTGCGGAAGAGGGTGTCATCAGATCAGTCATCAGTCTCCTTATCCTGCTGGGGCGCTGTGTTGCTGGTTCTTCTTTCCTCTGCACCGCTTTAGATGTATAGAATAGCCGGCGGCGGTGGAGATGCTGCAGAACACGGCCTGTATGTTGTTTTTTCCGGCAGGCGAGGGCCGATGACGTCACTGGACGTCACATGTCCATGCTACTATTACCAGATCAGAAGAGATGATTATGCAAGTATTTCTATGTTCTAGTAGTTTAACTTCAGCTGCCCATAGCTTTTACTATCCCACTTGCACAGTGCCCGATAACTAGGACTGCATTCCTGGTTGGTTAGGTAATGGTTGGAGGATCTCCTCATCACCACCAATCTTGTCTTAAAGTCTCTGACACAATGAAAAACTCCACATCATCCTCAGGAGCCCCTGCAATGCAACATTCATATGGAGGTACTGCTATAAATAACTATATATACTATATATATATATATATATATATACTATATAGAGTATAGTGCATGTGCACCATTCCACCAGGACTCCTATCGGGTTCTTTGCTGATAATACCTGTTTGTACATTGAATGTAGGGATGAGCCCGATGTTCGAGCCGAACAGTGAACATTATGCCGTGTTCGCGACAAATTTGAAAAGCCGCGGAACACCGTTAAAGTCTATGGGACACTAACATGAAAAACCAAAAGTGCTCATTTTAAAGGCTTATATGCAAGTTATTGCCATAAAAAGTGTTTGGGGACCCGGGTCCTGCCCCAGGGGACATGTATCAATGCAAAAAAAGTTTTTAAAACTGAAGTTTTTTCAGGAGCAGTGATTTTAATAATGCTTAAAGTGAAACGCAAGTACGACTATATACGGCCGCAAGGTGGCTCTACAATGCCGGGAGGCTGTCTTTTTACGGCCTCGGCTCCTCCGGCCACTAGGGGGTGCGCGAGTGCCGCCGGCGGCACGCGTGCCCGGCGCGTCACTGAGATGCTGATGCGCATGCTTGGCGGCCGCGATGTCCGCCAGGTACCCGCGATCGGACGGTACACAGACAAGGACGTGGATCTCTGTGTGTAAACACAGAGATCCACGTCCTGTCAGCGAGAGGAGACTGATGCTGTGTCCCTTGTACATAGGGACACAGATCGGTCACCTCCCCCAGTCAGTCCCCTCCCCCCACAGTAGTAATCACTCATAGGGCACACATTTAACCCCTTCCTCGCCCCCTAGTGTTAACCCCTTCCCTGACAGTCACATTTATACAGTAATAAGTGCATATTTATAGCACTGTTCGCTGTATAAATGTGAATGGTCCCAAAAATGTGTTAAAAGTGTCCGATGTGTCCGATGTGTCCTCCATAATGTGGCAGTCCTGACAAAAATCGCAGATAACCGCCATTACTAGTAAAAAAATAATAATAAAAAAAAAGTCCGAATTCTATCCCCTATTTTGTGGCCGCTATAACTTTTGCGCAAACCAATCACTATACGCTTATTGCAATTTTTTTACCAAAAATATGTAGAAGAATACATATCGGCCTAAACTGAGAAAATTTTTTATTTTTTTTTTAAATTGGGATATTTATTATAGCAAAAATCAAAAAATATTGTGTGTTTTTCAAAATTTGTTTATAGTGCAAAAAAAAAAATCGCAGAGGTGATCAAATACCACCAAAAGAAAGCTCTATTTGTGGGAAAAAAAGGACGTCAATTTTGTTTGGGAGCAACGTCGAACGACCGCGCAATTGTCATTCAAAGCGTGACAGTGCCGAAAGCTGAAATTTCGCCTGGGCAGGAAGGGGGTATATGTTCCCAGTAAGCAAGTGGTTAACGGTGTTCGCTTGTTTGTACAAATTTTTTGCCTGTACGAATGTTCTGGTGCGAACCGAACCGGGGGGTGTTCGGTTCATCCCTAATTGAATGTATGTTCTATGATTAATCTTTTCTTATGTAGCACACAGACCTTTTCCAGCCTTTGGCTCACTTACAGGTCAAGGCACACCGTGCTATATGCCCGTACCCTCCTGTTTGAAGAGGTTGAGTGGTGTTAACAATTTTGGGTCCTGCAGCAAGTTATCCCATTAGACTGGTTCTCGTCTCCTAGAGTATAGGGACAAGTCTCTGTTTCTCCCCAGGAAGGCCAATGTCCACACCACTTTAACTCCAACGCTGAGTTTATTTTATAAGCAAAGTTCAAGTTCAGCAGACAGGAAAGGTGGATGAGAGGACAGTAAGGTTTGGGAGATCCAGGCACAAACTGGTACAATAGTCACCACTCGATCCCGAGTGGGCTTAGCTCACCCTGATAGTCCCCTGTAAGAGCGGATCCTAGCAGCCGGAGTGATGCTCGAACGTTCACTTTAGGTTTCCTAGAGATACGATCGGGAGATCCTCTGCCACAGAATCTTTAAGTCCCAAACTCCTCAGCAATTGCAACAGAAGGACAGGTGCCAGCGATAGCATGTTACAAGGCCTGTGATGGATCTTTGAATCCCTCCAGAAGGTAACCAGGCCTCTCTTTCACCGTGAACTCTCACCGGTCCATCAGAAAGGTCCTCCCCCGGTCTCCTCTCCTTAGAGCTGGTCCACCCTTTCCAGGGCACCCTGGTATTCCTCTTTCGGAGATAGACCCCAGCTAAAGGTGCTGTGCCTACTAGTGGAGTTGCAGCCCCAAGCTAAAAGTGCCTGAGGCTGATACACGCGCGCACCCCTGGCCTGGAGGGCTGGGTGGCGCGAACCGCTCACTCTCCAGTGCGCCGGTCTCCAGACTAGATGGCGCTGCCCCTTATGTATCCTCTCCCAGCACGCACAGCAGGCCAACCATGCCCACCGCACCACTGCCGAGAAAGGACACCCTAAGGCAGTGGTCCCCAACCTTTTTAGCACCGGGGACCGGCGTTGTTGAAGAAAATTGTGCCAAGGCCCGGGGGCGGGGGGGGTTGGGGTGTATGCGGCTTTTCGCGGGCAAATTATCGGGGCAATGGCTGGTGTTGGCGCTTCAATCATCCCGGCACCATGGTTAATATGGTGTCAGGATGATTGAAGTGCATTATTTCTATTATTACATTGTAATATAAAATGAAATAGTTCAACTCACCATAATGCGGAATGTGGCAGAATGTCAATTGCCATGTTGCCTGCCACCAAATGAGGATTGTCACTTGCCACCAGATGCAGCTTGTCACTTGCCACAACGCTTGTCACCAATTGTATTTTGTCCCTTGCCACATCGCCTGCCACCAGATGCTTTTTTTGTCCCTTGCCACGTCACCTGCCACCAGATGCGGATTGTCACTTGCCACATCGCCTGCCTTCATATGCAGCTTGTCACTTGCCATGTCGCCTGCCACCAGATGCGGAGGGTCACTTGCCACGTCGCCTGCCACCAGATGCATTTTGTCCCTTGCCACATCGCCTGCCACCAGATTCAGATTGTCACCTGCCATCAGATGCAGCTTGTCATTTGCCACCAGATATGGATTGTCACCTGCCACCACATTAAGATTGTCACTGCAGTGGTGGCAGCACAGGTGTGCGCATTAGTTCAGAGGCAAGCCTGGAGTAGTGGGTAGTGAGGGAGAACAGCAGTAATGGGGGGGGGGGGGTGGCGGGTGGTGAGAGAGGATTTCATCTCTCTGCTCCCCTGCCTCACCTCCAGCATTGTATCGGTAATCTGCCGCGCTGTGTCGGTGGAGGAGCAGTGATGCGGTCGGGCAGTGAGAGATGATCTCCTCTCTCTGCTACCCCGCCACACCTCCAGCATTATAGCAGCCCCGCTGTGAGCATGGATGAGCGGCGATGCAGGTGGGTGGTGAGAGATGATCTCATCTCTCTGCTCGCTCGCCTCAGTATAGCGGCCCCGCTGTGAGCACGGAACCGCGGTGATGAGGGCGGGCGGTGAGAGATGATGTCATCTCTCTGCTCGCTCCGCCGCCGCACGTCGGACAGTGTAGCCTTCACGGCCCGGCTGCAAACAGGCCACGGCCTGGCAGTGGGCCGCGGCCCGGGGGTTGATGACCCCTGCCCTAAGGCATAGCAATGTCACCCACGGTTTAACCCTGACCTGATATGGCAGTGCCACCTACAGGCCACAGGGAACTGTGCGTCAGGCTACATCACATAGGCAGAAGCAAGTACTAACAAATCAAAGTGGTCTGAGCCTGGCTACTAGCTCAGACAACCCCTAAATTTAAGTACATAGCACCCCTGAAAAGTTAAAGGGGCGCTACACTTATATAAAGCTTGTATTATTTCTTTACTGGTGTACATCTATATGCTTAGGAGTAATGTTACATGCTGGTTGCAGTAGTTATTCTGCTTCCAATCATTTTGATTAGATTACTAGCTTATTTCCCAGGATGGGAATCCCCTCTGTTCACAGAAGCCCTGTCCTGGGTGGAGGCACTGACAACTTTATTATTAATCCACTTTCACTTAGCGAAGGTAAGTGTTCTCTTATTTACATCAGTATTTTGCATCACTGGTAGATCTTTAACCACTTGCCGCCCGCCCTATAGCAGAATGACGGCGGCAAAGTTGTTTCAATATCCTGACTGGACGTCATATGACGTTGTCAGGATATTAAGTCGCTGCGCGCCCCCGGGGGCCCGCATCGCGGTGATCGTTGTTGCGGTATGTCAGTCTGACACACCGCAACTCCGATCTAGGTAAAGAGTCTCTGACAGAGACTCTTTACCACATGATCAGCCGTGTCCAATCACGGCTGATCACGATGTAAACAAGAAGAGACGGTGATCGGATTTTCCTCACTCGCGGCTGCCAGACGCGAGTATAGGAGAGCCAATCGGCTGCTCCTCTGACGGGGGGGGTCTATGCTGATCGATTATCAGCGCAGCCCTCGCGAGGATGCCCAAACTGGACCACCAGGGATGCCACCAGACCACTGGGATGCCCACCACCAGGTATGCCACCCTAGACCACCAGGGATGCCAATCAGTGCCCACAATGGATGCCAATCAGTGCCCACAATGGGCATCACTGATTGGCAGGCATTATTGTTTGACACTGATTGGCATCCATCAGTACAATACATTACAGTACATCAGTGCCACCTATCAGTGCCCATCCATGCCCATCCGTGCCGCCTATCAGTGCCTATCCATGCCGCCTATCAGTGCCCATCCGTGTCGCCTATCCGTGCCCATCCGTGCCGCCTATCTGTGCCCACCCGTGCCGCCTATCTGTGCTGCATATCAGTGCCACCTATCAGTGCCCCATCAGTGCCGCATATTAGTGCCCATCATCAGTGCCCATCAATGCCACCTCACTGGTGCCACCTCATCGATGCCCATCAGTGCCTGTCAGTGCAGCCCCATCAGTGCCCATCAGTGAAGGAGAAAATATGCTTATTTACAAAGTTTTGTAACTGAAACAAAAAACAAACATTTTTTTCTCAAAATTTTCAGTCTTTTTTAAAAAAAATTAGCAGAAAATAAAAATCCCAGAGGTGATCAAATACCACCAAAAGAAAGCTCTATTTGTGGGAACAAAATGGTAAAAATTTAGTTTGGGTACAGTGTAGCATGACCGCGCAATTGTCATTAAAAGTGCAACAGCGCTGAAAGCTGAAAATTGGTCTGGGCAGGAAGGTGTATAAGTGCCCAGTATTGAAGTGGTTACTATTATATTGGCATATGGCACTATATTCTATTCAGATTTTTTTGGTGATTATCTGTTAACCACTATGCTAGCTGTGTGTGGATAGGCAATATTCACAAGGTGTATTTTTTTTTCTCATATGACTGTTCTCTTCATTTGGGGATGTAATCATTTATGAGTCATAATTTTATGTGGAAATTTTAATGGTGATGATAATAAACAAAACGGTTTTAATTATATCATAATAATGTGTGTTCCTTTTTGAGAGATTTTTTTTTTGCACCTCAAAAGTCCTGTTTTATTCTTCCTTTTTTTACTATTATATACAGTATCTACTATGTAGGGATGTGGTGCTGTCCTAAAATTGCTATTGGTCCAACCCATTCATATTCTATCCTTTTACCTTAAATCCGTCAACTTTACATTCTTCAATTTCTTATGGGCTCATAAATGACCTAGGCATCACCTTGTCTCCCTTCCCAAGGCTCATGGGGGCTTGGCCCTACCTAACATTCTGAAATATCATGCTGGGAGACATCTAGTCAGGTTGATCACACTGGCACAACCTCAGAGACAAATAATATGGGTCACATTGAAAGAAGCCTCCTCATACTTTCCCCTAAATCGACTCTCCTGCTGCCTCCCGCACACTGGCTCATTTGCAACCTCACCCAACAATTGGCTAGTTCCATCTGGTGCAGGGCTCAAGCCTGCCCAAAATATAATTGATCCCCAGCCCGCTCCCCCCTTTACCCAATTCTTGTCAACTCAGAGCTCCCTCTGGGTTCCATGAATGGACCATTCCAAAGTCTACTAAAATAACCTATATCAAGCTTCCCAATTCATATTGTCCAAGGACCACGGCTATGGAACGCGCTACCCACGGACATCCGTATGGAAGAAAACCATCAGGCCTTTAGGAAAAAACTTAAGACCCACCTCTTCTGATGGACCATGAAGCTACTGGATGCAAAGCGCCTTGAGGCGATTTAGTTCGCATTTGTTAGCGCTATACAAGTTTTTCACTCACTCACTCACTCACTCACTCACTCATATATGGCAGACAATGGCCCTCCCATTGCCGCTCCAGTGGCTACCACAGGATCCTTCAACTTAGATGTCTGGAAAGCCTTGCAACTGAGACACTGTATCCTCTCTCTACCAACCCCTCTGGCATTTTTGAGACACCTTCAGTTTGAAATGCTATGCCCTCTTACTCTTTGTCTCTCCTCTATTCCCTTATCTCCCAAGCGCAGGAGGATTATAAGACCCCGTTTCTTACGCAATAGAAACAGGACTTACAAATTACATCTTTCCCACAACAAAGTCAAAGAATTCTTCACTTCTCCTATAAAATTCCTTCATATGCACCAGACTACAGGAAACCAACTTAAAGAGGATCTTCAGGCTTAATTTTTTTTTTAAGTCATCAGCTGCACATACTTCAGATGCTGACTTTAAAAAAAAAAAAAGGGGCACTTGCCTGTCCAAGGATCCAGCTCTATGCTCACCCGGACCGGTTCATCACAAGTCTTCAGGTCCCCGAAGTCAGCATGTTACTGAGGGAAGACAGGGGCGACTCCTTGTGGCTCCACAGCTGACTTCCCACTGTATATGCTCGGGCCGTGTGCTGTATGAATGGTCCCCGCATCTTCCTAGGACCTGTGATGGGCCCAGAAGGTTGTGATCCAGGAGGGAGGTGGGGGAGTTGGGAGAACTTCCACTCTCATCATCTAGGAGGTCGGAGTGGGAATGGCTTCCTGCTAAAACAAATAACCCCCCCCCCACCTCAAAAAAAAAAACTCCAAAGGTGGGAGAGGACAGGGGAAGAAGGCGTTAAAGTGGAACTTCCCTTTTCGGGAGAAGTTCTGCTATAATATCCAGATGGTATAACATCGATTCTCCCCCACTTCCTGAATGCAGATAAATCTTGCATTCCCTTGAAATGAAAAGACCCTCAGGCTGGGTTCACACCAGTCCGGTGCGAATTCCAGCTCCATTCTCTGTGTGAAGAGAAGAAGCAGCTGTTCAGCGCTTCCTCTGCATTGTAGCTGCGGATCAGATGAGCAGGGAGAGGGGGAGGTGTAGTGAGCAGGGGGAGAGAATGCCTGTTCATAACGGAATGCATCTGCGAATCAGATGCGTGCCCATAGAAGATAATGGGCCTGAATTTGCCCCTGAGCCGGAACGCAACACCTAGGAAACGCACACATTAATTCGGCAATGCGCAGTGCGAATGCCCCGCAGATATGTGAACCAGCCTCGTTCAAATGAAGGTATTTTAAAATGTCATGCAAATTGGATGTGGTGTAAGCCGCATCCAATTAGCATAGGTGTGAACCGAGCCTAAACCTCCTAAACCTCCATCGATCTCACTATGGTTAAGCCCTGTACACACGGTCTGACTTTTGGCCAACAAACTTCATTTTGAGCAAGTTGGACCAACAATCCAACCGTGTGTACGCTCCATCGGACAAACTTTTTTTGCTTTTTTCTTGTTTTCATCGGACAAAAGTTGGGTCTGCAAACGGACAAACTTTTGCCCAACAAAAGTCAGATGGAGCAAAGTTCGACCGTGTGTACAGAAAACCATAGGACTTTTTTTCGATGGACAAAACAACTAATGTTAAAATCAACCAACAATAGCAGAAGTTGACCAAAGGGTGGCGGTAAAGAGCAGAAAAGAGCAGAAAAACCACGTGATGTTGCAAAAAGTTTGGGGAAAGTTTGCAGAAAAGTCAGAACGTGTGTATGCTATGGGTGTTCCGGACCCACTCCGTTCTGACAAAAAAACACGGAAAAGTCCGATGGAAGTCCGACCGTGTGTACGAGGCTTTAGAGTGGTTAGAGTGGATGACATCAGGCGAATAGAAAGCCTTATTTTCTCCTACCAAATCAAACAGGATGTATACAGGAAGACCCCATTTTTTTTTGACTGATTATACATTTTCTGAGAAGGGCAAAGCCTTTAAATTCAGAGACAAAAAGAGGACTCTTTCCCGTGAGGTTTTTGTGTATCTTTAAGACTCTTTCTTATGGCACAGTAATTACCATATTTTTCGCTCCATAAGACGCACCTGATCATAAGACGCACCCAGGTTTTAGTGGAGGAAAACAAGAAAAAAAATATTCTGAACGAAATGGTGTACTAAAATATTTAGCAGTGCCCATGAAATGCAGCCTGACCTGTGCCAATAAAATGCAGCCTGACCTGTGCCAGTAAAATGCAGCCTGACCTGTGCCATGAAATGCAGCCTGACTTGTGCCATAAAATGCAGCCTGATCTGTGCCATGAAATGCAGGATGATCTGTGCCATGAAATGCAGCCTGATCTGTGCCATGAAATGCAGGATCATCTGTGCTATGAAATGCAGCCTGATCTGTGCCATGAAATGCAGCCTGATCTGTGCCATAAAATGCAGCCTGATCTATGCCATAAAATGCAGGATGATCTGTGCCATGAAATGCAGCCTGATCTGTGCCATGAAATGCAGGATGATCTGTGCCATGAAATGCAGGATGATCTGTGCCATGAAATGCAGCCTGATCTGTGCCATGAAATGCAGGATGATCTGTGCCATGAAATGCAGGATGATCTGTGCCATGAAATGCAGCCTGATCTGTGCCATGAAATGCAGGATGATCTGTGCCATGAAATGCAGGATGATCTGTGCCATGAAATGCAGCCTGATCTGTGCCATGAAATGCTGGATGATCTGTGCCATGAAATGCAGGATGATCTGTGCCATGAAATGCAGCCTGATCTGTGCCATAAAATGCAGCCTGATCTATGCCATAAAATGCAGGATGATCTGTGCCATGAAATGCAGCCTGATCTGTGCCATGAAATGCAGGATGATCTGTGCCATGAAATGCAGCCTGATCTGTGCCATGAAATGCAGGATGATCTGTGTCATGGAATGCAGCCTTACTTGTGCCATAGAATGCAGCCTGATCTGTGCCATGAAATGCAGCCTGACTTGTGCCATAAAATGCAGCCTGATCTGTGCCATGAAATGCAGCCTTACCTGTGCCACCTCCAACTCGCACAGACTGACATTCCTTATGCATCCGTCTGTCACTAAGAAGACAGAGCAGCCCGAGCGGCTGTACTCCATTGGGCCGCTCGGGCTGTTCTGTCTTCGGTCTTCTGTGAGTGACAGGCCCAGCGGGAGATCGCCCGACACTCGTGGGAGACGGCCGCCGCCGGCCCGGTATTGTAACAAGACACCGAGACATTCCCCCCTCATTCTTTTTTTTTTTTTGGGGGGGGGGAGTGCGTCTTATAAAGCGAAAAATATGGTAAGTCATATTTTGTGGGTGCAAAGACTGTGGCATATATGTGCAATGTATATAGCATATTAATGAAACATAGTAAGATAATATTAAGGAAACCCTGCATATTAAAAATGTCTGCATTGTCCAAACAGAGCAGTTTGAACTCCCCCCTACCCATCCTTCAATAGATAGTTTACCTGCCCCCTTGGGAAGTGAAAAGGGACAAGGAAATTATTTGTTTTACTAGGTTTAAATTTGATTTAAAGTGGTTGTATACCCACAAATATTAAATGCACCTACAGGTAAGCCTACATTAAGGCTTACCTGTAGGTGCTTGCAATATCTCCGAGACCTACACGGTTTCGGAGATATTTGCAAAAAAGTGTGCACCGCTATGGATGGCGCATGCGCGCCGTAGATAACGGCGCAGGCGCACTGAGCGCGGCGGCTCTTTGAATTGCAGCCTGCCGGACACTGCCGGAATTCGCGCATGCGCAGGGATCGTGCTGTTCCCCGTGCATGCGCGGGAGTGACGTCATCGCCGCTCCGGCCAATCACATCGCCGGAGCGGCGATACCCGGAAGTCACTCCGGGTATCATGGATGCGATGGAGGACGTGTCCGAGGACCGCTGCGGGGGCTTCCATCTAAGGTAAGTGATTGATAATGAGCTAGTATGCTAGTCATACTAGCTCATTATGACATTGCCTTGCAGGTTGTGAAAAAAAAAAAAAAAAGTTTTGCGGTATACAACCGCTTTAAATTTGTATTTGATGTAAATATCTGACCGCAATCATCCACTTTTTATAATTTTATTGCTTTAATGGCCCTGACTGAATTAATAATTTGTCCAAAAAAGATATGATTTAGATTAGCCTTTCTTAACCAGGGTGCCCAGGTTTCTTTGTGGGTGCCTTGGCGAAATGCCTAAAAATTGCCCCAAAATTGTATACAAGCCGGTGGGTAGATGAAACCTGCCTTGTACACCATTACAACCTTCTAGCTGCCAACCTCCGGCCAACGACCAATGGCATCATCAGTTAATAAGGAGGATGTCAGATGCCTACATATCATCCTTGTTTGACCCTCCCTTGCCTCTCTTCATCAGCTTTGGGGTCTCATTAGCTAAGACAGTGGTCTCCAAACTGTGGCCCGGGGCCGGATACGGCCCTTTCCTTGCCTTTATCCGGTCCTTGGGGCACTTATCCTCCCACTGATATGAGACTAAATTATTCTGACATCTAACACCAACAATGGGGCACCATTTTTTCTACTGAGCACAATTACTCCCTATGATACCAAAGATGGGGCACTATTCCTCCTAACCTTATACCAAATGTGGTGATGTTTACTCCTACTGATGCCAGAAAAATTTCCACTCCCGCTGGCCACGATCTGGCCCTCCTAAAGTCTGAAGGACGGTAAACCGGCCCTTAGTTTAGAAAGTTTGGAGACCCCTGAGCTAAAAGATGGAGAAACACTGGAACATTGGAATACTAGTCAGTACTTCGATTTGCTTTGGAAGAATACATCACCTCTAATGTTGGGTGTATTGACGTTGCTGCATTATGTAAAACTATTAGAATCGTTTTTACATTTTAGAATTGGGTGCCTCTTAAACAGTGTACTTAGAAGATATTCATGCAGGAACCTGGAAAATTCTATATTTTTTCCATGTTGTGTCTAATATGCATTTTTAAAGCTGGGAATGCAGTATATCAGAGGATGAGGTTATATATTAATGTTCCTACGCCCACAAGAGGGTGGTGTAGCCCTAGCCTATCCTATAGAAACCATTCAGCCTGTTTACTCCACAGTCGTAACTTCCACATAAGGAGTTAAGGAATTATTTCATTATGTTATTCTTTTTTTTCTAGCTCAGTCACTGAAATACATCATGTCGTGGGATTCTTGTGGGGAATTTGACACGTCTGGTGAGTTTTCACGTTATTTAAATTTTACTTTTGTAGTGATATTGAATATAGTCATTACGAAGCTGCTCATAGTAATATGTTTTGTTGTTGACGTTGTACGTCCCTTGCAAAGAAGATTCCTTTTCTGTAGCATGTTTGTTCTTGCTTTACCATTGCACACAATGATTGGAGGCCACTGTAAGAAAACTATAGTAGTGTATCCTCTGATGAAATACACATGGGTTCCAGAGCATTCAATTGTTTGCCTTTTTTTTTTGTTCAACATTTTTTTATTTGGATTTTAAAGCCGAGCTGCAGGAATTTTTATTTTTTGCATATTCCAGCTTGACTCGAAAAATAATTCATATTGAGCGAGCCACTTGTGGGGTTGAAAATTGCTATAGTAGTCTATGCTACATACACAGTGAGAGCCATGATCTTGTGGGTTCTGTGCCAGCGGCTACCGTACTGCACACTGACCACTGGTGGTCACTTGATTGGTACCTTAGCTATTCATAGAATGTCTTGTATTTTTTTTAAATTGAATACAAGGTTTTCTTTTATTAGATGAGGAGGGGGAGGGGCGGTGATGTTATAATTTTCATCTCCTTAAACCGGTGAACGCCCTGTATTCATTGAGAAAAATCCAAGATGTTCTATGAATGAGAGCGACGTAGACTCGCGTGTTTGGTGTGCAGAGGGGAAACCCCTGGCACAGAACCCAACCCAACCCAACTGTGACTTTCCACTCACCAAAAATACTCCACTTAACCCTTTATTACACACCTCCTTACAGATTGCATTTGCATTGGGTGACAAAAAATTAGATTTTTAGCAGGTCAAGGTGCCTTAACTCAATGCACGTGGACGTGTTAATATAAATGCGCCCTAAAAAAATTCCCAGTGATACTGTCATGAAAGTAGTTTGTTCAGCCACTTCCTGTTATAAGGCATACCTCCCAACTTTATGAGATGGGAACGAGGGACACCTATTAATAAAGGTATGTAGGCATAGGACACACTCCTTGCTACGCCCCCTTAAGAGAGAATTACACATAAAAAAGATTTGTTAAACCTACAAGTGTTTTGTTTTTTTTAACCACTTAACGACCGCCCACTGTATATATACGTCGGCAAAATGGCACGTACAGGCACAATCACGTACCTGTACACGACTGCCTTCGTATGGGTGGGGGGTCCGATCGGACCCCCCTCCGGTACAGTGAGCAGTGGTTTTCCATTCAGAAGCGATCCGTGATGAGGGGACGGCCATTGGTTTCCGGCCACCCCCTCACGATCGCTCCCGGCGAATGACAATCTTCCTCTGCCTGTGTAATGTAAACACAGGCAGAGGAAGTGATGTCATCTCTCCCTGCGGCGTGGAGAGAAGACATCAGGTTAGTGCACAAACACTACACTGACACCAGCACACATAGGAACACGATCGCCCCCCCAGTCACCCCCAGATCACCCCCCCCAGCCCCCAGTCACAGTGTCACTGATTGCAGTGATCATTTATTTACTGATCACTGCAAACAGTGACATTTGTCACTGTAAAAGTGTCAGGGCAGTTAGTGTAGGTCCCTTTAGGTCCAGGGTAGCCCCCTAACCCCCCCTAATAAAGGTTTAACCCTTTGATCGCCCCCCAGGTAACCCTTTCACCCCCTAGCACCACTGTCACTAAGCGATCGTTTTTCTGATCTCTGTATTAGCGTCGGTGATGCCGCTAGGTAGTCAGTTATTTTTTTAGGTTCGCTGCCAGGTTTTTATAGCGTCGGGTACCCCCATATATTACCTAATAAAGGTTTAACCCCTTGATCGCCCCCCAGGTAACCCTTTCACCCCCTTTTGCCAGTGTCACTAAGCGATAGTTTTTCTGAACGCTGTATTGGTTATGCTGGTGCCGCTACCTAGTCAGTTATTTTTTTAGGTTTGCCGCCATGTTTTTATAGCATCAGGTACCCCCATATATTACCTAATAAAGGTTTAACCCCTTGAACGCCCCCCAGGTAACCCTTTCACCCCCTTTTGCCAGTGTCACTAAGCAATCGTTTTTCTGATCGCTGTATTGGTTATGCTGGTGCCGCTAGGTAGTCAGTTATTTTTTTAGGTTCGCCGCCAGGTTTTTATAGCGTCAGGTACC
This sequence comes from Rana muscosa, assembly GCA_029206835.1. NCBI lineage: Eukaryota > Metazoa > Chordata > Amphibia > Anura > Ranidae > Rana > Rana muscosa. The sequence goes on from CM055124.1 coordinate 240,981,000, forward strand.
CCCATATATTACCTAATAAAGGTTTAACCCCTTGATCGCCCCCCAGGTAACCCTTTCACCCCCTTTTGCCAGTGTCACTAAGTGATCGTTTTTCTGATCGCTGTATTAGGTATGCTGGTGCCGCTAGGTAGTCTGTTATTTTTTTAGGTTCGCCGCCAGGTTTTTATAGAGTCAGTTACCCCCATATATTACCTAATAAGGGTTTAACCCCTTGATCGCCCCCCAGGTAACCCTTTCACCCCCTTTTGCCAGTGTCACTAAGCAATCGTTTTTCTGATCGCTGTATTAGGTATGCTGGTGCCGCTAGGTAGTCAGTTATTTTTTTAGGTTCGCCGCCAGGTTTTTATAGCGTCAGGTACCCCCATATATTATCTAATAAAGGTTTTAACCCCCTGATTGCCCCTAGAGTTAACCCTTTCACCAGTGATCATCGTATAAGTGTCACTGGTGACACTGGTTAGCCAGTTAGTTATTTCATTATTTAGGTTCCTCGTCTGGTTTTTATATAGCGTAAGGTACCCCCATATATTACCTAATAAAGGTTTTAACCCCCTGATTGCCCCTAGTTAACCCTTTCACTAGTGATCACCGTATAAGTGTTACGGGTGACGCTGGTTATTTAGTTTGCTTTTTATAGTGTCAGGGCACCCGCCGTATATAACCCAATAAAGGTTTAAACCCCTGATCGCCCGGCGGGTGATATCAATTAGGTTTTAGCATCAGAGAGGGTCTGCGTCACACCAAGGCAGCGTCAGGTTAGTGCCAGTAGCGCTAACACCCACACGTGAAGCATACACCTCCCTTAGTGGTATAGTATCTGAACAGATCAATATCTGATCTGATCAGATCTATACTAGCGTCCCCAGCAGTTTAGGGTTCCCAAAAATGCAGTGTTAGTGGGATCAGCCCAGATACCTGCTAGCACCTGCGTTTTGCCCCTCCGTCTAGCCCAGGCTACCCAAGTGCAGTATCGATCGTTCACTGTCACTTACAAAACACAACACACATAACTGCAGCGTTTGCAGAGACAGGCCTGATCCCTGCGACTCCAGTGCTGTAGGAGGTGATTTCACCACCACAGGTAAAGAGCATATATGCCGAAGCATGGGGGCAGCAGGGGCGGAGGAGCGATTTTGCTCCTAATGCCTCGTACATATGGTCGAAATTCCGACAGAGGCTTGCCCGTGGAAAAGTCTGACAGTGTGTACGCGGCATAACTTTTGCGGGAGGATGCCCCCATGCTTCGGCATATATAAATGGTGCATGTATGCCCATCATTAGAAGTGGGTGAATGAAGGGAGGTATTCTGATGGTGGGTATACCCACCGATCAATCTCTTTTTTTCGTTCAGCCAACAGGCTGCATGAAAAAAAAGATTACAATACATGTCCAACAAGGACCAGCAACGTACTGGTATGTTGCTGGACTTTGAATACCAAAATGATGCCTGCGGGTTTAGGTATCATCTTGGTATCATTCTTTTCAGCCAGCGGCCGGCTTTCATGTAAAAGCAATCCTAGCGGCTAATTAGTCTCTGGACTGCTTTTACAAGCAGTGGGAGGGAATGTCCCCCCCCCCCCGGATATAAAAAGCGCCATTGGGAAATTGGGAAAGCATTTTATCACACCGATCTTGGTGTGGTCAGATGCTTTGAGGGCAGAGGAAAGATCTAGGGTCTAATAGACCCCATTTTTTTCAAAAAAAGAGTACCTGTCACTACCTATTGCTATCATAGGGGATATTTACATTCCCTGAGATAACAATAAAAATGCTAAAAAAAATAAATATGGAAGGAACAGTTTAAAAATAAAATAAAAAAGCAAAATTAATAATAAAAAAAAAAAAAAAGCACCCCTGTCCCACCCTGCTCTTGCGCAAAGGCGAACGCAAGCGTCAGTCTGGCATCATATGTAAACAGCAATTGCATCATGCATGTGAGGTATCACCACGAAGATCAGATCGAGGGCAATAATTTTAGCAGTAGACCTCCTCTGTAAATCTAATGTGGTAACCTGTAAAGGCTTTTAAAGGCTTTTAAAAATGAATGTAGTTTGTTGCCACTGCGCGTTTGTGCGAAATTTTAAAGCATGTCGTGTTTGGTATCCATGTACTCAGCCTAAGATCACCTTTAATTATTTCATCAAACATTTGGGCAATATAGTGGGTTTTACTGCATTAAAATTAAAAAAAGTTTATTTTTTCCCCAAAAAATGCGTTTGAAAAATCGCTGTGCAAATACTGTGTGGAAAAAAAAATGCAACACCCACCATTTTAATCTGTAGGGCCTTTGCTTGGTGGTTCATTGTAATTTTCTTGCAAAAAAAAAAAAAATGTCAGAAAGGGCTTTGTCTTCAAGTGGTTAGAAGAGTGGATGATGTGTGACATAAGCTTCCTAATGTTGTGTATAAAATGCCAGGACAGTTCAAAACCCCCCCAAATGACCCCATTTTGGAAAGTAGACACCCCAAGCCATTTGCTGAGAGGCATGTCGAGTCCATGGAATATTTTAAATGTTGACACAAGTTGCGGAAAAAATAAATTTTTTTTTTTTTTTTTTGCACAAAGTTGTCACTAAATGATATATTGCTCAAACATCTTATGGGCATATGTGGAATTACACCCCAAAATACATTCTGTTGCTTCTCCTGAGTACGGGGATACCACATGTGTGAGACTTTTTGGGAGCCTAGCCACGTACAGGACCCCAAAATCCAAGCACCGCGTTCAGGCTTTCTAAGGGTGTAAATTTTTGATTTCACTCCTCACAGTTTCGGAGGCCATGGAATGCCCAGATGGTACAAACCCTCCCCCCTTCCCCAAATGACCCCATTTTGGAAAGTAGACACCCCAAGCTATTTGCTGAGAGGTATGGTGAGTATTTTGCAGATCTCGCTTTTTGTCACAAAGTTTTGAAAATTGAAAAAATAAAAAAAATAAAAAAATGATTTACTTTCTTCATTTTCAAAAACAAATGAGAGCTGTAAAATACTCACTATGCCTCTCAGCAAATAGCTTGGGGTGTCTACTTTCCAAAATGGGGTCATTTGGGGGGTTTTGTGCTATGTTGGCATTATATGGCCTTCGAAACTGTGATAGGTAGTGAGGAGTGAAATCAAAAATTTGCGCCCTTAGAAATCCTGAAGGCGGTGCTTGGTTTCGGGGTCCCGTACGCGGCTAGGCTCCTAAAAAGTCCCACACATGTGGTATCCCCGTACTCAGGAAAAGCAGCAAAATGTATTTTGGGGTGCAATTCCACATATAACCATGGCATGTGTGAGCAATATATAATTTAGTGACAACTTTTTGTAATTTTTTATTTTTTTGTCATTATTCAATCACTTGGGACAAAAAAAAAAAAAAATATTCAATGGGCTCAACATGCCTCTCAGCAATTTCCTTGGGGTGTCTACTTTCCAAAATGGGGTCATTTGGGGGGGGGGGTTGTACTGCCCTGCCATTTTAGCACCTCATGAGATAGGCAGTCATAAATTAAAAGCTATGTAAATTCCAGAAAATGTACCCTAGTTTGTAGACACTATAACTTTTGCGCAAACCAATAAATATACGCTTATTGACATTTTTTTTACTAAAGACATGTGGCTGAATAAATTTTGGCCTAAATGTATGACTAAAATTGAGTTTATTCGATTTTTCTTATAACAAAAAGTAGAAAATATAATTTTTTTTCAAAATTTTCGGTCTTTTTCCATTTATATGGCAAAAAAAAAAATCGCAGAGGCAATCAAATACCATTAAAAGAAAGCTCTATTTGTGGGAAGAAAAGGACGCAAATTTTGTTTGGGTACAACATTGCATGTCCGCACAATTTCCAGTTAAAGCAGCGCAGTGCCAAATTGTAAAAACACCTCTGGTCATTAAGCTGCGTAATGGTCCGGGGCTTAAGTGGTTAACCACTACTATTCCTTTATACTGGCTTTTGCAATTTACAAATGTAGACATTGGATGAAAGGTTTAGCACTGGGAAACACTTTTTGAAAGATAAATAGTGCATTTTATATACAACTATATGGATCAGACCAAAATGAGGCACAAATGAGGAAGAAAGAGGGACAGAGGGACAGGTGACAGCTATCACATGCACGTCTAGTTGAGATGGCATGTGGCTATGCTAAAACACATTACGTACACATGTTCAACAGTTATCACTATCAGTATATTGGTCCAGAGCAATGATGTGCAACCAATGCTTGAGCAAGTTGACAGGAAGTGGCTGAAAGAGGCCAGAGTAGATTGTCTGCATTAAAATACAAAAAAGCAAGGCTGCATAAAAAAAAAGGTGGTAGGCATTTGGCAGCACCAATGCTTTGTTTTAATAATCAATACAAGTAGTTTGGGGCACCATATTTCAATTTACTTTTAAGGCTCATTGACGTTATATCTTACATCTGGCAACGAATGATGTTTCTTTTTTGCAATGCAGCACACGATAACCCATGGTATGGTTATTTTCTACTACTGTAGTAAAAACATGAGGTGCAATTTAAAATGTATGGCACAGCAATGCATCACAACACGGCATTAACCAATACTGCTGTAGTGTGGTAAAATGCATGTTTTACTGCACATCACTGCAATGCAAAAATGTGAAAGGGTCCTTAAAGTGGTTGTAAACCCCCCCCCAAAAAAAAAAACCTGCAAGACAAAGGCATAATGAGCTAGTGTGCATAGCATAGCTCATTATGAAATACTCACCTTAGATCAAAGCCCCTGCTGCAGTCCCCGCACACTGCTCCGACATCGCTCCCGGAGTTATTTCCGGGTATCGTGGGCTCTGGTGCTGTGATTGACCGGAGCCGCAATGATGTCACTTAGCGTGCATGTGCACGGGAGACGCCGGTAACGGCACCTCAGCTGAAGCAACGGCACGAACGAGCCGTTGCTTCAGTGCGCCAATGATGTCACTGATACAGGGGATATCTCTTCAACTGTGCAGGTTTAGGAGATATCTACGCTAGCTACAGGTAAGTCTTATTATAGGTTTACTTGTAGTAAAACCTGGATTGTAAGGGCTTACAACCACTTTAAAGCCTAAAGCCTAGTACACACGACCGGGATTCCCGACGGGGAAAGGTCCGTCGGAAATCCCGAGGGGAAAATCGAGAACCTGCTCTTTACTTTTCCACGGTACAGACGATTGGTTTTCCCGTTGTCAAAACTCAGATGAGAGCTCTTCCTCGGGAATCCCGACTGTGTTTTATGCTCCTTTAGAGTTTTTCCCCACAGGCAAACTGCCAAAAATGGCAGTTTTCTGCTACACACGGCCGGGTTTTCTGACAGATAAAAGTCAGTCGGAAAACACGGCGGGAAAAAAAGAGAGCTGGTTCTCTTTTATAGTCCAGCGGGTTTGGCAGTTTTCCCTTCGGAAAAACTGCAAGGGAGCATACACACGGCCGGGATTCCCGGCCAAAAGCTCTCCTCACAGTTTTCCCGTAGGAAAACCCGGTCGTGTGTACGGGGCATAACTCTAGGTTTATTGCCTCTTCAACTAGTTTGTTTGGACCAAGCTGGCCCAAACAAACTATTTGCTACACTAACAGATGTGTCCACTAGGTGCGCTGTAATAGCTGTAATAGCTGCATGTGCCATCGGTTACATACATTAGAGTCCTTTCACATGAGTGTTCCGTTTGTTTCATCAATTCAGTCACTTTTTTTAAAGAAAAAGTTTACATCAGTATTTCATCCGTTTTTTATCAGTTGTACGTCAGTTTTTTTTACATCCACTACTAATAAAAAAACAAATGCAAAACTGACTGTTTGTTCGTTTACATACAGTCAGGTCCATAAATATTGGGACATCCACACAATTCTAATCTTTTTGGCTCTATACACCACCACAATGGATTTGAAATGAAACAAACAAGATGTGCTTTAACTGCAGACTTTCAGCTTTAATTTGAGGGTATTTACATCCAAATCAGGTGAACGGTGTAGAAATTACAACAGTTTGTATATGTGCCTCCTACTTTTTAAGGGACCAAAAGTAATGGGACAATTGGCTGCTCAGCTGTTCCATGGCCAGGTGTGTGTTATTCCTTCATTATCCCATTTACAAGGAGCAGATAAAAGGTCCAGAGTTTATTTTAAGTGTGCTATTTGCATTTGAAATCTGTGGCTGTCAACTCTCATTATGAGATCCAAAGAGCTGTCACTATCAGTGAAGCAAGCCATCATTAGGCTGAAAAAAACAAAACAAACACATCAGAGAGATAGCAAAAACATTAGGTGTGGCCAAATCAACTGTTTGGAAGATCCTTAAAAAGAAAGAACGCACCGGTGAGCTCAGTAACACCAAAAGACCCGGAAGACCACGGAAAACAACTGTGGTGGATTCTTTCCCTGGTGAAGAAAACACCCTTCACAACAGTTGACCAGATCAAGAACACTCTCCAGGAGGTAGGTGTATGTGTGTAAAAGTCAACAATCAAGAGAAGACTTCACCAGAGTGAATACAGAGGGTTCACCACAAGATGTAAACCATTGGTGAGCCTCAAAAACAGGAAGGCCAGATTAGAGTTTGCCAAACAACATCTAAAAAAGCCTTCACAGTTCTGGAACAACATCCTATGGACAGATGAGACCAAGATCAACTTGTACCAGAGTGATGGGAAGAGAAGATTATAGAGAAGGAAAGGAACTGCTCATGATCCAAAGCATACCAACTCATCAGTGAAGCATGGTGGTGGTAGTGTCATGGAGTGGGCATGTATGGCTGCCAATGGAACTGGTTCTCTTGTATTTATTGATGATGTGACTGCTGACAAAAGCAGCAGGATGAATTCTGAAGTGTTTTGGGCAATATTATCTGCTCATAATCAGCCAAATGCTTCAGAACTCATTGGACGGCACTTCACAGTGCAGATGGACAATGACCCGAAGCATACTGCGAAAGCAACCAAAGAGTTTTTTAAGGGAAAGAAATGGAATGTTATGCAATGGCCAAGTCAATCACCTGACCTGAATCCGATTGAGCATGCATTTCACTTGCTGAAGACAAAACTGAAGGGAAAATGCCCCAAGAACAAGCAGGAACTGAAGACAGTTGCAATAGAGGCCTGGCAGAGCATCACCAGGGATGAAACCCAGCGTCTGGTGATGTCTATGTGTTCCAGACTTCAGGCTGTAATTGACTGCAAAGGTTTTGCAACCAAGTATTAAAAAGTGAAAGTTTGATTTATGATTGTTAATCTGTCCCATTACTTTTGGTTCCTTAAAAAGTGTGAGGCACATATACAAACTGTTGTAATTCCTACACCGTTCACCTGATTTGGGTGTAAATACCCTCAAATTAAAGCTGAAAGTCTGCAGTTAAAGCACATCTTGATCGTTTCATTTCAAATACATTGTGGTGGTGTATAGAGACAAAAAGATTAGAATTCTGTCAATGTCCCAATATGTATGGACCTGACTGTAAGTTTTTCATCTGTTCCATTTTTTTAACTGAAGAAAAATAGGGCTTTGATCCGTACCAAAAATCGGATGTAAATAGATGATCATCTGTTTACATCTGTTTTTCCATACAGATGCATTGATGTCCATTTTTCATCTGTCAACTGATGGATGAAAAATGGCCAAACGTAACGCTCAGTCCCCTATGGAGAAGCGGCTGTCCGCTGACATCCACTGCTATCCGATCCGATCCTGTCCGCAAAATCCAGACAGATGGTTGTTCTATTTTCCATATCTGATCAGATCAGATATGATCGGATGAAAACGGACAGGCGGTCCGTTTTCACCCGATTGCCCCATGGAGGAGATCGGGACTGTGTCCGTTTCCGCTCTGCACAGCAGGGCAGACAGGACCTGTCATCCACCTGCCCAGTGGGGATCAGCAGAGTGATCCTCCGCTAAGCAAGCGAATACCGTTAGGTGGAGGTACCCGTGTGAAAGGGGCCTTATACAGCACTGTGTGCCAGCACTGGGATGAGGACTTCCCATCCCACTCCCAGAACAAAACTGAGTAGGGCTGATCATTGCTTAGGTTCTTCTGATTGGCTGAGGCAGAGATTATGATGTCATCCTACTGCCTCTCCACCAAAGCCAATCAGAGGAAGATTTGTCTTTATTCATAGGATACAAAGCTCTCTATAAATGGCTGAGCAGCCCTTAGCCCAACTCAGTTTTGTTCTGGGAGTTCTCATCCACCTGTCGGAACACAGCAGTAAATACTGTGTGTAACTGATGCTACATGCAGTTTGTACAGCGCACACCCAGTAGGCATACCTGTTAGTGTAGAAAATAGTTTCTTTGGGACAGCTTGGCCCAAATGAACTAGGTAAAGGTAAACAGTAAACCCGAAGTCATGCTTTAAACTTTTGGAGACTCTTGTTTATCTGTACAATAGTTTGAAATGTGTGTTGGATAAGCTATAGACTCAGGGCTGCTGTTAGAAATCACAGGGCCCCATACAGCCTACCTGACAGGACCCCCCCCCCCCCCCCCCCGGCTGAAAGTGACTGAGCACATAGATTTATCATTCTCTTTCTCTACAGCCTCAGCTGCACAGAACAATATATAGGAAGCACTCTGAGGCTTCATGTTAATTTACAAACTGAAGCAAAGTAAACATTGTTTATTATGCTTCAGTGATGAATGGACACAGGAGTGATTGGTGCCTTCTGCACACTGTGTTCATTCAGGAAAGGAAGGGGCCAATAAATGACACCCTCCTGTGTGCTCGCAGCAGCTGACGGTGGGAGAGGTGGGAAGCTGGCAGCGCTGCGGGGGAAAGGGGCACACAGGGGGGCTCAGACAGTAGATGAGAGGGGAGCATGTGCTAGAACCAATCCCCTTGCAGTGCAGCCGGAGGGAGGGAGAGGAGGAGAAGCTGGCAGCGCTGCAGTGGGAAACAGAAGAGGATCAGCGTCTGCAATAAGACAGTACAGCCAGCCCTCCTGCTCAGCAGGTGCATGGACCCCCCTTTTGAACTGATGGTGTCCAGGACCAGTACAGGAGGGATAACTGTACTGCCTTATCAGTGGCCCTGCATAGACTAGCTTGGTAAGTATTAAGCACTACAAATAGCAACACACCAAAAGGATTAGGCATCAAGATAAATGAACCAAGGGGCCGGAGATATCTTTTTAGAACAAGTCCATAGCTGCTAGAGAAAAAAACCCTTGGAAGGGGTAGCGAGAGAAAACACATACCAATTGGTCTCTGTAAGCACTGGGGACTTGGGCTGATTCCCCATACCATAGAATTCATAAAAAGTCCCAGTACATAAAAGAACACACGTTTATTAAACCGCTTTTTAGCCATGATTAAAAATTGGCCACATTGGCCTCTGTAGACCATGTATACCATGTTGGGTAAAACACTCCTGTCTCAGTGGTAGTGTCTGGCCAATTTTTACACCTGGCTAAAAAGCTGTTTAATAAACTTGTGTGTTCTTTTGATCTACTTGGACTTTTTCTGAATTCTTAAGGATTGCTTTTTAACCTTATATTGGGTAGTGCAAGCCTTGTAGGAATACCCCCATTATGGGGAATCAGCCCAGAGACCAATTGATGTGTGTTTTCAAGCACTACAAATAAAACATTGTGGTCTCTTGTGGTTTGCTACCTCTCAACTGTCGATGTGACATGATGCAATATCAAGATGTGTACAAGTCACAGATTATGCAATCCAGTCTGACCTCATCACTTCTGCTATTTCCAGTATGTGGGTGTACCCATCTCATTGTACTTGGAATGTTTACGCACTAATACAATAGTTCCTTCCTTCCGTATCACCTCCTACATAGTATAAATACACACTTGAGCACTGCAAAATTATAGTTCTTGACTAATGCGCCTAAGTTATGGGACAGCTTCTTTTAGTTACCTAGCAAAAAACTAAACAAACAAGGGAGTTGGAAGCTAATACTCTGCAGAATTGTAGGAGGCCACAAAGAATAGAAAATGGTTTCAGCAGTTATATTGCATGAGCACACAACTATTAAGAGTAGCAACCCACTGGGAGAACATTATCAACCTTTTTTTTTTTTTTATAAACCTCTTCATTCATTTTTTCTTTTCTTTTTTCCATACAAAAAAAACACATACATATACATATACATTTCACAATTCACAATTTACATTTATCTGCTCTCTTCTCGAGCCTCCATAAAATTCCACTTAACATTCATTTCACCTAACTCAAATACCTTTTATACATTCATCTCCCTCCCTTTATTCAATGGTGTGGTTACCCTCCCCTTATACACTATTTATCCTGAAGCTGTCATAGGATTTTCTATCCAAATTGCCCATACTCTCTCGTATTTCTCCCCATGTCCTCTATTGCAGTATGTCTCCCTGTACAATGGCAGATTGTTATTTACTAGATTTTTCCAGTGTGCTACCGAGGGAGCTTCTACTTTTTTCCAATTTAAGACTATCGTCTTTCTAGCATAGAATAATAATAGGCCCACCTGTGTTCTCCTTCCTACCAAAACAATCTTCTTCCCTACCAGTCCTAGCAGGCAGATCTCCTCCTCCTGTTCCAAAACTATTGATGTTACTATAGCAATTATTCTCAGGAACTCCCTCCAAAATACCTCGGGCATGACCAAAATATATGCATGAAGTTTCCTGGAATGTCTGCACTTCTTCAGCAGTTCTGAGGGTTTAATGGATAGATCTTATATAGCTTATATGGTGTATAGTGGCTCCTATGTTTTATTTTGAATTGTATTAGTTTATCTCAAAGTGATACCAGTATCTGAAATGGGAACCTCCATACTTTCTCCCAAGTTTGGAACATCCCTTCTCCAATGTTCACTTAATTTACCTATATCTGGCGATGTAGTCCTTAATAAATACTTATATAAGGTTGAAGTTGACTTTTTTCCTCCTTTTACCATTTGCTCCAGACCTAATTCCATTAGTTGCGGAATCCCCCCAGGGAACTGAGATGATAAGGCATGGATAAGTTGCATATATCTGAAAGTGTATCTCTCAGGGATATTCCAGAGCTGCCTCATTTCTGCAAATGAGGAAAATCTTTCCCCCTGTAGTATTTGCGATAATTTTTTCACCCCGTATTTAGTCCATGCCCCTGGATCCTGAACGGAATGCAGAAGTGGCAATTCAGGATTTATCCACAATGGGGTATTTGGGGATAGATTTGTTTCTGAATATCCCTCTCTTCCTATGGCAGCTTTCCATATTTTAACTGTTGTTATCATTAGAGGGGTTAAATCTCGCCTAGATTTTAGCCCCCTATACAGCAATCCCTGCAGTGCCTCCACCGATTGGACTGCTGCTGCTTCCAGCATAGTAGTAGAGTCAAACCCGTCAGGGTTCAACCATCTCCCCACTGTCACTAACTGTGTAGCTAAATAATACTTATAAAAATCTGGAAAGGCCAACCCTGTACTTCCGGTCCCATAAGTGTACTCAATTTAATTCTAGCTGATTTATTTGCCCATATGAATGTGGAGAGCATTCCATGCAGCTGTACAAAATAGCTTTTTGGCAACTATTGTGGGGAATTTCTGAATATGTACAGAAACTCAGGAAGAATCTTCATCTTCACTAGATTTATATGTCCTAATAACGACAAGGGTAATATCTTTAGTTTCTTCCCAAGCTCCTGTTTTACTGGATCCAGATTCAACGCTTGGAAATCCTCAACCTGTCTAGATATTGTTTTGCCAAGACATTTAAATTTCGTCACCCATTTCAGTGGTATATTTGGAGCAGAGGTATCCTGTGCTCCCTGATCAATAGGGAATAGTAAGGACTTACCCCAGTTTACTTTAAGCCCTGTAAAGAGTGAAAAAGTATTCAGTAATTCTAAAGCTCCCTCCAAAGATGAACCCGCGTCTCTCAAAAACAATAGCATATCATCAGCATACAGGGCTACCCTCTCCTCCAGCCCCCCACTCGAAGTCCTTGAATGTTTGGCGAGGTCCTAAGAGCCTCTGCCACTGGCTCTATTGCTGTTGCGAAGAGTGCTGGAGAGAGAGGGCAGCCCTGCCTCGTACCTCTATATAACTGAAAAAAAGGTGATAGCTTTCCTCCCAATTTAACCGCTGACATGGGTCTGCCATATATTATTTGGATCCACTTAATGAATACTAATGGGAATCCCATACTTCTAAGTATTTCCCATAGAAAAAGCCATTTGATTGTATCGAAGGCCTTCTCTATATCTAGAGAGGCCATCGTCCTGGATCCCTCCTGTATATGATGAGTATGTATATTTGTATATAACCTACGTAGATTAACATCTGTTGTTCCCTTTGGCATAAATCCTGTCTGGTCTGAATCTATAATATTTCTGCTAATTTGGGAGCTATTAAAGCTCCATATTTTTTATAAAATTCTGCTGGAATTCCGTCTGGACCAGGTGCCTTTCCCCCCGCAAATGTACGTATGACCTCCATAATCTCCTCATTGTAATAGGACAGACCAATGCCCTCCTCTCCCCATCCGACAGCCACCGAGGGCTACCTGGTCTAAAAGATCCGTCATAGCCTCCGGGCGGAAGTCGGAGGGGAGAGAGGAGGTATACAACGAACTATAGTACTCTCTGAAGGCCTCCAATATCTCCTCCGGTTCTTTTACTCTGTCCATTTAAAGTCTCGATTTCTGGTATAATTGTGGTTTGATATTCTTGTTGTGCTAATCTCGCCAAAAATCTCCCACCTTTATCCCCTTGCTCAAAGATATTCTGTTTATTTTTATGCAATTCCAGCCTTGTTATTTCCTCCATATGCAGATGTAAATCTCTTTGTGCGGCCATCATTAAATCAAAGTTAATGCAACTGGGATCCTGACCATATATTTCCTTCTGAAGTTCTATCTGAATTTGCAGCTCCTGCATCTTAACCACTTTGCGCCCGTCATACGATTAATGACGGCCGCAAAGTGGTTCTTAAATGCTGGGAGGCGTCATTATATGGCCTCCGCTCCTTCGGCCACTGGGGGCGCGCAAGCGCCAGGCACCCGCGATCGGCCTGTACACAGACAAGGACATGGATCTGTGTGTGTAAACACACAGATCTATGTCCTGTCAGGGAGAGGAGACCGATGCTGTGTCCCTTGTACATAGGGACACAGATCGGTCACCTCCCCCAGTCAGTCTCCTCCCCCCACAGTAGCAATCACTCATAGGGCACACATTTAACCCCTTCCTCGCCCCCTAGTGTTAACCCCTTCCCTGCCAGTCACATTTATACAGTAATCAGTGCATTTTTATAGCACTAATCGCTGTATAAATGTGAATGGTCCCAAAAATGTGTCAAAAGTGTCCGATGTGTCCGTCGCATTATCGCAGTCATGATAAAAATCGCTGATCGCCATTACTAGTAAAAAAAAAAATAATAAAAAAAATGTCAGAATTCTATCCCCTATTTTGTAAGCGCTATAACTTTTGCGCAAACCAATCACTATACGCTTATTGCGATTTTTTTTAACCAAAAATATGTAGAAGAATACGTATCGGCCTAAACTGAGAAAAAAATTGTTTTTTTATTTTAAAATTGGGATGTTTATTATAGCAAAAATCAAAAAATATTGTTTTTTTTTTCAAAATTGTCGCTCTTTTTTGGTTTATAGCGCAAAAAATAAAAACCGCAGAGGTGATCAAATACCACCAAAAGAAAGCTCTATTTGTGGGAAAAAAAGGACGTCAATTTTGTTTGGGTGCCACGTCGCACGACCGCGCAATTGTAAGATAAAGCGACGCAGTGCCGAAAGCTGAAATTTCGCCTGGGCAGGAAGGGGGTATATGTGCCCAGTAAGGAAGGTGTTAACCTTCTGTTTTTATTAAAGCGGAAGTAAACCCATCCATTTAACAGTTTAAAAAAACAGTTACATTTCTGTCACTTGCCAGAAATGTAACACTCCCATTGGCTGTGCTCTCAACCAAACTGTCAAACTATTCAATGGCTGGTGTCATCTCTGATCACATGTGCAGCATCATGGCAGTTGAAGATTAAACCGAGGCCAAGATGGCAGCTCCCTTGGCTGAAAACGATAGGAGGGTTTACTTACACTTTAACCGCCAAAATATTTGAGATATATTGTCCCTGCAAATACGCTTTAAACGCATCTCATACAATATTTACCGAGGTCGATCTCGCATTATTCTCCCAATATTCTATTATTATAGATGTAATTTTTTCCGCTATTTCCGGATATAACACCCACTGCGGAGTTAATCTCCACAGGGATGCATTTCTCGGAGTAGGAATGCGTATTGTCAGATATAGGGGGGAATGGTCTGAAAGACCACTCGGTAGATATGTAGCTTCCGCAATGTCTGCTAACATTGCGGGATCCGCAAATGCTAAATCTATCCTTGACGCCGTTTTATAGGAGGTAGAGAAACAGGAGTACATTCTTTTTCTGGGGTTCTTCCATCTCCAAATATCTGTTACCCCCATCGCCTGCACCCAATTATACAAATCTGCTGAGTGTTGTTTAGGATAGAACCGAATTAAAATCTTCAATAAGCAATAACTCCGCTGGGAGATATTGAATGATTTTTTCCATTATCTCATTCAAAACTCCCACCGAAAACAGAGGTGGGATATACACTGCCACTGTAATATACCTCTGTTGTCCAATCACATATAACAGAATAACATATTTTCCATTTATATCTATGTAGGCCTTCTCTATTTCTCCAGGAAAGGATTTATTTACCAGAACCGATACCCCCCTAGCATGGGATGAATAGGTAGAATGATATGTTTTTTGGATCCAAGCTTTTTTTAACGTGATTAATTTTTTTCCCACTAGATGTGTCTTCTACAATATAATAAATTGGGGGGTATATTTTCATATATATTGAAACATTAACGCTCGTTTAAACTTTGAGTTTAATCCTCGAACATTCTAGGATAATACAGAATAGCAATTATTATTATTTTTTTTACCTGACATTATACCTAGAGTATGGGAGGAATAGATACCTCCATTTTTTTAGGTTTCATCCATAGGGTACTTGAAGCACACCATTGAGAATCCCATATATACTCCCTCCTTGCACTCACTTCACCTCCTCCCTCCCATCCCACCCTATCCCCTTCCACTCCCCTCTCTATTTTACAACCCCATCCATTCATGGATGGCAGTGGAGATGGACTTCTCCTATCCCCTTTTTTACTGACCATAGCGTCTGTCCTATACTCAGTACCCATCATGACCCAACTCTTTCCCAAAATGAAAAACAAAACAGACACTCATCCATTCCATTGTGTGGACGGGCTCTCACCTTTAAATCTTAGGGACACCCTATCTTAACCATTTGCCTCATTTATCTAACTTCCCCCTTATTCCCCTAAGGGGAAGGAGAGAAAAAAAAAGTATTTTTCCCTCCCTTTTCTTTTCCCCCTTCCTTAAGGAGGGGGCACCCCCCTCGTATTTATGCCTCATCTAACATCTTCACTTTGCTGAAAACAATATCTTTCCACGTGACACTTTATAATTCTATAACACATTCATATCATTTCTGTGCTGAAAAAAAAATAAAGGAGTCGAGGCAGAACTAGAGCCCCCCCAATATATTTGTGACTCATCTTAACCGCTTCAATTTGCTGCACATCATGTAGTTTCACGTGCCATATCATAATAAAAATACCCATGACCCCAAAAAAAAAAAAAAAAAAACAAGAAGAAAAAATAAATACCACCTCTCCTGTGTTTTTCAGAGTTGATCTGTCTTTCATTCATTATTACTCCTTTTATTCAAATATTACATACAAAACCTCCTAAAAGGTAAAAAAAAAAAAAAAAAGTGTTTGTGATTCTTCTAACATCTTCAATTTACTACACATCATGTTTTTCCACGTGTCTACCCTAACCCACAAAAAAAATCTCTTATCCCAATATTTTCCAATGCTGATACATCATTCATTCCCTATTGCTTCCTACTTAATCCATCAATATACAGTGCTTGATATTTATTATTCATCAGAATCTATATCGATATAAGATACTTTGATTTTGAACATCATCAACCTTGCTGTTCAACAAGACAGCTTGAGTCATAAATTCCTCGATAGCAGCTCAAAAATAGCACTGTGCCAATATAGAACAAGCCGTGACTGCTTCTAAGTTGTTTGTGTATTTTAAAGTACAACTTTATCTAGTCCCCCCCCCCAGTCTAAGCTTCTGCTCTTCGTCGTTGCACCCCCCCCCCCCAAAAAAAAAAGATAAAAAATTCCAGCATATTTACCCTAGGGCCCATTCAGTCCAGGTGTGGTGGGACTGCATTGGGTGGCTATTCCAGTGCAGTCCCACCGTAAAACAAGGCAAAATGCCTTGTCTCCTTTGTACCTGGTTCACACCACCATGTTGCCGTGGTTGCCAACTTTTTTCCAGCGCAGTGCAAGGCAATCCACCGCCCCGCACTGCATGGCAACCCATAGCACGTTATAAAATGTCACTATGTGACATTTCATTAAAGTTCATTTAAAAAAAGGAATAGTCTCTATCAGTGGCGGCTGGTGCTCAAAATTTTTGGGGGAGCGCAAACAAACTAAAGAAAAAAAAACATCAATTGCCGCCACTGTGTCCATTAAACCCAGCCACTGTGCCCATCAAACGCTGCCAGTTTTCCCCCTCAAATGATGCCAGTTTCCCCATCAAATGCAGCCAGTTTCCCCTCAAATGCAGCCAGTTTGTCCCCAAATGCAGCCGGTTTGTCCCCAAATGCAGCCAGTTTGTCCCCAAATGCAGCCAGTTTCCCCTCAAACGCAGCCAGTTTCCCCTCAAATGCTGCCAGTTTCCCCTCAAATGATGCCAGTTTGTCCCCCCTTCCCGCTCGGCACTTACCTTTCTCGGGTCAGTGCCATCCTCCTCCCCGCTCCCTCTGCTCCCTCCGAGTCCTCAATGTCTTCTCCTGTCCTAGATGTCGCGTCAGCCAATCAGGTGACCGGTAACCTGATGGGGTGAGAGGCGGGTCAGTGTTAAGGAAGCGATTCCCTAACAAAGCATGGTTTAAACAGGGAACGCACAGTCGTGTGCCCTCTGTTTAACCATTTGGAAGAAGATTAGAGCCCACGGGCTCTAATCAGGAAGCCTATTAGAGCCAATGGCTCTAATCAAGCACTTCCAAAACACCCACGGCTGTAATTCAGATGGCCGGCTCTCAATAGGGGGCCGGACAACTGAATAGTGGGCGGCAGCGGTGACAATAGATAATAGATATATTCATGCAATGCATGAATATATCTATTGTTGAGTGATGGGTGCAGGAGAGAGGGGGCGGCGCTCCTGCGCCCACTATGGACGCACCGCCACTGGTCTCTATGTCACCAGTCATAGCCCCTGCACAGGCAGACTAAGTGCGTTTGTATTACTGTATATTTTTGATATACCTATGTAGCACCCTCCTAGGTAGGTGCTAGAAGAGAGTATAGTTTTCCAGGAAGGTGGTCAGGTAAAACTTAGAGTGCTCTATACAGGAGGCAGGATCTATTGGTTAGGTCTTCTCATTGTACTCAGTTGCAGCTCAGCTTGTTCTGACTGTCTCCCGCTGGTCCAATAGGGAGGCATATTGGACAGTGGGTGTCTACCTGACAAGTGAGTGTACAGGCTTTGTTGCACATTTACCCCCTTCCTGCCCAGGCCAATTTTCAGCTTTCAGCACTGTCGCACTTTGAATGACAATTGTGTGAACATGCAACACTGTACCCAAACAACATTTTTATATATTTTTTCACACAAATAGAGCATTCTTTTGGTGGAATTTAATTACCACCGAGGAAAGGCTTAGAAAGACGCCGGATTGTTTTATCGCTATACCGCTGTGCGGCTCATCGCTGCTTGTTGCTGACAACCATCTGAGATTTTGTAAGTGCAATCCTCATCTTTTAATAAATATTTGGTCAATACATAATACACTATGGAGGCTTTTATTTTCTCTATTTGAGTGTATACCGGATGAGGAGCCACCGCCAAGGAGATCCATAGGCTGTGGGGAAGCCTTATTCCCTATGCTAGGTGAGACTGTTTCTATACAGTCACTGCCTTCCGGTAATTCACCTGGGTGTCACACCTGAACCTATCACAGTTTTCATGGGAAGAAGCTTATCTTTTACCACTTTCCTTTGAAATCTCTTGGCTTTTTTTTTGGATGATCTATTTTCACTTATTTACACCAGAGTTCATTTATGGATTGATTTAATTTCACGGACTTTATCCTTTATTTTTTATTGATTCTTTCTTCACTTCAAGTGTCAGTTTTTACTCATTTTTACTCATTTAATATTACATATATATATATTTATTTATTTTTACACATATGTCACATATGAATTTTCTTATTAATATTGGTTTATGAATGTTTTTTATTGATGAATTCTTTCACCTGGATTTGTTTTTGGTTTGACATATTTTCAAGGACTTTTTTGTGTCACCTTTATTGTGTTGTTTTGTTTTTTATACACCATATTGCAAATCTGTTTTTGGGTTAGACTATTCTTTAGTTCCCATTTCTCATGTATTAGCGCTGCATTCTTTGATTTCTTATATTAATTTTGGCAACAAAAGACACAGTATGGCTTATTTTCGGGGTAGTTCTTAACATGTAACGTAATATCTTCTCTCCCCCACGCTCTCCCTGCCTGACAGGAATCCCCAGTGTAAACTGAGTTAAAATGCTTGTAAAATCATATAATCCACTCTATTACAGTAGTATATAATGTACAATGTGTGTGTTTCTGTAATATAATTGTACCCAATAACTTCTTTATAGCGCCGCTCTGTGCTTCTCTGACCTGCCAGAGCTCTATATTTATATTCTTATATTACAGAAAACACACACATTATATACTACTGTAATGTGTAGTGGATTATAGGATTTAACAAGCATTTTAAGCTAGAGCTTATTTTTGGGGTAGGGCTTATATTACAGCTCTCCTGGAAAATAGCGCTAGGTCTGATTTTCGGGATAGGTCTTATTTTCGGGGAAATATGGTATGGTATGTAAGCAATGACTTGGTCACCTTGACACATAGCTTCATGTCAAACTAATCCATCCCAGGTAATAATTATATAGAAATTCTACACGGGTATATTTATCAGAGGAAATAATGTTAAGGTGCAGCAAGCGCTGTCTATTCACTATTAAAACAATTTCTGCCCCATCAGTGGGGACATCATTGGACAGCTGCGGCCCTACTCTATTGTCACATCATATCCAGGCGTGAGTGTTTTATTATACTGACAAGTGGTTAAAGCCCTTTTCTTGCCTATAAACTGACATATATAAAGCAGATGTAAATAAACTGCTTCCGCTTACATCAGTTTCTACGGATTAAAAAAAAAAAAAAACGTCTGTTGGTCCATAGAAATTAATTGCTGCCTGTTTTTCATCCATCAATAGACAGTTAAAAAACAGACAGATGGAACAGACCTCTTTCCTGATTTCTCCCAGCCAGTCACATCCTGTCCTGGTGACCACACAGAGTATTAGAGGAAATCTCCTTAACCATCAAGTCAAGCGTCAAAGAGGTGACAACCTAACATATAAGTGCAGTAACTACTGTTAGGGCTTGTTCACAACATGCCCCATGAGCTATGTTTTTCGGCACTCCACCATACATGTACAGGGCACATAGAAAACAAAGTGTACCTGTTAGAAAGATTCCCCTCACTTCCTGTCTCAGGGACTGAACAGGAAGTGAGGCTAAATCTCTCCCTTTGGGAGGAACACCCACAATGGAGAAAGACACACCAAAGTGTTATCTTTTGTTAACGTGGTTCTGAAGGCAAAATGTTTTTTTTTTTACCTTAATGCAATACAGGAGGTAGGAGACTGATCTGTGCAATACTATTTCACAGGGCAGGTACCGTATATACTCGAGTATAAGCTGAGATTTTCAGCCCTTATTTTGGGGCTGAAAGTGCCCCCCTCGGCTTATACCCGAGTCAGTGTACCTGAAAATATTGAGAGGCTGCGGGCGTCCATCGTTTAAATCTTGCGGTCTCCTCCTGGTCCCTTCCGTGATAGGCGGAACTGTGTCTGCTGGGAATCGCCTATCACGAACGTTCTCTCATCCTCAACCATCCCAGCAGGCACTGTGTTCAGTGTTCCGCCAATCACGGACGCCTTTTCATCCTCGGACAAGAGGACGCCCGTGATTGGCGGAACACTGAACACAGTGTCTGCTGGGAAACTGAGGATGAGAGAACGTTTGTGATAGGTGGAACTGTGTCTGCTTAGAAACGCCTATCACGGAAGGGACCAGGAAGAGACCGCGAGTTTTAAACAATGAATGGACACCCGCAGCCTCTCAATTTCAGGTACACTGACAACGGCACAGTGAGGATGGGCACAGTGAGGATGGGCACAGTGAGGATTGGCACAGTAAGGATGGGCACAGTAAGGTGGCAATGGGCAGAGTGAGGTTGGGCACAGTGACAATTGGCTTAGTGAGGTTGCAATGGGCACAGTGAGGCGTGCAAATGGGCATTGTTGACCCTCTTCCACTTACAGTAGCTGTTTCATTTTCACCCTCGGCTTATACTCGAGTCAGTAAGTTTTCCCAGTTTTTTTTGTGGTAAAATTAGGTTATACTCGGGTCGGCTTATACTCGAGTATATACAGTAACTACAAACCTCTTTTTTATTCTAATAACAAAATACTTGACATTAATATCACTTTAAACACTTTTAAAGAGATTTAAATAGAAATGGACTTTTACTGCTCAAATGAAAATAATTCACAGATTCTTTTATTTGATTGTTGTCTCGCAAAACAAGCAGAATTCAAGCTAATGGGATTTGCAGTACCGCATTTGGCCAGAGGTGCGCAGGTGCCGGTGACACTCAGAACGGTTCAGAGCCGTCCCTGAGCCGATCAGAAATACTCAGAATCACTCCGAAATACTCGAAAATACTCCGTTTCCGAGTGTTGCCGAACCTTTCCGAGGGTTTCCGCGATCAGCCGAGCTGTCCCCGAGTATTTCCGAGGCTCTCCGGCACGCCCCTACCTCTGGCCACATGCGGTATTGCATGCCATAGAAGTCAATGCAGAACAAATTACCTTAGTTTCTATTGACTTATATGGGGAAACTCGCTTTGATATGCTGTGCCAGTAAATTTTGGGTGTCGTGTCAGTAAATTTCAATCTGGTAGGTTGGCAACACTGCTCCCTACACTGTGTGCATCAGTAGAAACACACAGCCTAGTAGTCTCAGATGACAAGGCACTTCCCTGTCCCTCCTTCCTCCTCCTCCTCCAAACTAATAGACTGACTGGAGACTGCGCTGTTAACTCTTTCCTGTAAAGCCTCGTACACACGACCATTTTTCTCGGCAAGAAACGACAAGAAAACTGTTGGGAGAGCTTTCTTGCCGAGAAAACCGGTCGTGTGTATCTTTTCTCGTCGAGAAAACTGCTGGGAATCTCGACGAGAAAAATAGAGAACCTGCTCTCTATTTTCTCATCGGGATTCTCGTCGGCCTGTTTCCTGACGAGAAAACTGTGTGTGTGTATGCGGCAACAAGCATACCTGTCCTCCGGCAAGCCCGTGCATGCTTGATGAGACTTTGACGCATGCGCGGTAGCTTCCAAGGCATAGGTAGGGTGAAGCAAGATGGCGGCGATGGCATTGAATGTGACGAGCGCATTCTCGTCGTAGTCGATGACGTCACTGCGTTCGTGCCATTCAAAAGAATGGCGGTTCTTTTGAATCGTACGTGTGTACACTCGGCCGGCAAGAAAACTTGCCAGGAATCTCGTCAGGAAAACCGACGGGTTTTTTCCTGACGAGAATCTCGGCCGTGTGTACTAGGCTTTAGAACCAGAAGTTAAGGGAAGCAGCACTGAAAGACGAGGAGCCAGTCACACTGAAAGCTGCAAATTCCAACAAATAGTTTACTGAGGAACAAAAACTTTACTGGGAATGTTTATTTTATTGTGCTCAATGTGTTAAAGGGGTTGTAAAGGTTTGTTTTTTATTTTCACTTACCTTTTCCTTCAATTTCCCTTCTAAATGTTTTTTTTCTTTGACTGAATTTCTCACTTCCTGTTTTTCCTCACTAAACTTCACACCATCATCCGAGTGGTGTGGAGTCAGCCAGAACAGCTTACTGAACAGCTTACTGAGGAGGAACAGGAAGTGAGAAATTCACACAAAGAAAACAAAGAAAAAAAATATTTAGAAGGGAAATCTAAGGAAAAGGTAAGTGAACCAACAATGCACTAGCTTAGAGGAATCTATTTAGAAAATAAAAAACAAACCTTTACAAACCCTTTAACCACTTGTCCCCCGCCCACTGTCAATTGACGGCGGGCGGAGGATACTCTCGTTCTGGGAGGACGTCATATGACGTCCTCCCTTTAAAACGAGCTAGGAGGCGCGCGCGCGCCGCTGCGTTCACAAGGCCCCGGTGCGCGTGCCCGGCGGCCGCGATTGCCCGGGAAACGAGCAGGAAAGTGGATCTCTGTGTGTAAACACAGAGATCCACGTCCTGTGAGGGAGAGGGGACCGATGGTGTGTCCCTTGTACATAGGGACAACCATCGGTCACCTCCCCCAGTCAGTCCCCTCCCCCCACAGTAAGAACACTTTGAGGGAACATATTTAACCCCTTCCCGCCCCCTAGTGGTTAACCCCTTCCCTGCCAATCACATTTATACAGTAATCAATGCATTTTTATAGCAGGGATCGCTGTATAAATGTGAATGGTCCCAAAAATGTGTCAAAAGTGTCCGATGTGTCCGCCGCAATATCGCAGTCACAATAAAAAATCGCAGATCGCCGCCATTACTAATAAAAAAATAAAAAAATAAAAATGCTATAAATCTATCCCCTATTTTGTACACGCTATAACTTTTGCGCAAACCAATTAATACGCGCTTATTGCGTTTTTTTTTTTTTTACCAAAAATATGTAGAAGAATACGTATCGGCCTAAACTGAGGAAAATTTTATTTAAAAAAAAAAATGGGTATTTATTATAGCAAAAAGTAAAAAATAGTGTTTTTTTTCCAAACTGGACGCTCTTCTTTTGTTTATAGCGCAAAAAATAAAAACCGCAGAGGTGATCAAATACCACCAAAAGAAAGCTCTATTTGTGGGAAAAAAAGGACACAAATTTTGTTTGGGAGCCACGTCGCACGACCGCGCAATTGTCATTCAAAGTGTGACAGCGCTGAAAGCTGAAAAATGGCTTGGGCAGGAAGGGGGTTTTCGTGCACAGTAGAGAAGTGGTTAACCACTTGTCTACCGCCCACCGTCAAATGATGGCGGGCGGAAGACTCTCTCGTTCTGACAGGACGTCATATGACGTCCTGCCTTTAAAAGCAGCTAGGGGTCGCGTCGCTGGGGACCCGATGCCCGTGCCCGGCGGCCGCGATGGCCGCCGGGCACCCGCGATTGCCCAGTAACCGAGCAGGACCGAGAATCTGTGTGTGTAAACACACAGATCCACGTCCTGTCAGGGAGAGGAGACTGATGGTGTGTCCCTTGTACATAGGGACAACCATCGGTCACCTCCCCCAGTCAGTCCCCTCCCCCCCACAGTTAGAACACATCTAGGAAACACATTTAACCCCTTCCTCGCCCCCTAGCGTTAACCCCTTCCCTGCCAGTCACATTTATACAGTAATCAATGCATTGTTATAGCAGGGATCACTGTATAAATGTGAATGGTCCCAAAAATGTGTCAAAAGTGTCTGATGTGTCCGCCGCAATATCGCAGTCCGCCGCAAAATCGCAGATCGCCGCCATTACTAGTAAAAAATAAATAAAAAATAAATGCTATAAATCTATCCCCTATTTTGTAGACGCTATAACTTTTGCGCAAACCAATCAATATACGCTTATTGCGATTTTTTTTTTTACCAAAAATATGTAGAAGAATACGTATCGGCCTAAACTGAGGAAAATTTTAATACCACTTTAAGTAGTCATCATAGCTTACCTGTGTAACCTAATTTTTCTTTTCAGTATATATTATGATTGTGATTATTTTCTTATTACAGAAATACTCTGTGGTCAATACGACCTTGAAGATGGCTTAATTTGTTTTAGATGTAAGTATCACCCCTGTCACACTGATACTGTGCTTTAATGTGTTTTAATGCCTTATTTGAAGAAGACAGCGAGAGATGATTTAAGAAAATAATTTATGTAACATTTACAAGGAAGATGAATTCTGCATTTATAATAATAAAAAAAAACATATAGGGAGGTGATTCTTACTCGTATAACTGATTGGTTTTTCCATCACCAATCGAAAAGATCGTTTTCCGTGGAACAACACTTGTCGCCCCCCTAACATCTCTCCACTGAATCAGGCAAATCGCCCACCTGGGCAGTGGCTGTCGTCTAAGACAAACTCTCTACTGTCTATATGGGACTCGGTAGTGCAGAGGTTCGGCTTCTCCTCAGTACTAGGCCCACTAACACTGATCATGGACAACTCCGAACCCGACCCCCCCCTAGACTTTCATTCCCATGCTTCCTTCATTGGTCATCTATAGCGCTCTCACCGATCCGGCAGGCTATTAGTTACACCCCTGAGCTACTTGACTCCTTAAGATTCCATACACCAAGGTTGGTGGCTTCACTACTTTCAGTTCAAATATTTCTACACATACCTATCTGGGTGTAGACTGTTACATAGAGATCTAACACCCTTTAGCCCTGTACACACGATCGGATTTCCTATGGTTTTTTAACTGATGGATTTTTCCATCGGAAAACCGATGAAGCTGACTTTCATCTGTCTTGCCTACACACCATCAGTCAAAAAACCGAACGTTCCAAATGCGGTGACGTAAAACACTCCGATGAGCCGAGAAAAATGAAGTTCAATGCTTCTGAGCATGCGTCGACTTGATTCTGAGTATGCGTGGGTTTTTTATCCGATGGAGTTCCCCACAGACGATAGTAATTTGCTATCGGTTTTTTAACCATCGGATAAATTGAAAACATGTTCTATTTTTAAACACCGATGGAAAAAAGACAGATGGGGCCCATACACGATCGGTTTGTCCGATGAAAAAAGTCCATCGGACTGTTTTCATCGGTAAAACCTATCGTGTGTACAGTGCTTTAGAGTCCATTTGTCTTCACCAATCTGACTGTCACTACACAATTTAAAAAAATGTAGAATATACTCCTTTTGCATGCGTTCTCCAGTAATCCATACTTCATCATGGTCTGAGAGAGCTAGACTGTTCGTTCCCCACAAAGGCCCGGGAAAAATCTGTCTACTGGACATTCAAATCAAGCCTATCCACCCAAATGCAGAAAAGACAAAATAATATCTAGGTGGTATAGATGCCCTGCCGGGCTACACAGGATGCTGCCATCGCTCCCCGACCACTGTTGGTGCTGTGGGTGTGACAAAGGACTTCTCCCAGACTTAGGCCATTTTGGGAAGCTATTTTTCAATTGCGCTCTCACATTACAGGTAGGACCTACCAGGAACTACCTGTACCTAAGTGGCTTTGTTTTCTGTACTCGGAGGCTCTTTAATATCTACCAAAAAGGGCCTACTCCATTTTTGCTGTACGAACCTTAACCCCCTGACACTGGAAGTCACCTGTTGTGCCCAGTATTGGGGAATGGGTGGCCAAACTTAACCATTTAATGAGAATGGAGGAGTTTACCATAGGCTTGCAGGAATGGTACCCCATATTTGTAGAACTTTGGTGTGCCTGGATTGAGTTCTCAGGATCTGACACACGACGGTTCTTTTCTGTGACTCTCAAACCCTTACAATTGTGCTCATAAGTTTACATACCCTGGCAGAATTTATGATTTCTTTGCCATTTTTCAGAGAAAATGAATGATTACACAAAAACGTTTCTGTCACTCATGGTTAGTGTTTGGCTGAAGCCATTTATTATCAATCAACTGTGTTTACTCTTTTTAAATCATAATGACAACAGAAACTACCTAAATGACCCTGATCAAAAGTTTACATACCCTGGTGATTTTGGCCTGATAACATGCACACAAGTTGACACAAAGGGGTTTGGATGGCTATTAAAGGTAACCATCCTCATCTGTGATCTGTTTGCTTGTAATTAGTGTGTGTATGTATGAAAGGTCAATGAGTTTCTGGACTCCCGGCAGACCCTTGTATCTTTCATCCAGTGCTGCACTGACGTTTCTGGATTTGGAGTCATGGGGAAAGCAAAGAATTTTCAAAGGATCTGCGGGAAAAGGTAGTTGAACTGTAAAAAACAGGAAATGGATATAAAAAGACACCCAAGGATATGAGAATGCCAATTAGCAGTGTTCAAACTCTAATCAAGAAGTGGAACATGAGGGGTTCTGTTGAAACCAAACCACGGTCAGGTAGAACAACTAACATTTGAGTCACATCTGCCAGGAAAATTGTTCAGGATGTAAAGAAAAACCCACAAATAACTTCAGGTGAAATACAGGACTCTCTGAAAACATGTGGTGTGGCTGTTTCAAGAAGCACAATAAGGAGGCACTTGAAGAAAGATGGGCTGCATGGTCGAGTCGCCCGAAGAAAGCCATTACTACACAATACACCAAACAGCACAGAGACAAGCCTCAAACCTTCTGGCACAAAGTCATTTGGAGTGATGAGACCAAAATTTAGCTTTTTGCCCACAACCATAAACGCTTTATTTGGAGAGGAATCAACAAGGCCTATAAGGAAAGGTACACCATTCCTACTGTGAAACACGGAGGTGGATGGCTGATGTTTTGGGGATGTGTGAGCTACAAAGGCACAGGAAATTAGGTCAAAATTGATGGCAAGATGAATGCAGAATGTTATCAAAAAATACTGGAGGAACATTTGCATTCATCAGCCAGGAAGCTGCGCATGGGACGTACTTGGACATTCCAACATGACAATGATCCAAAACACAAGGCCAAGTCGACCTGTCATTGGCTACAGCAGAATAAAGTGAAGGTTCTGGAGTGGCCATCTCAGTCTCCTGACCTCAATATCATTGAGCCACTCTGGGGAGATCTCAAACGTGCAGTTCATGCAAGACGGCCCAAGAATTTACAGAAACTGGAGGCTTTTTGCCAAGAGGAATGGGCAGCTTTACCCTCTGAGAAGATAAAGAGCCTCATCCACAAATACCACAAAAGACTTCAAGCTGTCATTGATGTTAAAGGGGGCAATACACAGTATTAAGAACTGGGGTATGTAAACTTTTGATCAGGGTAATTTGGCTAGTTTCTGTTGTCTTTTTTATTCAAAAAGAGTAATCAGAGTTGATGTATAATAAATGGCTTCAAACAAACACTAACCATGAGTAAAAGAAATGTTTTTGTTTTATCATTCATATTCTCTGAAAAATGGCCAAGAAATCATAAATTCTGCCAGGGTATGTAAACTTATGAGCACAACTGTATGTTAGGTACACATGCAGAGTTTTTTTTATTCGTTCAACCCAGTGGGCAGAATGAAAAAAAGACAGATTGCTGTACTAACAGAAACAATGTTAGTACAGCAATCTCCCCTGCTGAGCTAATGTGTACTGCCCCCCCCCCCCCCCTCTCCCACCCTATCCTAGTTCTCTCCTTTACATCCTCTTTCTTTCAGATTTTTCCCTTGTCTACTTCTCACATTAATTCCGCTTCAGTTTCTTTGTCTTTCCTGAGCTATTTTTAGTTTACACTGATTTGCACCAGATTACTGAAGGTTAGAAATCTGAGCTTTCACTGCTGTATGTATGAAGACACGCACACAATGCCCTCCTTCAAAGATTATTTTTTATTGATTGATGATTGCTCATTTCTATTTTGCTTGTGCTCATTTTGTGCAAACCTTGGATAACGTTCAATAAAGAAATTAATATTCTTTAAAAAAAAAAAAAAACATGCTGTAGGTTAAAGTAAACTGTATTTGTTTGCTGGTAAATGCTGTGGCGATGCACTTGTCTTCAATACTCCAAGAGACTCTTTTTTTTTTTTTAATTCAGGGGACATTAAAGTGGATGTAAACGCACTCTCATCCTTTCTAAACTACTGCCATAGTGCTGATCTATAAGGATATACAGGCCTCCTGCATGTATCCTTATCTGTCAAATGTCTCCCCTCTGTCTGTTATAAGAACTTAAAAACTGCAGATTCTGTGGGCGGATCTGTTGTCTGGAGCTCGGTGGGTGGAGTCGTGATGTCAGTAGACTCCCCGCCCACCTCTACACTCCCCTTGTCAACATGCATTTTCTCCTGTGTATTCCTTCTGCTATGATCACTAACATCCAGTCAAAATCCAGAAAAGTAACCACATGACTTCAGAAAAGGAGTGGGGGGTGGGAATTAAAAAATAAAGCTAGTGCACGAGATATGTAAATAACCTGTCACTCAAAGCAAGGGGGCGGAATGGACAAAGGTAACTCTGTCCGTTTTAGCTCACTGAACAAAAAAAGAGGATTGCTCAGAGCTGGATTAACTCTTTGTGGCAAGATCTGGCACAAATTATAGGAAATCTTATACACTACATTGTGACAGCAAATAAAAAAAACAAAAATTTCGGGTTTACATCCACTTTAAGGCTCCAGTCACACTTGTGGGACTTGTATTATATAAATGGTTATCATTGGAAAACATGGGGAAGGACTTGTCATGCAAATTTGATGTCCAAAGTTGCATGACAAGTCGTTCCCCATGTTTTCCAATGATAACCATTCATATAGGCGTGACTTAAAGTTTCAGTAACTTCAAAGTAGAGCCTTGTTTTTTCCCACACGCGGCCTTCAGCTGCTTCATGGAGAGCCATACATGGAGACAGGTTTTTGTATTTGCCCCCCCCCCCACACCCGTCGCACTGATCACCCCCTACTGTCCACCAGGTTCCTCCTGCTGCCTGGGTCCCTCTGTGTGCACCCTTGGCCCCCACAGCCCCCCCCCCCCACCCACACACCACTGCCGGCTTCCCTCCTCTCCCGCCGGCTGCTGTGGGGGATGCTTTCAAGGTAAAAAGTGGGGAAAGAGGCTGGTAAATGTGTCCTTTGCTGGTCCCTTCCTTTTCTGAATGATATCAATCATTCTTGTGTCCATTCATAACTTAAAGTAATTGTAAAGTCTCGTTTTGTTTGTTTTTTTAAATAAAAAAAAACATGTTTTACTTTCCTGCTCTGTTGCAGTGGATTTGCACAGAGCAGCCCTGATCCTCCACTTATCGTGTCCCTCTTCACTGCTCCTGGCCCTTCCCTCCTGACGAGTGCCCCCACAGGCCAGCAGCTTTCTATGGGGGCACCCAAGCCGAGCTGCAGCTCCATGTGTCTATTCGCAGCTGTCGTTCGGCCCTGCCCCCTCTCTCCCCTGATTGGCTAACTGACTTTGACAGTCGTGGGAGACAATGTCACCGCGGCTGTGCCCCAGCCAACCAGGAGGAGCGTCCCAGATGGCCAAGGGAATTGTGGACATCGCTGGAGAGAGATGGGGCTCAGGTAAGTATTAGGGGGTGCTGGAGGGGGGGGGGCTGCTACACACTGAATGTTTTTTATCTTAATGCATATGCATTAAGATAAAAAAAACTTTTGCCGTTACAACTCCTTTTAAGCATAGTAAATTGTATTTACTATGCTTCAGTGTGTGCTTACTATGCTTCAGTTTATGAATGAACAGGAGCCTCTGTCTTCTGTTCATTCATCTTCCGTGCAGCTAGGGCTACACAGAAAGGGACTGGAGAATGTTTTCTCAGTTCCTTTCCCTGTCTTAAAAGTGAGACTTCAGGAGTCTTTTTAGACCCCTAATATTTTACTGAAGCCCGCCACCAGGGCTGTTAAAAAAAGTTTTAAACAATGTTTAATAAAAATGAAATTATAAGAATAATAAATTGGAATAAAAACGGACTGCAGCATCAAAGTATTTTTATTTTTTTTATCATGCTGATAATTCCACTTTAACAATAATGTTATTTTATAACACAGAGGATGAATGCAAATTTACTGAAACATGTTCTGCTGATGAATAAAGCCTAATGATATGTGTGAGCAGTTGCAGCTCCATTGAAATACTTTTTTTTAAATATATTATTATGTTTATAGTATTCTTTGAAGGTGATTTATAGGATCACATTTTATTTAAGCATTTACTGTAAGTAACACAAGTTGCCTCTATTTGAATAGTAAGTTTTTAGGGGGTGAGGTGGAATTGGGTGTAAAATAAGTAACATACTTCTTTCTGTGTTCATACGATTAGTCAAATAATAACTTATATCTGTTTTCTAGATGGTGAAGTGGACGCCTGGAAAATAGCAAATGACCCGATCGTGTGCATTATTAAGAACTACTTTAATGAATGCTTGACAGCTGAATACAGAGGTCCTAATGATGTAAATGTGGAGTTTATAGAAACAAAAAATTCTCTTGAAGAAAACATAGGTAGAACCTTTTTGATTATTGCAACACAAACCAAGTAGAAGAATTGTTTCTCACTTAGGCCCCTTTCACGCTGAGGCGTTGAAAAAACGCAAAAAAATTATGAGTTTTTTTCCCGAAATTTTACCGCGTTTTTACAGCATTCGCGGTAAAATAGCGCTAACGCCTATGTGTTTTACCGCGTTACTCATTCATTTCAATGGGAGTAGGCGTTTTTACAGCGCTATTTTTAGCGCCCTAAAGATGCTCCAAAAAAGCTGTTTGCAGGATTTTTTCCAACGCACAGCCAGCAAAACGCCTCAGTGTGAAAGCCCTCAGGGCTTTCACATTGAGAATGATGGGGCAGGATTATTTCTTTTTACAGCGCTATTTTATCCGCGAAAATGCGGTAAAAACGCCTCAGTGTGAAAGGGGCCTTAGAGAAAGCACATATTAAATTATTAGCTAAACACACAAGTGGTTTTTTTTGTTTTTTTTACCACTACACCTTTAGGCCCCTTTCACACTGAGGCGTTTTTCAGGCGTTTTAGTGCTAAAAATAGCGCTGTAAAAACGCCTGAAATAATCCTGCCCCAGCATTCTAAATGTGAAAGCCCTGAGGGCTGGCTCTTGTCTTTTTTACAATTTTTGAAAGTTTTTTGGGTGAAATGGTAGGGGTACAATTTACCCCTTACCAATCAACATGGGGGTGCCCGGGATCTGTGGGTCCCCTTGTTAAAGGGGGCTTCCAGATTCCGATAAGCCCCCCGCCCGTAGACCCCCACAACCACCGGGAAAGGGTTGTGGGGATGAGGCCCTTGTCCCCATCAACATGGGGACAAGGTGTCCTGGGGTGGGGGGCGCAGAGCCCCCCCTGCCCCAAAGCACCCATCCCCCCATGTTGAGGGCATCTGGCCTAGTACGGTTCAGGGGGGGAGCTCTCTAGTCCCACATAGTGAAACTGTGAACAGTACAATTAATGGTACACCATGCCATGTCCCAATTGGTTATACAGAAATAAAGAGTAGAAAAAATGGACTTAATTTCATTATAAAAAAATATAAAAATGTTATTGGTTGACAAAACATCAATGAAAAAAGACTACGACAAAGATGAAAAAATATATACAAAGTGAAGGTGGTTTAAAACATGTCTCAGTGACCAACCATATAATCCGGGGTTCAAACTGAACCTACCGGATCAGGTTGATGAGTTGTGATTAGTTCCTACAGCTTGACTAATGAACCCTTAACGGGGAAATACCCATGTATGTGCATACGCAATCATTTCATCATATATCAAATAGTAACATATAGAGGGTTAGGTAAGGTCAAACCGAAGTGGGTCGCTTCAACTCCCATCCTCAGAAAATATATTAAAAAAAAGTGCTCAAATCGCTCGTCAAGTTTCGCGCTCTGGACGCGCTTCTTCTGGAGCTATGTATGTGTATATAAAAACATAGAATATAATATAGTTTGTCACTGAGGTGGAGCAGGCAGGTAAACAGGCTCTCCACAGAGGGCTCTAGATCCTAATGGCAACTACGAGTGTGTGTGGTACGTAGCAAGGCTTATCAAGCTCTGAGGAATGCATATATATATATTTTAGACATATGATATAGAGCAATTAAAGCCCCCATCACATAGTGCTTGAAGTAAATAGACGCTTTGAGGTGTTTTTTATTCTCCCAGAAAACGCTCATTATATATATGCATATATGTTGGGTAGGTGCTAGTGCTGCAAAAGCACTCAAAACCCACAGATGTCAAAAGAGCTATGATAAATTTAGGCATAAGAGCATTCTTGGATATCACAGGGGGCTGTGTGCTGAGAGTAGCAATATTCCAAGTTCAATGCATGTCGCCCACAACGTCTGCCCCGGACGGTCGGATCCCCGGGAGACGCCTGTTCCTGTCTTTGATCTGTAGTCCCAAGTTGTGAATTAGGCAAGCTAATTAAACCCCGCAAAATAACACGGATGCACAAGACAACGAGACAGTTCTGAACTTTTTTAAGATAAGCAGATTTTTTTTTTGCTCTAATCAAACAGATATAACAAAGCACTTTTAATTGTAAGTTTAACAAAACAAAAGATAGCAAGATTTCATTTAATGTTAGCTGTAAACAACAAGCTCATATTGGAAATATAAAAATACTTTTCCAAGAATGAGGGCTGCTCTCCAAGACTAATGCCGCGTACACACGATCATTTTTCCCGTCGAGAAAAATTACAATTTTCCCTTTGGATGAGAAAAACGATCGTCTGTGGGCTTTTTGCTCTAATTTTTCTCGTCGTGATTCCCGTCGTTTTTTTCCGCGGCAGTTTTCCCATAGGGAAACACTCCCGGGGAGCCCACACACGGTCGTTTTTTTCGACCAAAAAAATAATGTCATTTAAAACGGCCGTGTGTGGGGGGAACAAGCTGTTCCTCGTTTTTCACGTCAATTTTCTCGACGGTGTTTTCACCGTCGAAAAAATCGATCGTGTGTACGCGGCATAAGACTGGGAGGGAATATTGGCATCGATGAACATAGAAAAGAAAAGGGAATTCTTCAAAAACACTGTATGTTAACTCACTGCAAAGTATATTCCCATGGGCAATAATAAAAAATAAAACCAACTGTATGTGGCTCACAGCCAAAGTTAAAAAAGATATAAATAATAATAAAATATCAAAGTTTAAATATTTGGGAATGGAGTTAACTAGGGACCTAGTTGACTATACACCCTTGAATGTAGCTCCCCTGTTTGAATTGCTTAAAAGCAAAAGGCAGACATGGTCCAGACTACCCTTAGGGGTGATGGGGCGCATAAATTTAATAAAAATGATCATACTACCCAAGATTATATTTCTGGTGTGGCATGCCCCCCTATTCATTCACCTTAAAACTTTTTAAGCAAATGGAAGCTATTCTAAATTCATTTGTCTGGGGTAATGGTAGACACAAACTAGCTTGGCAAATCTTTAAAAAAAACACGGCTATGGGGGGTGTATCCCTCCCGGACCTACAGGACTAGCCTCGCAACTATCCCACATGTACCATTTCCACACGTCGGAAATGCAGCGCTACAGATCCTTGGTTGGTGACAAACCTGGACACCCGACGTATACACCCGATCAGGCGATCCTTCGCAGGAAAAAAACACCCGGTCCCACCGCGCGGTACAACTCAGGCATGTTGATACACCACCAAAGGATTTGGGAAATATTTCTTAAAAAGCAGAATGTGGGGAAATTTCATTCTCACACCCCATTGTGGCTTAATAGCCATATGCCGGAACTGGAAACAATTCCAGACTCGGTAGTTTGGTCTAGACATGGAATACTATATCTCCATCAGGTTTTGACCAATTCAGGGCTCAAGCAGTTCCAGACCCGTAAAGAAGAGTTTTCCCTCCCACACCAACTTGCATTTAATTACCTGCAGCTCCGTCATGCACTTAGAACCCAGCTACCAAACCTAGATGTAGGGCTGGAGCCCCATCCCTGTGTTGAATATTGTTTTGGGGGATGACCCAATATATATAGTACACAAAGCCTACCTGACGCCTTTGAGATTGGCAAAGTTCCAGCACACGCCGGATCCGACGTGTCGCTTATGCAGGGCTGACGTTTTACTATCTAATATAGAGCTGCCCTCATATACAGACGTATTGAACGCAGCTTGTCCGTTTCCTCCATGACAATATGGGTTCCCCTGTGGTGCTGGACCCTAAGTTATGTATTTTGGGGCTACTGCCAGACGTAGAGGTGGACAAATATCACACAATATTCTATTTTGAAACATTATTCTTAGCACGTAAGATGATAGCTCCATGCTGCAGTTATGGGAAAAAAACAGTTAATGACACCTTGCCCTTCAAGAAACTGATCTACACACACAGGGGATCTACCTAAAAGTATTCCAAGATCTGGGACAGATGGTTGGAGGATGGGGAAATGTGTGTAATTGTTCCATACCCGGTGCAGAGTTCCTCTGTACCTGTGGCACACCTTGTTTGTAGATTGGATTATATTACCACCTGACTCACTTCACCTGTGAACATGCATATGCACACCCTGTAATATATGTGTATATTTAATTTCGCTGTCAAAATACATGAATGACCTTCTATGACTAAATATACCTGAATGGCTTGTAAACTGTGCTTTACATCAATAAAGTTTTTTTTTTTTTTCCAAGTAAAAAAATAAATAATAAAAGAGCTTTAATAAAATATTAAAATGAAGGAACACTATCATCATTTAAATGTTACAAAGAATATAACAGAATATGAAAAAGGAAATCCAGGACGCAAAAATTCAAAATGAACAACAGTTTGCAAAAGATAGTAGGACAAACCCCCAAAAAAATCTTCAAATATATTAATAGTAAAAAAGTCGGGTCTGAGTATGTAGGCCCTTTACAAAGTAATCTGGAGTGGGTGACTGGGGACAAAGAGAAGGCAAATGTATTTCAATACTTTATTTAGCTCTGTGTATACAAAGAAGCATGGGGGAGCTCATGTCCATAATGGGAATGGTAGTGACACAGCCCCAAATCCACAAAGGCTCAAAAGTGATATGGTCCAAAAATATTTAGACAGAATAAAGGTGGATATGGACTCCAGAGAGAGAGATATCATTTTGCCCCTGTTCAAATCATTAGTAAGACCTCATCTGGAATATGCCGTTCAGTTTTGGGCACCAGTTCTCAAAAAGGATATTGGGGAACTGGAGAAAGTGCAGAGAAGGGCAACCAAACTGATAAGAGGAATGGAGGAGCTCAGCTATGAGGAAAGATTAGAGGAACTGAATTTATTCTCTCTTGAGAAGAGGAGATTAAAGGGGTTGTAAAGGTTTGTTTTTTATTTTCTAAATAGGTTCCTTTAAGCTAGTGCATTGTTGGTTCACTTACCTTTTCCTTCGATTTCCCTTCTAAATGTTTTTTTTCTTTGTCTGAATTTCTCACTTCCTGTAAGCTTGCCCCATCATCTGAGCCGTTCTGGCTGGGGATTAGTAAGCGTGCTCGCCCCCTCCCTTGGGACTACATCCCTGTGGGGAGTCGCTGTAAACACACAGCGTCTGCCCGCAGGGATGTAGTGCCAAGGGTGGGGGCGAGCACGCTGACTAACCCCTATCCAGAACGGCTCGGATAATGGGGCAAGCTTACTGAGGGGGAACAGGAAGTGAGAAATTTAGACAAAAAAAAACATTTAGAAGGGAAATCGAAAGAAAAAGATAAGTGAACCAACATTGCACTATCTTAATGGAATCTATTTAGAAAATAAAAAACTAACCTTTACAACCCCTTTAAGGGGGGGTATGATCAACATGTACAAATACATAAGTCACTTTAAGGTCATCACTGAGGACAAGGGAGCACTCTTTACATCTAGAGGAAAAGAGATTTAATCTCCAAATACGGAAAGGTTTCTTCACAGTAAGAGTTGTGAAAATGTGGAATAGACTCCCTCCAGAGGTGGTTCTGGCCAGATCAGTAGATTGCTTTTAAAAAAGGCATGGATACTTTCCTAAATGTACATAATATACAGTAACTGGATACTAACAAGTACAGGTAAAGTTGATCCAGGGAATATCCGACGGCCTCTCAGGGATCAGAAAGGAATTTTTTCCCCTGCTGGAGAAAATTGGATCATGCTTTGCTGGGGTTTTTCGCCTTCCTCTGGATCAAATGTGGGTATAGGATTGTGTATATATATATATATACTGTGTGTGTGTGTGTGTATATATATATATATTTATTTATTTTTATTATTGATTGAACTAGATGCACTTGTGTCTTTTTTGAACCTATGTAATTATGCTTTATGTTAACTGATTTTTTATTTTTTTTTGCCAGATCAAAAAATCTTTATGCTTGAAAAGTACAAAGCAACAGATCCACCTCAAGGGCTTTCCGTGGCATTCACTGTCTCCTTTCAAGAGAAAAAATTCCACTTGTATTGCACATTAGAAAAGAAGATTAACTTTAAGGTAAGACAAAACCATATGTTTGAATGCGTGCAAGGCCTGATATAAAGCCAGTTTTAACCACCAGAGCAATTTTTTTTTTTTTTTAAAACATGGTAAAACTTGATATTTTTTTTTTTTGCTAAAAACTTACATAAAATGTATAAACAATTATATATTTTCTAAAAGAAGAGACCCTGGGGAATGTTAAAAAAAAAGATGTGTTGCATGATATTTGCACAGCTGTTTATCAAACACGTTTTCAGGACAACATTTTAAAAAAGTTTATCGTGCACACACAACACAACACAATATAATACCCATTTTTTTTTTTTTGTAAAATAAACAAGATGTAGTTTCATCAAGTAGATAGATACCAAACATGTCAAACAGAAATGCTGCGTACACACGATCGGAATTTCCGACAACAAAAGTTTGATGTGAGCTTTTGGTCGGATATTCCGACCGTGTGTACGCAGCATTTCTGTTTGACATGTTTGGTATCTATCTACTTGATGAAACTACATCTTGTTTATTTTAAGAGTTTTATGTGCACTGCTAGTGTATTTTTTACTGAAAATATGGGTTTGCCTAACGTACACTAAAATCATGTGATCTAAAAAATTGCAACTATCACCATTTTATTCTCCAGGGTCTCTACGTTCAGAAAGTGTGTGTATATACACAGTATCTCACAAAAGTGAGAACACCCCTCACATTTTTGTAAATATTTTATTATATATTTTTATGTGACAACACTGAAGAAATGACACTTTGCTACAATGTAAAGTAGTGAGTGTACAGCTTGTATAACAGTATAAATTTGCTGTCCCCTCAAAATAACTCAACACACAGCCATTAATGTCTAATAAGTGAGATAAGTTTTCAGGGATCACCTGAAGGTAGCAAGAGTAGGGAATAGCTGGACAGGTTGAGGTAACGAGTTCCAGAGGATGGGGGAGGCTCTGGAGAAATCCTGGAGACGAGCATGGGAGGAGGAGATAAGGGAGCTAGAGAGTATGAGGTCATGGGAGGAGCGGAGAGGACGGTTTGGGTGATATTTGGAGACAAGATTGGTGATGTAGCTCGGGGCAGAGTTGTGAATGGCTTTGTATGTTGTGGCTAGTATTTTGAATTTAATTCGCTGGGCGATGGGGAGCCAGTGTAGGGATGGGAGGAGAGGGTTGGCAGACGCTGAACAGTGGGTAAGGTGGATAAGCCTGGCATCAGCATTCATGATAGACTGAAGAGGGGATAGCCTGTGGAGAGGCAGGCCAGTGAGAAGGGAGTTGCAATAGTCAAGGCGAGAGATAACAAGGGATTTATTTATTGGTTATTTAGTAGAGGTGATTTTGTATACAAAAACTGGCATTGTGCAAACTCTAAAGTATTTAAAGCAGAGTTCCACCCAAAAATGGAACTTCCTCTTTTCGGAACCCTCCCCCCCTCCAGTGTCACATTTGGCACCTTTTAGGGGGGTGCAGAAACTGTCTAAGACAGGTATTTGCACCCACTTCCGGGAATAGACTCATGCGGCAGTCACGCCCCTTCCCGCACCCCACCCCCCCGCCGTCTCCTGGGAAATACACTGTTCCCAGGAGAGAGCGGGGACCAGTGACGGCGCTCCGCGCTACTTGCGCATGCGCAGTAGGGAACCGGGCAGTGAAGCCGCAACGCTTCACTTCCCGATTCCCTCACCGAGGATGGAGGCGGGTGCAGCCGAGGGGCGAGCGATTGCTCGACCTCAGCTGCCGACATCGCGGGCGCGCTGGACAGGTAAGTGTCCATATTTTAAAAGGCAGCAGCTGCAGTATTTGTAGCTGCTGGCTTTTAAAAAAATTGTCGGAACCTCCACTTTAAGTGCATCAGCAAACCATAATCATTTCATATCTTGTGATGTATATCATCAAAAAACATGAACAACATATAAACTGCATGAGTAGAGAGGCGATTGCAAGAAATATTACCATTATGGTCACGTGTAAAAGGGGCGCAATGAGATAAGAGAAACCAGAATTGTAACTGTAAACAAACATTTTACATAAGGGCTCTTTCACACGAAGGTCCGTCCAGGTCCGCCTGTCAGTTTTTTAGGCGGACCTGAAACGGATCCTCCATGCACCCCTATGGAAGCACGGATGTCAGCGGAGACATGTCCGCTGACATCCGCTCCGCTCCGCTCCGAAAAAGTGTGACGGAGGAAAATCCTATTTTTCCTTCCGTCGGCGGAGCGGATCGGATGACAACGGACTCTACGGTCCGTCGTCATCCGATTCCCCATAGGGGAGAGCGGCGCTCTGACAGGGCGGTCCCTGCACAGTGTGCGGGGACCGCCCAGTCATCCGTCGGCTCAGCGGTGATCAACGGAGCGATCCCCGCTGAGCAAGCGGAGCTTCACGGGGCGGATCTTCACGGATCCGCCCCGTGTGAAAGAGGCCTAAAGGAAAATTTATTTTATGAAGGAATTAATGTTTTTTTTTGTTTTGTTTTTTAGCCTGGACAAAGTCCACCTAAAATAGCTGGAAACAAGAGTGATGTTATTTTTTTTGTAAAACAGTTCAGTGAGGGTCACGATGTCTACAAGTTTGAGTCATCGCTACACAAGGACCACTTTTTGGCTGCCAAAGAAGAAAATGGTAAAGGGGTACTTTACCTGAAACTCTGCCCTACTAATGTAGTAGATGAATCTGCAGGGTTTCATATACCTTTACAAAACTGAACCACCTGAATCCAGCTGCATTCATGTAAACCATCAATGTAGTGTAATCAACAGACTTCTGCCATTCCATGAAATTCTGTAATTAAGTCAATCTTCAGACATTTACATTCCTTTGGCACCCGTCAGGCTTGTTCAATTAAAAGGAGTGAATCTTGTAAAGCCAAAGCTTTTTAGTTTTGAAAAAAGCAGGGAAAGGTTAACCACTTCAGCCCCGGACCATTCGGCTGGCCAAAGACCAGAGCACTTTTTGTGATTCGGCACTGCGTCATTTTAACTGACAATTGCGCAGTCGTGCGACGTGGCTCCCAAACAAAATTGATGTCCTTTTTTCCCCACAAATAGAGCTTTCTTTTGGTGGTATTTGATCACCTTTGCGGTTT
The DNA here is from genome assembly GCA_029206835.1 of Rana muscosa. Taxonomy (NCBI): domain Eukaryota; kingdom Metazoa; phylum Chordata; class Amphibia; order Anura; family Ranidae; genus Rana; species Rana muscosa. Next base: position 241,020,331 of record CM055124.1, read on the forward strand.
TTATTTTTTGCGCTATGAACAAAAAATTGCGACAATTTTTTTTAAAAAAGCAATATTTTTTACTTTTTGCTATAATAAATATCCCCAAAAAATATATATAAAAAAATGTTTTTCCTCAGTTTAGGCCGATACGTATTCTTCTACAAATTTTTGGTAAAAAAAACCGCAATAAGCGTTTATTGATTGGTTTGCGCAAAAGTTATAGCGTCTACAAAATAGGGGATAGTTTTATGGCATTTTTATTAATATTTTTTTTTTTACTAGTAATGGCGGCGATCAACAATTTTTATCGTGACTGTGACATTATGGCAGACACATCGAACACTTTTGGCACTATTTTGGGACCATTCACATTTACACAGCGATCAGTGCTATAAATATGCACTTATTACTGTGTAAATTTGACTGGCAGTGAAGGGGTTAACACGGAGGGGGTGCTGAAGGGGTTAAGTGTGTCCTAGAGATGTGTTCTAACTGTAGGGGGGCTGGGCTATATGTGACACGACACTGATCACCGCTCCCGATTACAGGAAGCTGTGATCAGTGTCCTTTAACTAGGAAGAATGGGGAAATGCTTGTTTACATCAGAATTTCCCCGTTCTTCCTCTCCGTGAGACGATCGCAGGTATCCCCGCGGACATCGAGTCCGCGGGACCCGCGATCACAGTCACGGAGCTCGTGGCAGGCACGCGCCCGCAATTCTGCATCTTAAAGGCGACGTACAGGTACGTTTATCTGCTTGTACATGCCACTCTGCCGACGTATATCGGCGTGAGCCGGTCGGAAAGCGGTTAAGGTGACACTAAACTAAGGTGACCAGATTTTTAAAATGAAATCCGGGGACATAATTTTTTTGGATAGAGAAAAGGAAGGTTATAATCCCTGTCAGGAATTTTTTCACCATCTGTGTCCCATTGCAAAGATTTATCTTTACTTCCTGCTCCATAGCCAAACAGGAAGTGAGAGGAAATCCCTGCAAATTACGGCAATTCCTTTGGGACCCCCAGGTCACTAGAACCAGTGTCCCTATTGGAAGATTTTCCTACTATTACCAGTACTTTCCTGGGCACAACCCAAAATATGTGATTTTCTTTTACTTTCACTTTCAATGATAATGGCAAACAGGACAAATAGAGAGGGTGAGTCTCCCTAACGTGGGCACAGACAGCAATAAAAACTGACAAGCGTTCTAATCCCTGTCCACTCCATCCAAAACTAAAAACTGCCTTTAGTTATACTTTAATGGATCTGTAATCTATTTTTCATGAATTTGTTTCTTACTGTGTTTTTCTGCCTCCTTGTAACCTCATTGGTGAATTCCCCAACCTCTTCTTTATTCCCTCACTTCCATTTGTTTAGAACGAGCAGTGCACATTAGTTGCAGGCATGTGCATTGCTCTATGTACACTACAAATCCCATAGTCCATTGTCCCTAGTCCATCTCAAGAGTAAGCAAAGGACGGTGGTGTAATATTTGTGGGGAGTCCAAGATCATCAGCCATCCTTGTTGGAAAAAGCAACAGTCTTTATTTTCTCAAAAGTTAAACAAAAGGACTTACTTCAGCATGGAAAAACAAAACAATGGCTCACAGCCATCCCAAACCTGCCTCGCCATAGGGTTTATTTAAGTTCTTCTGTTTCAGGGGTCCAGAAATGTCGCATGAGCTCAGTAGCAGCGTCTCAGTAACAAGGCGGTCCTCAGTCCTCCACTTAACACCATGCAGAGACCTGCTGACTGCTTAATGCCTTTCTTCAGCCCTCTCTCACAGACGGACTAATCTCTTCAGGATCATATTACCAGTATTCAGTGTTGGAGTCCCTTTCCCACCCATAACCTCTCCAAAACCTCAGAATTCCAGACACCATGCCAGGACTTAACAATCTTGGGGTAAATGCAAGTCACTGAAGCCCACTGTCGGCTGATGTCACAAAAACAGTCCAGGCTCGGGAAGGGTCATGATTTGCCCACATGCCTAGATCGGCAACCAGCTCAGCCTCTCAGCGAACCGATGAGAGCCTGAGCCAGCTGCTCCCACCCCCCTCTACAGCCCAGCACTCCAGTGAGTGATAGAGGGGGAGTCAGAACAGAGAGCCGATGACTAACAGTCACCAACTCTTTGCTCACGAACCTGTGAGAACCGAGCGATCAGCGGTGTTTGATCATTCAGTTCTCAGTGTTAGAACCGGCGGGGGGCAGATACAACATCAAACCAGTGCTGCATCCACCTAGGTAAGTATGATTCACAAAAAAAAGCAAATCCCATACTTCTCTTCTAAAAGGACCACAACCCAAACAAAGGGGATACATACCTCCCATCCTGGACCCATCCCCGGCATCCTGTACAGTGACTACATTCCCACATACAGTTGGACTATGAAGAACAAGCGTAGCCACCCTCTAAGAAGAAGTTGGATCACAGCAGCGAAAAAAAAAAAAGAAGGGAATTGGAGGAGGCTGAAAGCAACCATATGCTGCCACCATATGTACCATATGTACTTATGTATGCTAATTGTTAAAATTCAATAAACAAATTTGACAAGAATAAATACTTGAATAGAATATATTTTTGTAGCGATACCTCCAACTAAGAAGGCCGCAGATTTAGTTTGGGCCCTGAAAGACAGCTCCGCCAACCCCCGGCAAGGTACTCGACCCCCTACTGGCACAGTTAGTTATGGCAGCAATAAACTCTTATACTATATGAGTAATTAAACATCGAGACAATAATAGTATAAAAAGGGTATATGATTTACTTAAGCTTTTGATAAGAAAGGGGTTAACATTTATAACAGTTCACAGACAGTATATATATTGCAGAGCCCTGCAGCACTAACACACTATGCATATGGAGTGAACAGTAACAAGTGCGCCACGTGGGCGACTGTTAACTAGGCGTCCTGTGGCGCAGTAACCAAACAAAATAGCAAGCTGACCAGGCCTGGTTTAGATATCTACAACTTAGTTTATAGGGGATGATGTTCTTTTCTTCACCGGCAGGTCTTTAACGGTGGTGCACATTAACAGAGTATGATTTGTAATCCAGTGGGAAAGGTAAAGATGGGGTAAACACTGTACTATATAAAGTGTTAGTTCCGCTCCTTTGAGGTCCTCTAATAAGAGTATCAAGAACAACTTGTGGGCCACGGTAGTCTATAGGCCTATTAGCAACAACAGTATATGGTTTAGGCATACGCCCTCTCACCCGCCCGGACAGGGTCCCAGTCCGGGGAACTTCCACCGGCTGTGTCACACACACACACACAGTGTCCCCAACGATCAGGTCCTCGATCTGTTCCAGGCTGTAGACAAACGAGGTCCGGAGCCACCCAGGCTCGCAGTGGGGTGGAAGGCTCTTTGGTGCTGCGCAAGGTCTCAGGCTTCAGGCCTTGCACTCCGACACATCCGCACAGGAGGATCAGTCTCTGAAGTCTTGTGTCCCAAAGAGGCCGAGCGCAGCCGCGCCTCCTCCTTATATAACCCCTCCCATGAGTCTCTGCGGTGAACACTGCCAAATGGGTTTCTGGGTGATGTAGTCTCCGGGAAGTAAAAGGGGAACACCCCGCTACACACTCCCCCCACTTGAACTCTTTGGTCCCCAAAGATAAACCTTAACAAAGACTATGTACAACTTTAGACAATTCTGCGAACGATGTTGGCATAGGGAATTTCCACCAAAACTGAGGGGTAGAATTCCCTTGCCCACAGGTCACATTATTATGGGTGGCCTGCCTAACTGTGCCAGAGAGTGAGCTGGGATTGCCCTCCACCAAATGGACAGTGGAGGGATCTGGATTCTCAGCATTTCTCCTAGCAGTAACTACAGAGTCCTCCGAGCTATTCCCCATTTGTGGGTAGGTCAGCCTCTTAGGAGGCCGGATGACTCTTCGAGCCCTTTGCTCTCTTGGGACTTCTGGCTCTGGCACCACAGGCTCCTCTTCCTCTGAGTAACTATCACGGGCATCTTCCCAGTGATCTGATGAAGGACTAGATGGGATGAACTCTGTGGTCTCTGGGTTCAGTGTTCCATCTGGAGTGTCTTCAGTAGGTGGAAGACCTATAGTGGAAGTTCCTGGAGTTGGGGAAGGCCACAACCAATCAAGTTCTCTTTCTTCATCTTCACTAAGTTGAGAGGCCTCTCCATCTTCAGCTTGGGAGGTCTGCGACCGAGTGTTTGGCCTGGGAGTATCCAGAATAGAGACCGATTCAGGAGAATCTCTCTCGGGAGGTATCCTGACTGCTTCAGCAAGTGGGAGCAGGTGGTTTCGATGCCACGTCTTCAGTGGGCCTACCCTCCCTTCTGGCTTCAACTTGTAGACAGGTAGGCCCGGCAACTTCCTACAGATGACATAGGGTTCAGATCTCCATCTGTCCGCAAGTTTGTGCTTCCCAGGGACCCCCAGATTGCGTAACAGTGCTCTATCCCCGGGCTGTAGGTCTTGTATCCGGACCTTCAAGTCGAAGTTTCTTTTGTTCCGAGCTCCTCTTTGATCTGAGGCCGCTTGAGCTTGTTCATAGGCCACTTTCAGGCTGTGTCTGAGCCTGTCCACATATCCTTTGTGGGATGTGGCTGAGGAATGGTCCAGAGAGGTGCCAAAGGCCAAGTCCACAGGCAGTCTCGCCTCTCTCCCAAGCATGAGTCGATAAGGGGAGTAGCCTGTAGCATCACTAGTGGTGCAGTTGTAAGCATGTACTATTGCTGCTATGTGTTTGCTCCAATGTTGCTTCGTCTCACTTTCCAGAGTCCCCAACATGTTGAGCAAGGTTCGGTTAAACCTCTCCGGCTGAGCATCTCCCTGTGGGTGGTAAGGGGTAGTTCGAATCTTCTTGATTCCCAACGAATCCAGGAGTTTCGGGATCAGTCGACTCTCAAAGTCCCTTCCTTGATCTGAATGAAGTCGTTGGGGCAGCCCATAATGGACAAAATACTTCTCCATGAGTATCTTGGCTACTGTGGAAGCCTTCTGGTCTTTGGTTGGGAAAGCTTGGGCATACCGGGTGAAATGATCGGTTATCACCAGAACATTTCCTAGTCCACTCAGATCGGGTTCGAGGCAGAGGAAATCAATGCATACCAGATCCATTGGGCCTTGACTTTGTAGATGGCCCATTGGGGCAGCTTGATGAGGTAAAGTCTTCCTCTGGATGCAACGTGCACATGAGTGGCAGTACTCTTCTACCTCTGCCCTCATGCAGGGCCAATAGAACCGACTTCTAACAAATTGAAAGGTCCTTTCAGCCCCTAGGTGACCATGATTGTCATGCAGGGCAATCAGAACAGTCTCTCGATGTTTCTCTGGGAGGAACAGTTGCCATTTGTCTTCTGAGTCATCAGAGGGGCCCCTTCGGTAGACCACTCCCTGATGTACCTGCAACCTTTCCCACTCTTTCCTCAACAGGCGGGCTTCTTTTGAGGAGTGATTTAGGAGTTTGTTTGGATCCTGATTCTCCAGAGCTTCCAGGACCAATTTCCCCATTGGATCTTCTAACTGGTCACTTCTTAGTTCCTTCTCGGACAACTTTGGCAGATAGTCTTCTCCCAGCTGAGTTACTCCACAGTATTGTTTGGGGACTCCTACCATGGTAACTCCTATCTCTTCCGCCCGTGAGCCCCTCTGGCTTGCAATTCAGCCCCTTGACAAAGGGCCCGCACCCCATCAGGTGCTACTTGAGTCCAGTCTTCCATGTCACAGTTGGGACCATGGGATCTCCTGGACAGAGCGTCTGCATCTCGATTCCCAATCCCTGGCCTGTACTTTAGGCTGAAATTGAATCCAGACAATGCGGCCAGCCACCTGTGTCCAGTGGCGTCCAGTTTTGCTGTAGTGAATAAGTAGGTCAGGGGGTTGTTGTCGGTCTTCACAATGAACTCCGCCCCATACAGGTAGTCTTTGAGCTTGTCTACTATCGCCCACTTAAGGGCCAAGAACTCCAGTTTATGAGTGGGGTCGTTTTTCTCAGAGGGGGTCAGGCTCCTGCTCACGTAGGCAACGGGCCGCAGTTGCCCCTCGTGTTCTTGATAAAGCACTCCCCCCAGACCATCATGACTAGCATCTACGTGTAGTTCATAGGGTTTGGTTGGGTCTGCATAGGCCAAGACTGGAGCAGTGGTTAGGCTCTTCTTCAATGCCTGGAAGGCCTCTTCACATTTCTGGTTCCACTGATCTTGGACTGACTCTCCTGGCTTCCGGGGTCCTGAGTCGTCCTCTTCTCCCTCAGTCTTGAGCAGTTCATTCAATGGTCTAGCAATTCGGGCAAATCCTTCCACAAACCTCCTGTAATAGGAGCAGAACCCCAAGAAGGAGCGGAGTTCTGTTACTGTGGTGGGTCACGGCCAGGAGGTAACTGCCTCCAGTTTCTCAGGGTCTGTGGCCACCCCTTCTTCAGACACTTTGTGTCCTAGATAATTCACAGAAGATCGGTAGAACCGACACTTCTCAGGCGAAAGCTTGAGTCCCTACTCACTGAGTCTCCTCAAGACTTTTTCCAGCCTCTCCTCGTGTTCCTCCAGGGTTCTTCCAAAGACAATGACATCGTCCAGGTATACAAGGACTTCAATAAGGTTCATGTCCCCTACAGTCTTTTCCATGAGACGTTGGAAAGTAGCTGGGGCTCCAGACAGACCTTGGGGCATCCGGTCGAATTCAAAGAATCCCACTGGGGTTATGAATGCTGTCTTCTCCTTGTCTTCTGGGTGCATAGGGATCTGATAGTATCCACTCTTAAGATCCATAACGCTGAACCACTTGGCTCCAGATAAGCTCTGCAAGGCATCCTCTATCCTCGGAGTGGTGTACTGGTCGGGTATGGTTCTCCTGTTAAGGGTCCTGTAATCGATACAGAGCCTCAATGATCCATTCTTCTTCCTGACCACCACTATCGGTGAGGCATAAGGGCTTCTGGACTCCCGTATCACGCCGGTCCTTTTCAATTCTGCAAGTTGTTCCCTTAGATCCTCCAGATCTGCTAGTGGGACCCGCCTGACTCTCTCTCTGAAGGGCGTGTCTTCTTGGAGGCGGATCCGATGGGTGGCACTCCTTGCACACCCCACATCAAATTCATCCCTGGAGAAGATCTTCTCCCATCTGGTCAACTGGGCCTTGGCTCTCTCCTTCCAAGCCCTGGGCAGGTTCGGGTTTTCCATGGATAGCTTCTCCCAAGCATCTCCTCCTTCGCCCGCCCCCTTTACTTCCGACAAGTTGACCGGGGCAGCAGGGCTCACCTGGCCCAGCAGCATTCTGGCTGGGATTTCCATGGGTCCATCTGTATTGTTCCTAACACTCACTGGAACTCTACAATGGGCCTTCTTCAGGGCCTTCAGCGGAATCACTTCTGGTATCACTTCCAGGCCGGGGAACTCTTCCCTTGGGTCAGACTCCAACATGACAAAGGGTCCAGGTTGCTCCCAAGTAAGCTTCACAGTGGCTCTGAGACAGGTTACTTCACCGGGCTGCAACACCACCCCTTCTCTTCCAAGTCTCCACACCTTCCCTATCCCCTCTCCAGGGGTCTTCTGCTCTAGGACCAGCCGTTGATAAGCCATCTTCAGCATGGGGTGAATCTTGGTGGCCGCTGACCCCTTCTCTTTCACTAGAGGGGTCAGAAGTCTTCGAACCAGGTCCGTGTTTGTTCCTATTATAAGGGAACTCTTGTTGGCTCCTGGCGGCCGAGGGCATACAACCGCCAGAGTATCAAACACTTCAGCTTTTCCAGCCACGGATGGGTCAAAGATCATCCTGACAGGCAAATAGCCATCGTAGGGGAAATTCTGGGTCCCAATCCCACATATCTCTAGTCCCTCTATCTTCTGGATGGGCAGGTGACTCAAGTGCTTCTCGTAGAAATCTCGGTATAACAGGGTCACTTGTGCCCCAGTATCCAAGATGGCTCTGGTGTAGACTCCCTCCACTTGAATGTGCACTATGGGAGATGGGCCTACTAGCCTCTCCGGATATGGCCCAGCAGGGGTCGCCTTCTTCTGGCCCTTTCCCTTCGGACTCTCTCCCATCCAGTTCCCTTTGGACTTTAATCTTTCTTGAGCCTGGTATGCATTAATTTCCCTCCTCTCAATGGGTGTACAGACCCGCTGAGGGATATTATTGATTTTTCTAGGTGTGCACCCCCTCTGGGGAGCGCTGTGCCTCTTCTGAGGGGTCTTGCCCCCTTTCTCTGGGGTGTATCTTTGCTGAGGAATGATGTATTTCTTCTGAGGCGTTTTATCTATTCTTTCTTTCTGCTTTGCTTTCAGCTTGGAGCTCACTGAAGGTGATGGGCACCCGATTGACTCCTTCACCGGGGCCCTCTGGAGTTTCCCGCCGGCTTGCGGTTGTCCAGCTTCTTCTTCTTGGGACTGGAACAAGTAGCCGCAACATGGCCAATACCTCCACAGTTAAAGCAGACTATATCTCCCCATTCTTGTAAAGATGCGGGTGCCGAAGCAATTGGGAATAGTTCCTTCCGTGGTACCTCTCTCTTGGGACCATCTGTGTCTTTCGCCATCAAAGAGGTCAACATTTCTAACACCTTGGACATTTGTGCTTTTAAAGTGTCTACCTCTGAGTCTCTTTCAGTAGTCATCACTGGGTTGACTAGCACCTGTGCGGGGACAACATTTGCCTTAATCATTTGCTGGTCCTGTTGTAGCGCCTCCTCATCTCTGATGATTTTTATCAAATCAGCATAAGTCAGCAATGTTCCTCCTCCTGAGGTTTTCAGGTGCAGCCAGACTGGATCCGAGCGTAACGCTCCCTTTAAGACTTGCTTCATTCTTGCCGCATCTGCATCTTGGGGCTTCGTTCCCTTCTTCAACACAATCTTGCACAGCAACCTGTTTAGTCTCCTAACATATTCTGACAGTTTTTCCCTTGGTTGTTGGAAAGTATGTTAAAATTGGTAGACCATCTCTGTCACCTTTTCCAATTGACCAAACTCTTCCTGTAGCATAGCTAGACAGTCTTGAGCCGTGCAATCGGCATTCCCAAACCGAAAACTTTTCACTGCTTCTGCTGCTGCGCCTTTCAGGCTTTCTATCACTCGTTGCCTCTTCTGTGCTTCAGGCACCTCCCATGCCTCTACTGCCTGCAATGCCTGCTCCACCCAGATATCAAAGTCTTCTTCCCCTGCAGGGACAGGGAGCTTCCCTGAGAATGTCTTCAATCTCCGGTAGCTAGTTTCTACATGCACTGTGTTTGTCTTCTGACATTTGATTAGCAGATCTCCTATCGCCTTTATCAATTCTGGTGATATAGCAGTGGCAGGTGCGGGTGTCACCGGGGGCGTCACCCTGTCTCCCTTTACTGGTGAGTTACGGGCCGCAGCCTGCGGTGACCCCATCGGTGATGGTTCCTTCTTTATAGTTAAAGCAGGCGCCACCCTATAGGTTCTAATATCTGGCGTCTTTACACACTTGCGCCTGCACGCCTCTGGTATCCCGTCTTCGTATTCCACTAGTGCATACTGATAGGAAGTATCCGGGTCTGCCTTTATATCTATCACCCATGGTGTGTGACCTGGGGACACTGACTTCATCAACTCCTCTACCGTCTCAGTCTTCCATTCCTCCCCTGGGAGGCTGATGACTATTGAATTGTTTGGCTCTGCCCTTACGGCTTTGCACCACTCTTCTATCGCTTGTGGATCCATGGGGTCCATGCCGGCACTTCTGGCGTTCACCTGCTGTATCAGGATCCCGGACCCGAGCCCCCACGTGTAGCGATACCTCCAACTAAGAAGGCCGCAGATTTAGTTTGGGCCCTGAAAGACAGCTCCGCCAACCCCCGGCAAGGTACTCGACCCCCTACTGGCACAGTTAGTTACGGCAGCAATAAACTCTTATACTATATGAGTAATTAAACATCGAGACAATAATAGTATAAAAAGGGTATATGATTTACTTAAGCTTTTGATAAGAAAGGGGTTAACATTTATAACAGTTCACAGACAGTATATATATTGCAGAGCCCTGCAGCACTAACACACTATGCATATGGAGTGAACAGTAACAAGTGCGCCACGTGGGCGACCGTTAACTAGGCGTCCTGTGGCGCAGTAACCAAACAAAATAGCAAGCTGACCAGGCCTGGTTCAGATATCTACAACTTAGTTTATAGGGGATGATGTTCTTTTCTTCACCGGCAGGTCTTTAACGGTGGTGCACATTAAGAGAGTATGATTTGTAATCCAGTGGGAAAGGTAAAGATGGGGTAAACACTGTACTATATAAAGTGTTAGTTCCGCTCCTTTGAGGTCCTCTAATAAGAGTATCAAGAACAACTTGTGGGCCACGGCAGTCTATAGGCCTATTAGCAACAACAGAATATGGTTTAGGCATACGCCCTCTCACCCGCCCAGACAGGGTCCCAGTCCGGGGAACTTCCACCGACTGTGTCACACACACACACAGTGTCCCCAACGATCAGGTCCTCGATCCGGTCCAGGCTGTAGACAAACGAGGTCCGGAGCCACCCAGGCTCGCAATGGGGTGGAAGGCTCTTTGGTGCTGCGCAAGGTCTCAGGCTTCAGGCCTTGCACTCGGACACATCCGCACAGGAGGATCAGTCTCTGAAGTCTCGTGTCCCAAAGAGGCCGAGCGCAGCCGCGCCGCCTCCTTATATAACCCCTCCCATGAGTCCCTGCGGTGAACACTGCCGAATGGGTTTCTGGGTGATGTGTCTGAGAGTGTCATGTGACTAGTCTGTCTGGCAAGCCGGTGTTCTGTCAGATATGGCGACCCATCAGAAGTGGTTAACGGAAGGGACGTTCCGTCGCTGCCATATTGCTACACCCCGCACTTGTCCATAGTAAGGATACACTGAGAAGGGAGTAAGCGGACATTCTGTCTAAATAGCCAATTAATCGAGATTTCCAATTACGTCACTTCCGGTTACTGTAAACCATCATTAATTGGAGATTTCGATGACTTGCCATTTTGACACACCACCGGCAAGCATGTACACTTCGGTACATGAAGACTTTGCTGTTTTGACACAACAGCGAGTAACGAGGAAAAAGTTGTCGCTACCGCAGCCGCAGCCATTTTGTTGGTTAGTATCGGAGCAGACTAAAAATATCTGCTCATAATACTGTATACCGGAGTGTATACGGTTGCCGGTGTTGTGTCAACACAGCAATTCATCGAAATCTCCAATTACTGATGGTTTACACTAACCGGAAGTGAGGTAATTGGAGATCTCAATGAATTGGCTATTTTGACAGAACAACTGGCTGACCTTGCAGTTTAGCAAAAGTGATGTAATTTGTTTTTGAAATTGTTAATAAAAAGAGTTAAAAAAGTGCAGAAACTTTTTGAAGAACCCTCATATATCTGATCAGTTCTGATGTACTGACTGCCTATCTAATTTCTTCAGGCATTAAAATGCCGGGACAGTACAAATAACCTTCAAATCACCCCTTTTTTGAAAGTAGATAGTTCAATGTATTTAATAAGAGGCATTGTGAGTTTTTTGAAGTTGTAATTTTTTGTCACAATTTTTTGGAACATTAAGGAAGTAAATAATTTTTTTTCCCACAAAGTCTTCATTTTAACCACTTTCCTCCGGAAGATTCCCCCCCCCCCTTATGACCAGGCCATTTTTTGCAATACGGTACTGCGTTACTTTAACTGACAATTGCGCAGTTGTGCTATTATGTACCCAAATAAAGTTTACATACTTTTTTCGCACAAATAGAGCTTTCTTTTGGTGGTATTTAAACACTTTTGCAGTTTTTATTTTTTGCACTATAAACAAAAAAGACAGACAATTTTGAAAAAAAAACAAAAAAACAATATTTTTTACTTTCTGCTATAATACATATCCAATTTAAAAAATTGAAAGAATTACATTTCTTTATAAATTTAAGACAATATGTATTCTGCTACATATTTTTAGAAAAAAAATCCCAATGAGCGTATATTGATTGCTTTGCGCAAAAGTTGTTATAGCATACACAAACTATGGGATATTGTTATTTATTTATTTTTACTATTAATGGCACTTATAGCAGGACTGCGATTTTGTTGCAGACAGTTGGACACTAACTGACACGTCTTTGGGGACCAGTGCAACTAATACAGTGATCAGTGCTAAAAATATGCACTGACACTGCACTAATGGCACTGGCTGGGGAGGGGTTAAACATCAGGGGCGATCAAAGGGTTAACTGCGTTCCTAGCTAGTGTGTTTGTGTACTGTGGGAGGTGCCTTTACTAGGGGAAAGCATGGATCCATGTCCCTGCTTTGCAGGAACACAGGATCCTTGACTTCCCCACTGACAGAATGGTGATCTGCTTTTTTTTCTTAGGCAGATTGCCATTCTGCCTCTGTGGCAGCGGACATCGAGTCCACGTTATCTGCAGACCAGAAGTGTCGGATCATGGCGCAGCAGTGCCACCTTGCCGCTCCACAAATCTGGCCTTTATGGACGAGTGGCAAGAAGAAAGCCATTGTTGAAAGAAAGCCAAAAGAAGTGCCATTTGCAGTTTGCAAGAAGCCATGTGGGGGACACAGCAAACATGTGGAAGAAGTTGCTCTGGTCAGATGAGACCAAAAATTTAACTTTTTGGCCTAAAAGCAAAACGCTATGTGTGGCGGAAAATTAACATTGCACATCACCCTGAACACACCATGTGAAACATGGTGGTGGCAGCATCATGTTGTGGGGATGCTTTTCTTCAGCAGGGACAGGGAAGCTGGCCAGAGTTGGTGGGAAGATGGATGGAGACAAATGCATGCCAATCTTAGAAGAAAACCTGTTAGAGTCTGCAAAAGACTTGAGACTGGGGCGGTGGTTCAACTTCCAGCAGGATAATGACCGTAAACATACAGCCAGAGCTACAATTGAATGGTTTAGATCAAAGCATATTCATGTGTTAGAATGGCCCAGTCAAAGTCCAGACCTAAATCCAATCGAGAATCTGTGGCAAGACTATTTTGCAAAGAAGAATCGACAAAATGTCACTCTTTAGATGTGCAAAGCTGGTAGAGACATCCCCAAAAAGACTTGCATCTGTAATTGCAGTGAAAGGTGGTTCTAAAAAGTATTGACTCAGGGAGGGGGGGGGGTGAATACAAATGCATGTCACACTTTTCACATATTTATTTGTAAAAAATTTTGAAAAACATTTATCATTTACCTTCCACTTCAATTCTGTACCACTTTGAGTTGGTCTATCACATAAAACCCCAATAAAATACATTTACGTTTTTGGCTGTAACATTACAAAATGTGGAAAGTTTCAAGGGGTATGAATACTTTTTCAAGGCACTGTAGACTATACATATATACACACACACACACACAGTATCTCACAAAAGTGAGTACACCCCTCACATTTTTGTAAATATTTTCATATATCTTTTTATGTGACAACACAGAAGACATTACACTTTACAACAATGTAAAGTAGTGAGTGTACAGCTTGTATAACAGTGGAAATTTGCTGTCCCCTCAAAATAACTCACACACAGCCATTAATGTCTAAACCACTGGTCACAAAAGACAGAACACCCCTAAGTGAAAATGTCCAAATTGGGCCCAATTAGCAATTTTCCCTCCCCGGTGTCATGTGACTCATTAGTGTTACAAGGTCTCAGGTGTGAATGGGGAGCAGATGTGTTAAATTTGGTGTTGTTGCTCTCACTCTCTCATACTGGTCACTGGAAGTTCAACATAGCACCTCATGGCAAAGAACTTTCTATTTTTGGCACAATATAAAAGATGAGGTTGCACCAAGTAAATAGATATCCAACATGTCAGATCTTAAAGTTGTGCGCGCCCGTAAAAATGGCGACGTACTTCAGTACCATATATTTTCTTTAGGTCATCAATTTCATGTTACAGAGGAGGTCTTGTGGCTAGAGTTATTGCTCTCACTCTGGTGTGCGTGGCGATATGTAACATGTGTATCACAATCAACATTTTTACGTGTAGGTGCCCCCAACACGTGCGTTTATGCTCATACGTGCGTATATTTTGGGGGGGGGGCGTCAAAAAAATTTGAGGGAGATTTTATGTGCTTGGGTATAACTTTATTTATTTATTTTGCTTAACTTGTGTGATGAGTTTTAGGTGATGGGTTCTCTTTATTGAAACATGTAGGGTCTAAAAGACCCTGCATGTTTCCTCTGGGCCCCACTGAATGTATTGCAATGCACATCGCATTGCAATACATCCCTTCCCAGCTCTGCTAGCCGGGGAAAGTGACAGGGTGACCCGGAAGTGATGTCATACACATCGCTTCCGGGTCACCAACAAGGAGAGAGAGAGAGAGGTGGTGCGTTCGCTGTTCTCCGGACACACGTAGGCACCTGTAGGCTCCTCCTCTCATCACCTCTGTAGTTCAGAAGGCAGGCTCTGTGAAATGTTTAAGGGCCAGTTCACACCAGTGCCCTCGTGGTGTTAAACAATGCAAGGTTTAAAAAAAACAGTCCCACTATCATAAATAAAATCCACCAATTTAAATCTGCTGCTGCCTGTAATCTGCTAATGAATGTTAATAAAACAACTACAACTAATGCCCCGTACACACGATCCGAATATCGTACGACAGATCATACGACTTTTTTCGCTTAATAGTCGCAAGAAAAATGGTTATTAAAGTCACGAAAATTCTCGTACGACAGAAAAAAAAATCTGAAGTGATGTCATGCGTTGTAATGTATTTGTATTGTATTTTCGGACGACAACTGTACTGACTAAACGAAAATCATACAATCTGGTATCGTACGAGGAAAATTTTCGTGCTTGTCCGATAAAATAATATCGGATGAACTGTCATGATCGGCTCTCGAAGCTCTGTACTAACGATCCGATTATCGTGCGATTCTTCCTCGGACGACATTTTTCTTACGATATTCGAATCGTGTGTACGGGGCTTAAATATCACTAAAGATCTGGCTTGGTCTACCCTAAAGTCAACATAAAAAGGACATTGACGTTACTCCTACAATTTTTCTATTTTTCCCTCTATGACTTCAATGCTTGCGGGCTAGAAGACAGAAAACAATTTTACAATCAAACAGCTCTTCTGGATAATTTAAGTCAGTAAACGTTGTAAACTCCTGAATCTCACATCCGCTCTCAGCCACCGCCTCTCGCACAATGTTTTCATCAAGTGACAGAATTGGCAACTTTGTCTCGCCGACCGTGTAATATGAGGTCCTTAAGTAATCGGTGATAAGTAGATGACCCCGGGGTCTGATCAGAGACAAAACATTTTTTAGGACAGTTTTAAAATCTTCAACATTCTTGCAAACACAGGTGAGGCACGAGGCAACGATCACACAGTCTGCCAGGGGAAGAGAATTTGGCTCTAGGGGATTGGCTTTGGTGATATCACACTTCATGAGTGAGACTTTCCTGCGTATCTTCTCTGCCTTCTCCTCCTCTGTGGACCTAGAATTGAGAATATCAGACTCATTACAGGTATTCTAAAAAAAATGACCATGCTAAAAAAAATTTTTTTATCAAAGTAACTTGATACAATTGAAATTCAGTTTTTTAAAGCCAGATTTGTGCACTAAATCCAACACCGATAATGGCAAAGCATTGTGAATTATAGTAACACCAAAGGTTCATAAATGTCACTCAAGAAATATCCCACTGACCACCATTGGGCCTGGTAATGGCTGTGAACCGAACCATCATTGGACAGCTCAGTTCACAGATACAATGTACAGAGCCGATCTGAGTGGCTCTGTATCGTGATCAATCATATGATATAGAGCTGCTTGGATCTGAACTGTACACTGTCTGTAAACCAGAGCACGAGTTCGGCAGGAAAGCATGGGAACGGCATTCCTGTATATTTTCCACAGCAGAAATGCCGTTCCTGTTAGCAGCCGCATCCTGCAGGACTGTCCTTTGAAGTATGCAAGCTGTGTGGCAGGCGCTACACCAGCAACCACGACACAGCTCGTAATAATAAGTGCCGCACACTGATTGAGGCTGAGAAGAGGCTCTGCAAAGGATAAAGACGCAGCCACAGTAGGCTGCTAGTAGTCCTCCTGTAGTTTCTCCTGGAATGATTCACAGTTGCTCCGTGCGGTTCGCTGCGGGGGGAAGTGACGTCATGGGTCAAAGTGCAGCTGGAGCCGCGTGCAGCTGCTCTGTGAAGTGCAAGGAACAGGCAGCCTACTACCTTACACACACCCCAGCCAACTAATTAGTGAGGCGCTCAAGCAGCAGGTACAGCCAGGGGAAAGAAAGCATCAAAATTATTGGGGGGAACTTAAATGTATTACTTTAAATTAAAATATTTAATGTAAATACCATAAAACTAAAATGAGAGAGTCACTAAAAAAAAAAAAGTGAATTGCAAAAAGTGGTGTTCAAGATGCATGCAAAACACAAAACGTATATATCTGAGTAATAGAAAAAAATCACTACATTAAGACATTATTTGATTACCATTTTGGCTTCAAAGGTTTTTTGCCATCTTTTAGATTTACTGCAGAACCCAATGTGTGTTTCCCCTGTTCCACCCACTCTTTCAGTAATTCTTTTTTTTTTTCATTATTTTTATTTGTACAGAAATTAGCAAACGAAATGGCAGCATTATAGATTTCTTCTCAAAGGCTTCCAGTAAAAAAATCACATACAGAGTCTTCAAGTTGCTCATCTCAGTGTGAGCCTCTGCTTCAGCAGGATGATGCAGTGTCCTCTGCAGAAACTACACCAGTCAGTAAATCAGCTGTGCTTGTCTTTCTAAACATGGGTTCAGTAATGACTTTCTTGCAAAAAACTTGATTGGGGTTTGTAGTGGTGGAGCAAGTGTAATGCTGCGTACACACAATCGGAAATTCCGACAAGAAAAGTCAGATGTGAGCTTTTGGTCGGAAATTCCGACCATGTGTAGGCTCCATCGGAGCCTAATTCTCAAATTTTCCGACAAGAAAAGCTCTTGGAGGAAATTCCAATCGTCTGTATGCAATTCCAAAAGCTATGCATGCTCGGAAGCATTGAACTTAATTTTTCTCAGCTCGTCGTAGTGTTGTACGTCACCGCGTTCTTGGCGGTCGTAATTTGGTGTGAACTGTGTGTATGCAAGACAAGTTTGAGCCAAGATTCCGTCGGAAAAAAATCCACGGTTTTCTTGTATTTTGTACGCGGCATTAGGCTTGGAAGAAGGTCGGGTGTTCTGGAACGAAAATATCCACAGCTTGGGAAATGGCACTGCTTGTGTCATAGGCTTGAATTGTGCATTTCAGATACAATGGATTCTATTCCTGGTCTTCATCACATAACATCATTTTTTGAGAAGTTGTATTCTGTGTATCATCAGTCACCAAAAAACAAAGTACAATTTCTTAAATTGGAGAAGATTTTTCAGTTAGGTGGGTTGCTTCAAGCCAGAGAGCTATACAAGCAGTTTGGGAGTCATATCCTGCACTACACTTTTTCACACAATTTCATGAAAGCAAGCTTAAAGCGGAGGTGTAGCCAGTTAAAAAAAAAAAAAGTCAGCAGCTACTAAACGGTGTAGCTGCTGACTTTTAATAAGGACACTTACCTGTCCTACTCGCCCGCGATGTTGGTCCCGCCACGGCGATCGTTCGCTGCTGTCAGGTAACGGCTCCTCCATCCTGACTAAAGGAAACAGGCAGTGAAGCCTTACAGCTTCACTGCCCGTTTCCTACTGCGCATGCGCCACTCGCACGCCGCTTTGTGAATGGGCGGCTTGCCTCCTGGGATACACACAGTTCCCAGAAGGCAGCGCACCCCATTCACAAGAAGAGGAAACAGAAGTTCTCAATCCGAGGACAAGGAAGAGGCACAGTAGAGGCAGATTAGAGGACTTCCGCATAGCAACAGGCATTTCGGGTGAGTATAATTTTTTTTTTTCTATTAATTTTTTTCTTTTTTTTTTAGGATTTTTAAAGTAACATTTTTTTCTGGGTGGACCTCCGCTTTAAGTTCAGCTCATACCAGTAAGCAGAAATCTCTATTTAGTAGCCTTAACAAGGTCCTGACGTCAAAAATGTATTTGTTAAACCTTGCTGGGGTTGCAGATGCTGTTCAGGAAATGGGACTGTTATCTGAAGCCCTTCAAAGAGATGACATCACAGTTCCATGAGCCTACCAGCTGATTAACCACTTAACGACCGCTCACTGTATATATACGTCGGCAGAATGGCACCGACAGGCACAATCACGTACAGTGTACGTGATCGCCTTTGTACAGTTGGGGGGTCCGATCGGACCCCCCTCCTATACAGTGAGCGGCCGTTTATCGTTGGGGAGCGATCAGAGATGAGGTGGTGACCATTCGATTTCAGCCACCCCCTCGCGATCGCTCCCGGCGAATGAAAATGCTTCCTCCGCCATGTGATGTAAACACAGGCAGGAGGAAGTGATGTCATCTCCCTCGCGGCGGTCTTTTCGATTCCGGCGCCGAGGAGAGAAGAAGCAGGTTAGTGCACCAACAGTCCACTGACACTTAGGTACACATAGGCACACATTTCACCCCCCAGTCACCCCCAGATCACCCCCCAGGTCACCCCCAGCCCCCAATCACAGTGTCACTGATTGCAGTGATCATTTTTTTTACTGATCACTGCATTTAGTGTCATCTGTGATAGTAAAAAGTTGCAGGGCAGTTAGGTTTAGGCCCCTTTAGGTCCAGGGTAGCCCCCTAACCCCCCCTAATAAAGGTTTAACCCCTTGATCGCCCCCCAGGTAACCCTTTCACCCCCTAACGCCAGCGTCACTAAGCGATCGTATTTTCGATCGCTGTATTTAGTGCCGGTGGTGCCCTAGATAGCCAGTTATTTATTTTTATTTTTTTAGAGCGTCAGGTACCCCCATATATTATTTTAACCCCCTGATTGCCCCTAGAGTTAACCCTTTCACCAGTGATCACCGTATAAGCGTCACTGGTGACACTGGTTACCCAGTTAGTTATTTAGGTAACCCGTCAGGTTTTTATATAGCGTCGGGTACCCCCATATTTAACCTAATAAAGGTTTTAACCCCCTAAATGCCCCTAGTTAACCCTTTCACCAGTGATCACCATATAAAGGTTACGGGTGACGCTGGTTGGTTAGTTTGCTTTTTATAGCATCAGGGCACCCGCCGTATATAATCCAATAAAGGTTTAACCCCCTGATCGCCCGGCGGGTGAGATCAATTAGGTTTTAGCGCCAGAGAGGGTCTGCGTCGCCCCAGGCAGCGTTAGGTTAGTGCCAGTAACGCCAACACCCACGCGCAAAGCATACACCTCCCTTAGTGGTATAGTATCTGATCAGATCTATACTAGCGTCCCCAGCGGTTTAGGGTTCCCAAAAACGCAGTGTTAGCGGGATCAGCCCAGATACCTGCTAGAACCTGCGTTTAGCCCCTCCGCCCAGCCCAGCCCACCCAAGTGCAGTATTGATCGATCACTGTCACTTACCAAACACAAAACACATAACTGCAGCGTTCGCAGAGACAGTCCTGATCCCTGCGACCGCTAACAGTTTTTTTTGTAGCGTTTGATACATTTGCTGACGACAGTCGGGTGCTTTTTTTCCTGTGAATCTTACTAGTGTACCCCTAAATTTAGAGCCCAAAATGGCAAGACGAAGGTACACTAGTAAAGAGGCCTACGAGATTCTGAGCATGACAGATAGTGAAGAGGAGGTCACGTATCTGTCAGATTCAGGCTCAGAATGTCTTCCCGTAGAAGACAGTGACGTCAGCGGCCCCACGTCAGATAGCTCTGACGACGAAGTTGAGGTCCCTGCTAAGGTCAGGCGTACCCGATCCCGATCTTCTGAGGTTGTTGAGGAGCAAGAACCGCAGGGCTCTCGTATCATGGAGCAGAGTAGTACTAGCGCCGCTATTCCTTCTGGTGAATTGGCAAGCACCAGCGGCCTAGTACAGCCTGGGCGTACATCCAGCACTGCAGTATCACTTGGTGACGTGGCGAGTCCCATAAGTGCAGTTCAAGCTGGCGAGGTGGCAAGCACAAGTAGTGTCCCGCTGCCACCAATAAGAAGACAAAGGCAGGCCCGTCGTACCCATAGTGCTCTTCCTGCAGAATTCGCCTATCCTGATTGGGTCCCCACCACTTCTGCAGAACCCGTACTTCCCCCATTCACTGCCCAACCCGGTATTCAGGTGGAAACAGCTGATTTTTATGCCAATTGATTATTATTCGCTGTTTTTCACGGAAGATCTCTATAGATTTATTGTGGACCAGAGTAATTTATATGCTGGTCAATTCATCGCCGCTAATCCCCAGTTGCCTTCCATTGCCAAAGATTGGAAACCAATTACGGTTTCCGAATTTAAGACCTTTCTGGGCCTTTCCCTCAACATGGGCACACATAAATTCCCGTCATTGCGTGCTTATTGGTCCACGCACCCAATTGACCACATGCCCGTGTTCTCTGCCTCCATGCCCAGGAAACGATACAAGCAGATTTTGCGGTTCATGCACTTCAACGACAATGAACTTTGTCGTCCACGTGGGGACCCTGAATACGACCGGCTCTATAAAATTCGGCCCCTCATAAACCACTTCAATGAACGTTTTGCAGCCTTGTTTATTCCCGATCAAGCTGTCTGCGTTGATGAGTCCCTGATTAAATTTTCTGGCCCCTTGGCTTTCAAGCAGTACCTTCCCAGCAAGCGTGCCAGATACGGGGTCAAGCTCTATAAGTGCTGTGACAGGGCAACAGGCTATGTATGGAGCTTTATGGTTTATGAGGGAAAAGATAGTCAGGTTGAGCCGGTCAACTGCCCGGATTACATAGGGAGCGCTGGCAAGATAGTGTGGAAATTGGTGTCACCCTTATTCGGAAAGGGGTACCACTTGTATGTGGACAATTATTACATGAGCGTGCCACTGTTTAGTCACTTGTTTGATCATCAGATTGGAGCATGTGGCACCGTGCGACCTAATCGCCGGGGCTTTCCCCAGCGGCTTGTAGATGCCCGTCTTAGGCTGGGGGAGAGAGCCTGCGTAAAGTGTAATAACTTGCTCGCTATGAAGTGGAGGGACAATAAGAATGTTTTCCTTCTTACCTCCCTTCATGCAGACACGACAGTCCAAATTCCTACGGCGACTGGTGTTGTGAAGAAACCCCTCTGTGTCCACGAATATAACAAAAATATGGGAGGGGTGGACCTCAACGACCAGTTGTTGGCGCCGTATCTAATTGACCGTAAGGCGAGACGCTGGTACAAAAAAGTGTCTCTATCCTTATTTCAATTGGCTTTGCTGAACGCTCATGTGCTATACAGAGCTTCAGGCGGGACGTTATCTCTTCTAAAATGCCAGAATGAGATAGTCACAGAACTCCTGTATCCAGGCAGTTCTGCACCTCACCATCCCCTACCAAATGCAGTAAGCCGGCTGCATGAGAGGCATTATATGCATGTCCTCCCAAGTACCCCTACCCAACGAGCCCCCCCAAAAAAATGTCGTGTCTGTAGCAAGCGCAGATTTAGGCGTGACACCCGTCATTATTGTCCACTCTGTCCTGACAAACCTGGTCTTTGCCTTGGTGAATGTTTTGAACGCTACCACTCAAAAGTGAAGTTTTAGCGTAGGGTACAGCATTTCACAGACTAGGACACACTTACACAGGGTCTCCCAAGATGCCATTACATTTTGAGAGACCCGAACCATTACAGTTGTTAAAGTTACAAAAAAAAAGTGTAAAACAGAAAAAAAAAACATAAAAAACAAAAACACAAAAAAAATATAAAATAAAAAAACCAAAAATAGTTGTCGTTTTATTGTTCTCTCTCTCTCTCTATTTTCTCTCTATTGTTCTGCTCTTTTTTACTGTATTCCATTCTGCAATGTTTTATCATGCTTGCTTTTCAGGTATGTAATTTTTTTGTTTTCAGGTGCGCCATTCAACTGCAGCGCGGAATTATTTATCTTGACAGCAACAGCGTTTGCTTCCACGATACATAAAGCCGTGACTCCAGTGCTGTAGGAGGTGATTTCACCACCACAGTTAAAAAAAAAGAGCATATATGCCGAAGCATGGGGGCAGCAGGGGCGGAGGAGCGATTTTGCTCCTAATGCCGCGTACATACGGTCGAAATTCCGACGGAGGCTTGCCCGTGGAAAAGTCCGACCGTGTGTACGCGGCATAACTTTTTTGCGGGAGGATGCCTCCATGCTTCGGCATATATATATTTTAGGCACAGGTTGCGTTAAAAAAATGTTTTATTTTTTACTAGGTTTTGTTTTGGTATTTGCTTTGCAGGTATGGTATGGTAAGGTCTTACTGTTGTACTGTAATGTTACTTTGTTTTAATGTTAACTAGGGATGTCCCGATACCGATACTAGTATCGGTATCGGCACCGATACCGAGCATTTGCCTGAGTACTTGTACTCGGGCAAATGCTCCCGATGCTTCACCCGATACTTGTGATCAGCAGTGATCAGTGCGGTGGGGGAAGTTACCAGCACCGATCACCGCTGTATATATTTAAAAGTAGTTTCTCCGAGTCCACTTCTCTCTCTCTCCCCCCCTCGCGCGGGTATCAGCTGCTTTAAAATCAGCGGTGATCGGTGCTTGTAGCTCCCCCACACACGATCACCGCTGATTGTCCCCGTATCCTCCTCCAGCCCCCTCCGTTTTGCTGCTGTCCCAATCCGTGTGTCCCTCCGTGCTGCCGTCCCAATCCGTGTCCTCCTCCGTGCCGCCGTCCCAATCCGTGTCCCCCTCCGTGCTGCCGTCCCAATCCGTGTCCTCCTCCGTGCCGCCGTCCCAATCCGTGTCCCCCTCCGTGCTGCCGTCCCAATCCGTGTCCCCCTCCGTGCTGCCATCCCCCTCTGTTCTCCTCCTCCACCCCCTCCATCTGTCAGGATGGAGAGCGGAGGTAGGAGCCGGTAAACCCGGCTCCTTACTGTTCGGAATGTACAGAGTCAGTGATCACTGACTCTGTCCATTCACATAACTGAAACATCGTAAACTGTCTTTACAATGTTTTAGTTTATGAATGAAGAGAAGCCGCGGTCTTCTCTCCATTCATTTTCAGCGCAGCAGAGGCTGCTGAGAAAGGGACTGGGGAATCTGTCCCTAGTCCCTTTCTCTGTCTCAAAGGGGAGATGTCAGAGGTCTGTTAAGACCCCTGATATCTCACCAAAGCCCCCCAACAGGGCTGATAAAAAAATAATAAATTTAATAAAAAAATAAATAATAAAGAAATGAATTGTAAAAAATAAATTAAATAAAATAGAAGAAAAAACACACTGACACTGCCCACCCCCCACCCCTTAAAAAAAGAAAACATTATAAAAAATCAATCAATAAATAAATAAAAAAAATTGTAAAAAAAAAAAAAAAAAAAATTGTAAAAAAAAAAAATTTTTTTTTTTTTAAAAGAGATAAAAAAAAAAGTATCGGTATTCGGTATCGGCGAGTACTTGGAAAAAAGTATCGGTACTTGTACTCGGTCTTAAAAAAGTGGTATCGGGACAACCCTATTAGAAACCTTGAAGGCGGTGCTTGGTTTTTGGGGTCCCGTACGCGGCTAGGCTCCCAAAAAGTCCCACACATGTGGTATCCCCGTATTCAGGAGAAGCAGCAGAATGTATTTTCGGGTGTAATTTCACATATGCCTATGGCATGTGTGAGCAATATATCATTTATTGACAACTTTGTGCAAAAAAAACAAAGTTTGTCATATTCCCGCAACTTGTGGCAAAATATAAAATATTCCATGGACTGAACATGCCTCTCAGTAAATAGCTTGGGGTGTCTACTTTCCAAAATGGGGTCATTTGGGGGGGTTTTGTGCTATTTTGGCATTTTATGGCCTTCGAAACTGTGATAGGTAGTGAGGAGTGAAATCAAAAATTTACGTCCTTAGAAATCCTGAAGGCGGTGCTTGGTTTTTGGGGCCCCGTACCCAGCTAGGCTCCCAAAAAGTCCCACACATGTGGTATCCCCGTACTCAGGAGAAGCAGCAGAATGTATTTTGGGGTGCAATTCCACATATAACCATGGCATGTGTGAGCAATATATCATTTAGTGACAACTTTTTGTACATTTTTTCTTTTTTTTTTCTTTTTGTCATTATTCAATCATTTGGGACAAAAAAAAAAATATTCAATGGGCTCAACATGCCTCTCAGCAAATAGCTTGGGGTGTCTACTTTCCAAAATGGGGTCATTTGGGGGGGGGGGGTTTGTGCCATCTTGGCATTTTATGGCCTTCAAAACTGTGATAGGTAGTGAGGAGTGAAATCAAAAATTTATGCCCTTAGAAACCTTGAAGGCGGTGCTTGGCTTTTGGGGTCCCGTACGCGACTAGGCTCCCAAAAAGTCCCACACATGTGGTATCCCCGTACTCAGGAGAAGCAGCAGAATGTATTTTGGGGTGTAATTTCACATATGCCCATGGCATGTGTGAGCAATATATCATTTAGTGACAACTTTGTGCAAAAAAAATAAAGTTTGTCATATTCCCGCAACTTGTGGCAAAATATAAAATATTCCATGGACTAATCATGCCTCTCAGTAAATAGCTTGGGGTGTCTACTTTCCAAAATGGGGTCATTTGGGGGGGTTTGTGCTATTTTGGCATTTTATGGCCTTCGAAACTGTGATAGGTAGTGAGGAGTGAAATCAAAACTTTGCGCCCTTAGAAATCCTGGAGGCGGTGCTTGGTTTCCGGGATCCCGTACGTGGCTAGGCTCCTAAAAAGTCCCACACATGTGGTATCCCCGTACTCAGGAGAAGCAGCAGAATGTATTTTGGAGTGCAATTCCACATATAACCATGGCATGTGTGAGCAATATATCATTTAGTGACAACTTTTTGTAATTTTTTTTTTTTTTTTTTGTCATTATTCAATCACTTGGGACAAAAAAAAAAAATATTCAATGGGCTCAACATGCCTCTCAGCAATTTCCTTGAGGTGTCTACTTTCCAAAATGGGGTCATTTGGGGGGGGTTTGTACTTCCCTGCCATTTTAGCACCTCAAGAAATGAGATAGGCAGTCATAAATTAAAAGCTGTGTAAATTCCAGAAAATGTACCCTAGTTTGTAGATGCTATAACTTTTGCGCAAACCAATAAATATACGCTTATTGACATTTTTTTTACTAAAGACATGTGGCTGAATACATTTTGGCCTAAATGTATGACTACAATTGAGTTTATTCGATTTTTCTTATAACAAAAAGTAGAAAATATCATTTTTTTTTCAAAATTTTCGGTCTTTTTCCGTTTATATCGCAAAAAATAAAAAAATCGCAGAGGCAATCAAATACCATTAAAAGAAAGCTCTATTTGTGGGAAGAAAAGGACGCAAATTTCGTTTGGGTACAACATTGCATGTCCGCACAATTTACAGTTAAAGCAGCGCAGTGCAAAATTCTGAAATCACCTTTGGTCCTTTAGCTACCAAATGGTCCGGGGCTTAAGTGGTTAATCGGTCAGTTCGTGCAATTGAAAAAATGAAAGACACGCCTGGCAAACATCTGAAAGAAGTCATGGAATGTCTTGATAAAGGGAATTTCAAAGGTGTGACCATCAATACAGAGAGTACAAAAGGCCAAGTGAGGATAAATCTCCCTCAGTTTTATCAATTTGGTGGTGGATAATTTTTGCTCCAGGCTCTATGCTTTAACTGCGAGCAACAGACCTGCAGCTTCATCACACTTGTCTCTGAAATTGGCATCCTGAATTCCCAACGCTGGCAAATAAATTTGGACAGTCCTTGGTTTGAAGGTGAAGTGAAGCTGGAGCAGCTGTGCAAGAGATTCTGTCTCACTCAATTATACATCCATGATCTGTGAAGGTTTCATAGATTTCATTCATAATGGTGGTGAAGAGGTTCCTGAAAATCTGAAACTAGTTGTGACAGCAGTTACAGTAGGGTGACCAGACATCCCCGGTTTCTGGGGACAGTCCCCGGATTGAGGGCACTGTCCCCGGACCAAGTCTGTCCCCGGTTTTGTCCCCGGATTGGATTTGAACAGGGGCTGGGGCAATTTCAAGGACAGTCAGTGCAGAATTTAAAAAAAAATCTGAATTACACCCCCGCTCTGCCGCTCTTACTAGCTTAGGGGGGTGTATTTCTTTCCATTATCTGTGCCCCTTTCTGATGATCATGTGCTGGTTGGAGTGGAGGGAATATTTCTTCAGTTTCGGGTGCATGCCCATTCAGCTCCGCTCGCATGTTCTTCTGCCTTGGCTCAAGTCCCGGCCAGCCGCCTGCCTGCTTATCTCCTTGCCTTCCCTGGCAGAGTGATCTTCCTCCTCTCCCCACCTAGTGGTAGCCGGGGCCCAGATAGTAAGACATGATAGCCTGTGAGGCAGGCGGCGGCGGCGACGACGGCCAGAGAGTCACTGATTGCCGCCATTACTAGTAAAAAAATAAAAATATGTCCCTGGATTTCATTTTAAAAATCTGGTCACCTTAAGTTACAGTCTTCCAGTGACATCTGGTCATTGTGAGAGGGGCTTTAGTACAATGAATTTGGTAACGTCACCCATTAGGAGTGGGCTTGGCATTGAACGCCTGTCTTCTCTTTTGTTTGTCAGTCTCATTGGCCCCTCTTGTGCATTTATCCTTTACTTTACCATGTGTCTCAAAATGGCTGACCACACATCGCAGTGCAGATGATACTAAATCTGGAAAAGTTGATTATCTTGAACAGCAAGGGCAACATTATTCCAGTGTAGAGCCCTCCTCACTCCCCTCTCTTTCTTCAGCTCGTCTGTCTCTTGTCTAGGGGTACCTTTCAGAGGGGAAGGGAGCGGGGACACCACGCCTGGCTTTCACCACAGGTGTCAGTGTGATATAAGCAAAGTTCTTTTACCTTCGGGTCAGTGCTGTGCACCTGGAGCCTCCACCGAGAGTTACCTTGAACAATGTCTGTCAGGAAATGAGCCCCACACCATTAAAGTTCAACACTCCTTTATTCTTCTTGAATGAACACAATCAGTTGAACTCCCTTGGTAGAAACAGAACAGAAAAGGAGGTGTGGATGCGAGTAGGCCCAGACACAATGTGTTCTCCACTTTCCTTCCCGAAAGTGGGTTGCGGTCTCCGAGCGAGGGGGAATTTCCTTACAGGCGGTCTCTGATGAGAGGCTCACCCGTCACTGGCAATCTGCTGCACCAGGTCTTCGAGTGAGGAGCTCCCCCCGGGCCATTACGCCTTCCGGATTCGGGTACCCAATCCCTGGGTTCCCCAGGATCTCCTTCCCTCGCGGAACTCAGTGTTGGGCACTGAGCTCCAAACCTCCATCTGAGTACCTCACCCCAGGCTAAAGGTGCCTGGGATGGAACACGACCTCCGGCTGTTCACTAGGCCTAGGCCCGCCTAGAGAACCGACACGAACCACCGTCCGCAGGCTGAAGGTGCCTGGGACTCGACCCTGTGACAAAGATGGCCGGCCCCTTTATACCCTCTCCCAGCAAGCACGGCGGGTTCCCCGCCCCACCATACCACTGCCGAGGGAGGACAAAAAGGAGGCGCGACACACAGCAATGATTCAACCCCAGCCCAGGGCGACAGTGCCACCCGCTGGGCTGCAGGGAATTTCACATCACCAATGTCTCTGTCAGGTTCAAATTTACACCCGGGAAAGTACATACCCGCTACACTCTCCCCCTGGTGGTTTGACACTGGTCCCCAGTGTCTGGAGTAAATCATGCCCTCAACGGCTGACATAATCCAATCCAGAGACCAACTAACAATTGCACAAAAATAAACTTTTAGAAAAACTACCCAACTAAAACACTGTGTCTGAGCCCTGTAATAAAAAGGGAATAAAGACAGAAGAAAAGACAACAGCATAAAATCATAACTTTGAATCACAAATTCACATTTTACTTCCCCCCCCCCCCATCCTGACTAAGACCCACCCCATCCTCAGTGGTCTTGATGGGATGTTCTCCTGCAGAGGGAAAATAAAGAAATCAACACACATAACCCTGACACCTGTATTCGTGTGAGAAAAAAGAAACTTCTCCGGGAAGAAATCCCTTTTCTCCAAAGAGTGAGTGCGTGAAAAGTGTTTAACGTTGCGCAACACTGCCACCTGGTGACAGCACCGCGGTAACTTCACTTGTGGAACTTTCCTCTCTTCTTTGGCCCTATCTACCCAGAGTCCATGATCTCTTGCAGAAAGTGAAGAACAACAGGAACAGTCCTTAATTTCTTTGGGCACAAAAGCAACAGGACCCCAGAAAGTTCAGCAGCATGATAAGAACGGAGTCTCTTCTCTCCTACAAGTAAAAACGGGGATGCGGCAGAACAAGTGGCTTCAAGTGTTGATCCATGGTCTCCAGATGACACTCCACATCTTCTCCTTTCTTTGCGCCGGATCAACACCTTGTCTGCATGGATGTGCCGTCCCAACATCCATTCTGCCTTGCAGTCTTTAAAACGTTGAGAGGCCTTTGGAGAGCATGCCAGGTACCTGCGGGCGTGGGGAACCTGAAGGTGGGTCCACACAAAGTCATTGTACCAGCGCTCCCGGCACACTTCCACCTCATAGAGCAGTTCCTTCGACAAGTACGAATACTCCCATCCGTAGTCCGCAGCAACCTTCTGGCCAAATAGGCGTTGTAGTCTCGCCAAAGGAGGCATGGTAGCTTTGTCCCCTTCGCCAGGCAAAACTATCGAGTCCGGGTGGCGAGGGACCTTGATCACATCTGATCTGGGCATTGGTGCCCGCAGTAACAGTCTCTTTTCCCCGGTCTTCGGTACAGATGGCACCGGGGATGTAGAGGCAGGCTGGGGATGGGACCTCTCTTCAGGCGCTGGTGCCTCCACCCGGGGTGTACTTTCCCCTGTAGACATGGGTGGATCCCTGGTCCTCCGGAATGAAGCGAGAGGTACTTTGTCCCAGCCCTTTTCTGCAAACAGTTCATCTATTGCAACGTCGTCTCCCATGTCCGAGAGCGACTCTAGGTCAGAGGTGTCACACTCCTCCGCAGGCAGGTACCCTGTAGTGGAGACCGAGCTTTCACCTCTTCCCATATACCAAATCTCTCTGCCAGGCTTACCTCGGCCTTTACTTGAAACGGGACGTCCGGAACTCTTGTTGATGGATCCATCCGGGCCGGGCGTAAGCGGGCAAGACGGCCCACCACAACCGCTGGTCGGGACTACCATGCCGGTCTTTCTCTTCGGTGGTGGACGCTGCGAGATCGTGGTGACCGAGTCAGCATCCTCGGATTTTTCCCGTTGAGTTTTTACGACCTCCTCTGCGGGCAGTGCAGTGTGCGCAGGGATGGCTGTCACAGCAGTGATTCCTCCTCTCTGAGTGGTGTTGCCCGTAGCACAACCAGGGTAGATGGTTCTCGGCTTCTCAACCGCCCGATCCACTTCGAACATGAACTCCCCACAGGCCTTGCATCGCCCGAATGGCTTCAGCTGGCACACCAGTCCCAAACAGCCGGGACAAATCACACCCAGGGCCTCAACGTCCATGCACGAATACAGGGCGAATCGACCCTCTGGCTTTAGCCGGATCCCCGTATCAGTTACCGGAGCAGCAGCAGTCAATGTCGTGGTGGAAGGGTGAACTGGAATCCACGATGTATGTCCGAACATGGCGACCTGTTGCTGATCCATCGCACACTGCAAAGTTTTTGCGCCAATGTCCCACGTGTAGTCCTTCACACGTATTGGACTCCTCCCCTTTGCTCCAGTTCGCGGGCTTTTCTTCTTTTCTGTTTCTGAGTCACGCCCACGAACTAAGCGATGGGGGTGTGCCTGGTGGCGCAGTGCAATAGAAGCCCCCACGTGTAGTACTTCACATGGCTGAACTTCCCCCTTTTTCCACTCTTCTGCGCGGGCCTTTCCCTTCATTGGGTCATGTCCACGACTTTGAGCAGGGATGCACTTCGGCCAATGAAGGCCTGCCTACTCGCGTAACTCTTCCAGCAGACACGTTCAATACTGTGGTGCACAAACACTATACCGGACCCGAGCCCCCACGTGTAGCGTCCTCCTCACTCCCCTCTCTTTCTTCAGCTCGTCTGTCTCTTGTCTAGGGGTACCTTTCAGAGGGGAAGGGAGCGGGGACACCACGCCTGGCTTTCACCACAGGTGTCTGTGTGATATAAGCAAAGTTCTTTTACCTTCGGGTCAGTGCTGTGCATATGGAGCCTCCACCGAGAGTTACCTTGAACAATGTCTGTCAGGAAATGAGCCCCACACCATTAAAGTTCAACACTCCTTTATTCTTCTTGAATGAACACAATCAGTGGAACTCCCTTGGTAGAAACAGAACAGAAAAGGAGGTGTGGATGCGAGTAGGCCCAGACACAATGTGTTCTCCACTTTCCTTCCCAAAAGTGGGTTGCGGTCTCCGAGCGAGGGGGAATTTCCTTCCAGGCGGTCTCCGATGAGAGGCTCACCCGTCACTGGCAATCTGCTGCACCAGGTCTTCGAGTGAGGAGCTCCCCCCGGTCCATTACGCCTTCCGGATTCGGGTACCCACTCCCGGGGTTCCCTAGGATCTCCTTCCCTCGCGGAACTCAGTGTTGGGCACTGAGCTCCAAACCTCCATCTGAGTACCTCACCCCAGGCTAAAGGTGCCTGGGATGGAACACGACCTCCAGCTGTCCTCTAGGCCTAGGCCCACCTAGAGAACCGACACGAACCACCGTCCGCAGGCTGAAGGTGCCTGGGACTCGACCCCGTGACAAAGATGGCCCGCCTCTTTATACCCTCTCCCAGCAAGCACGGCGGGTTCCCCGCCCCACCATACCGCTGCCGAGGGAGGACAAAAAGGAGGCGCAACACACAGCAGTGATTCAACCCCAGCCCAGGGCGACAGCGCCACCCGCTGGGCTGCAGGGAATTTCACATCACCAATGTCTCTGTCAGGTTCAAATTTACACCCGGGAAAGTACATACCCGCTACACTCGTTTGTGGGATATTTTCTAATTGACTGTTAATTTTTTCTTTTTTTTTTATACAGGGTTTTATAAATTCTCTGCGAGGAAACCATTATCACACATTGTGGTGTTTTTTTGTTAGTATAACTTACAGGTTAAATTATTTTGTTGTTACATATGTTCTATATTTTTTTGTTTAATGCATGTGAATTTTGGAGGTGTCCTCCTAAACTGGCACTTTACAATAAATGTTGCACTTTATTTGTTAAAAAAGGAGTACGTAATATATATATATATATATATATATATATATATATATATATATATATACTGTGGGGGGGTTAACTCGGTAGCGGGTGTGTGTGACCCCCTGGTTGGGCTCCCCACACAAAAACAGGGCCAGCAGACGGAGGTTGTGGTTTTCAAAATCAAAAGGTGCGGTTTATTTCTCTATGTACAGTGACAAAAACACAGCAAAGCCAAAAAGAAACAAACAAAATAAATCCTGGTCAGTTTGACCTCTGACTAAACATGCAGGTTTCCTAAACTAACAACTGGGATCAGCCTGGTGCTGTCCTAGTCCCTAAGTCCCTGGTTTAGTAAAAGTCCAAACAAATAGCCACACAGGCTTTGCCTCACCGCACAGGGGTTCACTCTCCCTAGACAGTCCACACAGGTCTGGTTCCAGGCATGAGCTAACATCTAATGAAGCTGGGAGTTTTTATAGAGGCCTTAAACGAACTGACAGGCTTCAGCTGGTCTCATCAACTCCCTGCCTCACGACGCCCAGCACTCTCCCTAGAGGTATGAGTCATTCATGAGCCCACTAGCCTCAGCTGGGCTTCATCAACTCCCTAGTTGTATAAGTCGGCATAAAGCCTGAATCTGGGAGAAATATATCTACCCCCCTGGATGCAACCAGGTGACTTTACCTTCCTGCTGTCACATACCCCCCCCTCTTGTTTTAACCTCGGGGTTGGAACACCAGCAATCAGGCATTCATGTACTCGAGACAAAGCATCCACATTCCCCATTTGAACGCCAGGGCGATGCTTTACTGTGAAGTTGAATTCCTGGAGGGCCAGGAACCACCTATTCACTCTTCTATTTGTTTCCTTGTTTTGAGCCATCCACTTTAACGGAGCGTGATCCGTAACCATGTCAAAGTGCCTACCTAGCAGGTAGTACCGAAGGGAATCTAGAGCCCACTTCACCGCTAAACACTACTTTTCAACCGTGGCGTAATTTACCTCATGGGACTTCAACTTCCTGCTGAGGTAAATGACTGGGTGCTCTTCCCCGTTCCAGACCTGGGACAATACTGCTCCTAACCCCACATCTGACGCATCACTTTGTACGACAAAGTCTTTAGAGAAGTCGGGTGAGTACAACACTGGCTGGCTACATAAGGCTTGTTTCAAGAATTGGAATGCTGCCTCAGCCTCGGGGGTCCATTTAATCATGACCGACCCTTTCCCTTTCGTCAGGTTGGTTAGGGGCACAGCCTTAGAAGCAAAGTGGGGAATGAAGCGCCGATAATAACCCGCGATTCCCAGAAAGGCTCGTACCTGCTTCTTGCTGTTGGGACGTGGCCAACTCTGGATGGCCTCGACTTTGTTGAGTTGGGGTTTTATTACTCCCCTGCCAATGGTGTACCCAAGATATTTGGCCTCCTCCTGCCCAATGGTACACTTCTTGGGGTTAGCCGTAAACCCCGCTTCCCGAACAGAGTCCAGGACTGCTTGCACTTTTGGCAGATGTGAGGCCCAATCTGTGCTATGGACAATTACGTCATCCAGGTAAGCCGCAGCATACTTCCGATGGGGCCTCAGCATCTGGTCCATTTTCCGCTGGAATGTGGCCGGCGCATTCTGTAACCCGAACGGCATTCTCTTATATTGGAACGCCCCGTCTGGGGTTACAAATGCGGTTTTCTCTTTGGCCGACTTGGCCAGGGGAATTTGCCAATACCCTTTTGTGAGGTCAAGAGTCGTCATGTATCGGGCTGTTCCCAGCCGGTCGATCAACTCATCTATACGTGGCATGGGGTAGGTGTCAAATTTTGTAACTTTGTTCAACTGACGAAAATCGTTACAAAATCGCCAGCTCCCATCCGGTTTAGGCACCAACACAATGGGACTAGACCAATCACTTTGGGACTCCTCTATCACCCCTAAGTTCAGCATTTTCTGTACTTCCTCCCGTATTGCCTCCCGTCGGGCCTCTGGGATCCGATAGGGTTTTAACTTCACCCTTTCACCGGGCGGGGTAATAATATCATGCTCTACCCCAGATGTTTGTCCCGGCAGCTCAGAGAACACCTCCTTGTTGCGAAGCACAAACTCCTTAACCTCCTGTTGTTGGGGTTGTGACAAGGTGGCTGCTATTCCAACCTCCGGAATCACGCAACCAGTTTGAGCTGGTGCCCAAGTTTCTGCGACTAGGGACTCTCTATCCCTCCAGGCTTTCAACAGATTAACGTGATATATCTGTTCGGGCTTTCGCCTTCCTGGTTGTCTGACCTTGTAATTCACTTCGCTCACTTTTTCCATTATCTCGTAGGGGCCTTGCCATTTGGCAAGGAATTTACTTTCAACCGTAGGGACAAGTACCAATATCCTATCCCCCGGGGAAAAGGTACGGGTCTTTGCTCCACGGTTGTACACTCTCTGCTGTGCCAACTGCGCTTGGGCCAAATGTTCCTTCACGATGGGCATTACCTGTGCAATTCGATCTTGCATCAGGGCGACATGCTCAATCACACTCCTGTGGGGAGAACTCTCACTTTCCCAAGTTTCCTTGGCAATATCCAACAGCCCTCTTGGGTGTCTCCCATACAGTAACTCAAAGGGGGAGAATCCCGTAGAGGATTGGGGCACCTCCCTAATAGCAAACATCAAATAAGGAAGTAGACAGTCCCAATCCTTTCCATCTCTATCCACCACTTTCTTCAACATTTGTTTTAGGGTTTTGTTGAATCTTTCAACCAGCCCATCGGTTTGGGGGTGATACACAGATGTACGCAATTGCGTCACTTTGAACAATTTACACAGCTCTTTCATAACCCGGGACATAAAGGGTGTACCTTGGTCCGTAAGCAGTTCTTTACAAATACCCACCCGGCTAAAAACAAGAGATAGCTCTTTGGCTATGGTTTTGGCCGAGGTATTTCTGAGAGGGATCGCTTCTGGATAACGGGTGGCATAGTCCATTATAACCAATATGTACTGGTGCCCCCTAGCGGACTTGATTATAGGACCTACCAAATCCATTGCGATTCTCTCAAACGGGACCTCAATGATGGGTAGAGGGACCAGCGGGCTACGGAAATGTGGCATCGGGGCCGACCTCTGACACACAGGGCAGGAGGAACAATAATTTTCTATGTCCTTCATCACCCCAGGCCAATAGAATCTCTGTAATACCCTCTCTCGGGTTTTCTCTGTCCCCAGATGACCTCCAAGAATGTGCCCATGGGCCAACTCCAACACCAACTTCCTGTAAGGTTTGGGCACCACCAGCTGCTCAACGGTTTCTTCTGCCCTTTTTGCCACCCGATACAGTAGGTCCTTCTCTACGCTGAAGTATGGGTAAGTGCAGGTATTATCTGGGTTCACTAACTCGCCATCTATTTCCACTACGTTTTCCCGTGCCTTTATTAGGGCGGGGTCTTTTAACTGTTCTGTGGCAAAATTTTCCCTGTGAACCTCCAGATCAGAAAACTCCACAGACGGTAGGTTTTCGTCTGAGGAGGTGGGCTCCTCTCCAGTTTCTTGAGTCTCCCCTGCCAATACTGACAAGGGAAATTCTGGAGAGTCCTCACCACTCTCAGAGGAGTTCTGGCTATCACATTCCTGGTACATAGGGGCACCAGTGGGGGGCTCAGGATCATCCCACAGTTCCCAGAACTTCGGAAAATCCCTTCCCACAATGGCATCATGCGGTAATTGAGATACTAACCCCACTGGATGAGAGAGGGTACCTTTGGGGGTCTCGAAACACACTGTAGTCACTGGATACTCTCGGGTGTCCCCATGCACACAAATAACAGCTACCTTGCTATTCCCAGAGACCTCTGTTTTAACTAATTCAGCCTTTATCAGGGTCACAAGGCTACCTGAATCCAGTAATACCACAACATTTCTACCATTAATACACATTTTGCATAAATGTTTCTCAGTTCCCCGAATGGCAGTGCATGCGACTGTCGCACACAGCGACTGACGTCTGTCCATCAGAAAGTCACATTGCATGGGTTCCTCCACAACCGGGCAATTTGCTGCAATATGTCCCGCTTGCCGGCAGCGGTAGCAAACGATCCTTCTTGCGGCCTCTTGAGCCGCTGATTTCCCAGGCTGTTCTCGCCAAACTTGGGGTAGAGCTCCCACCCTCTCACTCTCTCCACCCTCACCCCTTGGAATCCTCTTATCCGCCCCTGGGGATGGTCTGGTCTTAGGGTGGAAAGTCCGAGAGTCTCTGGAAGAGGCCGTCAGGTTCTCTGTAGCCAAGTATCTCTCTACACGATCCACAAGTTTACCGGCCGTTTCTGGGTCTCCATGGCTTACCCACTTTTGAATGGCGGTAGGAAGAGCTCTCAAGAAACGATCCATCACAACACGTTCCACAATCTCCGGTGCGGACAAAGTCTCTGGCTGTAGCCACTTCCTGCTCAGGTGAATGAGATCATACATTTGAGACCTGGGGGGTTTTCCAAGCTGGAAAGTCCAGTTATGCACACGCTGAGCCCGGACAGCCAGGGTGACACCCAGCCTTGCCAATATTTCAGCTTTTAGCATCACATAGTCTTTTGCTTGGTCAGGCTCTAGGTCATAGTAAGCCTTCTGCGATTCACCAGTTAACAGAGGAGCCACCAGTCCAGCCCACTGCTCCTCAGGCCACTTTTCTCTTTCAGCAGTCCTTTCAAATGTGGTCAAAAATACCTCTGGATCATCCTCTCCAGTCATTTTTGTCAATAAACGACTCACCCCAAAGGACGCGGTATTAGTGGGACGGCTTTCCTCACTGGTCTGCGGACGTTGCTGCATTACTGCTTCCATTTGTTGTAGTCTCTGCTCTTGCTTCTGTAACAGGTCTATGAAGCGGGCCTCAGATTGCTGCTGGGCTTGTTGATGAGCTTGCTGCTGGGCTGCAAGGCTCCTTTGCAAACCTGCATTTGTCTGCTGTTGATTGGCATTTGCTAGAGCCAGCTGTTTCAGTATCTCCTCCATGCTGGCTTAAAAAAAACTGCCACTGGTTCTCCACCAACTGTGGGGGGGTTAACTCGGTAGCGGGTGTGTGTGACCCCCTGGTTGGGCTCCCCACACAAAAACAGGGCCAGCAGACGGAGGTTGTGGTTTTCAAAATCAAAAGGTGCGGTTTATTTCTCTATGTACAGTGACAAAAACACAGCAAAGCCAAAAAGAAACAAACAAAATAAATCCTGGTCAGTTTGACCTCTGACTAAACATGCAGGTTTCCTAAACTAACAACTGGGATCAGCCTGGTGCTGTCCTAGTCCCTAAGTCCCTGGTTTAGTAAAAGTCCAAACAAATAGCCACACAGGCTTTGCCTCACCGCACAGGGGTTCACTCTCCCTAGACAGTCCACACAGGTCTGGTTCCAGGCATGAGCTAACATCTAATGAAGCTGGGAGTTTTTATAGAGGCCTTAAACGAACTGACAGGCTTCAGCTGGTCTCATCAACTCCCTGCCTCACGACGCCCAGCACTCTCCCTAGAGGTATGAGTCATTCATGAGCCCACTAGCCTCAGCTGGGCTTCATCAACTCCCTAGTTGTATAAGTCGGCATAAAGCCTGAATCTGGGAGAAATATATCTACCCCCCTGGATGCAACCAGGTGACTTTACCTTCCTGCTGTCACAATACATACATATATACACACACACACATATATATTACACAAACATACACACACACACACACTTTTTTATTTTTGAGGTGGGGGGAGGGGAGAATCTTGGGTGAGTTTCCACTCTTTTTTCCCCAGGAATTGACCCCTACTGTGAACCACATATGTAAACAGCATTACTGGTTTATATCTAAGGGCCCACCCTTCCCCTCACAACAGAGGAAGGGGAAGGAGGAGGTAGTAATGAATAATTCACTAGTTCCAGAGCACAAGGAGCAGATGCAGAGGGGGGGGGGGGGTGGTAGTTGTGGGATCGTTTTTTATATCCTTTACCTTCCTCTGCAAATCGGATCTCCATCCTGTCTTCAGTGACCTGTATATCAACTCCTCACCTCTGTAATCCTGCACATCTGAACATTAACCCTCTCATCTCCATCCTCTTACTGTGGTCTGTACATTAACCCCTCCTCTCTCTGTATGACCTATGTCGCTGCTGTACCTACTGCGCTATTGCCAAGCCTAATGTTTTATCCACCTAAATACCAATATTCTTCTTACGTCTCTCCCTGGTGCTTTGGGCTCCTCCCCCCCTGCTGAGTGTCCCCAAAGCAAGCTGCTTATATGCTGCGAATATTCATTCGCTATTCTCACACTAATGGGTGGGCTCAGAGCGCAGTCCTCTGCACCCTGAGCTCCCCCTTTTTGAAGCATATTAGAGCCTGTGGCTCTATTCACATGATTAAAAAAAGAAAAAAAAAAAAACCCCATTGGAATCCATGCGCCGGTATCCTTCATGTAGATAAGGGGGCCGGACGTATGGATGGGGGGGTGGCGCCCGTAATGGACGGGCCACCACTGAAAAACATATGCACAGGTACACATGCACACATACGAGCACTGGCGCCAAATGGCCTATTTAAGTTGACATGGATGGATTGCTGAGTGGTGTCAAGCTAGTTCCTGCTTCACCTGAGCCATAACCTGCCATTCTTGCTTACCTGTTTACGACTTGGCTTGCCCCTGACCTGTCTGGATTTCTGCCTGCCTGCTGTGACCTCGGCTTGCATTCTGACTCTTGCGTTTCTGTACCTCACTGCCCTGCTGTGTACCGATCCTAGATTGTGTCCTGACTCGGTCTCTGCCTGTTGTTCCTGTACCTTACTGCCCGGCTGTTGATGACCTATTGGCTTGTTTCCTGGCTACACTTCTGTCTACCAATCAAGTGTCACTGTGTTCTAGTTCCTGGTTCCTGCCTGGTGATCTACGGTCATCTGCTTCCTGCAAACACAAGCTGGCACTGCCTGTTACACCGGCCCTAATGCCACTTTGTGCCCTCACACTTCTTGTCATCACTACCAGGGGTGTTGGACAAGAGGTGCAAGAGAAGGCCCTTCTCTGGCTTGATTTCCACCAGGTACGTCACAGTTGTACACCCATATTGGAGACCTGTCTTTTGTCACTGCAGTTAAACATGACAGCTAGATTACTTCCCTGACTCCCTAAGATTGTACACCGAATGAGCAGCAGACTGATGATCTCATCCCTCTGTTCACTTTAAACTCCCCCCCTATAAGCACATCTGCATTGTAACACATCTGATTGGACCCAACCCTCCACCTAATGATTTAGGTGCTGCTGTGGAAGAAATTATAAGATGCTGATATTAAAGTGGAAGTAAACTCTCCTGTCATTTTCAGGCAAGGAAGCTGCCATCTTGGCCTCTGTTTAATCTTCAACTGCCATGATGCTGCACATGTAATCAGTTATGACACCAGCCATTGGTTGGTTTGACAGTTTGGTTGAGAGCACAACCAATGTGACAGTTGGCATTCCCGGCATGCCGGGAATGTAACTGCTTTTTGAAACTGTTAAATCGATGGGTTTACTTCCACTTTAAGTAAAATGCTGGTGCTCATACTTGTTGTAATTAAAATTACATTTAAGGGTTTCCTAATTATACAGAATTGCACGGATTGTTTTTTTTTTTTAATAACTGCCTGGAATTATGAAGGTTAGTTATACAAATGTACAGTATATGTTTATAAGATCATAGAAATGCAGAAAGGGACCCCAATTACAGTATGTATTATTCAGCCAATTACTATGGGGACCATGTCAGAATATCAATAAGTTCAAACATACAGAATGGACTAAATTGTAAATATCCCCCGTCACAACGGTTGGTCGTTTTTTTTTTTTTTAGGAGGTACCATTAGTAGGTGAAAACAAAGACTGTTGATATCAGAAATTCTTATTGTGACTCATGGGGATTTTACAACTAGTCAGATAATTCACACCCAACCTGGCCAATCATTTTCTGTTTGAGAAAAAGAATGGAAGGTATTAAACCACATGGTCAATTTCTGACCCAAGTTGCACAATGAACCCTGGCAATTCTTGGGGCCGCAAACCAAGTGCAAATATTCCTCCGTCCATCGGTCTCAGAAAAACGATTTAAATACCAACAAGAATGAAATAGGGGAGACATGTTATGTATATTACTATGCCTCAAAATGTCACCATCACCAGAGTTAAAAATTTCAAAATATATTTAAAAAAAAAAAGTTTTTGCAACTTTATTATATATACACCAAAAATACAATTCATATGTAAGCTATCTTTAAGAACAGCATCCTTAGATTTATATAATTTAGTACTGTATACAGCATACAAATATTGAGCCAAAACATATTTGTAACATGTTTTGGCGTCAGATCCACTTTCTCAGGAGACAGAAAATATGTAGTTCAAGAAAATATTTTAAATTTGAAATAATCTGGAAACAGCATACATATATACATATACAAGTAAACATAGAAAAAGGAAAAGTGACGTCAGAAAAAAAGACCAATTGGTGCTTCAAGTCTGGCTCATTTTTTTTTATTTAATTTAATTTAATCTGATGAATGTTGCTCCTGATGACGACATCACTTTGAAACACGTAGAGCGGAGCTACATTGAGTGACATCACCCCGCACAAGCCCGTCCACTTGCAGCCATTAAGCAGGAGCCGGCGATGCTAACAAACAATAAATGCATTGTCATTGTCACTTCCAGAAGTGCATTTGTGAGGTCAGGCACTGATGTGGACGAGAAGGCCTGGCTCGCAGTCTCCGCTCTAATTCATTCCAAAGGTGTTCTATCGGGGGGGGATTATAGTTATTTCATCCACCAAATGATTTGGACCAGTGCACTAACAAGGTCATTAAGACATGGATGACTGAGTTTGGGGTGAAGGAGCTTTGCTGGCCTGCACAGATTTCTGACCTGAACCCAATACAACATCTTTGGGATGAATTAGAGCGGAGCCTGCTAGCCAGGCCTTCTTGTCTGTATTTAGCATAAATTAGCAACTCACGTGAACTCTTCCATATTCAATGCACAATAATTCATGTTTACTACATACCTGTGGTTTTCAATGTTACAGATATATTTTATATATCGGGACCAGTCATAGGCCTCACTATCACCTTTTAGCCATTTTTCTACTTCCCGAAGGTTGTCTTCAGAATAATCTGTAAGGTATATCTGCTTGAAATTTTCACATGCGGACAGTATATTATAAATGGAGGGACCAGAACCAATATCTATAAGACTATTGCCTTCCACACCACCTAAAAAAATAAAATAAAAAAATCAAATATGTTCATATTTTTAAAAGGCATGTAAAAGACAAAAATGATCTTATTTGGTCAATTTTGGTCTGCTAAATGTACCAATAAAGGCTAAGTTCACCTTTCTGAACATGTTAGGGTGTAACAAGTAACATGTTCAGCAACTCACCCCCCCCCCCATTGTGACAGTGGACAGGGGATCCTCTCCCCACATCTGCTGTCACAATTTGAAAACAGCGCAGCAATATGGGGCTCCACCCACAAGGCCGTGTCATTCATTCAAAGAGTTCTGTGAATGACTGAACGACAAGTACTGTCTTCAATTGCAGCAGCAGGTAGCTTGTAGTTCCCAATGAACTGCAGGGGTGCTGATGAGCACTCTCGTAGGCAATTGTTCTTCTTGCTCTCCAGTAACTGTCTGCCCAAATGGGAGGTATGGGGAGACAGCTTTACTGAGAATCTGCAGGAACGTGGCATTACATCTGCGATCTGCTGATTGCAGGTGCCATGCTCTGCAGGCTCCTAAGAAAATTTTTTAATAAATGCACAATGTATGTGTAGCAAGGTCCCAGGTCTCCTTTGGTCTGTTGAGAACCTCTAGGGCCAGGGATAGCTGACATCCTCCTGACATACTTCTGTATGTGATGGGTTGTGAGGCATAGTGGGTGTAAGATAGTTAAAGTTATTGGGTGCCAGACACTTCTTGGATGCAAAAGAGGTTTTATTTCTCTTAACAGTACTTTTTGTAGTTGTAAGATTAATTAGCAGACTCCGAGACTTCAATAGGAGGACAGCCATGCAGGGAAAGACATCCAGCAAGACGCCACATCTGCATGTGCAGGAATGCTGTCTCCTATGGCAACAGTTTTTAACAGTTCTAAACACAAGACTTAACAGTTCCTTCACTTTCACTACAATCGCTCCTTGTAGTTCTCAAATACACTGAGTTCTCGGTCTCTCACAAGACCCACTGATTCACTATCACTGAATCCCTTGAGCTCCTCCGATCTTCACGGTGGTATCTTCCTCAAACGTCGCCCCCACTTCTCTGCTGGGTCCCTAGCTTGGCAATCTAGATACCTCTCAAGCTTCACCCCGCTGGCCTGCTCGGTCCCAAGATTGACACACAAGGCTGCTCTGCAAGCGTCACCTCCGCTGGCTGGGTCCCTGACTTGATTCCCACTGAAGTTTCCGATTCTTCACTGTCCCCGATTGGTGAGAATTCTGCTCTGGTACTTGCTTCACTTACTCACTGTGGTCCCTGGTAATAAGACGGATTGTTCCTTCCTGGCGACAGCTTCCCCTCTACCTCTGACCAGGACAGGTTCTCCGGCCACCAGAACTGTCACTTTTGGTTGGACTGCAAGCCGCAATCGCAATCCTGCGCTGTTCTCTTGCTTCTGGATAGGCCCTCAGACAGTCTAGCAACCAGATGTGCCCTGGACAGGCCCAATCTCAAGCCTAGCAGCCAGGGCAATACGACACATCCACCCAGACAGCCGTCCGGGTGGCACAGAACATAGATCACATGACCTCACCCGAATATATAGGCTCTCCCAGCAGGCCAAGCAATTCAAGAAAACCCCTGCACATTGACTAGGATACCCCATATACCCATAACCTGACCTTGGGTTGCCCTTCTCGTATCTAGTACCACCAAGTACCCGGCCACCTAGTGGTAGAAGAGAAAAGTGCAACAAGGCCAAACTTAGGGAAAAATCAATGAATCTCTAGAAATCAACCAGGATAACTACTCCTGGCAAGTAAATTTGTGAGGAGCATCCCTACCTAAATTCCAGGGTGCTACATCTGTATGTATATGTATGTCAGCTGATAACTTCCTGTGCTCTCTGCCTCTGCTGCATTCTTATCATTTAGGACAAAGAAGAAACATGCTATAAAAATGGCCTTGTGTGACTCCCTGTGCACTAAGGCCCCTTTCACACTGGAGGCATTGCAATAACGCGCTAAAAACTCTTAGCCTTATTACCAAGTTTTTAACACGTTAGCGCTAAAAATAGCGCTAACCCCCTATGCGTTTTTATCAATAATTTGTTCTTTATTAGAGTTTCAAAGATACATACATGTTATAGCCATAACATCAATACGAACAGTAACAGATGTTCCAACTAGAGACAAGCTCTTTTGATAAGCATTATCTTATTACAGTAAACAATGAAATGCTAACGAGGGTGAGTAAACTTGGATAGCCGATTGAAAAGAGGTCCTAGATGGAGAAAGGGCGGGAAGGAGGGGGTAAGGGGTAGGGGTAGAAGGAAGGATGACAAAGAGGGCACCAGCGAGCCTGAGATAGGGAGCAAGGTGAGTAATTAACATTTCAGTATAGTTATACTTGAACAGTGCATTTTGGGTGGTGTAACCATGTCGACCACATAACCATAAATTTCTCTAAGTGCAGGTTTTTCTTAGCTACAATTCGTTCCATTTCACACTGGATATTGAGATCAGCGACAGTGCCTGAAATGGAGGGGATTGTAGTAGTTTTCCATAATCTAGTAATGTTCAATTTGGCAGCATAGAGTAAGTGAAGGACTGCATATCTAGATTGGGGTGGAATTTTTTCTATGGCAATATGTAGCAGGGCCAGTGCAGGATTCGGGGACCAAGGTGCCCCAGCAATAGATGAGATCAGAGCGAATACTTGTTTCCAGAAGGAAGTCAAGGATTTGCAGTACCAAAGGGTATGTGCGATGGAGCCAATACTGCTGCAGCTTCTCCAGCAGGATGGTGAGTAGGGATGAGCTTCGTGTTCGAGTCGAACATACGTTCGACTCGAACATTGGCTGTTCGATCGTTCGACGAAGATCGAACGATTTGGGCCGTTCGCGCCAAATTCGAGTGACGCGAACGGCCCACAATGCACTACGCCATCGCAGTGTCATCCAGGCGCTGTGATTGGCCAAGCATGCACTGTGACCCCGCATGCTTGGCCAATCACAGCGCCGGCAGCGAGGAGAGCAATGATTGGCCACAGGCAGGATGCCTGTGGCCAATTATTGCTGAGGGTGTTTAGTACACGCCCCACACTATAAAAGGCCGCCAGCACGGCGGCCCAGTGTAGTGTGTTCCGGAGCAGGGATAGAGTAGCATAGGCAGGGACAGTGACTGTTATTTCTTTCTTGCTTAACCTGGATTCCTTTAGTTTAGGGAAAGAGAAGGATAGGTAGGGAGAGTGTCAGTGTGTTTTGTGCTTCTGCTATAGTGTGCTTAAAAAAAACATTTATTCTAGGGACAGAAAACTCTAGGTAGGGACAGTGTCAGTTTCTTTCACTCTGCAAGTCCTTGTTTCCAGGGACCTGTAAGGACAGTGAGTTAATTGTCCTTGTGCTATATTGTGCTTAAAAAAAACATTTATTCTAGGGACAGAAAACTCTAGGTAGGGACAGTGTCAGTTTCTTTCACTCTGCAAGTCCTTGTTTCCAGGGACCTGTAAGGACAGTGAGTTAATTGTCCTTGTGCTATATTGTGATTAAAAAAAACATTTATTCTAGGGACAGAAAACTCTAGGTAGGGACAGTGTCAGTTTCTTTCACTCTGCAAGTCCTTGTTTCCAGGGACCTGTAAGGACAGTGAGTTAATTTTCCTTGTGCTATATTGTGATTAAAAAAAACATTTTTTCTAGGGACAGAAAACTGTAGGTAGGGAGAGTGTTTTTTTTCTTTCACTCTGCAAGTCCTTGTTTCCAGGGACCTGTAAGGACAGTGAGTTAATTGTCCTTGTGCTATATTGTGCTTAAAAAAAACATTTATTCTAGGGACAGAAAACTCTAGGTAGGGACAGTGTCAGTTTCTTTCAC
Source organism: Rana muscosa (assembly GCA_029206835.1). NCBI lineage: Eukaryota > Metazoa > Chordata > Amphibia > Anura > Ranidae > Rana > Rana muscosa. The sequence continues at coordinate 241,064,445 of CM055124.1, forward strand.
TCTGCAAGTCCTTGTTTCCAGGGACCTGTAAGGACAGTGAGTTAATTGTCCTTGTGCTATATTGTGATTAAAAAAAACATTTATTCTAGGGACAGAAAACTCTAGGTAGGGACAGTGTCAGTTTCTTTCACTCTGCAAGTCCTTGTTTCCAGGGACCTGTAAGGACAGTGAGTTAATTTTCCTTGTGCTATATTGTGATTAAAAAAAACATTTTTTCTAGGGACAGAAAACTGTAGGTAGGGAGAGTGTTTTTTTTCTTTCACTCTGCAAGTCCTTGTTTCCAGGGACCTGTAAGGACAGTGAGTTAATTTTACTTGTGCTATATTGTGCTTAAAAAAAACATTTTTTCTAGGGACAGAAAACTGTAGGTAGGGAGAGTGTTTTTTTTCTTTCACTCTGCAAGTCCTTGTTTCCAGGGACCTGTAAGGACAGTGAGTTAATTGTCCTTGTGCTATATTGTGCTTAAAAAAAACATTTATTCTAGGGACAGAAAACTCTAGGTAGGGACAGTGTCAGTTTCTTTCACTCTGCAAGTCCTTGTTTCCAGGGACCTGTAAGGACAGTGAGTTAATTTTCCTTGTGCTATATTGTGATTAAAAAAAACATTTTTTCTAGGGACAGAAAACTGTAGGTAGGGAGAGTGTTTTTTTTCTTTCACTCTGCAAGTCCTTGTTTCCAGGGACCTGTAAGGACAGTGAGTTAATTTTACTTGTGCTATATTGTGCTTAAAAAAAACATTTTTTCTAGGGACAGAAAACTGTAGGTAGGGAGAGTGTTTTTTTTCTTTCACTCTGCAAGTCCTTGTTTCCAGGGACCTGTAAGGACAGTGAGTTAATTGTCCTTGTGCTATATTGTGCTTAAAAAAAAACATTTATTCTAGGGACAGAAAACTCTAGGTAGGGACAGTGTCAGTTTCTTTCACTCTGCAAGTCCTTGTTTCCAGGGACCTGTAAGGACAGTGAGTTAATTGTCCTTGTGCTATATTGTGATTAAAAAAAAACATTTATTCTAGGGACAGAAAACTCTAGGTAGGGACAGTGTCAGTTTCTTTCACTCTGCAAGTCCTTGTTTCCAGGGACCTGTAAGGACAGTGAGTTAATTTTCCTTGTGCTATATTGTGATTAAAAAAAACATTTTTTCTAGGGACAGAAAACTGTAGGTAGGGAGAGTGTTTTTTTTCTTTCACTCTGCAAGTCCTTGTTTCCAGGGACCTGTAAGGACAGTGAGTTAATTTTACTTGTGCTATATTGTGCTTAAAAAAAACATTTTTTCTAGGGACAGAAAACTGTAGGTAGGGAGAGTGTTTTTTTTCTTTCACTCTGCAAGTCCTTGTTTCCAGGGACCTGTAAGGACAGTGAGTTAATTGTCCTTGTGCTATATTGTGCTTAAAAAAAAACATTTATTCTAGGGACAGAAAACTCTAGGTAGGGACAGTGTCAGTTTCTTTCACTCTGCAAGTCCTTGTTTCCAGGGACCTGTAAGGACAGTGAGTTAATTTTCCTTGTGCTATATTGTGATTAAAAAAAACATTTTTTCTAGGGACAGAAAACTGTAGGTAGGGAGAGTGTTTTTTTTCTTTCACTCTGCAAGTCCTTGTTTCCAGGGACCTGTAAGGACAGTGAGTTAATTTTACTTGTGCTATATTGTGCTTAAAAAAAACATTTTTTCTAGGGACAGAAAACTGTAGGTAGGGAGAGTGTTTTTTTTCTTTCACTCTGCAAGTCCTTGTTTCCAGGGACCTGTAAGGACAGTGAGTTAATTGTCCTTGTGCTATATTGTGCTTAAAAAAAACATTTATTCTAGGGACAGAAAACTCTAGGTAGGGACAGTGTCAGTTTCTTTCACTCTGCAAGTCCTTGTTTCCAGGGACCTGTAAGGACAGTGAGTTAATTGTCCTTGTGCTATATTGTGATTAAAAAAAAACATTTATTCTAGGGACAGAAAACTCTAGGTAGGGACAGTGTCAGTTTCTTTCACTCTGCAAGTCCTTGTTTCCAGGGACCTGTAAGGACAGTGAGTTAATTTTCCTTGTGCTATATTGTGATTAAAAAAAACATTTTTTCTAGGGACAGAAAACTGTAGGTAGGGAGAGTGTTTTTTTTCTTTCACTCTGCAAGTCCTTGTTTCCAGGGACCTGTAAGGACAGTGAGTTAATTTTACTTGTGCTATATTGTGCTTAAAAAAAACATTTTTTCTAGGGACAGAAAACTGTAGGTAGGGAGAGTGTTTTTTTTCTTTCACTCTGCAAGTCCTTGTTTCCAGGGACCTGTAAGGACAGTGAGTTAATTGTCCTTGTGCTATATTGTGCTTAAAAAAAACATTTATTCTAGGGACAGAAAACTCTAGGTAGGGACAGTGTCAGTTTCTTTCACTCTGCAAGTCCTTGTTTCCAGGGACCTGTAAGGACAGTGAGTTAATTGTCCTTGTGCTATATTGTGATTTAAAAAAAACATTTATTCTAGGGACAGAAAACTCTAGGTAGGGACAGTGTCAGTTTCTTTCACTCTGCAAGTCCTTGTTTCCAGGGACCTGTAAGGACAGTGAGTTAATTTTCCTTGTGCTATATTGTGATTAAAAAAAACATTTTTTCTAGGGACAGAAAACTGTAGGTAGGGAGAGTGTTTTTTTTCTTTCACTCTGCAAGTCCTTGTTTCCAGGGACCTGTAAGGACAGTGAGTTAATTGTCCTTGTGCTATATTGTGCTTAAAAAAAACATTTATTCTAGGGACAGAAAACTCTAGGTAGGGACAGTGTCAGTTTCTTTCACTCTGCAAGTCCTTGTTTCCAGGGACCTGTAAGGACAGTGAGTTAATTTTCCTTGTGCTATATTGTGATTAAAAAAAACATTTTTTCTAGGGACAGAAAACTGTAGGTAGGGAGAGTGTTTTTTTTCTTTCACTCTGCAAGTCCTTGTTTCCAGGGACCTGTAAGGACAGTGAGTTAATTGTCCTTGTGCTATATTGTGCTTAAAAAAAACATTTATTCTAGGGACAGAAAACTCTAGGTAGGGACAGTGTCAGTTTCTTTCACTCTGCAAGTCCTTGTTTCCAGGGACCTGTAAGGACAGTGAGTTAATTTTCCTTGTGCTATATTGTGATTAAAAAAAACATTTTTTCTAGGGACAGAAAACTGTAGGTAGGGAGAGTGTTTTTTTTTTTTCACTCTGCAAGTCCTTGTTTCCAGGGACCTGTAAGGACAGTGAGTTAATTGTCCTTGTGCTATATTGTGCTTAAAAAAAACATTTATTCTAGGGACAGAAAACTCTAGGTAGGGACAGTGTCAGTTTCTTTCACTCTGCAAGTCCTTGTTTCCAGGGACCTGGAGAGACATTGAGTGAATTGTCCTTGTGCTATATTGTGATTAAAAAAAACATTTATTCTAGGGACAGAAAACTCTAGGTAGGGACAGTGTCAGTTTCTTTCACTGTGAAAGTCCTTGTTTCAAGGGACAGAGAAGGACACCTCAAGGTAGCCCTTATTGCTTTTTTCCCATCTCCCTGCAGGCCATCTATTAGAATGTCTGGAAGGCAAACAAGGAGAGGCAGACATTCAGGAGGCAATAAAAGAGGGCAAGCAGGCTCTGTGTCTGGGGGCAACAGTGCTGGTCGTGGACGCGGTGCATTGTCATCAGCACATGGCCATGGGACACGCTTGTCCTTCTTTTCGGCAGCTGGACATGTTGAGCCACATCATGCCGAAGACTTGGTAGAGTGGATGACCAAGCCCTCCTCCTCCTCCTCATCCTCTCTCACCCAGGCTCAGGGTACTGGAAAAGCAGCTGCCAAAGCGTCGTCTTCCCTGGTATCAATGTCAGACAAATCATCAGTCACTCCTTCCCTAGACCCACCATGTCCTCCTCCTGAGGAGTCCCCCGAACTGTTTCAGCACAGTGTTGGGTACATGCTCCAGGAGGATGCCCAGCGTTTCGAAGGGTCTGATGATGAAACCCAGCTAGAGGAAGGCAGTAGCGTGAGAGCAGACAGAGGGGATGCTCAAGAAGGACACCAATCTGGCAGTCATGTTCCAGCAGCTGCAGCATACTGCCAGATTGGCTCCAGTGATGAGGAGGGAGGGGATGATGAGGTCAATGACTCCACGTGGGTGCCTAATAGGAGAGAGGAGGAGGAGGAGGATGAGGAGGAGGCACATCTCCAACGAGGCAGGATGCCCTTTGGTGGCCAGCGTAAGGGCAGTACACCGACGGAATCACACCGCAGAGCTCCGCCTGTGCAGGGCGCTGCCTCTGCCCGTCATTCAAAAAGTTCTTTGGTGTGGGCCTTTTTTGAGGCTAGTGCATCAGATCGCACAGCTGCTGTTTGCAACATATGTCTCAAGCGTATATCGCGTGGCCAAAACATCAGCCGCTTGGGTACCACATGCCTGACCAGACATATGTTGACCTGCCATGCAGCTCGTTGGCAAGCCTACCTCAAAGACCCACACCAAAGAACAAAGCGGACCTCTCCTTGCACCGCATCAGCTGGGATCTCCAACCCCACTATAACTTCAGTCCTCTCTGAAACATGCACTGAGAGGAATGAAGGTGTAGAATTAGGTGTGTCACAGCCAAGTACTTGCGCCCACTCTGCTAGCAGTACACCGACGTCCGATTCTAGCAGGCAAATTTCCCTGCCCCAGCTGCTGGACCGTCGAAAGAAGTTCACTCCCAGCCATCCACATGCCCAGCGGTTGAATGCTAGCTTGGCTAAATTGCTAGCGCTTCAACTGCTGCCTTTTCAGTTGGTAGACTCGGCCCCCTTCCGTGAGTTTGTGCAATGTGCGGTTCCTCAGTGGCAGGTTCCCAAACGCCACTTTTTCTCACGGAAGGCTATTCCGGCTCTCTACCGGCATGTGGAAGGCAATGTCTTGGCCTCGCTGGACAGGGCGGTCAGCGGTAAGGTGCATATTACCGCTGACTCATGGTCCAGCAGGCATGGACAGGGACGTTACCTTTCTTTCACGGCCCATTGGGTCACTCTTTTGGCAGCTGGGAAGGATTCAGGACAAGGTGCAGTAGTGTTGGAGGTTGTCCCACCGCCACGCCTCCAAAATGCTACTACTGGTTGTGACACACCTCTCTCCTCCACCCCCTCCTCTTCTTCTTCCTCCATGGCCTCTTCCTGTGGTTTGTCCTATGAACCAGCGGTGCTCCGTAGCCGTTCACGGGGCTACGCAAGTACGCAGGCAAAAAGATGCCATGCCGTGCTTGCGCTGGTGTGTTTGGGGGACAGAAGCCACACTGGGGCAGAGGTCCTGTCTGCTCTGCAGGGCCAGGCCGAGAGGTGGTTGACGCCACGCCAGCTTAAGCCAGGAATGGTGGTTTGCGACAATGGCACCAACCTCCTCTCCGCCCTCCGACAGGGACAACTGACCCATGTGCCCTGTGTGGCTCACGTCCTTAACCTGGTGGTGCAGCGCTTCTTGGGCAGGTACCCGGGCTTACAGGATGTCCTGAGGCAGGCCAGGAAAGTCTGTGTGCATTTCCGCAGATCTTATAATGCCAGTGCTCGCCTGGCTGAGCTGCAAAAGGAGTTGAACCTGCCCAAGAACCGCCTTATATGTGACATGCCCACCAGGTGGAACTCAACGTTGGCCATGCTGCAGCGGCTGCACACGCAGCAGAGGGCCATCAATGAGTACCTGTGCGACTACGGCACCAGGACAGGGTCAGGGGAGCTTGGTTTTTTTTCTCCACGCCAGTGGGGCATGATCAGGGATGCATGCACTGTCCTGGCACCATTTGAGGAGGCCACGAGGATGGTGAGCAGTGACAGTGCATGCATCAGTGACACTGTACCTCTTGTCCACCTGTTGGAGCACACGCTGCGTGGAATAATGGACAGGGCACTTGAGGCAGAACAGAGGCAGGAAGAGGAGGACTTCCTTGCCTCTCAAGGCCCCCTTTACCCAGACAGTGTTCCTTCTGTCCCACCCATCGCACAGGAAGAGGAGGAGGAGGAGGAGGAGGAGGAGGAGGATTGTGTCAGCATGGAGGTGGAGGCTGGCACTCAGCATCATCAGCAGCAGTCTTTTAGGGATGATTTACAGTCCCAAGAAACCAGTGGACTTGTACGTGGCTGGGAGGAGGTGGCTGCGGATCATGTCGTCCTTAGTGACCCAGAGGACTCCGGAGCGAATGCCTCAGCAAACCTACGCTGCATGGCCTCCCTGATCCTGCAAAGTCTGCGGAAGGATCCTCGTATTCTTCGGATCAAGGAGAGGGACCATTACTGGCTGGCCACTCTCCTTGATCCACGGTACAAGGGTAAGGTTGCGGACCTTATGTTACCGTCGCAGAGGGAGCAGAGGATGAGACAACTCCGGGAGGCCTTGCAGAAAGGTCTGTGCAACGCGTTCCCAGAGACTGGGAGGTTGCAAACTCCTGGTCCTGGACAACGAGTTGCTGAGGCTTCGGCCAGTCAAAGAAGGAGCGGTGGGGAAGGTGGCCGTCTGACCGATGCGTTCAGACAATTCTTTAGTCCGCAGCCCCAAAGTATGATCGGTTCCAGCAACCATCGCCAGCGTCTGATAAACATGGTGCAGGAATATCTAGGGGCAAGGTCAGACTTGGACACCTTCCCCACCGAAAATCCTCTGGCTTACTGGGTCTTGAGGATGGATCACTGGCCAGAGCTTGCACAGTATGCAATTGAGCTACTGGCCTGTCCTGCATCCAGCGTTCTTTCGGAACGCACATTCAGCGCTGCTGGAGGATTTGTCACGGATCACAGGGTGCGCCTGTCCACCGACTCGGTTGATCGACTGACTTTCATCAAGATGAACCAGTCTTGGATCACCACCAGCTACCACACACCTGATGCTGATATAACAGACTAATTGATTTTAAAATGTCACATCCCTTCAAGACTGATGCTGATGCTGAGTGCCTGTGCTGTTATGTTGACTGGCTATCCTCCTCCTCCGAGTCCTCAATGATACGATTGATGATGATAGCTTGGAAGATCATTTTTGTTTATGGGTGCCGCCACCAGTGCCTAACGCCCAATTTTTCAGCCCCTGTTTAACAGGGGCGTGTAATTACAATTTTTGAAGCAATACTTTGCAACAGGGCTCATTGCTGTGCTCCAAGTACAGTATCTGTGAGGAGTTGCAGTGTTGTGCCACCAGTGCCTAAGGCCCAATTTTTCAGCCCCTGTTTAACAGGGGCGTGTCATTACAATTTTTGAAGCAATACTTTGCAACAGGGCTCATTGCTGTGCTCCAAGTACAGTATCTGTGAAGGGTTGCAGTGTTGTGCCACCAGTGCCTAAGGCCCAATTTTTCAGCCCCTGTTCAACAGGGGCATGTAATTACAATTCTTGATCTAATAATTCACAGCAGGGCCCATTGCTGCACCCACCAAGAGTAACTGTCAGGGCTTACAGTGTTGTGGCACCAGCACCACCATCAAAGGCCCAATTTTTACTACCACTGTTCAACAATTATATGTAATTAAAATTCCTGATATAATAGTTGACAGCAGGGCGTTCCAGCACCAACCAAGAGTAACTGTGAGTGCTTACAGTGTTGTGCCAACACCAACAACTAAGGGGCCTATTTCTGCAGAGTATATACGGCAGGTCCCTACTTTCAAACATCCAACTTACAAACGACTCCTACTTGCAAACGCAAGAAGACAACAGGAAGTGAGAGGAAATCTACCACTAGGAAGGAAAATTCTCTCCTGTAAGAATAAATATGGGAGAAAGGTGTCTCCTCTGTACTGATGCTTTATCAGCAATCCTTGTTTCAAGAAAAACACCACATTTCAAAAACAGTTGTCATTAGGACGGAAAGTGAGGTGAAATGTTCTGAACAGGGGCACAGACAGCAAAACAAATGTTACAGGGGTGATAACCCTTACCTATGTTTTCCAAAAAGTTTAAAAATAGATTTTTGGTCTGGAGCTACACTTCAACAATGTACCTGTTCAAAATTACAAACAGATTCTACATAAGAACAAACCTACAGTCCCTGTCTTGTATGCACCGCCTGTATACGGCTGTTCAGAGTATATAGGGCCTTTTTTATTTTATGTGCGGGGTTCCCCTTAATATCCATACAAGACCCAAAGGGGCTGGTAATGGGCTGGGGTAGGGGGGGGGGGGGTCATGGGGTAGCTATGCCATTTTTCTTAAAGATTTTCATCCATATTACCGGGACCAGACATTACATTAAAGCCGCAAGCAGTTTTAAATGGCTTTTTTTTCCTTTAGAAGTGTCATTTTGTGCAGGGACAGTTCTAAACACGGGAAACACGTGGCACTTCACAGGCATACTTTAGACACCCCCCAGGTACGATATTTAAAGGAATATTTGACTTTTTTTTTTTCACTTTATGCATCATTAAAATGACTGCTCCCGGAAAACGACCGTTTTTAAAACTTATTTTTGCATTGATACATGTCCCCTGGTGCAGAACCCGGGTTCCCAAACCCTTTTTAGGACAATAACATGCATAATAGTTTTTATAATTAGCACTTTAGAATTCGAACGTTCGCATCCATTGTATTTAATAGGGTTCTAATGTTCGTTCGAACTTTCGGTCCGTTCGCGGGTTCTGGTGCGAACCGAACCCGGGGGTGTTCGGCTCATCACTAATGGTGAGTGACCCGGGTACATTTTAGATAAGCGATAGGGTGTTAAGTACCATCTATGGATAGTCTTTTGGTAGGATTCCCAGTGGTTGGAGCAGTGAGAAGCTTTAAAGGTTTCCGTAAATGCCCGTTGCCATTGGGTTTGGGTGAAGGGAGCATTCAATTCTTCAGCCCACTTAGCTAAGGAGTGTACTTGGGAGCAGGGTCGAGTGTCGCTAAGGCATGCGTACATCAGAGAGATACCCCTATTAGGGTAGGGGGTAGAGGAGTAGTATTGGTATATCGGTACAGGGATTTTTACTCTGGAGGGCAGTGTAGATGCTCTGAAGAAGTGGGAGATTCTCGTGTAAGTGAAGGTCTCTGAGCGTGGGAGTTTAAACTTATTTTGGAGATATTTAAATGTGTGCATCTGGTCTTGGTTCATCATGTCATCAAAGGTTAAGATACCTGCGGAGTGCCATTGGGAGAGGTTCAAATCAGGAATGCATGACGATAGAGCTCTCAGAGGTATCGGTATCGACCTACTAGGTGAGTTTTGGGGATATAAACTTAGAATTTTTTTCCATGCCAATATTGAGGCTGAGATCATGGGGTTATGCTTTGGCAGGGATGGAGAGCCTCCTGCAGTTGTTAGTAAGAGGTGGTCCAGTAGGGTGGCAGGCTGTGGGTATGAGGCTTCTATGGTGGACCATATTTTTTCCTTTGTAGGGTGCCACCAAAAGTAAAGTTGGTCCAAAATTGAGGCGTAGTAGTAGTTGCCTATATGGGGCAATCCTACTCCGCCGTGTCTGTGGGGCCTAGTGAGTATGTAGCTAGCAGATCTAGGTGGTTTAGCGTTCCAAATATAGTTCGTTATTTGTCTCTGAATAGAGGTAAGGAGGGACCGAGGGAGGGGCAGGATAAGTGTCCGAAACAGGTATAGGAGCTTAGGTAGTACTATCATTTTGACGGTAGCAATACGGCCAAGAGTAGAGAGGCCTGCGCTGCGTAGAGATTTCAGTAGGGTGGGTACATTTCGGGAGAAGGTTAGGTAATTCAAGTCAATCAGTCGTTTTGTGTTGGGGGTAATCTGAACTCCCAAGTATGGGATAGATGTATTCGCCCACATGTAGGGTATTTCGAATTTCAGCTGAGCTGCCATTTTTGGGGGGAGATGTATGGGAAGGATTGTGGATTTTGTGGTATTCAGTTTATAGTAAGATACAGAGCTAAATTGGTGTAGGGTATCCCGAATGGCTTGCAGGGATTGGGCGGGGTTGGTGACCATCAGAACCACGTTGTCTGCAAATAGGCTAATTTTGTGGTCTACGCCATTGCAGGGAATGCCTGATATGCATGGGTCTGATCTGATTTTAGAGGCCAAAGGTTCCATCAGGAGGGCAAAGATGAGCGGGGATAGGGGGCATCCCTGTCGAGTACCGTTAGAGATCTCAAAAGGGGTGGAAAGGGTCCCTCCCGAGAGTACCTTAGCTGATGGATTGGAGTATAAGGAGAGAATTACATCTTGGAACCACCCCGTAATACCAAATTTAGTCAGCACTTCTTGAAGAAATGACCAGTGGACTCTATCAAACGCCTTCTCTGCGTCAAGGGATAGTAGCAGAGAAGGCGTTTGAGAGCGCGCAGCATGGTGGATGAGGTTGAGTACTCTTCTGGTTGCGTCTGGGGCTTGTCTACCTGGGACAAATCCAACCTGGTCCGGGTGTGTTAACTCAGGTATAAACATCATCAATCTGTTAGCAATAACTTTGGCAAGTAGCTTGATGTCAGTGTTCAAGAGAGAGATCGGTCTGTAGTTAGAGGCAACAGAGGCATCCTTTCCAGGTTTTGGGATGGTAGTTATGATAGAACGTAACATATCTGTAGGCAAGGAGCCCGAGGAGCCAGCAGCATTGAAGAGGTCCGTCAGTCTAGGGGCTAAAATGTCAGCAAATTTTTTGTAAAACCCATTAGACAAGCCATCTTCTCCTGGGGACTTATGCAGTGGGAGAGCTTTAATTGCTCTGAGGATTTCTTCCTTTGTGAATGGTTTAGATATATAGTCAAATTGGATCTCTGAGATTTTGGGCAGGTTAATTGGGGTAAGAAAGCTATGTATCTGCTCTGCTGTAGGCTGGGGAGTGAGAGGGTCGCGTTTGAGGTTATAAAGGGATGCATAGTAATCACTAAATGCATTAGCAATTTCTTGAGGGTTGGTTAAGAGTTGTTGTGAAATCGGGTGGTGGAGAGATAGAATTTTTGTTTTTGTGCGTTGGGCTTTGACTTGTTTTGCTAAAAGTGACCCGGCTCTGTTGCCTAATGCATAAAAAGAGGCCTTGGAGAATTTAAAGTTACGTTCGAATTTGTGGAGCAGGAGGGTACGTAATTTCTGTCTCAGCTCTAGGAGTTGGATGGTTTGTGCAGGAGAGGGAGAGGATTTGTTTAGTTGTTCTAAGGAGGATATTTGGGACATAACCTCATCAATCTGCTGGGTCCTCTGGCGCCTCGCTCTTTTACTCAGCTTTATGAAAATTCCTCTTAGGTAAGCTTTGTAAGTTGACCAGAGTGTAAATTTATCAGTATCAGGCAGTTCATTATTATCATAGAAGGATTGGTGCTCAGTTTCAATTTCCCTTTGGACTTTGGGGTCATCCAACAAGGAGGAGTCTAGTCTCCATAGTCTCGGAGGGCCAGGTCGTAGGTCTCCCAGGGTTATGGAGATTGGGGCGTGGTCTGACCACGAGATGAGACCAATGTCAGATTGCACGACGTTTTGAAGGGTCCATTTATCCACCAGGAAGGAATCAATGCGTGAATAGGATAGCTGTGAGTGTGAGAAGTATGTGTAGTCTCGTTCCGAGCCATGTTGTGCTCTCCATACGCCAAAGAGATCTATGTCATGGAGTAGTGGGTTCAGAGCCTGTCGGTGTTGACTTTTATTAGTGGAGGTGTCCATGTGTGGATCGCCAACAATATTAAGGTCGCCACCCAGGACCACATTTCCTTGGCGCAGGCTTTCAACCTTCTTGTAGAGGCGTCAAAAAAAGCGGAGTTGCCTGGAGTTTGGGCCATAGGTATTCACCAGGGTGTATGTGGTGTGCGCGATGGTGCAAATGGTTATAAGGTATCGGCCCTGTAGATCAGCATAGGTGTAGGGGGTGTTGGAACTGAAGGGTATCACGAATGGCCGTCAATATTCCATTCTTCTTCTGTGGGCCGGATGCGAGATAGACGGTGCTATACCCTTTGATTTTGAACTTAGGGGTTTTTGATTCTGCAAAGTGTGTCTCCTGTATGAATACAATGTCCGCTTTCTGTTTGGATATTTCCCTTTGTAAGTTAGCACGTTTGTGCGGGCTGTTCAGGCCCTTCACGTTTAAGGAGGTAAGCTTTATAGGCATGCCAAAGCAGTTGGAGTGACTTTGAATGACAAGTCAGTGGTGGTGAGCGTGGGAAGACTCCTGCTGGGAGTGGCAAAGAACAGAAGATTATGTACGTAGGTGATCAGATCAGACTGTTCAGTAGAGAAGTGAGTTGAGGAGACGGGATCTGGTTCAGTTGGAGGCTGGTGGAGGGCAGGGAGGGGGAAGTAAAAAGAGTGATCCCGTGAACAATACGGGTTCAATGTGCAGAGTTACTGCTGACAATTTCCAAACAGGGGGGATTTCCTCCAGTGGTGTCCAGGAACTTGGAGCCAGTGGATCGAAAGGAAGGCTTGGAATAGGCAGTGATCCGCTATAGTCCGGCTATAAATAGATTGGGGTCATGTGCGAGGACAGGGTATATCAGGCGTCTTGAAGTGACCAGTCAGCTTCCATTTGGGAAGGTGGAGATGGAGGTGGTCGTGGACTTTCCTCAGGAATTATGCGCCATAGCCTCAGTAGTTGGAGGCCAGCCTGGAGTGTGCGCACAGTATGGGTTTTACTCTGGAACGTAACCATCAACTTGGTGGGAAACCCCATTTGTATGGTATGTGGTGGTTCTGGAGTGCTTTTGTGATCGTGGATAGTTGCCGACGATTCTCCATCGTGGTTTTGGAGAGGTCAGTGTATAGCGCAATAGCAGTGAAAGGGTCAGGGAGGTTTGAGGCTCGCTTTGCAGCGAGCATCACTCTTTCTTTAGCATTGTAGAAATGAATGCGCGCTAACACATCTCTAGGTTTTTCTGCTGGGAGATGAGACGGTTTTGGCAGCCTATGGGCTCTATCTATTTCTAGATCTCTGTCGGTCAGTTCAGGTACCAGCGCTCGCATTAGGGATTGCAGGAATCGCACCAGTTCAGGTTGTTGAACTTATTCAGGTATGTTGCGGAATTTAATATTGTTCCTGCGAGAACGATCTTCGAGATCTGCGAGTTTAAGGTTGATCATCTGCATCTCATCTTCATGTACAGTGCATACTTCCACTATATCATTATGGGCAGTGAGGAGATCAGACATTTTGTTTTCAACGTGGTGGAGATGCTGATCCTGATGGTGCACTACAGTAGCCAGCGAGGACACTGCAGCTGATAGGTCAGAGTACAGTGTCTGTTTAAGGGAGATTAGCATGTTCTTCATTGATTGCTCAGAAATGGGCTGGTCTGAGGCAGGGAAGTTATCTATGGCTGATGGATGCTGTGTATTAGGAGGAGGCAAGATGAAGGGTATACTGGGGCTTTGTCCTGGGATGTCATATTCTCGTCTGGGCTTAGACTTGACTGGAGAGGCTGAGGAAGGTGAGCGGGGTGGGGAGTACTCACAGTTTGTCAGTGTGGGTAGTCCTGGGCATTGTGGTCCGCCGCCGCCAGCGTGAGGAGAGAGCTGATCTGCAGGGCTGTGTGTGTAGCCAGCGCCATCTTGCTCACGGCCCGCTCCGGCCAGCTGAAAAAAGTCCTTTAGCTTTTGTGGCATGTTCAGCTGCTTTCTCCTCTTCAGCATCGTTCCTGGGCGTAACGAGACTCACTGTGGGGATGATCGGGTGTGTTTTAACCCGTTCCTCGCGCTGTGGAGTCGCTAATAGCCGGGTTTAGTGCGGAGCATTCAGATCAGGCAGCCATCCGTGCTGCTGGCAAGCCACGCCCCCATGCGTTTTTACAGCGTTAGTGCTATTTTTAGCGGTAAAAACGCATAGGCGTTAGTGCTATTTTTAAAAATAGCGCTAACGCCTATGCGTTTTTACCGCGGTTTTACAGCGGTACTAATTAATTTCAATGGGGAGAGGCGTTTTTACAGCGCTATTTTATGCACCCCAAAGATGCGCCAAAAAAGCTGTTTGCAGGATTTTTTCCAACACACAGCCAGCATGCCTCAGTGTGAAAGCCCTCAGGGCTTTCACATTGATAATGCTGGGGCAGGATTATTTCAGACGTTTTTACAGTGCTATTTTTAGCGCTAAAAAACCTGAAAAACGCGTTAGTCAGGTATATTGTAAGAGTGTTGCTGACAAGTATTGCTTGACTTCCTATGTAGACAAATATACAGTATTCTTCTCTTTTAGAACCAAGGTGACATCTTGCTATGTGCATAAAATATAATATCATATTAATTTTGTGTACACTTATTTTCTGGAGAATGCATTTCTTCATGTAAATTGGCTATTTGCAATAATTGAATCAGACACCAAATTTGTCTAATTTTTCAATTTCACAAATGAAACCACTCATTGTTAAATGTGTTTTTTACTTTGTGTTACTTTAATTATTCAGTAATTGTTTTTATATCGTCTCATATGCCATTGTTTTTTTTCAGTGCACATTGGAATAGATTTACTAAAGGACTATAGACTGATCACTTTGCAAAGTAAATATCGACTTAGTCAGGTTTTGATGTGCCTTCCATTGAATCTAAGGCTAAATCTACTCACACCCTCATTCTTATGCAGGGTACAAAATGCCGCTAGGCTGAATGAAAAAAACCTTGCAGAACGCTGTACTAAAAGCGATTTTAATACAGAGATCTCCCCAGTTGAGAGTGACATTGACTGCAAGAGCTGATCGGATGCCGGTCAGCTGCTGGTTTTCCAACGTGGCCGTTCAACAGAAGCTTAACGTTAGGCCGGCTTCTGAAGGACTGGCTGCTGTACACACTGGCCGAATGTCGGATGGTTTCTGTGGAACCAGTCTTAAGCCTATTCTATCTGCCTTGTAAAGAGAAAGATGTATAGACCTACCTATTCTGAAGATGCTCCGGTCCATTCACATGATTAGGTCCCAGCACCAGCTTCGGTGTAGAGCAGTGGTTCTTAACACCTGTCCTCAGGACCCATTACCAGGTCAGATTTTAAGTATTACCTTGGGAGATGCAGACTAGAATACTGCAATCACTGAGCAAAAAATGATATCACCTGTGATGTATTTCAGTTATCTTGCAAACCTGGGCTGTTAGTGGGCCCTGAGGACAGGAGTTGAGAACCACTGGTGTAGAGGATGGACAGCTGACACCGAATGCCCCATAGTAAGTCTATGGGTGACATCACCACATAGGCTCTGCAGCCAGCGATTTGTCCTCTACACTGGAGGGATCATGTGACCAGACTGGAGAAACTTCAGAATAGGTAAGTATAGGCATCATTCCTTTTACAGGGTGGATAAAATAGGCATAGAGTATATTTCCGCTTAGTTTTTGACCTGCCTTCTAAAAAAAATTGTCTGTTTAAAAAACTTTCCATTGCACATTTGGGCATACAAAGTGAACACACCTTCACCTTGTTTACTAAGCTAAGTGAACATTCACTTTGTGACAAATATTTTTTTATTTTTAGTAAATTATCCCCATTAAACCATCTGTAAGATTTGACCCTGGCACATGGTAGCAATTTATTCCCGTTAACCCCCTTAGCGGTAATCCTGAGTCTGACTCGGGTTGAGTTTTTCATACCAAAACTGTAACCGAGCCAGACTCGGGCTGCATCGCAGTATCCAGGGAGAGTTACTTACCTTGTTCCTTGGATCCTGCGATGTCCTCCCGTAGTGTGTGCGAGCCGTGTCTCGCTCGATTCACACTGCCGAGTGCCGCCGAGCTCCGTTCCCTGCGACGTTGCGGCGCACGGGGACGGAGTTCGGCGCCAAATTCAAAAAGTGAAAAAGACAGTATAGATACAGTATTCTGTAATCTTACAGACTACATTACTGTATCAAATAATTACACACCCCCTTTGTCCCTAGTGGTCTGTCCAGTGCCCTGCATGCCGTTTTATATTATAAAAACTGTTCTTTCTGCCTGGAAACTGGGGATTGTCCATAGCAACCAAAAAGTGTCCCTTTATGTCAAAAGTGGTTTTAGACCAGCTAGAAAACAGCGATAATAAATTAGAATCACTTGCAGAATTGAGCGATAGCGATTTGTGGGGAAATTCATCATCAAACACTAAATCTAATGACAGCGACAATTCTGCAACTGAGAAAATTTCAGTGTTTTTGATTTGATTACATTATTGAATAATTTTTATTATTATTATATTATTATTTGTTATAATTATTTATAGTTATTTATTATATTATAATTTATGATTTTGTGTTTCAAACTTTATCATACCCGGGATGTCTACTAGACTCTGGTTTGGACAGATTTAAGTGAGTTATTCCTAATGCGGCGTACACACGATCGTTTTTCATGCCATTTTTTAAACCAACGTTTTTCTCGTAGTTTTTTTCATGTTTCCTCTCAAGCCTGTCTTGCGTACACACGATCATTTTAAAAAACGTTCAAGCAAAGCGCAGTGTCGTACAACACGTACGACGGCACTATAAAGGGGAAGTTCCGTTCGGATGGTGCCACCCTTCATGTTAGTAAAGTTTGTTGAGCGACGATTCGCGCTTTTCAGCCTCCTGCTTTTCAGTCCGTTACAGCGTGACGAATGTGCTATCTCCATTACAAATGCTAGTTTTACCAGAACGTACGCTCCCGTCTCATACTTGATTCTGAGCATGTGCGTTTTTTTTTCACCTCGTCAAAGCATACACACCATCGTTTTTCACGTCGTTAAAAAAAACCACATGAAAAACGACGTGAAAAAATAGAGCATGTTCGAAATTTTTAATGGCCGTTTTTCACGTCGTTAAAAATGCTCTGGAGAATACACACGATCGGTTTTAATGCCCATTTTTAAAAATGGTATTTTTAACGGCATGAAAAACGATTGTGTGTATGGGGCATAAGAATTACAGGCCTACAATATAAAACGCCAAATTTCCATGCAAAATAATTGTACCGCTTTCAGCACCTAAAATCAGAAAGAATCATACCGCCAGGGAGGTTAAAAGACTGGATAAAGTTGGATTCTACAGTTTATGCCTCAAATGATTCTTCTTTGGTGGAAGCTAACTACAAACTTTTATTATGTTGTTATGTGGTCGCTCGGAGGTTGGCAAAATAATGATACATCAGATCAATGTTTCAGGGGCTGTAATGAGTTGCGACTATCTGAATTATTATTATTTTTTTTAATCAATGCCCACCTACTAATATACACTGTAGTAGACAGAGGCATATGCAAAAAGACCATATGAACCTCTCCTCAATCTACGGTTGAAGCCTACATGACACAGTCAAAGGAAATTACTCACTTTTATCTTTACAGCGGCTCAGCGGCTATGCAGCCACTGGCGAAAGTCTGGTGATTTGCTCAACCTACCATAGCTCAATTCAAGAACAAAATAACTTGGTATCTGAGTAACCAAAAAATGTGGCCATACTAGGGCACTCAAGGAAAGGCTTCCAAAAAGTTTGTGATCTGTGGATAGCTCACTATCTTCCGGGGATGTATTGACTATTTAACATTCTATAGCAGGGATATGCAATTAGCGGACCTCCAGCTGTTGCAGAACTACAAATCCCATGAGGCATAGCAAGTCTCTAATAGCTACAAGCATTACACCCAGAGGCAGAGGCATGATGGGACTTGTAGTTTTGCAACAGCTGGAGGTCCACTAATTACATATCCCTGTTCTATAGGATAATTAATCCCTGGATATCCAAGGGATCCAAGGAGATATCTCCCTGTCCTGAGGTCCTTCGTTTCCCTTTATTCCTTTGGGAAACTTTTCCCACCTCACATGTATGTCTTCCCTTACCTTTTCTCTATATTTCTTCCTTTCTTGTCCTAAGATCTATATCCATCTGTACCCATTAGAACTAATCAAGATGCAATGACTTGGCAGTTGGATCTACGGTTGTCACCTTTTTGTCAAGCCAAACCTGGACGCTTTAGCTGCCTGGGACACCTTTGGGTGCCCCAAGGAGAGTAGTAAAGTGTTGCGCATAGCGTGCCGCAGCGAACAGTGGGTGTGGCCAAATTGCTTTTGCTGACATCATCACCTTGCTCCCCAGTGATTCCGAACCTGCCCCCAGACAGCCATCCGCAGCTCCCGGGTGGCAACAGATTTGTATGTGACTATCTTGGTTACTTGCACAAAAAAAAAAGAGAAAATGGGATTTTAACGGTGCAAGAAAACACAATGTATATCAAAAAGTTGAATTTTATTTTTCCATTAAAAATATATAAATTTAGAAAAATGTATATATATGAACATATAAAAATTCATCTATTTTACACTTGATAACCACAGTGATATACAGACAAAATTAATCGACGTTTCGCCAACTTAACTGGCTTCTTCAGGAGTTTTTGTCAAGTATAACTGAAACATAAGATATACAGCATGAATATACAATAATAATAATAACATACACAAATGAATTATCTTAACACAATAAACAAAAGTAATTCCTTTCTATAGATTCGAGTCGGCCCTACCTAACCAGTTTGGGCCTTTCTCTGGCTTCTCTCCACCTTTATATTTCCTTGATTGGTGGATCTTTCAGGTATTGATTTTTGTATTTATATTTAGCTCTGTTAAGGGGGGTCATTGATTCTGCTGATGAATGTTTCATCTATGATTTTCTTATAGCCTATATCACCGGCATCTGCTTGGGGTTCTCATTTTTTGATTTCTCAGTGATCTTTGGAAGCTATTTTAGGTAACTACTTGGTTGACTTTCATCAGTAGAATTAATTGTATATTATTGCCTATTCAATTTATAGCATCATTCCTCTCCCCTAGATGTATCTATCTATGCACATGGATGTTCCGTGTTGTATCTATTATAGCATCTCCTCTGTGGTCACCATATCTGCTTCATTTTTGAGAGTATCCCGGATCCTAAACTCAGCTAATTGATTTATTTCATCTATAATATAAAAGGTATAGATTTTCCTATGCAGTTGTTGTGGTTTTTGTCTGTATTATTTCTGTTTGTGAATGCGTTTTGATTATTGTGTTAAGATAATTCATTTGTGTATATTATTATTGTATATTCATGCTGTATATCTTATGTTTCAGTTATACTTGACAAAAACTCCTGAAGAAGCCAGTTAAATTGGCAAAACGTTGAGATTAATTTTGTCTGTATATTATTGTGGTTATCAAGTGTAAAATAGATGAATTTTTATATGTTCATATATATATATATATATATATATATATATATATATATATATATACACATACATATATACATACATTTTTCTAAATTTATATATTTTTAATGTAAAAATAAAATTTTAACTTTTTGATATACATTGTGTTTTCTTGCACCGTTAAAATCCCATTTTCTCTTTTTTTGTGCTTTATTCAAATGGGATGTGGTGCCTTTGATTTACAGATGTCAGACATTTTCTATTATTCTATCTTAGTTACTTGGGAAGCCACAGCCTAGTCTGAATAATGTGCCTGGGTTTCAGTTTGCCTGAAACCCGAACATATGATTCAAAATATGATTCAAAAACCCGGACTGTCTGGGTGGATCCCAAACAGATTGCAACCCTAGTTAGATCACCACAATAACAAATTAAAGTGGTTGTAAACCCATAATAAGGCTTACCTGTAGCTACCCCGGATATCTCCTAATCCTGCACGTTTAGGAGATATCCCTCTGTATCTGCATATGCCAATGACATTGGCACATGCGCACTGAAGCAACGGCATGTACATGCCGTTGCTTCAGTGAGTGTGCCGTTACCTGTGGCTCCCGCCCGCATTCGCGGGAGTGACGTCACCGTGGCTCCAGCCAATCACAGCGCCGGAGCCCGCGATACCCAGAAGTACAAACGGGGTACGAGGACCGCTATGGGGGCTTCGATCTAAGGCAAGCAATTCATAATGATCTAGTATGCTATGCATACTAGCTCATTATGCCTTTGTCTTGCAGGCTTTTTTTTTTTTTTTTCAGGGTTTACAACCACCTACCCGTTATATTGATGATCTGAGTAATGTGGCCATAAAGAAAATTAAATTTTTGGTTGGCGATTTTATCCTTGCCATTTCTTTTGCTGTCTCCATGGTTAATCAATGTTTTGTAAAATGTAAAAACTCAATTTGTTGAAACAGAAAAAGGTAAGATAAAGTTAAATAATTTATTAGGACATTTCAAACTAAAATAATGCCTTCATTCCCACCCAGACCCGAATAGACCTCAGGGGAATATACTGGCATCAACCGTTTTACATACCTGATGAAAACACATTTTTCATAAATGTGAGCAGGAAACTTGACTCTTTGGTCATCTCCTCGCCTTCATCTATTGCATAAAACCTATCTAGGTACTTTCTTGGGTCAAAATTATTGTAAATTGCATGATTTTCTGCCACTGATGAAATCTCCATGGTATCCGTCAACCACCCTGTGTGTACAAAAGTGAAAATGAGTCAATATGTACCATGTATGATTCTCTATTGTTGTTTGTGGGTCTGTTTTTTGCAGACGAATACCTTCCAGTGCCGAAAGTAGTAGTACCCAGTAGTATTCAGCCTGGGGGTATCAGTACTACAGAATATGAAATAAAAGAAAAAAAATCCCTGCATGGCTTGATTCTTAACCCTTAAGTTGAAATCCAGATTCACAATAAAAACACTATTTAATGCAGTTATGTTTTCATTATAAGAAATGGGTGTATGCAGCGCTAGTAGCATAAGATTAAAGGTCCATAGTGTTTAAAGTAAAGTCCTTGTTCAGGAAAGGAAGCTGGAACCACCCACGGTAAACACAAAGATACAATCAGGTGAGCATGAAATTATCCTCCACCAAGCATCAACACACCAGGCCTCTTACCAAAGAAAACGGACCACTGGATTACAGGTGGTCAAACAAGCATGATGTGTCCACAGCGCCACAAAACCACTTCAATTGGGTCATAGATGGCTGGGTCTTGTAGTCTCACCAAATGGAAGATCATAGGTGCATACATAAAATACAAGAAAGGCAACTCCTCATGCTGTAGTATTAAAACCAGGCAAAATTTATTTCTAAAAAAACAGCCAGGGTACTCACATTTTAACAGATAAAAACAGGCATATCAAAGACTGCAGTCTGTCACAAATAGCACTTGTTTTTAACCACAAAGATGGCCGCAGTCGACACGTGACAGTGTCATGATGTCAGAGCTCCACCCTACGCAGCGTTTCGTCCAATGGAACGTCACCAGGGGCGTGGTCAGAGCTCATCTTATCCTCTTTATATAGGAGGGAGGGCGGGATAGAAACGCCCACTCCTCCTGCACTCCAAGCCTCGCTCTCATCCACAAGGAGTGAAACCATGTCAAAACAGGATGTTTACATCACAGCTTGGACATTGTTGTGTTACACTATGTGATTATTCTTGCTCTGTGTCTTTAAGATCTGTCCCCTTCTTTCTAGCTGAACTCTCTCTCTCACCGTAGTTCTTTATATATCTCCTCCACTTCCTGATTCTGGTCATTACTCCTGTATTTCTTCCATGCTAACATCTTACATGTGGCTTACAACTGCAACGTTTTTCTACCTATGAATATCCATCATTAAACGGAACATTCGAAAGGATTCATCGTCTGTTGTCCTAACTGTGAGTTTATTCATTGAGTTAAACTGCCTGTATCGATGCAAGGGATGAATATCAAACCAGCTTGAGTAAGGCCTACTTAAACCTGGAGATGAACTTTATCGCTTTGTAGTTGAGACAGAACAGTAGAAAAACGGCGTTTCACAGCCTAATTACAAGATTTCTGCATGTCAGTACTGATACAGACAAGATTTACTGCCCTCATAGCAAGACAGAAGGGACAGAGCAGCACATGGCAGCCTTATAGCCTGAGACAATCTGCACAGTGTCATATTTCAGCACACAGATCCTGCCTGCTTTCACAGTCAGTCTGCTATCATGAGTGACCAAGCTTCTGCATGTGAACTCACATCTACCTCCCCACAAGTTCCTGAAGAAACTGAGTTACCCAAACACTCAGTTAAACCCACTTGGAAAGTAATGGAGAATTATGAAGCTTCAAGGACTGAATTGTCAAATAGCTTGGAATTAGTCTGGGAGAAAATCCTTGCTGAAGCCAATACAGTGTCTGTTGAACGTGAACTACTGACACTAGAGGGCGCCATTAAACAACTTTCTGCCTCATATGAGCTTTATCAGCTTACCAGCATCAAATTCACTAATGTCTTACAAAACATGAAGTCAGAAAATGCGATGAGGCAGTTAAAGCGTGTCAACATTCTTAATATTGAAAGAGACAGTTTTATCCAGCAAACCAGATTAAAGGCAGAAGCAAAAATAAAGCTGTTACAGGACACTGCATCTCACAGATCTGTTTCCACCAGATGTTCTAAAAACTCGTCAAGATCCCATAGTTCAAGATACTCAACACTCAGTGAGCGACTTATTAATGCCCGCGCTGAAGTGGAAGCCAGCAAAGTGCAGGTGGCATATGCAGAGAAAAGAGCAGAGTTGTAAGCGCTGTCAGCACGTCAAAGAGCAGAGTCGGAAGCGCAGTCAGCACGTCAAAGAGCAACAATGGAAACCTTAAATGAACAGTGTAAACATGACGCAGCTATGGCAAAGCTAAGGGTCCTACAGCAAGCTATCAGTGCAGACGAAGGTGCAAGTGAGAAAGACAGCATTAACCTAAACATAGCAGATATGGAAGACCCCCTCAAACGCACTAAAGACTATGTCCTAAGCCACTGCAGTGCACACTCCATTGTCTCCAATGCTCCCGACTACATAGAGACTCCTTCACAGCTTCAAGTTAAAGAGGTTCCAGCAACTTCCTGCACACAAAATCACTCCACTGCATTTCCTACCTGCCTACCTTGCCTGCCTTCATACGTCACAGAGCATCAGCACAAGCTTCAAGCAAGTCATCAATCTCCAGTCATCGGTACAGCCTTGAATCAACGTACCATTGGAACAACTGACTTCAAGCAAGCAACTCACCTGGATGCATCTGCTGCACTATATTTCCCTGTGTCCTTTAACAACAATGTCAAAGATAACGCAATCAGCACCATACAGCCAACAGCATCTCACATAAAGGCGGAGACAACTGAGACAGAAGAGTTTGTGAGGTACATGCTTCGCAGAGAGCTCACAAAGACTGGTCTTACAAGTTCTGATGACCAACCTGAGAACTACAGAAGTTGGAAATGTGCCTTCAGAACTACAATCAGTAATATTGGCATTACAGCTGATCAAGAATTGAATCTGCTGATCAAATGGCTTGGTCCTCTATCTGCTGCACGTGTTAAGCCATTAAGATCGGTTTTCATGGACAATCCTACTGCAGGCCTCACAGCTGCATGGGAGCGACTAGAGCAAAGTTATGGCAGTCCAGAAGCTATAGAAAATGCTTTGTTCATGCGTCTGGAAACTTTCCCAAAGATATCCTGTAAGGACAACAAGGAGTTCCAGAGACTGAGTGACCTTCTCCTTGAGCTTCAGCTAGCCAAGACAGACCCAAAACTACCTGGACTCAGTTACCTTGACACTCCAAGAGGGGTAAACCCAATTGTCTCCAAGCTCCCGTATGGTTTGCAAGAGAAATGGACTGCACTAGGGTCATCATACAAAAGAGAGAACAAGGTTTCCTTCCCTCCATTCTCTTTCTTCTGTGAATTCATCAGGGAAATTGCAGAGACCAAGAACGATCCAAGTTTTTCCTACGGTGAGTACAGTTTCTTCTCACCCTTTCCTAAGAGTACCAGTATTCAGGGCAACTATAGAAACCATAGAGGCCCAGTGTCCGTGAAAAAGACTGACATCCTTCCCACTCCTACCACAGTTCTGGCCACGAACAAACAGAGTAGGAAGATTGAAAACCCTAACAGAGAGTGTCCCATACACAAGAAGCCACACCCCCTTAATAAATGTATCGGCTTTAGGAAAAAGCCTCTGGACGAGCGCAAGGAGCTTTTAAAGACATTTAGGGTATGTTTTAGGTGCTGTGCTTCTACAGAACATTTTGCAAGGGACTGTAATGTGTCCATCAAGTGCATAGAGTGTGGCTCTGAAGAACATGTGCAAGCCCTCCATACTCTTGAGCCCAGCTCTGCACAACCTGCCAACACTCCTCCCAGGTTAACGCATGGCGGGGAGAATACAGACCAAGTGCCTAATTCTACCATCATTTCTTCATCCTGCACTGAAGTTTGTGGAGAAGACCGCTGTGGTAAGTCCTGTGCTAAGATATGCTTGGTGAGCATTAGGGATGAGCTTCGTGTTCGAGTCGAACATACGTTCGGCTCGAACATCGGCTGTTCGATCGTTCGACGAAGATCGAACGATTTGGGCCGTTCGCGCCAAATTCGAGTAACATGAACGGCCCACAATGCACTACGCCATCGCAGTGTCATCCAGGCGCTGTGATTGGCCAAGCATGCACTGTGACCCCGCATGCTTGGCCAATCACAGCGCCGGCAGCGAGGAGAGCAATGATTGGCCACAGGCAGGATGCCTGTGGCCAATTATTGCTGAGGGGGTTTAGTACACGCCCCACACTATAAAAGGCCGCCAGCGCGGCAGCCTTGTGTAGTGTGTTCCGGAGCAGGGAAAGAGAAGCATAGGCAGGGACAGTGTCATTTTTTTTCCTTTACTAATCCTGGATTCCTTGTGTTTAGGGACAAATAAGGATAGGTAGGGAGAGTGTCAGTGTGTTATTCTGTGCTAAACCTTGTTTGTAGGGACAGAGAGGTACAGTGAGGGAAAGTGTCAGTGTGCTATTCTGTTCTAAACCAATCTTGCTGAACCATATTTGAAATCCTTGAGTTTAGGGACAGAGAGGTACAGTGAGGGAAAGTGTCAGTGAGCTATTCTGTTCTAAACCAATCTTGCTGAACCATATTTGAAATCCTGGAGTTTAGGGACAGAGAAGGACACTCGTGGAAACTATCAGTGTGCTATTCTGTGCTAAATCTTGTTTGTAGGGACAGAGAAGGACAGTGAGTGAAACTGACAGTGTGCTATTCTGTTCTAAACCAATCTTGCTGAACCATATTTGAAATCCTTGAGTTTAGGGACAGAGAGGTACAGTGAGGGAAAGTGAGGGAAAGTGTCAGTGAGCTATTCTGTTCTAAACCAATCTTGCTGAACCATATTTGAAATCCTGGAGTTTAGGGACAGAGAAGGACACTCGTGGAAACTATCAGTGTGCTATTCTGTGCTAAATCTTGTTTGTAGGGACAGAGAAGGACAGTGAGTGAAACTGACAGTGTGCTATTCTGTTCTAAACCAATCTTGCTGAACCATATTTGAAATCCTTGAGTTTAGGGACAGAGAGGTACAGTGAGGGAAAGTGTCAGTGTGCTATTCTGTTCTAAACCAATCTTGCTGAACCATATTTGAAATCCTTGAGTTTAGGGACAGAGAGGTACAGTGAGGGAAAGTGTCAGTGTGCTATTCTGTGCTAAACCAATCTTGCTGAAGCATATTGCAAATCCTTGTGTTTAGGGACAGAGAAGGATAGGCAGCGGACAGTGTCAGTGTCATTGTTGCTAAGCCTCCTGCACAGTATACACCTGAAGGTAGCCCTTATTGCTCTTTTTCCCATCTCCCTGCAGGCCATCCATTAAAATGTCTGGAAGGCAAACAAGGAGAGGCAGACAGTCAGGAGGCAAAAAAAGAGGGCAAGCAGGCTCTGTGTCTGGGGGCAACAGTGCTGGTCGTGGACGCGGTGCATTGTCATCAGCACATGGCCATGGGACACGCTTGTCCTACTTTTCGGCAGCTGGACATGTTGAGCCACATCATGCCGAAGACTTGGTAGAGTGGATGACCAAGCCCACCTCATCCTCCTCATCCTCTCTCACCCAGGCTCAGGGTACTGGCAAAGCAGCTGCCAAAGCGTCCTCTTCTCTGGTATCATTATCTTCATTAGTCAATCCTTCCCTAGACCCACCATGTCCTCCTCCTGAGGAGTCCCCCGAACTGTTTGAGCACAGTGTTGGGTACATGCTCCAGGAGGATGCCCAGCGTTTCGAAGGATCTGATGATGATACCCAGATAGAGGAAGGCAGTAGCGTGAGAGCAGAGAGAGGGGATGCTCAAGAAGGACACCAATCTGGCAGTCATGTTCCAGCAGCTGCAGCATACTGCCAGATTGGCTCCAGTGATGAGGAGGGAGGGGATGATGAGGTCACTGACTCCACGTGGGTGCCTAATAGGAGAGAGGAGGAGGAGGAGGATGAGGAGGAGGCACATCTCCAACGAGGCAGGATGCCCTTGGGTGGCCAGCGTATGGGCAGCACACCGACGGAATCACACCGCAGAGCTCCGCCTGTGCAGGGCGCTGCCTCTGCCCGTCATTCAAAAAGTTCTTTGGTGTGGGCCTTTTTTGAGGCGAGTGCATCAGATCGCACAGCTGCTGTTTGCAACATAAGTCTCAAGCGTATATCGCGTGGCCAAAACATCAGCCGCTTGGGCACCACATGCTTGATCAGACATATGTTGACCTGCCATGCAGCTCGTTGGCAAGCCTACCTTAAAGACCCACACCAAAGAACAAAGCGGACCTCTCCTTGCACCGCATCAGCTGGGATCTCCAACCCCAGTATACCTTCAGTCCTCTCTGAAACCTGCACTGAGAGGAATGAAGGTGTAGAATTAGGTGTGTCACAGCCAAGTACTTGCGGCCACTCTGCTAGCAGTACACCGACGTCCAATTCTAGCAGGCAAATTTCCCTGCCCCAGCTGCTGGACCGTCGAAAGAAGTTCACTCCCAGCCATCCACATGCCCAGCGGTTGAATGCTAGCTTGGCTAAATTGCTAGCGCTTCAACTGTTGCATTTTCAGTTGGTAGACTCGGCCCCCTTCCGTGAGTTTGTGCAATGTGCGGTTCCTCAGTGGCAGGTTCCCAAACGCCACTTTTTCTCACGGAAGGCGATTCCGGCTCTCTACAGGCATGTGGAAGGCAATGTCTTGGCCTCGCTGGACAGGGCGGTCAGCGGTAAGGTGCATATTACCACTGACTCATGGTCCAGCAGGCATGGACAGGGACGTTACCTTTCTTTCACGACCCATTGGGTCACTCTTTTGGCAGCTGGGAAGGATGCAGGACAAGGTGCAGTAGTGTTGGAGGTTGTTCCGCCGCCACGCCTCCAAAATGCTACTACTGGTTGTGACACACCTCTCTCCTCCACCCCCTCCTCTTCTTCTTCCTCCATGGCCTCTTCCTGTGGTTTGTCCTCGGAACCAGCGGTGCTCCATAGGCGTTCAAGGGGCTACGCAAGTACGCAGGCAAAAAGATGCCATGCCGTGCTTGCGCTGGTGTGTTTGGGGGACAGGAGCCACACTGGGGCAGAGGTCCTGTCTGCTCTGCAGGGGCAGGCCGAGAGGTGGTTGACGCCACGCCAGCTTAAGCCAGGAATGGTGGTTTGCGACAATGGCACCAACCTCCTCTCCGCCCTCCGACAGGGACAACTGACCCATGTGCCCTGTATGGCTCACGTCCTTAACCTGGTGGTGCAGCGGTTCTTGGGCAGGTACCCGGGCTTACAGGATGTCCTGAGGCAGGCCAGGAAAGTCTGTGTGCATTTCCGCATATCTTATAATGCCAGTGCTCGCCTGGCTGAGCTGCAAAAGGAGTTGAACCTGCCCAAGAACCGCCTTATATGTGACATGCCCACCAGGTGGAACTCAACGTTGGCCATGCTGCAGCGGCTGCACACGCAGCAGAGGGCCATCAATGAGTACCTGTGCGACTACGGCACCAGGACAGGGTCAGGGGAGCTCGGGTTATTTTCACCACGCCAGTGGGGCATGATCAGGGATGCATGCACTGTCCTGCCATCATTTGAGGAGGCCACGAGGATGGTGAGCAGTGACAGTGCATGCATCAGTGACACTGTACCTCTTGTCCACCTGTTGGAGCACACGCTGCGTGGAATAATGGACAGGGCACTTGAGGCAGAACAGAGGCAGGAAGAGGAGGACTTCCTTGCCTCTCAAGGCCCCCTTTACCCAGACAGTGTTCCTTCTGTCCCACCCATCGCACAGGAAGAGGAGGAGGAGGAGGAGGAGGATTGTGTCAGCATGGAGGTGGAGGCTGGCACTCAGCATCATCAGCAGCAGTCTTTTAGGGATGATTTACAGTCCCAAGAAACCAGTGGACTTGTACGTGGCTGGGAGGAGGTGGCTGCGGATCATGTCGTCCTTAGTGACCCAGAGGACTCCGGACTGAATGCCTCAGCTAACCTACGCTGCATGGCCTCCCTGATCCTGCAAAGTCTGCGGAAGGATCCTCGTATTCTTCGGATCAAGGAGAGGGACCATTACTGGCTGGCCACTCTCCTTGATCCACGGTACAAGGGTAAGGTTGCGGACCTTATGTTACCGTCGCAGAGGGAGCAGAGGATGAGACAACTCCGGGAGGCCTTGCAGAAAGGTCTGTGCAACGCGTTCCCAGAGACTGGGAGGTTACAAACTCCTGGTCCTGGACAACGAGTTGCTGAGGCTTTGGGCAGTCAAAGAAGGAGCGGTGGGGAAGGTGGCCGTCTGACCGATGCGTTCAGACAATTCTTTAGTCCGCAGCCCCAAAGTATGATCGGTTCCAGCAACCATCGCCAGCGTCTGATATACATGGTGCAGGAATACCTAGGGGCAAGGTCAGACTTGGACACCTTCCCCACCGAAAATCCTCTGGCTTACTGGGTCTTGAGGATGGATCACTGGCCAGAGCTTGCACAGTATGCAATTGAGCTACTGGCCTGTCCTGCATCCAGCGTTCTTTCAGAACGCACATTCAGTGCTGCTGGAGGATTTGTCATGGATCACAGGGTGCGCCTGTCCACCGACTCGGTTGATCGACTGACTTTCATCAAGATGAACCAGTCTTGGATCACCACCAGCTACCACACACCTGATGCTGATATAACAGACTAATTGATTTTAAAATGCCACATCCCTTCAAGACTGATGCTGATGCTGAGTGCCTGTGCTGTTATGTTGACTGGCTATCCTCCTCCTCCTCCTCCTCAATGATACGATTAATGATGATAGCTTGGAAGATCATTTTGGTTTATGGGTGACGCCACCAGTGGCTAAGGCCCAATTTTTCAGCCCCTGTTTAACAGGGGCGTGTAATTACAATTTTTGATGCAATACTTTGCAACAGGCCTCATTGCTGTGCTCCAAGTACAGTATCTGTGAGGGGTTGCAGTGTTGTGCCACCAGTGCCTAAGGCCCAATTTTTCAGCCCCTGTTCAACAGGGGCATGCAATTATAATTATTGATCTAATAATTCACAGCAGGGCCCATTGCTGCGCCCACCAAGAGTAACTGTCAGGCCTTACAGTGTTGTGGCACCAGCACCACCACCACCAAAGGCCCAATTTTTCAGCCCCTGTTCAACAGGGGCATGCAATTATAATTATTGATCTAATAATTCACAGCAGGGCCCATTGCTGCGCCCACCAAGAGTAACTGTCAGGCCTTACAGTGTTGTGTCAACACCACCACCACCACCACCACCACCAAAGGCCCAATTTTTCAGCCCCTGTTCAACAGGGGCATGCAATTATAATTATTGATCTAATAATTCACAGCAGGGCCCATTGCTGCGCCCACCAAGAGTAACTGTCAGGCCTTACAGTGTTGTGGCACCAGCACCACCATCAAAGGCCCAATTTTTACTACCACTGATCAACAATTATATGTTATTACAATTCCTGATATAATAGTTGACAGCAGGGCGTTCCAGCACCCACCAAGAGTAACTGTGAGTGCTTACAGTGTTGTGCCAACACCAACACCTAAGGGGCCAATTTCTGCAGAGTATATACGGCAGGTCCCTACTTTCAAACATCCAACTTACAAACGACTACTACTTGCAAACGGAAGAAGACAACAGGAAGTGAGAGGAAATCTACCCCTTGGAAGGAAAATTCTCTCCTGTAAGAATTAATATGGGAGAAAGGTGTCTCCTCTCTACTGATGCTTTATCACCAATCCTTGTTTCAATAAAAACACCACATTTCAAAAACAGTTGTCATTGGGACGCAAAGTGAGATGAAATGTTCTCAACAGGGGCACAGACAGCAAAACAAATGTTACAGGGGTGATAACCCTTCCCTATGTTTTCCAAAAAGCTGAAAAATAGGTATTTGGGCTGGAGCTACACTTAAACAATGTAGCTGTTCAAAATTACAAACAGATTCTACATAAGAACAAACCTACAGTCCCTGTCTTGTATGCACCGCCTGTATACGGCTGTTCAGAGTATATAGGGCCTTTTTTATTTTGTGTGCGGGGTTCCCCTTAATATCCATACAAGACCCAAAGGGGCTGGTAATGGGCTGGGGTAGGGGGGGGGGGGTTGATGGGGTAGCTATGCCATTTTTCTTAAAGATTTTCATCCATATTACCGGGACCAGACATTACATTAAAGCCGCAAGCAGTTTTAAATGGCTTTTTTTTCCTTTAGAAATTTTATTTTGTGCAGGGACAGTTCTAAACACGGGAAACACGTGGCACTTCACAGGCATACTTTAGACACCCCCCAGGTACAATATTTAAAGGAATATTTGACTTTTTTTTTTTTCACTTTATGCATCATTAAAATGACTGCTCCCGGAAAACGTCAGTTTTTAAAACTTCTTTTTGCATTGATACATGTCCCCTGGTGCAGAACCCGGGTTCCCAAACTCTGTTTAGGACAATAACATGGATAATAGTCGTTATAATTAGCACTTTAGAATCCGAACGTTCGCATCCATTGTATTTAATAGGGTTCTAATGTTCGTGCGAACTTTGGGTCCGTTCGCGGGTTCTGGTGCGAACCGAACCCGGGGGTGTTCGGCTCATCACTAGTGAGCATATACCACAAGGATCAACCAGAAAAGTCTCTAAAGGCATATGCTATCTTAGACGATCAGAGCAATCAATCACTTGCAAAATCGGAATTGTTCAATCTATTTGAAATAAAAGGCGAAGCTCATCCTTACACCTTGGGTACCTGTAGTGGAACTATAGAGGTTTCTGGAAGAAGGGCTCATGGACTCATGGTATCTTCTCTCAAAGGTAACTTGCAATTACCCTTACCTACACTTGTTGAGTGCAATCAGATACCTGCTAACAGGGAAGAAATCCCTACTCCAGCTGCTGCTTTCCATCACCCTCACCTCAAGGTAATAGCAAATGAGATACCGCCGCTTGACAAAGATGCTCAGATCCTTCTTCTGTTAGGAAGAGACATTCTAAGAGTTCACAAGGTACACAGACAAGTCAGTGGACCCCCAGATGCCCCATTTGCCCAGCGCACAGATCTAGGGTGGGTCATCATAGGCAATGTCTGCATAGGCAAAATGAAAAGACCTACCAACATTTCGTCATGCAAGACAAATGTTCTGCCAAATGGCCGAAACACTTACTTTGAGCCATGCCCACATCACTACTGGGTGAAAGAGAAGATAGCCAGCCACGAATGGCAACATGGTATCTCAGGTGACACAAGCCCTTTCTCCTGCCATGATGGCGACTTTGGCTCTACAGTGTTTAATGCAACCAGTGAAGATGACATACTGGCTCCTTCAATGGAAGACAAAGAATTCATCAAGGTAATGGACAATGAGTTCTTTCAAGATGACTCCAATAATTGGGTAGCACCCCTACCCTTTCGTCTCCCAAGAGAGAGATTGCCCAACAACTTACAACAGGCCATCAGTAGATTTTCCTCCTTAAAGCGAAACTTAAGCAGGAAACCAGAGATGCAAAAGCACTTTGTGGACTTTATGCAAAATGTATTTGACAGAGATTATGCAGAGCCTGCTCCCCCACTAAAGGAGGGAGAAGAATGCTGGTACCTTCCATCCTTTGGCGTGTATCACCCACGCAAACCAGACCAAATCAGAGTTGTCTTTGATTCCAGTGCTCAGCACGAAGGTGTTTCTCTTAACAACATGCTCCTTACTGGACCCAACTTGAACAACAGTCTAATAGTCAACAGTCTAATAGGAGTCTTGATTCGTTTCAGACAAGAGCCTGTAGCAGTAATGGCCGACATTCAACAGATGTTTCACTGCTTCATCGTCAGAGAAGACAACAGAAACGACCTCAGGTTTCTATGGCACAAGGACAATGACCTCAACAAGGAAGTTATAGATTATCGCATGAAG
This sequence comes from Rana muscosa, assembly GCA_029206835.1. Taxonomy (NCBI): domain Eukaryota; kingdom Metazoa; phylum Chordata; class Amphibia; order Anura; family Ranidae; genus Rana; species Rana muscosa. Next base: position 241,096,419 of record CM055124.1, read on the forward strand.
GTACATGTCTTCGGTAACGGTCCTTCCCCAGCAGTGGCAACTTATGGGCTAAGGAGAACAGCTCATACTGGAGAAGTTGAATATGGTTCTGATGCCCGTCAATTTGTTGAAAGAAACTTCTACGTTGACGACGCACTTAAGTCCTTTCCAACTGCTAAAGAAGCAATTGATCTTCTCACCAGAACAAAGGAGATGCTGTCTGTAGTAAACCTTAGACTACACAAGATTATATCCAACAGCCAGGAACTTATGAATGCCTTTCACTCTGAGGACTATGCCACTAGTCTAAAAAACCTTGACTTAGGTACAGATGTGCCTCCTGTACAGCGAAGTCTGGGTTTGTTGTGGAAAATCAAACAAGACAAATTCACCTTCCAAGTGTCAACTTGTGACAAACCCTTCACTAAGAGAGGAGTCCTGTCCGTGGTGAATAGCATCTATGACCCACTGGGTTTCCTTGCTCCAGTTACCATTCAAGGTAAGATTTTACTAAGACAGTTGTCTACTGAGAACATAGACTGGGATACTCCCTTGCCTAGTGAGAATCAACACAAGTGGGAAAGGGGGAGATTTTCTTTGAAGTCACTAGAAAAACTTCAGATTCCCCGTTGCTATGTTCCGGGTTCCATTTCAACTGCTAACCGGAGAGAGATTCATATTTTCTCTGATGCATCAGTTGAAGCTATTGCTGCAGTAGCCTATTTGAAGACCTCCGAACTGAATGGAGAATCACACTGTAGTTTTGTCCTAGGCAAGGAAAAACTCACTCCCAAGCCTGCACATACCATACCAAGACTTGAACTTTGTGCAGCCGTGCTAGCAGTAGAAATTGCAGAGGTCATACGAAGTGAAATGGACACTACAATTGATTCTTTCACCTTCTATACAGACAGTAAGGTAGTACTTGGTTACATAAACAACCAAACAAAACAATTTTATGTGTACGTCAGCAACAGGGTTGAACGTATCAAGAGATTCTCTCTACCAAGTCAATGGCATCACGTTCCCACTGAACTCAACCCAGCTGACTGTGGGACCAGAGCCGTGTCAACTGCCGCTCTTCAGGACAGCTTATGGCTGTCACCTCCAAGGTTTCTGCGTGAGGACTCTTACTTACTCCCTATTGACACCACCTATGGGCTAGTAAACCCTGAAGATGATAAGAAAATAAGAACTGTGAACACCTCACTCCACACTTCTGTAAGTACAAAACAGAAGCTGCGGTCACACCATTACAGGCATCAATGGAAGCAGGTGCAGCATCTAGCCAATGTGTTCTGGCATCGCTGGAAGAAAAAGTATCTTCATCACCTTCAAGGTCGTAACAAATGGCAAGCATCTAAGCCGAATCTTAAGGTTGGAGACCTCATCCTTCTAAAAGACAAGGAAGTTTGTCGGAATGAGTGGCCTATGGGTCTTATTACTAAAGTTATGCCCGGCGACGATAACAAAGTCCGGAAGGTAGAAGTCAAGGTAACCAAGGGAGGATCGACACGAACCTTTAGTCGACCAATTACAGAGTTAGTACTCCTTTTGCCAGGTGAGTGACTTGTGCAAGGACTAGCCATGCTGTGGGCACGGCGGGGAGTACATTGCTGCCATCTACAGGTTCTACTCAGAACTTTGGAATTATTTGAAGACATCATACTGTGACTTTATGTTCTTCATCCTGTTGAACTTACGTTTATTATTTGCTTGTTGCATGTTTTTCATTACAGGTTCCAGGACATTCGTCAGTATTGGACTTTTTGAAAATATATATTTTAGTTTAAGGTTATGAAATCTAAAGATTTCAGACGGGGAGTGTTGTGTTACACTATGTGATTATTCTTGCTCTGTGTCTTTAAGATCTGTCCCCTTCTTTCTAGCTGAACTCTCTCTCTCACCGTAGTTCTTTATATATCTCCTCCACTTCCTGATTCTGGTCATTACTCCTGTATTTCTTCCATGCTAACATCTTACATGTGGCTTACAACTGCAACGTTTTTCTACCTATGAATATCCATCATTAAACGGAACATTCGAAAGGATTCATCGTCTGTCGTCCTAACTGTGAGTTTATTCATTGAGTTAAACTGCCTGTATCGATGCAAGGGATGAATATCAAACCAGCTTGAGTAAGGCCTACTTAAACCTGGAGATGAACTTTATCGATTTGTAGTTGAGACAGAACAGACATACATGGCTCAATACATCTATGGCGGCCACGTTTAGGGAGACCAGATAGAAACCATAAATAGTAAACCTATCCAGTTTCTGAGGGAGGGAAGGAGAAATAACCGGACCAAATTGGAAACAAAAATGAAAATAGAAATGCTTAAAAGAGAAGTATGTTTTTTTTTTATTCCCTATTCATACTTACCTCAGTGAATGCAGCATCAGACTGATGCTGCAACTGTCCCCCGGCATCTCTGCACTGAGAATCGGGCCACCGAAGTCTCGGTTCTCACTCCTCCCCGAGCAGAGCGATGCTGACTGTCAGTTACCATAGCTTCTGCTCTACTTCTCAGCGCTCATTGGAGCGCTGAGCAGTGGAGGGGCGGGGAGAGAGGCTGTCTCAGCGTCTTGCTGAGACGCTGAGACTGCCATCAATCAGGGCAGCTGGCGGATCCAGACGTAGAAGTCTGGATGACGCGCTTCCCCCGACTGATGGCAGTGACGTCAGCGGAGAGTGGACTTCAGACCGCTCTCCGCTGAAAACGGGTCACAGGAGTGCAAAACTAATTGCACTCCTGTGATCCATAGGTGAAGCCCAGCCTAAAAAGCTCAGGCTGGACTTCTCCTTTAAAAGTCCAAAAATGAAAATAAAAGTAATGTTGAACAATTTAATTTAAAAAATAGGATAAGACGTGATGCCGCCATCTAGTGGTTGAAAACAGGTAATACAGCAAATCAAAATATTTAAGAACAATATAGAAAATAATAACTAAAAATTGCTAGAAGGGGGAGCATAGTATGGGGATCAACTGTTATTGATAAAAGCATTAACATCCCATTCTATGTTTAAGCTGAACGGTCTATAAGATTTTAAACAAAAAATCCACCAAGTTTCCATCTTTGAGATCTCCCTCCTAGTATGGCTACCTCTCCAGTGAGGAACAAATTTGTCTATAGCCATAAAATATGTACCCTTTATGCTTTCATCATGGCACAGAGCATAGTGTTTTAATAAACTATGATTAAAAAAGTCTTTACAAATATTCGCCAAGTGTTCCTTGAGTCTAGTTTCAAGCTTACGAATAGTGCGACCCACATAATGTAGGCCGCAAGGGCACGTAATCATATAAACCACATTTTTGGTCGAACAAGTGATAAATTATCCCACATCATATGATCGACCAGTGACATTAGAGCTAAAAGAGAGATACTTTCTCTCCCGCAGACAATTATTTTGGCAAACTTTGCATTTTCTACACCGATAGTAGCCCTTAAAATCCCCAAAGAAACTTGGTCTTACTGGGGGTCTAATAATGTTTGGGGCTATCTGGAGTCTAAGAGCGGTAGCCCCTCTGTAGGTGACCCTAGGTAGTTCTGGGAGCAAGGGACCTAGTATTCTATAATTTTTTTGAAACGCTCCAGTGTTTTCTAAAGATCTTTTTGATAGAAAAATGTTGATTCGAAAATTGAGAAGAAAAATCTCTCCCTTCATCTTTTACTTTGGGCTTCAATAGATCATCCCTTTCCCTCAAGGCAACATCAGTTATGATCCTGTCAAGATCATTAACTGCATATCCTTTCTGCAAGAAGCGAGTCTTCAAAAACTCTGCCTCTCTCAGATAATCATCTTGTAAGAAGCAATTTCTCCTCAATCTGAGAAATTGGCTCATAGGGACAGATCTGAGCCTAGACTCATGATGGCAGCTATCTGTCCCTATGTAGCCATTTCTATCTGGGTCTTTGAAGAATGTGGATGTGATAAGCCTGTCATCCTCTACTCTAATTTCCAGGTCTAAGAAGTGTATAACAGAAGTGCTGGCCTCATGTTGGAGAACAATGCCTCGATCATTGGTGTTAAGCTCACCAATGAAGAGGTCTAAAGAAGCATGGTCTCCTTTCCATAGGAGGAGGAGATCGGGGAGTGGCGATGGGTGCCAAATTTGCACCTAGTATGGCGAATCTCTTCATGGCAAAATGGGAGGAGGATGTGATCTATGGTCAACAGAGCGCTGAGTTGATCTTCTACATTGATGATGTCCGGCAGAAGTCCAGAACAAGTTCCAGCCCTGGGCTCCACTCCCTAGTGGTATCCTCAATGGGTGCAATGTGTGTTCACACCCAGCACCAAGTGAGGATTCTTGGGAGAATATCTGGCCATCAATCTCTGCTCCCCCTCCTCAATGCAGTCACTGGTTGTTAGGACTGCCGGCGTCCTAGCAACTGATGAAATCGTTTTCACCTCTCAGCTCTGCCCCCCTCTTCGGCTCCCGATCCCGCCTCTCAGCGGCCCGATTCCGCCTCTCAGCGGTCCCCGTGCCAGCTCTCAGCGGTCCCCATGCCATCTGCCAGTGGCCCTATCCCGCCTCTGAACAGCCCCGATTCTGCCTGTCAGTGCTCATGAAAGGGAAGAGGAACTGAGCTCTTTCTCACACAGAAGCGCTCCACCTACTTCTGTGCGTTTGTGCCAGGCACCCAGGGTAGGGCATGGCCCACATTTGCTGGTGGTTTCCCTGGGTCCTGGTGCCACAACTGCCCACATTGCTGCTCTCCCATTGGGAATGCCGGAGATGTCTTTCCCTGCCTGTCAGGACTGTAGCATGGAGCCAGTGAAGTGCTGTGAAACTCCTCCTCGGCTCCATGCTACAGTCCTGACTCTCTAAGCTGTCGGCGGCACGGTGCTTAAAAAAAAGCACCTACCTACCATTCTGAATTTGTGAGAGAGCTGGGGGGGGCACTAGTAATAGAGAAGGTGGGAGTTGATGAGAGAGCTGGGGGCACTATTAAGAGAGGAGGGGGAGTTTGTGGGGGGGGATCTAATAAGAGAGGGGGAAGTTTGTGAGAAAGCTAAGTGGGCACTAGTAAGGGAGGAGGGGGATTTGGTGAGAGAGCTGTGGGGCACTAGTAAGAGAGGAGGGGGGAGTTGGTGAGAGAGATGTGGGGGGCGATAGTAAGAGGAGGGGGGGGTTTGTGAGAGAGCTGGGGGGCATTAGTAAGAGAGCAGGGGGGAGTTGGTGACAGAGCTGTGGGGGCACTAGTAAGAGAGAAGGACGGAATTGTGAGAATGCTGGGGGGCATTTATAAAAAAGAGCTGGGGGGCATTGCTGAGACAGCTAGGTTGGGGGCATTGGTGGTGAGAGAGCTGGGGTGGGCATTGGTGAGAGAGCTGGGGGGGGCATTGGTGAGAGCTGGGTTTTGTTTAACCACACCTCTTAAGCCCCTCCCTCCATTAGAACTTTTGACACACCCACATTTTTCCATTACACGCACCGCAGCTCACTTCCTCCCTCAATTGTCCCTCATTCTGAAGTTCAAAGGTTGGGAGGTATGCACATGGAGTGCAGAGTTCAGGAGTGCCCAAACTCAAAAAGCAAAGTTCAGGAGTACGCTACATACAGGGTGCAGTGATCAGGAGTGTTACATGTTACACCCTGAATATGGGTGTAACATGTTATGAAAGGTGAACTTATCCTTTAACGGTCCCCAGCTCTGGATGGTGATTGTACCAGTTAGCTCCAAACTTGTTCAACACTGTTCAAAGTTCTCAGCTGTGAGGGTTTTAGGCTGCTTCATTCTACTTTAAATGATGTTAAAACCCTTTTGTTCATGGTCTTTAACTGCAAACATAGTGACTGCACTGCTGCACGCACACTCACTCGCTGTCTCTTCCGATTCTCCTTATCTTAACCCTTCAATATAATAGAGAAACAGAAATTGCCGCTCCAAACAGGTCCACCCTGATTGCAATCTCTCTCCCAGGAACCGAGGGTGCTGGCAATGCACGAGGCAATTGAGAACAAACATAATTAGGACAGCCGCACTCCAATCCAACGTGGCTTTATTTTCAAAAGTATATAAAAACAGGCCCTACATATCACAGCAACAAAACCTTTAGAACAGCTGACGCGTTTCACACTTATTTAGTGCTTACTCATAGCTGGTATTCACAAAAATAAAATAAAATACATATAGTAATCTTGTCCGGACATGTGATCAAAAACAGGTGGTAATTGAAACATAATTGGAACGTGATTAAAGGCAGCAAAGGCAGTTCAATCTATACCAATTAAAGCCTGCTGTGGTTAAAGTCATAGAAACCCTTTGTTTTAATGTCGGACACAAGTATCATATGTGTGATAAAAAATGAATGAAAAATCGACTAACTGAGATAATGATAAAAACACCAACGATGAAAAATAAAATATTGTATGTGTGTTGCATATATAGTAATATACACAACAATATAAAGACAATATATATACACACGGAGTGTATGTGTGATCAAAAAGATACATGGATACACATCAACTATTATATATCTAACAATGTGCTGAATAAAAGTATATGTATTGTGTAAATAACATATATATGTCTGTAGCGCCCTCACTCCTTCTGTTTTGTCTAGGGGTATTTCGTATGTGAGAGTAAGATGCGCTACGGCCCATGTCCTCCCCATGGCAGTGGGTGAGGTGAAGGCCAGTATCAATTCTTTTCCTCTGGCCTGTGCGTTTTAGTTAATGACCAAGTCTTGCTGTGCTGACACTTCCCATTGCTCCCATTAACCAGAGTACCACACACCGATTAGGGTCCAACTCTTGTTTTATTGTCACACTCACAATCAAACAGTTCTGTGCCAGCCAACTGGTTGAGACCCAATAAGAGATCAATACGGTGGGGTGAGCAGGTCGAGGCACTATCCTGATTGTATGCTAAACCACTGTGGTTTCCCCAGCGGTTACTATAGCCTTGGCTAGAGAGAGAACTTAGAAGTTGTGAGTCTCTACCAGCGACTCAATAGAATGTAGATAGGAGTACCTTCGCTGCATTGTGGCCCCTGTCAGGGGGAGATGTCCCTCCAAGGGAGTTACCGAAGGCCCATCCGTCACCGGGTTGATGCTGCTCCGGACTCTCCGGACGGGTGACCTCTCCGGCCTCCTCACCTCAGACATGGGCCCCATCCACCTCAGGGACCCTCGGACTCCTCCGCCCTCGCGGGACCCAGTCAAAGTCACTGGGCCCCAGGCCTCCGGTTTAGTACCTCACCCCAGGCTGAAGGTGCCTGGGATGGACCCCAACTCCGCTCCGACCAGGCCTAGGGCGCCTGGGCCGGAACTCCAAACCGCCCGCACCCAGGCCGAAGGTGCCTGGGCGCGCGATGCAGGAAAAAGACCTCGTGGTGAGGGCGTCTTTCCCCTTTATCTCCTCCCGCGACACCACGGCAGGTTCCCCGCCCTCGCCGTACCATCGCCGGAAGGGGACAAAAAGGCCAGCACTGCGGCAGTGAATCTACCTTAGACCTGTGGGAACCCCGCCACCCACAGGCCAAGGAAAACAGTACACCCCCAAGTCCTCCACGAAATAACAATGGTCTAAATCCTTTCATGATTTATACACACCTGGGTCATACTACCACCCAGGTGTATCCCCCTAAATTTAAACCCCCGCTACACTCTCCCCCTAGTGATTTGATGCTGGTTCCCAGCGTCTGGTGCAAGCCCATATCTCCCAAGGAGTGGTAACATAAGCTTGACCCCAGAGGCCATCCCTCAAATTTGAATCCCAATTGTGCCAAGACCTGCTCAAGGGAAGGGGAAACATGAAATAATAAACTTTTGCAATAAAACCCTCTGAACATATACACATATACAATCCCTCCCATCACTGTCTAAGAACCACCCCACACTCAGCAGTCTTGACAGATGAATCTCCTGCAGAAAGGAAACAAAAACACAACATCCTAACACATTTGTGTAAATTTGGAATGAATGAGTCCATCAGCCGAGAGACTCACTCGCTCCAAAGAGTAAAGTGATGCAAGTGTGAAGAAACAAACGTTGCGCAACACTGCCACCTGGTGACAGTGCCGCGGTAATGACACTTGGTGGAATCTTCCTTCTTCTGGTGTCCCTACTCTGATTCTACCCCAAAGTCTTTATCTCTGACGTGTGAAGAAAGAGAGAACAAACAGAACAGCTCTCATTTCTCCAAGGAGTAGAAAAGCCCAAACACAAAAAAAACTAGGGCACAGTTCTGATGTTCTGGCAAGGATACTTCCAGAAAGTTCAACAGCAGAGAAAAAAACATACAGGAGAGTCCCTTTTCTTTTCTTTCCTTCTCTCTGTCTCTCCTCACAGATAGAATTTTGGATCCGGCAAAAACAGGAGTTTTAGGTGCTGATCGAAAGTTTCCACCGAATAATCAATGTCCTCTCCATCCTTCCTGCAGATGCGCACCTTGTCTGCATGAATATGGCGGCCCCACATCCATTCTGCTCTGCAGTCTCTGAACTGTTTGGACACTGGAGGGTGAACAAGCCAAATACCGACGGGCATGAGGCACTTTAAGCTTCTCCCAAACAAACTCATCATACCACCGCTGCCGTAGGACTTCAACCTCAAAAAGTAAGTCCCGAGGCAAGTAAGGATATTCCCATCCGTACTCACGAGCGACCTTCTGGCAGAAAAGCCGCTGCATTCGGGCCAAAGGAGGCATCGTGGCCCGCTCCCCTTCTCCTGGCGGAACAATGGCTTCTGGATGCCGAGGTACTTTCACTACCTCTGATGGCTTTGCTCTTGGGGCCCGTAGTGATGCGCGTTGTGTCCCCGCCACCAAAACGGGTGATGCTGCGGATTGTGGAAGGACAATTGGAGGACTAGGCTTCCTCGTAGACTCCGGGATCTCCTCCCGGGGCATGCTATCTCCTATGGACATAGGCGAATCTCGTGGTGCACGTAACACAGGTAATAGGCGTTTGTCCCAGCCCTTGCGGTGAAAAAGTTTGTCTATTTCACCGTCATCCCCACAGTCCGACAGCGACTCTAGGTCGGAGGTGTCGTACATCTCTGCGGGAAGGTAGTCTCTAGTAGACGTGGAACTACCCTCCCTGGCGGGCTCCACCGACTGTGGACTCCCGACACCTCCAACCACCACCACAGTCCCAGCCCCTGGCTCACCTTGACCTTTCGAAGCACAGGGATGTCCAGGACTCTTCCAACCGGATCCATCCAGGCCCGGCAAGCGACGGGGGGGAAGCTCGACCACAGGACGCCTGTACCAGGCCGACTTTCCTCTTCGGAGGTGGGAGCAGGGAATCTGTGGTGACCGAAACAGCTTCCTCGGATTTTTATTTCTCAGTCTCTGGTTGGGCAGTCACATCGCCCTGGTCAGTGCGTACGGGGACCTCCGCAAAGGCCTGGATCTCCCCTTCCGGAGTAGCGGTACCTGTGATGCAGTTGAGGCGAAGGGCCCGGGGCCTTACTGTGGATGGCTCCACTTTGAATAGGAATTCTCTGCATGCTTCACAACACCCGAATGGTTTCAGGTGGACCACCAGTCCCGAGCATCCGGGATAGATCACGCCGAGGGCCTCCGTGTCTCTGCAGGAATACAGAGCCAACTTCCCTCGGGGCCTGAGTCTTATCCCCGTGTCTGTAAGGGAAGCAGCAAAGGTAGTCATCTTCGTGGGGTAGGGAACCGGAATCCACGGGGAGCTTGAGGCCATCCCGACTGTCTGTTGCTCCATCACGCACTGACCACGCGCCGAAGTCTCCACGTGTGTCCCTCCACATGGCCAGACTCCTCCCATCACTTGCACGTTTTCGCGGGCTTCCATCAAACTCCGCCCACGAACTGTGTAGTCATGGGGTGCCTCATGGCGCAGTGCAGTAAAAGCCCCCACATGTAGTACGTCACACGGCTGGACTTCTCCCTCTTCTCGCTCTTCCGCATGGGCCTTTCCCGTCTTAGGGTCATTTCCACGACTTTGAGCAGGGATGCACTTTGGCCGATCACATGGCCGACCCACTCGGAACTCCTGCGGGTAGCAAAGTTCAGACACAGCCGTTCTTAATTCCATGGTCAAAACACACATCATCCCGGACGAGCCCCCACGTGTAGCGCCCTCACTCCTTAAGTTGTAAGTCTCTACCAGCGACTCAATAGAATGTAGATAGGAGTACCTTCGCTGCGTTGTGGCCCCTGTCAGGGGGAGATGTCCCTCCAAGGGAGTTACCAAAGGCCCATCCATCACCGGGTTGATGCTGCTCCGGACGGGTGACCTCTCCGGCCTCCTCTCCTCAGACATGGGCCCCATCCACCTCAGGGACTCCTCCGCCCTCGCGGGACCCAGTCAAAGTCACTGGGCCCCAGGCCTCCGGTTTAGTACCTTACCCCAGGCTGAAGGTGCCTGGGATGGACGCCAACTCCGCTCCGACCAGGCCTAGGGCACCTGGGCCGGAACTCCGAACCGCCCGCACCCGGCGCGCGATGCAGGAAAAAGACCTCGTGGTGAGGGCGTCTCTCCCCTTTATCTCCTCCCGCGACGCCACGTCAGGTTCCCCGCCCTCGCCGTACCATCGCCGGAAGGGGACAAAAAGGCCAGCACTGCGGCAGTGAATCTACCTTAGACCTGTGGGAACCCCGCCACCCACAGGCCAAGGAGAACGGTACACCACCAAGTCCTCCACGAATTAACAATGGTCTAAATCCTTTCATGATTTATACACACCTGGGTCATACTACCACCCAGGTGTATCCCCCCTAAATTTAAACCCCCGCTACATGTCTTTAATGTGTGAATGGTGTGTGTCTATCAAGTGAATGATGTATATGACCATAACCAATGGCATGCGTAGTAATAATAAAAAATATATTAGATGCAAAATAAATCCTCCTGAAAATTTCCACCCATGGAGACTTTCCTTAGAAAAATAAAAACACAGCTCACCTTCTCTCTGCATGTAACGAGTAGCGACCAGCCCGACAGTAAATACTGTGAGCTCCTCAGCTCTCCGCCTCCCCGTTCTCTCAGTACACGGCACTAGTGATGGAGGGAGGGGGTCAGAGATAACAGAGACCCTGCAGGAGCCTGGAGGGGGGGGGGAGACAGAAAGGAGCTTCAGATTCCCAACGCAAACACCAGCACAGTGTGTGTATTTATTGAGATGACACTGCTGCTGTGCCTGTCTCCACAGTGGCAAGTATGCTAATGGTGCTCCCCCTGCCCGAATGGTCTGTCCAGGTTTCAGGCAGTCTGAAAACCTGGCAGATGATTCAGAACCCGGACTGTCTGGGTGAATCCCGTACAGGCAACCCTAACCTTACATAGTGATTAGGGTGTGCCCAGGCACACCCCCTGCACACACCTATGAGTTCTATTGACCTGGGGGTCCTCAAGGAATTCTCTTAGTTGGCAGGGATTTCCTCACACTTCCTGTTTTGCTATGGGACAGAAACGGAACGGAAAATCTCTAAAATGGGACACAGATGGTGAAAAAAAATCTGACAGGGTTTATAACCCTTTTTTGCTCTATCCAAAATGTAAAAAGGTTTCTACTTTAACCGTTTCTCACCCGCCGCACGTCATATGATGTCCTTGACTTTAAGCAATGATATCTGAATGATATAGAAGCAAATGGTTGTGTGGCTAGAGTGGACTTAAATGTATGTTTTTTCTTGTCATTATGCTTAAACATGTTTTTCTTTTTCTATTTTGTAGTATTATACATGATCTCTGTCTTATAAACATCATATACATGCTTCGCCTTTTGACCAGTAGCGAATGCCAGACAGAGCGAGAACCGGGATCAGTGTGATCCCGGTTCTCTCAGGGGAGAGGAGACAGATCGTGTGTTCATACTAAGTATGAACACCGATCTCTTTCTCCACCTAGTCAGTCCCATCCCCCCCAGTTAGAACACACCTAGGGAACACTGTTAACCCCTTGATAGCCCCTAGTGTTAACCCCTTGATCGCCCCCTAGTTTTAACCCCTTCCCTGCCAGTGACATTTATACAGTAATCAGTGCATTTTTATAGCACTGATCGCTGTATAATTGTCACTGGTCCCAAAAAATGTGTCAAAAGTGTCGGAACTGTCCGCTGCAATGTCACGGTCCCAAAAAAAATAATAAAACAAATCGCTGATCACCGCCATTACTAGTAAAAAATATAAAAGTAATAAAAATGCCATAAATCTAACCCCCATTTTGTAGACGCTATAACTTTTACGCAAACCAATCAATATACGTTTATTGCGATTTTTTTTACCAAAAAATATGTAGAAGAATACATATCGGCTAAAACTGAGGAAAAAAATTATAATAAAAAAAAAAATTGGAATATTTATTATAGCAAAAAGTAAAAGATATTGGGGTTTATTTACTAAAGGCAAATCCACTTTACACTACAAGTGCACTGCAAGTGCACTTGGAAGTTCGATCGCTTTAGATCCGAGGGGGCAATGCAAGGAAAATAAAAAACAGCATTTTAGCTTGCACATGATTGGATGATAAAATCAGCAGAGCTTCCCCTGATTTCAGATCTTCCCTTTAGATTTACAGTGACTGCACTTCCAAGTGCACTTGAAGTGTAGAGTGGATTTGCCTTTAGTAAATCAACACCATTGTGTTTTTGTTTCAAAAATTGTCGCTATTCTTTTGTTTATAGCGGAAAAAAAAAAAAAATTTGTTTGGGTACAGCGTCGCACGACCGCGCAATTGTCAGTGAAAGTGACGCAGTGCCTTATCGCAAAAATGGCCTGGTCATTGAGCAGCCAAATCTTCCGGGGCTGAAGTGGATAAATAGGTTGCTGTAAAACGCAATAAAAAATTACTTTGTTTTATCAATATGTGTGTATCCCAAGTATTATGGTACCATTAAAGCCCACTCTAGCCACATAACTATTTGCTTCTATATTGATATAGGACGAAGGTACCCCCTTTTTTTTCCCTTTACTATTTAATATTTGGTACTCCATCTAACAATATCTGAATGATGCCTGCAGTTACAGACATCTTTTAGATATCTTATTTTTTAGCCAGCGATTCCCTACACCATAAGAACATTCATAGAGCGCTTGATCGTTCTTACAGGCAGTGAGAGGGGACGTCGGTCCCGCCTCCCTCTGGTGCTTCTCCGGGCTCGCCGCTGCCATCGGCAAACTGGAGAAAGGATCCGCCGGCCCCGGATGCTGACCATAGAGATTTCCGGTGGACCACATGGTCCCCGGAGTCTCTATGATCGTTCGGAGGCCGGGCGTGATTTTATGACGTCACGCCAAAAAATGTCTGGGAAGCTGAGATTGTTTCTTTTCTTTTGTCTTTCATTTTAATTTCTGGCTTCCCAGTCTAGAGGTGAGATTTAACCACTTAAAGTGGTTGTAAACCCACTAAAAAGTTTTTTTTCTTTTTGGACAACCTGCAAGAGAAAGACATAATGAGCTAGTATGACTAGCATACTAGCTCATTATGTACCACTTACCTTAGATCGGGGCCCCCGAAGCTGTCCGTGTCCCTCTCTTCAGCCGCAGCCATCGCTGCGGCGATAGCCGGAATGGTACTTCCGGGTATCGCCGCAACAGCCAATCACAGCGCCACTCCGGTGCTGTGATTGGCCGGAGCGGCGGAGACGTCACTCTGCGCATGCGCGCGGGAGCCGTCACATTCGGCTACGCCCAGCGATTGCTGGGAAGTAGCTGAATTTGTGAATGGGATTAACCCCATGAATGCGCCGTTGTCTACGGCGCGCATGCGCCGTAGACAGCGGCGCCTGTCATTTTAGTAAATATCTCCTAAACCGTGTAGGTTTTGGAGATATTTCTTGCACCTACAGGTAAGCCTTAATCTAGGCTTACCTGTAGGTGCAAGTTGAAAATGTGGGTTTACAACCACTTTAAGCCCTGGACCAATACGCAGCATAAAGTCCAGGCCCCTTTTTTGCGATTCGGCACTGCGTTGCTTTAACTGACAATTGCGCGGTCGTGCGACGTGGCACAAAATTGACGTCCTTTTTTTCCCACAAATAGAGCTTTCTTTTGGTGGTATTTGATCACCTCTGCGGTTTTTATTTTTATATAAACAAAAATAGAGCGACAATTTGGAAAAAAATGCAATCTTTTTTACTTTTTGCTATAATAAATATCCCCCAAAAATATATATAAAAAAATGTTTTTCCTCAGTTTAGACCGATACGTATTCTTCTACATATTTTTGGTAAAAAAAAAAAAATCGCAATCGGCGTTTATTGATTGGTTTGCGCAAAAGTTATAGCGTTTACAAAATAGGGGCTAGTTTTATGCCATTTTTATTAATGATTTTTTAATACTAGTAATGGCGGTGATCAGCGATTTTTTTCGTGACTGCGACATTATGGTGGACACATCGGACACTTTTGACACATTTTTGGGACCATTGTAATTTTTACAGCGATCAGTGCAATAAAAATGCACTGGTTACTGTAAAAATGACACTGGCAGTGAAGGGGTTAACCACTAGGGGCGCTGAAGGGGTTAAGTGTGTCTAGGGGAGTGATTACTACTGTGTGGGGGCATGGCTACGAGTGACACGTGACCGATCTCCGCTCTGATTACACATTAGATTAGAGCGGAGATCGGTGACATTGTCAGTAGGGGAGATGTTGTGTTTACACTAACATCTCCCCGCTCCATGCCTCCGTGAGGCGATTGCGGGGATCCCCGCAGCGATCGAGTCCGCGGGACCCGCGGTCCGACTCACGGGGAAGGCAGGGGGGTCGCGAGCGTGCCGCCGGCGGCGCGTGCGAGACCCCGACGTCGGGCAGTTAAAGGGGATGTACAGTTACGTTTTTGTGCCTGTACGAGCCATTCTGCCGACGTATATATACAGTGGCTGGTCCTTAAGTGGTTAAGGAAGGACTTATTGACCCCATATCTCAGTGTAAAGACAACCTGTCATACTTATTCCAATTACAAGGGATGTTTACATTCCTTGTAATAGGAATAAAAGTGATAAAAAAAAAATAAAAAAAAATTTAAAGAAAGGACGTCAAACTAGAAAAATAAAAGTAAAATTCACAATAAAAAATAAATAAAAAATTAACGTAAAGTGCCCCTGTCCCCATGTGCTCACACGCAGAAGCGAACGCATGCGCAAGTCGCGCCCACATATGTAAATGGTGTTTAAATCACACATGTGAGGTATCGCCATGAACATTAGAGTAAGAGCAATAATTCTAGCCCTAGACCTCCTCTGTAACTCAAAACATGTAACCAGTAAAAAAAAAAATTCAAGCGTCGCCTATGGGGATTTTTAAGTACCGAAGTTTGGTGCCATTCCACGAGCAATTTTGAAGCATGTGCTATTTACTCGGCGTTACGTCATCTTTCACATTATGCAAAAAAATTGGGCTAACTTTACTGTTTTTTTTTTTTTAAAGCATGAATGAAACACGTTTGAAAAATTGCTGCGCAAATACTGTGCGAGATATAAAGTTGCAAAGACTGTATTTTTTCTTATTATTATTCTCTAGGGTCTCTGCTTAAAAAACATATATAATGTTTGGGGGTTCTATGTAATTTTCTAGCAAAAAAAAATTATGATTTTTACATGTAGGAGAGAAATGTCAGAATTGGCCCGGTAGGCAAATTGTTAAGTCTGCATAAAAAATATATATATATCACAATCTATCACTACAGATGTACCAGTTACCACTTAGTAAGGTAAATTTTGCAAAAATGTAAACAGTAAAACAAATGCAATTTCTGGGTGGACTGATGCATTTTAGATGCTGATAGGAATCTAAACCATTTCCTTCGGTGTTGGCTCCACAATGGCTTCCTTACCTCAATTTGGTGCTCACTGCTCAGCTGAAGGCGTCCTACTTGTGAATTACTGTGGAGGTTCTAAGTGAATTTAAAGTGAAACCCGATGCTGACACCCTCCCTCCCTACAATAGTGTAACGAGAAGCCTTGCATATTTGTTGTAGCTGTCATCTACCCTTTACATGCTGGAGAGTTTATTACCATTCATCACATCCCATGGTAGAAGAGGGAAATCAGTCTGCCAAATCAGATAAAACCTGACAAATGTAGATTGTTTTGGGGGTGCATCACAGAAAATGATCAACACTTTAAAGGGCAACAGCATTTAGCTTTAACCACTTAAGGACTGGAGAGATTTGCCCCCTTCCTGACCAGAGCAATTTTTACAATTTGGCACTGCGCTGCTTTACTGGTAATTGCAATGTTGTACCCGAATAAATTTTGCGTCCTTTTCTTCCCACAAATAGAGCTTTCTTTTGGTGGTATGTGATTACCTCTGGGAATTTTATTTTTTGCAATATAAACGAAAAAAGACTGAAAATTTTGAAGATAAATTATATTTTCTACTTTTTGTTATAAAAAATATCCAATAAACTCAATTTTAGTCATACATTTAGGCCAAAATTTATTCAGCCACATGTCTTGAATAAAAAAAAATCAATAAAGCGTATATTTATTGGTTTGTGCAAGTTATAGCGTTTACAAACTATGGTACATTTATTGGAATTTACACTTTTAGTTTATGGCTGCCTATCTAATTTCTTGAGGTGCTAAAATGTAAAAAGTAAATAAAAATGTATGTCGAAGCATACGGACATTTGGCCCCTAATGTTAGGGGCAATCGGCCCCTAATGTCCACCCCTGCCCCTATGCTTCGGCATATATGCTTTTTTTTTAACTGTGGTGGTTAAATCACCTCCTACAACGCTGAAGTCACGGCTTTACATATAGTAAGAGCAAACCATGTTGCAAACCCTGTTGCTGTCAGAATACTGTAAATAAACCTTGCTGCAGCTGAATGGCGTACCTGCAAAGCAAATAATGGTTAACAATAAAACAAAGTAACATTACAGTATAACAGTAGGACATATCTGCAAAGCAAACACGATAAAACACAGTGACAATAAAACATTACAGTTAGGCATAAAATACAGTAACAATATAGAGAGAACAATAGAGAGAAGAACAAACAAAACAACAACAATTCTTGTCTTTTTTATTTATTGTTTTTGTTTCTTTATTTTATTTATTTTTTGCACTTTTATTTTTAACTATAAACGTTCCAGGTTAGGGTCTCTCAAAATGCGATGGCCACCTCATCTTTCGAGATCCTATGTAAGTGTGCCCTAGGACTGTGCCGTGCTGTACACTACGCTAATACTCCACTAGTTGTTGGTAGCAACGGAAACATTCACCAATGCAGAGACCAGGTTGGTCAGGACAAAGAGGGACAATAAAAGTGGGTGTCACGCCTGGGGTACCACAGAGGACTTCTGGAAAGTGCCTCTCATGCAGCCGACCCACTGCATTTGCATTGGGAAGTTGGGCCACGGCACCGTCTGGAAACAGAAGGGCTGTGATGATCTCTTCCTGGAATTTTAGGAAGGATCCAGTTGTCCTGATGCTTTGTATAGCACATAAGCTTTCAGCAGAGTCAAATTAAATAAGTATATAGATACTTTTTAATGCGAGCGTCTGGCTCTACGGGCAATTAAGTACGGCGCCATCATCTGGTCGTTGAAGTCTACCCCTCCCATGTTAAGGTTGTATTCGGGGACACAAAGGGGCTTTTACCTCGTAAACCATAAAACTATACATATAATCTGTTACCCTGTCACAGAGCTTATACATCTTGACCCCATATCTGGCATGCTTGCTGGGCAGATACTGTTTGAAAGACAGGCGGCCAGAAAATGTGATCAGGGACTCATCAACACAGACAACTTGATCAGTAATAAACAGGGCTGCGAATTATTGGTTAAAGTGGTTTACAAGGGGACAAATTTTGTGGAGCCGATCGTATCCAGGGTCACCCCGAGGACGACAGAGTTTATTGTCATTGAAATGTATTAATCACAAGATCTGCCTGTATCTAGCCCTGGTCATGGAAGCTGTCACGTACCTGGTAGGTGAGCCCGACGTGCAGGGAGTGGCCTCTCGTAGACCTCTGGCTCGAGAACCCCTGATAGAGCAGACAGGGGCTCAGGAGGGCAAAGGAGCACAAGTGCCTGGCAGGAACTGAAGCAGGTGGAAGTAGAAGCAGCAGACTGCAGCTGTGGGTAACTGATGGGAGACGTGCAGGGGTCCGCAGCAGGCACTAGAGGATCAGGAAGCAGACTTGGTGAAGACAGGCCGGGTCAGACACAAGCGGGCAGATGAGTACAAAGCAGGATCCAAGAATAGTTAAAGTCCAGGCCGGGTCAGTGTATCAGGCGGGCAGCAAACTGGTTAGAGGAGAAGGCAGAAGAGAAGTCGGGACGAGCCGTGGTCAAAGGCGGGCAGCAGACAGGAGAAGCCAAGGGAAGCCGGATCAGGTACCAGAGCAATTAGATCAGAGGTTCAGGTAACAAGGGTCTTCAGGAAACGCTGTAGACCGGACAGCAAGGATGCAGAGTGACAGCTCTCTTTAAATAGGCAGTCTTTGGCGCCAAACTGCGTCATAGGCGCGCGCGCGCTATCGCGCATCCGCGTGCGCCCGTTCGCCACTATCGCGTGCCCGCGCACGCTCGTTCGCCGCTATCGCGCATGCGCCGAACGGGTCTGCCTGTGCATAGAGATTCTGAGACCCCGATTGCTGGGATGAGTGAGAGAACGTCTTTCCTGACATTGCCCCCCTCCTACGGGCAGCCTCCGGATGCCCAACTGAGCCAGCCTACCTGGGTGAGACCTTTTGAAGGCCGTGATCAATCTTTTGGCATGAATGTTGGTTTCCGGTTCCCAGGAATTTTCCTCGGGGCCATAGCCCTTCCATTTCACCAGATATTGGGTTTGGTTGCGTCTCTTCCTGCAGTCCAGGATAGACTCGATTTCGAACTCCTCCTCACCATTGATGAGCACGGGCTCAGGAGGGCCAATACCTCGATTGGGAAAGGGATCTGGGACTGCAGGTTTGAGTAGCGACACATGGAATATCGGGTGTATCCGAAAAGATTCCGGTAATTTCAGCTCGTATGCCACGTCATTAATTTTCCTTGTTACAGGGAAGGGACCCACAAATTTGGGGCCCAGTTTCTTAGAGGGGCATGTCATTTTTAGATTCACTGTGGACAGCCAGACTTGATCTCCGGGTGTAAGGTTAAGTTCCCCCCTCCTCTTTTTGTCGAACACCTCCTTATTATGCGCCTGAGTCCTTGCCATTGTCTCCTGAAGCAACTTACTGTTGGTACTGAGGAAGTTCAGGGTCTCCTGGGCGGCTGGGACCGCACACTCTGGAATATTATTAGACAGGAACAGAGGGTGGAAGCCGTAGTTCGCAAAGAACGGTGACTGCTTGGTCGCTGAATGAACGGAATTGTTGTAGGCGAACTCGGCGAGGGGTAATAGTGGTACCCAGTCGTCTTGAGAGAAGGAAGAGAAACAGCGCAAATATTGCTCCAGGGTCTGATTTGTGCGTTCCGTCTGACCATTGGTCTGGGGATGATAAGCTGAAGAGAAGGAAAGGTCAATCTTTAAAGATTCGCAGAGTGCCCTCCAGAATCTGGATGTAAACTGCACCCCCCGGTCAGATACAATGTTCACAGGAATGCCGTGCAGTCTTACGATTTCTTTGATGAATAGTTTTGCGGTCTCGGGGGCAGAAGGTGTACATCTCATGGGCAGAAAGTGGGCCATCTTGGAAAGTCTGTCCACTACCACAAAAATGGTAGTGCAATTTTCTGATGATGGTAGTTCCACAATAAAGTCCATCGAAATCATTCTCCAAGGTCTGTCTGGAATGGGTAAAGGCCTCAACAGACCCCAAGCTCTGGTCTTGCTGCCCTTGTTCTGAATGCACGTAATGCATGATTCCACATAGTCCTTGCAGTCCTTAGACAGTTGAGGCCACCAAAACGTGCGCTGGAGAAGTTCAGATGTTTTGTGCACCCCAAAGTGGCCAGCCAGTTCATGATCTTGACAAGATTTGAGAACGTTAATCCGTAATTGTGGAGGTACGAAGATCTTGTCCTTGAACCACAGCAGGTCGTCTTTCAACTGTAGGGTAACATCCGGTGGGTAGGCCTCATTGGTAGAAGCCTGCTTAATCTGAGAAAGTAGGTCTCCTTGCAGCAGAAGGAAATTTCCGGGAGTCAGGATGGTGTCTGGGGGTGAGAGAGCTTCAGCTCCGCTAAACATCCGTGAAAGCGCATCTGGCTTGGTGTTCTTGGACCCGGGCCTGTAGGTTATATGGAATGAAAATCTGGTGAAAAAAAGTGCCCATCTGGCTTGACGTGGTTTCAGTCTTTTGGCTACTTTCAAGTACTCCAGATTTTTGTGGTCTGTGTAGATCAAAATAGGATGTGCTGCCCCCTCTAGTAAGTAGCACCACTCTTCCAACGCGGCCTTAATTGCGAGTAGCTCTCTGTCCCCCACATCATAGTTCCTCTCAGCTTCGGACAACTTCCGAGAGAAGAATGCGACTGGATGCAACTGCGACTTGGGACCCTGTCTCTGGGGGAGCACCGCCCCCACTGCGATCTCCGAGGCATCTACTTCCAAAATGTAAGGCAGAGCGGGGTCTGGATGTTTCAGGACTGCGGCCGAGACAAACTGATCCTTTAAGGTGGAGAAGGCAACTTGGGCTTCTGGGGTCCAATGGAATCGTATGCCTTGCTTCGTCAAACTGGTGATGGGCGAGATGATGGTAGAAAATCCCCGGATAAACTTGCGATAAAAGTTTGCAAATCCTACAAAGTGTTGGATCCCCTTTTTGTCTGTAGGAATTGGCCAATCCAAGATGGCGTAAACTTTTTGTGGGTCCATTTTGACACCTTCTATGGAGATAATTAGTCCCAAAAACTGAATGCTCTGTTGTTCAAACTCGCATTTCTCGGGTCTCGCGTAAAGGCCATGCTGACGGAGTCGGGTTAACACTTTCCTGACATGCTCTCGGTGAATGGACAAGGACGAGGAGAAAATCAGGATATCATCCAGGTAAATTATCACAAACAAGTCTAGGTAGTCTCTGAAAATGTCATTCACAAAGTGTTGGAATGTGGCAGGGGCGTTACACAAACCGAAGGGCATCACGAGATATTCAAAATGCCCGAATCGGGTACGGAAGGCAGTCTTCCATTCGTCCCCATTACGAATCCGGACCAGATTGTAGGCCCCACGAAGATCCAATTTAGTGAATATGGCTGCAGCCCTGAGTCTCTGGAATAGTTCTGGCACCAAAGGGAGAGGGTACCGGTTTTTAATTGTAATCTTATTTAGCGCACGGTAGTCTACGCAAGGGCGTAGGGAATGGTCTTTCTTTTCGACGAAAAAGATTCCTGCTCCTGCTGGTGAAGTAGAAGGGCGGATGAACCCCTTCTCCAGGTTGTCGTCGATATAGGTCTTGAGGGTCCCGAGCTCTAGTTCGGTTAGAGGGAAGATCCTTCCGAATGGCACCTCTGCCCCGGGGAGGAGCTCAATCGGACAGTCATAGGATCGGTGCGGGGGAAGTGTTTCTGCACCCTTTTTGCTGAATACATCCAAAAAATGATGGTAAACTTCGGGAACGGACTGGCGGGTTTCAGAGTCAGCGTCTAAGCAGAGCAGTGAGGAGGGAGCGTCAGCGACTTCTGGCACACAGTGCTGACGACAGTAAGGAGAAGGGAAGCTGATCTTACTCGTGGTCCAGTCAATTTGTGGGTTGTGTGCCCTCAGCCAGGGCATACCCAGTATGATGGGAAATAGGGGGAATTCAATGATGTCCAGGCGAAGTAACTCCCGGTGATTACCGGAGATGGTTGCACTTAAAGGGACGGTTTCCAGTATGACTGGCCCTGACTTAATAGCTGATCCATCGGCCAGGTGTACAGAAAGTCCCTTAGCTCGGGGTTGCAAGGGGACCTGGAATCTGTTGGCAAAGGAAGCGTCCATAAAACCGCTGCATGCTCCGGAATCAATTATTGCGGTAGTTAGTATATTCCTTCCTGGAAGCTGTAAGGAGACAGAGACAGCCAGATGAGTTGAGTTGTCAAACGAAGTAGGTGAGTAGGTAGAAAAGATAGAGGAACACTTACGGGTCTTAGCAGGACAGGTCCTCACAAAATGACCTGGTTCCCCACAGTAGATGCAGAGATTGTTGAATCGCCGCCATTGGCGCTCTTCGGGGGTGAGCGAGGGGCGAAGCAGGCCAAGTTGCATGGGTTCCGAAGTATCAGCAGACGGGTGAGCGGGAGCCAGAGGAGCGGAGTGAGCAGGGTTGAACACACGAGGTAGCATCCATACAGGACGAGAGGGACCAGCGGTACGTTCAGCTCTTCGTTCCCTTAACCGCCTGTCAATTAAAGTAGACTGAAGAATTAGAGCGTCCAGTGTTGCTGGGATGCCAACTCGAGCCAGTTCATCCTTAAGGGGCTCGGAGAGGCCCATACGGAACTGGTGGCGCAGGGCAGCATCGTTCCAATTTGTGTCCGAACTCCAACATCTGAATTCGGACACGTAGTCCTCCACGGGCCTGCGACCCTGCTGCAGGGAACATAATGCTGCTTCCGCGGTGGCTGCTTGTTGGGGATCCTCGTAGAGAAGATCCATGGCTTCAAAGAAAGTGCGCAGGAGGTTGAGGCAGGTGTCTTTATGCTCCAGAAGGCGGTGGGCCCAAGACTGAGGTTCGCCTGATAGTAGGGCGATGACGAAGCCCACCTTGGTGGTTTCAAGGGAAAAGGTCCTGGGTTGAAGAGCGAAAAAGAGCTCACAGGCATTACGAAAAGCTCTGTATTTACTACGATCTCCAGAAAACCTCTCGGGAGGAGGAACCTGGGGTTCAGGTAGTAACATGACGACCGAGGGTGCGGGAGAAGCTCCAGATGCGGCAGGTGCCGTGTTAGACAGGGTCTGGACACGCTCCTCTAGGCGGGTATAGCCTTCCTGTAAGTTCCTGACTGCCGTAGTAAGTCCATCTAGGTGACGGCAGAGTTCCTCCATGGGAGAGGCTCCCTGCGTGGGCTTAGACATGGCTGTCCGGTACTGTCACGTACCTGGTAGGAGAGCCCGACGTGCAGGTAGTGGCCTCTCGTAGACTTCTGGCTCGAGAACCCCTGATAGAGCAGACAGGGGCTCAGGAGGGCAAAGGAGCACAAGTGCCTGGCAGGAACTGAAGCAGGTGGAAGTAGAAGCAGCAGACTGCAGCTGTGGGTAACTGATGGGAGACGTGCAGGGGTCCACAGCAGGCACTAGAGGATCAGGAAGCAGACTTGGTGAAGACAGGCCGGGTCAGACACAAGCGGGCAGATGAGTACAAAGCAGGATCCAAGAATAGTTAAAGTCCAGGCCGGGTCAGTGTATCAGGCGGGCAGCAAACTGGTTAGAGGAGAAGGCAGAAGAGAAGTGGGGACGAGCCGTGGTCAAAGGCAGGCAGCAGACAGGAGAAGCCAAGGGAAGCCGGATCAGGTACCAGAGCAATTAGATCAGAGGTTCAGGTAACAAGGGTCTTCAGGAAACGCTGTAGACCGGACAGCAAGGATGCAGAGTGACAGCTCTCTTTAAATAGGCAGTCTTTGGCGCCAAACTGCGTCATAGGCGCGCGCTATCGCGCATCTGCGCGCGCCCGTTCGCCACTATCGCGTGCCCGCGCACGCTCGTTCGCCGCTATCGCGCATGCGCCGAACGGGTCTGCCTGTGCATAGAGATTCTGAGACCCCGATTGCTGGGATGAGTGAGAGAACGTCTTTCCTGACAGAAGCAGAGAACATAGGCATATGGTGAATTGGTTCAGTGGACCCATATGACCACAACTGATTTTTGTGTTGTTATGCCCATGAGGAGGGATAGGCCCAGAAAGGTCTTAAATTCGGGAACTGTAGTAGGTTTCCAGGCAAATTCTCTGGCAAGGTTCAAATGGGGATTTTCAGCGATAAATTGACCAGCATATAAATAGCTTTGCTCCACAATAGATCTGTACAGATCTTCCATGAAAAACCGCTAATAAAAAGTCAAGGGAAGCAAAATCCACTGTTTCCACCTGAATTCTGGGTTGGCCAGTGAATGGGGGAAGTACGTGTGCTGCAGAAGTGGTGGGCTGCCAATCAGGATTAGCAAACGCAGCGGGAAGGGCACTATGGACTCTATGGGCCTGTGTTTGAATTCTTGATGGCTGCGGGGCACTACTTGTGCTAGCCATCACACCAGCTTGAACTGCATTTATGAGACTCACCACGCCACCAAGTGATACTGCAGTGCTGGTTTGTCTATGAACAGGATGTACTAGGCCGCTGGTGCTTTCCAGAAGATTGAGATAAAAGAGCAACTAGTTGTCAGCAACTGCTTAAATCTCTACCAGTTTTTTTTACTGTTAGTGTTAGTAGGGATCAGACGTGACACTGCCAACGCTGCAGTTTGTGTGCTGTGTTTTGTAAAGTGACAGTGATCTTCTGATACTGCATTTTTGGTGGGCTGGGCTGGGCAGGGGGCTAAACTGTGGTGCTGGCAGGTATCTGGGCCGATCCTGCTAACGCCCCATTTTTGGGAACACTATACTACTGGGGACGCTAATATAGTTCTGATCAGATCAAAGATATTGATCCGTTCAGACACTATACTAGTAAGGGAGGTGTATGGTGCGTGTGTTAGCGCTAATGGCAATCAAAGGGTTCAAATCTGATGGTGTCTGGGATTGACACTAGCACTAACTGATGCTAACACCTAAACTGATGTCATCTGTCATACTAATACGGTGATCAGAAAATAGATCTGTACACTATATACTAGTAACACTGTGACAGGGAGTGAAAGGGTTAACTGGGGGGCGATTAGGGGGTTAAACCTTTATTAGGCAATATACGGACGGTACCCTGATGCTATAAAAGACTGACGGTGACTCTAGCTAGTTTACTAGCGTTACCCGTGACACTAATATGGTGATCAGGAAAAAATATCTGTACACTATTCTAGTGACACTGGTGACAGGGGGTGAAAGGGTATACTGGGGGGCAATCAGAGGGTTAAATATTTATTAGGGGGTTTATGGGGGTACCCTAAACCTACCTGGGTCTACCACTAACTAACCGAACGCTGTTTAGTGTCACAAGTGACACCAATACAGTGATCGGTGAAAAATCTGAAAACTGCAATTGGTGACACAGTGACAGGGAGTGAAATAGTAACGGGGGGGGGGCAATCAGGGGGTGATCAAGGGGTTAAATGTGTACCTACATGTACTGGTGTCAGTGTAGTGTTGGTGTACTCACAGTAGTTGTCTTCTCCTCCCGAGCTGGAACCAAAAAGGGCTCCACGAGGGAAGATTACATAATTTCCTCTGCCTGTGTTTACATGACACAGGCAGAGGACAGTCTGCCATTCGCCAGAACTCATCACCAGGTCAAGGCCAGAAATAATTGGCCCAGGCCAGGAGACTGATCGGTTCTGGAATGAATCTGATCATCGCGGGGAAGGTGGGGGCACTAGCATGCCCCCCTCACCCGTGCAGGCGACCGATGTACAATGACGGCAATTCGCGCAGGAGAGCCAACCTGCTGCAGTACAACTGCGGCGGCTGATCAGGAACCGGTTAAGGATGGAGAAATAAAATTATTAAATTAATGACTTTAGTTATAAATATAACCTTTAATGGTTCTTTGAATTGGTAATATCACCGAAAGAACATAGAATTTTTTTAAATGTTGAAGAATTAACAGTGTTATCATATATTATCAGAACCGTTCCTTCGAAAATCTTATGGTCAACATGTGTTTTACATTTAGCATTTCATTTATAGGAAGTAATTTAAAAGGAATTCTATGGTCACAATATACACTTTTATTTTATAACATCAGCATTGTAATAGCAATACAAACAATTATATTTGACAATCCAATATAATCTTTCTTGAAACATCTCCTTTCATGTTGCAAGTGCTGCATATGCTGGCTATAAATTTCCACAACTTCCTGGATTCCCTGCATGCTTTGAAGCTTCTCCTCTGCTGTTTACTTTCCATTTCTAAGGACTATATATCCCATGGTACCTTGCTGCCTGCCAGCAGTGTTTCCTGTACTGACTGCACCTCCTGAAACTCCCCCTCTCAGCACCTGTGTAGTTCAGAGGGCAGGCTCTCTGAAATGTGTGACACAGCATGGTGAATATGTGTCATAGGAAGAAGGAAGTAAATGTGTGGGGATTTTTATAAAGTAAGTTCACAAACTTAAAGATTTAGGCTACTTTCACACTAGGGCAGGCGTTAGCGGTAAAGCGCCCCTAGTTTTAGCGACGCTTTACCATTGTTTTAGCGGCGCTTTTTCGGCTGCTAGCGGGGCGTTTTTAACCCCTAATAGCGGCCGAAAAAGGGTTAAAAGCACTGCTACCGAATCGCTTTGCAGGCACTTCAGCAGCGTTGGCCATTGATTTTAATGGCGGGGGCAGTGCAGGAGCGGTGTATTCACCGTTCCCGCACTGCCCCAAAGATGTTGCTTGCAGGACATTTCCTCCCGTCCTCGGGCTCTCATACTGGGGCTGCAGGGGAGGTGTTTTTCAGGCGCTTTACAGGTGCTATTTTTAGCCCAAAATTGGCTGAAAGACGCCCCAGGCGGTCTAAGGGCCAGTTTACACCAGTGCCCTCTTGGTGTTGCCCAATGCAACACAGCAAGGTTATAAAAAACAATCCCACTATCATAATTAAAACCCTCAAATTTAGGTAAAATTCAATAGGTAAAACCCTCATATTTAAATTACGGGTAGCTGCTGCCTGTAACCTACTAATGAATATTAATGAAACAACTACAACTAAATATCACTAAAGACCTGGCTTGGGTCTAACATAAAGTCAACATAAAAAGGACATTATCGTGCCACTTTTTCGATTGTTTCCCTCTATGACTTCAATGTTTGCGGGCTAGAAGACAGAAAACTATTTTGCAATCAAACAGCTCTTCTGGATAATTTAAGTCAGTAAAGGTCATAAACTCCTGAATCTCACATCCACTCTCAGCCACCGCCTCTCGCACAATGTTTTCATCAAGTGACAGAATTGGTAACTTTGTCTCGCCCACAATGTAAAATGAGGTCCTTAAGTAATCAGTGATAAGTAGATGACCCCCGGGTCTGATCAGAGATAAAACATTCTTTAGGACAGTTTTAAAATCTTCAACATTCTTGCAAACACAGGAGAGACACCCGGCAACAATCGCACAGTCGGCCAGGGGAAGGGCATTTGGCTCTAGGGGATTGGCTTTGGTGATATCACACTTCATGAGTGAGACTTTCCTGCGTATCTTCTCTGCCTTCTCCTCCTCTGTGGACCTAGAATTGAAAATATCAGAATCACTACAGGTATTCTAAAAAAAATTACCCAACATTTATTTAACATGTATTCATTTTATCATAGTAACTAGATACAATTAAAATTCAGTTTTTTAAAGACAGATTTGTGCACAAAATCCAACACCGATAATGGAAAAGCATTGCGAATTGTTGTAGAAACACCATAGGTTCATAAACGTCACTCCAGAAATGACTCAGTGGCTACCATTGTTCCTGTTAATGGCTGTGAACTAAACCATCATCGGACAGCTCAGTTCACAGACACAATGTACAGAGCCAATCTGAGTGGCTCTGTATCATGTGATCAATCACATGGTACAGAACTGCTTAGATCGGAACTGTACACTGTCTGTGAACCAAGACGTGAACCACCTTTCTCTCACAACAGGCGAAGGGGAAGAAGGAGGTAGTAATGCATAATTCACTAGTTAAAGAGCATAAGCAGTATTAGGGGGTTAATTGTGGGATCTTTTTTTTTACCCTTTCAGCTTCCCCTCCTCCCCTGTAAATCTGATCTCCATCCTGTCTCCAGTGATGTATATCAACCCTTCACCTCCTTTATCCTGCACATCTGAACATTAACCCTCTCATCTCCATCCTCCCACTGTGCATGGTCTGTACATTGACCCCTCTCTCTGTATAACCTGCTGTACCTAGTGCACTATTAACAAGCTCAAATGTTTTATCCACCTTAGTATACAGCATACAGATGTAAAGACCTTAACTTATTTGTACCACAAATCATTTAAAACTGCTTATCGAAATGTTTTATGGTCTTATTTAGTCCCTCAAAAGATGTCAAATTTCTTTTGTAAGAGGTCTAATCAATCTTGCAACAGCATAGAGGGTATATTTACAGTGTATTTATATATATATATATGAAGTAAACATAGAAACAGGAAAGGTGAAGTCAGAAAAAAGATCAAGCAGTGCCTTTAAGTCTGGCCAATTTTTAAAAGTTTTTATTTAATCTGCTGAATGTTGCTCCTGATGATGACATCACTTTGAAACACGTAGGGCGGAGCTACATTGAGTGACATCACCCCGCACAAGCCTGTCCGCTCACAGCCATTTGTGGCTGAACCCGGCGGTGCTAACAAACAAATACATGGTCATACTTAGTGTCGGGTATGACACTAGATTACGTGACACTATTGGAAGCTGAATAAATGTTTAAGGATTTTATGCTATGCGGTGCTTTCTTTTCTTGTATGGCGATGGAGACATGCTAGAGAGGTTGAACTACCCATTCATTGATACTAGTGTGGATTGCTGGAAGAATAGCTGATTACATCAGCATTGTATAATAATAGTGACCCATTTTATGCAAAAATTTGTGGGTGTGTACTCAAAATCCTATGGTGGATGACACATGGTGTGTATTTGATCTTCAGAGGAAAAGGTTTGAGAAATAAGTATTCTTCACTTTATGGTAGACTTTTCTTCGGCAATTTTTTTTACGAACACTGGGAACATTTTTTGGTTTATTTCTGTTTTTTTATAAGAATTAAAAGAAACAATTTTATTTATTTACTGATGAATTGCATATACTGGGCACTGAGGAATTTTTTTTTGTATGGATTTTTTTCAGCTCAGCGAAGCTGGCCCCCCTACATCCAGCACAAATAAAAACTCAAGTGTTTCTTTATACGTTTGTGCTGGTGTTTTGTGACGTAAAAATTTACATTTGTGCAGCTTTTATTTTTAAGATATTAGCAATTGTTTTTTTTCCAGACTATGACATCACCTAGCCCCCCTACAACAGCAAAATGACACAAAACCAGGCTGGTTGGTTAGTGCCATTTACATTTTCTTTCTATCCATTATCATTTTTACGCTATTAATGATTTATTAAAGGTCACCAAAGGTCACTCAGCGCCCCCTACATCAGCCAAAAGACACAAAACTGGTCTGGTTGGTTAGTGCCACATTTGTGCCGTTTAAATCTCTGTTCTATCTTTTATCGTTTTTGATTCGTGTCCTTTGGCTGTTGTAGGGGGGCTGGATAATGTCACAGTCTGGAAAAAACAATTGCTAATATCGTAAGAATAAAAGCAGCACAAATGTACATTTTTTTTTTTTTTTATCAATAACTGTTTTATTTGAAGTTATGTCAGTTACAATTATAATGCGTCGGTCTTACAACAAACAGAGTAATTGCTTTTTCTTCTTGGTTACATGTTTGTAATAGTTCCTGAGCGTGCCAGCACCGTACATCTGGCATCTATGCAGATTACTGGTCTCATCATATTATCTTATCATTTACATACCGTGCTATCAACCAAACCTTTGAACTGATAAGGCTATTAGATATTCAAGTACATGGGTCCCATAGGGACTCCCAGAGAAAGGGAAAGAGTAGAGAGGAAAAAGGAGAGAAGAAAAGAAAGAAAAAGGAGAGGGAAAGAATAAAGGGGAGAAGGAGAGAGAAGATGGGGGAGAGAGGGGGGGGGATGTCATCATAGTGTACCTGGCTCTGAATCACCGTGGTCCTCCCGGCGGCGCCACAGCTCCCAGACCATGTTGTGAGAGTCAAGGCGATCATAAATCCTCGCCGTCATCCTCTCCATTGATTCTACATCCCTAATCCTGGCATACAGCGCTCCCTCTGAAGGGGGGGAGCTGCGCTTCCAGTTCAGTGCCACCAAGCAGCGAGCTGCCGTAAGGACATGTCTGGTTAGTTTCTTGTATGGGCGAGGGGCCTTCAGAGACATCAGTCCCAGCAGGAAAAATTTGGGGGTGAATGGTACTTCCGTTTCTAGGAGGTGAGTCAGAAGTTGGTGAACTGAGTGCCAGTAAGGGGTTATCAGCGGGCACTCCCAATAGATATGATATAGTGTTCCCTTTGCTCCCTGGCATCTCCAGCATCGGTCCGAACTGGCCGGGTGGATGGCATGGAGGACATCAGGAGTCAAGTACCAGAAGTACAGTATCTTGTATATATTCTCCTTGTATAGCGTGCATATCGACGTTTTGGACGCTTGATTCCATATGGCCCTCCATTGTTCCAGGGGTATCTCCTCTCCCAATGCCTTTTCCCACTTGATCATGTAATTGTGTTTGCCCATTGAGTCAAAGGGCCTCTCATTCAATATTTTGTAAATATTTGAGATCAGACCTCTCTGGGCAAAGCCTACCAGAATGAGGTTCTCAAAAGGGGTAGGGGGGGAAAATTGCAGAGTTGGTGCGAAGGACAAGGCATAGTGGCGGATTTGGAGATACCCGTAGAAAGCCTGCTTAGGGAGGCCATATTGGGACTGCAGGTCGGCAAAGGGACGCAGTTTACGGGTGCGAGGATCCACCAAATTTCCAAAATGGAAGAGGTTTCTCGTAGTCCAGGGGGAGGACATTTGGTAGGTTAAGCTATCTGGCATTTTGGGGTTACAAGCAAATGAGGTCAGGAGCGAGCTGTCAGAGACCAGTCTATGTTGTTGTGTCAGTTTACGCCACATCCTCCTGAGCTGCGCCATCGGGCCTAGCAATCGTGCTGGCTCTACCTCTGCGTTCGCATTCCACAGAAGGTTGTTTGGGTGTATCGGAGCTAACCACAGTTTCTCTATCTCGGTCCATTTGTTATAGGAACGGAGCGTGAACCAAGAAGTTATTGCCCTCAGTTGTGCCGCCTGGTAGTATTTAGTGAGAGTGGGGAAAGCTAGGCCCCCATCCGACCTGGCCGCCTGCAACACCGACCGTGGGATTCTATGTCTCCCGTAGTTCCAGGTGAATCGTAGTAGGTCGGCTTGTAAGTGTTTCAGTTGGCCATAGGGGACGGGGATGGGCAAGGTCTGAAAGAGATACAACAGTTTCGGGAGGACCGTCATCTTCACAGATGCGATCCTTCCGAGTAGAGAGATGTGGTGCTTTTTCCATTGCTGGAGGAGGGTCCTGATATTGTGGAAGGGGGGGGGGAAGTTTTCTTGGTAAAGGAGTAGAGTATTGTGGGGTAATATTAATTCCCAAGTATTTTAGGGCAGTATTTTTCCAGCTATAGGGGAAATTGGCTTTCAGGTGTTCTACCTCACCCTCTGGTATATTGAGTGGGAGGGCCTCCGACTTTGATGCATTGATTTTGTATCCCGATAGAGCCCCATAGCGGTCTAGTTCCGCGTGAAGGATTGGAAGGGAAGTCCTGGGTTGAACTAAGGAGAGAATGATGTCATCTGCAAACAGGGAGATTTTAAACTCCCTGTTCCGAACCCCTATGCCCTTAATGTCCGGGTTGCCACGGATTGTCGCTGCTAGGGGTTCAACACATAGTGCAAAGAGCAGGGGTGAGAGTGAACACCCCTGTCTGGTGCCATTCTGTATTGGCAACGGGGCGGACAGGGCGAAGGCGGTCCTGACTTGGGAAGATGGGTTTGAGTATAGGTGTTGTATGGCTCTATAGAAGGGCCCCCTGAATCCCACATGGCGGAGCGTGGCGAACAGGAAGGGCCACCCCAGGCGGTCAAACGCTTTTTCTGCGTCCAAGCTCAACAGCAGGGCCTGTGCGCCCTCCCTGTTCACCACCTCAACCAGGTCTATTATCTTCCTAGTATTGTCACCCGCCTGGCGGAAAGGGACGAATCCCACCTGATCTTTATGGATCAGGGAGGGTAAGACCGTGTTCAGGCGCATAGACAGGAGTTTAGTGAATATTTTAAGGTCCGAGTTCAGCAGGGCAATTGGTCTGTAGTTAGCGCAGAGGGAGGGGTCCTTCCCGGGTTTGGGGATCACTGTGATAAAGGAGCTCTGCATATCTCTCGGGATCGGAGTGTCATGAAGGAAGGCATTGAAGAGCCTGCACATGTAGGGGAGGAGGGGAGGGAGAAATTCCTTGTAGTACTCGTATGGGAAGCCGTCCGGGCCTGGGGCTTTGCGATTGGGTAGGGATTTGATGGTCTGCTCTATTTCCTCTTGCGTGATCGGAGCATTCAAAGCATCCAGATCTGTGGACTGGAGCCGTGATACACCGCTAAGATCTAGGTATTGCTGAATACGGTTAGTCAGGTCAGGCGTGGGGGGGTTTGCGGGGATATCAGGGTTATTATACAAGGCCTTGTAGAAGACTTCAAAGGAATGGGCTACGTCAGTGGGGTGGGAGACCAGGCGGCCCGCGCTATTTTGGATCTGATGTGGGGTCGACACTTGAGCGTTGTCCCGGAGCTTCCGGGCTAGAAGCGTATGGGCCTTATTCCCCTTGTCATAGAACATCTGTTTTAGTTTGAGTAAGGCTTTTTCTACCCTGTTCAGGGCTAGGTCTCCCAACGTTGCCCTGAGGGCCGTAATTTTTTTCAGGAGAACCAGAGTGGGGTTGGATTGAAGCTGCTTTTCTAGATTCCTAAGCTCCTGTTCTGTGTGCTTCTGCAGGGCCTGTGAGTCCCTTTTCATGGTTGAGGAGAGGGCTATGCATCTGCCCCTCATCACCGCCTTATGGGCTTCCCAAAATGTGGATATAGATACATCCCCCGTGTCATTGTCTGCCATATAATGTTGTAGCGTGGTATTTAGTTCAGTTTTTGAGGGGAGGTGTTGCAGTAGGAACGTATTTAGACGCCAGGTGCACGGTCTACGTGTTGGGGCAAGTCCAGGGTTAACTCTACCGGGGCGTGGTCCGACCACGAGATCGGCAGGATCCGCGCAGTTCGAGTCATACGTAGGGTTGCATTGTTAACAAAGAAGTAATCTATGCGGGAGTGCGTGCGATGGGGGGCCGAATAAAAGGTGTACTGTCGGTCTCCAGGATGGAGAGCCCGCCAGGCATCAAAGAGGGCATACCTTCTGGTAATTTGGCGGAAAAGCTGCGAATCTCTAAGTGCTCTCGGTGTGGGCGCCCTAGGGCCAACCCCCTGGCGATCCGCCATCTCCGATTGGGTTAGGTTAAAGTCCCCCCCACCACCAACACCCCATGATCCGAGCGGAATAGGCGAGCTAGCATTTTATTTAGGAATCCTGTCTGCCTGACATTGGGGACATAGACCACACAAAATGTGATCTCCTTGTCCAGCCATAGGCCTCTGAGTATGAGAAAGTGGCCTTGGGGGTCGCTGTAGTGGGACGAGTACGTGAAGGGGGACCCTTGTTTGATTAGGATAGCCACCCCCGCCCTCTTGTGGGGTCCTGATGACAGGTAGATTTGAGAGTAGTACCTGGAGGCGAATTTAAAGGTGCCCTCTTTGTCAAAGTGAGTTTCCTGTACCAGTATGACATTCGCTCCTGACTGTCTAAACTCCCTCAGTGCCAGATGCCTTTTACGATTAGAATTCAGGCCATGAACATTTAAGGATAAAATCTTAGCCATGGGAGCTAGGATGGGGGGCATAAATACTCATCTGGTGTTGTTGAGGATGGTCCGGGCAGTCACGGTCAGGGATGGGCGCCACACGGGAGGAGATCCGAGAGGATTGGTGACTTTGCTCAGTGAGCCAGGCGATGACAAAGGAAGGGAGGGGATTAGGAAAAGCTAGGAGAAAGAGAAAAGTAATTAGTATGGTAATATCATGCATAAACATAGAAAACAACATCCACAGACCCGATGAGACCAGCCGGCCCAGGTCCAGAAGGCCTCCCGTGAGCCTCCCCGCCCCCACCCAGATAGGGTGGGCCAGGGAGACCCAGGGGAGCCCAAAGTCAAACATGCAAGACGGTGATAACCCGCTTGCTCTAGAAGTCTAGTGATCTAAGAGGGGGGGAAGGCAGGGGGTGCCTGAACAGTCTCTCTCCAAGGTCTTTTTCAAGACTCGCCCATGATGTCGGTCAGTTCTGTAGCAAGGGCGCCAAAGGTGGATTATTGCGTGGCCTATTGCCTGGGTGGCTTTATTGTGGGGTGAAAAATAGAAGAAAAAATAAAACTTATGAAAAAGGTAGCAAAAAACAGCGAACCATAACGCGTAAACAGGGACAGGGGTGGTCCTTCAGATATGTAGCAAGTCAGATAGTGCAAGACTCAATCAGGATCTCCTCTGCTGCGAGCTCCGACCCCTCGGGGATCTCTCCGGGCCTCGGGAGCGCTTGGGTGGGGGGACCTTCTGCCACACTGTGGGCGGCGGTGGTGGGGTCGCCACAAGATCCCAATCAGGAAGCTGGGGTGCTCTAATCTCCAGGGTGTCACAGAAGGGTTCCAGGTCCTCCGGATACCTCATGGTCGCCGATTTGCCTTGATGCTTGGCCGTGAGGCTGAAGGGAAATCCCCAGCGGTACGGTATATTCTCTTCTTGAAGAATGCGCAGCAGTGGTTGGAGTAGTCTTCTCTTTTGTAGGGTGATCCAGGACAAGTCCGGGAACAGCTGAATGTGATGGTTTCCTAGGGTCACCTTGCGGGCTAGGCGGGCCTGCTTCATGATATCCTCTTTCAAAGGGTATGATGTCAGCCTGCAAATGATATCTCGGGGTCTGGTAGAGGTGCCTTTAGGCCGTAGCGCTCGGTGGGCTCTGTCCATTTCAATGGTATGGGTCGGGTCCGCCCCCAGAAGGTCGTTAAAAAGCGATTGTAGTGTGTTCTGGACATCTTCTGGGCCCTCTGCTTCTGGGACCCCCCGAACCCGGATGTTGTTCCTGCGCCCCCTGTTGTCCAGGTCTTCTACGTGGCGTTGCATGTCCCTAAGGAGGGTGCGGTGTTCTGATCCTTGAACTTGGGTTCTGTGTACTGCTAATTTTGTTTCTTGGATTTCTTCCTCCGCCATTTCCACCCTGTCTGCTAGATGTTTGAGGCCCGATTGTAAGGCTTGGATCTCTGATCTGCAGGTGGA
The DNA here is from genome assembly GCA_029206835.1 of Rana muscosa. NCBI lineage: Eukaryota > Metazoa > Chordata > Amphibia > Anura > Ranidae > Rana > Rana muscosa. The sequence continues at coordinate 241,131,315 of CM055124.1, forward strand.
CTTCACGTCCTCGACAAGCTGCCTGAAGTCGTCCTTTGTCGGCATCGCTTGGAGGTAAGCGTGCCACTGCGGGGGCATTGGGGGGGTTGTCCCTGTGCCCCGCGACCGCCGTCAGGAGCATCGTGGGGGTAGTGGGGAAAAAGAGGGGCTCCCCAGGAGGGGTTCGGGGAGGCCTGGTATTCCCAGGGCTCACTCCAGTCCTGGGTGTGTGTCGGCCAATGGTCCCTGTCAGGCGAACTCGGGGAGTGGGGAGGAGCAGAGGTGCTGGCCACCTGGGCACAGGGTGCAGGGAGGCCTTGTGGGTGGGGGTCTCTTGGTCTGGAGGGCCTCTGTGCCCTGGGGGAGAGGGGGTCCGGCAGGGTGGTCTCATGTGGGATAAAAGTGCCCGGTGTCCTGCCATCCGAGGGTGAATGGGCCCCGTCCTGTGGGGATGGATAGTCCTCCGCTCCCCCTGTGCTGGGCAGCGAGCTGGCAGCTGTCCCTGTGAGGCCCGGGTCTGAGGCGGTGCGGAGGAGCTGCGGGAAGGCCTCAGAGCATTGGGTGTACGGCTGCTGCCTCGTGGGGAGTCCCAAGATGGCCGCCAGGGACGTGGGGGGATGGCTGCAGGGAGGGCCGTAGGCCCGAGTGGAGGACTCACCGCTCCCCGATTCCGGATCGTCTCCCCGGCTGGCTGCTGAGAGGTTTCTGGGCTCGAGGGGTCCCGATGCTGCTCCGGAGCCTGGATGGAGGTAGGATGAGGCGTTGCGGCCTGCCCTGCAGCGCCGGCCGGCGCCATTTTAGCCGGTCCGCCCGGCGGGACGTCCGGCTGGGTAAAGTAGTCCCGGAGGTCAGAGGGTGTGCCCGGGGGGGGGTTGTGAGGACCCCCGGGGCTTCGTGGATCTAGTCGTCCTGGAGCCACCCATTACAGTGGGGTGTAAGCACCTTTTTCTGGCTCTATAGCTGCGGGCTGAGAGAGAGCTCTAGGTCTATGCAGCCATTCAGGTCGAGTTCCGGCCACGCCCCCTCACAAATGTACATTTTTATGGCACAAAACAGCACAAACATAGCACTAAAAGAAACACATTTGAGTTTTTATTTGTGCTGATTAAGGGGGGCCAGCTTCACTGAGCTATTTTTTTCACATGAAATTATTCCCTTATTGATTGTTACACATAAGATTTATGTAGCACCCTGGTGTTTAGGCAGGGACCCATCAGTGCAGCCTCATCAATGCCCATAAGTGCAGCCTTTCATTGCAGCCTATCATTGCCCATCAGTGCAGCCTATCAGTGCTCATAATTTCAGCCTCATCAGTGCCCACCAACGCAGCAGGGAGGAATCGGGAGGATCTGGCGGCCGGATCACACAGAGTGGGATCTCTCGCTGACACACAGTTTGTATATGAATAGTCTGCCACTGTCAAACAAAGTCTTGACTGCTGAACCAGCATTGGACCAGTGTGCTGTCTATCATAGTAGCCAGTCCAGGAGGCGGGACTTTGTTTGACAGCGGCCGGCTATTCATATACATCCCTGCTCTGTGTGATCAGGTGGGCTGTCCTCCCGACAGTTTCCTGGCTGATTGCTTCTGGCCTTTTTTACAGGGCATTCGAGCGGCCCAGGGGGCAGAGAGCCCCCCTCCGGGCTGCTCTGATGGCTGCACCGCTTCTGCCAGAAGCGATCAGCCAGGAAACTGTCAGCCCAGTTCGCCCCTGATCCACACTTTCCTTCCACTAATTTCCTCTCGCCAAATGCGAGCAAACGAGTGGAAATTTTGGAGGCTGGTCAATGGAAATTGTTGATCATATTTCCAGAAGCACATTTGTGAGGTCAGGCACTGATGTGGACAAGAAGGCCTGGCTCGCAGTCTCTGCTCCAATTCATCCCAAAGGTGTTCTATCGGGTGGAGGACAGGCCATGTCTTTATGGACCTTGCTTTGTGCACTGGTCAGAATCATTTAGTGGAGGGGGAATTATGGTTGCTTTTCAGGAATTGGGCTTGGCCCACTAAAGATAACTCTTACGGCATCAGCATACTAAGACATTATATACAATCTTATGCTCCCAAATTTATAGGAACCTTTTGGGGATGGCCCCTTCCTGTTCCAACATGACGCACACCAGTGCACAAACAAGGTCCATAAAGACATGGATGAGCGCGTTTGGGGTGGAGGAACTTGACTGGCCTGCACAGAATTCTGACCTCAACCCTATAGAACACATTTGGGATGAATTTGAATGGAGACTGCGAGCCAGGGCTTCTCGTTCACATCAGTGCCCGAGCGCGCATATGTGCTTCTGGAAGAATGGTCAAACATTCCCAAAGAGAAAATACAAAATCTTGTGGACAGCCTTCCCAGAAGAATTGAAGCTGTTATAGCTGCAAAGGATGGGCTAACTCAATATTGAACCCTATAGACTAAGACTGGGATGCCATTAATGTTCATGTGCGTGTAAAGGCAGGTGTCCCAATACTTTTGGTAATATAGTGTGTGTCATGAAAAACCATAAAAAAGGCAGGATTCATTACCATTTCTCAAACAAGTTAAAATCATGACAGCATAGTCCATGTATGCTTAAAGACTACTGCTTCAGCTACTAAAATGTATGATATTAGATCAGCGATTAAAGCGGAGGTCCACCCAGAAAAAAAAATACATTAAAAATCACCCCAAAAAAAGAAAAAAATTAATAGAAAAAAAAAAATGTATACTCACCCGAAATGCCTGTTGCTATGCGGAAGTCCCCTAATCTGCCTTCTGCTGTGCCTCTTCCTTTTCCTCGGATTGAGAACTTCCGTTTCCTCTTCTTGTGAATGGGGCGCGCTGCCTTCTGGGAACTGTGTGTATCCCAGGAGGCAAGCCGCCCATTCACAAAGCACCGTGCGAGTGGCGCATGCGCAGTAGGAAACGGGCAGTGAAGCCGTAAGGCTTCACTGCCTGTTTCCCTTAGTCAGGATGGAGGAGCCGGGAGCCTGGCAGCAGCGATCGATCGCCGTGGCAGGACCGACATCGCGGGCAAGTAGGACAGGTAAGTAGCTGCTGTCTTTAAAAAAAAAAAAAAGCTGCACCTCCGCTTTAAGTGTACCACAATATACAGTATATAATTTGTTAGATCAGCCGTCCATGTGAAAAATGTGTGTATGCAAAAATAAAGAGGGAGCAGCAGGATAGGATTAGAGACCACTTCATTAAAATTGTAAGGAGAAAAGAAAAAGGCCTTTTGAGGGATAATTTAGAATTATTTTAACAAAAATTTATGTTTCAAATTTTTCAGCAAATTTGCAGAAATGAGCAAATCACGTGAACTCTTCCAAATTTAATGCAAAATAATAGATGTTTAGTACATACCTGTGGTTTTCAATGTTACGGATATATTTGAAATACCGGGACCAGTCATAGGCCTCCCTATCACCTTTTAGCCATTTTTCTACTTCCCGCAGGTTGTCTTCAGAATAATCTGTAAGGTATATCTGCTTGAAATTTTCACAGGCGGACAGAATATTATATATGGAGGGACCAGAACCAATATCTATAAGACTATTGCCTTCCACACCACCTAAAAAATATAAAATAATCAAATATGTTCACAATTTTAAAGGGCATGTAAACATCAACAATGAACTTATCTTGTTTGGTCACTTTTGGTCTGCTGAATGTACCAATAAAGGCTAAGTTCACCTTTCTGAACATGTCACACCTGTATTTGGGTGTAACATGTAACAGGTTCAGCAACGTTTCCCCCGCACTGCCGATCCCCCACAATTGTGACAGTGGATCCTCTCCCCACACCTGCTGTCACAATCTGAAAACAGCGCAGCCATGCGGGGCTCTGTCCACACGACCGCGTCATTTATTCACAGAGTTCTGCGAATGACTGAACTACAAGTACCGTCTTCCATTGGAGCAGGCGGCTTGTGGTTCTCAATGAACTGTGAGGGCGCTGATGAGCACTCTCAAAAGTTAATTGTTCTTCTTGCTCTCCAGTAACTGTCTGCCCAAGTTGGATGTACGGGTAAAACGTCTTTACTGAGAATCTGCTGTGGCTTGGTACTGCATCCGTGATCTGCTGATCGCAGGTGCCATGCTCTGCAGGTGCCTACTGTAGGAAAAAAATAAAATAAATGCACAATGTATGTATGTATGTATGTATGTATATATACAGTATCTCACAAAAGTGAGTACACCCCTCACATTTTTGTAAATATTTTATTATATCTTTTCATGTAACAACACTGAAGAAATTACACTTTGCTACAATGTAAAGTAGTGAGTGATCCTTCAGGGTCTTGGCAATCTTCTTATAGCCTAGGCCATCTTTATGTAGAGCAACAATTCTTTTTTTCAGATCCTCAGAGAGTTCTTTGCCATGAGGTGCCATGTTGAACTTCCAGTGACCAGTATGAGAGAGTGAGAGCGATAACACCAAATTTAACACACCCCAGTCACAACTGAGACCTTGTAACACGAGTCACATGACGCTGGGGAGAGAAAATGGCTAATTGGGCCCAATTTCAACATTTTCACTTAGGGGAGGTGTGGAAAAGGACTCCAGTGGCAACATGTGAAGCTCTGGTGAACTCCATGCCCAAGAAGGTTAAGGCAGTGCTGGAAAATAATGGTGACCACACAAAATATTGACACTTTGGGCCCAATTTGGACATTTTCACTTAGGGGTGTACTCAATTTTGTTGCCAGTGGTTTAGACCAGTGTTTCTCAACTCCAGTCCTCAAGGCGCCCCAACAGGTCATGTTTTCAGGATTTCCCTCAGATGAAACAGCTGTGGTAATTACTAAGGCAGTGAAACTGATTAAATCAGCTGTGCAAAATAATGGGAAGCCTGAAAATATGACCTGTTGGGGCGCCTTGAGGACTGGAGTTGAAAAACACTGGTTTAGACATTAATGGCTGTGTGTTGAGTTATTTTGAGGGGACAGCAAATTTACACTGTTATACAAGCTGTACACTCACTACTTTACATTGTTGCAAAGTGTAATTTCTTCAGTGTTGTCACATGAAAAAGATACAGTAGAATCTCGGATTGCTAGTAACGCGGTTAACGAGCGTTTTGCAATACGAGCACTGTTTGTTTTTTTTAAATACTGACTTGGTTTGCGAGTGTTGTCTTGCAACACGGACAGGATTCAAGCCAAAGCTGTGTGCAGTACCACGGTTGGCCTGAGGTGGGGGGCGCCGGAGCCGCTCGGAAATGTTCGGAAAACCTCGGAAATACTCCGTTCCCGAGCCTTTCCAAGATTTTCCAAGTTCATCCGAGCTGTCCTCGGGCCTTTCCAAGTGTTTCCGAGGCTCTCCGATGCCCCCCCCCCGCCTCTGGCCACATGCGGTATTGCATGTCATTGAAGTCAATGCGGAACAAATTATTTTTGTTTCCATTGACTTCTATGAGGAAACTCGCTTTGATATGCTTTGGATTACGAGTATTTTCCTGGAACGGATTATACTCGTAATCCAAGGTTCCACTGTATAATAAAATATTTACAAAATGTGAGGGGTGTCCTTACTTTTGTGAGATACTGTATGTATGTCAGCTGATAACTTCCTGTGCTCTCTGCTGCATTCTTATAATTTAGGACAAAGAAGAAACATGCTATAAAAATGGCCTTGTGACTCCCTGTGCACGTAGTATAGACAAGTATATTGTAATGCCGCGTACACACGATCGGAATTTACGACAACAAAACCGGGTTTTTTTTTCTGACGGATGTTGGCTCAAACTTGTCTTGGATACACATGGTCGCACTAATTCTGCTCGGAAATTCCAATGGTCAAGAACGCGGAGACATACAACAGTACGACGAGCCGAAAAAAATTAAGTACTATGATTCCGAGCATGCGTCAAATTGGTTCCGAGCATGCGCAGCACTTTTGTGCGTCGGAAATGGCTACACGCGATCAGAATTTCCGACAAGAACTCTCAATCATTTGTTGTCCGAAATTCTGACAGCAAATGTCCGATGGAGCCTACACACGGTCGGAATATCCGACCAAAAGCTCACATCGAACATTTGTTGTCGGAAATTCCTATCGTGTGTATGCGGCATAAGAGTGTTGCTGACAAGTATTGCTTGACTTCCTATGTAGACAAATATACAGTATAAACAGTATTCTTCTCTTTTAGGACCAAGGTGACATCTTGCTACTGTATGTGAATAAAATATATCAATAAAATTACACATTAAAATTTTGAAAAATATATACAATATATAATGCAAATATTATGTAGCGGACCCCCAAAATTGCGGTCGCTGTGCCTTAAATTTAGGGGTGGCCTGGGCAATAGTTTGGCTCAGGTTTTCTGATTCTCTAGATTGGACTCTGCTCTGCTCTGGTGTTGCCTGGGTGTATAGTTCCCCTTGACCTGCAGGTGGCGCTGTTGCCCAGGTCTTAGGTCGAACCAAAGGTGGCATTGTAGCGTGATTGGGTGTCCTCTCTCGGCAGCCATACAGTCGGCATGGTGTACCTGCTGTGCGTGCCGGGAGAGGGTACATAAGGGGCAGATGCCATTGGCGGGGAGATTGGCCGGGGGATTCCAAGGGGGACCCCTGTTGGCGAGAGTCGCGCCCTTTGGCCCTGCTGGCCAGGGGTGCGTGAATTGGTCGAGAAGTCTCGGGCACCTTCAGCCCGAGGCTATACAGGTCCTTCTAAAAAAATTAGCATATTGTGATAAAGTTCATTATTTTCTGTAATGTACTGATAAACATTAGACTTTCATATATTTTAGATTCATTACACACAACTGAAGTAGTTCAAGCCTTTTCTTGTTTTAATATTGATGATTTTGGCATACAGCTCATGACAACCCAAAATTCCTATCTCAAAAAATTAGCATATCATGAAAAAGTTCTCTAAACGAGCTATTAACCTAATCATCTGAATCAACTAATTAACTCTAAACACCTGCAAAAGATTCCTGAGGCTTTTAAAAACTCCCAGCCTGGTTCATTACTCAAAACCGCAATCATGGGTAAGACTGCCGACCTGACTGCTGTCCAGAAGGCCATCATTGACACCCTCAAGCAAGAGGGTAAGACACAGAAAGAAATTTCTGAACGAATAGGCTGTTCCCAGAGTGCTGTATCAAGGCACCTCAGTCGGAAGTCTGTGGGAAGGAAAAAGTGTGGCAGAAAACACTGCACAACGAGAAGAGGTGACCGGACCCTGAAGAAGATTGTGGAGAAGGACCGATTCCAGACCTTGGAGGACCTGCGGAAGCAGTGGACTGAGTCTGGAGTAGAAACATCCAGAGCCACCGTGAACAGGCGTGTGCAGGAAATGGGCTACAGGTGCCGCATTCCCCAGGTCAAGCCACTTTTGAACCAGAAACAGCGGCAGAAGCGCCTGACCTGGGCTACAGAGAAGCAGCACTGGACTGTTGCTCAGTGGTCCAAAGTACTTTTTTCGGATGAAAGCAAATTTTGCATGTCATTCGGAAATCAAGGTGCCAGAGTCTGGAGGAAGACTGGGGAGAGGGAAATGCCAAAATGCCTGAAGTCCAGTGTCAAGTACCCACAGTCAGTGATGGTCTGGGGTGCCATGTCAGCTGCTGGTGTTGGTCCACTGTGTTTTATCAAGGGCAGGGTCAATGCAGCTAGCTATCAGGAGATTTTGGAGCACTTCATGCTTCCATCTGCTGAAAAGCTTTATGGAGATGAAGATTTCATTTTTCAGCACGACCTGGCACCTGCTCACAGTGCCAAAACCACTGGTAAATGGTTTACTGACCATGGTATTACTGTGCTCAATTGGCCTGCCAACTCTCCTGACCTGAACCCCATAGAGAATCTGTGGGATATTGGGAAGAGAAAGTTGAGAGACGCAAGACCCAACACTCTGGATGAGCTTAAGGCCGCTATCGAAGCATCCTGGGCCTCCATAACACCTCAGCAGTGCCACAGGCTGGTTTCCTCCATGCCATGCCGCATTGAAGCAGTCATTTCTGCAAAAGGATTCCCGACCAAGTATTGAGTGCATAACTGAACATAATTATTTGAAGGTTGACTTTTTTTGTATTAAAAACACTTTTCTTTTATTGGTCGGATGAAATATGCTAATTTTTTGAGATAGGATTTTTGAGTTTTCATGAGCTGTATGCCAAAATCATCAATATTAAAACAAGAAAAGGCTTGAACTACTTCAGTTGTGTGTAATGAATCTAAAATATATGAAAGTCTAATGTTTATCAGTACATTACAGAAAATAATGAACTTTATCACAATATGCTAATTTTTTGAGAAGGACCTGTATAGTGTTCCAGCTAGGCCCAGTACCTTCAACTGGGTATACAACCAAACCATCGGAGTCCCAGGGTACCCGAGGAGGGTGGCCCGCTCTGAAAGAGAGGAAACCAGGGGAGGACCTGTCCGGAGGATCGGTGAAAGTAATCACTGTCTCAGGAGAGGCCTGGTTGCTTATCAAAGGGAAGGATTCCGTGAGTTGCACAATAGCTCCTGTGATGTGCCCCACTGGCACTTATGGTTTCAGGCGCTAGAGAGTTCTAGATTCAGGAACTAAAGGATTCTGTGTCAGAGGATCTCCTGAACTTGTCTTTGAAGGGAACGTTCGTGCTTCACTCCGGCTGCTAGAACCATGAGAGGGATCTATCCGGGTGAGAAATACCCACTCAGGCTTGAGTGGAGAATAGGGTGAATTGGTACCGCGTGCCACAACCTGTCTCCCTACCTACTTTTGTTACTATCTTCAACCTATTCCCAAATCTGTTTCAAGCAAGATAAAATAAAATAAAAATACTAAAAAATAAACTAGTCTGTTTGGAGTTTAAACATTGTCTGGACATTGGCCTTCTTTCGGGGGAAAATAACTGACTTTTCCCTATATTCTGGGGATGAGAACCAATGGAGGGAGGTAACTCGCTGCAGGACCCAAAACTGTAAGAACACCGCTCAACCTCTTATACCAGGAGGATACGGGCATGTGGCACGGTGTGCCTTTATCTTTGCAAAGTGAAGGTAGGCAGGAGAAAAGGGTCCGTGTGCTACACATGGGGGCTCAAGTCCGGGATGTTTTGCAGCTACCTCCCCCCCTGGAAGTTGGACTGTGTTTTCCCTGTGTATGATTTGAAAATTGAACTGCGTCATTTGTGTGAAAAATGGGGGTAAAGGCCTGTACTGGACTTTGCGAACTGCATAGTTCGTGGGCGTGCCTCAAACATAAGAAAAGCCTGCGAGTTACGTGAAAGAAGGGGGAGGAGTCCCCGCCAACTTGTGTGTTGCACGTGGCGCATTGACGCCAAAGGGACAGTACAAGCTGGATCATTGGAGGAGAAGCAATATGGCTGTCGCCCCATGGACTTCTGCTACAATCAGAACCCTGGATGTTCCAACCCATCTCAACCATGGACATTGCTCCTCTCACTGCCCCCCTGACGGATACAGGGATCTGGCTAAAGCCTAGGGGTTGTTTCGCTCTCTACGTCTGCCAAGATGCGGAGGCCCTGGGCATGCTCTGTCCCAGATGCCAAGGACTAGCGGTGCAACTGCGGCCCTTTGGAAGGTGTGCATCCTGTGGAGAGTTTCTCTTCCAAGTAGACCAACCCACCGAGAAACCCCGGGTCTACCAAGTCAACTACCTTACAGGTGCCATCACTTCTGAAGAGGAAACTTGTACTCCCACAGTTGAGACCCTGCGCACCGCGTTGGCTGCCACGGATGTAGCCAGTGGAGATGACTCAGCTGCTGCAGAGCCATCGGAAGGTACCGGAGCGGATGCTGCCTCCGCTACAACCGAGACCTCCATTTCGCCTGCCAAATGAAAGGTGGGCTACGTTAGGGCCTCCTGCGGCCGCGATCAACTGAACTGTGACATTGAATGTACCGGGGAGGGGAGAGAAGCTCATACCCCACACAACTGGGAATGCATGGACAGCCAGCCCGCGGAAACACTCTATTTTTGGGGACAATGTGTCTGTGTCCACCACAAATTATTTGCTGGCGGAGGAATATGACACTTCCGATTTGGATTCATCATCCGATGTGGGGGATGACCATGAGATTGATGAGGTCTACATAAAAAAAGGATGGGATAAAGTTCCAGTGACTTCACCCCGCAGCCTAAGGGGGATCTCGCCAATGGACTCATACCCACACCTGCTCTGTCTGCACCTACATCGTCTGTGCCTACTACCACAGTGGGACTTCCGCCGTTGCGGCCACCTCTGCCACAGTTTGAGCAAGTTCAAATAAAAAAAGGTCCCCGGATGCTATTGTTCTTCCTGGAGCAGGAGATCGGGCGACCATACCACCTTTAGCCCGATTGCAGAGGCTTCTGAACAGGAAAGTTGCTGCGGAATACGGGTGGGAATACCCCTACGTTCCCAAGGAGCTACTCTTCGAAATTGAGGCCTACAGAGAACGGTGGTATGCGGATTTTGTTTGGGACTATTTGGCGGTGCACAGTGGCCACCGGTATCTAAAATGTTCTGCTATTATGGCCTATCGTTACAAGGGGTGCCGTAAGGAATGGACTTATTGTCGGCACATCCATGCGGACCGTGTGGTAATTTGCTGTAAGGAGAAAGAGGATACCGTGTACTCTATAGAGATCCTGGATAGACAATGGAAGACTCTTGTTCTCCCGGATCCTCAGTATTACTTGTGAGATGGAACTTGTGTTTTTTTTTTATTTTGTTTCGTTTCACAGGAATAGCCTGCCCTGAACTCACGTGTAACTTTACCCTTTGCTGCAGGGAAATCTACTCAACTGAGGAATTGGAGAGCTTGTGTTTTTTTTCTCTCTCCTCAGCTCAGCAAGGAAAGGACATTTTTTTTTTCTTTCAACTGAACAGTGGGGTAGTTTAGTCAGGGCCAAACTGAGAACCGTCGCAGTCAAGATGGAAAGTTCATGTGAAGTACATATATGCCTACGCGCAGCATTGGAGTGTGATGACTTGAGTTGCCACTAGGTTGTGGTGTTTTGCAGAAAATTTCAGTAAGGCTAGGCTTAGCCATGCAATAGAAAATATATATATACAGTATATCAGAAGATAATCATCTCTTCTCGGGGAGATGGTTCTGTTCTGCATACCTTAAAATTGTATATTGTGTTTTTCTTCTCTCTCCCTCTGCAGGTGACCTGCAATCAACTATATCGGAAAATGGGTGGAGTAGATATGTTAGGAGGGGTGGGACTGTATTTTGTCAAGCTATGTGTTTTATACCAAATGTGATGTATATTTTTTACATGCTCTTTCTCTTCTTCCTATGCTATCCCCAAAATTTTTGGTTCAGGCACCATTAATGTTTTGCTGTACATAGTTGGAAAAGACCGGAACCCACTCAGGATTGAGGGGTCTTTCTGATCTCTTCCAGCCACTGGGGACAGTGGCTTTTCAAGGGAGGGGTGTGTGTAGCGGGACCCCCAAAAATGGGGTCGCTATGTTGTAAATTTAGGGGCAGTCTGAGCAATAGTATGGCTCAGATTCTACAATTCTGTTTAATATGGACTCTGTTCTGCCATGTTGTTGTCTGGTGTATAGTAACCCTGGGCCTGTGGTGGCGCTGTTGCCCAGGTCTTGGGTTGAACCACTGGTGACATTGTGGTGTGATTGGGTGTCCTCTCTCGGCTACCGTGCGGTGGGCGGAGTTTAGCCTGCTGTGCATGCTGGGAGAGGGGACAAAAAGGGCAGACGCCATGTAGAGAGAGTGGAGGGAGAGTAGAGTGGAGTGTGCCCCATCGGGGTGGTGTGCCAGGGGGATCCCCAAGAGGACCCCTGGTGGCGAAGTCGCACCCTTTGGCCTTGCTGGCCTGGGGTGCGTGAACTGGTCGAGGAGTCTCGGGCACCTTTAGCCCGAGGCTACAAAGTTTTGGGTAGGCCCAGTACCTTCAACTGGGTCTACAATCAACACACTGGAGTCCCAGGGAACCCGTGTGAGGGTGGCCTGCTCTGAAGGAGAGGAAACCGGGGGAGGACCTGTCCGATGGATCGGTGAAGGAATTCACGGTGAAGGAGAGGCCTGGTTACCTATCAGAGGGAAGGATTCGTGAGTTGCAGTATAGCTCCTGTAGTGTGTCCCATTGACACCTATGGTCTCTATTAATCTATGGGAGTTTCAAAGTTCTAACTCAGTAACTAAAGGATTCTGTGGCAGAGGATCTCTTGGATTTGTCTGTGAAGGGGACTAACTTAAAATAAACTGTTCGTGCTTCATTCTGGCTGCTAGAACTGTGAGAGGGATCTATCCGGGTGAGCAATTCACACTCAGGCTTGAGTGAAGAATAGGGTAACTGGGTGCCACGTGCCTGAACCTGTCTCCCTACCTGCTTTTGTTACTATCTTCATCCTATTCCCAAATCTGTTTCAAGCAAGATAAAATAAAATAAAAATACTAAAAAATAAACTAGTCTGTTTGGAGTTTAAACATTGTCTGGACATTGGCCTTCTTTCGGGGAAAAGAACAGACTTTTCCCTATATTCTGGGGACGAGAACCAATGGAGGGAGGTAACTCGCTGCAGGACCCAAAACTGTAAGAACACCGCTCAACCTCTTATACCAGGAGGATACGGGCATGTGGCACGGTGTGCCTTTATCTCTGCAAAGTGAAGATAGGCAGGAGAAAGGGGTCCGTGTGCTACAGTAAGATAAAGTCAAATAATTTATTAGGACATTTCTAACTAAAATAATGCCTTCATTCCCACCCAGACCTGAATAGACCTTGGGGGAATATATTGGCATCAACAGCATAACATACCTGATGAAAACACATTTTTCATAAATGTGAGCAGGAAACTTGACTCTTTGGTCATTTCCTCGCCTTCATCAATTGCATAAAACTTATCTAGGTAGTTTCTTGCGTCAAAATTATTGTAAATTGCATGATTTTCTGCCGCTGATGAAATCTCCATGGTATCCGTCAACCACCCTGTGTGTACAAAAGTGAAAATGAGTCAATATGTACCATGTATGGTTCTCTATTGTTTGACTTGGACCTGGTTGGTGATGTAAAGCTTAGGACTGACTTGCTAAAATTACAAACAGTTTGCACATATGTATTACAACTGTGAAGCTGTGGGCCTATTTACCTTAACACGTAACCTAACCTGAGCTGTAAAATAGCTCCATACCTATTAACTGTCAATAATAGATTTCTGCTCCAAAAACAAAAAATCTCTGGCTAAAGCCCTGTACACACGATCCGAATATCGTACGAAAAATGTCGTCCGAGTAAAAATCCTACGATAATCGGATTGTTAGTACAGAGCTTTCGAGAGCTGATCGTGACAGTTCATCCGATATTCTTTTATCGGACAAGCACGAAAATTTTCCTCGTACGATACCAGATTGTATGATTTTCGTTTAGTCAGTACAGTTGTCGTCTGAAAATACAATACAAATACATTACAACACATGACATCACTTCCGATTTTTTTTTTTCTGTCGTACGAGAATTTTTGTGACTTTAACCACATAAGCACCGCCTAACGCCAATATACATCGGCAGAATGGCACGGCTGGGCATAAGCACGTACAGGTAGGTCCCTTTAAGATGCCCAGCCGTGGGTCGCGCGCGCGACCCGGTCGTGAGCTCCGTGACCGCGCCTGCGGGAGCCCGATTGCCGTCGGTGTCCTGCGATTGGGTCACAGAGCTGAAAAAAGGGGAGAGGTAAGTGTAAACAAACCTTTCTCCGTTCTTCCTAGTGAGAGTGTCACTGATCGTCTGTTCCCTGTCATAGGGAACGACGATCAGTGACGTCACATGCCAAGCCACGCCCCCACACAGTAAGAATCACTCATTAGGTCACACTTAACCCCTTCCCGACGGAAAAAATTTATATCGGAAATTCCGTTCGTCTGTAGGGAACTCCAACGGAGGAAAAAAACCACGCATGCTCAGAATCAAGTCGACGCATGCTCGGAAGCATTGAACTTCATTTTTCTCGGCTCGTCTTATTGTTGTACGTCACCGCGCTCTTGACGGTCGGAATTCGGTGTGACAGTGTGTATGCAAGACAGCTTGAATGGAGATCCGTCTGAAAAATCCGTCAGAGTTTATCCCGATGGAAAATCCGATCGTGTGTACGCGGCATTAGCCTATTTCTGACATTTGTTGCTTGCAAGTTAAAATCTGTATTTTTTGCTAGAAAATTACTTAGAACCCCCAAACATTATATATATTTTTTTAGCAGAGAATCTAGAGAATAAAATGGCGATCGTTGCAATATTTTATGTCACACTGTATTTGCGCAGCAGTCTTTCAAATGCAATTTTTTAGGAAAAAATACACTTTCATGAATTAAAAAAAAGCTTTACAGTAAAGTTAGCAAAATTTTTTTGTATAATGTGAAAGATGATGTTACACCAGGGTTTACTTCCTCTTTAAGCCCCGAGCCTCTTTCTGAGATTTGATGTTTACAAGTTAAAAACATTTTTTTTGCTAGAAAATTACTTAGAGCCCCCAAACATTATATACCGGTATGTATTTTCTAACACACTAGAAAATAAATGGCGGTCGTTGCAATATTTTTTGTCACACCGTATTTGCGCAGCGGTCTTACAAGCGCACTTTTTTGGGAAAAAGAAAACATTTTTGGAATTTAAAAACAAGACAATAGTAAAGTTAGCCCAATTTTTTTTTTTAGACTGTGAAAGATAATGTTATGCCGAGTAAATAGATACCCAACATGCCATGCTTTGAAATTGCGCACACTCGTGGAATGGCGACAAACTACGGTACCTAAAAATCTCCATAGGCGGCCAGTTAAAAAAAAAATCACGGGTTACCAGGTTAGAGTTACAGAGGAGGTCTAGTACTAGAGTTATTGCTCTCACTTGAACGATCGCGGCGATACCTCACATGTGTGATTTCAACATCGTTCACATATGCGGGCGCGACTTACGTGTGCGTTTTCTTTGCTGCGCGAGCTCACGGGAACAGGGGGCGCTTTGAATTTTATTTATTTTTTCAAATTAATTTTAATTAGTTTTGATTATTTTTTGTTACTTTAAAAGAAAAAAAATTGATCACTTTTATTGCTGTCACAAGGAATGTAAACATCCCTTGTGACAGTAATAAGTGGTGACAGGTACTCTTTATGGAGGGATCGGGGGTCCTAAACCCCAAATCCCTCCTTTACACTTCAAAATATTCAGATCGCCAAAAACAGTGATTCTGAATACTGTCACTTTTTTAAAAACCGGTGCCATTGGCAGCCGAGTAAACCGGAAGTGACGTTGTGACATCGCTTCCGTGTTTACAGAGAGAAGACTGGAACAAAGCCGTTTCTGGCTTTGTCCCCGTCTCTCGCTATCCGGCGGAAGTGCTGGATCAGGGACGGGAGGCCCGGTAAGAGTGGTGGAAGGTGGCGGGAGGGGGGAACGTCCCTTCTCGCTCCTCCGGTATAACAGCCGAGCGGATTTTAGCCGCATCGATTGTTATCCCTGAAGAGCCAACCGCCCGCTCTAAATTCACTTACATTGATTTTCTCATGCAGCGCGACTTGAGGTGACTAGGGGCGACTTGAAGTCGGATCCAAAGTCGTCCCTGTGTGAATGGGCTCTTAATGATGGTAAAACCCTTTTTTTCATGGTCTTCAGCTGCAAACATAGTGACTGCACTGCTGCTATAAAGAGAAGTGTCCTAAGATTGGCACTCAAGCATTTTGGAGTATCCCATTCCCCATTTTTCTTCTTCGTGTTCTACAGCAATAAACCTCAAAAAGACATCCCGGCTGTTTTCTGAGCCAGAGTGAGTGACCTGCTTGCTGTGTACCTGGCTGCCTCTGGAGTCTGCACTGAGAAGGAAAGAACTTGGGCAGATCTGTACTGTAAGGCCCCTTTCACACTGGGGCCGGGAGGTGCACTGGCGGTATAGCGGGGCTATTTTTAGCGCCACTATACCATAGTTTTTGCCGCGATATTCGACTGCTAGCGGTACGGTTTTAACCCCCCGCTAGCAGCCGAGAAAGGGTTAAAACCACCCGCAATGCGCTGCTGAAGAAGCGCATTACGGGCGGTATAGCCGCGCTGTCCCATTGATTTCAATGGGCAGCAGCGGTAAAGGAGCAGTAAACACACCGCTCCTTCACCGCTCCAAAGATGCGGCTTGCAGGACTTTTGTAGTGCCTTCGGGCTTTCACATTGAAGACTGCAGGGCAGGATTTTTTCAGAACGCCTGAAAATGCCACAGTGTGAAAGGGGCCTAAGAGCGAACATGACATAATAGAAATTAAAAATAATAATATTAGTATATTTAAACTCTATTTCCCTGTGTAAAGTGGTGTCAAACTGTGTTGAGCACTCAGGGTACACACCCCTTATTTCCTGATGAGTGCCTTGAGTCCCGACACTCCTGCCCATTGATTTCAATGGGCAGGAGCGGTGGAGGAGCGGTATACACATACTCCTTCACCGCTCCAAAGATGCTGCTAGCAGGACTTTTTTTACCGTCCTGCCAGCGTATCGCTTCAGTGTGAAAGCCGTCGGGGCTTTCACACTGGAGTGAAAGGAACGACTCTTTCAGGGCGCTTTGCAGGCACTATTTTTAGCGTTATAGCGCCTGCAAAGTGCCCCAGTGTAAAACCACTTTAAAATAAGGCTGTACATATGTGCAGATACTAGACATGTGCAATTTGTTTAGTTCCAAATTCATTTAACAAATTTAGACAAATTCATTTATTCAGAAATGTCCGAATTTACAAATTTTTCCGAATATTCGAAAATTTGAATATTCGAAGATTCGAAATTTGAAAATTTGAAATTTAAAAATTCGGAAGTTCGAATTTCTGAAATTTCTAATTTTCGGAATTCGAAAATCCGAAAATTCGGAAATCTGAAAATAAGAACACAAATCCGAAAACTCGAAAATCTGAAATAATAACTAATATTAACTTAAAGGGGTTGTAAACCCTCATGTTTTTTCACCTTAAAGGGTGAAAGGTTCCTGTTTAAAAAAATAAAAATAAAAAACATGTTATACTTACCTCCACTGTGCAGCTCGTTTTGCACACAGTGGCCCCGATCCTGGTCTTCTGGGGTCCCTCGGCGGCTGTCTCAGCTCCTCCCCGCAAAGACTCCACACCTTCATGTGAGCATGGTGTGGAGCTATTGTGGGCGCACTCCCGTGATACAGCGGCGGCCATAGCCACCGACTGTATCACTCGGCCCCACCCCCCGGCGTGCCGCGTCATTGGATGTGATTGACAGCAGCGCCAGCCAATGGCTGCGCTGCTTTCAATCCATCCACTGTAGCCAATCAACGGCCAGGCTCAGGAACAAGGAGGATGACAGGGGCGAGCGCGGGACTTTCGAGGGGTCAGGTAAGTAAAACGGGGGCTGGGGGGGGGCGGTATTGTCGGATGTTTTTTCACCTTAATGCATAGGATGCATTAAGGTGAAAAAACATTTACCTTTACAACCCCTTTAATGCATCCTATGCATTAAGGTGAAAAAAACACCTGGCAGTCACCGGCCCCCCAGCGCCCCGTTATACTTACCTGAGCCCATTCATCTACTCCACAGGGACATGCTGTCTCTTTCTCCACGGGGTCCCGACTCTTGATTGGCTAGTCTAGATTGATAGCAGCCATTGGCTCCCGCTGCTGTCAATCAAATCCAATGACGCAGGCGCCAGGGGGCGGGGCCGAGTCCGGCATTCATGTCTGCGGACGCAAATGCTGGACTCGGGAGTGCGCCCGCAAGGTAACCCCCTTGGGAGAGCGCTTCTCCTAGTGGGTTAACCGATGCGGGATTGAGCCGCGAGAGTCGCTGAGGGACCCCAAAACGAGCTGCACAGTGGAGGTAAGTAAGACATGTTTGTTATTTAAAAAAAACAAAAAAACAATCCTTTACAATCACTTTAACTATTACTAACTATTACATTATAGGAATTGGAATTTCCTTTCAAATTTGGCTGTTAGTGAACGTAACAAATACAAATTTTTTCGAAGTTACGAATTATCCAAAATAATGAATGGCGTATCTAAACAAATGGTAACAAACTAATAATAATAAATAACAATGATAATAATAAAATTATATTATTATTATTATTTATTATTATTTAGTTTCATTCCATTTGTTTAGATGCGGCATTCTTTTTTTCGAATAATTCGTAACTTCAGATAAATTTGTATTCGTTGCGTTCACTAACAGCCACATTGGAAAGGAAATTCCAATACCTATAATTTAATAGTTAGTTATTATTTTTTTTAAATCAGATATTCTTTATTTTCTTTTTCCACATATTAAGACATACATACATCAATATTTTCAGTGTACCACAATACACATATAGATTTATCCCGTATAAAAAAAAAAACATTATCCCTTCTTCACAATCACATAACCTCACACCCATACATCCTCCTTGCTTACTTATCGATCACCCACCGTTAGACGTGTTTCCACTTCTATCCACTTTTTCCACATATTATTACATTTGTTTTTATTTCCTCTCTTCATATATATAAATTCTTCTTTTGCAACTGTGTCATCTATCAACTTCCTCCATTCTATCACTGTAGGGGGGCTTTCCGCTTGCCACTTCTGCGCAATAATTTTCCTTCCTTGGAACAGGCATCTTGTTATTGCTATTCGTTCGTCTTCTAGCAGTCCCCTTTCTTCTGGCTGCAAAGATGTCTCAAACACTGTGTTTATCCTTTCTACTAATTGCTTCCAGTATTGATATAACTTGGGGCATCTCCAGACCATGTGTATTAGATCTCCCCTATTGTCCCCACATCTCTGACATCTCAAGTCCGGCCTCCTACCAAACTGAAACATCCTTTGAGGCGTATAATATGCTCTATATATCAGGTAAAGGTGGGACATTATTTGATAGGATGACAATGACACTCTGGGTCCTCTGGCTAATATTTGTTCCTATTGTTCCTGCGAAAGTGGGCCTACATCTCTCTCCCATTTAACCTTGTTTTTGCTAACCACTGCCTCCGCCTGATCGGCCCTTTTTAGAGACTTGTATATGCCTGAGATTGCCCCTCTGGAGGCCTCTGCATTTACTAGTGTAGCGTAGGGATGAGCTTCGTGTTCGAGTCGAACATACGTTCGACTCGAACATCGGCTGTTCGATCGTTCGACGAAGATCGAACGATTTGGGCCGTTCGCGCCAAATTCGAGTGACGCGAACGGCCCACAATGCACTACGCCATCGCAGTGTCATCCAGGCGCTGTGATTGGCCAAGCATGCACTGTGACCCCGCATGCTTGGCCAATCACAGCGCCGGCAGCGAGGAGAGCAATGATTGGCCACAGGCAGGATGCCTGTGGCCAATTATTGCTGAGGGTGTTTAGTACACGCCCCACACTATAAAAGGCCGCCAGCACGGCGGCCTAGTGTAGTGTGTTCCGGAGCAGGGATAGAGCAGCATAGGCAGGGACAGTGACTGTTATTTCTTTCTTGCTTAACCTGGATTCCTTTAGTTTAGGGAAAGAGAAGGATAGGTAGGGAGAGTGTCAGTGTGTTTTGTGCTTGTGCTATAGTGTGCTTAAAAAAAACATTTATTCTAGGGACAGAAAACTGTAGGTAGGGACAGTGTCAGTTTCTTTCACTCTGCAAGTCCTTGTTTCCAGGGACCTGGAAGGACAGTGAGTGAATTGTCCTTGTGCTATATTGTGCTTAAAAAAACATTTATTCTAGGGACAGAAAACTGTAGGTAGGGAGAGTGTCAGTTTCTTTCACTCTGCAAGTCCTTGTTTCCAGGGACCTGGAAGGACAGTGAGTGAATTGTCCTTGTGCTATATTGTGCTTAAAAAAAACATTTATTCTAGGGACAGAAAACTGTAGGTAGGGAGAGTGTCAGTTTATTTCACTCTGCAAGTCCTTGTTTCCAGGGACCTGGAAGGACAGTGACTGAATTGTCCTTGTGCTATATTGTGATTAAAAAAAACATTTATTCTAGGGACAGAAAACTGTAGGTAGGGAGAGTGTCAGTTTATTTCACTCTGCAAGTCCTTGTTTCCAGGGACCTGGAAGGACAGTGACTGAATTGTCCTTGTGCTATATTGTGATTAAAAAAAACATTTATTCTAGGGACAGAAAACTGTAGGTAGGGAGAGTGTCAGTTTATTTCACTCTGCAAGTCCTTGTTTCCAGGGACCTGGAAGGACAGTGAGTGAATTGTCCTTGTGTTATATTGTGATTAAAAAAAACATTTTTTCTAGGGACAGAAAACTGTAGGTAGGGAGAGTGTTTTTTTTCTTTCACTCTGCAAGTCCTTGTTTCCAGGGACCTGTAAGGACAGTGAGTGAATTGTCCTTGTGCTATATTGTGCTTAAAAAAAACATTTATTCTAGGGACAGAAAACTGTAGGTAGGGAGAGTGTCAGTTTATTTCACTCTGCAAGTCCTTGTTTCCAGGGACCTGGAAGGACAGTGAGTGAATTGTCCTTGTGTTATATTGTGATTAAAAAAAACATTTTTTCTAGGGACAGAAAACTGTAGGTAGGGAGAGTGTTTTTTTTCTTTCACTCTGCAAGTCCTTGTTTCCAGGGACCTGTAAGGACAGTGAGTGAATTGTCCTTGTGCTATATTGTGCTTAAAAAAAACATTTATTCTAGGGACAGAAAACTGTAGGTAGGGAGAGTGTCAGTTTATTTCACTCTGCAAGTCCTTGTTTCCAGGGACCTGGAAGGACAGTGACTGAATTGTCCTTGTGCTATATTGTGATTAAAAAAAACATTATTCTAGGGACAGAAAACTGTAGGTAGGGAGAGTGTCAGTTTATTTCACTCTGCAAGTCCTTGTTTCCAGGGACCTGGAAGGACAGTGACTGAATTGTCCTTGTGCTATATTGTGATTAAAAAAAACATTTATTCTAGGGACAGAAAACTGTAGGTAGGGAGAGTGTCAGTTTATTTCACTCTGCAAGTCCTTGTTTCCAGGGACCTGGAAGGACAGTGACTGAATTGTCCTTGTGCTATATTGTGATTAAAAAAAACATTTATTCTAGGGACAGAAAACTGTAGGTAGGGAGAGTGTCAGTTTATTTCACTCTGCAAGTCCTTGTTTCCAGGGACCTGGAAGGACAGTGAGTGAATTGTCCTTGTGTTATATTGTGATTAAAAAAAACATTTTTTCTAGGGACAGAAAACTGTAGGTAGGGAGAGTGTTTTTTTTCTTTCACTCTGCAAGTCCTTGTTTCCAGGGACCTGTAAGGACAGTGAGTGAATTGTCCTTGTGCTATATTGTGCTTAAAAAAAACATTTATTCTAGGGACAGAAAACTGTAGGTAGGGAGAGTGTCAGTTTATTTCACTCTGCAAGTCCTTGTTTCCAGGGACCTGGAAGGACAGTGAGTGAATTGTCCTTGTGTTATATTGTGATTAAAAAAAACATTTTTTCTAGGGACAGAAAACTGTAGGTAGGGAGAGTGTTTTTTTTCTTTCACTCTGCAAGTCCTTGTTTCCAGGGACCTGTAAGGACAGTGAGTGAATTGTCCTTGTGCTATATTGTGCTTAAAAAAAACATTTATTCTAGGGACAGAAAACTGTAGGTAGGGAGAGTGTCAGTTTATTTCACTCTGCAAGTCCTTGTTTCCAGGGACCTGGAAGGACAGTGACTGAATTGTCCTTGTGCTATATTGTGATTAAAAAAAACATTTATTCTAGGGACAGAAAACTGTAGGTAGGGAGAGTGTCAGTTTATTTCACTCTGCAAGTCCTTGTTTCCAGGGACCTGGAAGGACAGTGAGTGAATTGTCCTTGTGTTATATTGTGATTAAAAAAAACATTTATTCTAGGGACAGAAAACTGTAGGTAGGGAGAGTGTCAGTTTATTTCACTCTGCAAGTCCTTGTTTCCAGGGACCTGGAAGGACAGTGACTGAATTGTCCTTGTGCTATATTGTGATTAAAAAAAACATTTATTCTAGGGACAGAAAACTGTAGGTAGGGAGAGTGTCAGTTTATTTCACTCTGCAAGTCCTTGTTTCCAGGGACCTGGAAGGACAGTGACTGAATTGTCCTTGTGCTATATTGTGATTAAAAAAAACATTTTTTCTAGGGACAGAAAACTGTAGGTAGGGAGAGTGTTTTTTTTCTTTCACTCTGCAAGTCCTTGTTTCCAGGGACCTGTAAGGACAGTGAGTGAATTGTCCTTGTGCTATATTGTGCTTAAAAAAAACATTTATTCTAGGGACAGAAAACTGTAGGTAGGGAGAGTGTCAGTTTATTTCACTCTGCAAGTCCTTGTTTCCAGGGACCTGGAAGGACAGTGAGTGAATTGTCCTTGTGTTATATTGTGATTAAAAAAAACATTTTTTCTAGGGACAGAAAACTGTAGGTAGGGAGAGTGTTTTTTTTCTTTCACTCTGCAAGTCCTTGTTTCCAGGGACCTGTAAGGACAGTGAGTGAATTGTCCTTGTGCTATATTGTGCTTAAAAAAAACATTTATTCTAGGGACAGAAAACTGTAGGTAGGGAGAGTGTCAGTTTATTTCACTCTGCAAGTCCTTGTTTCCAGGGACCTGGAAGGACAGTGACTGAATTGTCCTTGTGCTATATTGTGATTAAAAAAAACATTTATTCTAGGGACAGAAAACTGTAGGTAGGGAGAGTGTCAGTTTATTTCACTCTGCAAGTCCTTGTTTCAAGGGACAGAGAAGGACACCTGAAGGTAGCCCTTATTGCTTTTTTCCCATCTCCCTGCAGGCCATCTATTAGAATGTCTGGAAGGCAAACAAGGAGAGGCAGACAGTCAGGAGGCAATAAAAGAGGGCAAGCAGGCTCTGTGTCTGGGGGCAACAGTGCTGGTCGTGGACGCGGTGCATTGTCATCAGCACATGGCCATGGGACACGCTTGTCCTTCTTTTCGGCAGCTGGACATGTTGAGCCACATCATGCCGAAGACTTGGTAGAGTGGATGACCAAGCCCTCCTCCTCCTCCTCATCCTCTCTCACCCAGGCTCAGGGTACTGGAAAAGCAGCTGCCAAAGCGTCGTCTTCCCTGGTATCAATGTCAGACAAATCATCAGTCACTCCTTCCCTAGACCCACCATGTCCTCCTCCTGAGGAGTCCCCCGAACTGTTTCAGCACAGTGTTGGGTACATGCTCCAGGAGGATGCCCAGCGTTTCGAAGGGTCTGATGATGAAACCCAGCTAGAGGAAGGCAGTAGCGTGAGAGCAGACAGAGGGGATGCTCAAGAAGGACACCAATCTGGCAGTCATGTTCCAGCAGCTGCAGCATACTGCCAGATTGGCTCCAGTGATGAGGAGGGAGGGGATGATGAGGTCACTGACTCCACGTGGGTGCCTAATAGGAGAGAGGAGGAGGAGGAGGATGAGGAGGAGGCACATCTCCAACGAGGCAGGATGCCCTTTGGTGGCCAGCGTAAGGGCAGTACACCGACGGAATCACACCGCAGAGCTCCGCCTGTGCAGGGCGCTGCCTCTGCCCGTCATTCAAAAAGTTCTTTGGTGTGGGCCTTTTTTGAGGCTAGTGCATCAGATCGCACAGCTGCTGTTTGCAACATATGTCTCAAGCGTATATCGCGTGGCCAAAACATCAGCCGCTTGGGTACCACATGCCTGACCAGACATATGTTGACCTGCCATGCAGCTCGTTGGCAAGCCTACCTCAAAGACCCACACCAAAGAACAAAGCGGACCTCTCCTTGCACCGCATCAGCTGGGATCTCCAACCCCACTATAACTTCAGTCCTCTCTGAAACATGCACTGAGAGGAATGAAGGTGTAGAATTAGGTGTGTCACAGCCAAGTACTTGCGCCCACTCTGCTAGCAGTACACCGACGTCCGATTCTAGCAGGCAAATTTCCCTGCCCCAGCTGCTGGACCGTCGAAAGAAGTTCACTCCCAGCCATCCACATGCCCAGCGGTTGAATGCTAGCTTGGCTAAATTGCTAGCGCTTCAACTGCTGCCTTTTCAGTTGGTAGACTCGGCCCCCTTCCGTGAGTTTGTGCAATGTGCAGTTCCTCAGTGGCAGGTTCCCAAACGCCACTTTTTCTCACGGAAGGCTATTCCGGCTCTCTACCGGCATGTGGAAGGCAATGTCTTGGCCTCGCTGGACAGGGCGGTCAGCGGTAAGGTGCATATTACCGCTGACTCATGGTCCAGCAGGCATGGACAGGGACGTTACCTTTCTTTCACGGCCCATTGGGTCACTCTTTTGGCAGCTGGGAAGGATTCAGGACAAGGTGCAGTAGTGTTGGAGGTTGTCCCACCGCCACGCCTCCAAAATGCTACTACTGGTTGTGACACACCTCTCTCCTCCACCCCCTCCTCTTCTTCTTCCTCCATGGCCTCTTCCTGTGGTTTGTCCTATGAACCAGCGGTGCTCCGTAGCCGTTCACGGGGCTACGCAAGTACGCAGGCAAAAAGATGCCATGCCGTGCTTGCGCTGGTGTGTTTGGGGGACAGAAGCCACACTGGGGCAGAGGTCCTGTCTGCTCTGCAGGGCCAGGCCGAGAGGTGGTTGACGCCACGCCAGCTTAAGCCAGGAATGGTGGTTTGCGACAATGGCACCAACCTCCTCTCCGCCCTCCGACAGGGACAACTGACCCATGTGCCCTGTGTGGCTCACGTCCTTAACCTGGTGGTGCAGCGCTTCTTGGGCAGGTACCCGGGCTTACAGGATGTCCTGAGGCAGGCCAGGAAAGTCTGTGTGCATTTCCGCAGATCTTATAATGCCAGTGCTCGCCTGGCTGAGCTGCAAAAGGAGTTGAACCTGCCCAAGAACCGCCTTATATGTGACATGCCCACCAGGTGGAACTCAACGTTGGCCATGCTGCAGCGGCTGCACACGTAGCAGAGGGCCATCAATGAGTACCTGTGCGACTACGGCACCAGGACAGGGTCAGGGGAGCTTGGTTTTTTTTCTCCACGCCAGTGGGGCATGATCAGGGATGCATGCACTGTCCTGGCACCATTTGAGGAGGCCACGAGGATGGTGAGCAGTGACAGTGCATGCATCAGTGACACTGTACCTCTTGTCCACCTGTTGGAGCACACGCTGCGTGGAATAATGGACAGGGCACTTGAGGCAGAACAGAGGCAGGAAGAGGAGGACTTCCTTGCCTCTCAAGGCCCCCTTTACCCAGACAGTGTTCCTTCTGTCCCACCCATCGCACAGGAAGAGGAGGAGGGAGGATTGTGTCAGCATGGAGGTGGAGGCTGGCACTCAGCATCATCAGCAGCAGTCTTTTAGGGATGATTTACAGTCCCAAGAAACCAGTGGACTTGTACGTGGCTGGGAGGAGGTGGCTGCGGATCATGTCGTCCTTAGTGACCCAGAGGACTCCGGAGCGAATGCCTCAGCAAACCTACGCTGCATGGCCTCCCTGATCCTGCAAAGTCTGCGGAAGGATCCTCGTATTCTTCGGATCAAGGAGAGGGACCATTACTGGCTGGCCACTCTCCTTGATCCACGGTACAAGGGTAAGGTTGCGGACCTTATGTTACCGTCGCAGAGGGAGCAGAGGATGAGACAACTCCGGGAGGCCTTGCAGAAAGGTCTGTGCAACGCGTTCCCAGAGACTGGGAGGTTGCAAACTCCTGGTCCTGGACAACGAGTTGCTGAGGCTTCGGCCAGTCAAAGAAGGAGCGGTGGGGAAGGTGGCCGTCTGACCGATGCGTTCAGACAATTCTTTAGTCCGCAGCCCCAAAGTATGATCGGTTCCAGCAACCATCGCCAGCGTCTGATAAACATGGTGCAGGAATATCTAGGGGCAAGGTCAGACTTGGACACCTTCCCCACCGAAAATCCTCTGGCTTACTGGGTCTTGAGGATGGATCACTGGCCAGAGCTTGCACAGTATGCAATTGAGCTACTGGCCTGTCCTGCATCCAGCGTTCTTTCGGAACGCACATTCAGTGCTGCTGGAGGATTTGTCACGGATCACAGGGTGCGCCTGTCCACTCGGTTGATCGACTGACTTTCATCAAGATGAACCAGTCTTGGATCACCACCAGCTACCACACACCTGATGCTGATATAACAGACTAATTGATTTTAACATGTCACATCCCTTCAAGACTGATGCTGATGCTGAGTGCCTGTGCTGTTATGTTGACTGGCTATCCTCCTCCTCCGAGTCCTCAATGATACGATTGATGATGATAGCTTGTAAGATCATTTTTGTTTATGGGTGCCGCCACCAGTGCCTAACGCCCAATTTTTCAGCCCCTGTTTAACAGGGGCGTGTAATTACAATTTTTGAAGCAATACTTTGCAACAGGGCTCATTGCTGTGCTCCAAGTACAGTATCTGTGAGGAGTTGCAGTGTTGTGCCACCAGTGCCTAACGCCCAATTTTTCAGCCCCTGTTTAACAGGGGCGTGTAATTACAATTTTTGAAGCAATACTTTGCAACAGGGCTCATTGCTGTGCTCCAAGTACAGTATCTGTGAGGAGTTGCAGTGTTGTGCCACCAGTGCCTAAGGCCCAATTTTTCAGCCCCTGTTTAACAGGGGCGTGTCATTACAATTTTTGAAGCAATACTTTGCAACAGGGCTCATTGGTGTGCTCCAAGTACAGTATCTGTGAGGAGTTGCAGTGTTGTGCCACCAGTGCCTAAGGCCCAATTTTTCAGCCCCTGTTTAACAGGGGCGTGTCATTACAATTTTTGAAGCAATACTTTGCAACAGGGCTCATTGCTGTGCTCCAAGTACAGTTGCTGTGAGGGGTTGCAGTGTTGTGCCACCAGTGCCTAAGGCCCAATTTTTCAGCCCCTGTTCAACAGGGGCATGTAATTACAATTCTTGATCTAATAATTCACAGCAGGGCCCATTGCTGCACCCACCAAGAGTAACTGTCAGGGCTTACAGTGTTGTGGCACCAGCACCACCATCAAAGGCCCAATTTTTACTACCACTGTTCAACAATTATATGTAATTAAAATTCCTGATATAATAGTTGACAGCAGGGCGTTCCAGCACCAACCAAGAGTAACTGTGAGTGCTTACAGTGTTGTGCCAACACCAACAACTAAGGGGCCTATTTCTGCAGAGTATATACGGCAGGTCCCTACTTTCAAACATCCAACTTACAAACGACTCCTACTTGCAAACGCAAGAAGACAACAGGAAGTGAGAGGAAATCTACCACTAGGAAGGAAAATTCTCTCCTGTAAGAATAAATATGGGAGAAAGGTGTCTCCTCTGTACTGATGCTTTATCAGCAATCCTTGTTTCAAGAAAAACACCACATTTCAAAAACAGTTGTCATTGGGACGGAAAGTGAGGTGAAATGTTCTGAACAGGGGCACAGACAGCAAAACAAATGTTACAGGGGTGATAACCCTTACCTATGTTTTCCAAAAAGTTTAAAAATAGATTTTTGGTCTGGAGCTACACTTCAACAATGTACCTGTTCAAAATTACAAACAGACTCTACATAAGAACAAACCTACAGTCCCTGTCTTGTATGCACCGCCTGTATAGGGCTGTTCAGAGTATATAGGGCCTTTTTTATTTTATGTGCGGGGTTCCCCTTAATATCCATACAAGACCCAAAGGGGCTGGTAATGGGCTGGGGTAGGGGGGGGGGTCATGGGGTAGCTATGCCATTTTTCTTAAAGAATTTCATCCATATTACCGGGACCAGACATTACATTAAAGCCGCAAGCAGTTTTAAATGGCTTTTTTTTCCTTTAGAAGTGTCATTTTGTGCAGGGACAGTTCTAAACACGGGAAACACGTGGCACTTCACAGGCATACTTTAGACACCCCCCAGGTACGATATTTAAAGGAATATTTGACTTTTTTTTTTTCACTTTATGCATCATTAAAATGACTGCTCCCGAAAAACGACCGTTTTTAAAACTTCTTTTTGCATTGATACATGTCCCCTGGTGCAGAACCCGGGTTCCCAAACCCTTTTTAGGACAATAACATGCATAATAGTTGTTATAATTAGCACTTTAGAATTCGAACGTTCGCATCCATTGTATTTAATAGGGTTCTAATGTTCGTTCGAACTTTCGGTCCGTTCGCGGGTTCTGGTGCGAACCGAACCCGGGGGTGTTCGGCTCATCACTAGTGTAGCGCTACCCCCAGTTAAGAGAGCCACTGGTTTGATTTCGGGCACTGCATACAGCACCGCCAACCCCCGGCAATCTTACTCGACCCACTCTGGCACAGTTAGTCTAGGGTTAAACTTATATCACATTCTGTAATGTTGTATGGGGCAATCTCTTTTACAGTAAGACAACACACTGAGGCGAGAGATTAAATGCAACGGCTTTACTTTTATATCAAAAGCATAGGCAGAACAGAACACATGCAACTTGCTTACAGAGCCCTGCAGCAATAGGTGTATCACACAACAACGGCCCAGCGCGGTAACACACCGCGCGCAGTTATTATGGTGTGCGCGCCCTGTGGCGCACTAAACAATATTCTATCTCCCCCCCCCCAGTCAGGCCTGACATAGAATATATCTCAGTCTTTTACTCTATGATTTCTTCGCATGCAAACTTTCGGTGGTGCACTTGATGAGATAATATTTGTAATCCACAAGTAGGCAGCCCCAAGGCACACTATACTGGAGACCCTTTAACTCTGTCCTGCTACGGGTCTCCTAATGGAACAACAAACAACGATAGGTGGGCCAAGGCAGTCTATAGGCCTAAACACGGTACAGTCTATTGGTTTGAGCAGGTGCTCGCTCACCACTCCGGACGCGATCCCAGTCCAGGACTTCCACCTGCTGTGTCTCCGCACACAGCGTCTGCAACGATCGGGTCCCCGATCTAACTGATGTCCTCACTCGACAAGTCCGGTGCCACCCAGGCTCCGCAGTGGGGTGGAAGGCTCTTTGGAAGTTGCGCAAGGCCCAGGCTTCAGGCCTTGCACTGCAGCAGATCCGCACAGGAAGAAACTCTTGCTTGCAGCGCGGTGTCCAAAGAGGCCGAGCTCCGCCTCGCCTCCTCCTTAAATAACCCCTCCCATGAGTCTCTGCGGTGGCTAACTGCACACTGGGTGCCGATCGGGGTTCTGGGTAACGTAGTCCCGGGGCCTTAAAGGAGACCCCGCTACACTAGTTTACGAAGAAGGGGCATGTCATTCCATTCTGGTGGGCTCTGTCCAAACTGTGCATTCAGCGCATGTCTGATTTGCAGATATCTGTAAAAGGATCTATTTGGAACAGCATAATCCTCCCTTATTTCTTAAAATGATTTTATTCTTCCTGCCTTATAAAGTTGTACCAATAGATGTATACCCAATCTATCCCACTCCTCAACCTTCCCAATAACTTTGAGTTCCTGCAGGTTGCTGTTTTCCCATATGGGAGAAAATTCAGAGAATTCCTTATATCCCATGATCTTCTTAACCTCTTTCCAGCATTTTACCATTAATTGAGCTGTGGGACATTTAGAACAAAAAGAGTCCACCTCCACTGCCTCTACTTCTGTATCATGGCATGTGTCATTCAGAATTAACCCCTTTATTTTTCTTCCTGCCATTCGGTTACTGCCCCTCATATGCTGCGCCTGAGCAGCAAGAAAATAGTATCTAGGATTTGGAAGGGCCAGTCCCCCCCTTCTCTTTTGGTTGTTGTAAGGCACGGAGGCAAATCCTTGCCGCTCCATTCCTCCAGATCCAGTGGCGGTGCGTCCATAGAGGGCGCCGGAGCGCCGCCCCCTCTCGCTCCTGCACCGCCACTGAAAGACAATACATATATTTATGCATTGCATGAATCTATGTATTGTTACCGCTGCCGCGCTGCCCACTATTCATATGGCCGGCCTCCTGGTGAGCGCCGGCCATATGAATTAGAGCGGCGGCCGGCAGTGGGTGTGACTTGGAAGTGTCTATCAGAGCCAGCGGCTCTGATAGGCTTTCCGAATACAGCTCTCACGGGGCTGCGTTCCTTGGAGAAGACTGTGGAGGTTTCAGCCAATCAGGTTCACCGGATCTGGTTACCGGTAACCTGATTGGCTGAAGCGGCATCGAGGGCGGGAGAACACATCGAGGACAGCGCGGACCGAGGAAGGTAAGTGCAGGGCTGGGGGGGGGGGAACTGGCTGTATATGGGGACAAACTGGCTGTATATGGGGACAAACTGGCTGAATATGGGGGACAAACTGGCTGAATATGGGGGGAACTGGCTGAATATGGGGGGAACTGGCTGTATATGGGGGAAAAACTGGCTGATTATGGGGGGGACAAACTTGCTGAATATGGGGGGAACTGGCTGAATATGGGGGGAACTGGCTGAATATGGGGGGAACTGGCTGTATATGGGGGACAAACTGGCTGAATATGGGGGGAACTGGCTGTATATGGGGACAAACTGGCTGATTATGGGGGGGAACTGGCTGTATATGGGGGACAAACTGGCTGAATATGGGGGAACTGGCTGAATATGGGGGGAACTGGCTGTATATGGGGGACAAACTGGCTGAATATGGGGGGAACTGGCTGTATATGGGGGACAAACTGGCTGAATTTGGGGGGAACTGGCTGTATATGGGGGACAAACTGGCTGAATATGGGGGGAACTGGCTGAATATGGGGGGAACTGGCTGTATATGGGGGACAAACTTGCTGAATATGGGGGACAAACTGGCTGAATATAGGGGGAACTGGCTGTATATGGGGGACAAAATGGCTGAATATGGGGGGAACTGGCTGTATATGGGGGACAAACTGGCTGCATTTGGGGGGAACTGGCTGTATATGGGGGACAAACTGGCAGAATATGGGGGCACACTGGCTGTATATGAGGGTACACTGGCTGTATATGGGGGGCACACTGGTTATATATATATATGGGGGCACACTGGCTGTATATGGGGACAAACTGGCTGTATATGGGGGGCACACTGGCTGTATATATGGGGGCACACTGGTTATATATATATGGGGGCACACTGGCTGTATATGGAAACAAACTGGCTGCATTTGAGGGGGCAAACTGGTGGCGTTTGGGCACAGTGGCTGCGTTTAATGGGCACAGTGGCGGCAATTGTTTTTTTTTTGTTTTTTTTAAGTTTGTTTGCGCCCCCCCAAAAATTTTGAGCACCAGCCGCCACTGTCCAGATCGATTCCCTAAACACACAATCTATTTTCTTAAACCACTGTCTTGGGATCCATGCTGGGGGGTTATTGAGAATATATAAAATTTGCAGCATCCATACCATTTTTACCAAGTTGCTCCTACCGACCACTGAGAGTGGGAGCCTGTTCCACACCCGACATTTTTGTCTGAGCTTTGTCAATAAGGGTACTAAGTTTCCGGTTATGTACTGCCCTGGGTCCTTTGTTATGTTAATTCCTAAATATCTCATTTGGGTCACCACCTTCACTTGATCTATCTGCCCTATCCATGGGTCTATCGTAGGGTGACCACATTTCCAAACAGCCATTCTGGGACAATTTATCTAAGGACCGGGGGGGAGGGGGGGGATTGTGTTGAATGTAGTTTCGGGCTTGACGGGATTTCGGCGGCGAGCGATTTGTCGGGTGAATGGCTGGTTTTAGCACTTATATCATCCCAATACCATGCTTGAAATGTATTTTTATTATTACATTGTAATAATAGACCCCCTTCCCTTAGTATAAACCCCCTCCCTCAGTACGGGCCCCCTCTACTAACTATAGACCCCTTCCCTCATTCCCTCATTATAGACCCCCTCCCTCAGTATGGGCCCCCTCTACTAACTATAGTCCCCCTTCCCCCAGTATAGACCCCCCTCCCTCAGTACGGGCCCCCTCTACTAACTATAGACCCCCTCCCTCAGTACGGACCCCCCTCTACTAACTATAGACCCCCTTCCCTCAGTACGGACCCCCCTCCACTAACTATAGACACCCTTCCCTCAGTACAGACCCCTTCTACTAACTATAGACCCCCTTCCCTCAGTACGGACCCCTCTCCACTAAGTATAGACCCCCCTCCCTCAGTATGGACCCCCCTCTACTAACTATAGACCCCCTCCCTCAGTACGGACCCCCCCTCCACTAAGTATAGACCCCCTCCCTCAGTACGGACCCCCCCTCCACCCAGTATAGACCCCTCCCTCAGTACGGACCCCCTCTACTAAGTATATACCCCCTCAGTAAAGACCACCAAGTATAGACTTCCCTCCCTCAGTACAGACTTCCCCCTTCAGTATAGACCCCCCCCCCCACTAAATACAGACCCCTTCTCCATCAGTATAGACCCCCCTGACTAAGTATATACCCCCTCCCTCAGTATAGACCCCCTTCAGTACTGACTCCCCTCCCTCATTATAGACCACCCACTAAGTACAGACTCCCCCTCAGTACAGACTCCCCCCCTTCCATTAGTGCTAGTAGAGAGATGGGTGTCAGAAACATGCTGGGGGCACTTTTTACCCTTTTCCTGATCACTATCCCTGTCACCATGTCCCCCTCCTCTGTCCATCTACATACATATAATATAAGCTGAAGTTCTAAACAGACCTCAGATCAGCGCCAGGAATGCACAGCAGTGTCCCTCTGCCATCTCCTGTATACTTGTAAATAGCCGAGAAGGGGGAGGCGGCTTCGGTCTGTTCTGCGGTATGAGGCAGGGATAGGGTTGCCACCTTTTCTCCAAGCCAAACCCGAACACTTTAGCGATGCTCAGGATTTTTTTTTTTGTGCCAGAAATAGATAGATAGCTTGTTAAGGATAAGCTATTACATCCACTGCTCACTGTCACTTTCCATTCTTGGAATATTTATTATTACATACCAGTGGCGGCTGGTGCTTTGGGGGGGGGGGGGGGCGCGCAAACAAACTGAAAAAAAAAACATCAATTGCAGCTACTGTGCCCATCAATCGCAGCCACTGTGCAAATCAAACGCAGCCACTGTGCCAATCAAACGCAGCCACTGTGCCAATCAATTGCCACTACTGTGCCCATCAATTACCGCCACTGTGCTCATCAAATGCTGCCAGTGTGCATCCCCCGCCCGCCCGGCACTTACTGTGTCTCGATGGGGCAGCGGGTCACGGCGGCAGTGTCCTCCACGCTCCTTGATGTCTTCTCCCGTCCTCTCTTCCCGTCCTCTGCTATGATTGGACGCCTGATAGGCATCCAATGACAGCGCCTGTCGTTTCAGCCAATTAGGTGACAGGTAACAGACCCGAGCACCTGATTGGAGGAGAGGCATTTCAGTGTTAGGAAAGCGAATATTCATTCGCTTTCCTAACACAGAGCTAACTGAACTGTGAGCGCCCAGCATGGTCACCTTTTTTGATGCCTATTAGAGCCTATGACTATGGCTATGGCCTATGGCTCTAATCAGGTGCTTCAAAAAAGTACCCCGCCACTGTATTTCTGGCTCCCAGCACCCGAAAAGGGCCGGGCGCCTGAATAGGGGGTGGCAGCGGCGACCATCGATAGATTAATGCAATGCATAAATCTATCTATTGGTGATAGAGGGATGGCAGGAGAGAGGGATGGCAGGAGAGAGGGATGGCAGGAGAGAGGGGGCGGCGCCCGTGCGCCCTTTATGGACACACCGCCACTGATTACATACATTAAAGGGAGTTAAAGGGCGCTTACTAAGGCTGGAGCAGCTGTGCATGGCAACCGATCAGCTTCCAGCTTTCATTTCCAAAGTTTAACCAAACAAGCTGAGGCTAGAAGCTGACTGGTTACTTTGCACAGCTGCTCCCCTCATTCTGCTTAGCAGCAAGCATATTACAACAATTGTAGGCATTTAGAATGCATTCAGTTGTCACATAACCTGGCAAAGTTACAAACACCAAAAGGACTAGCAATGCAGAATATACAATAATAAACTATGATTATATGCACAAGTACAGAAGCCCATCAGATGTAGCTGATGACAATGTAAGGTACAGTTTGATTGGCTGCTATGGATAACAAGTAACAACACTTGGCACATGGCTACTTGACTAAGTAAAAAATCCTGACACTCACAAAGCAATCTAATACAAGTGTAATGTGCAATCCTCTGGACCTTGTTCAGATGTGTCCTGTCTTTAGCAGGCACTCCCCTGGGAAACTTCATACAGCAGTTTGTATTGCTCCTCTCACCAGGAGATCACCATCTTGACTCGACTAGTACTGCTGTTCCATCAGTCACTCCCGACTCCTCTACTCAGGCACAGACACCAGTGTGAGCTGCCAGCCAAGGAAATTATTGCAGTGTCCTCCTGCGCCGCATCGCTGCACTCCCTGTCACTTCCCGTCCGGGGACAGCAGTCACAGTCACCGAGGAGGAAGGGCAAACCTATGAGGCCCCTCAGTCTGCTTTACCGCTGGCCAGTCCGGGCCCGATCCCCACTGCAAAGCCCAGGCATCCATCCTGTCAGAGACACAGCCCTGCCCCGCTCTCCACTGGGGTTGACTTGCCACATCCTCTTCCCTGCAGGCAGGTTTGCACAGTCAGTCTTTGGGGCTTCCCCTGCTGAGTCCTGACAGCCTCGTCCAGCATGGCAGAGTCTGGAGAACGTTAGGCGCGGAGGAGGAAAGTTAACAAACTCCTCCTCCGCTTTGCATGCTGGGCAGAGTCGCGACTGTGAGGTCACTGGTTGTTAGATGCCAGGCGGCCCTAGCAACCAGTGACCAGAGTCTTAGGTGAAGCTGGAGACAGAGCGAGTGCCAGCGCTACCGCAGGGTTTGCTCGCTCTGTCAATTCCATTCCGGGACCCTCTATTGTCCCGGATTGGAGGTGCCCGGGACCCAGGACAGACCTACCAATTGTGGGAATGTCCCGGGCAATCCGGGACGCGTGGGCACCCTAGTCTATCGGCAAGAGAGACGATTTGTCCCAATTGATTGTCAGCCCCGAGGATTTACCAAATTCCCCTATTATATCTATTGCCTTTTCCAATGAGGCTTGCGTGTCCCCTAGAAAAACCAATACATCATCCATAGTTAGTTATTATTACATAGTTAGTTAGTTATTATTTAGAATTTGGGGATTTTTGGATTTTCCTTTCTTATTATCGAATTTTAAAATTTTCGAATTTCAGAGTTTACCTCTCTTTTAGTCCTTTTTACCATTATCATTGAAAGTGAAAGTAAAACAAAATCCCAAACTTCCTTGCTCTGTCCAAAATGAAAAAAAAAAGTTTTGCCTATAGTTCTGCATAAAAAAAAAAAGAAATCACAACTAGTGTTGAGCGGACCCGAACTGTAAAGTTCGGGTCCGTACCGAATTTTGGCTTTTTCCCAACCCCGGACCCGGATTTTGCGCTAAAGTCCGGGTTCGGGTCCGGATTCGGGAATTTAATGGCGCAGTTAGAAATGCTTCAGGGGCCAGCCAATCACCATTTGATTAGCTGGTGTGCCCTTAGAAGCCATCATAGCCATGCCTACTAATGGCATGGCTATGATTGGTCAGTGCAACATGTGACCCAGCATGTGACCAGCTTCTATATAAGCAAGAGGCACACAGCACAGATCGTCACTCTGCTTTTAGACAGTGTAGGGAAAGGATCCTGGCTGCTGTTGCTGTGAGGGAGAGAATTATATGATAGGAGTTAGTCCTGATTCTGCAATCTACTGATAGAAAAGATAGAGAGACAGTGTAGTGTAGTGTAGGGGCAGGATCCTGTTTGTGCTTTCAGGGAGAGAGATTTAGATAGGAGTCCAGATTGAGAGATATAATAGCTCAGCGATCTGCATAGGTTTATCTGTTTGTGTTGCAAGCTCAGTGCACCAGCACTGCATTACGTTGAGTGATACACCTATTCCATTTAGTGGCTGTATTGTGCTCTTGCTAAAAGACCCATTTCGGGCAGAAAAAAAAAAAAAAAAACAAACAAAAAAAAAAAAAAAGGCACTTTATTGTGCTTTTGCTAAAAAGACCCATTTTTGGGCCCCAAAAAAAAAAAAAAGGCACTTTATTGTGCTGTTGCAAAAAAAAAAAAAGGCACTTTGTTGTGCGCAAAAAAGACCTATTTTTGGGCAAAAAAAATATTTTGCAGTGTATATCTCTAGTTGTGTGAAATAACCAATTTCTATATATTTTTCTTGTACTATGCTATACTAAAAAAAAAAAAAAACTTTTTTTTGAATAGCATTCTCTGCAGTTGTGCGATTCAGCGGTTATATACTGTGGGTGTGTTGTGCTCTTCCAAAAAACGCCATTTAGGGCCACAGAAAATATTTTGCAGTGTGAAATACACATCTGGAGGTGTGTGAAAAAACAACATTATTTTTGAATAGCATTCTCTGGCCTCTGCAGCTGTGCGATTCAGCGGTTATATACTGTTGGGGTTGTTGTGCTCTTCAAAAAAACGCCATTTAGGGCCACAGAAAATAAATTGCAGTGTGAAATACACATGTGGAGGTGTGTAAAATAAACAATTTCTATATATTGTACAGTGCTATACTAAAAAAAACAACTTTTTTTTGAATAGCATTCTCTGCACTTCTATAGCTGTGCGATTCAGTGGTTAAATACTGTGGTTGTGTTGTGCTCTTCCAAAAAACGCCATTTAGGGCCACAGAAAATATTTTGCAGTGTGAAATACACATCTGGAGGTGTGTGAAAAAACAACATTATTTTTAAAAAGCATTCTCTGGCCTCTGCAGCTGTGCGATTCAGCGGTTATATACTGTTGGGGTTGTTGTGCTCTTGCAAAAAACGCCATTTAGGGCCACAGAAAATATTTTGCAGTGTGAAATACACATCTGGAGGTGTGTGAAATAAACAATTTCTATATATTGTACAGTGCTATACTAAAAAAAAAAACATTTTTTTTGAATAGCATTCTCTGCACTTCTATAGCTGTGCGATTCAGTGGTTAAATACTGTGGTTGTGTTGTGCTCTTCCAAAAAACGCCATTTAGGGCCACAGAAAATAAATTGCAGTGTGAAATACACATGTGGAGGTGTGTAAAATAAACAATTTCTATATATTGTACAGTGCTATACTAAAAAAAAACAACATTTTTTTGAATAGCATTCTCTGCACTTCTATAGCTGTGCGATTCAGTGGTTAAATACTGTGGTTGTGTTGTGCTCTTCCAAAAAACGCCATTTAGGGCCACAGAAAATATTTTGCAGTGTGAAATACACATCTGGAGGTGTGTGAAAAAACAACATTATTTTTAAAAAGCATTCTCTGGCCTCTGCAGCTGTGCGATTCAGCGGTTATATACTGTTGGGGTTGTTGTGCTCTTGCAAAAAACGCCATTTAGGGCCACAGAAAATATTTTGCAGTGTGAAATACACATCTGGAGGTGTGTGAAATAAACAATTTCTATATATTGTACAGTGCTATACTAAAAAAAAAAACATTTTTTTGAATAGCATTCTCTGCACTTCTATAGCTGTGCGATTCAGTGGTTAAATACTGTGGTTGTGTTGTGCTCTTCCAAAAAACGCCATTTAGGGCCACAGAAAATATTTTGCAGTGTGAAATACACATCTGGAGGTGTGTGAAATAAACAATTTCTATATATTGTACAGTGCTATACTAAAAAAAACAAAATTTTTTTTGAATAGCATTCTCTGCACTTCTATAGCTGTGCGATTCAGTGGTTAACCACTTAAGCCCCGGACCATTTCGGGCCATTAGGACCAGGCCTGTTTTTGGGATTCGGCACTGCGCTGCTTTAACTGTAAATTGTGCGGACATGCAATGTTGTACCCAAATGAAATTTGCGTCCTTTTCTTCCCACAAATAGAGCTTTCTTTTAATGGTATTTGATTGCCTCTGCGATTTTTATTTTTTGCGATATAAACAGAAAAAGACCGAAAATTTTGAAAAAAAAATGATATTTTCTACTTTTTGTTATAAGAAAAATCGAATAAACTCAATTTTAGTCATACATTTAGGCCAAAATGTATTCAGCCACATGTCTTTAGTAAAAAAAATGTCAATAAGCGTATATTTATTGGTTTGCGCAAAAGTTATAGCGTTTACAAACTAGGGTACATTTTCTGAAATTTACACAGCTTTAAATTTCTGACTGCCTATCTCATTTCTTGAGGTGCTAAAATGGCAGGGCAGTACAAAACCCCCCCAAATGACCCCATTTTGGAAAGTAGACACCCCAAGGAAATTGCTGAGAGGCATGTTGAGCCCATTGAATATTTTTTTTTTTTGTCCCAAGTGATTGAATAATGACAAAAAAAAAAATTACAAAAAGTTGTCACTAAATGATATATTGCTCACACATGCCATGGTTATATGTGGAATTGCACACCAAAATACATTCTGCTGCTTCTCCTGAGTACGGGGATACCACATGTGTGGGACTTTTTAGGAGCCTAGCCACGTACGGGACCCCGGAAACCAAGCACCGCCTTCAGGATTTCTAAGGGCGCAAATTTTTGATTTCACTCCTCACTACCTATCACAGTTTCGAAGGCCATAAAATGCCAAAATAGCACAAAACCCCCCCAAATGACCCCATTTTGGAAAGTAGACACCCCAAGCTATTTGCTGAGAGGCATGTTGAGTCCATGGAATATTTTATATTTTGCCACAGGTTGCGGGAATATGACAAACTTTTTTTTTTTTGCACAAAGTTGTCACTAAATGATATATTGCTCACACATGCCATGGGCATATGTGAAATTACACCCCAAAATACATTCTGCTGCTTCTCCTGAGTACAGGGATACCACATGTGTGGGACTTTTTGGGAGCCTAGCCGCGTACGGGACCCCAAAAACCAAGCACCGCCTTCAAGGTTTCTAAGGGCATACATTTTTGATTTCGCTCCTCACTACCTATCACAGTTTTTAAGGCCATAAAATGCCAAGATGGCACAAAACCCCCCCCAAATGACCCCATTTTGGAAAGTAGACACCCCAAGCTATTTGCTGAGAGGCATGTTGAGCCCATTGAATATTTTTTTTTTTGTCCCAAATGATTGAATAATGACAAAAAGAAAAAAAAAAATGTACAAAAAGTTGTCACTAAATGATATATTGCTCACACATGCCATGGTTATATGTGAAATTACACCCCAAAATACATTCTGCTGCTTCTCCTGAGTACGGGGATACCACATGTGTGGGACTTTTTGGGAGCCTAGCCGCGTACGGGACCCCAAAAACCAAGCACCGCCTTCAAGGTTTCTAAGGGCATAAATTTTTGATTTCACTCCTCACTACCTATCACAGTTTTGAAGGCCATAAAATGTCAAAATAGCCCAAAACCCCCACAAATGACCCCATTTTGGAAAGTAGACACCCCAAGCTATTTGCTGAGAGGCATGGTGAGTATTTTACAGCTCTCATTTGTTTTTGAAAATTAAGAAAGACATTTTTTTTTCTTTTTTTTTTTCTTTTTTTACATTTTCAAAACTTTGTGACAAAAAGCGAGATCTGCAAAATACTCAACATACCTCTCAGCAAATAGCTTGGGGTGTCTACTTTCCAAAATGGGGTCATTTGGGGGGGTTTTGTGCCATCTGGGCATTCCATGGCCTCCGAAACTGTGATAGGCAGTGAGGAGTGAAATCAAAAATTTACACCCATAGAAATCCTGAAGGCGGTGCTTGGTTTTTGGGGTCCCGTACGCGACTAGGCTCCCAAAAAGTCTCACACATGTGATATCCCCGTACTCAGGAGAAGCAACAGAATGTATTTTGGGGTGTAATTCCACATATGCCCATGGCATGTTTGAGCAATATATAATTTAGTGACAACTTTTTGTACATTTTTATTTTTTTTTATTTTTTTGGTCATTATTCAATCACTTGGGACAAAAAAAAAAATATTCAATGGGCTCAACATGCCTCTCAGCAAATAGCTTGGGGTGTCTACTTTCCAAAATGGGGTCATTTGGGGGGGTTTTGAACTGTCCTGGCATTTTATGCACAACATTAGGAAGCTTATGTCACACATCATCCACTCTTCTAACCACTTGAAGACAAAGCCCTTTCTGACACTTTTTGTTTACATGAAAAAAAAAAATTTTTTGCAAGAAAATTATGTTGAACCCCCAAACATTATATATTTTTTTAAAGCAAAGGCCCTACAGATTAAAATAGTGGGTGTTGCATTTTTTTTTTCCACACAGTATTTGCGCAGCGATTTTTCAAACACATTTTTTGGGGGAAAAACACACTTTTTTTATTTTTAATGCACTAAAAAACACTATATTGCCCAAATGTTTGATGAAATAAAAAAATGATCATAGGCCGAGTACATGGATACCAAACACGACATGCTTTAAAATTGCGCACAAACGCGCAGCGGCGACAAACTACATTCATTTTTAAAAGCATTTAAAAGCCTTTACAGGTTACCACGTTAGATTTACAGAGGAGGTCTACTGCTAAAATGACTGCCCTCGATCTGACCTTCGCGGTGATACCTCACATGCATGATGCAATTGCTGTTTACATATGACGCTAGACCGACGCTTGCGTTCGCCTTTGCGCAAGAGCAGGGGGGGACAGCGGTGCTTTTTTTTTTTTTTTTTTTTTTTTTTATTATTTATTTGGCTTTTTTATTTTATTTTTAAACTGTGCCTTCCATATTTTATTTTTTTACCATTTTTATCGTTATCTCAGGGAATGTAAATATCCCCTATGATAGCAATAAGTAGTGACAGGTACTCTTTTTTTGAAAAAAATTGGGGGGTTAGACCCTAGATCTTTCCTCTGCCCTCAAAGCATCTGACCACACCAAGATCGGTGTGATAAAATGCTTTCCCAATTTCCCAATGGCGCTTTTTATATCCGGGGGGGGACATTCCCTCCCACTGCTTGTAAAAGCAGTCTAGAGGCTAATTATCTGCTAGAATTGCTTTTACATGAAAGCCGGCTGCTGGCTGAAAAGAATGATACCAAGATGATACCTAAACCCGCAGGCATCATTCTGGTATAAACATTCAAAGTCCAGCAACATACCAGTACGTTGCTGGTCCTTGTTGGACATGTATTGTAATCTTTTTTTTCATACAGCCTATTGGCTGAACGATAAAAAAGAGATTGATTGGTGGGTATGCCCACCATTAGAATACCTCCCTTCATCCACCCACTTCTAATGATGGGCATATATGCCGAAGCATGGGGGCATCCTCCCGCAAAAAAGTTATGCCGCGTACACACGGTCAAGCCTTCGTCGGAATTTCGACCGTATGTACACGGCATAAAAGGTTATGCCGCGTACACACGGTCGGACTTTTCCACGGGCAAGCCTCCGTTGGAATTTCGACCGTATATACGCGGCATTAGGAGCAAAATCGCTCCTCCGCCCCTGCTGCCCCCATGCTTCGGCATATATGCTCTTTTTTTTAACTGTGGTGGTGAAATCACCTCCTACAGCGTTGGAGTCACGGCTGTCAAGATAAATAGATCCGCGCTGCAACTGAATGGCGTACCTGCTAAGCAAATGGTGGTTAACATTAAAACAAAGTAACATTACAGTACAACAGTAAGACCTTACCATGCCATACCTGCAAAGCAAATACCAAAACAAAACCTAGTAAAAAATAAAAAAATGTTTTAACGCAACCTGTGCCTAAAATATATATATGCCGAAGCATGGGGGCATCCTCCCGCAAAAAAGTTATGCCGCGTACACACGGTCGGAATTTTCCACGGGCAGGCCTCCGTCGGAATTTCGACCGTATGTACGCGGCATTAGGAGCAAAATCGCTCCTCCGCCCCTGCTGCCCCCATGCTTCGGCATATATGCTCTTTTTTTTAACTGTGGTGTCACGGCTTTATGTATCGTGGGAGCAAACGCTGTTGCTGTCAAGATAAATAATTCCGCGCTGCAGTTGAATGGCGCACCTGAAAACAAAAAATTACATACCTGAAAAGCAAGCATGATAAAACATTGCAGAATAGAATACAGTAAAAAAGAGCAGAACAATAGAGAGAAAATAGAGAGAGAGAGAACAATAAAACGACAACAATTTTTTTTTTTTTTTTTTTATATTTTTTTTGTG
This sequence comes from Rana muscosa, assembly GCA_029206835.1. Lineage (NCBI taxonomy): Eukaryota > Metazoa > Chordata > Amphibia > Anura > Ranidae > Rana > Rana muscosa. Next base: position 241,173,089 of record CM055124.1, read on the forward strand.
TTTTGTTTTTTACGTTTTTTTTTTTCTTTTTTACACTTTTTTTGTAACTTTACAACTGTAATGGTTCGGGTCTCTCAAAATGTAATGGCATCTTGGGAGACCCTGTGTAAGTGTGTCCTTGTCTGTGAAATGCTGTACCCTACGCTAAAACTTCACTTTTGAGTGGTAGCGTTCAAAACATTCACCTTGGACTGGTTGATATTGATGGTTGCTATGGACTGGTTGCTATGGACGGTTGCTATGGACAGTTGCTATGGACGGTTGCTACGGATTGGTTGTTATGGACGGTTGCTATGGATTGGTTGCCATGGACAGTTGCTATGGACTGGATGCTATGGATAGTTGCTATGGATGGTTGCTATGGACAGTTGCTATGGACGGTTGCTATGGACTGGTTGCAATGGATGGTTGCTATGGACAGTTGCTATAGACTGGTTGCTATGGATGGTTGCTATGGACGGTTGCTATGGACTGGTTGCTATGGATGTTTGCTATGGACTGGTTGATATGGATCAGGCCTGTCTCTGCGAACGCTGCAGTTATGTGTGTTGTGTTTGGTAAGTGACAGTGATCGATCGATACTGCACTTGGGTGGGCTGGGCTGGGCTGGGCTGGGCGGAGGGGCTAAACGCAGGCGCTAGCAGGTATCTGGGCTGATCCCGCTAACACTGCGTTTTTGGGAACCCTAAACCGCTGGGGATGCTAGTATAGATCTGATCAGATACTATACCACTAAGGGGGGTGTATCCTTTGCGCGTGGGTGTTAGCGTTACTGGCACTAACCTAACACTGCCTGGGGCGACGCAGACCCTCTCTGGCGCTAAAACCTAATTGATCTCACCCGCCGGGCGATCAGGGGGGTTAAACCTTTATTGGGTTATATACGGCGGGTGCCCTGATGCTATAAAAAGCAAACTAATCAACCAGCGTCACCCGTAACCTTTATATGGTGATCACTGGTGAAAGGGTTAACTAGGGGCAATCAGGGGGTTAAAACCTTTATTAGGTTAAATATGGGGGTACCTGACACTATATAAAAACCTGACGGGTAACCTAAATAACTAAATAACTTACTGGCTAACCAGTGACACCAGTGACGCTTATACGGCGATCACTGGTGAAAGGGTTAACTCTAGGGGCAATCAGGGGGTTAAAATAATATATGGGGGTACCTGACACTAATAAAAACCTGCGGCGAACCTAAAAAAAAATAACTAATAATCTAAAACACCAGCGACACAAATACAGCGATCGGAAAAACAATCGCTTAGTGACGCTAAAGTTAAGGGGGTGAAAGGGTTACCTGGGGGGTGATCAAGGGGTTAAACCTTTATTAGGGGGGGGTTAGGGGGCTACCCTGGACCTAAAGGGGCCTAATCCTAACTGCCCTGCAACTTTTTACAATCACAGATGACACTAAATGCAGTGATCAGTAAAATAAATGATCACTGCAATCAGTGACACTGTGATTGGGGGCTTTGGGGTGACCTGGGGGGTGATCTGGGGGTGACTGGGGGGTGATTTGTGTGCCTATGTGTACCTACGTGTCAGTGGACTGTTGGTGCACTAACCTCTGTCTTCACTCCTCGGCGCCGGGAACGAAAAGACCGCGGCGAGAGAGATGACATCACTTCCTCCAGCCTTGTTTACATCACATGGCGGAGGAAGCATTTTCATTGGCCGGGAGCGATCGCGAGGGGGGGGCGGAATCGAGCGGCCGCCCCCTCATGCCTGATCACTCCCGAACACTTAACGGCCACTCACTGCAGTGAAGGGGGGTCCGGATGGACCCCCCAACTGCACAAAGGCGATCACGTAGATCTACGTGATTCTGCCTGTCCGTGCCATTCTGCCGACGTAAATCGGCGGTGGGCGGTCGTTAAGTGGTTAAATACTGTGGTTGTGTTGTGCTCTTCCAAAAAACGCCATTTAGGGCCACAGAAAATATTTTGCAGTGTGAAATACACATCTTGGAGGTGTGTAAAATATACAATTTCTATATATTCTTCTTGTACAGTGCTATACTAAAAAAAACAACCTTTTTTTTTGAATAGCATTTTCTGTAGCTGTGCGATTCAGCGGTTACGTGCTGTGGGTGTGTTGTGGTCTGGCAAAAAACGCCATTTAGGGCCACAGAAAATATTTTGCAGTGTGAAATACACATGTGGAGGTGTGTAAAATAAACAATTTCTATATATTGTACAGTGCTATACTAAAAAAAACAACATTTTTTTTGAATAGCATTCTCTGCACTTCTATAGCTGTGCGATTCAGTGGTTAAATACTGTGGTTGTGTTGTGCTCTTCCAAAAAACGCCATTTAGGGCCACAGAAAATATTTTGCAGTGTGAAATACACATCTTGGAGGTGTGTAAAATATACAATTTCTATATATTCTTCTTGTACAGTGCTATACTAAAAAAAACAACCTTTTTTTTTGAATAGCATTTTCTGTAGCTGTGCGATTCAGCGGTTACGTGCTGTGGGTGTGTTGTGGTCTGGCAAAAAACGCCATTTAGGGCCACAGAAAATATTTTGCAGTGTGAAATACACATGTGGAGGTGTGTAAAATAAACAATTTCTATATATTGTACAGTGCTATACTAAAAAAAACAACATTTTTTTTGAATAGCATTCTCTGCACTTCTATAGCTGTGCGATTCAGTGGTTAAATACTGTGGTTGTGTTGTGCTCTTCCAAAAAACGCCATTTAGGGCCACAGAAAATATTTTGCAGTGTGAAATACACATCTGGAGGTGTGTGAAAAAACAACATTATTTTTAAAAAGCATTCTCTGGCCTCTGCAGCTGTGCGATTCAGCGGTTATATACTGTTGGGGTTGTTGTGCTCTTGCAAAAAACGCCATTTAGGGCCACAGAAAATATTTTGCAGTGTGAAATACACATCTGGAGGTGTGTAAAATAAACAATTTCTATATATTGTACAGTGCTATACTAAAAAAAACAACATTTTTTTTGAATAGCATTCTCTGCACTTCTATAGCTGTGCGATTCAGTGGTTAAATACTGTGGTTGTATTGTGCTCTTCCAAAAAACGCCATTTAGGGCCACAGAAAATATTTTGCAGTGTGAAATACACATCTTGGAGGTGTGTAAAATAAACAATTTCTATATATTGTACAGTGCTATACTAAAAAAAAAAACATTTTTTTTGAATAGCATTCTCTGCACTTCTATAGCTGTGCGATTCAGTGGTTAAATACTGTGGTTGTGTTGTGCTCTTCCAAAAAACGCCATTTAGGGCCACAGAAAATATTTTGCAGTGTGAAATACACATCTTGGAGGTGTGTAAAATATACAATTTCTATATATTCTTCTTGTACAGTGCTATACTAAAAAAAACAACCTTTTTTTTTTAATAGCATTTTCTGTAGCTGTGCGATTCAGCGGTTACGTGCTGTGGGTGTGTTGTGGTCTGGCAAAAAACGCCATTTAGGGCCACAGAAAATATTTTGCAGTGTGAAATACACATGTGGAGGTGTGTGAAATAAACAATTTCTATATATTTTCCTTGTACTGTGCTATACTAAAAAAAACAACCTTTTTTTTTTTGAATAGCATTTTCTGCAGTTCTGTAGCTGTGCGTTTCAGCGGTTAAATACTGTGGGTGTGTTGTGGTCTTCCAAAAAACGCCATTTAGGGCAAGATCCTAAATTTGGAAAATATGAGGGGAAGGTCAAAGGGACGTGGTGGCCCCGGTCGTGGTGCTGCTGGTGGAGCTCCTGTTGCAGGGAGAGGACGTGGTGGATCTGTGCCAGCTACATGCACAAGTGAAACACCTTCCTCAGGTGCGAGTAGGCGACCGAGCCTGCGGCGGTATTTTGTCGCGCCTAATGAGGCTGTACCAATGTTTAGGCCAGGACAAGTACAGGCAATAGTAGATTGGGTTGCTGACAGTGCCTCGGGTTCCTTCACATTGTCTCCCACCCACTCTTCTGATGAAAGATCAGAGTTGGCACCTGAAGCCCATGTCCATCAGTCTTTCACCTCACCCCCTTGCAAATCAGCCAAGCAGTCTGAGCCCCAAATCATGCAGCAGTCTCTTCTGCTTTTCGATGACTCTGTTAGCAGGGTTTCCCAGGGCCATCCACCTAGCCCTGCCCCAGAAGTGGAAGAGATTGAGTGCACCGATGCCCAACCACTTATGTTTCATGATGGGTACATGGGAGGACCATCGCAGCACGTCTCGGATGATGACGAAACACAGGTGCCAACTGCTGCTGCTTTCGCAATTGTGCAGACAGACATGGAGGGCAGGGGTGAAGACTGGGTGGAAGATGATGTGGAGGACGATGAGGTCCTCGACCCCACATGGAATCAACGTTATGCAGGTGACCAGTGTAGTTCGGAGGAAGAGGCGGTGGTCGCACAGAGCCACCAGCACAGCAGAAGAGGGAGCAGGGTGCAAAAAACGGAGCATTCGTCCCCTAGACAGTACATCTGCTACTGCCCAACGCAGCAAGGGACCGAGCACACCAAAGCCAGGTCCAAGGACTTCCCTAGCGTGGCAGTTCTTCACACAGTGTGTTGATGACAAGACACGAGTGGTTTGCACGCTGTGCAATCAGAGCCTGAAGCGAGGCATAAACGTTCTCAACCTGAGCACAAGCTGCATGACCAGGCATCTAAGTGCAAAGCACGAGCTGCAGTGGAGTAGACACCTCAAAAACCAAGAAAGGTCTCTGGCTCCTCCTGCTTCCTCTTCTGATGCAGTCTCGGCCTCTTCATCCACCTCTGTAGTGACAGTGGCACCTGTCACCCCGCAAACAGAGGATCTGCCAGCAACACTACCACCTGGGTCACCAACCATCTCCACAATGTCCCATGGAAGCGTTCAGCTCTCTATCTCCCAAACATTGGAGCGGAAGAGGAAGTACCCCCCTAGCCACCCGCGATCCCTGGCCCTGAATGCCAGCATTTCAAAATTCCTGGCCTTTGAAATGCTGTCATTCCGTCTGGTGGAGACGCAGAGTTTTAAAAGCCTGATGGCATTGGCTGTCCCGCAGTACGTCGTGCCCAGCCGCCACTACTTTTCCAGGCGAGCCATCCCTTCCCTGCACAACCAGGTGGGGGACAAAATCAGGTGTGCACTGCGCAACGCCATCTGTGGCAAGGTCCACCTAACTACGGATGCGTGGACCAGTAAGCACGGTCAGGGACGTTATATCTCTCTAACAGCACACTGGGTAAATGCAGTGGCGGCTATGCCTGAGGCAGATAGCGGTTTGGCGCATGTCCTTCCACCACCGAGGATTGCAGGGCGCTTCAGTTTGCCTCCTGTTGCTAACTCCTCCTTCTCCGCTTCCTCATCCTCTACCGCCTCCTCATCCATTCAGCGTAACACCTTCACCACCAACTTCAGCACAGCCAGGGGTAAACGACAGCAGGCAGTTTTAAAACTTTCCTGTTTGGGGGAAAATCCCCACACCGCGCAGGAGTTGTGGAGGGACATGGAACAACAGACCGATGAGTGGTTGCTGTCAGTGAGCCTCAAGCCCGGCCTGGTGGTGTGCGATAATGGGCGAAATCTCGTAGCAGCTCTGGGTCTAGCCGGTTTGACGCACATCCCTTGCCTGGCGCATGTGCTGAACTTGGTGGTCCAGAGGTTCCTTAAAAATTACCCCAATATGCCAGAGCTGCTGCAGAAAGTGCGGGCTGTCTGTGCGCACTTTCGGCGTTCTCACCCTGCTGCTGCTCGCCTGTCAGCGCTGCAGCGTAACTTCGGCCTTCCCGCTCACCGCCTCATATGTGACGTGCCCACAAGGTGGAACTCCACCTTGCACATGCTGGCCAGACTGTGCGAGCAGCAGCAGGCAATAGTGGAGTTTCAGCTGCAGCAATCACGCGTGAGTCGCTCTGCGGAACAGCACCACTTCACCACCAATAACTGGGCCTCCATGCGAGACCTGTGTGCCTTGTTGCGCTGTTTCGAGTACTCCACCAACATGGCCAGTGCCAATGACGCCGTTCTCAGCGTTACTATCCCAGTTCTATGCCTCCTTGAAAAAACGCTTCGTGCGATGATGGAAGAGGATGTGGCACAGGAGGATGAGGAGGAGGAAGCGGGATCATTTCAAAGGCTTTCAGGGCAGTCTTTCACAAGTGGCTACGAGGGTGGGTTCCTGCACCAACAAACGCCAGGTACACAATTGTCCGGCAGAAAGGGCACAGTTCTGGAGGATGACGAGGTGGAGGAGGAGATGGAGGAGGAGGAGGAGGAGCCATGTTCACAGCAGGGTGGCACTCAGACCAGCTCGTGGCCATTACTGGTGCGTGGCTGGGGGGATACAGAGGACACAGACGATACACCTCTCACAGAGGACAGCTTTTCTTTGCCTCTGGGCAGCCTGGCACACATGAGCGATTACATACTGCAGTGTTTCCGCAACGACAGCCGAGTTGCCCACATTTTAACTGGTGCTGATTACTGGGTGGCCACCCTGCTGGATCCCCGTTACAAGGACAACGTACCGTCCTTAATTCCCTCACTGGAGCGGGATCGTAAGATGCGCGAGTACAAGCGCACGCTGGTAGACATTCCCACCTGACAGCGGGCGTACGGTGGAAGCACAAGGCGAAGGCAGAGGAGGAGGAAGAGGTCGCCAACGCAGCCGGGGCACCGGCAGCACCTCAGAAGGCAGGGTTAGCATGGCCGAAATGTGGAAAAGCTTTGTCAGCACGCCACAACAACCAGTACCACCAGCTGAGATGGAACGTCTTAGCAGGAGGCAGCATTTCACCAACATGGTTGAGCAGTATGTGTCCACAGGCCTACACGTACTGGATGACGGGTCTGCCCCCTTTAACTTCTGGGTCTCCAAATTGGGCACATGGCCTGAGCTTGCCGTTTATGCCTTGGAGGTGCTGGCCTGCCCTGCAGCCAGTGTATTATCTGAACGTGTATTTAGCACGGCAGGGGGCGTTATCACAGACAAGCGCAGCCGCCTGTCCAGAGCCAATGTGGACAAGCTCACGTTCATTAAAATGAACCAGGCATGGATCCCACAGGACTTGTCCGTACCTTGTGCAGAATAGACATGTATACCGGTGTTGTGACAAACTGTCCGGCCATCGGATTGTGCCCGGCCCGTACTGCGCAGGCGCAGCGCTTGCGCAGTACAGAGGACAAGGAGATTCACAAAATCTCCGAAGATGAACGGCGCCTGCGCTGTGAGTGCAGGTTCAAGCCCCACCATCCAAGAGGACATACGGTAGCACATAGTAACAGGGCCCCTCACGGGCTCGCTTCGATCGCGGCCTTGCTTGGCTCGGCTTGAACCACGGATGGTGTGGCCTTCACCTGAACTCAACACGCAGGCGCCGTTAGTCTTGGGAGATTTTTGAAATCCCCTTGTCCTACATACTCAGCAAGCGCAGTACAGGGCGGACACTATTCGACAGGGGACAGAATTCGACACATCACCGGCCTTACCCAGCCATTGTTGTATTTTTGAACCAGTGTTGGCTACCTCGTCCTCCTCCACCGCCGCTTCCACCTACACAGCCACATCCACCGCCAGCTCAACCTCCTACTCCATATGGACCTCGTCCTGCTAGGCCAAGATTAAAATTTTTTTTTTTTTTTTTTGTAGCGCACAGATCCTTTCCCCCTTACCTGCCTTTATGTTGTTGGCTCTTCGCAGGAGGGAGAAAGGCACACCGCACTACCAGCCCGTATCCTCCTATATAAAGAGGTTGAGCGGTGTACTTGACGGGCCGTGTCCACAGCCGGAGTCAAAACTCCTCCAGAGGATGATTCTCACCTCTACTGTAGGTAGAGGCAAGTCCTTTAATTGCCAGTAAAGTCAATGTCCACACCAGCTGAAACTCCAACTCTTATTCTCTCATGGCAAAATAAACTGTACTCAGATAGAAAAGGTTAGAGCAAAGAAACAGGACAGCTTAAGGTGTGGAGGAGGTCCAGGCACAAACGTAGCACATTCACTTCACTGCTTAGGTTTCTCAAACAGTTTTTGGCGCACGGTCTCTGCCACAGACATTGAGGTTGGTCTCTGCCACAGACCGGGTGTACAAGGCCCCTGCCACAGACCTGGAGAACTTTGGTCTCTGCCACAGACTAGGGTGTATAAGGCCCCTGCCACGGGCCTGGAGAACTTTGGTCTCAGCCACAGACCAGGGTGTATAAGGCCCCTGCCACGGGCCGGTTGAATAAGGCCTCTGATACAGTCAAGGTGACCTTGAGCTTCTCCTTCTACGAACCTAGCCCATATCAAGGGGAAGACATCTCTCCAGGGAGTCAACAGACCATTCCTTCACCGTGACTCCCGCATCGGTCCATCAGAATGATCCTCCCTTCCCTGGAACAGGGTCCCCTACACGAGGCGGCTCTGGACTCCAGGCTTTACTCCCGCCCCTAGGCCTCTATACCCAGGGCAGCAAGAACTCCAGGATAGTACCTCACCCCGGGCTAAAGGTGCCCGAGATGGAACAGGAACACATGCACCCAGGCCGAAGGCACCTGGGCGCGGACCCCACTGGACATCAGCCCCCAGGCCAAAGGTCTGCCCCTTTTATATGCTCTCCTGGCATGCACAGCAGGTTCCCCGCCCCGCTGTACTACTGCCAAGAGGGGACACAAAAGGCGCCACCTGTAGGCCGCAGGGAACTGCACACCAATACTGTCCCCCGAGGACAAAATGGTCCATGAATCCTACAGAATTAGGGTATTTGAGCCTATTTACCACTCAAACACTTTCCTTAAATTTAGCACCCCGCTACATTTTTATTTCAAAGTATTTTATTTTCCCACTAGCTTATCCATTAAATTAAATAATTTATTCCAGAAAGGGCGTATTCTGGGGCATTCCCACCATATGTGTCGCATCGTGCCGTTGAGTTTCTGAGGTTCTTAATGACTTCCTGTACCTCTTCTGCTGAAAATCGGGCCTCCAGCATATTTTTTTATTTTTTAATTTTTTTTATGTTCTTTTAAGTTATTTCCTATCCACATTTGTTTGCAGAGCACTTGCCATGTTCTTAACAACATTTTGCTGCCATTTGCAGCCCTCTAGCCCTTTCCATTACTTTTTTAGAGCCTTTTTAGTCGTCAGAAGTCCGGGTCCCCATTGACTTCAATGGGGTCCGGGTCCGGGTTCGGGTTAAAGTTCGGTCCCGAATCCAAACTTTTTTCCGAAGTTCGGCCGAACCCGCCGGACCCGAATATCCAGCTACCCGCTCAACTCTAATCACAACCCATTACTACAGATGCACCAGTTGCCACTTAATAAGTTAAATGTTGCAAAACTGTAAACAGTAAAACTAATGCAAAATCAGGGTGGACTGATGCATTTCAGATGCTGATAGGAATCTAAACAATTTCCATCGGTGTTGACTCCACAATGGCTTCCTTACCTCAATTTGGTGCTCACGGCTCAGCTGAAGGCGTCCTACTTGTGAATTACTGTGGAGGTTCTAAAATGAATTGAAGTGAAACCCGATGCTGACACCTTCCCTCACTATAATAGTGTAATGAGAAGCCTTGCATATTTGTCTTAGCTGTTATTTACCCTTTACATGCTGGAGAGTCATTACCATTCACATCTAAGGATGGGCTCAGCCGTGTTCGCAACTCTACGTGCCCACGCCCGCCAGGAAGCTGACACTGCGCAATGCTAATCACAGGTAGGGAGACATTTCCCGATCTGTGCAGCCGCGGATCAGGAAATGTCTCACTGCCTGTGATTAGCGCTGTGCTGTGTCTGCTTCCTGGCGGGCACGGGCATGGGCACGTGGAGTTGCACACATGCCTGAGCCCATCCTTAAAGGAGTAGTAAAGTTACATGTTTTTTCACCTTAATGCATCCTATGCATTAAGGTGAAAAAACATTTGACAATACCGCCCCCCCCCGAGCCCCCGTTTTACTTACCTGGCCCCTCGAAAGTCCCGCGCTCGCTCCCGTCATCCTCCGAGTTCCTGTGCCTGGCCGTTGATTGGCTACTGTGGATGGATTGAAAGCAGCGCAGCTATTGGCTGGCGCTGCTGTCAATCACATCCAATGACGCGGCACGTCGGGGGGCGGGGCCGAGTGATTCAGTCGGCGGCTATGGCCGCCGCTGTATCACGGGAGCGCGCCCGCAGTAACTCCACACCATGCGAGCTCGCTCGCATTATGGTGTGGAGTCCTTGCGGGGAGGAGCCGAGACAGTCGCCGAGGGACCCCAGAAGCGGAGGATCAGGGCCACTGTGTGAAAAACGAGCTGCACAGTGGAGGTAAGTATAAACTGTTTGTTATTTTAAAAAAAAAACAACGGGAACCTGTAGTGTTCCTTTAATCACGTCCCATGGTAAAAGAGGAAAAGTCTACCAACTGACAAATGTAGATTGTTTTTGGGGTGCATCACAGAAAATGATCAACACTGTAAATGGGCAATAGCATTTAGCTTTAAAGTACAAATATAACAAAAAAGTAATCAAGCTATTGTCAATAACCATAGTTAGAGTAAAAAAAAAAAAAAAAATAACACAAAAAAATACAATTGTGGTTAATAATGCCATTGCAGATTTATTCTCTTATTTTTTTTTAAGCTCTGCCCTAACATAAAGGATAAGTTTACCTTTGGAACATATATGGTGAAACATGTAACATGTTCCAGCTCCTGCACCTTCTCTCCCGATTTCCTCCCTCCCTGTGACAGCAGGTGGGGGGTTTATCTCCCTGCTGTCACTTTTTAAAAACTCAGTTTCCTGTGAACGAATAAGCTTCAAGTACCATCAGACACCGTGGCAGACGTACTTGTAGTTGGAATGAACTGCGGGCATGCTGATCATTCACACTTCCTATAGCTCTGCAATGACAGCCTGTACAGAAGTACGAGCAACAGAGCTTCAGGCAGTGTGTGCAGGAGCCTGACATTGCACCTGCAATCTGATGATCGTGAGTGCAAAGCTTTCCAGGCTCCTGTTTTAAATAATAAATTAAAACATTTTACCTGCAAAAAGATGTTTATTTATAAAAATGTTTATGTAAAAGTGAACTTAGCTTTTAACAATCAGTTTCACACAGGAGGAGTTCCACCATCAATACACTGTTATTTGAAAAACATGAAAAGCAGGTAGGGTATATTGGAGCATGTAATTTTACTCACTGTGAATCAGTGACGACTGGTGCTCAATATTTTTTTTTGGGGTGGGGGCTTCACCTCCCCCCATGGAAGATGGACGAATGAGAAATTAGTGATCAGGGGTCTCTTTACCTTAGGAGGCAAGTGACGAGTCCTGGCCGGGATGACATTCTGATGTCCCTTCCTCCTCCCTCCACTGTCCGAACCGTGGAGTGCTGGATGTGGCTGCACGTGAGCTGTCCCTGCCGCACACATTGTTCCTATTATGGCTTTTCCCTCACTGTGGGGCCTTCTCCTTCTGGCTGAACAGGAAGTGTCTTAGGACCTGCTTCCCGTATGGATGGGCCGCCACTGCTGCGATACTCTGTATATTATCAAAGGTAGGAGGAAGTAGTGTTTTGTTTCATTTGATTGACATTTTATTTTATTTATTTTACATTAAAGTGTATCTGGACTCAAAAAAAAGGGAAGATTTGCTATCTTCTGATCTTATAAGGAACATATAGAAATATTATTTGTGCCTAAGCACTATCTTGAAAATGTACCATATATACTCGAGTATTAGTGATGAGCCGAACACCCCCGGGTTCGGTTCGCACCAGAACCCGCGAACGGACCGAAAGTTCGCACGAACATTAGAACCCTATTAAATACAATGGATGCGAACGTTCGGATTCTAAAGTGCTAATTATAACGACTATTATCCATGTTATTGTCCGAAACAGAGTTTGGGAACCCGGGTTCTGCACCAGGGGACATGTATCAATGCAAAAAGAAGTTTTAAAAACGGACGTTTTCCGGGAGCAGTCATTTTAATGATGCATAAAGTGAAAAAAAAAGGTCAAATATTCCTTTAAATATCGTACCTGGGGGGTGTCTAAAGTATGCCTGTGAAGTGCCACGTGTTTCCCGTGTTTAGAACTGTCCCTGCACAAAATAACATTTCTAAAGGAAAAAAAGCCATTTAAAACTGCTTGCGGCTTTAATGCAATGTCTGGTCCCGGTAATATGTATGAAAATCTTTAGGAAAAATGGCATAGCTACCCCATCAACCCCCCCCCCCCCCCTACCCCAGCCCATTACCAGACCCTTTGGGTCTTGTATGGATATTAAGGGGAACCCTGCACACAAAATAAAAAAGGACCTATATACTCTGAACAGCCGTATACAGGCGGTGCATACAAGACAGGGACTGTAGGTTTGTTCTTATGTAGAATCTGTTTGTAATTTTGAACAGCTGCATTGTTTAAGTGTAGCTCCATGCCAAATTCCTTTTTTTTAGCTTTTTGTAAAACATAGGGAACGGTTATCACCCCTGTCACATTTTTTTTGCTGTCTGTGCCCCTGTTCAGAACATTTCACCTCACTTTGCGTCCCAATGACAACTGTTTTTGAAATGTGGTGTTTTTATTGAAACAAGGATTGGTGATAAAGCATCAGTAGAGAGGAGACACCTTTCTCCCATATTAATTCTTACAGGAGAGAATTTTCCTTCCAAGGGGTAGATTTCCTCTCACTTCCTGTTGTCTTCTTCCGTTTGCAAGTAGTAGTAGTTTGTAAGTTGGATGTTTGAAAGTAGGGACCTGCCGTATATACGCTGCAGAAATTGGCCCCTTAGGTGTTGGTGTTGGCACAACACTGAAAGCACTCACAGTTATTCTTGGTGGGTGCTGGAACGCCCTGCTGTCAACTATTATATCAGGAATTGTAATAACATATAATTGTTGATCAGTGGTAGTAAAAATTGGGCCTTTGATTGTGGTGCTGGTGCCACAACACTGTAAGGCCTGACAGTTACTCTTGGTGGGCGCAGCAATGGGCCCTGCTGTGAATTATTAGATCAATAATTATAATTGCATGCCCCTGTTGAACAGGGGCTGAAAAATTGGGCCTTTGGTGGTGGTGGTGGTGGTGATGGTGGTGCTGGTGCCACAACACTGTAAGGCCTGACAGTTACTCTTGGTGGGCGCAGCAATGGGTCCTGCTGTGAATTATTCGATCAATAATTATAATTGCATGCCCCTGTTGAACAGGGGCTGAAAAATTGGGCCTTTGGTGGTGGTGGTGGTGATGGTGGTGCTGGTGCCACAACACTGTAAGGCCTGACAGTTACTCTTGGTGGGCGCAGCAATGGGCCCTGCTGTGAATTATTAGATCAATAATTATAATTGCATGCCCCTGTTGAACAGGGGCTGAAAAATTGGGCCTTAGGCACTGGTGGCACAACACTGCAACCCCTCACAGATACTGTACTTGGAGCACAGCAATGAGGCTTGTTGCAAAGTATTGCATCAAAAATTTTAATTACACGCCCCTGTTAAACAGGGGCTGAAAAATTGGGCCTTAGCCACTGGTGGCGTCACCCATAAACCAAAATGATCTTCCAAGCTATCATCATTAATCGTATCATTGAGGAGGAGGAGGAGGATAGCCAGTCAACATAACAGCACAGGCACTCAGCATCAGCATCAGTCTTGAAGGGATGTGACATTTTAAAATCAATTAGTCTGTTATATCAGCATCTGGTGTGTGGTAGCTGGTGGTGATCCAAGACTGGTTCATCTTGATGAAAGTCAGTCGATCAACCGAGTCGGTGGACAGGCGCACCCTGTGATCCGTGACAAATCCTCCAGCAGCACTGAATGTGCGTTCTGAAAGAACGCTGGATGCAGGACAGGCCAGTAGCTCAATTGCATACTGTGCAAGCTCTGGCCAGTGATCCATCCTCAAGACCCAGTAAGCCAGAGGATTTTCGGTGGGGAAGGTGTCCAAGTCTGACCTTGCCCCTAGGTATTCCTGGACCATGTATATCAGACGCTGGCGATGGTTGCTGGAACCGATCATACTTTGGGGCTGCGGACTAAAGAATTGTCTGAACGCATCGGTCAGACGGCCACCTTCCCCACCGCTCCTTCTTTGACTGCCCGAAGCCTCAGCAACTCGTTGTCCAGGACCAGGAGTTTGTAACCTCCCAGTCTCTGGGAACGCGTTGCACAGACCTTTCTGCAAGGCCTCCCGGAGTTTTCTCATCCTCTGCTCCCTCTGCGACGGTACGATAAGGTCCGCAACCTTACCCTTGTACCGTGGATCAAGGAGAGTGGCCAGCCAGTAATGGTCCCTCTCCTTGATCCGAAGAATACGAGGATCCTTCCGCAGACTTTGCAGGATCAGGGAGGCCATGCAGCCTAGGTTAGCTGAGGCATTCAGTCCGGAGTCCTCTGGGTCACTAAGGACGACATGATCCGCAGCCACCTCCTCCCAGCCACGTACAAGTCCACTGGTTTCTTGGGACTGTAAATCATCCCTAAAAGACTGCTGCTGATGATGCTGAGTGCCAGCCTTGAGAGGCAAGGAAGTCCTCCTCTTCCTGCCTCTGTTCTGCCTCAAGTGCCCTGTCCATTATTCCACGCAGCGTGTGCTCCAACAGGTGGACAAGAGGTACAGTGTCACTGATGCATGCACTGTCACTGCTCACCATCCTCGTGGCCTCCTCAAATGGTGCCAGGACAGTGCATGCATCCCTGATCATGCCCCACTGGCGTGGTGAAAAAAACCCGAGCTCCCCTGACCCTGTCCTGGTGCCGTAGTCGCACAGGTACTCATTGATGGCCCTCTGCTGCGTGTGCAGCCGCTGCAGCATGGCCAACGTTGAGTTCCACCTGGTGGGCATGTCACATATAAGGCGGTTCTTGGGCAGGTTCAACTCCTTTTGCAGCTCAGCCAGGCGAGCACTGGCATTATAAGATCTGCGGAAATGCACACAGACTTTCCTGGCCTGCCTCAGGACATCCTGTAAGCCCAGGTACCTGCCCAAGAACCGCTGCACCACCAGGTTAAGGACGTGAGCCATACAGGGCACATGGGTCAGTTGTCCCTGTCGGAGGGCGGAGAGGAGGTTGGTGCCATTGTCGCAAACCACCATTCCTGGCTTAAGCTGGCGTGGCGTCAACCACCTCTCGGCCTGCCCCTGCAGAGCAGACAGGACCTCTGCCCCAGTGTGGCTCCTGTCCCCCAAACACACCAGCGCAAGCACGGCATGGCATCTTTTTGCCTGCGTACTTGCGTAGCCCCTTGAACGCCTACGGAGCACCGCTGGTTCCGAGGACAAACCACAGGAAGAGGCCATGGAGGAAGAAGAAGAGGAGGGGGTGGAGGAGAGAGGTGTGTCACAACCAGTAGTAGCATTTTGGAGGCGTGGTGGTGGAACAACCTCCAACACTACTGCACCTTGTCCTGCATCCTTCCCAGCTGCCAAAAGAGTGACCCAATGGGCCGTGAAAGAAAGGTAACGTCCCTGTCCATGCCTGCTGGACCATGAGTCAGCGGTAATATGCACCTTACCGCTGACCGCCCTGTCCAGCGAGGCCAAGACATTGCCTTCCACATGCCTGTAGAGAGCCGGAATCGCCTTCCGTGCGAAAAAGTGGCGTTTGGGAACCTGCCACTGAGGAACCGCACATTGCACAAACTCACGGAAGGGGGCCGAGTCTACCAACTGAAAAGGCAGCAGTTGAAGCGCTAGCAATTTAGCCAAGCTAGCATTCAACCGCTGGGCATGTGGATGGCTGGGAGTGAACTTCTTTCGACGGTCCAGCAGCTGGGGCAGGGAAATTTGCCTGCTAGAATCGGACGTTGGTGTACTGCTAGCAGAGTGCCCGCAAGTACTTGCCTGTGACACACCTAATTCTACACCTTCATTCCTCTCAGAGCAGGTTTCAGAGAGGAGTGAAGGTATAGTGGGGTTGGAGATCCCAGCTGATGCGGTGCAAGAAGAGGTCAGCTTTGTTCTTTGGTGTGGGTCTTTAAGGTAGGCTTGCCAACGAGCTGCATGGCAGGTCAACATATGTCTGATCAAGCATGTGGTGCCCAAGCGGCTGATGTTTTGGCCACGCGATATACGCTTGAGACATATGTTGCAAACAGCAGCTGTGCGATCTGATGCACTCGCCTCAAAAAAGGCCCACACCAAAGAACTTTTTGAATGACGGGCAGAGGCAGCGCCCTGCACAGGCGGAGCTCTGCGGTGTGATTCCGTCGGTGTGCTGCCCATACGCTGGCCACCCAAGGGCATCCTGCCTCGTTGGAGATGTGCCTCCTCCTCATCCTCCTCCTCCTCCTCTCTCCTATTAGGCACCCACGTGGAGTCAGTGACCTCATCATCCCCTCCCTCCTCATCACTGGAGCCAATCTGGCAGTATGCTGCAGCTGCTGGAGCATGACTGCCAGATTGGTGTCCTTCTTGAGCATCCCCTCTCTCTGCTCTCACGCTGCTGCCTTCCTGTAGCTGGGTATCATCATCAGATCCTTCGAAACGCTGGGCATCCTCCTGGAGCATGTACCCAACACTGTGCTCAAACAGTTCGGGGGACTCCTCAGGAGGAGGACATGGTGGGTCTAGGGAAGGATTGACTAATGAAGATAATGATACCAGAGAAGAGGACGCTTTGGCAGCTGCTTTGCCAGTACCCTGAGCCTGGGTGAGAGAGGATGAGGAGGATGAGGTGGGCTTGGTCATCCACTCTACCAAGTCTTCGGCATGATGTGGCTCAACATGTCCAGCTGCCGAAAAGAAGGACAAGCGTGTCCCATGGCCATGTGCTGATGATAATGCACCGCGTCCACGACCAGCACTGTTGCCCCCAGACACAGAGCCTGCTTGCCCTCTTTTTTTGCCTCCTGACTGTCTGCCTCTCCTTGTTTGCCTTCCAGACATTTTAATGGATGGCCTGCAGGGAGATGGGAAAAAGAGCAATAAGGGCTACCTTCAGGTGTATACTGTGCAGGAGGCTTAGCAACAATGACACTGACACTGTCCCCTGCCTATCCTTCTCTGTCCCTAAACACAAGGATTGAAAATATGGTTCAGCAAAATTGGTTTAGAACAGAATAGCACACTGACACTTTCCCTCACTGTCCTACTCTGTCCCTCCCTACAAACAAGATTTAGCACAGAATAGCACACTGATAGTTTCCACGAGTGTCCTTCTCTGTCCCTAAACTCAAGGATTTGAAATATGGAACAGCAAAATTGGTTTAGAACAGAATAGCACACTGTCAGTTTCACTCACTGTACCTCTCTGTCCCTAAACTCAAGGATTGAAAATATGGTTCAGCAAAATTGGTTTAGAACAGAATAGCACACTGACACTTTCCCTCACTGTCCTACTCTGTCCCTCCCTACAAACAAGATTTAGCACAGAATAGCACACTGATAATTTCCACGAGTGTCCTTCTCTGTCCCTAAACTCAAGGATTGAAAATATGGAACAGCAAAATTGGTTTAGAACAGAATAGCACACTGACACTTTCCCTCACTGTCCTACTCTGTCCCTCCCTACAAACAAGATTTAGCACAGAATAGCACACTGATAATTTCCACGAGTGTCCTTCTCTGTCCCTAAACTCAAGGATTTGAAATATGGAACAGCAAAATTGGTTTAGAACAGAATAGCACACTGTCAGTTTCACTCACTGTACCTCTCTGTCCCTAAACTCAAGGATTGAAAATATGGTTCAGCAAAATTGGTTTAGAACAGAATAGCACACTGACACTTTCCCTCACTGTCCTACTCTGTCCCTCCCTACAAACAAGATTTAGCACAGAATAGCACACTGATAATTTCCACGAGTGTCCTTCTCTGTCCCTAAACTCAAGGATTGAAAATATGGAACAGCAAAATTGGTTTAGAACAGAATAGCACACTGACACTTTCCCTCACTGTCCTACTCTGTCCCTCCCTACAAACAAGATTTAGCACAGAATAGCACACTGATAATTTCCACAAGTGTCCTTCTCTGTCCCTAAACTCAAGTATTTGAAATATGGAACAGCAAAATTGGTTTAGAACAGAATAGCACACTGTCAGTTTCACTCACTGTACCTCTCTGTCCCTAAACTCAAGGATTGAAAATATGGTTCAGCAAAATTGGTTTAGAACAGAATAGCACACTGACACTTTCCCTCACTGTCCTACTCTGTCCCTCCTTACAAACAAGATTTAGCACAGAATAGCACACTGATAATTTCCACGAGTGTCCTTCTCTGTCCCTAAACTCAAGGATTGAAAATATGGAACAGCAAAATTGGTTTAGAACAGAATAGCACACTGACACTTTCCCTCACTGTCCTACTCTGTCCCTCCCTACAAACAAGATTTAGCACAGAATAGCACACTGATAATTTCCACGAGTGTCCTTCTCTGTCCCTAAACTCAAGGATTTGAAATATGGAACAGCAAAATTGGTTTAGAACAGAATAGCACACTGTCAGTTTCACTCACTGTACCTCTCTGTCCCTAAACTCAAGGATTGAAAATATGGTTCAGCAAAATTGGTTTAGAACAGAATAGCACACTGACACTGTCCCTCACTGTCCTACTCTGTCCCTCCCTACAAACAAGATTTAGCACAGAATAGCACACTGATAATTTCCACGAGTGTCCTTCTCTGTCCCTAAACTCAAGGATTGAAAATATGGAACAGCAAAATTGGTTTAGAACAGAATAGCACACTGACACTTTCCCTCACTGTCCTACTCTGTCCCTCCCTACAAACAAGATTTAGCACAGAATAGCACACTGATAATTTCCACGAGTGTCCTTCTCTGTCCCTAAACTCAAGGATTTGAAATATGGAACAGCAAAATTGGTTTAGAACAGAATAGCACACTGTCAGTTTCACTCACTGTACCTCTCTGTCCCTAAACTCAAGGATTGAAAATATGGTTCAGCAAAATTGGTTTAGAACAGAATAGCACACTGACACTTTCCCTCACTGTCCTACTCTGTCCCTCCCTACAAACAAGATTTAGCACAGAATAGCACACTGATAATTTCCACGAGTGTCCTTCTCTGTCCCTAAACTCAAGGATTGAAAATATGGAACAGCAAAATTGGTTTAGAACAGAATAGCACACTGTCAGTTTCACTCACTGTACCTCTCTGTCCCTAAACTCAAGGATTGAAAATATGGTTCAGCAAAATTGGTTTAGAACAGAATAGCACACTGACACTTTCCCTCACTGTCCTACTCTGTCCCTCCCTACAAACAAGATTTAGCACAGAATAGCACACTGATAATTTCCATGAGTGTCCTTCTCTGTCCCTAAACTCAAGGATTTGAAATATGGAACAGCAAAATTGGTTTAGAACAGAATAGCACACTGTCAGTTTCACTCACTGTACCTCTCTGTCCCTAAACTCAAGGATTGAAAATATGGTTCAGCAAAATTGGTTTAGAACAGAATAGCACACTGACACTTTCCCTCACTGTCCTACTCTGTCCCTCCCTACAAACAAGATTTAGCACAGAATAGCACACTGATAATTTCCACGAGTGTCCTTCTCTGTCCCTAAACTCAAGGATTGAAAATATGGAACAGCAAAATTGGTTTAGAACAGAATAGCACACTGACACTTTCCCTCACTGTCCTACTCTGTCCCTCCCTACAAACAAGATTTAGCACAGAATATCACACTGACACTTTCCCTCACTGTACCTCTCTGTCCCTAAACTCAAGGATTGAAAATATGGTTCAGCAAGATTGGTTTTTAACAGAATAGCACACTGACACTTTCCCTCACTGTACCTCTCTGTCCCTACAAACAAGGATTAGCACAGAATAGCACACTGACACTTTCCCTCACTGTACCTCTCTGTCCCTACAAACAAGGTTTAGCACAGAATAACACACTGTCACTGACACTCTCCCTACCTATCCTTATTTGTCCCTAAACACAAGGAATCCAGGATTAGTAAAGGAAAAAAAATGACACTGTCCCTGCCTATGCTTCTCTTTCCCTGCTCCGGAACACACTACGCAAGGCCGCCGCGCTGGCGGCCTTTTATAGTGTGGGGCGTGTACTAAACCCCCTCAGCAATAATTGGCCACAGGCATCCTGCCTGTGGCCAATCATTGCTCTCCTCGCTGCCGGCGCTGTGATTGGCCAAGCATGCGGGGTCACAGTGCATGCTTGGCCAATCACAGCGCCTGGATGACACTGCGATGGCGTAGTGCATTGTGGGCCGTTCGCGTCACTCGAATTTGGCGCGAACGGCCCAAATCGTTCAATCTTCGTCGAACGATCGAACAGCCGATGTTCGAGTCGAATGTATGTTCGACTCGAACACGAAGCTCATCCCTATCGAGTATAAGCCGAGTTTTTCAGCACATTTTTTTGTGCTGAATATGCCCCCCTCGGCTTATACTCGAGTCACCTTTTTGCGCCTGATCTCCTGGACTTTGGGGACCCGGTACCGGCCGGCCGTAGGTCCTCATGACCCCAAACTTGGCACACATATAGCCCCATTTCTCTTCTACAAGTGTGCAAAGTTTTTTGTTGGGGGACCTACGGCCGGGGAGCACCAATTTTTCAAAGCCGGGCACCCCTTCCATAGACTCCAATGTTAAACGGTAATTTCTCCGGTGAACTTGGGGACCCGGTACCGGCCGGTCGTAGGTCCTCTGGACCCAAAACTTGTCCCACATGTAGCCCCATTTCTCTTCTATAAGTGTACAAAGTTTGTTGTCTGGGGGACCTACGGCCGGGGAGCACTGATTTTTCAAACCCGGGCTCCCCTTCCATAGACTCATGTTAAACGTCAGTGAGGCATGGGCACAGTGAGGCATGGGCACAGTGAGGCATGGCCACAGTGAGGCATGCAGATGGACTCCATAGGCTTATACTCGAGTCAATACGTTTTCCCATTTTTTTGTGGTAAAATTAGGTGCCTTGGCTTATATTCGGGTCGGCTTATACTCGAGTATATACGGTACCTTTTTGTCTTGAATTTCTCCTGAAAAATAGCAATGCACTTCTTCTTCTGCCTAGATCAGGGGTGCCCAACCTTTTGAAGATCGAGGGCCACTTAAGCGACTTAGTAACCAGTCGCGGGCCACAATGAGCGGAGTGGGGGGATGACAGGTCCGTGTCCACTTTGCATATACAGAGTGGACACAGGCATAGCCCACTCTACTCTACGGGCCCTCTGATCCGATAAGATAGAAGGGGACGGATCCACTTCTGTTTTTTTTTAGCAAATCGGATTGGAGGTAGGCGGGTGTAAACGGACACTCTGTTTACATCTGCCGCTTCATAGAGGTGAATGGAGGGTCCGATTGGGTCAGACCGATCATGTGAAAGGGGCCTAAGGCTGCTTTTACACTGATGGTCTGTGGTTTACCCACGCCGCAGGTGCAGTGTAGTGCACCCATGGCTTTTCTGTGGGTTGGCTGCAATTTGTCATAGAATTATATTATATCCTGTAGGTGTGGTGCACTTTCTGAAAGTGCCCCAACTCGCAGGTAAAACCAGAAGTCTATGGCTCAGTGCAAGTAACCCACAGGTGCACCTGCAGATCAGTTTGAAAGCAGCCCAGTAACCACTGCAGAACAGATATGCCCATATATATGTAGCGGGGTGTCACTTTAATGAGTACAAAGACTACTATACCCAGTATGCAGCGGGACACCCACAGTGCATTGCCCGGCGCAAGGTCTGCTGGAGAAGGACTATTTAAGCAGGGAGGAGCAACCCACGGGTCTCTTTGGACACCGCCCTCCTAGCAAGTGGAGCCTACATTTGGGCCTGTTGCTCTGGACTAGGCCAGAGAGCCTGGGCCTGGTGGATCTGAAGAGCTTGCTGATCTTCACGGGAGAACCCAGAGTCGACTCATCCATCAATCTCCCTCGGATGATCGGGAGGATCGGAGACTACGGGTGTCGTGAGACTGTGTGCTGAAGCCCCAGCTGCGGAAGTCGGTTGTACGGACTGGTCCGGTTGGGTAAGAGAGCACTTGCTCAGGATTTATTGATTATCTTTTAGGCCCAGTATGCTTTGGTCAGGGCCCACCGTTACCGGAGTATTACATTGCACGCCAGAGGAACAGTGTGTTGTGCAGCTGGAGTTAAGTTTTCTTATTGCATGCCGAGTAACTAACCACTTAATACCTTTGGATTACAAATAACCAATAAAGTGCACCACCATTGCTAGCGAAGATCATTCTCAATGGAATAACTGTGTGAAATAGTCAGGCCTGACTGTTCAGCAGGGAGATATTGTTTGGGCGCCATATTGGCCACGAGGGGGAAGCTCGCGAGCGTAGTTTACTAAAAGACATTCAGTGTGTATAAGACTGTTAGAACATAGTCCTTGTTTATTTGCTTGACTTTTAATATTGCAGGGCTCTGCATAGATAAGTGTACCATTGTCTAACCTTATATCTTCTACTCAGTAAAAGTATTTGTGCAAACACGTTGTGTGGTGTACTGTCTATTCCAGCTGAAGCACTCAGCCTGTCATGGATCTGCCACCTAAGGGTTAATAGTGCAGACTGATTTCAGTGATTGGCAACAGGCTGCTTTATTTAAACACCTCAGCAGCACTGTGTCTTCGCTGCCTGATCTGCAGTTCATACCTGTTCCAGTGACTTCCTGTTCCTGTGATCTGATTTGTTTCCTGTGTTTGACCCAGCTTGTTTGACTACGATTGATCTCTGTTATCCTGATCCCAGCCTGCCTTTTAACCATGCTCAGCTCTACACTGCTTGATTTCCTGTTGCCGAACTTTGCCTGTATCCTGACCATTCTCTGCCTGTCGTCTATACCTACATCTGATCGTCTGTTACCAAACCCGGCTTGTCTGACTATGTATTCAGTGTCTCCCCAGCCAGTGCACCTACCAGCCTGCTTCCTGTTCCCTGCTGCACCAGCTGAACTGACAAGACCAAAGGCGAACCAGGCACCCATACACCGCCAGACTCTTGCGACCACTGTTGCAACATCGGTGGCCCTTGAGCCGGGGTTGTACGAGAAGCCTTCCCACTGCACGTCAGGCTCATCCGGCAGGTACATAACAGTATCAGGCAGCCATGTCTGAGCCTGCAAGTGGGAAGTCGGCCATGGATGACATCTGCCAGCACCTTGCAGCCCTTACCCAAGCAGTCAAATCTCTACAGGAGGGTTATACGCAACTGGAACAATGTGTACAGACTCTAGCTACACCAGCAAGCACTGCTGCGCCTTCTGTCTCAAGGACTGCCACTGCAGCAACCTCAGTGGTGATGCTGCCCCCTGAACCCAGAGTTCCAGCACCAGAGAGATTTTCAGGTGACTGGGGAAAATTTCGATCCTTCCGCAACGCATGTGAACTGTACTTTGCCCTGCAACCTCAAACTTTCTCCCTTGAAACCACCAAAGTAGGATTCATCATATCACTGCTTCAGGGTGAGCCCCAGTCCTGGGCTCATCGGATGTTGGAAAAGAACGATGTATTGTTACAGTCCATGTCCGCCTTCTTCGGCGCAATGGCCGAATTATACGACGACCCGCAACGAGCCACCACAGCAGAGGCTGCCCTTCATGCACTCCAGCAAGGCCGCAGAACGGCCGAAGATTATGTTACAGACTTTAGACGCTGGAGTGCAGACACACAGTGAAATGACGCAGCCATGCAGTGGTTCTCAACTCCGGTCCTTAGGGCCCACTAACAGGCCAGGTTTGCTAGATAACTGAAATACATCACAGGTGATATCCTTTGCTGCTCAGTGATTGCGGTATTCTAGCCTGCATCTCCCCAAAGTAATACTTAGAATCTGGCCTGTTAGTGGGTCCCGAGGACAGGAGTTGAGAACCACTGATCTAATGGATTCCAGGAAACTCAATGCTATTTTACAATGGCCTAGACCAGGGATATGCAATTAGCGGACCTCCAGCTGTTGCAAAACTACAAGTCCCATCATGCCTCTGCCTCTGGGAGTCATGCTTGTGGCTGTCAGAGTCTCGCTATGCTTAATGGGACTTGTAGTTCTACAACAGCTGGAGGTCCGCTAATTGCATATCCCTGGCCTAGACCTTCTACCTTAAAGGAAATACAGCATTTTATGTTAGTATCCCAGTTATTTTCTACTTCACTAGTTGAGATGTTTGCTCCACCCTGGGACCGGCTGTTAGCAGTCATCTCATCAGTGTGTCAGGACCTGGGCTTGAACCTCGTCAGTGTCTGGCGTTGACTCTTCCCACTGAGCTATCTGGGATGCTGGACAGCTCCCTGCCTGATCTGCTGGACAAACCTGATCCAATGGACCACCCTGCCTTGAGTCTTGATTACTGTTGAACCTTGAACTCCTTGCTCCTCCCATGAACTTCCTATAAAAGCAATGTCTCAGCACTTCCTCTTTGCCAGGTTATTGTGCCTTCCCTGCCAGTGCCTTGCTGCTGTCTTTCCTGCTGTGATTGACCCTTGGCTTATTCCTGGACTTCTCTATTGCCTGATCCCAATCTGCAACCACCCGTGTTTGACCCTCGGCCTGTTCTTTAACCACTCTACTGCTTGATCCCAACCTGCAGCCACTCGTGATTGATTCCTTGGCTTGTTTTCTGACCACGCTACTGTTTCATCCTTGTCTGTTTATCCGCTATTGGACCCCGGCTTGCTCACACCCTGGTTGGGCAAACTTGAGGACCGCGACCTGGTACTAGCTTGCAGCTAAATCCATCTCCACCATCAGGAGCTCTGGGAAAAAACAGCTAGTACTTAGACTCTGTACCTCAGGTGAGCCTGTGTCATCTGCCAGAAGTGACTGCCTGTATGCCAGTCCTGCCACTGCTATTGCAATTGGTCTTCAAGCCCGAAGCCTGATCGTGACACCGTGTCCCTATAAATCTCCACTTCCCCTTCCTGTCTGTGCCCTAGTATAGGTTCCTGTTTATGCTGTAGTGGATGCTGTTTGTTTTTGGTTGCTGACTTAGCCCGTTCCTGACTTCGATACTTGGATTATCCCTTGGACTTTGCTTATCTTGTTGCTGACCCTGCCTGTTTCCGACACTGCTTCTGGTTGACCCCTGTGTATATCTGCTTGCTTAGATTGTCCTTCCTCCTCCTGGGTTCCTGTCTTCAGCCTCTACTAAACCGTGAGTTGTTTCTCAGGTTTTGGTTAGGTTGTTTGCACCATCCAAGGAGTTTCCTTATATTCTGGCTGCAGGATCTCAATCGTCCCTCCACCTGATACTGGGATAACAAGACTACCGGTCAGGAAAGCGGAGGGACAGTTGTAGTCTCCTGGCAGACCTGACACAGACAAGCTTATTGAACTATTTGATGAAATGCCTGTTTTTTTTCCTATTGGATGTGTTTCATTCCTTTTAACAAATGTATTTGTAAATGTTTTGTTTTTATGATGGCTGACCCACTGGATTGAGAGAGAAGTTCTATCCTGAATTATGTGGAATCAGATTGGTTGGCCCATTATAGTTAGGGAGAGCTTATTCGCCTGATGTGTGACATCCCTGGTGTTCCTGCCAGTCCCTCTACTTTCCTATTGAAAACTGACCACACTAAGCAGGAGAACACACCGTGGTCCGTTCTGTAGCTATTCCGGGAACCAGTGGTGGGTGGGTTTTTTTTTGGGGGGGCGGCAAACAACCCCCCCCAGCCGCCGGTAGAGCGGCACTGCATCCACCCCCCTCGCAGCACTAACACAGCCCCCCCCCACCACCCGCTGTTCTTACCTTGGATGTGGGCGGTCAGAGCGCGGCAGGCTCAGGGGAAAGCTGCTCCGGTGACTGGTGTCCTCTCCTGGAGCAGCTTCCGTGGTGTCTCCTCTCTCCTCCTAGCGCTAGGCATCCAATAGAATCGCCTGACATTTTGGCCAATCGGGAAACAGGTTTCATACCTGCTTCCCCATTGGCCGGGAGGAGGATTAGTGTTGCAACATCAAATTTTAATTTGCTGTTGCAACACACCTGGGTGGGCTTCAGACTCAATGCTCAGCCTATTTTGAAGCCTCTTAGAGCCTATGGCTCTAATCACATTCTTCAAAAAAAACAAACTCTGGCTGCTCTAATTCATATGCCCGCTGACCTGATAGGGGCCAGACACATGAATAGGGGGAGGCTGTGGATAGATTCACGCTAAGCATTAATCTATCCACTGCATATAGGGGGTGGAGTGGATAGTGGTGGCGGCGCCCAGGCGCCCCTACTGGATGGGCCGCCCTTGCTGGGAACTCAGCCTGCTCTCCTCCAATGATGAGACTTGTCCTGACACGCCCCCTTTGCAAGCCATTCACTGGGAAGCTCAGTGTGCTGTTGCTTCTCCTCCCCCCAGCTCTGGGCAGCTGAGAACAGAGATTATGTGATCGCTTATGTTTTATTTTTTTTTATTTTTTTTTTATTACTATACACAAATGCTTTGCCTTTTTGCTTCCATTTTTAAACTGTATGGGTTGTTTTACCAGGTGAACATTCACAGTCACTTTAACGTTTGCCTGGCCTTTGGTTTTAATTCACTTGCAAATTAAGTCCAATATGATGTATTTGTATTGTTTATGCCAAAAAACAAAAACGAGAGTTGCAGCTGCCAATTGCAGCCATTTTTTGGTCCCTGAAGAGGGCATTTAAAGAATTAACACAACCTATCGACGGGTATGGTGGTTTGCTAATGGAAGTGATTTATTATATTTCAGCAGACACACCTTTACTGCCAACTATTCAGGGCACAGCTGTATTTCAATCTGAAAAGGTTTTACCATCTGAGAACCACCATATTATGGCACAGAATTAAAGTATTATTCATTAGAGACCACAAAGAATATGAATCAGATGCATGTATCACCTAGGGGGTCCAATGTATTCCAATAGCCTGCTGGACCTTGTAATATAAGCGTGTTTTGGGTCTAACTGGTATATTCCCATACATTAATATACATAACTACTGTAGCGGTACCCTCAGCTTAAGAGGGCTACTTGTTTGTTTGGGCCCTGTAATGCACTGCTACCAACCCCTGGCAATCGGCTCTGACTTCTCTTTGACACAGACAGGAAAGGGGAGGATGGTATAATTGTATTATCTCTATACACTATTATACAGTACAACCCCCTTTGTATACCAGCACAGTAATTGACACTCACCACCAAATTACTTAACTACAACTCTTTACTGAAGGTAGAAAGATAACAGAGTAATTTGTATACAATATTCTATGCAGATCCCTGCAATATAGGTGTGCACATTAAAAGGGTATGACAGTCAATAATGCAATAACACATCAACCCCGCTGCTGCAATCTTCCCTCGTTAGCATAAAATGGCGCCCAGCAATGTCCTATACTACCCAGTCAGGCCTGACTATAACTTAGGGTATAGTTTGCTGGAGAATCTTCGCTAGCAACTGTTGGTGGTGCACATGGAGAAACCAATTTGTAATCCAATAAAATGGCATAACAGATATTCGCCAACCAGGCAAAGCTGGAGAGACTGACAAACTCAGTTCAGCACAAACAGTCTCTCCAGAGTATAACTGTTGTGAGGGGGTTAGCTCGGCAGCGGGTGTGTGTGACCCCCGGGATGGGCTCCCCACACAAAAATAGGCCCAGCAAACGGAGGTTGTGGTTTTCAAAATCAAAAAGGTGCGGTTTATTTTCTATTTACAGTGACAAAACACAGCAAAGCAAAAGAAACATAAATAAAATAAATCCTGGTCAACTTGACCTCTGAGTAAACATACAGGTTTCCTAACTAACAACTGGGATCAGCCTAGTGCTGTCCTAGTCCCTAAGTCCCTGGTTTTAAATGTCCAAGCAAATAGCCACACAGGCTTTGTCTCACCGCACAGGGGTTCACTCTCCCTAGACAGTCCACACAGGTCTGGTTCCAGGCATGAGCAAACACCTAATGAATCTGGGAGTTCTTATAGAGGCCTAAATGAGCTGACAAGCTTCAGCTGGTCTCATCAACTCCCTGTCTGCACGACGCCCCACACTCTCCCTAGAGGTATGAGTCATCCATGAGCCCACTAGCCTCAGCTGGGCTTATACAACTCTCCACCTAGTTGTATAAGTCAGCGTAAAGCCTGAATCTGGGCGAAATATATCTACCCCCCTGGATGCAACCAGGTGACTTTACCTTCCTGCTGTCACATACCCCCCCCTCTTGTTTTAACCTCGGGGTTGGAACACCAGCAATCAGGCATTCATGTACTCGAGACAAAGCATCCACATTCCCCATTTGAACGCCAGGGCGATGCTTTACTGTGAAGTTGAATTCCTGGAGGGCCAGGAACCACCTATTCACTCTTCTATTTGTTTCCTTGTTTTGAGCCATCCACTTTAACGGAGCGTGATCCGTAACCATGTCAAAGTGCCTACCTAGCAGGTAGTACCGAAGGGAATCTAGAGCCCACTTCACCGCTAAACACTCCTTTTCAACGGTGGCGTAATTTACCTCATGGGACTTCAACTTCCTGCTGAGGTAAATGACTGGGTGCTCTTCCCCGTTCCAGACCTGGGACAATACTGCTCCTAACCCCACATCTGACGCATCACTTTGTACGACAAAGTCTTTAGAGAAGTCGGGTGAGTACAACACTGGCTGGCTACATAAGGCTTGTTTCAAGAATTGGAATGCTGCCTCAGCCTCGGGGGTCCATTTAATCATGACCGACCCTTTCCCCTTCGTCAGGTTGGTTAGGGGCACAGCCTTAGAAGCAAAGTGGGGAATGAATCGCCGATAATACCCAGCGATTCCCAGAAAGGCTCGTACCTGCTTCTTGCTGTTGGGACGTGGCCAACTCTGGATGGCCTCGACTTTGTTGAGTTGGGGTTTTATTACTCCCCTCCCAATGGTGTACCCAAGATATTTGGCCTCCTCCTGCCCAATGGTACACTTCTTGGGGTTAGCCGTAAACCCCGCTTCCCGAACAGAGTCCAGGACTGCTTGCACTTTTGGCAGATGTGAGGCCCAATCTGTGCTATGGACAATTACGTCATCCAGGTAAGCCGCAGCATACTTCCGATGGGGCCTCAGCATCTGGTCCATTTTCCGCTGGAATGTGGCCGGCGCATTCTGTAACCCGAACGGCATTCTTTTATATTGGAACGCCCCGTCTGGGGTTACAAATGCGGTTTTCTCTTTGGCCGACTTGGCCAGGGGGATTTGCCAATACCCTTTTGTGAGGTCAAGAGTCTTCATGTATCGGGCTGTTCCCAGCCGGTCGATCAACTCATCAATACGTGGCATGGGGTAGGTGTCAAATTTTGTAACTTTGTTCAACTGACGAAAATCGTTACAAAATCGCCAGCTCCCATCCGGTTTAGGCACCAACACAATGGGACTAGACCAATCACTTTGGGACTCCTCTATCACCCCTAAGTTCAGCATTTTCTGTACTTCCTCCCGTATTGCCTCCCGTCGGGCCTCTGGGATCCGATAGGGTTTTAACTTCACCCTTTCACCGGGCGGGGTAATGATGTCATGCTCTACCCCAGATGTTTGTCCCGGCAGCTCAGAGAATACCTCCTTGTTGCGAAGCACAAACTCCTTAACCTCCTGTTGTTGGGGTTGTGACAAGGTGGCTGCTATTCCAACCTCAGGAATCACGCAACCAGTTTGAGCTGGTGACCAAGTGTCTGCGACTAGGGACTCTCTATCCCTCCAGGCTTTCAACAGATTAACGTGATAGATCTGTTCGGGCTTTCGCCTTCCTGGTTGTCTGACCTTGTAATTCACTTCGCTCACTTTTTCCATTATCTCATAGGGGCCTTGCCATTTGGCAAGGAATTTACTTTCAACCGTAGGGACAAGTACCAGTATCCTATCCCCCGGGGAAAAGGTACGGGTCTTGGCTCCACGGTTGTACACTCTCTGCTGTGCTAACTGCGCTTGGGCCAAATGTTCCTTCACGATGGGCATTACCTGTGCAATTCGGTCTTGCATCGGGGCGACATGCTCAATCACACTCCTGTGGGGAGAACTCTCACTTTCCCAAGTTTCCTTGGCAATATCCAACAGCCCTCTTGGGTGTCTCCCATACAGTAACTCAAAGGGGGAGAATCCCATAGAGGATTGGGGCACCTCCCTAATAGCAAACATCAGATAAGGAAGTAGACAGTCCCAATCCTTTCCATCTCTATCCACCACTTTCTTCAACATTTGTTTTAGGGTTTTGTTGAATCTTTCAACCAGCCCATCGGTTTGGGGGTGATACACAGATGTACGTAATTGCGTCACTTTGAACAATTTACACAGCTCCTTCATAACCCGGGACATAAAGGGTGTACCTTGGTCCGTAAGCAGTTCTTTACAAATACCCACCCGGCTAAGCACAAGAGATAGCTCTTTGGCTATGGTTTTGGCCGAGGTATTTCGGAGAGGGATCGCTTCTGGATAACGGGTGGCATAGTCCATTATAACTAATATGTACTGGTGCCCCCTAGCGGACTTGATTATAGGCCCTACCAAATCCATGGCGATCCTCTCAAACGGGACCTCAATGATGGGTAGAGGGACCAGCGGGCTACGGAAATGTGGCATCGGGGCCGACCTCTGACACACAGGGCAGGAGGAACAATAATTTTCTATGTCCTTCATCACCCCCGGCCAATAGAATCTCTGTAATACCCTCTCTCGGGTTTTCTCTGTCCCCAGATGACCTCCAAGAATGTGCCCATGGGCCAACTCCAACACCAACTTCCTGTAAGGTTTGGGCACCACAAGCTGCTCAACGGTTTCTTCTGCCCTTTTTGCCACCCGATACAGTAGGTCCTTCTCTACGCTGAAGTATGGGTAAGTGCAGGTATTATCTGGGTTCACTAACTCGCCATCTATTTTCACTACGTTTTCCCGTGCCTTTATTAGGGCGGGGTCTTTCAACTGTTCTGTGGCAAAGTTTTCCCTGTGAACCTCAAGATCAGAAAACTCCACAGATGGTAGGTTTTCGTCTGAGGAGGTGGGCTCCTCTCCAGTTTCTTGAGTCTCCCCTGCCAATACTGATAAGGGAAATTCCGGAGAGTCCTCACCACTCTCAGGGGAGTTCTGGCTATCACATTCCTGGTACATAGGGGCACCAGTGGGGGGCTCAGGATCATCCCACAGTTCCCAGAACTTCGGAAAATCCCTTCCCACAATGGCGTCATGCGGTAACTGAGATACTAAGCCCACTGGATGAGAGAGGGTACCTTTGGGGGTCTCGAAACACACTGTAGTCACTGGATACTCTCGGGTGTCCCCATGCACACAAATAACAGCTACCTTGCTATTCCCAAAGACCTCTGTTTTAACTAACTCAGCCTTTATCAGGGTCACAAGGCTACCTGAATCCAGCAATACCACAACATTTCTACCATTAACACACATTTTGCATAAATGTTTCTCAGTTCCTCGAATGGCAGTGCATGCGACTGTCGCACACAGCGACTGACGTCTGCCCGTCAGAAAGTCACACTGCATGGGTTCCTCCACAACCGGGCAATTGGCTGCAATATGTCCCGCTTGCCGGCAGCGGTAGCAAACGATCCTTCTTGCCGCCTCTTGAGCCGCTGATTTCCCAGGCTGTTCTCGCCAAACTTGGGGTAGAGCTCCCACCCTCTCACTCTCTCCACCCTCACCCCTTGGAATCCTCTTATCCGCCCCTGGGGATGGTCTGGTCTTAGGGTGGAAAGTCCGAGTGTCTCTGGAAGAGGCCGTCAGGTTCTCTGTAGCCAAGTATTTCTCCACACGATCCACAAGACCATCGGCCGTCTCTGGGTCTCCATGGCTTACCCACTTTTGGATGGCAGTAGGAAGAGCTCTCAAAAACCGATCCATTACAACACGTTCCACAATCTTTGGTGCGGACAAAGTCTCTGGCTGTAGCCACTTTCTGCTCAGGTGAATGAGATCATACATTTGAGACCTGGGGGGTTTTCCAAGCTGGAAAGTCCAGTTATGCACACGCTGAGCCCGGACAGCCTGGGTGACACCCAGCCTTGCCAAAATTTCAGCTTTTAGCATCACATAGTCTTTTGCTTGGTTAGGCTCTAGGTCATAGTAAGCTTTCTGCGATTCACCAGTTAACAGAGGAGCCACCAGTCCAGCCCACTGCTCCTCAGGCCACTTTTCTCTTTCAGCGGTCCTTTCAAATGTGGTCAAAAATACCTCTGGATCATCCTCTCCAGTCATTTTTGGCAATAAACGACTCACCCCAAAGGACGCGGTATTAGTGGGACGGCTTTCCTCACTGGTCTGCGGACGTTGCTGCATTACTGCTTCCATTTGTTGTAGTCTCTGCTCTTGCTTCTGTAACAGGTCTATGAAGCGGGCCTCAGATTGCTGCTGGGCTTGTTGCTGAGCTTCCAGACTCTGTTGGTGAGCTTGCTGCTGGGCTGCAAGGCTCCTTTGCAAACCTGCATTTGTCTGCTGTTGATTGGCATTTGCTAGAGCCAGCTGTTTCAGTATCTCCTCCATGCTGGCTTAAAAAAAACTGCCACTGGTTCTCCACCAACTGTGAGGGGGTTAGCTCGGCAGCGGGTGTGTGTGACCCCCGGGATGGGCTCCCCACACAAAAATAGGCCCAGCAAACGGAGGTTGTGGTTTTCAAAATCAAAAAGGTGCGGTTTATTTTCTATTTACAGTGACAAAACACAGCAAAGCAAAAGAAACATAAATAAAATAAATCCTGGTCAACTTGACCTCTGAGTAAACATACAGGTTTCCTAACTAACAACTGGGATCAGCCTAGTGCTGTCCTAGTCCCTAAGTCCCTGGTTTTAAATGTCCAAGCAAATAGCCACACAGGCTTTGTCTCACCGCACAGGGGTTCACTCTCCCTAGACAGTCCACACAGGTCTGGTTCCAGGCATGAGCAAACACCTAATGAATCTGGGAGTTCTTATAGAGGCCTAAATGAGCTGACAAGCTTCAGCTGGTCTCATCAACTCCCTGTCTGCACGACGCCCCACACTCTCCCTAGAGGTATGAGTCATCCATGAGCCCACTAGCCTCAGCTGGGCTTATACAACTCTCCACCTAGTTGTATAAGTCGGCGTAAAGCCTGAATCTGGGCGAAATATATCTACCCCCCTGGATGCAACCAGGTGACTTTACCTTCCTGCTGTCACACTGTGTTCAATAATGGGCCTGGGCAAAGTTAATAGGCACAAAGATATTGATATATGGTTCTGAGCTGGCGCTCTCTCACCCAGACCGGACCGATTCCTGTCCGGTTCCTCCGCTACTGTGAGTGGCGTCACAGTGCCCACGATGCATCGAGTCCCCGGTCCTTCAGAAGATGATGGCACCTCAGGGGGATCGGATGCCTCACAGACTCCCCAGCGGAACGGAAGGCTCTCTGGAACAAAAACGCAAGGCCCAAGCTTCAGGCCTAGCGCGCGCAGTAGGTGAGTGCAGGGGATCCTCTTGCAAGGAGGGCGGCGTTCCGAGTGAGCGAGCGAGCCCCGCCTCTCCCCTTTTAAAGTCCACCCCAGCAGTCCCTGCGTGGGGAATGGCACCCTGGGTGCCGCAAAGCGTGCTGGGAAGTGTAGTCTTGCGGGTAAAACGATACCCCGCTACACTACTTTTTATGAAAGTATCACTGAAGTTATGCAATATAGTAAAGTTTAGATTTGAGATGTATGATAGTTCCGTTTTATGACAAATAAAACCCGCAGGATGAACCAAAGAAATCAGATTCTTCCATCTATGTGTAGCACACCCCCGCAGGAGCTGCTGGTTTAATTTTGGGCCTGTAAGTTACCTTGGTATTCGTTGTCTAGGGGAAGAAAGTCTGTAGAAACTCAAATGTCCACACAAGATGTAAAACCTTAAGCAGTTAGGTTTTATTTTCCTTTTTGCATAAACATATAGAAAGGTGAAGGGAAGGGGTAAGTTCAGGCACACGGTACAGATCACTGGGGAGAACTCCTCAAGTAACCAGTCACTCACCCGGATAGGCCCCTCTCACCTGGCCTAGCAGCCGGTATGATGCACGAACAATATCAGGACCAGTCTCTGCCACAGACTGGTGGTGCACAGAATTGGATAATCCGGGATCCTCTGCCACAGGACTCAACACCCGAACTTCCAGCCAAACAGTCAAGAGCCTTTAAGCCGACAAGGCAGACTGTAAGGTAAATTTGGTTGCGGTGCATCTAACAATAGATTTACCAGGCCCTCCTCAATACACCAGCCTTCCGCTTGGTCTTTTCCAGGACAGGTCCTCCCCTGGTTTCCTCCATTGAGTGGCTTCCTCCCTCAGGACGGACAGCACAGGATCACCTTCAAAGTGCAGACCCAGTCAGCATAACTGGGCCTACTGGTTGGAATCACACAATACACCCCTCACGCCAGGAGGGCCATGAGGGGACGAAGGACCCCAAAAGATGGCGTCTGCCCCTTAAATACCCTTCCCCAGCATGCTCAGCGGGTAGACCATGCCCACTGAACAGTTCCCGGGGGAAGGTACCCAATACACTCTGGCTTGTCAGTCTTCCACATTGGCCCGAGGTGGTAACGCTACCCACAGGCAAACAGTGGGAAGTCTGCCCAACACAGCCATAGCTAATTTAACATCAATTATTTACATCTGAGCCTAGCTGATATGTCAGATACCCTCTAAATTGAAACATAGCGCCCAGTCATTGGGAGCAGGGCGCTACATATGCTAACAGTGCAAATACAGGTAGATGAATCCTCTGTGCCGAGCTACTGTAGCTGGAATTGGCAGAAATGTGAGCAGTGTGTGTGGCCAGCGTTACAGATGTGTATTGCTTTTAGACTGTTTTACATTGTAACTACCGGTACTTATGACAGGGATGCATTATTAGCCTTTTGAAGACCCTGCTAATGGGGGGTTATGTAGCTGGCTTTCCTTTGTAGCTGGCCTGGGTTCTGTCAAAGATACACCAAGCCATTCTGTGTCTTACTAAAATTGCCACCTTCTCTGGCTGTCCACCACAGATGTGAGATTTAAATCTGATCATTTTTGCCATTGGCTTATGCATTTAGGAGAAACAAAGGAGACACTGTATTCAATATGACTTCCTTCATTCTCCCACAACAGTTTTGTTCTTCAAATGCCATTGTAGCGCCCACCCCAAAAGGTTGGGACGCTATTTAAATTTAGAGGGGTGTCTGAGCCAGTAGTTGGGCTCAGATGGTTGAATTGCACTTAATTTTACCTATGTTCTAGCTGTGGTTTGCCCGATGGCATTTTCCATTATTGCCTGTAGGTGGCGTTTCCACCTCAGGCACCTGTTAGAACACGGGCAAACCACAGTGCATTGAGTGGCCCTTCTCGGCAGCGGTACAGTGGGAGTGGTCGACCTGCTGTGCCTGCTGGGGGGGATACTTAAGGGGCAGACGCCATTGATTGGGCCCGTTCTCACCCCGCAGCCCTCTCCGCACGAGGCATGTGTGTGTGTGGTCCTGGTCTCAGGGCCACGTTGGCCCGAGACTGCATCGCTACTTAGTAGGCCCAGGTAGTCTGGCTGGGGCCTACATTCAGAGAGGGGATCCCAAGCTGTCTGTCCAAATGGGGAGGAAGCTATCTTGGTGAGGGAGACCGGGGGAGGACCTGCCCTGGAGGAGACCGGCAACGTGCCGCTGTCTCAGGTGAGGCCTGGTGACTTTGTCAAGGAGGGATCCACTATGCTACAGGCCCTGCAGTTCGCCAGATTGGCTTAAAGGCTCTTTAACTGTGCAGCTGGAAGTTTTTAGGACTTTACAAT
This sequence comes from Rana muscosa, assembly GCA_029206835.1. Classification (NCBI taxonomy): domain Eukaryota; kingdom Metazoa; phylum Chordata; class Amphibia; order Anura; family Ranidae; genus Rana; species Rana muscosa. The sequence continues at coordinate 241,208,667 of CM055124.1, forward strand.
CCTGTGGCAGAGGATTCCTGGACTATCCATTACTCAACTTCAAACAGGTCTGTGGCAGAGACTTTGTACACTTAAACTCTTCTGTGGAAGAGACCTACTTCATCTTGGGCAGTCTGTGGCAGAGACTGCCCTGTTGCTGGTTCGTGTGTCATCCCGGCTGCTAGGCCACGTGAGAGGGGACTATCTGGGTGACCAATACTGACTCTAACATAAGAGAGTGGTGAGTGACTTTGAACTTATACCTTTGTCAAACTTTGTGGCGAGTGCCTGAACCTTCCCCTGCTCTTCTATACCTTCTGCTTCTCAACGTTTACAGCATAAGAAAAATAAAGCCTAACTGTTTGAGGTTTTACATCTGTGTGGACATTGCATTACTACAGACTTTCCTACCTGGACAACGCAGCTGAAGAGGTAACGTGCAAAACCTAAAACTAACCAGCGGCCCTCTAGGGGGTATTGCTACACCATTATTCTCATTGATGGGGTCTTCATTTGACACTCAGTTGAAAGAAGTCACATTAAAATAATTGCAAGTGTTAGGTGATGGCAACAGATCACTGGCACTTTACAAACTGGTAGCATGCAAGCAATGAAAAATGGCGGCATTGCAATTAAAAAAAAAATTTTTTAATTAAAGTATGAATACATCCACACGAAGGGCCCTTTCACACCGAATGCAGTTAGATGCAGTGTGCTGCAGTTGGGAGTATTTTGAACTGCACTCCAACTGCATAGACAGCCCAAAATCAAGGTAAACCTATGGGCATAGTTCACATCATTGCAATGCAGTTCAGCACAGTTAAAAAAAGTAGAGCATGCTGGATTTTTCTTAACAGTACAAGGATGGAAAATAATTTAATATAGGGTTATAAAGGTGTGACAGTCACCCACATCCATTACAACTGGAGTGCTAGCTTACATACTTGACAACATGGTATCAGTAATGGCTGATACACCCAGGATATCTATGTAGAAGTACATTGTTGGGATGGAACTGTGAACTCATGAACTATTTGGTTGATATTTTGTACATTTCCTAAAGTGGAATTAAACTTAGCATTTCGAATGGTACCTGCAGGTAAGCCTATAATAAGTCTTACCTGTAGGTACAGTGAATATGACATAGGCCAGTGATGGCGAACCTATGGCAAGCATGCCACAGCTGGCACACAGAGCCCTCTCTGTGGGCACGCGAGCAGGGCCGCCATCTTTTCTCTTGTCCATAACAGAAGTGCCCGACTGCCCGTTAAAAATATGCTGGTGCTCAGGCTTTACCAGCAGCACACGCACAGCCTCTTGCAGTCCTGCCCCCTCCCGCCATCTATGCATCTTGCCTATTGGCTTCTCCGAGATGCCCAGGTCCCATGGAAGGAGGCAATTGGCCAGCGTAGGTGTCAGCCATGGGAGCCAGGCCGATGCGTGCGTCCACTGCTTCGGCCAATCTGCAGCTCTGCGTTGGCTCGGTGGGTCACCTGGGCAGCGGAAAATTAACAACAAAGCTGGCCAGCCAATGGGGAGGCAGGGAGAGTGTCCTGGGTGTTCACTATCAGGCCAAGGCAGAAGTTTCCTGAAGTTATTGCTGGAGCCCAGTAAATCTGCTTGGAATGTGGGGGGAAGAGCTGACTGGTTGCCCATAGCAACTTAATACAACCCTCTGCACTGCAGTAGAGGAAGGAGCGGACAAGAGGACTCCTGGTTGGCTGAAGCCAGGGACCAATGAGGAGCCCGAAAGACTATGGCTCAAATTTTATTATTTAAAGGAAAACTACAGCCCCAGCATGCCCTGCAAAAATAAGAGGGACAGCCTGAAGCCCGGAAAAAAGGGCTGAGGGAAAAGGGAGACCAAAGGTGAGAGGAGCGCGGAGACAAGAGTAAGAGGATGCTGAGGTAGTTCGGAAAAGAGAGCCCAAGCCACAACAGCCCCTTGAACCAGCCAGAGAGGAGTGAGAGGACGATGCTTAGAGGTGCTGAGAGGACACGATCGAGAGGGAGGAGGACAATCGCAGGCACCAACAAAAGGAAAAGCTGCTGCCAGGTAGGGATGAGCCGAACACCCCCCAGTTCGGTTCGCATCAGGACATGCGAACAGGCAATAAATTTGTTCGAACATCCGAACACAGTTAAAGTCTATGGGACTCGAACATGAAAAATCTAAAGTGCTAATTTTAAAGGCTTATATGCAAGTTATTTTCATAAAAAGGGTTTGGGGACCCGGGTCCTGCCCCAGGGGACATGTATCAATGCAAAAGAAAGTTTTAAAAAACGGCCGTTGTTTCGGAAGCAGTTTTAATAATGCTTAAAGTGAAACAATAAAAGTGAAATATTCCTTTTAAATTTCGTACCTGGGGGGGGTGTATAGTATGCCTCTAAAGTAGCGCTTGTTTCCTGTGCTTAGAACTGTCCCTGCACAAAGTGTAATTTCTGAAGGGGAAAAAAGGAATTTAAAAGCACTCACGTCTATAATGAATTGTCGGCTCCCGGCAATAGAGAACAGTCATTGAAAGCCATTGATATAAAAAAAAAATGCGTGGGGGTCCCCCCAAATTCAATTTCCAGGCCCTTCAGGTCTGGTATGAATATTAAGGGGAACTCCACGCCAAATAAAAAAAAAAATGGGGGGGAGTTCCCCCCAAAAATCCATACCAGACCCTTTATCCAAGCACGCAACCTGGCAGGCTGCAGGAAAAGAGGGGGGGACGAGAGAGCGCCTCCCCTCCTGAACCGTACCAGGCCACATGCCCTCAACATGGGGAGGATGCTTTGGGGGTCTGTGACCCCTCAAAGCACCATGTCCCCACGTTGATGGGGACAAGGGCCTCATCCCCACAACCCTTGCCCGAACATGAGTTTGACTCAAACATAAAGCTCATCCCTACTGCCAGATACCCCAAATTGTTCGCTGTTCGCCGAACGGGCGAACAGCCAATGTTCGAGTCGAACATGAGTTTGACTCGAATATAAAGCTCATCCCTACTGCCAGGCACACCGACACTGGACTCCGAAGCCGGGTGAGTGCTATACTGACGGCAAACCCTCTTGAGGTGGGCGATCATCACCAGTGTTGGCACTTTGAAATAAATAAGTTGGTGTAGTGTCGCAGTTTGGGCACTCAGGCTCAAAAAGGTTCGCCATCAATGACGTAGGCTCTTTACCCAATGATCAGCTGAGTCAAATCACAGCTGATCACATGTAAACAAATTATCAGTATTTTCTTTCCTCAGCGCTGTTAGTGTCTGAGGCAAAGAAAGCCGATAACCGGCTTTTTAGTTACAAGGGACATTTACACTGATAATCAGGGCACTGGTCATCAGTGCCCTAATACTCAGTGCAGTCTCATCAGTGCAATATATCAGTATCTATCAGTGCAGTATATCAGTGCCCATCAGTTCAGCATATCAGTATCCATTAGTGCAGTATATCAGTGCCCATCAGTTCAACATATCAGTATCTATCAGTGCAGCATATCAGTGCCCATCAGTGAAGCCTCATCAGTGCCCATCAGTGCAGCCTCACCAGCACCCATCAGTGAAGAAGAATTACTTTGCGTCAAATTGATTCCGAGCATGCGCAGCACTTTTGTGCTTCAGAAATGGCTACACAGTCGGAATTTCCGATAAGAACTTTTGCTGTCGGAAAAATAGAGAACCTGCTCTCAATTATTTGTTGGTGGAAATTCCGACAGCAAATGTCCGATGGAGCCTACAAGCTCACAGCGAACATCTGTTGTCGGAAAATCCAACCGTGTATGCGGCATTAGAAAAAAATTTTTTGTTCAAAGTGTTCTTCTTTTTTCGTTTGTTTAGCAACAAATAAAAAACCCAGTGGTGATTAAATACCACCAAAAGAAAGTTCTATCTGTCTCAAAAAAATGATAATGTCATAAGGGTACAGTGTTGCATGATTGCACAATTGTCATTCAAAGTGTGACAGCTCTGAAAGCTGAAAATTTGTCTGGGCAGGAAGGGGGTAAAAGTGTCCGGTATTGAAGTGCTTAATCTTGCAGGGGCACCCATAGCTTTTTATTTTTCTGGCTACTGCCAGTATTTTACTACCGCTTTAAGAACAAAACAGAAGTATTGTAACTCAAAGCCAACACATCAGACCACTGAAAGCTGAATTGATTGTTGAAAATGGAAAGACTGGAGGCAAATGCCGCCCCCACCCCCCCCCCCCTCAGTCCAGGTACAATGAGGTATGTTTTGCTGGTGGCCCCGAGTAGAGGTGCTCCCTTCATCCAGATCTCAATCAATGTGAGCAGAACCTGCAGTTAGTGACAGCAACTGAACATACAGTATATAGTATACAGTGTATAGCTGTATAGACCTGTGATATTTATAGCACCTTGGCGAGGTCTTCCTGTACCAATTTTCTTTTTGGTTGTTGTAAGATGTGTGACTGAATGCAGGTGGTGTTGTGGTGGAACTAACTATGTCTATATTATGTCTCCCTCTCTCATCCCTCATATTATTATTATTTTCTTTTCTTCTCTATTTTTATTTATTTTCTTTCTTATTGATATATATCTATATCTATATCTCTTAGTAATCTCGTAACAAACAGCACCTTGTTCTCCCCCCTTCCACTGTGCAACAGAAGATGGCCCCCATTTCCTGGAATGCCCTTCGCCTCGTGGGGATCGACTTGGACAGGAAAAGGACCATATACAGATGAACCAATCATATACACACATGTGATGACGCTTGCTTATGTCACTTTGCCTATAAAGGGCTGCTGTAATTTGAATAAAGGCAGTTCTGAGGAAGAGTTTATACTGACCATTGTGCCAGTGTGAATCCTTTTGCATGCATGCACTCACATTACATTGAATTAGGGTCAGAGGCAGAATAGATACATTCTGGTATTGGACCAGGAATAAATCCATAACAGCGTTAGTGCTGGAAGGCTTTCTCTTTGACAGACACTGTGATCGCAGAGCTGAGCCCCTTAATCATTTTGCGCTGTTCTGTATAGGTGCTTACTAAGGCCCCTTTTACACCTATACGACTTGTCCCACGATTTGTGATGGCAAAGTAGCATGACAAGTCATTTCCAATGACAACCATTCATATTAGTACGACCTCAAGCCGTTCCGACTTCAAAGTAGTCCCTGCACTACTTTGGTTCGATTTTGATGCCAGTTACACAGGCATTCCCTGAAATCGCGGCCTCGAATCGCGGTAAAATCACGCGACTTTGAAGTCACAGTAGTGTGAAAGGGGGCTTAGAGAAACATTATTTTCTGATGCATACCTTGCTTGCCACAGTCTAAGAGCTTTTCTCATTGCTATGACAGAACCGTGAAAAGCATAGTACTTGTAACAGGTGGGCCCGTGGAACCCAGAAGTTCTTAGAAAGTATGAGCCAGAAAATAATGGACATTGAGAATATGTCTTGGATTGCTTTAAAATGGGTCGGGAATATTAATCCACAATATTCCCCAGGATATCTGTAAAGAACTATTTACTGGTTGTTGATTCTGAACCCAACAGGTTAATTGAAAGATGTTAATGTCATCACCTCCAACCACCTGGCTGCCTGTGTAATGTAAATGAGTCCAGGCTACCTTCTAAAGATCTTTTCATTGTGGATTGTAATAATTAACTCTGTAATTGTATAAAGAGATTAGTTAATGAACTCACCTGTTGTCTGCTAAGGGATGTCAGAATAATGTGTATTGGGGGCTCATTATGTAACCATTGTGTGATGTTGTGGGTGGAGTTGGGTCATTGTTCAGTTGGACTACAGTATTCTTTTAGTGTATATAAGAGCCTGCTTTTCTCAAAGATTGTCAGACCTGTTGGAAACCTCAACACAGAGCGTTGTCTCATTTGTGGAGGGAGAATTATTTGTATGGGGTCTTATTCAGCTGGTTGGAGTGTCTGGTAGCTGTCGTGTGCTCGGGAATGGAATATTAACCCCTGTCGTTATAGTACATTTGTTGAAAGAAGCTGACCAATAAGGATTACTTGTCAGTGTGACAGGTGCTCCATTGTTTGGGGAAGGCGGCAAACAAACCACTGGATTAACCCCCCCATCCCCCTCTTCGACCAGTCCATTATCAGATCCCTTATCATACTCTCCATGTGTTATTGTAGGATCACATCACTGACCTCCTATCGGATTTCATAGTCCTGATCCCTGTCCCGTTTTTAGATCACTATGCTCTTATTGGCTCCCAGTAATCACATCCCTGTCCTGTTATCAGATCCAGAACCGCTGATAATCCCTGTCCCATCATCCCATCTCCCCTCTTATTAGATGCCTGTCACGTGGTCGGGCTCTGACTTGTGTGTTGGCGGCAATGCAGAGCAGAGAGATCGCTCCGATGAGGACGACGTCTCCCGGATCTCTCCCTACATCCTCCCCTGTATCGTCCAATAAGGTCGCTTCTCCTCTCAGCCAATCGGGTCTTAAGACCCGCTTCCTGATTGTCGGGAAGGAGAAGCAGGAAGACAAAAGTGTATATTAACTCGCTATTACCACACAACTGGGTGGGCTCAGGGTGCAGTACTCTACGCCCTAAGTCCACCCTTTTTGAAGCCAATTAGAGCCTCAGGCTCTAATCATGTGCTTCAAAAAAAGAAAACCATTGAAATCCATGCGTCCGGCACCCTGCATGTAGATTAGGGGCCAGGCGCATGGATTAGGGGGGCGGCGCCCCTGTGCCCCTAACGGAGCATCCGCCACTTATTTGTGATTATGGCATATTTTCTTTAGAGGAATTAGTATAAGTTTCACAAAGCAGCAGTCATCTTGTTTATGTGATACTTACATTTGCAATTCATCCTTTACAATATTTATTTTTAATATATATTCTAAAAGGTTGGGTCACAAAAAAATCAGACCCATAAGACAGCACCCACCATTTCCAGCGATTGCTCCATGACTTACTTTTTGTGACGCCCTTTCTTCAGCTCTCAGAAAACTGGTTGCAAACTGTAGTGCAAAGTGGATTTGCCTTTTGTAAATAACCCCCTATGGCGTTTTTCAGGCATATCCTCTTACAGGCAGAACCCCCCCACCCCCCACCAAACTCACATTTTTGAGAGGAGCTAGTACCCAAAGAGCTCAAAAAAGCTCAAAGAAGCTCAAAAACGTTTGTTCCAGCTTTTTGTTTTGTTTATATAGTGGTTAAGAAAATACTATCTTAGGAGGGTTTGTGAAAAAAAAAAAAAAAAAAAAAAACGCTTATGCACAAAAAAGCTTAAAGAAGCTCAAAGGAGCTTGAAGAAGCTAAAAAAAAAAAAAAAAACATGTACAAGAGCACAAAAAATCACAAGCTTCTTCAAGCTAAAATAAAAGCTCAAATGTCTGTAAAAGCAGCTTTTTTGTGAGCTACAGTGTGTATGAGCCCTTAGGCTCTGTTCACACCTAGGCATTTTGTTTTCAGGCATAAAATCGCGTGATTTTGCAGCGATTTTTCGTGATTTTTGTACAGGTCAAAAGGTCACCAATGTAAAAAGCAGAAAATGCCTGTAATCTGCCAAAAAAGAAGCTCCTGTACTTTGAGCTTCAGGAATTTTTCTTCAGATGACAAACGCTCAGATGTGAACAGAGGCCATTGAAATTAATGGGATTTGTCTTGTTGGGCGTTTTTAGAGCTGAGGTTTACAGCAGAAAAACACCCAAAAATGCCTAGGTGTGGACAGAGCCTGAGGGTGTGCACTCCAAAGCTCAAACACACGTGCCTTTCTCTGCAGCTTCAGCTGCACTGGACAGTGAATGAATAGGAAGTGCTCTGTGCTGAGCAGCTTCCTGTTCATTCACAAACGGAATCCTAGTAAACACAGTTTACTATGCTTCGGTTATGATTGAACACAGTGAGTGTGTTCACTGTGTTCATTTAAAAAAGGAAGGGGCCAGTAAATTACATATTGATTAGCTCCTTCCCCCACTCTCCATCCTGAAACATCCCCTGCAGCTGCCAGGGACAGAGGAGAGGAAAGGAGGGAGGCACAACACAAGGGGAGGCCGGCACATTGGGGTGTGCCCAAGCACACCTGGCACACCCCCTGCGCATGCTTATGATTTTGTTGAAGTGTATGCAAAACCTAACATTGATCTTCTCTTATTTACTCCATAAGTGTGACTGAAGTCATTTTGTTATATCTGTTTTGTAAATTAATCAAACATGCTTTTCTTGTCAGAATTTCAGAATTTGTAGCCCTCCTAGCTCATAGATAATTTTTGCCAGAATTTTTTTTTTTATCGCCCTGTTGGGTTCAAGGGGCAGCACCGCCTCTGAAAGTAAATGCGGCTGTGCCGCAACCACGGGTCAAACACTAGGCTTGTGCTTGTGGCACAATAATTTCCATGAAAAAAGGCTGTTCAGCTGGCAATAAAAAACACAGGCATTCAGGTGGTGGCAGCATTACTTATTGAATGCCTGTTAGCCACGCTTGTACCACTCTGTGAAAAGTGATCAACCGCAGATCGCAGTTCGCAGACCGCAGGTGTAAACTAGCCCTAAGGCTGGATTCACACCTATGCAGTTTTAGTGCATTTTGCAGATTTGCCCTACAGCCCATTTAACATGGTTTCCTATGGAACACGTTGTGTAGTGCAAATCTGCAAAATGCAAAAAGCACTAAAACTGCATAGGTGTGAATCCAGCCTAAAAGAGTTAAAAATAAGCCCCTGTTCACACCGGTGCGACTTGTCATGGGAGTCTGGCAATGGGGTGCGACTTGCCATGCAACTAGGAACGGCCAAATCACATGGCAAGTCGCACCCCATTGTCGGCAACTTGTAAAAACTTCTGTTAAATGAAGTTGCAAAATGAAATTAAATCAGCAGGGCAAATCACACTGATGTGCGGCTTTGAAATTGTGGTAAACTAGTCAGTTCAAGGTGTTTAGTAAAGCCCCGTACACACGGTCGGACTTTTGGCCAACAAACTTCATTTTGAGCAAGTTGGACCAACAATCCGACCGCGTACGCTCCATCGGACAAACTTTTTTTGCATTTTTTTTGTTTTCATCGGACAAAAGTTGGGTCTGCAAACGGACAAACTTTTGCCCAACAAAAGTCCGATGGAGCAAAGTCCGACCGTGTGTGCAGGAAACCATCGGACTTTTGTCCGATGGACTAAACAACTAATTTTAAAATCAACCAACAATAGCAGAAGTTGACCAAAGGGTGTCGGTAAAGAGCAGAAAAGAGCAGAAAAACCACATGATGTTGCCAAAAGTTTTGGGAAAGTTTGCAGAAAAGTCCTGTGGTGTGTATGCTATGGGTGTTCCCGACCAACTCCGTTCTGACAAAAAAACACGGAAAAGCCCGATGGAAGTCCGACCGTGTGTACGAGGCTTATGAAGCATGGCGAGTTTTTTGAAGTTGTAATTTTTTTGTCATTATTTGGAAAATTAAGAAATGTAAAAAGATAATAATATTCACAAACTTTTTATTTTTTTTACATACTGTCACTGCTGCAGTACAGTGTTATCATATAACTTGTGTGGAGGTGATCACGGAGACAGACTGGTGACAGTATGTAAAAAAAAAAAAAAAAAAAAGTTTTCTTTTAAAACATTTTTCTTTATTTAATTTTTTATTACCTTTTTTTTTTTTTTTTAATTCTCCTCTGACCCCTGACCTCAACAAGGCATTTTCCTCCACACAACCTCCGCTCACTGAATATTTTCTCTTTTTTGGACCATTCTCTGTAAACCCGAGAGATGGTTGTGCGTGAAAATCCAAGTAAATCAGCAGTTTTTTAAATACTCAGACCAGCCTGTCTGGCACCAGCAACCATGCCACAATTAAAGTCACTTAAATACCCTTTCCTCCCCATTCTGATGCTTAGTTTGAACTTCAGCAAGTTTATCAATAACTTTATCAATAACTCCTAGGTTTTTTCTTATCCATTGACAATCATGTTTTCATAACAGATTTCTGGGATTATTGACACTGACTGTATGATTTAGTGTGTCGATTGATATTGCGCTGCATTTGAATCTTCCCCCCCCCCCTTCTCCCCTCCTTTTCCTATGGACATTTAGTTACTGTTTTTGTCTTTTAGTTATATTGAATGGGGTGTAGGGAGGGGTGTGACTAAATGATGACAGCTATTAATCTATGTGGTTTTAGTGTCATTTATTAACTTTTTTAAATAATATTTAGGCAAATTTATTTTATTATTTTTTGTCTACTGTAATTTATGTATGCTTTCTGATATCGGTATGAACTATTATGCTCCTTAGTTCCAGTATCAATGTATATTTTTTCTGTTGTTAGGATTTAACATCCGGAGCAGTTTATTGTCCCATTGCGCCCACTGCACCCATTGTTTGTGGGTTGCGGGCTTTACTGCTTCCTGTGACACACCTGGGGGTTCCCTCGCCCTTGGAGGGCGTGCGTATCGTTGCTATGATTCCTGTTGCCATGGTCACGCGGATGTGCGGCACACTCTCCCCCTGTGCTTTCGTCATTCCGCTTAGCGTGATGACGCGCACATAATGTTTTTACAAACGAGGCTTGGTTTCCTCGTGGGGAGAGATGCGTGCGCATCCGGCGTTGGACTGGCTTAGCGGCACTGCTAACGAGACGTGGTTGCCTCGCGGCGTGACGCGTGCGCGTGCGCGCGCTCTCCTCCGGGTCGGATCCCTTTCTCCGGAGTGTTCCCTATAAAGAGGGGGTGACGCAGCCCATCGCCCGTGCCCCGAGACGACGTGAATTTTCACGAAACACGTAGGGCAGGATACGAGCTTTGTGCTGACGTCACTCTCCACTGCTCGGCTTCCACGGACGTATTTGTGTGCCAGCGCCTCTGACCGGTCGGCGCTGACACACTCTAAGGCTGTCTTTTTAACTGCTTTTGTGAGTATGTTTCCAATATTCTTTTAATAAATGTACACCAAGGATTTTACACTATCCGGTGTCCTTCCTTCTTTCCATGTTGATGTTGAACATTCGCATGATGTTGTATGAGCTGTCGGGCTACTAAACCATTGAAGTTCACCATTTGCTGAAATCCGGAGGTTCCACTGAGTATCATTTGAGGCTGTTTAGGTCCTCTGTCATAGGGGACCATCGCTTTCTGGTAAGCAGGAATTCTTACTGGTGGTGGTGAAAGTCACGGATTATAAGAAGATTTTCTGTCGTTGTTTTTTTTTTTGGACACTCATTCACGGGTGTTTTGTTTATCATGGACTTTCAGACATGAACTTTGAGAGCCCTATATAGCAGTTGTGGACTATCATCTTATTAACTGTTTAATCATAGTTCACTCACCTTAACATTATTTATATTTCACTGATTTTTCATGGTTCTTCATTGAGCATCTATACGATTTATCACTGTTGGTATTTGGATTTTTTCAATTATTCAGTGGTGGGCTTATGTTCACAGTCATAAGTTAGCGCGACTATATATATTTTTCTTATTTACATGCACTGATGATTCTTTTCAGAATAGTTGCTGCTTTCGTTTATTTCTTTTTTTCTAGGTAAACTTTAATCATTTACCAGGTTTTACACTTTAGCGCAGTTTCTTTTCACTTTTTTCAGATATTATATCATAGCGAGCCTTATAAAGGAACCATATGCGATATGGACAGAGAGATTAATAAACCACAAATACCAACACTCACAATTTATGGTGCAGGCAAAGCAGATCATCAATCAACAAATAAAAGAAGTACAATTTAGAGATGAATCGCTAAAAATTATATAAAAATAGACCCTACAACTATAAAATTAAAAATTATTAATAAAACAATTTAGGTCCAGTTCGATATTCAACCCTCTCGGATAAAGACTTTTTAGAAGAAAAATCCATTTGGTTTCTCTTCTCGACAGGTCCCTAACCTGATTGGAACCCCTCCATGAGGGTTGCATAACATCTATACTGCAGAATTGTAGGACTGAGGGATCCTGACCATGTTTATCCCTAAAATGTAGGGATACACTGTGGTGTTTGAAGCCCTTCCTAATGTTGGCCAAGTGCTCAGCTATGCGGACTAGGCTTGTGCAATTCGTTTCGTAACGAATTGAAATTCGTCCGAATTTAGCAACTTTCGGACATTCGGAAGCATTCGAATTTCCGAACAAAGCAATTACGAATAAGACCGAATCCGAAATAAATTATACCGCAAATAGCGAATGCCCGAATGTCTTCGGCATAATTCGTTATGAAAAAGTTACGAATGTACGAATCCATACGAAGCACAATAACACTCACTCTGCTCTGCTCTCTCACACCGTGCTGAACTCCCTCTCAAAATGGTGTACAGGGGCGGAGGTTATAGCCGCATGTAAAAAACGAAAGTAAAATACGAGATTTCGAATCCATTCGAAGCACAATAACACTCACTCTGCTCTGCTCTCTGCTTCTCCCTCACCGTGCTGAACCCTCTCAAAATGGTGTACAGGGGCGGAGCCTATAGCCGCATGTTAAAAACGAAAGTAAAATACGAGATTTCGAATCGTTACAAATAACCGCAATGTATTTAGAAAAGTACAAATCCATTCGAAGCACATTAGGCATAATAGGCAGCGTCGTTGTGAGAGAGACACGGAAAATTACGAATCAACGAACCCAAAAAAAGTTACGAAAGTAGGAGTTGTGTCCAGAATCAACGAAAAACAACGTACTCTACCGAAAGTACGAACCCAAAAAAAGTTACGAAAGTAGGAGTTGTGTCCAGAATCAACGAAAAACAACGTACTCTACCGAAAGTACGAATTATAAAGCAACAAAAAATTCAACGAAAAATGTCGCTTGCAAAAATACGAATGAGTCCGAACACGAAAAATCCCGTCTAGCAAAATTACGAATGATTACGAATCAACAGGACCGGAAAGAAACGAACCGAAACGGAACGAATTTTTCCGTTGTGCACAAGTCTAATGCGGACCCTCAGTAGGCGTTTTGTTCTTCCTACATAATACAGCCCGCATGGGCACCATAAGAGGTAAACAACATAGGATGAATTACATGTTATAAAGTGGTCTATTTCAAATACTTAATTATCCACATTCGTAAAAGTGGTGCGACCCCTATTACTAGTGTTCACAGTTCTGCAGCAAATGCACCTACGACATGAGTAAAAGCCTTTAAAATCTATTGATGGGCTTTTGGTAGGGGGGTCAAGATTTTTCCGTACAACCCGATCCCCAAAACTGGGGGCCCTTCTGTAAATAAATGTAGGTGTCTTTGGTAGGGTATCACACAAATGTCTATCCCTACATAAGATATACCAATATTTGGAGAAAATGTTTTCTATCTCCTTGTATTGGTAATGAAAATCAGAGATAAAGCCCCATTGATGTTGATCATTCACTATTATACTATTATTCTTCTTCAAACATTGTTCCCTTGGTAATTCAGCAATTTCTTTGATATTATTATTTATAACCTCCTCATTATATCCCTTCTGCAGAAATTTCTCCTTCAATACACCGGCCTGTGCGAAATAATTATTAGATTCGGTACAATTACGTCGAACCCTTAATATCTGTCCCTTAGGAATATTCCTGATCCAAGCAGGATGATTTCCACTCCTAATGGACAGAACTATTCCTATCAGTTGGCTTGAAAAATACCTTGGTACTCAATCCAGCCTCAGTTTTCATGATAGTAAAATCCAAAAAATTAACACTCAGATCACTAATGGTATAGGCCAAAACTATATTGTTGGTATTATTGTTAAGGCATTGAACAAACTCAACCGCAGGCTCCCTAGACCCCTCCCAAACAAACAGGAGGTCATCTATGAATCTACGGTAGAGCCTAAATTCAGGTCTGTTATGGCTAAATACATGTCTATCCTCCCATTCTGCCATGAACAGGTTGGCGAGGCTCGGAGCAAACTTAGCGCCCATCGCCACGCCAACCTGTTGGGAGAAAAACTGGTCATGATACCAAAAGTAATTATGGGCCATACAGAAATCCAACACCTTACCCAAAAACATTTCTGTATAAAGGGAATGTCATATCGCCTACTTAAAGCCCAGTTAAGTGCTAAGAGAGCATCTTCATAATGTATAATGGTGTACAACGAACAGATGTGCTCGGTCACAAGATAGGTCGTGGAAGCCGGATTGAGCTTGACCTCATCAAGTAATCGTAGGAGGTCCGTTGTATTTTTCAAGTAAGCTCTCGTCACCTTAAGAATTTGTCCAGATATTCCCCAAGTCTAGCTGTCACTGACCCTATTCCGTTAACAATCGGGCGTGCTGGTGGTATATTAGCATTCTTGTGAATCTTAGGTAATGTATAGATCACCGGTATTCTGCAAGAACTAGGATTGAGGTATCTGCTTTCCTTCAAATTAAGGGCATTATTTCTAAAGCCCCATTCAACCAATAAGTTTAATTGTTCTTTATACGATCCAGTGGGATCAGACATTAGTTTCCTATATGTGATCCGGTCACTCAAGAGCTCCATTAATTGGTTGTGATAAAAGGATTTATCCAAAAGTACAACACCTCCCCCTTTGTCCGCCGGGCGGATCACAATGTCCTTTCTATCTTCCAAGGATTTAATTCCTTCCCTGATATACTCTGGGTTCACTCGTTTTTTGGGGGAAGTTCTTCTATGTCCTTTAGTACCAAATTCTTAAAGGGGTTGTAAAGGTTTGTTTTTTATTTTCTAAATAGGTTCCTTTAAGCTAGTGCATTGTTGGTTCACTTACCTTTTCCTTTGATTTCCCTTCTAAATATTTTTTTTCTTTGTTTTCTTTGTCTGAATTTCTCACTTCCTGTTCCTCCTCAGTAAGCTGTTCAGTAAGCTGTTCTGGCTGACTAAACACCACTCGGATGATGGTGTGAAGTTTACTGAGGAGAAACAGGAAGTGAGAAATTCAGACAAAGAAAAAAAACATTTAGAAGGTAAATCAAAAGGAAAAGGTAAGTGAATCAACAATGCACTAGCTTAAAGGAACCTATTTAGAAAATAAAAAACGAACCTTAACAACCCCTTTAAATACCTCTACATAATGATTATTAGAATTCTGTGGATTAAAAATGATCTATTTCGCAGGCCGCTATCTATCCTCCCTGAATCCTTAATTTTTCTTCCAGACGTGTCATATGGGTGGCGTAAAAAGTATTTTTTCAAATTTAATGTGCGAATGAATTTGTGTATCGATATACACATCAAATTTATTCATACTCTTGCGAGGTGCACATTTTAAACCAAGATTTAAAATGTTTTTTTCACTATGATTTAAGTTCTGTTTTACTTAAATTGAAGATGCCAGCATCTAATGATTCCTTCTTCTTATCTTTCTGGGATTGTTTTCGTTTCCCTGCGCAGCATCCTCTTCTTCTCTGTGGTAGGGTGCCACATCTCTGTTTGGGTAATATGGGGCCGGGGTCCTCCCCCTTCCCCTGTTCACAGGGTGGGGGTTCCCCCTCGGTGTACCCCCCCTCCCCCCCGTTGATTCCCTTTTTTACCCTCCTTTTCTTCCCCTCCCCCTTCCCTCTTCTGCCTGCATCCTTCCTCCCCCCACCCTAGTATTGGTTACTTATTGGGTCCTAAAATAAATTAATTATACGCCTTATACCTAGAGATCAACGCACTATCCTCCTTGTCCGCCGTGGGGGGCATTACATGGGCGGCCCATTTCCACGCCTGTTCTATTACTCATCGGGTAAGCCTTTATTATTATTTTTTTTTCTTATGCATCATTTACACTATTGCTGAACTGTATCATATATTTTTTTATTATATTATTCATTGTATAGATTGGCTCTCCTGAAGAAGCGGTATCCCCGCGAAACTAGTAGAGACTTCAACCAATCCTTGATGTGCATTACTGTCCATTTTTGTACAATTTTTATCTGTAATAAAAATCTTTGAATTCAATAATGTTTATCATGTGTATCAGTACCGAGATAGTCCACAAATTATTTGGGTGGGTTGTTCAAGGTTTAGCCTCAGCAACTATCCTCTTGCCCCCACCCCTCCCCTTTGTTTTTTACAGTCACAGTGGTGTTGGTGGAAGAAAATTTGATTCAAGTTAATTAGAAGATTATTTTGTCACTTTGAAATTTGAACACTTGGAAACGCACAAAAAACTTTTTTTGGACTTGCTTTCTTTATAATAAAAATCCCCAAAAAATATATAAAAAAAAACAAATTTTTCCTCAGTTTAGGCCGATATGTATTCTTCTAAGTATTTTTGGTAAAAAAAAATCGCAAAAAGCGTTTAATAATTGGTTTGCGCAAAAGTTATAGCGTCTACAAAATAGGGGATAGTTTTATGGCATTTTTATTAATATTTTTTTTTACTAGTAATGGTGGCGATCAGCGATTTTTATTGTGACTGCGACATTATGGTGGACACATCGGACACTTTTGACACTATTTTGGGACCATTGTCATTTTTACAGCGATCAGTGCTATAAAAATGCACGGATTACTGTAAAAATTACACTGGCAGTGAAGGGGTTAACCTGCAGGGGGTGCTGAAGGGGTTAAGTGTGTCCTAGGGAGTGATTCCAACTGTTAGGGGGCGTGGCTACGAGTGACATGTCACTGATCGCTGCTCCCGATGAGAGGGAGCATTCGATCAGTGACAAGTCACTAGAAAGAACGTGGAGATGTTGTGTTTACACTGACATCTCCCTGTTCTTCAGCTCCGTGACATGATCGTGGGACACCGGCAGACATCGGGTCCCGCGGGCACGGTCACGGAGCTCGCGACAGGGTTGCGAGCGCGTCGCCGGCGGTGCGTGCGGCCACACGGCGGCAAATTAAAGGGGACGTACCTGTAAGCCCATTTGCCTGTCCGTACCATTCTGTCTACATAAATGTGCGTGCGGTTAAAATATGTTTGGCATAACTACATGACTATCACCAGCAAAGCATTTTCATTATTATCACAATAAAGAAGATGAGAATTTTGACATTTCATCAATTGCCGCGTCACAAATGTTAATTCTAGATTACGAACGGTAGTTTACAAGACCAAACTCTTCCCAGTCATTCCTTGATTCCGATCATGCGTGTTTGTACTTTCTACTTTTGTGTGACGGATTTCTGTACTGACCATCTGAAAATCAGATGTCGAGTTCACATCAGACAAAAATTTTATAGCCTGTACATCCAGCTTTTGTCTGATGTAAAAGTCAAATCGTCTGTCGAATGCACCGTGCTAACGATCCGAAAATCCAGACAGCTCGTCTTCAGACTTTTTCCATCTGATTTTCGCACCGTGTGTACAAGGCCTTATTCAAGAAGCTGAAGTTAGAAGCTAATTGGTTACTATGCACAGCTGCACTAGATTCTGTGTGCTCCAGTTTTAGTACATCTCCCCCAATGGGTGCATAGTGATTGCAACTTTGTTTTATGTAATATATATGTATCCTGCTAAAGTCCCTAAAATATAACATTGAAAGCATTTTGTTATATCTGTTCCCAACTGGTACATCTCTGTGCAGAGGAGCGAGAGAATTTTTAAGAGTGCCTTTGACGCTCCTCATGAATTCCAATAGTAGCTGATGCAGTACTACAGGAGATTCCTGCTGATTCTGTGTGCAGACATTCTTGAAGCTACAGCCTTAAGCAAGACAACTTAAGTCATGCAAAGTGTATTATATGGTTTCAGGTGATTGGCCAACGTAGTGTAGCGCCACCCCTGGAAGAGCCGCTGGCTTTAAATGTCTCTGTGTAATTAGAGATGACACACCTGGCTCACCCATCCCTTACCAACACACCTTGGGCAGTTTAACAATTAATTTAGACAGTAACAACCTGGGAAAAGACAATTGGTATATCAAGGAGCACACAAGCAACAAACAATATATTTTTTTATGGAGGGAATAGCTAAGCACTGGGTAACCTATCCACTTTCTGCCCAGGCCAATTCTGCCATTTATCACATACATGTGAAAATCTGCTTTTTTTTTTTTTGCTAGAAAATTACCTAAAATGCCAAACATTATATATTGTCTGAAAGCAGAAGCCCTGGAGAATAAAATGGTTGTAGTTGCAATATTTGCGCAGCCGTTTATCAAACACAATTTTTTTGTTATTGACAGATTTCAGATGATACATACAAAACAGTTACAAACAATTGAAAAAAACATTAGCCAATGGTAACATTCAAGATAATAAAAGGTCTATAAAGGAACACTACTTCTACACCCCTGTGATAGTAACATTTCTGCTACTTATCAGATCATTTCCCAAATTGCTAGTCCAGGGGTGCAAAACTTCACCTCCAAAAAGGATAAGAATTAAAAGAATGGAGGAAAGAGTATGTAGAGTATTCTGTGCAGTGGAAAAGCACAATACCAAAATTCCAGGAGCACCTTCAGACTCCTATGCCTTGTACACACGATCAGAATTTCCTATGAAATAAAGTCTGACGGAATTTTTTCATTGGATATTCCGACCGTGTGTGGGCCCATTAGATTTTTTTCCGTAGGATTTTAGAAATAGAACATGTTTTATTTTTTTCCTATGGGAAATTCCGATCGTCTGTGTGGAACTCCGACGGAGAAAAAACCATGCATGCTCAAAATCAAGTTGACGCATGCTCGGAAGCATTGAACTTCATTTTTCTCGGCTCGTCGTAGTGTTTTACGTCACCACGTTTTGGACGGTCGGAATTTGGTCTGACAGTGTGTATGCAAGACAGCTTGAAAGGAATTTGGACGGAAAATTCCATCAGATTTTATCCCATCGGAAATTCTGATCGTGTGTACAGGGCATAAGCCCCCATTCACATCGGGCCAATTTGACACGCAATTTGACATGTCCAATCGCATGCCAAATCATAGCCTATTGCCAGCAACTGCACTGTCCGAACCGGTGCCACACCGACTTTGTGGCGCTACACTACTTTTGGCGACTTTCTGGGGCAATTTCAATAGACATCTGTGTATGAATTTGCACATATGTCTTTCAAATCGCCCCCAAACACGCAATAAAATGCGGGTTTAAAATTGTATGAGTTCAGCTGAACTCGTACGATTTCAAATTCGCCTCCAATGTGAACGAGGGCTAAGAGTTTCCCGTAAGATAGGTGACCCAGGGCTCCCATGTCTTTTCAAACTGGGGTATTTTATCATGGAGGATGGCCGAGAGTTTCTCATTGACCATTTATCCAGGAGAGTTTTGTCTAAATAACATCAAATGGTATTGTGGGAGATTTCCATGACCGCACTACCGCAATGCGAGCTGCTAAGAGCACAAAAGAGATCAGACTTCTCACATGTCGCAGAGCCTCTAAAATGGGTCTGCTTAAAAACTTGTACACACGGTCGGACTTTTTGCCAACAAACTTAATTTTAAGCAAGTTGGTCAAAAAATCCGACCGTGTGTACGCTCCATCGGACAAACTTTTTTGGTTTTCATCGGACAAATGTTCGGTCTGCAAACAGACAAACTTTTCGCCAACAAAAGTCTGATGGAGCAAAGTCTGACCGTGTGTACAGAAAACCATCTGACTTTTGTCCTAGGTACGAACGTGCATGCTCAGAAGCAAGGACCAGCCGGAAGCCTTCTGTCTTGTAAAACTAGCGTTCGTTATGGAAATATCACATTCGTGACGCGACAAGTTATGAATTCTCGAAAAGCAGCACACATTTTCTTCTTCTTTATAATGGCATAATAATAATAATAATAATAATAAAAGCTGCTTTGCTGGTGATGCTGACGGAGTAAATAAAAACCAAAGTTTTTCCCATGGATTTGTGTTTTTGTTATATAAATAAACCATATTTATTAGATGTAATTTAGTAGGTCAAGTTAGCACAACCCCATTATCCCCTATGTTTTTGATGCTGAAACCACCAACTACTATATTTGTGTCCCTTAATGTAAAAAACGTACCTGCCTACTCCCAAACTGTAATTATTAATGTAAAACACATACACAAACAATTTAGGCCATATTTTTATTTTATTTAATAAAAAAACAAAAACAATGTCATATCAAAATTAATAACAGGAAGGTGCCAATATATCAAATGGTGGAATTGGCGAAGCCTCTGTACCCCAGGGCATACATCAATGATGTTTTAATGTCAAAATCCTGAGGAGTACATACAATAGGGAGCCCAAGAAGGTTGTGGACTTTAAAAGATGGGGAGCAGCAGCAGAAGACATATCTGTCCCCAGGCTGTGGTACTTCAAGGGGCTGGTATTTTTGTCATACCAGCCTAAACCACGCACATCACTCTCCACACTTCGAACCACATCAGCTGAGGCCATATTGTATACTGTACATTTTGAACATAAAAAAAAAAAAAAATAGACATTCTCTCTGTCATCACCAAAATTTTGTGTCCCTAAAAAAAAAAACTCAAAATGATCCTACAAAAAATAAAACCAACAAATGGAAAAAAATAACATATAAAGTAATCTTAAATTAGTAGCCCCTAAACTCCCCAGACTACTGGCCTTGTTGGGGATCCTGGGTCTGATGTAGCCACTGACCCCCATGCTGCTGAGGTGGGTTGGCTTGCTGGGGTGGGTAGTTTGGATGGGGTGGGTAGGTTGGATGGGGTGGGTAGGCTTGTTGTTGAGGAGCTGTGTGGTCCAAATCACACACATGTGATTTAGGGGTTAGCTCCCGTTTCCTGGTCTTGCTGAGGAGCTGGATGATTAGCCCCTCACATAGCTCCCTTTGCTCCTCGTCCACCTCCCGGAGCTTATTAGCTGTGAAAACGCCAAACCCTTCTGCACTATCGGGTGCAGTTGTTATCACAGATGTTGCCCTCGAAAGGAATTCAGCTGTTGCCTCATCCAGGTGGGGCCTCTTCCTCCCCATTTTGGTAGGAGGGCGCAGGGTAGGGACACTGCATTCAGTTGTCTGGCTGCTGGGCTCTGCCTCTTCTTGGCTCAAATATTCCTGGTTCTGAAAAAGCAACATAATTTTCTTATGCCCAGGTTCACACTGGACTGCGGGAGTGAAGCCGTGCGAGTTCAGCTGAACTCGCACGATTTCACTCTCACTGGCAGTCCCGATTTCAGCCACGATTACAAAGACATCTGTGCAGGTTTCTGCACAGATGTCAATGTAAATCGCGGCCCGAAATCGCAAAAAGTAGTAAAACTACTTCTTGAAACGGTGCAGCGCCGCAGATGCGGCGTTGCACCGATTAGGACGGTGCCATTGCCGGCAATTTGCGGCAAATACCGCTGTTTTGTCATGCAAAATCGCATGTCAAAACACACCAGTGTGAACCAGGGCTAATATTTATGTAGCGGGGTGTTCCCCTTTAATGCAGAGAGACAAGAAGTTCCAGGTGAGAGGTGAGTCGGGAGGAAGTAAAGAGACATTACTGGAAGTGAAAGCAGAGGAGAGAGAGACTACATCTCCCAGTGCATCTTGCAGCACCCAGGGTACATTGCTTCGGAACAGAGACTGCTGGGGCAGACTTTATAAAGGGGAGGTGGAGTTTGTTCTGCCTCTTTTGGACACCCCCTCTCCTAGCAAGAGGATCTCTGTGCTGAACTGCTGTATGCACAAGGCCTGAAGCCTGGGCCTTGTGCTCCTTTCCAAAGAGCCCCTCTGCCAGCCTAGCAGAGCCTTAGAGACATCTTCTCCTCCTTGCTGCAGTACACCAGAAGGATTGAAGACTTAGATGTCGGTGGATTCCTGTTCCTAGACGAATCGGCGGAGGAAATGGACTTGGACTTGTCCGGGTGGTGAGAGCTGTTTAAAGACAGATACTTTATCTTTACTATTCGTTGGGATTACAAAGTTGTTCTTCAAGTGCACCACCGAAAGATTGCTAGCGAATATTGTTTCACTGAACTTCCATTTAGATCAGTCAGGCCTGACTGCATAGGTAGACATTGCTGGGTGTTAGTCTACCCATGAGGGGAAGTAGCTGTAAAAGGGCAGCGCTAGAGTTGCATAGCAATACTTTATTATTCTAATTACTCTGTTTATCTTACTGTTTATTGCAGGGATCTGCAACTTGTTATACTGTTGTTTATTACTTGCCCATTAGCCTCAGTAAAATATCTGGGTCAAGTACATTGGTGTCAGTTTCACTTACTTTAATAGAAGTTTTAAAGTATATCGCTGTGTGTGTTTGCCATAGGACTGCGTCACCTAGAGTTGCGGTCACGCGGTCCTATCTCCCCTTACTAGCTGTGCCACGGGAGGTTAGAGCCGATTGCCAGCGGTGCACTACAGGGCCCAAAACAAAACCAGCGGCTCTCTTAACTGGGGGTAGCGCTACATTTATTTTTAGTCATCAATCCCAAACACATTTATCAGCTCATTACTTTTACAACTGGAATGTGTCCAAAAAGCAAAGCCTATCATTATGACTACATTTCTCATTCTTGTCATCATTTTATATTTTTAAGATCTGTCTATGTGATCTTTTTTAATCACTTTGTTTTTGTAATTTTGGAGCCATCATAACAACACATTTACATCATTGTATATTTTTATTACAATCTTTTCTACAATGCTATACCTGGGGCAAGCTGAGCTCCTCCTCCTCCTCCTCCTCCTCCTCCTCCTCTTCCTGTGTAGGATCAGCCTCAGTATCTGTGGCCTCAGCTGATGTGGAGGGTAGTGTGAAGATATGCTTGCGTGGCACAGTTTGGTCCTTCAAAAATATCAGGCTGGAGAAGTACCACAGCTTTGGGACATAAACGTCTTCTGCTGCTGCTCCTGATCGTTTTGATTCCTCGATCCTCTTTATCTCCCTGTTGTACATACTCCTGAGGCCCCTAATTTTTGTCTTGACCGTCGTTTCGGTTGCCCTGGGGTACACAGTCTGCGCCAATTCCACCAATTGATCGATTGCTGCCTGCCTTTTATTTTTATTAGAATAGTCCTTATGTTTTACCTGTCACAGACAGGAGTGAGACCTGTATTGCTCGATTAACTCTGTCATGAATTCATGCGTATTTAACCACTTCCCTACCCAGCCATAGACAAATGACGTCCACAGATGGGATCTCCCATCCTGGGTGGACGTCATATGACGTCCTCGGCTTTGTAGGGGGATATCTGAATGATGCCTGCAGCTAGAGGCATCATTCAGATATCCTTTTGAAGTGCCGGCGATTCTGCGCACCATAAGAACGATCATAGCGGCGGTTCCGCCGCTTGATCGTTCTTATAGGCGGCGGGAGGGGACACCCCCCCCTCCCGCCGCCATCCGGTGCTTCTCCGGGCTCCCCCGTGCGATCGGGGACCCGGAGCGAATCTTCCGGCATCGTTGGTGGAGTCACGTGATGAGCATAGAGATGACTGGTGACCAGATGGTCACCAGTCATCTCTATGATCGTCGGAGGCCCGGGCGCGATGTGATGACATCACGCCCGGGTCTCAAATGTAAACAAAGCCGCCATTGCGGCTGTAAGTATGAAATCAGTGAAAAATTTTTCACTGATCTCATGCTTTCCAGCCTGGAGGAGAGATGTGGGGTCTTTTTGACCCCGCATCTCTCAATAAAGAGAACCTGTCACACACATTCCTATTACAAGGGATGTTTACATTCCTTGTAATAGGAATAAAAGTGATTAAAAAAAAAAGTAAAATCATTGTAAAAAAATAAATAAATAAGTAAAAAAAATAAATAAATAAAAAAAATTAAAACGCCCCTGTCCCCGGTAGCTCGCGATCAGAAGCGAATGCACACGTAAGTCGCCCACATATGTAAACGCCGTTCAAACCACGCATGTGAGGTATCACCGCGTGCGTTAGAGCACATGCAACAATTCTAGAACTAGACCTCCTCTGTAATTCTAACCTGGTAACCTGTAAAAAAAATTAAAGCGTCGCCTATGGAGATTTTTAAGTACCGAAGTTTGGCGCCATTCCATGAGTGTGCGCAATTTTAAAGCATGACATGTTAGGTATCTATTTACTCGGCGTAACATTATCTTTCATATTTTCCCAAAAAATTGGGCTAACTTTACTGTTTTGTTGTTTTTTAATTCATGAAACCATTTTTTTTTTTTTAAAAAGGCGTTTGAAAAATTATTGCGCAAATATTGTGCAAGAAAAAATGTTGCAATGACCGTCATTTTATTCCCTAGGGTGTCTGCTAAAAAAACATGTATAATGTTTGGGGGTTCTGAGTAATTTTCTAGCAAAAGAATGATGATTTGTACATGTAGGAGAGAAGTGCCAAAATAGGCCCGGTATTGAATAGGTACAAAAAGCCCTGTACAACTGGGCACATAACCCCCTTCCTGCCCAGGCGAAATTTCAGGTTTCAGCACTGTCACGCTTTGAATGACAATTGCGCAGTCGTGCGACGTGGCTCCCAAAAAAAATTGACGTCCTTTTTTTCCCCACAAATATAGCTTTCTTTTGGTGGTATTTGATCATTTCTGCAGTTTTTATTTTTTGCGCTATAAACAAAAATAGAGCGGCAATTTTGAAAAAAACACAATATTTTACTTTTTGCTATAATAAATATCCTAATTTAAAAAAAAAAAAAAAAAAAAAATTTTCTCATTTTAGGCCGATACGTATTCTTCTACATATTTTAGGTAAAAAAAAATTGCAATAAGCGTATAGTGATTGGTTTGCGCAAAAGTTATAGCGTCTACAAAATAGGGAATAGAATTATGATTTTTTTTTTAATTTTTTTTTTTACTAGTGTAGCGGGCAGTTCCTCCCCTCTCCCCGTCCCCTCTATTAAAGTTCTGCTCGCAATGTCTCTGGTCTAGGGGTATGATAGGGGAGGGAGAGGGTGCGCTACGCCTGGCCTCCACCACAGATGTAAAAGTGGTATCAGCAATGCCTTCCTTTACCTTCGGGCCTGTGTTGTGCATCTGATCCTCCCTCCAAGAGTCTCCGAGAACCTCGTCTGCCAGGAACTTGAGCCACACACCGTTAAAGTCCAACACTCCTTTATTTAAAACATAGCATGGACTCCCTTGGCTATAGAACAGAAAAGGAGGTGTGTGTACGAATAGGCCCAGACACAAGTTCGATCCTCCACTTTCCTCCAAAGAGTGGGCTATGGTCTCTGCACGAAGGAAATTCACCTTCCGGACAGTCTCCGACAAGAGACTCACCCGTCACCGGCAGTATGCTGCACCGGGTCTTCAGATGAGGAGCTCTTCCCGGTCCATTACGCCCACCTTGGATTCAGGCATCCATCTCCGGAGTACCTTAGGATCCTTCCCTCGCGGAACTCAGTGTTGGGCACTGAGCTCCGGACCGCCGTCCGAGTACCTCACCCCAGGCTAAAGGTGCCAGGGGTGGAACACGATCTCCGGTGGTCCTCTAGGCCTAGTCCGCCTAGAGGATAAACACGAACTCTGTCCGCAGGCTAAAGGTGCCAGGGATAAACCACCCCGTGACCAAGATGGCCGGCCCTTTTATCCCCTCTCCCAGCAAGCACGGCGGGTTCCCCACCCCACCATACCGCTGCCCAGAGAGGACAAAAGTAAGCTCAGCACACAGCGGTATCCATCCGTTGGCCCATAATGACAGCGCCACCCAGTGGACCGCCAGAGACACACCACTGGTGTCACCGAAAAATTAAAAAAATTACTGCGGGAAAGGAAGTACCCGCTACACTAGTAATGGCGGCGATCTGCGATTTTTTAATTGGGACTGCGACATTATGGCGGACACATCGGACACTTTTGACACATTTTTGGGACCATTCACATTTATACAGCGAACAGTGCTATAAATATGCACTGATTACTGTATAAATGTGACTGGCAGGGAAGGGGTTAACACTAGGGGGCGATCAAGGGGTTAAATGTATTCCCTGCTAGGTGATTCTTACTGTGGGGGGAGGGGACTGACTGGGGGAGGTGACCGATCTGTGTCCCTATGTACAAGGGACACAGCATCGGACTCCTCTCCCTGACAGGACGTGGATCTCTGTGTTTACACACAGAGATCCACGTCCCTGGCTCTGCCAGCCGATCGTGGGTACCTGGCGGACATCGCGGCCGCCAGGCACGCGCATCGGCACCCGAGTGACACGGCGGGCACAGCTTTTCCCCGATGCGCGGCGGCGCGCATCGCGGAAATAAACAGGAGGACGTCCATGGACGTCCTGTCGGCAATTGAGCGCCGCAATGCGGGCGTCTTTTGCCAATGGCCCGGGCGCAAAGTGGTTAAAACGGTCCCCTTCATTTTTTATTCAATGATATCAGATGGCTGTAAGAAAGAACACAAGACAAACCAATAATGTTTTGCTTCTTGCTCCTAACCTGATTATAATATAGGCCTTTAAGTAAGCAGTATATGGCATTAGGCCCCGTTCACAGGCAGTTGTACGCTTTTTTCAACTGCCCCTAAACTCAATCAATGTTATCCTATGTGTCCATGCACACACTGTCACAATGTTGTCACGTACCTTTCTTTCGACTATCCCTTCGGCTTGCTTTCGTTTCGCAAGTTTATGGTTACGTTCCAGCGTCCGGTACGTCGAATGCTCGTTATGGATTTATATACCCTGCGCATGCGTGAAACTCTGCTCTCAGTGCGTCATGACGCTGGGGCGTGGCCACATTCTTTCTTCTGCATGCGACATACACGGCGGAACATTCGTGAGGGAGAACATGATGGCGGAATCCCCAAAAACTAACAGGCCCCGCGGTGGTGGAATTTATAGGAAACACAAGGCCACCCCCATGAGCAAGGGGGAGATGGTGCGCATATTTGACAAATATGATTATGACTGCAAGCTGGAGAACTATGATAGGCCCAACAGCCATAAAGACTATGTTCTGGAGAAGGTCCTCGCAGTATTGGAACGAGATTATGGGGTCAAACGAACGAACAGGGCCGTGCTTCCACTAGGCGGATTAGGCAGCCGCCTAGGGCGCACTGCCACCTAGGGGCGCTGCTGACTCTTGCCTCACCTCTTTATCATCATTGTCGCTCCCGGCAGAGGATAGAGGGGCCCCGGACAGCAAGGCGCTCAGTGCGGCGGGCAGGTGTAATTAAGTGCAGAGCGGTGTGCAGCTTTCCCCCCTCTCCCTCCCACGGCTTTCACATGCTGGAGGGAGAGGGACAGACCAGTGTGTCAGGCAGCCAATAGCGCTGCTCTTCTAAGTGGGAGGGCGTGACTGCTAAATTGCTCCGCCTATCACCACCCCCTTAGCCAATCAGATTGCCCAGCCCGCTACATTTGATCAGAAGATACTAGTGACCAGAGCAGGGCGGGGTGGAGAGGATCCGACATACCTGAGAATGAAGAAGGTATGATCATGTCACACTCACTGCTAATGCAGAAGTTTAATAATCGGTGTGTTCTCCTGTCTTGTGTGTAGATTAGACAATGATGATTTCCCCTCAGTTCTCCTCACACTGCTTCTTATCTGTGTTTTTATTTACACTGCACACTGCATGGTGACTGATGATTAGACTTCTGCAAGACACTTCAAACTTAAGCTGTTTCTATAGCTATTTGTGCCCAGTTGGTGTGGTGTCGCCATCCCTGATTTATCCAACTTTCCTTGTTATCTTTGAAGGAATTAGCTGGTCATGCTGGGAGCTTCACAGACCTGTTAACCATTTACTGTCCTCCTGTGCTTGAGAAATGCCTGTTAGAAAATACGTTTTTTTTTTTTTTTGTTTTTTTTTGCCACTTAAAGTTATAGCTTGTAAACTCCTGTTTGCAGTGATCAATGTTTTTCCACACTGGTCACTGCTAAGACACACTTGTACTATGTCTGCAGTCTCTGACCATCTCCTGTGTTATGACCACAGTCTGACCTTCTCTTGTGTTATATCTGCAGTCTCTGACCCTCGCCTGTACCATGTCTGCAGTCTCTAACCATCTCCTGTACCATGTCTGCAGTCTCTGAACCTTTCCTGTACCATGTCTGCAGTCTCTGACCACCTCCTGTACCATGTCCGCAGTCTCTGACCACCTCCTGTACCATGTCCGCAGTCTCTGACCATCTCCTGTACCATGTCCGCAGTCTCTGACCATCTCCTGTACCATGCCCGCAGTCTCTGACCATCTCCTGTACCATGTCCGCAGTCTGACCATCTCCTGTACCATGTCTGCAGTCTCTGACCATCTCCTGTACCATGTCCGCAGTCTCTGACCATCTCATGTACCATGTCCGCAGTCTCTGACCATCTCATGTACCATGTCCGCAGTCTCTGACCATCTCCTGTACCATGTCTGAAGTCTCTGACCATCTCCTGTAGTATGTCTGCAGTCTCTGACCATCTCATGTACCATGTCTGCAGTCTCTGACCATCTCCTGTACCATGTCCGCAGTCTCTGACCATCTCATGTACCATGTCCGCAGTCTCTGACCATCTCATGTACCATGTCCGCAGTCTCTGACCATCTCATGTACCATGTCCGCAGTCTCTGACCATCTCCTGTACCATGTCTGAAGTCTCTGACCATCTCCTGTAGTATGTCTGCAGTCTCTGACCATCTCATGTACCATGTCCGCAGTCTCTGACCATCTCATGTACCATGTCCGCAGTCTCTGACCATCTCCTGTACCATGTCTGAAGTCTCTGACCATCTCCTGTAGTATGTCTGCAGTCTCTGACCCTCTCCTGTAGTATGCTTTGCAGTCTGTAACTATCTCCTGTAGTATTTCTGCAATAAAGGGGGCTACAGGCACAGTAGGTGGTGAGGGAAGGTGTACCTAGGCATGGTGGATAGTGAGGGGTGGGGGGCCCAGGCATGTTGGGTGGTGAGGGAAAAGGGCTGTAGGTGCAGTGGGTGGTAAGGCAAGGGAGGCTGCAGGCATAGTAGATAATGAGGAAAGGGGTTCCAGGTGCAGTGGTTGGTGATGAAAAGAATGCCTAGGCACAAGTGGTGGTTAATAAAGGCAAGGCTGTAGAGAAAATTTTAATGTAGCATACAGGGCAAGGGGCATCATAATCCAGGGCCCACCAAAATCCTCAGCACCAGGCCTATGATGCTCCTAATCCAGGCCGCAAAGGTCGCAGTTGCAATCAGGCCCTGGTATTCCGCAACTTCCACCACTAATATATTTTTTTATAATGGCACACAGTGAAATAAATAAAAAGTGGCATTATAAAAAAAAAAACATTTGATCACAATACACACTGGGATCTGTGATCAAAGAGTGTATTGTGCTATTATTTAATGACACTGCACAGAGCCATTCCATTTTTTTTTTTCGTTTTTTTTGGGGGGGCGCAAGTAGCTGGTCTTGCCTAGGGTGCAAAAAAGTCTAGCACCGGCCCTGCGAACGAAAGATCAAATTTGCAAACGATGGTCAGATTTGAAACACAGAGAGAAAGAACAGTTGGACTCCATTCACCGCATCATTATTAAAAGAAGTAAGCCCAATTCATGACTGTAGCTATTATGTTGATGTTTGAATTAGCTGTCTGTACATTAGATGTATAGAATTATATTATTATTTTTATTTATTTTTTGTGGGGGAAAGGAGAAGTTTATTACAGTTAATGCAGATAGGAATTAAACGTATTCTTTCTGACTCTCCTTTTTTGGTGCAAGAAATAATATAAAGTATGTAATGATATTCACAGGAAAAGGCACAGAGACACCAGACAAGCCACCAGAGGGAACAAAGGGAGGCATCCCTTGGCCAGGCCCCAACAGGGGAGACAACAGGGCCAGCATCATCCCCAAATAGTAAGTCAACACTCAAATTAAATATTTATATCCTCCGACAAGGGAGTTTGTAGGTGGTGCAAAGGCCATGGTCTCTGGAGGTAACTTTTAAGGGGTAAATAATAATATTTATGTTTGCTGTGCGTCTCATCACTGCACATTAATGACGCATTTCCAGGGTAGACATGGGTAGAGGAGAGGCCCTGGGGATCACAGTCACACAGAGTCACGCCTTCTAGAATGATCATCATAGATCCCCTATCCCATAGGACACAAGAGAGGTGCGTGTCAACTGCATTAGTTTTTCAATGTTGGCATATAGGCATTTTTGAGAACGTTTAAAATTACATCATCTACCCTTTACAATGCATTTTTGTTATTTCTAAAATGCATATTGCGCATGTTATAGTCCACTAGTCTGGAGCAAACATTGTCACTAGTGCAAGGTTGGTCTCCTAATTCAGCTAAAGTGATTCTAGCAAAAGATTAGACATTTGGGGTGGCTTAATGAATTTTTTTTTTTTTTAGGGGAACGTGAGTGTGGTCAGCTCCAACATTTGGAGGAGTGTGATCAAAGAGCTGGACCCAGCAAAGAGCCCACAGTGGACATCACATCCCCAGACATGACCTGCAGAGGGTGGAGTAGTGCAGCAAATCGAAGATGATTTTTTGGAGCCTGTTTGCCCCAGTAAGTATTTTTTACATCTGTCTTCAAATGTCTAGACATGTCTAGGGATTGAATAAATTTAATATAAACAAACCCCCAAACAAAACAGGAGCAAAGTATGTAGTGCATTGAACATTAGCAGGTAGAAGTAGCCAGGAGGTGGAATGAGCTGGCAGTGTTGCTATGTAACCAAGTTTGGGAGACACAGGCACCAGGACCAAGATTATAGAGTAGCTACAGTGTGTACATTCCTAGTAGTGTAGGTGTCTGAAGAGCAAGCAGGTTACAACTCAATAATTACTGTCTAGGTAAGTATTTTAAGAAATTGGCTTGAATAATAATGTGACCATAATTAACTTTTTAGGGCCTCAGCCACTTGACCTTCATTACCATTTGTATGTTTTCTCTTCTTCCAAGGCCACGAACTACCAAGATGCACAATTGGTCGTATCAGTGCTGATATGCTGCAGGCAATGACTGAACTAGAACAAATAAAGGAGGCTGCCACTGGTGTTCTGAGGCATATCCAGGATTATGTAGACCTGTTAGCCAAATTTTAATTTTATTTTAAATTTACGTTTTAATTGTTGACTCCTGTCTTGGTTTATTGTTAGCATACTTTTGAAGCACAGGCTCTGATTATTGATATGTAGAAATCACACTAATTCCTTTGATTTTCTGTGATTTCCTATTATTATAGAACAATGCTATATGCAGTGTATTTTCATGTGATTTGTCATGTAAAATCGCATGGCAATTCACTTAAAATCAGATGGTGTATTTTTTTTTAATGTTTTGAGGTCAGTGTTTCTCCACCCCCCTTCTCTAGGTGCTTGACCACGTCCTTTTTTCTTTAGTGTAGGCAGTATACTCCAAATATGTTTTGTTTGTAACGAAAAAAAAAATTACACTGCACCTGTGACTATAGTTCCAAAAAGAGAAAATAAGACCTGGAAATGCACCTGGAGAAGGAGAGTTGTCAAACACTGTCCTCAAAATTAAAGTTTTCATAATGATTTTCATACTTTGGTATTTTACATTTTTATATTTGGGAATAAGGTTTGCCCCCATGAAGCTTTAAAATGCAAATAAACACACAGTGTGTGTGTTTTTTAAATACCAGACCTTAAATTAGGGGAAAATAGGGGAAACATACTTAGGCTCCATGTACACAGACGCTCAAAAACGGTCGTTTTGAATGCCAGAGTTCTGGCAGAAAAAGCTGCTTTAAAATATAGCTTTTATCAGCGTTTTTTACTAGCGTTTTTAGCGTTTTCAGTGTAGCGTTTTAGCTTTTTTTCAATGGATCAAAAAATGCTGGCGACCAGCGGTTTTGAGCGTTTTGCCCTGCCAAAAAACGGCACTTTGAACGCAAATACGTTCAGAAAAAAGCCCATTAACTCCACTGCTCATTAACGCTAAAAAACGCTATGTCTACATGAACACATAGGCTAACATAGAGTGCAGTTAATGGGCTTTTTTTTAAAACGCCAAAACGCCAATAAACTACAGTTTATCAGCTTCAGTGTACATGGAGCCTTATATTATAAGGAGATTTGAAAACATAATAAACACAGACAACAGTAGTTCAAAGTTTTTTTTTTGTTTGAATATCTGTAAAGCTATATTTTCTTTATAACTATATTTTGCTGCCAAGACACTGCCCCACTACCCACAAAATAGTCCTTGTATTGGTCACGGACAATACGGGCATTCTGCGAGGAGACAGCAGCACGACCAGTTTCAAAAGCTGGCATCACTGGCTCTTCAGCTGGCCGAAAACCAGAAGGATTTTCTGTAGGGACAGATCCTATGTAGCGGTTTGCATTCCTCCTTAAATAGTTATGGAGGATGCAGCAGCACAACACCACATGATTAATTTTGTATTCAGCCAAGTTGATGGCTGTTAAAAAAAAGCTGAAACCTATTCGATAGGATGCCAAAGGCATTTTCAACAACCCTTCTTGCGCGAGAGAGCCTATAGTTGTATATGCGCTGCTCAGGGGTAAGGTTCCTCATGGGAAAGGGCTTCAGAAGATGAGGCCCGAGAGCAAACGCCTCATCTGCTACAAATACAAAATTGAGGCCCTCAACAATGTAATGTGCCATTCTGAAGCCGATGGTAGAACTCCGTGTGCATCATTACACCTCCATCTGAGTGGCCTCCATTCATCCCGACATCAACATATAGGAACTCATAGTTCGCTGATACTACCGCAAGAACTATGCTACAAAAGCCCTTATAATTGAAATCGTATGATCCGGAGTCGGGTGGTGGGATAATCCTGACATGTTTGCCATCAATGGCACCTCCACAGTTCGGGAAATTCCATAAATTTGAAAACTGGGCCTGCCACTGCTGGGGGTTGGAAGGAAACTGGATTAAAAAAAAATAACATTAGAACTTCAGCACATAAAATTACAAACAATTTAGACACATACATTCTTGGGCCACAATTAAAATATAAAGCAGTATTTTAGACAAAAAAGGATTAAGAGTTATTATTATGCTTCCTCACTCCCTCTGGTGGCACATTAAACTTTTTTAGGGGGGTGAGATTGAATTGGTAGAGTTTACGGACAGGTAATAACCCTATCCACTTCCATTACAACAAAATGAGGAACAAATGAAGGTACATTTTGCTAGCCACTCTGTTTTTTAAAGATTGGCTGCCCAGTGGGAAGATAAGAATTGGCATCATATCGTAAACAAATTTTTTTTTTTTTACATGCATTAAATAACTATAAAAGAAATGAGGAGCAGAAATTAATACTGTACTACATGATAGTGACTACATGCTTTGGAAAATTCAGACAGAAATATTACAACAAGAAAAGAGGTATACTGCGTATGTGTTTTGAAAAATCATCAAATAGAGTAGTTGCATCAGTTGATTGTGCTTTTTGGGGAGGGGAGGGAGGGTTACAAAATAGTTTGTGTCCCCAAAAAATGGATCTCTTGCACTCTGCAGGAATATGAGCACAAAAATAAAAATGTCACATAGTTTAGGGGGTGTTTAGGGTAATCCCAAAAATATAACATACCGTATATACTCGAGTATAAGCTGACCCGAGTATAAGCCGAGGCCCTAATTTTACCACAAAAAACTGGGAAAACGTATTGACTCGAGTATAAGCCTAGGGTAAAAATGCAGCAGCTACTGTAAGCCGAAAAGAGGGTCAACAATGCCCATTTGCAGATTCACTGTGCCCATTTGCAGCCTCACTGTGCCCATTACCTCACTGTGCCCATTACCTCACTGTGCCCATTACCTCACTGTGCCTATTATCTCACTGTGCCCATTACCTCATTACCCTCCACACTCACCTTCTGCTTGCTACAGCGAAGATCAGGCTTCTAAGGATCACCTCCCATGTCCATCGCGCTGCGGGCGTCCATTTTTTAAAATTTGCGGCTTCCTCCTGGTCCCGTGCTGTTCCGTGATAGGCTATTGACACTGTGTTCAGTGTTCTGCCTATCACGGCCATCTTCTCATCCCCGGACTTTCCCAGCAGACACTGTGTTTAGTGATCCGCCAATCACAGACGTTCTTTTATCCTCTAACAAGAGGAGAAGGTCAGTGATTGGCGGATCACTAAACACAGTGTCAATCGCATATCACGGAACCGCATATCACGGAACCGCATATCAAGCAACGGGCCCCAGAAAGTTCAGCAGCATAACAAGAACGGAGTCTCTTCTCTCCTAAAGGTAAAAACGGGGATGCGGCAGAACAAGTGGCTTCAAGTGTTGATCCATGGTCTCCAGATGATACTCCACATCTTCTCCCTCCTTGCGCCGGATCAACACCTTGTCTGCATGGATGTGCCGTCCCAACATCCACTCTGCCTTGCAGTCTTTAAAACATTGAGAAGCCTTGGGAGAGCATGCCAGGTACCTGCGGGCGTGCGGAACCTAAAGGTGGGTCCACACAAAGTCATTGTACCAGCGCTCCCGGCACACTTCCACCTCATAGAGCAGTTCCTTCGACAAGTACGGATACTCCCATCCGTACTCTGCAGCAACCTTCTGGCCAAATAGGCGTTGTAGTCTCGCCAAAGGAGGCATGGTAGCTTTGTCCCCTTCGCCAGGCAAAACTATTGAGTCCGGGTGACGAGGGACCTTGATCACATCTGATCTGGGCATTGGTGCCCGCAGTAACAGTCTCTTTTCTCCGGTCTTCGGTACAGATGGCACCGGAGATGTAGAGGCAGGCTGGGGACGGGACCTGTCTTCAGGCGCTGGTGCCTCCACCCGGGGTGTACTTTCCCCTGTAGACATGGGTGGATCCCTGGTCCTCCGGGATGAAGCGAGAGGTACTTTGTCCCAGCCCTTTTCTGCAAACAGTTCATCTATTGCAACGTCGTCTCCCATGTCCGAGAGCGACTCTAGGTCAGAGGTGTCACACTCCTCCACAGGCAGGTACCCTGTAGTGGAGACCAAGCTTTCACCTCTTCCCACACACCAAATCTCTCCGCCAGGCTCACCTCGGCCTTTACTTGAAACGGGACGTCTGGAACTCTTGTCGACGGATCCATCCGGGCCGGGTGTAAGCGGGCGAGACGGTCCACCACAACCGCTGGTCGGGGCTACCATCCAGGTCTTTCTCTTCGGTG
The DNA here is from genome assembly GCA_029206835.1 of Rana muscosa. NCBI lineage: Eukaryota > Metazoa > Chordata > Amphibia > Anura > Ranidae > Rana > Rana muscosa. The sequence goes on from CM055124.1 coordinate 241,243,439, forward strand.
GTGGACGCTGCGAGACAGTGGTGACCGAGTCAGCATCCTCGGATTTCTCCCGTTGAGTTTTTACGACCTCCTCCGCGGTCGCTGCAGTGTGCGCAGGAATGGCTGTCACAGCAGTGATTCCTCCTCTTTGAGTGGTGTTGCCCGTAGCACGGCCAGGGTAGATGGTTCTCGGCTTCTCAACCGCCGGATCCACTTCGAACAGGAACTCCCCACAGGCCTTGCATCGCCCGAATGGCTTCAGTTGGCACACCAGTCCCAAACAGCCGGGACAAATCACACCCAGGGCCTCAACGTCCATGCACGAATACAGGGCGAATCGACCCCTTGGCTTTAGCCGGATCCCCGTATCTGTTACCTGAGCAGCAGCAGTCAATGTCCTGGTGGAAGGGTGAACTGGAATCCACGATGTATGTCCGAACATGGCGACCTGTTGCTGATCCATCGCACACTGCAAAGTTTTTGCGCCAACGTCCCACGTGTAGTCCTTCACACGTATTGGACTCCTCCCCTTTGCTCCAGTTCGCGGGCTTTCTTCTTTTCTGAGTCACGCCCACAAACTAAGCGATGGGGGTGTGCCTGGTGGCGCAGTGCAATAGAAGCCCCCACGTTTACTAATTCACACGGCTGAGCTTCCCCCTTTTTCCACTCTTCTGCGCAGGCCTTTCCCTTCATTGGGTCATGTCCACGACTTCGAGCAGGGATGCACTTCGGCCAATGAAGGCCTGCCTACTCGCGTAACTCTTCCAGCAGACACGTTCAATACTGTGGTGCACAAACACTATGCCGGACCAGAGCCCCCACGTGTAGCGGCCCCCTCACTCCCCTCTTTCTTCTCTCTCAGCTCGTCTGTCTCTTGTCTAGGGGTACATCCAGAGGGGAAGGGAGCAGGGACACCACGCCAGGCATTCACCACAGGTGTCAGAGTGGTGTAAGCAAAGTTCTTTTACCTTCGGGTCAGTGTTGAGCACCTCGAGCCTCCACCGAGAGTTACCTTGAACAATGTCTGTCAGGAAATGAGCCCCACACCATTAAAGTTCAACACTTTATTCTTCTCGAATGAACACAATCAGTTGAACTCCCTTGGTAGAAACAGAACAGAAAAGGAGGTGTGGATGCGAGTAGGCCCAGACACAATGTGTTCTCCACTTTCTTCTCTGAAAGTGAGTTGCGGTCCCCGAGCGAGGGGGGATTTCCCTCCAGGCAGTCTCCGATGAGAGACTCACCCGTCACTGGCAATATGCTGCACCAGGTCTTCGAGTGAGGAGCTCCCCCCGGTCCATCACGCCTTCCGGATTCGGGTACCCAATTCCTGGGTACCCTAGGATCTCCTTCCCTCGCGGAACTCAGTGTTGGGCACTGAGCTCCAGACCTCCATCCGAGTACCTCACCCCAGGCTAAAGGTGCCTGGGATGGAACACGACCTCCGGCTGTCCTCTAGGCCTAGGCCCGCCTAGAGAACCGACACGAACCACCGCCCACAGGCTGAAGGTGCCTGGGACTCGACCCCGTGACAAAGATGGCCGGCCCTTTATACCCTCTCCCAGCAAGCACGGCGGGTTCCCCGCCCCACCATACCACTGCCGAGGGAGGACAAAAAGGAAGCCCGGCACACAGCAATGATTCAACCCCAGCCCAGGGCGACAGCGCCACCTGCTGGGCTGCAGGGAATTACACATCACTGATGTCTCTGCCAAGTTCAAATTTACACCCGGGAAAGTACATACCCGCGACATATATATATATATATATATATATATATATATATATATATATATATAAAATTACACTGGCTACATGCTCTATCCACTAATTAACCTGCCTAATCTATCTCCAGTTCTCCACACAACACGCTACATACGGTCACCGTGTAAGCAGCCTTATATAGTGTGGGGGTAGACTTAGCCCCTGAGCCATGATTGGCCAAAGGTACCCTGCCTTTGGCCAATCATAGCTCTCACAGCACATTGCGCTGTGATTGGCCAAAGCATGCAGGTCTGGTGTATGCTTTGGCCAATCAGCAGCCATCAATGCAATACGATCTCACAGTGCATTATGGGGCACTCCGCGGCGCTCAAATTTGCCAAGAACGCCCCATACGTTAGTTTGTTCTGTGAACAAACGAACATCCGATGTTCGAGTCGAAATTAAGTTTGACTCGAAAATCTGGACCATCCATACTTAGGCATATATCTGATCCTCTTCTCCAAACACTATATCAATAGAACTACACCCCAGTATATGAAAAGCGACTTTGATAGATGGAAAGTCAATCCTCTGTAAAGATGAACATTCTTCCTAAGATATTATATATATTTAGAATTATTCCGGTTGCAAAAATGCACATCAGATCTTTTCGTTTTAAAAAAATAAACACCTTCGGAACCCTACGAGTTCCCCATAAGATAGGTGACCCAGGGCTCCCATGTCTTTTCAAACTGGGGTATTTTATCATGGAGGATGCCCAAGAGCTTTTCATTGACCATTATCCAGGAGAGTTTGGTCTTAATCACATCAAATGGTATTGTGGGGGATTTCCTTGACCGTGCTATCGCGATGTGAGCTGCTAAGAGCACAAAAGAGATCAGACTTCTCAAGTGCCACAGAGCCTCTAAAGTAGGTCCAGAGCCTGGTACGGGTTTTTTTTTTTAAGATTTGTGTCTGTTAGAAAATATAGGAACTTATAGACACAGATCCAGAATCTGCAGACGTTTGGGCATTTCCACCAAATATAAAGGAACGAGCCTTCTTGGGCACAACCTATAAAGCAGCTTGGAGAGGCTCAAATGCAATTTTTCATGAAAAAAATACACTTAAATTTATTTTAGTGCACACAAACACAATATAGTGCCCATTTTTGGTAAAATATAAAAGATTATGTTGTGCCAAAAAAATAGATACCAAACATGTCAAGATTTAAAGCAGTATCAAACCCAAAACCAAAACTTTATTGTATTGCAGTTTACCAATCATTAGACCAGTGGCGGTGCGTCCATAGAGGGCGCCGGAGCGCCACCCCCTCTCGCTCCTGCACCACCACTGAAAAACAATACATACATTCATGCATTACATGAATGTATGTATTGTCGCCGCTGCCGCCCACTATTCAGATGGCCGGCCCCCTGGCGAGCGCCGGCCATCTGAATAATGGCAGCTGGTTGGCTGTGGAAGTGTCTATCAGAGCCAGCAGCTCTGATAGACTTTCCAATTACAGCCTGAGGGCTGTAATCGGCTTCCAAATAGTTAACCAGGGGACGCACGGGGGGTGTGTTCCTTGGTTAACACTGACACGCATCTCAGCCAATCAGGTTCACCGGATCTGGTTACCGGTAACCTGATTGGCTGAAGCGACATCGAGGGCGGGACTACAGTGAGGGATCGTGGAGGAGGATCCGAGGATGGCTGACCGAGAAAGGTAAGTGCCAGGCGGGGGGGGGGGGGAATCTGCCGGCATTTTAGGGGCAAACTGGTGGCAATTGATGGGCACAGTGGCGACAATGGCATGGCACAGTGGTTGCGTTTGGCATGGCACAGTGGCGACAATTGATGGGCACAGTGGCGACAATGGCATGGCACAGTGGCTGCGTTTGGCATGGCACAGTGGCGACAATTGATGGCACAGTGGCTGCTTTTGGCATGGCACAGTGGCGACAATTGATGGCATGACACAGTGGCGACAATTGATGGCATGGCACAGTGGTGACAATTGATTGGCACAGTGGCGACAATTGATGGGCACAGTGGCGACAATTGATGGCACAGTGGCTGCGTTTTGATGGCATGGCACAGTGCTTGCTGTGATTGAGATAGGACACAAAAAGTGTCTTTCTGTTAGTCTCCTAACATCCTCTGATTCTGCAGGTTGTCTGGGGTCTGCTTGAAACATCAGGTGTTCTATATTTTTTTCCTGGTACTGCAGGAAGGTGTCAGTACCACCAGATTTTTTATAAAGGACAAATTAATTCTGGATAGCCACCTGAATAAGGTATATTGCAATTTTTTGTACCAGGTTTTAGATTTCCTCAGCAACAGGTAGGGCTGCAAGATCTAGTCAGAGAGGTCAACTCCACCCATGTATTTGTTGTATGCCGTAATGCACAGTGGCTTTTCCTTTGGTGTAGCTGACCCCCGTTCTGTTACAGTCACTGTGCCCTCTGGGTGGATTGTTGTCAGCATATAGACGTCTTTTTTGTCTGAGAATTTGACAGCCATCATTTCCTCCTGTTGGTAACTAAGTGATGTGTCTCTCTGCAAACGTTGTTTCACCAGCTGCTGTGGAAACTCTTTTGCGGTTTTTCCGCATGGTCCCACATGCTCCTGTGCCAGCAGCAGGCAGAGATCTAAAAAGTGGCACACTGCTGTAGTAGTTGTTGACGTAAAGATTGTAGCCTTGGTGAAGCAGAGGTTGGATCAGGTGCCAGACAAGTTTCCCACTGACTCCAAGATTGTCTGGGCAGCCCTGGGGGTTGAGTTGTCTGTCCCGTCCTTCATAGATCAGAAATCCAAATGTATATCCTGTTGTGCTTTCGCACAGTTTGTAAAATTTTATACCACACTGGGCACGTTTTGGATGGTATGAACTGCCTAAAATGCAGTCGGCCTTTAAAATTCATCAGGGATTCATCAATAGAGATATTTTTGTCCGGGGTATAAACCGCTGAAAATTTATTAGAGAGAAAATAAATTAGGGGCCGCAGTTTGAACAGGCGGTCATATCTGGCGTCACTGCTTGGGGGACACTGCTAATTATCGTTAAAATGCAAAAAGCGCAGCAATGCTTCAAAGTGGTCTCTTTACATAACTGCAGGAAAAGCTGGTGTGGCATGGATGGGACTAGAGGCCCAATACTGCCGAATTGTAGGCTTTCGGACTAGGCCCATGTTGAGTAACAAACCCAGTACAATTTTGATTTCTGTAAGGTGTGTTGGCACCCATCTTTTCCTGTAAGAAGATGTCGGGTGTTTTTGCTATAAACTGGGTGGCATTAAGCTTAGTTTGATCAACCATGTGCTGTAGGAGCTCGTCATCCACAAATATCTTAAAGAAATCCACAGGGCCAAAATTTTCAACATTGATATTTATGCCTGGTGAGGCTGTAAATGTTGGTATTTGAGGGGTGAAAGAGCTCGCTGATATCCACTGAGAGGTGTACTGCTGTGCAACTGATGGGGTGCTACCCTGTTCGTCCTCTTGATGCCTGCTAGTAACAGGCCTTTCATGATCGGAAGAGCTGCCTGAAGTGACACTTTCACTGTCACAGATGAAATCCTCATCTTCTGAGCCCAACTCAGGTTCACTGTCCGAGCACAGGAGGGCATATGCCTCTTCAACAGTATACCGCCTACTTGCCATTTTTTTTAGGCACTCTACAGACCCCAAACTATGCAAAAGTAAACCTTTTTGTTATATATTATAAAATACTAAAACCTAAAACTTTTTTCCCTAAAACACTAACCCTATCAACGACACTGACGGGAGCACTGATACTGGCTGAGGCACTAACCCACACTTGCGCAGACACAAATACTGGCAGTATGGGCACAAACGACACCTCACACACTAAAACCGTAATAAATGTAAAACGTTATATGCGCGTCGGGACCCTTCGGGGTAAGACCGCGCTATATTAAGATACCTCTCAACTCAACTCAACTCATATATATATATATTTTTTAAATAAAACACTGGTGACAGAAGCGCTAACGCTGAGATGAACTGTGACAGAAGCGCTAATGCTGAGATGAACTGTGACAGAAGCGCTAACGCTGAGATGAACTGTGACAGAAGCGCTAACGCTAAGAGATGAACTGTGACAGAAGTGCTAACGCTGAGATGAGCTGTGACAGAAGCTCTAAAGCTGAGATGAACTGTGACAGAAGCACTAACGCTGAGATGAACCGTGACACAAGCATTAACGCTGAGACTACTGACACTGACACTACAAAATACTCTAAAACTGAAACAGAGAAGCCCGGAGCAAAGAAATACAATGCATGGACGGAGGGCTGGCATGACTAGGGAAACAGGGACTGATGAGAAGGATTGTGGGATTGGTGGGTTAATTTGTGTGGGAGGGGGCACAGAGGGTATAAAAGAGTGACTCCGCCCCCCCGGGTAACACACGGCGTATGCTGGTGCGTCCAGCGGAAGAGGAGGCTAATGGGGGGAGGGTGTCAGCGCCAGCTCGGCAGTCAAAACCGCCGGAGCGCTTTTCACCTGACCTCTCCTCCGGAGCTCGCCGTCATTTAGGGAATCTCCTTTCTCGGGCCCCTTCGGGTCCTCCCGCGAAGCGAGCGGCTGTCGCCGGGTTGGATGCCGGAAGGAATCCCCAGCAGAGACGGAGCTCCGCGGGCGGGCGGTCCGGGAGTTCCGGAGCGGCCACTAGGCCTGCGCGGCGGCTGGAGTCGGAGCGAGCGGGCCCCGCCCCCAGAGTGATGTCACACGGGACGGCGCCCTGGCGGGGGAGATCGTGTGTGGCGGTGGCCGGGCCTTCCGCATCTGCGGCCGGGGACCTTTATGGTGTGGAGCGGAGGAAAGAGGAGGCTGCAGGTGATGGAGATGACAGGGCTGGACATAGCCCCCCCGGTCCGGGGAAAGCTGCGAGGAAATCTGACGGCGGGTCCGGTGCACGGAAGGGGAGTCGTTGGGCAGCGGGACCCTCGGCATCCAGGGATCTTTCTCCTGGAGGGCTTTCATCCGATGCAGAGGACAGGGTGGACGAAGGTCGGAAGGTGAAGTGTCGGAGGAGGAACGGGAGCTTCATGGACGGTAAGTTTGTTTTTCCTTTATCTTCCCTGGGTCGGTTAGGGGTGCGGGGTGATGGGGGTTGCAGTGGTACCTTAGCGGGGGGTGGTGCTGGGACTGCAGTGGGGGGGCCCCGGCTGGGAGTGGTGACATGGCAGGCCAGGGTCAGAGGTCGGCAGTGGGGCTGGATACGGGTATGTTGTTTTTTTTGCAGGAATCAAGGAGCTGGTGGGCAGGTTTGAGAATGCGGCAGGTGGGTCGCCAAGCCCGGCAGCGGCATGGGTTCCCTCGGTGGGGGGAGATGGTAGGAGCGGGGTGGCAGGGGCAGTGCCAGCGGTTACGGTGGCGGTGTCACAGCCGGGGGTGGTGGACAGCCCTCCGCAAGTTGGTGCGGGGGTCGCTACGGCAACGGCAGTGGGGGAGGCAGGCAGGCAGGACCTGGTGAGGCTGGCGGACGCGGCTAAGTGCGAGGTCTATATCTGCTTTGAAGGGCCGTTGGGTTCGCACTTAAAAGTGGAAATACGTGAAAAGATTTGGAAAGGTGAGTATGTGGAGATATTTTCACTGCTGCCGTTGGAGAAGTTCAATTTGGACAGAGTCAAGCCGGATGATTCCAAGAAGGAAGATGAGGAGAAGCGTAGGTATCGGCTTATCCCACGGACATTTACAAATTGGCTGCAGGCATTTGCCATTTTGGCGAGTGTGATAGGGGTAAAGAAGCCGGAGTTCTGCTCTGCCCTGTTTTGCTACCAGGATGCTGTAGGGGAGGCATATAGGGTCTACGGCGGCACGGCTTGGCTGAGGTATGATGAACAGTTCCGACAGAGGATGGCGGTGCGGTTGGAGTTGAGGTGGGATCACAAGGATATCAGTTTGTGGATGCGGTTGATGTCTTCGGCGAGGGCTCCGAACCAGTTTTTTCAGGGGGGGGGGGGGCAGGTGGATCGTCTTCCCCTGGACAACCGGCCGGTAAGGCAAAAGGGGTTTGTTGGCAATTTAATTTGGGTACATGCAAGTTTGGAGGAACGTGTCGTTTCAAACATGAGTGTTCCGGCTGCGGGGGTTCCCACCCCTTGTCCAGATGCTTTAAGCAAGGGAAGAACCGTTCCGGAGAGCTTGCGAATAAGAGGGAGGACGCCGGTGATGGTGGAAAGGATGCGGCCGTTTCTAGGTAGGTATCCTGACAGGGCGGCGGCTCGGTTGTTGGAAGGTGGATTTGCTGAGGGTTTTCGTATTCCGTGCTCTTTGAGGGAGGTTCCCCCATTATGGCCAGGGGGCTCTCATGGCAAAATCGGATGTGGAGGCAGCCTTTCAGCTCCTTTCGGTGCATCCCAATAGTTTTCGGTTATTGGGGTGTCACTGGAACGGGGAGTTTTATGTGGACCGGTGCCTGCCTATGGGCTGTTCCATATCGTGTGCATTGTTTGAGCAGTTTAGCTCCTTTCTGGAATGGGCTGTCAGGGACGTGTCAGGGGCGAATTCGGTCATACATTATCTGGATGACTTCCTCTGCGTGGGCCCGGCTTCCTCCAGGTGCTGTGCGATTCTGTTGTCAACGCTGGAGCATATGGCTGATCGTTTCGGTGTTCCGTTGGCGCCGGATAAGACAGAGGGGCCTAGAACGGTCATTACGTTCTTGGGGATAAGGCTGGACTCAGACTCTATGGAATGCTGTTTGCCGGAAGACAAGCTTACGGCTCTGAAAGGGGAAATTAAAGTGATGTTAGGTTTGCGCAAGGTACAGCTGCGAACGTTGCAGTCATTGTTGGGGAAGCTTAACTTCGCCTGTCGCATTTTGCCAATGGGGAGAGCGTTTTGCCGACGGCTGACGGCAAGTACGGCTGGGGTACAGTCGCCGCGACATTTTGTTTGTTTGGTTCGGTCCCACAGGGCTGATCTGCAGGTCTGGCATACATTCTTGGAGTCCTTCAATGGTAGGGCACTGTGGATGTCGGGCCCGGTCAGTAACTTTGATATGGATCTGTTCACGGACGCTGCGGACTCAGTTGGTTTTGGGACTTTTTTCCAAGGCCGGTGGAGTGCGGGTCCGTGGCCACAGTGTTGGGTGGAGGCAGGCCTCACGAAGAATATGGTGCTGCTGGAGCTCTTTCCGGTGGTATTGGCAGTGGAGTTGTGGGGCGAGGCTTTCCGGGATCGGAAGGTGCGTTTCCACATTGACAACATGGGTGTGGTACAGGTGATTAACAGGGCGTCGGCTTCATCACCGCCGGTTGTTCGCCTGCTACAACAGCTGGTGTTGAGATGCCTGCAGTTAAATATCTTTATATATGCTGTTCACCTTCCTGGGGTGGACAACGTGTTGGCTGCCGCTTTATCTCGCTTTCAGTGGGACAGGTTCCGAGAGTTGGCGCCGAAAGCGGAGCAACGAGGGGTACCTTGTCCCGACTGGCTGTGGAAGATTGCGTTGGAGTAGTCTCCGGATGGATCAGAAGGTCGGTGAGTGAGACGACGTGGGCCGCATATCATAAAGTATGGCAGGAATGGGCGGAGTTGGGTCGCATGGTGGGAGTGGATATTGCCGGGCCAGAGGTGAGGTTGCTAGTCTTGTACTTTATCTCCAGGTGCATGGAAGCAGGGGTGTCGGTATCCGCGCTGGGTAGAAAGGTTGCTGGTTTGGCTTTTTTGTTCAAATGGCAAGGTTTGCCAAATTTTACAAAAGATTTCTGGGTGCGACAAGCGCTCAAAGGTTATAGGCGGGCCAGACCTTTCAAGGACACCAGACGTCCAGTGTCGTTTGGGGTCCTGCTGGGTGTGTTGGCTAAGTTACCGGAGGTTTGCACCTCGGTGTACGAGGCCTCCTTGTTCCAAGTTGCATTTTCATTGGCATTTTTTGGGGCATTTAGGATTGGTATGCTGGTTAGCCTGTCTAAGAAGGTGCACAGGGGGATTTGGGTGACTGAAGTGCGCTGCCATGAGGATAGTGTTTTCTTGTGGTTACGTAGATCAAAACTGGATCAAAAAGGGAAGGGCAAGAGAGTGCAGATTTTTTCATTGCCAGGATGCCCGCTCTGTCCAGTGGGGGCGGTTCGAGGTTTTCTGGCAGTACGCCCAGATAAGGATGGTTCCTTTTTCATACATGCAGATGGGTGTCCGTTGTCCAGATTTCAGTTCATTTTGGTTTTCCGTAAATGTTTGGCGTGCCTAGGCTTAGAGGCAAAAGAATTTTCGTCACATTATTTTAGAATTGGGGCGGCTACGGAAGGGGCTCGAAGTGGGTTGGATGCTGAGTCTGTGAAGCGCATTGGGAGATGGGAATCGAGGAGATTTCGATCTTACATTCGCCCTCACTGGGTGGTAGGGGTGTGAGGATAGTGGGGGGTAGGGCTGGAATGGGGGTTTTTAAAAAAAAAAAAAAAACGAGGTGTTACGTTGAAGGGCTTTGCTGTGGTTACGGTGGATACATGTTTTTTCTCTTTCAGGTATGGCGCCGGCGCTGGTCTGGATACTGGGGCACTCTTACGTGTACTGGGGGGGTAAGAGGGCTGAGGCTAGGCCGGAAGGTCGGCAATTGGGATTTCCAAGGCAGGAGGCCCGGGTTCGCTGGCTGGGAGTTCTGGGAATGTTGTGGAGTAGGATGGTTCCAGAAGTGCATCGTTATGCGCGTCTGGACCGCCCACCTGATGTTTTAGTTCTGCACGTAGGTGGGAATGATTTGGGTGTTAGATCTATGCTGGATGTGACGAAGAATATCAAATTTGATATTCTTCGTCTTCGCATGGCATTCCCGGACATGGTGATAGTGTGGTCCGACATGGTGGCTCGTACCTCATGGCGGACGGCTAGATCCTTGGAAGGCATTAATAGGGCTCAGAGGAAAGTTAATCGGGATGTGGCCAGGTTCATGGTTAAGAATGGTGGGTTGGTGATACGTCATTTTGAGCTGGAGTTGGAGACATGGCGGTACCTTTGGGGTGATGGGGTACACCTCAATGATGTGGGTATAGACCTGTGGGCGTTGGGGTTACAGGATGGTATCCAGAGGGCTCTCAGGGTGTGGAGGGGCACCCAATTGTAAAGGTTTTTACATTCGGGTGCTGTGGCGGGTGTCTGGTCTTTGCAGGGGAAGGATGATACCTCGGAAAGAAGGGTTCAGGACCTGTCGTTGGTATGGGTCCTGATGGTGGGCTTACAGTTAACGGAGGTTTAGCTTGAAGCATTGGGAACGGTGCACTGCGGTCATGGTTGTCTCTGAGCCAGCATGTCGGCTTGAGGCCTATTAGCGGATTTTGAGAAGTACCGCAGTGCAATAATGTACACACATGGTAATAGAGGTTCCTGCAGAGATCGACACCAGTAATTTACTGAGGGTCCTTTAGGACAGAGTTTATGGTTACTGTTAAAAGTTATACAGCGTTTTAATAAATTAAGGCTGCTACGGCCTATGTTTTCTCCAACTCCTGGTGTGGTCTCGTTTACTTAGTCATAAGTAAGAAGGTAAATAAGGGGTAGTATAGTAAGTACATCTGTTATACTATAGTCATGTCACTATTACTGAACTGAAGTGAAGCTGTCACTGCACCTAACCTAACTAATTCTAACAGAGGTGATCAGAGCCTAATCTGAGACCTATTGTGGGCTGATTATAACTTATTTAACTTTTTTTTAACTCAGAGAAAGATATCAGTGGAGTTAAAAGTCACTGTATCAGTTTCTCCTCACAGACGTTCTGAGGAGAATGAGATACCAGGAAGCTGTTCGACAGACTTCCCATTCATGTGCTCACTGTGATTGGCTGTCACAGTGATCACGTGACTGGGGGCGGGTTCTCCCACCTGTCAATCATTATTCCGAGACCCGAAGCTGAATCTGACACTCCTGTCTCCTCACTGCGTGCACGCGATCCGGCGCGATCCCGGCCAGAACACATGTACGCAGATATGCGGCCCCACAGAAAAAAGCCCAGGCATTTGGGGCCGCATATCTGCGTCCTGTCGGCGGTAAAGGGTTATATACATTTTTTTGGGACACATCAACTTTTTAGATACATTTTTTATACATAATTATTGTTTTATTATGCACATGTATTACTAGTCAATCATTCTTACATTTATTGTGTTATTGGACTATTTATAGCACGTTTCACTTTTAGCACTTTGACATTTAGCGCTGCTTCAACATTTTTCACTATATTATCAAAGCATACACTTTCATTTTATAGCATCAGCATTATAATAGCAATACAAACCAGAACTTACTGAATTCCCTTTGTGGTTTGCAGCTTCAATTCAGCCGTTTACTTTCAATTTCTAAGGACTACATATTCCATGGTACCTTGCTGCCTGCAAGCAGTGTTTCCTGTACTGACTCCGCCTCCTAAAACTCCTACTTTCAGTACCTCTGTAGTTTAGAAAGCAGGCTCTGTGAAATGTGTGACATAGCGGTGCCCACTCACAGGGCATAGTGAATACGTATTACAGATAGGGATGAGCCGAACACCCCCGGTTCGGTTCGCACCACAACCTGCGAACGGACCGAAAGTTTGCGAAAACTTTCTAACCCCGTTAAAGTCTATGGGACTCGAACGTGAGAAATCAAAAGTGCAAATTTTAAAGGCTAATATGCAAGTTATTGTCCTACAAAGGGTTTGGGGACCCGGGTCCTGCCCCAGGGTACATGTATCAATGCAAAAAAAAGTTTTAAAAACGTCAGTTTTTTCGGGAGCTGTGATTTTAATGATGCTTAAAGTGAAAAAATAAAAGTGAAATATTCCTTTAACCACCTCCCTACTGGGCACTAAAACCCCCTTCCTGCCCAAGCCATTTTTCAGCTTTCAGCGCTCTCACACTTTGAATGACAATTGCGCGGTCGTGCGACGTGGCTCCCAAACAAAATTTGCGTCCTTTTTTTCCCACAAATAGAGCTTTCTTTTGGTGGTATTTAATCACCTCGGCGGTTTTTATTTTTTGCGCTATAAACAAAAGAAGAGCGTCCAGTTTGGAAGAAAAACACAATATTTTTTACTTTTTGCTATAATAAATACCCATTTTTTTTTTCAATTAAAATTTTCCTCAGTTTAGGCCGATACGTATTCTTCTACATATTTTTGGTATAAAAAAAAATCGCAATAAGCGCGTATTGATTGGTTTGCGCAAAAGTTATAGCGTCTACAAAATAGGGGATAGTTTTATAGCATTTTTTATTTTTTTTTATTTTTTTATTAGTAATGGCGGCGATCTGCGATTTTTATTGTGACTGCGATATTGTGGCGGACACATCGGACACGTTTGACACATTTTTGGTACCATTCACATTTATACAGCGATCCCTGCTATAAAAATGCATTGATTACTGTATAAATGTGACTGGCAGGGAGAGGGTTAACCGCTAGGGGGCGGGAAGGGGTTAAATATGTTCCCTCAATGTGTTCTAACTGTGGGGGGAGGGGACTGACTGGGGGAGGTGACCGATGGTTGTCCCTATGTACAAGGGACACACCATCAGCCTCCTCTCCCTCACAGGACGTGGATCTGTGTGTTTACATACACAGATCCACTTTCCTGCTTGGTTCCCGGGCAATCGCGGGTGCCCGGCGGCAACCGCGGCTGCCGGGCACGCGCACCGGGTCCTTGGTAACGCGGCGGGCGCGCGCACGATTGCGCGATCCCCCTCCTTCTGAGGGACGTTCAGGAACGTCCACTCAGAAGGAGAGAGCACCCACCCGGCCGTATATGTACAGTAGCCGGGTGGGAAGTAGTTAAATATCGTACCTGGGGGTGTCTATAGTATGCCTGTGAAGTGGCACGTGTTTCCCGTGTTTAGAACAGTCCCTGCACAAAATGACAATTCTAAAGGAATAAAAGTCATTTAAAACAGCTTGCGGCTTTAATGTAATGTCTGGTCCTGGCAATATGGATGAAAATCATTGAGAAAAACAGCATGGGTACCCCCCCCCCAGCCCATAACCAGCCCCTTTGGGTCTTGTATGGATATTAAGGGGAACCCCGCACCCAAATAAAAAAAAGGAAAGGCGTGGGGCCCCCAGGCCCTATATACTCTGAACAGCAGTATACAGGTGGTGCAAACAAGACAGGGAATTTAGGTTTGTTCTTAAGTAGAATTTGTTTGTAATTTTGAACTGGTACATTTTTAAAGTGTTGCTCCAGCCAAAAAATCTATTTTTAAGCTTTTTGGAAAACATAGGGAAGGGTTATCACCCCTGTAACATTTGTTTTGCTGTCTGTGCTCCAGAAGATTTCATCTCACTTTCTGTCCCAATGACAACTGGATTTTGAAAATTTGGGGTTTTTAGTGAAACAAGGAACTCTTACAGGAGAGAATTTCCCTTCCTAGGGGTAGATTTCCTCTCACTTGCTGTTGTCTCCTTCCGTTTGCAAGTAGGAGTCGTTTGTAAGTTGGATGTTTGAAAGTAGGGGCCTGCCCTATATACTCAGCAGAAATTTGGGCCTTAGGTGTTGGTGTTGCCACAACACTGTAAGGCCTCACAGTTACAGTACTCTTGGTGGGTGCAGGAACGGGTCCTGCTGTGAAATATTAGATTAAGAATTGTAATTACATGCCCCTGTTAAACAGGGGCAGAAAAATTGGGCCTTAGGCACTGGTGCTGGTGCCACAACACTGCAACCCCTCACAGAAACTCTAGTTGGAGCGCAGGAATGAGCCCTGCTGCAAAGTATTGCAGCAACAATTGTAATTACACGCCCCTGTTAAACAGGGGCAAAAAAATTGGGCCTTAGCCACTGGTGGAGGTGCCCAGAACCAAAAATGTTTATACAAGCTATCATTATGATCATTATGGAGGAAGAGGATAGTCACCGAGCATAACAGGATAGTCACTCAGCATCAGCATAGGCAGTCTTGAAGGGATCTGACACTCAAAAATTATTCGGTTACATTAGCATCAGGTGCTTGGTAGCTGGTGGTGATCCAACACTGATTAATTTTTATGAAGGTCAGCCGATCGACCGAGTCGGTGGACAGGCGCATCCTGTGATCAGTTACAAAGCCTCCAGCAGCACTGAATGTGCGTTCCGAAAGAACGCTGGATGCAGGACAGGCCAGTAGCTCAATTGCATACTGTGCAAGCTCTGGCCAGTGATCCATCCCCAAGACCCAGTAACCCGGAGGATTTTCGGTGGGAAAGGTGTCCAAGTCTGATCTTGCCCCTAGGTATCCCTGCACCATGTAAAACAGACGTTGGCGATGGTTGCTGGAACCGATCATACCTTGGGACTGCGGACAAAAAAATTGTCTGAACGCATCGGTCAGACAGCCACCTTCTCCACCGCTCCTTCTGTGACTGACCGAAGCCTCAGCAACACGTTGTCCAGGACCAGGAATTTGAAACCTCCCAGGCTCTGGGAACGTGTTGCACAAACCTTTCTGCAAGGCCTCCCAAAGATGTTTCATCCTCTGCTCCCTCTACGACGGCAAGATGAGGTCCGCAACCTTACCCTTGTAACGTGGATCAAGGAGGGTTGCCAGCCAGTAATGATCCCTATCCTTGATACCATGAATAAGAGGATCAGGGAGGCCATGCAGCGTAGGTTTGCTGAGGCATTCAGTCCAGAGTCCTCTGGGTCACTAAGGACGACATGATCCGCGGCCACCTCTTCCCAGCCACGTACAAGTGCATGGGTTTCTTGGGACTGTAATTGATCCCTTGGAGACTGCTGCTGATGCTGAGTGCTAGGCTCCACCTCCATGATGACACAATCCTCCTCCTCCTTGTCCTCTTCCTGTGTGATAGGCGGGCCAGCAGGAACACTGTCTGGATAAAGAGGGCCTTGAGAGGTAAGGAAGTCCTCCTCTTCCTCCCTCTGTTCTGCCTCAAGTGCCCTGTCCATTATTCCACGCAGCGTGTACTCCAACAGGTGGACAAGTGGGACAGTGTCACTGATGCATGCACTGTCACTGCTCACCATCCTTGTGGCCTCCTCAAATGGTGACAGGACAGTGCATGCATCCCTGATCATGACCCACTGGCATGGCAAAAAAAAAAACAAGCTCCCCTGACCCTGTCCTCGTGCCATATTGGCACAGATACTCATTGATGGCTCTCTGCTGCGTGTGCAGCCACTGCAGCATGGCCAATGTTGAGTTCCACCTGGTGAGCATGTCACAGATTAGGCGGTTCTTGGGCAGGTTGTATTCCTTTTTGGAGGTCAGCCAGCTGAGCACTGGCATTATATGTCCGGCGGAAATGCACACAGAGTTTCCTGGCCTGCCTCAGGACATCCTGTAAGCCCAGGTACCTGCCCAAGAACCACTGCACCACTAGGTTAAGGATGTGAGCCAAACAGGGCACATGGGTCAGTTGTCCCTGTCGGAGGGCGGAGAGGAGGTTGGTGCCATTGTCGCAAACCATCATTCCTGGCTTAAGCTGGCATGGCGTCAACCACCTCTGAGCCTGCCCCTGCAGAGCTGACAGAATCTCTGCCACAGTGTGGCTCCTGTCCCCCAAGCACACTAGCTCAAGCACCGCATGGCATCTTTGTGCATGCGTACTTGCGTAGCCCCTTGAACGCCTACGGAGCACCGCTGGTTCCGAGGACAAATCAGCACAGGAAGAGGCCATGGAGGAAGAAGAAGAGGAGGGGGTGGAGGAAAGAGGGGTGTCAGAATCACCACTAGTAGCATTTTGGAGGCGTGGTGGTGGAACAACCTCCAACACTACTGCACCCTGTCCTGAATCCTTCCCAGCTGCCAACAGAGTCACCCAGTGGGCCGTGAAAGATAGGTAACGTCCATGTCCATGCCTGCTGGACCATGAGTCAGCGGTAATATGCACCTTACCGCTGACCGCCCTGTCCAGCGAGGTCAAGACATTGCCTTCCACATGCGGGTAGAGAGCCGGAATCGCCTTCCGTGAAAAAAAGTGGCGTTTGGGATCCTGCCACTTAGGAACCGCACATTTCACAAACTCATGGAAGGGGGCAGAGTCTACCAACTGAAAAAGCAGCAGTTGAAGTGCTAGCAATTTAGCCAAGCTAGCATTCAACCACTGGGCATGTGGATGGCTGGGAGCAAACTTCTTTCAGCGGTGCAGCAGCTGGGGCAGGGAAATTTGCCTGCTACAATCTGACGTTGGTGTACCGATAGCAGATTGCCCGCAAGTACTTGGCAGTGACATACCTAATTCTATACCTTCATTCCTCTCAGTGCAGGTTTCTGAGAGGACTGAAGGTATAGTGGGGTTGGAGATCCCAGCTGATGAGGAGCAAGGAG
Source organism: Rana muscosa (assembly GCA_029206835.1). NCBI lineage: Eukaryota > Metazoa > Chordata > Amphibia > Anura > Ranidae > Rana > Rana muscosa. Next base: position 241,260,386 of record CM055124.1, read on the forward strand.
AGGTCAGCTTTGTTCTTTGGTGTGGGTCTTTTATATACGCTTGCCAACGGACTGCATGGTAGGTCGACCTATGTCTGATCAAGCATGTGGTGCCCAAGCGGCTGCTGTTTTGGCCACGCGAGATACGCTTCAGACATATGTTGCAAATAGCAAAGGTGTGATCTGCTGCACACGTCTCAAAAAAGGCCCACACCAAAGAACTTTTGGAATGACTCGCAGAGATAGCAGCGCCCTGCACACGCGGAACTCTGCGGTGTGATGGTCAGTGTGCTGATTACAGCCAGATACTCTGAATCAGGAAGGTGTTCAACACTTTCCTGATTCGGAGTATCTGGCTGTAATCTTCCCATTGTGGGAATCGTTTGATTGACCTGACTGATTCACTCAGGGGTCCATCAACTGAGGTAAGCTGCCATTGCTACCATTGGTGGAGGTTGTCACAAAGTCACTTGAATATCTACTTCACTTTGGAAACTTGCTGGTGCTTGCTCATCTACCTTTTGAAGATCTTCTTGTTTTTCATGGACTCTTTTCTAGTATCACGATTACAGATTGAACTGTCCTAAAGATTAATTTTAGAATTGTCATACATGTATTGCGCTGCACTGCTGTTTTAGGATTTTACTATTTTGGGGTTTGATAATTTGACCCTCAGTGTTCTAGCTGCTGTTTTAGGTAAATTTGCCCTGGTTGATCTTTTATTAGTCAGTCTGCTGCCCTTAAGCTGGCCCCTGGAGGGCATCCTGCCTAGTTGGAGATGTGCCTCCTCCTCCCCCTCTCTCCTATCAGGCACCCACGTAGAGTCACTGACCTCATCATCTGCTCCCTCCTCATCACTGGAGCAAACCTGGCAGTATGCTGCAGCTAGGGGAACATGACTGCCAGTTTTCTGGCCTTCTTGGGCACCCCCTCTCTCTGGGCTCACGTTACTGCCTTCCTCAAGCTGGGTACCATCATCGGAGCCTTCAAAACGCTGCGCATCCTCCTGGAGCATGTACCCAACACTGTGGTCAAACAGTTCGGGGGACTCCTCAGGAGGACATGGTGGGGCTAGGGAAGGAGTGACTGATGCCATTGAGCCGAGGGAAGAGGCCGCCGCTTTGGCTGACAAAGTACCCTGAGGCTGGGTGAGAGAGGATGAGGACGGCTTGGTCATAAACGCTACCAACTCTTCAGCATGTTGCGGCTCAACACGGGCAGCTGCCGAAAAAAATGACAAGCGTGCCCCACAGCCACGTGCTGATGAGGATGCACCGTGTCCACGACCAGAACTGTTGTCTCTAGACACAGAGCCTGCTTGCCCTCTTTTATTGGCCTGTGTGTGTCTGCCTCTCCTTGTTGGCATTCCAGACATACTTTATTTGATGTATTGGAATAGGTAGGTACACAAGGAATTGTCTGCAGTCAGCTTTAGCTGCACACTGTGGCCAGTATACAGTACACTGACTGAAAATACTGCAGCTGTGTCAGGTCACCTGAAGCCAGATGACAGATGCACACCGTTGGGGTCAGGAGTGCACCGCTAATGTAGTGAACCCTATAGCTGACTGCTGCAGATGGAACTCTGGGTCATTAAGGAAGGCAGGTCCACTGGAGCACTAACAGGGATCCCACAGGGAGCTAGAGCCTAAGATTCCCCAGGGCGCGGAGTCTAAGATTCAGCAGGTGTTCACCAGAGCCTCTAGTGGTGAGGATGGACTGGGCTGCAACTGGATCCAGGTTGCAGCCCCCAGAGTCCCCTAGCTCACACTACGTAGGGTATAGAGGATAGAGGGGAAGCAGCAGCTCAGGATACAAGAGATAGTGAGGGAATAGGCCAAACGTTGGGGCGACTAGCAGACAAGAATAAACAGAGGACAAGCCAAAGGTCAAAGTCACAAGCAGACAGGGATAGTCGAGAACAAGCCAAGATCGGTAAAACAGAGACAGACGTAGCACACGGCAAGCAGGAACCCAAACAACATTGATCAGCCCGGCTGGCTTGCAGTGCACAGGTTAATAAATTTTTCTCTGATAGGGCCTGGGGTGGAGCCATGCTTTGAGAAGAGATTATTTAAGCAGCCAGGTGAGAGTGGCTGGCCTCTAAGGTGAACACATGGAGAAGGGGTAAGCTGAGAGACAAACATTACTGCATAACCATGACAAGCTGCCTGCCTGTGGTATTATTAGGAAGAGAACACCAGCAATTGTCTGCAGTCAGCTTTAGTTGCACACTGTGCACAGGATACAGTACACTGACTGAAAATACTGCAGCTGCCTGCCTGTAGTATTATTAGGAAAAGAACACCAGCAATTGTCTGCAGTTAGCTTTTTTCTTTTTTTTTTTTTTTAAAGATATTTTTATTAGGTTTAAGACAAACCAACAAACAGAAAGAAACATACAAAAAAAAAAACAACAATACCACCAGACAACCTGGTCATAAACATTAGGCAATACACTCAAACATAGAAAAATAAACTGACATCAGTGCAAAATATAAAGTAGGCACAATGGTAAAAGGCTCAGGTATAATACCGGGATATAGCAAAAGCGGAGGTCCAGAAATTAGAGATCCCTGAGGCACGGCCCATCAATGGTCAAGCAAGAGTAGTACAATCAGTGCTGGGAGAGGGTTAGCGGACTAGCCAACCATCTACCCCAAATTTTGTGGAAGGTTTTGTTCTGTTTCCGGAGTTCAAAAGTAAGTTTATACAGTGGGATAGCGTCATTAATACGTTTTAACCAGAGGGATTTCAGAGAGGTCTGTGCGCCTTTCCAGGAAAGTAAAATAGCCTCATTAACCACTTCGCACCCAAGGACGTCCATGGATGTCCGTAAAGTTTGAGCCGGGATATCTGAATAATGCCTGCAGCTACAGGCATCATTCAGGTATCGTTTTTTAGAGCCGGCGATTCTGTGTACCGTAAGAACGATCATAGCGGCTGTTCCACCGCTTGATCGTTCTTACAGGCGGCGAGAGGGGACGTCCCCCCCTCCCGCCGCCCTCCGGTGCTTCTACCGACTCACCTGAGCGATCGGTGAGTCGGTGACAGGATCCACCGGCCCCGGCTTCTCACAATAGAGATTTCCGGCAGACCAGATGGTCGCCGGAGTCTCTATGATCGTTCGGAGGCCGGGCGCGATGTTATGACGTCACGCCCGGCCTCTGCATTCAAAAAAACGGTGCCGCTTCAGCTAGGAAGAGGTGATCGTTTTTTCTTTATTTCAGGCTTCTCAGCCTAGAGGTGAGATGTGGGGTCTTATTGACCCCATATCTCACTGTAAAGAGGACCTGTCATGCGTATTCCTATTACAAGGGATGTTTATTTTTTTAAGTGTCAAATTAAAAAGGTTAAAGTAAAATTAACAATAAATAAAAAATAAAAAAAATGTAAAGCGCCCCTGTCCCCGGTAGCTCGTACGCAGAAGCGAACGCATACGTAAGTCCCGCCCACATATGAAAACGGTGTTCAAAACACACATGTGAGGTATCGCAGCGAACGTTAGAGTGAGAGCAATAATTCTAGCCCTAGACCTCCTCTGTAACTCAAAACATGTGACCAGTAAAAAAATTTAAAGCGTTGCCCATGAGGATGTTTAGGTACCGAAGTTTGGCGCCATTCCACGAGCGTGTGCAATTTTGAAGGGTGACATGTTAGGTATCTATTTACTCGGCGTAACTTCATCTTTCACATTGTGCAAAAAAATTAGGCTAACTTTAATGTTTTAATATTTTTTAATTCATGAAACCATTTTTTTTCCCCAAAAAATGCGTTTGAAAAATTATTGCGCAAATACCGTGCGAGATAAAAAGTTGCAATGACCGCCATTGTATTCTCTAGGGTCTTTGCTAAAAATACATATATATTGTTTGGGGGTTATATGTAATTTTCTAGGAAAAAAAAATGAGGCTTTTTACATGTAGGAGCGAAGTGTCAGAATTGGCCCGGGTGCGAAGTGGTTAACATAGAAGAAGAGTATACGGAGCAGTCTCTTGGCATGTGATGATAGGTGTAATTCGCCAAAAATGCCTAATAGGCAGTTCTTGGGGTGGATTATGTTTGGGAGGCCTAGCGCCGATGAGATGAAAGCACCCACTTCTTCCCAGAAGTCCCGGACTACCAGGCATGACCAGAAGCAGTGTAAGAAATCGAAATAAAACAGAAAAAATTGCGCCAATAATAACCAAACGATAGTGTCCAGGGGCCGATCTGTGTAAAGCACCGCGCAGCACACCGATTACAGCCACTGGCAGACCAGGGATTAATGTGAAAGTCCAAAAATTGGCCTATAAATCAAGACCTTAAATTAATAAAAGTCCCATAAACAGCTAGAGGATATCTGGTGAGGGGTTAAACACAGATGGTAGATGACAGCAGCACCCGGTGATCACAGCAGACTGACAGTGCCCTCTACCACATAGATTGGCAGCTTACCAACGATAAGCCCACGATTAGCATTCGACTGCAGAACACCAGCAATTGTCTGCAGTTAGCTTTAGTTGCACACTGTGCACAGAATACAGTACACTGACTGAAAATACTGCAGCTGCCTGCCTGTGGTATTATTAGGAAGAGAACACCAGCAATTGTCTGCAGTTAGCTTTAGTCGCACATTGTGCACAGGATACAGTACACTGACCGAAAATACTGCAGCTGCCTGCCTGTGGTATTATTAGGAAGAGAACACCAGCAATTGTCTGCAGTCAGCTTTAGTTGCACACTGTGCACAGGATACAGTACACTGACTGAAAATACTGCAGCTACCACAATCAACTGCCTGCCTGTCAGTATATTAGGAAGAGAATAACAGGAACGGATCTAGCTAAACTGAATACAGTGTGTATAAAGATATATATATATATATATAGGATGCATATATATACTAAATATACTATATATACTAAATACACTGACTAAAGCTAACTCAACCGCCTGCCTGCTCTATCTAACTGAAATTAAATGACACTCTGACTCTATCTCTCTCACACGCCGCAACACACTACACAAGGCCGACACGCAGGCGGCCTTATATAGTGTGTGGCGTTTACCTACTCCCCTGAGCCATGATTGGCCAAAGGCACCCTGCCTTTGGCCAATTATGGCTCTCTGTGCTGACGGCGCTGTGATTGGCCAAAGCATGCGGGTCATAGTGCATGTTTGGCCAATCATCAGCCAGCAATGCACTGCAATGCCGCAGTGAATTATGGGCCATGACGCGCCACTCGAATTTGGCGCGAACACCCCATAATGTTTGAAATTCAGCGAACGGCCGAACAGCCAATGTTCGAGTCGAACATGAGTTTGTCTCGAACACAAAGCTCATCCCTAGTCACAGAATTAAAGAAAATAAATGTTTGGGGATCTTCACAAAGTTTACAAACTTCAAGATCGATCAGATTAAGGACCAGTTCACAACACAGGGTTAAAAAAAAACATCCCACAATCACAGTAATTGAAATCTTGTAATCTTCTAATAAATGTTATTAAAATAACTACAACTAAATATCACTATGTTGTAAGGATCGGGGTATCTTACTCCATATCTATTGGCAGTGCCCATCCTTGCAATCTTATTGGCGCTTGGTCCAGGAACTCCTCCACCAGCTCTTTGAGGTCGATATCCCCCTTTTCCCAAAAACCTATCTCTTAGGGCTACTTCCCCCTAAATTATCTGGTTTAGCCAAAAAACTGACCGGTCATATCCTAACAGTGGCCAGATGTTTGATAGCCCTCCGATGGAAGAGACGAGCCCCACCGACTCCAACCGAGCTCTATGCTAGAATCAAGGATGTGGAAAATATGGAATTCCTGATGGCACACCTGGCAGACAATATAGGCCGTCATCGTGCGGTCTGGGAGCCCTGGCACCTCAGAAAGGATCTTCCAGGGCTCTGAGGACCCAGCTCAGCTCGGGAGTGGACCCAGGGAAAATAAACCCTGTTCTCTCAAAATTCTCACTCTCTATTTCATTTCTTTTTTTCTCTTTCTTTAGTTGTATGTTGAATTATTTTATTTTTATGAATCCAGTGAGCATCTGGTTTACTCCATAGGGTCTGCAGTCAATGTTAAACTCTCTATAGAACCTACCACAATGTTTATTCACATCTGATCTGCCTGATTTTCTAGTAGCTCATGTACTATATGTTGGCTGAATTTGGCTCCAGACCTGGAGCCTCTAAACGACACTTGAAAGTATTAATGTGTGTATGACGTGACAGATTGCTCTTGGAATTTTGTAACATTTCTAGTGTTTATTCTTGATCTTTTTTTATTTTTGTATAGGAAACATATAAAATCTAAAAAAAAAAAAAATGTAAATTCTAAAATAAAAAAAAAAAAAAAAAAGATCTGGCATGATCTACTAATAAAGGAGTAGTATGGGTCAAGCTCTTTTGACCATACTTCTCTTGTGGGTCACAGGAGGGCACTTGGTTCTGCACTTCTTTGACCCTGATTCAGCCGTTAGCAAGCTAAAGTCTGCTGTCAGCTGATGTCACAGAGCTCTGCAGGTATCACAACAATAATTTCAGGTTTCCAACAGATTCCTGATCAGCAGCTGGCTCTGCCTCTCAGCATGCTATCGGGAAACTGACCCAGCCACCCCTACTCCCTCTACAGCCCACTGCTCCAGTGAGCGCTGGAGCAGGTTTGATCTCTGCTCAGAGCAGTCCTGAGAACTAAGCAATCAGCGATCTTTGATCACTCAGTTCTTGCTGTAGAGCCAGCAGGGGACAGCTTTAACTGCATTAAAAGAGAAGTATGTTTTTTTTTGTTTTTCAATAATTATACTTACCTAGGTGGATGCAGCATCGGTCCGATGCTGCATCTGTCCCCCGCTGCCTCTGCACTGAGAACCGAGCGATCAAACACCATCGATGGCTCAGTTCTCACAGCTCCCTGAGCAGAGAGCTGCTGAGTGTCAATCAGCAGCTCTCCGCTCTGCCCCCCCATGCGCTAAATGGAGCGCTGAGCTGTGGAGGGGGCAGGGAGCGGCCGTCTTAGGCTCTCAGCGGCTCGTTGAGATGGGTATCAGTCCAGTCACCTGACGGATCCAGACTTTATCGTTGTGATGACGTGGTGCCTGGACTGATTCCTGTGATGTCAGCAGAGAGCAGTCTGAAAACAGGTCACAGCAGTGCAAAACGAATTGCTAAACAAGCTCAGACTGGACTTCTCCTTTAAAGTTAATTTGCCCCTTTTTATTGTTTCCCCCCATGGCTTCAATGTTTGCAGGCTTTAAGACAAAAAGACACGTTACAATTAAACACTTCATCTGGAAATTCTAAGTCGGTACATGTTCTAAACTCCTGAATCTCACATCCACTCTCGGCCACCGCCTCTCGCACAATATTTTCATCAAGTGACAGAACTGAAAACTTTGCCTTGCCGACGAAGTAATGCGAGGCTCCTAAATAATCATTGACAATCAGATGACCCCCGGGTCTGATCAGAGATACAATGTTCTTCAGGGCGGTTTTAAATTCTTCAACAGTCTTACAAGCACAGATAAGACATGCGGCAACAATCACACAGTCCGTCAGGGGAAGGGAATTTGGCTCTAGGGGATTGTCTTTGGTGACATCACACTTCATGAGTGAGACTTTCCTGCGTATCTTCTCTGCCTTCTCCTCTTCTGTGGACCTGGAATTGAGAATATCAGAATCACTAAAGGTATTTTAAAACTATCCATGTTGATATTTTTATTTTATCAAAGCAACCAGAGACAATTGAAATGTATTTTTTTAAAGATAGATTTGTGCACTAAACCCAGCACTGATAACGTGAAAGCAATATGAATTATTATTGTAACACCATAGGTTAATACATGTTACTCCAGAAATTACCCTTTGGCAGCTGTTGCACCCGTTGTAAACCGAATCATCATCAGACAGCTCAGTTCACAGACACAGTGTACAGAGCTGATCTGAGTGGCTCTGTATCGTGTGATTTCTGTGATTGGTCACCACAGAAAACACATGGTGCAGAGTTGCATTATACACAGTCTGTGAACTGAGCTGTGAACCACACACTGTATGTAAAACAGTATTAAGCCCCGTACACACGATCGGAATTTCCGATGGAAAAAGTCTGACGGACTTTTTCCATCGCAAATTCCGACCGTGTGTATGCCCCATCGGAGTAATTCCATTAGAAATTCTGATGAATTCCATCAGAGTTTAGATAGAGAACATGTTCTCTTTTACTCTGATGGAATTCCGTCGGAATTCCGATGTGATTTTGGTAGGGCAAAGGTCCGATCGTGTGTACGGGATTTACTGTTTACATCTAAGGGTCCCCCCTTTTTCTCACAAAAGGGGAAAGTAGCAGATTTGGGATCATTAATTATTTTATCTTTTTCACCTTTCCCTCCTACCCTGGAAATCTGATCTCCATCCTGTCTATATTGACTTGTATATTAACCCTTCACCTCCCTTATCCTGCACATCTGAACATTAAACCTCTCATCTCCATCCTCCCACTGTATGTGACCTGTACCTTGACCCCTTCAACTCCTCTCTCTCTGCGCATGACCTATGACACAGCTGTATCTAGTGCACTATTACCAATCTTCATGTTTTATCCACCTCAATGCCAACAGGTTTCTTTATTTCCCAAAAATGTGTCAAAAAATTAGATCATCTTGGGGTGTCTACTTCTCAAAAAGGGGTCATGTCACGGGTGCTCGTTCTGTTCTGGCAATTTTATTTGATATGTTTGTAGCGGATGGTTGCTACTAGTTGCTAACATCCACCATTACACCCTGCTGCCAGACCTTCAGCTATCACCTCAAAAACAATGAACAGTCATTTGCGTTGTTTTGTTTTTGTTTATTGGGGGACATAACTTGGTTGGGGGAAAGGGAATATGGGATGCCCATAGAACAAGTTGGTTTGCCATCATATTTAAGTAATTTGTACGAATATATTGAGCCTTGAAGAACTGATGAACCCTAACATTTACAGTCACTACCCTGCATAACCCATGCAGACTATTGCTCCTCCTCACCCTTCCAGAACAATCTCCCTGGAAGCAGGGGAGGCGCCCATGTACTGAAGTACAGGTGGTCACACCCTCTGCTACACAAACCACTCCCTGCCCGCAGATCAAAAGAAGCAGGCCTAGCTTGTAGCATAGGCCTGCCTAAATTTACCTGCACTGACAGCTTTACCTCACAAAAATCCTCACACTAGCACTTACCTATAGTAGAGGGTGCTACATGTTTTATAACAAAAGTAAAGGGAAACAGGTTTCCTCCTTTAATAACCACTGTTTTTTTTTTCTACAATAGAAATACCACCAAAAGAATGTCTGTCTCAAATTATATAAATGTAGCACACGGATCCTTTTCCCCCTCTTACCTCCTCAAGCAGGGGGAGAAGACACACCATGCCACATGCCCGTGTCCTCTAGATTATAAAGGTCGGGCGGTGTTACATACTTGGGTCCTGCAGTTGAGAAGTCCCCTTCTTCTAGTTCTCCCCTCTATGTTTTTATAGAGGCGAGTCTTTAACTTTCCCCAATGATGTCAATGTCCACACAACATATCAACTCCAATGTGAGTTTATTTTATCTTGCTTCCAGGAACCAGAGAGTTGAAGTGAGAGAAAGAGGGTAGCAGATAGAAGTGGATTCAGGCACACTCTTGGTTTCGTCGCCACTCGATCCCGAGTGGGTACAGCTCACCCGGATAGTCACTCAATAGCACTAGCAGCCAGCGTGATGCTGGAACAATGACTCTGTCCCCTCCAAGGACCAAGTCAAGGAGATCCCTCCTTTTTGGGCAGCAAACAGCTCCTCCAAGGCAGTCCATGAAGCTAGGAATCCTTCCCTCTGACAGGTTACCAGGCCTTTCCCGAGTTAGCAATCTTTATCACTACCCTCTTGTTATGGGATCGATCCTCCCCCGGTTCCCCTTCAGTCAGAGCGGTCACCCCTCCAAGGTTCCCTGGGTTTCCTCAGCTTCTTTTATGGACTCAGTCAAAGGTACTGAGCCCATCCGGAACTCCGTAGTCTCGAGCTAAATGTGCCCGAAACTCTTTGATCATGATGGGACGCATCCCCTCCTGGATGGGTAGCTCCCTCCTCCGGGCATGGGCCCCGGGAATTGCTCTCTCCTCCTCCGGGCATGGGCCCCGGGAATTGCTCTCTCCTCCTCTGGACATGGGCCCCGGGAATTGCTCTCTCCTCCTCCGGGCATGGGCCCCGGGAATTGCTCCCTGTGTAATGGCGTCTGCCCCTTATATATCCCCTCCCGGCATGCACAGCAGGCCAGAACCGCCCACCAACAGCAGCCGAGAAAGGACATCCAATATCCACTCCATCACCTGTGGTTCAACCCCGGGTATAGGTGACAACACCACCTATACGACCAAAGGGGAACTTCACGCCAGATGACACAGCAGCAAAGCAGAGTCCAAATAATCAAAAGACCCAAGCTAACTATTGCTCTGATCACCCCTAAATTTAGGTATAGCGGGGTTAAATTTGGGGACCCTGCTACATAAAAAAAAATGCTGCATGGCCAAGTAATTGTCAGTCAAAATCACAGGACTGAAAACTGAAAAATGGCTTGGCAATAAAGGGGTAAATACAGTAGGGTTGCCACCTGTCCAGGATTCACCCGGACAGTCCGGGTTTTAAATCATGTGTCCAGGTTTCAGTCCACCTGAAACCCGGACACATTATCCAAACCGGGCTGTAGCTCCCCAAGTAACCAAGATAGTTACACACATATCTGTTGCCGTCCAGGAGCTACAGGCGCCTGTCTGGGGGCAGGTTCAGCATCACTGGGAGGCTGAGCGGTGATGTCAACAAGAGCATTTTGGCCAAACACATTGTTCGCCACTGCGCGCTATATGCGCCGCATTACTACTATCCTTGGGGCACCCAAAGATGTCCTAGGTCTTTTATAATCCCATAGTGTATACTATGAGAAAAAAAATTGCTCTGAGCCGCTAAAGTGTTTGGGTTTGGCTTGAAGAAAAAGGTGGCAACCCTAAAATACAGTCTGGTACACAAGTGGTTAATTAATGGTCATTCAGTTCTGTGAAATGTCCGCACATTTCATCAAACCCCAGAAGAAGCATAAACAAGTGCTGTTAGATGTTTTTATTTTTAAAAAAGGTAACTACATTCTGGTGAAGGTGAGGGATTTACAATAACCACTTGCCCTCCGGAAGATTTACCCCCCTTCATTGATTTTTTTTGCGTTACTTTAACTGACAATTGCGTGGTCATGCAATGCAGTACATACATTTTAATTTATGTCATTGTCTCCCACAAATAGAGCTTTCTTTTGGTGGTATTTGATCACCACTGGGTTTTTTTTATTTTTTGCGCTATAAACAAAAAAATAACCGACAATTTTGAAAAAAAAAAAAACAATATATTTTACTTTCTGCTATACAACATACCATGCCATAATTTACTTGTACCACAAATTTAACCAGTTTGGACCAAGCCTTTTGCTGACATTTGTTATTTACAAGTTGAAATTTTTGGGGAAAAAATACACTTTCATGTATAATGTGAAAGATGATGTTACATTGAGTAAATAGATACCGAACATGTCATGTTTCAAAATTGTGCATGCTCGTGGAAAGACTATAAACTACGGTACCTAAAAATTTCCATAGGTGACGCTTTAAACATTTTTATTTTTCATTGCACTAGAATTATTGCTCTCGCTCTAATGATCGCGGCGATACCTAAAGTGTGGTTTAACCGCTTCAGCCCCGGAAGATTTTATCCCCTTCCTAACCAGAGCACTTTTTACAATTTGCCACTGCGTCGCTTTAACTGACAATTGCACGGTCCTGCGACACTACCCAAACAGAATTTGCGTCTTTTTTTCCCCCACAAATAGAGCTTTCTTTTGGTGGTATTTGATCACCTTTTTAAACTGTCCCTTTAAAAAAAAAAATTTCGATCACTTTTATTCCTATTACAAGGAGTGTAAATATCCCTTGTAATAGTATTAACCAGCGTCACTGATGGGAACAGACTGATGTCACTAATAGGCACAGAGTGGCATCACTAATGGGCTTAAAGCGGAGGTCCAGCTTTAAAAAAAAACATTTAAAACTTAGCAGCTACAAACACTGTAACTGCTTACTTTTAATAAGCACACTTACCTGTCCAGGTTGCCAGCGATGTTGGCCGCCCGAGGCCGATCCGTTGATCGTGGCAGGTCCCGGCGCCACCATCCTCACTAAGGGAAAGAGGCAGTGGAGCCTTGCGGCTTCACTGCCTGTTTCCTACTGCGCATGCGCGAGTCACATGGCGCTTTGTAAATGGGCGGCTGACTTCTGGGAGACACACAGTTCCCAGAAGTCAGTGCGCCCCATTCCCCAGAAGACAACGCGAGGAGGACGAGACCGAGGAGCACCGCGGACAAGGAAGGGGCATATTAGGAAGATCTGCCTAGCAACAGCCATTTCTGGTCAGTATAAAAAATATATATATTTTTATTTATTTTTTCACATTTTTTTTGAGCCTTCTTGGCAATGTTTTTTTATTTTTTTTTAGGGCGGACCTCTGCTTTAACTGGGCGCCGTCATATGACATTGTCCCAGAACAAGAGCCGCCCTACTCTGCTGTCATTTGTCTATATGGCGGGCGGTAGATGGTTAAATCCCCTTATCAATGTGTTTTGTGGTCAGATCCACTCCTTCAGGGCAGGACAAATATGTAGTTCAAAGGAGATTTTTTTTTTTTTTTTTTTAATACTTATTAGTTATAACAACTTATTAAAAATGCCACATATGCATAAGCCTTAATATACAACAGATCTAAACAGGAACTGTAAATATACACTATACAATCTAATGTGATCTGTGCTGTCTGTCCTGCGGGAGGAAGCCACTCAATGGAGGAAACCAGGGGAGGACCTGTCCTGGAGAGGACCAAGCGGAAGGCTGGTGTCTCGGGGAAGGCCTGGTAACCTTATTGGAGGATGCACCGTAGCTTGTGTTACCTTAGTGTGCCGGGTCGGCTTGGAGGCTGTGAAACTGTAAGGCTGGATCGCCGGATACTATATCCTGTGGCAGAGGATTACTGAACAGTTCATATTTATCGTCTGAAAGTCTGTGGCAGAGACTGTTGTTCTTCAATTTGTTTGTGCATCATCCCGGCTGTTAGGCTAGTGAGAGGGGCCTATTCGGGTGAGCAATACCCACTTGAAGGAGAGTGTGAGTGTGACTTTTTGGAAACTGAGAAGTTTCCCCAGTGATCTGCATCGTGTGCCTGAACCTTCCCCTAACCCTCCATCCCTCTACCTATGCAAGTTTGTTTGGAAATAAAACCTGACTAAAAGGATTCATAACTTGTGTGGACATAGAAGTTTCTATAGACTCTCATCCCCTAGAAAACGAATGGTGAGGTAACGTGCAAGGCCCAAATATAAACCAGCAGCAGGGTGTACTACACTTACTTCTATGGATTTGCATATTGTAAATAATTATCATCTTAAAGCTCATTGCTTTGTATTGAAATGATAGAGTTGTATTGGAATCACATTTAAAACGATGGAGCTGTAACATAAGTTACAGTTGTAGTAGTATTGAATTTAATATGTTGAGCTGTAGCAATTTTGATGTATTTATGGGAAATTACATGGCGTCCCTCAAACACTGTGTGAATATGTCCATCTGATGTTATGTGAATACGTATGTACTGTGAAATGCGCTGATAAAATATTTTAAATACCTTGTGGTATGGAAATGTCAGAGTTATGGCTCAACATTTGTATGATGTAAACTTAGAAATATACAGTGTACATCTAAGGATGTTGTTTTTAAGATACACCAAATTACCAAAAGTATTGGGACACCTGCCTTTACACGCGCATCAACTTTAATGGCATCCCAGTCTTAGCCCATTGGGTTCAATATTGAGTTGGCCCACCCTTTGCAGCTATAACAGCTTCAACTCTTCTGGGAAGGCTGTCTACAAGGTTTATGAGTGTGTTTATGGGAATGTTTGACCATTCTTCCAAAAGCGCATTTTTGAGGTAAGGCACTGATGTGGACGAGAAGGCCTGGCTCCCAGTCTACGCTCTAAATCAGAGGTAGGCAACCTCGGCACTCCAGCTGTGGTGAAACTACAAATCCCATCATGCCTCTGCCTCTAGGAGTAATCCCTGTGATTGTCAGGGTCTTGCAATGTCTCATGGGACTTGTAATTTCAAAGCACCTGGAGGACCGAGGTTGCCTACCCCTGCTCTAAATCATCCCAAAGGTGTTCTATCAGGTTAGATCAGGCCAGTCAAGTTCCTCTAGCTCAAACTTGCTCATCCATGTCTTCATGGACCTTGCTTTGTCCACTGGTGTGCAGCCATGTTGGAATAGGAAGGGGCCATCCCCAAACTGTCCCCACAAAGTTGGGAGCATAAAATTGTCCAAAATGTCCTGGTATGCTGATGCCTTAAGAGTTCCCTTCACTGGAACTAAGGGGCCAAGCCCAACCCCTAAAAAAACAACCCCACACCATAATCCCCCCTCCATCAAATGATTTGGACCAGTGCACTAAGCAAGGTCCATAAAGACATGGAGGAACAAGTTTAGGGTGGAGGAACTTGACTGGCCTGATAGAACATCTTTGGGATGAATTAGAGCGGAGACTGCAAGCCAGGCCTTCTCGTTCAACATCAATGCCTGACCTCATGTCGGACGACAATCGCGGCAAAATCGCACCGCCAAAGGGTGCCATTAGATCGCATGGGCGTCCCGCGATTTGCCGTGATTCTGGATTGTAGGCAGAATTGCAGCGATTCTGCCCACGATCCGGGATGCCTTGATGTGAACGGAATCATATAAGTTGTCAATGTGGAAAAATGTATGTAGGCAAGTAGAGAGCAACAGGATAGGATTGGAGAGCACATTACTGATATTGTAGGGAGAAAATAAGAACTTTTAATAAAACATGTTTTCTGATTTTTCAGCGAATTGATGGAATGAGCAACTCTGTTGGAGTTCCAGACTCATGTGAACTCATCTATAACTAGTGTGTATTAACCACTTAAAGCAGAGGTGCCGTGGAAAAAAAAATATTAAAAGCCAGCAGCTGCAAATACAGCAGCTGCTGACTTTTAATATATGGAAACTTACCTGTCCTGGAGTCCAGCGACGTCCGCAGCAGAGGACGAGCAATCGCTCATCACTCTGCTGCCCCCACCGCCATCCTCGGTGAGGGAACCAGGAAATGAAGCCTTGCGGCTTCATGCCCGGTTCCCTACGGCGCATGCGCGAGTTGCGCTGCGCCGTTCTGGATGGTCCCCTGTGTTCTGGGAGCCGAGTGTCTCCCAGAACACTACAGGGAATCTGCGGGAAGTGATGTGCTTCCCGCAGAGAGGACTCCCAGAAGTGGGTGCAAATACCTTAGACAGGTATCTGCACCCCCCTCCCCCCTGAAAGGTGTCAATTGTGACACCGGAGGGGGGGAGGGTTCCGATCAGTGGAAGTTCCACTTTAGGGTGGAGCTCCGCTTTAAGGACCGCCTAACGCCGATATACGTCGGCAGAATGGCATGGCTGGGCATAAGCACGTACAGGTACGTCCCCTTTAAGATGCCCAGCCGTGAGTCGCCGGCGCGCTCGCAACCTGGTCGTCAGCTCCGTGACCGTGCCCGCGGGACCCGCGGACACGATTGCCGCCGGTTTCCCGAGATGGGGTCACAGAGCTGAAGAACGGGGAGAGGTAAGTGTAAACAAACCTTTCCCCATTTTTCCTAGTGAGCCTGTCACTGATCGTCTGTTCCCTGTCATAGGGAACGACCATCAGTGACGTCACACGCCAAGCCACGCCCCCACACAGTAGGAATCACTCATTAGGTCACACTTAACCCCTTCAGCGCCCCCTACAGGTTAACCCCTTCACTGCCAGTGTCATTTTTACAGTACTAAGTGCATTTTTATAGCACTGATCGCTGTAAAAATGACAATGGTCACAAAATGGTGTCAAAAGTGTCCGATGTGTTGGACATAATGTCGCAGTCACAATAAAAATCGCTGATCGCCCGTCATTACTAGTAAAAAAAAATGATTAATAAAAATGCCATAAAACTATCCCCTATTTTGTAGACGCTATAACTTTTGTGCAAACCAATCAAACGCTTATTGCGATTTTTTTTTTTTTTACCAAATGTAGAAGAATACATGACGAAAAAAAAAAAATGTATATCTTTTTTGGGGATATTCATTATAGCAAAAAGTAAAAAATATTGCATTTTTTTCAAAATTGTCGCTCTATTTTTGTTTATAGCGCAAAAAATAAAAACCGCAGAGGTGATCAAATACCACCAAAAGAAAGCTCTATTTGTGGGAAAAGGATGTCAATTTTGTTTGGGAGCCACGCCGCACGACCGCGCAACTGTCAGTTAAAGCGACGCAGTGCCGAATCGCAAAAAGGGGCCTGGTCCTTTAGCAACAAAATGGTTCGGGGCTTAAGTGGTTAATAGATGTTTAGTACATACCTGTGGTTTTCAATGTCACAGACACACTTCAGATGTGGAGACCAATCAAAGGCCTCCTTATCACCTTTCATCCATTTCTCTATTTCTTGCAGGTTTCTTTCTAAATAATCTGTAAGGTATATTTGCTTGAAGTTTTCACAAGCAGACAGAATATGACATATGGTGGGACCGGCACCAATCTCTATAAGACTATTGCCTTCCACATGACCTAAAAAAGAAATCGAACATGCTCACAATTTTAAATGACATATAAACCCCAACAATGAACTTATCTTATTTGGTTCCTTTTGGGCTGTTACATTTACTATTATAATATTTTTATATCACTGAGGATTATGTTTACATCTAGATATTTTATACAATATAACATTTTGTACTTTTACTATACCTCCTTACTTTTTTTTTCCTCTTGGTTGACCAGTGTCTATAAAGTCCTAGGGGCATTTTCTGTTTCTCACTGAGGACTACACAACTGTTCCCCTTTATGTTTTGGAGAATACTAGAGGCAGATTTCATTGTAGCACTTGGTTACCTTTTTCGTTCTCCCATGGCTTTATTTAGCTAGCAGATGCCAGGAGGAGAAGTCTTATGTTAGCTCTTGTCAAAGACTACACGGGGCTGAAGTCTTCCCACCCAAGGTGATGCTGTTGGTGTCTGAATGACCAATCACTATACAGTAAAACCTTGGATTGCGAGTATAATTTGTTCCGGAAACATGCTTGCAATCCAAAGCGAAATTCCCCATAAGAAATACTAACAACTTAGATGATTTGTTCCACAACCATTTATTCATAAGTCATTTAGTTAATAGTATAGCAATGTGATAAGTCGTGTAACCAAAAAAGGTCCATCAAAAAATGGAAGCCTCCACAAGGGGATTAGAAGCAAAATCCAGCAGAAGCTACAGAGTATAAAAGAGAAGAGAGGTGCCTCTAAAGCCCTGTACACACGATCAGTTTGACTGATGAAAACCGTCCGATGGATGGTTTTCATCAGACCAACCGATCGTGTATGGTACCCATCGGTCTTTTTTCCATCGGTTGGAAAAAATAGAACATGTTTTAAATTTTTCTGACGGATAAAAAACCGATCGAAAACTCAGATCGTCTATGGGCAAGTCCATCGGATCAAAAACCCACGCATGCTCAGAATCAAGTCGACGCATGCTCAGAAGCATTAAACTTCATTTTTCTCGGCTCATCGGAGTGTTTTACGTCACCGCGTTTGGAACGGTCGGTTTTTTGACTGATGGTGTGTGGGCAAGACTGATGAAAAACAGTTTCATCGGATTTCCGAAGGACAAATCCATCGGACGAAAATCCATAGGTTATCCAATCGTGTGTACGGGGCTTAAGTGTAACAATATGGATCTCACTGCTGTCAGTCTGTAATCGTGATCGGGAAGACTACCCTGCAGTAGAGCGATCTGAAAGCGAGGCTTGCATCGCTCGTGGAGCGCAGTGTGGAAGAGATTACGTCAATGGTGGTGCTGAGGATAGTCTATGTGGACAGCTTTACCCTGGGTGCCTGCATACTTAGATGCGCCTGCTTTAATCATCAACCATGTGAGTTTCTAAATGTTGTACTTTCATTAAATGTAACCATATTGTTACACTTATAGGCTCCTCTCTTCTTTTTTTATACTCAGTTGTGACATGGCGGTACTTGTATATCAAGACATTGCTTGTTTATCAAGTGAGTGAGTAACTTGTATAGTGCTACAAATGTGAACTAAATCGCCTTAAGGCGATAAAAAATGTTGCTTGTCTTGCACGACGCTCTCAAACCAAGTTACTCTCAAACCAAGGTTTTACTGTACACCAATGTTGTCACATAGGAAGAAGTTGAGTGAGTCACATGCTCTCCTGAATCTGCTATTTTTCTATTCTTCTGATAGTTAAATAATGAGAGAGCAAAAAAATAACCTGTTACTTTGCCTTGCATGGACAAAGAACATGCTATACAAATGGCTTTGCCTGACTTCTTGTGAACCTGGTGTTCTTACCATTTAGGACCAAAGTCACTTCTTGCTATTGCACATAAAAATATACCAATCAAGTAATACATATGAAAGTTTAGAATAAAATATACATTATAATTTGCAAATAATACATGAAAGAGTAATACATGTATACAATACGATGTACAATTTTTTTCAATTATCTTAATTAGGTACACTCATTCTCCGGAGAATAATAAAATTCTGAATTCAAATATGGACAAATCTGCATGCAAAAAATGTAGGTTAATTGATTACACACAATAACAGAAACAAACGCCAAATTTTACTCCATTTTTTTATTTCACAAATTAAAATATCACTTTGCAGGCGCCATAGCGTTAAAAATAGCGCCTGCAATCCACCCTTAAACAGCTGTCACATTCACTCCAGTGTGAAAGCCCCGAGGGCTTACACACTGGAGCGTTGGGCTAGCACTACAGGACGGTAAAAAAAGTCCTGCTAGCCGCATCTTTTGAGCGGAGAAGGAGCGGTGTGTTTACTTCTCCTTCAATGCTGCTGCCCATTGAAATCAATGGGACAGCGCGGCTATACCGCCCGCAATGCGCTGCTTCAGCAGCGCATTGCGGGCGGATTTAACCCTTTCGTGGCCGCTAGCGCGGGGTAAAACCGCTCCGCTAGTGTCCGAAATGCGCCACAAATACGCCCATAGCATCGTCGGTAAAAATAGCGGAGTTTAACTGCCGACGCTATGGGTGCCTCAGCGTGAAAGGGCTCTAACTTTTAAACATATGCTCTGTACTTTGTGTAGTGTTACCTTTAATTTTTTTGTACTTTTTAGCTAATCTTCTCATATGTTATTGGTTTTTCTTTCAGTATGCATTGCAGATTTACTGAAGGATTACATTTTTCAAAGTAAATGTTGACTTATGCCTCGTTTCCACTAAGCGGAACGGTTCGGGTCGGTACAGTTTGGAAGGGTTAGAATGGTCCGGCCTATTCAGCTGAGCGTTTCCACTGTTGGACCGTCGGGGGCCATACAGGGTTTAGAAAAATTACCTAGCGTGTCCGCCAATCAGTGGAATGTATTGTAGCTCCGCCCTAACGGAACCGTACCATTTTCTATGGCCCCACATCTGAAGCAGGACCCAGAATGGTGCCGTATGGTTCGGTTGTATGGGCCACTTTCATAATGGAAACACTCAAAATACCGTACCGAACCAACCCGAACCGATCCGCTCAGTGGAAACGAGGCATTAGTGTAACAATTAAGGTAAAGCTGTGGGTTTTTTTTTTCAGTGATCCAGTCATGTAGGAGAAAAAAAATAATTTTTGAAAAACAATTCCATGCACGTGTTTCGGTAATCAAAGTGAACACACATTCGCCTTATTTACTATGCTAAGTAAAAAGTTTACTTTGTGACTAATATTTATTTATCTTTAGTAAACTATCCCCATTAAATCATCTGTAAGATATGACCCTGACATAAGTGTAGCAATTTTAGAAGGCAAGATTAAAATGGACTCTACAGGTTATGGTTTAATTAATTCTTCTTTGGTGGATGCTAACTACAAACCTTTATGTTGGTATATGGTCCCTCAGAGGTTGGCTAAATACCTTATTGATACATCAGATCAATGTTTCAGGGGAAGTCCGGTACCCTCAAACACATGTGGTGGGATTGTCTTAAAATTGTAAGTTTTTGGATTAACATCCACCATATGGTATACACAGTACTAGACAGGGGCACACCTAGAAAGACTATATGAGACCCTCCTCAATCTACGAGTTGAAGCTTGCATGAAATACCAAAGGAAATGACTCAAAGGCCTGGTGGTTTGCTCAGCTTACCATAGCTTAAAGGGGTTGTAAAGGTTCGTTTTTTATTTTCTAAATAGGTTCCTTTAAGCTAGTGCATTGTTGGTTCACTTACATTTTCCTTCGATTTCCCTTCTAAATGTTTTTTTTCTTTGTCTGAATTTCTCACTTCCTGTTTCTCCTCACTAAACTTCACACCATCATCGGAGCGGTGTTGAGTCATCCAGAACAGCTTACTGAACAGCTTACTGGGGAGGAACAGGAAGTAAGAAATCAAAGAAAAAAAAACATTTAGAAGGGAAATCGAAAGAAAAGGTAAGTGAACAAACAATGCACTAGCTTAAAGGAACCTATTTAGAAAATAAAAAAAGAACCTTTACAACCCCTTTAACCACTTCCATACTGGGCACTTATACACCTTCCTGCCCAGACCAATTTTCAGCTTTCTGCGCTGTTGCACTTTGAATGACAATTGCGCGGTCATGGTACACTGTACCCAAACTAAATTTTTATCATTTTGTTCCCACAAATAGAGCTTTCTTTTGCTGGTATTTGATCACCTCTGCGATTTTTATTTTCTGCTAAAAAATAAAAAAAAGACCGAAAATTTTGAAAAAAAAAAGTTTTCTTTTGTTTTAGTTACAAAACGTTGTAAATAAGTTAGTTTTCTCCTTCACTGATGGGCACTGATGGGGCTGCACTGACGGGCACGGATAAGGCGGCACGGATGGGCACCGATGAGGTGGCACGGATGGGCAATGATCGGCGGCACAGATGGGCAACGATCGGTGGCTCGGATGGGCAACGATCGGCGGCACGGATGGGCAACGATCGGCGGCACGGGTGGGCAACGATCGGCGGCACGGGTGGGCAACGATCGGCGGCATGGGTGGGCACAGATAGGCGGCACGGGTGGGCACAGATAGGCGGCATGGGTGGGCACTGATGGGCACGGATAGGCGGCATGGATGGGCACTGATAGGTGGCACGGATGGGCATGGATGGGCACTGATAGGTGGCATGGATGGGCACTGATAGGTGGCACTGTACTGTACTAATGGATGCCAATCAGTGCCAAACAATAATGCCTGACAATCAGTGGTACCCATTGTGGGCACTGATTGGCATCCATTGTGGCACTGATTGGCATCCATTTGGCATTGGCATCCATTATCCCTGGTGGTCTAGTGTGCAATACCTATAGGTGGGCTTCCCTGGTGGTCTAGTGGCATCCCTGGTGGTCCAGTGGGCATCCTCGGCGGGGCTGTGCTGATAATGGATCAGCACAAACCCCCCCCTGTCAGAGGAGCAGCCGATCGGCTCTCCTCTACTCGCGATGACCGGCTTTTCCTGTTTACATCGTGATCAGCCGTGATTGGACACGGCTGATCACGTGGTAAAGAGTCTCCGTCGGAGACTCTTTACCTAGATCGGTGTTGCGGGGTGTCAGACTGACACCCCGCAGCAACGATCGCCGCGATGCGCGCCCCCGTCAGATGACGTCCAGTCAGGATTTTGAAACCACTTTGCCGACGTCAATCCGCTATAGGGCGGGCGGCAAGTGGTTAAGTCAAGAACGAACTGACTTGAAATCTGAGTACCCAGAAAATGTGGCCATACTAGGGGAATCCATGCAAAGCTTATGAAAAGTTTGGGACCCATAGATAACTCACTAGCTTTCTTAGGATCTATTTACTATTTAACAGCCCTTAGCTGAATGAATCCTTAAATATCCAAAGGGGATATCTCCCAGTCCTGAGGCCTTTCCCCTTCCTCCTTTCCTTTTTGTAAACTTTTCTCACCCCTCATGTACATCTTCCTTTACCTTTCTTTCTTGTCCTACGATCTACTGTTTAACCATTTGTTCTTATTAGAACTAATCAAGATGACGATGACTTGGCAGTTGGGTCACCACATTAACAAATTAATGTACCAGTTGTACTGATGATCTGACTGATGTGGCCATACCAGGCCTTAAAATAATGACATATTTGGTTTGTGATTATATCCTTGACTAATGCCAGGTCTTTTGCTGTCTCCGTAGTTAATCTTTGTTTTATAATATGTAAAGACTCAATAAAAAAACGAAAAGGTAAAACAAAGTTAAAGGGTTATTCACCTTTAAAAAAACTTCCTATGTTCCAGTTAAGGGGACCCATATCCACAAAAAGTTTGTATGGCTGAAATCGCATCTCTCAGAAATCGAATGTGATCTGCACAGCAATAGGGTGCAAATCACATGCGACGTCTGGCAAGTGTGAACCGGCACTAAAACGCATGGGATTTGTATGTTTGTTATTATAATGCATGTTGCTATAAATAGAGATAAATGGAGAGAGGTGTGTATTGGGGGAGGCTGAGAAATGGAGAGAGGAGGAAAGAGAGGTACAGACAGCGATATAGAGGGAGAGAGAGAGAGAGAGAGATACAGAAAGAGTGAGAGGTATAGAGAGAAAGCAGAAATAGTTTTGATATCCAGTATATATAGTCACTGGGGCTTTGCAGGTTTTCTTATATTTCTTTCAACTCCCTATTCTTATTCTTATTTAGAATCAGAGACTGGGGAGACAGAATATCTGCGTCTCTGCCAGTCACAGCAGTGTGAAGCTTACAGGGGGAGGAGAAAGCTGAGCAGCGAAATGCTAGTGCACGTGCCAGCCCCTCCTATACAGCCACAAAGGCAATGGGACTTGTAGTTTCTTATTAGTTCAGTGAACTACAATCCCAAAAGGCATTGCCAGAAGGAAGAAGAAAGCTTGAAGAGAGGCTTTCAGTGCATTTTTTTAAATGACTCCCAAAAATGGGATATCCAGAATACAGGGGTGAGTAATTTTTACCAAAAAATTATGCACATTAACCACTTAAGGACCGGGCCTATTTTTTAGACTCGGTGTTAAAATTATTATTTTTTTGCTAGAAAATTACTTCGAACCTCCAAACATCATATTTTTTTTTTTCTAACACCCTAGTGTGGTTTGAACACCGTTTTCATGTGCAGGCGCTACTCACGTATGCGTTTGCTTCTGCGCGCAAGCTCGTCGGGACGGAGCGCTTTAAATTTTTAATTTTTTTTTGTTTCTTATTTATTTTACTTTTACTTATGAAAAAAAAAAAAATTGGGTCACTTTTATTCTTATTACAAGGAATGTAAACATCCCTTGTAATAGAAAAAAAGCATGACAGGACCTTATAAAGCGGAGTTCCACCCAAAAATGGAACTTCGGCTTTTTGGAATCCTCCCCCCCTCCGGTGTCACATTTGGCACCTTTCAGGGGGAAGGGGGGGAGCAGATACCTGTCTAATACAGGTATTTTGTTCCCACTTCCGGGCATAGATAGCCGAGCCACCCGCGGCTATCTATGCCACTTCCGGCGCCTCCTCCACCACCCCCCCCCGCTGTCTTCTGGGAGACACACAGGTTCCAGAAGACAGCAGGGACCAGTGGGATTGCGCAGCGTGAGTCATGCATGCGCAGTAGGGAACCAGGAAGTGAAGCCGCAAGGCTTCACTTCCTGATTCCCTTACCAAAGATGGTGGCGCCTGCACCCGAGAGCTGAGGGACAGATTGGCTTTGGGTGCCAACATCGCGAGCACCCTGTACAGGTAAGTGTCCTTATTTTAAAAGTCAGCAGCTGCAGTATTTGTAGCTGCTGACTTTAAAAAAAAAAAAAAATTGGGCGGAGCTCCGCTTTAAATATGAGATCTGGGGGTCAAAAAGACCTCAGATCTCATATTTACACTAAAATGCAATCAATAAAAAATTTTTTTTTTTAAAAAAAAAAATTATAATAATTTCTCCTTTAAGAGCATTGGGCAGAAGTAACATTTGATGTCACTTCCGCCCTCCAATGCTATGGAGTCGAGCGGGGGCCGTCTTTCCCTCACTCGGCATCGATAAAAGTGAACTTGCGGCAAATCTGACAGAGACCACTTTTATCTTAAAGAGAAACGCACGGCGTTCCTGAAAATACCAGGGCTATGGCAGCTAGCTGCTGCCATAACAACGGTATTTAGCGTAAAAATACCGACGTACGAGTATGGTGATTTTATGTGAAGTGGTTAAGATTGTCATGAATGTTAGGCATGATTTATGAAGGAATTCGATTTTTTTGTGCTGAAGGTGAACGTTTTAAATAAATTATTGGGACATTTCAAACTAAAATAATCCCTATACTTACATCCAGACCTTAATAGACATAGAGGGGACTATACTCGCAACAGTATTACTTACCAGATGAAAATACGTTTTTCATAAACGTGAACAGGAAAATGGCCTCCTCTGTCATTTTATGGTCTTCATCTACTGCGTAAAATTGGTCTAGGTACTTTCTTGGGTCAAAATCATTGTAATTGTCCTGATCTTCTGACCTTGACAAAACCTCCATGCTGTACGTTAACCACCCTGTGTGTACAAAAGTGAGAAAGAGTCAACCGCACGTGTACCGTGTATGGTTCTCTATTGTTGTTTGTGGGTCAGTTTTTTGCAGACCAATACCTTCCAGTGCCAAAAGTAGTAGTAGCCAGTAATATTCAGCCTGGGGGTATCAGTACCACAAAGTGAAATCCTGCGTGTCCTGATTCTTCACCCTCAAGTTGAAATCCAGATTTATATAAAAACACAAATGAATGCAGTTTTGTTTTCATTATACATTATAAAGCAGGGATATGCAATTAGCGGACCTCCAGCTGTTGCCAAACTACAAGTCCCATGAGGCATAGCGAGACTCTGACAGCAGCAAGCATGACACCCAGAGGCAGAGGCATGATGGGACTTGTAGTTTTGCAACAGCTGGAGGTCCGCTAATTGCATATCCATGTTATAAAGCATACTTCAAAATGCAACCAATATCTTGATATCAGCCTCTTGTAATTAAATGTACAATAGAACTCAAAATGGGACAGAGAAAGGAAGTACTGTGAGCCAATCAGACCAGGTACATGCACAAGGAACATCCTGACATGATAAAAATAGGCAGTGACCTGATAAGGGTGATGCTGCTCCTTCTCTGTCCAATCAGAGATGGAATGGGAGATGACCAAGCTCTATTGCCTATTTTCAGTAAAGAAAATTTAACATATGGACCTGGCTGGGTGGTGTAAATCTCAGGAGCAGTTAGCCAAAATTACAAACAACTCATATATATGTACTGTGAAGCTTTGTCTAGAGTTCAGCTTTCCCCTAACCTCTATGCCAGGGGTGTCAAATTAAATTTAATTGCGGGCCGCATCAGCATTATAATTGCCCCCAAAAGGGCCGGTTGTATCTGTAAGATTAGATGTCCAGCGCATCCCCTCCCCTTTAGATGTCAAGAGCCACCCCACCATCAGAAGTTGAGCTGGAACTCTCCTGCAGCTGCAGGAGAGGTGCGAGGGCCACATTAAATGGCCTGGAGGGCCAAATTCGGCCCGCGGGCCATGCGTTTGACACCTATGCTCTATGTCAACCTTAACACCTAACCTAGCCTGAGCTGTAAAAGGAACCCCATACCTACAGTAATATCTGTTACAATACCTGGTCCTCCTGTCCATGTGCGGCATGTCGCACATAACAGATTGTGGCCAAATGCGTGTGTACAGTAAGCATCTTGGTGCATGTTCATTAACATTCATCTCTTTATGAAACTCCTGACCCATAAGCCTTATTGTTCATTTGCAATGTCTGATCAAAGTATTTATTAACTCAACAGCTGGTGGTTGCTAAGTAGTCGGATTCAATGAACTTCATCTTTAAACTAATAATTAACCCCAACAAACAAGTTTTTTTTTTTCACAATCAAAAACTTTTTTTTTTGAAAGGTAAAGTGGCAAAAACAAGTTATTATATTGCAGTTTATTAATCCTTAAATGTGGTGGCTGTATTGGTTTTCTTTTTTTTTTAGGCTTTTTTACCTTTATTTTCACCTGGTGATCGAGCCAGTAAAATGCTTCCTGTCTTAGGGTCTCTCCTGATGGAGAACAACAGACACCTTTGGACAGCAGCATTGTCTATTTGTGGAGAGGGTAGTGTTAGATATACTAGCAGCTTTAGTTTCACTTGACTAATAAATGAAAGTGTTTGTTAACCCCCCAAAAAAAAAAAAAACATTCTGGTCCCTGAGGCCGGGTTCACACCTATGCGAATTGGTTGCGGCTTACACCACATCCAATTTGCATAACATTAAAAAATACATTCTTTTCAATGAGGCTGGTTCACATATGTGCGATTCATTCGCACTGCGCATTACCAAAAAACCGCGTGCGTCTTCTAGACATTGCGGTGCGGCTCAGGTGCGAATTCAGGTCCATTATCTTCTATGGGCACGCACCTGATTCGCAGATGTCTTCCGTTCTGAACAGGACTTTTTTCAATGCTCACTACACTTCCCCCCCCCCCCTCCCAGGTCAACAAGTTCGCATGTTCCACGCACACAAAACGCTGAACAGCTCTCTTATCTCCTTGCAGAGGTAACAGAGCTGGAATTCGCACCACACAAGTGTGAACCCAGCCTTAAAGCAGAGTAAACAGCACAGTGCTTGTACTGTGTAATCTGCCCCCCTCTAAACTGTTAAAAAAAAAAAAAAAAACCTCCCTGAATCTGCCACTTCCTGTATGGCCCTCTCGAAGCTACTCAGCCCTGATCACCGTGGTCAAAGTGCGTCCCTCTGTCATCTGTCATATGCTGCCCTGCTCTGCTCTCCTTTCTCTCCCCCTCAACCACCTCCTTCCTGCCTGTCAGCGTCCTCTCTCTCTCCGCTCCACCGCTATTATTGAAAATAAGAAAACTAAAATTGTCACTGCCAGCCTCTCTATTAGAGGCTGTTATACCACTCTGTGTAAATCCTTTCTAAAAACGAGAATTCTAAATAGCTATTTAGAGCTGTCTTCAGGCCGGTCACGTAACTCGCGGCCGCTTAACAGCTCTTAGACAGGGGTTCTGCAGGAGGAGCCGAGTGGCTACGGGATTTCCCCAGCTAACGTTAGAGGGAGATCACGGTCCCTCCTGCAGTAGCCGTGTATTGGAGCTGAAAAGCGCATAGTTGCCAACAGTCACGGATTGGCCGGGACATTCCCGGGATTCAAACCCTTTTCCCGGATTTATTTTGTCCCGGCCAATGTCCCGGCCAATCCGTTTTTTCCCGGTTTCCACGACTTTGGCCGCCGCGGGCCGACGCCGCTAGAGGTCCACGGCCGGCGGAGACAATGTCTCCGCCGGCCGCCATTTTAAAGAAGACCAAAACCAGGATGTAGTACAATAGAAAATAAAGCTGCTGCGGCGCCGCCCATACCCCGCGTCTCCCCGTGGGTGGGCGGCGTCGCAGCAGCTTTATCTTCTATTGTACTACATCCGTGTTTTGGCTGGCCGGCCGGCCACCCCCCCGCCCCGCCCCGCCCCGCCCCGCTGCAGGTCTGTCTGTAATGGAAAGGGGCGGGGGTGGGCGGCACCACAGCTTAATTTTTTGTGCAGCCACGCGGTCGGCTCCGCCTCTATTTTGTTCCCCCTCAGGGAAGGGGAAACAGTAATGGCGGTTGAGACAGGAGACACCTGGTTAAGGGGGGACTCCGCTGGGGACGCCTGATGTAAGGGGGGACTCCGCTGGGGACGCCTGTTGTAAGGGGGGACTCCGCTGAGGACACCTGATGTAAGGAAGGACTCCGCTGGGGACGCCTGACGTAAGGGGGGACTCCACTGGGGACGCCTGATGTAAGGGGGGACTCCGCTGGGGACGCCTGATGTAAGGGGGGACTCCGCTGGGGACGCCTGTTGTAAGGGGGGACTCCGCTGGGGATGCCTGATGTAAGGGGGGACTCCGCTGGGGACGCCTGTTGTAAGGGGGGACTCCGCTGGGGACGCCTGATGTAAGGGGGGACTCCACTGGGGACGCCTGTTGTAAGGGGGGACTCCGCTGGGGACACCTGTTGTAAGGGGGGACTCCGCTGGGGACGCCTGATGTAAGGGGGACTCCGCTGGGGACGCCTGATGTAAGGGGGGACTCCACTGGGGACGCCTGATGTAAGGGGGGACTCCACTGGGGATGCCTGATGTAAGGGGGGACTCCACTGGGGATGCCTGATGTAAGGGGGGACTCCGCTGGGGACGCCTGATGTAAGGGGGGACTCCACTGGGGACGCCTGATGTAAGGGGGGACTCCACTGGGGACGCCTGATGTAAGGGGGGACTCCACTGGGGACGCCTGATGTAAGGGGGGACTCCACTGGGGACGCCTGATGTAAGGGGGGACTCCACTGGGGATGCCTGATGTAAGGGGGGACTCCACTGGGGACGCCTGATGTAAGGGGGACTCCGCTGGGGACGCCTGATGTAAGGGGGGACTCCGCTGGGGACACCTGATGTAAGGGGGGACTCCGCTGGGGACACCTGATGTAAGGGGGGACTCCGCTGGGTACGCCTGATGTAAGGAAGGACTCCGCTGGGTAAAGCTGATGTAAGGACGGACTCCATTGGGGGCACCTGATGGCATCTGGTGGCAGGCGACGTGGCAGGTGACACACTTGGGGCTTACAGTGATTCGGCATTATGGTGAGTTGAATGATTTAATTTTATATTACAATGTAATAATAGAAATAATGCGCTTCAATCATCCTGACACCATAACAAACATGGTGTCGGGATGATTGAAGCGCCAACAGGTGTTTTGGAGTATACTTATCTGCCAATTTTGTTACACATTTCTATTGTGGTGTAGGATCTGGCTTCTTTCTTTCTATTTCTTTCTCTCTCTTTCTCTCACCTCGGACTGTAGCCACACCCCTTTGAACCACGCCCATTTAAGCCACACCCACTATCGTGCGTAAACCACGCCCATTTTTCGCCGCGACGCGCTACGCGCACCACATTTTTCATTTCAGCATGACACGCCTACAAACGAATGCCCCGCCCCCTAATTATAGCAAGGCTCCGCCTCAATACAAAAAAAGTGTCCCAGATGTTTTTTTTCCAATGTTGGCAACTATGAAAGCGGCCACTAGTCACGTGACCGGCCTGAAGACAGCTCTAAATAGCTATTTACACTGCTCGTTTTTAGAAAAGATTTACACAGTGTGCTATGCCAGCCTCTAATAGAGCGGCTGGCAGTTTTTAATAAAAAGGCTTAACAAACACTTTAAGGCCAACCACCAGCCCACAGTTTTTAGGCAGTTAAACATTTTTTTTTCCTTTTGGAATAAAGGTTTTACATAAAAATAATAAAAGGTAACCATTATAATCACCTCCTGTTCGTGTTAAATTATTTGTGTCAACACTCTAGCCGTCACTTTTGCTGGACAGCTTGGTCTGTTTACCTTTTTGCGACTGCCTAACACATGTGTGGGGGAAAATGGTGGACTTTATACCGCTTTTAAGTTGAGCTCAGGGCAAGCGTTATATACTTTTCTGTACACAGAATATAAAGCTATGTATTGAAAGACCCTTTTTAAAAAAAAATATTTGCTGAGGTTTATGTGTGTCTGTTACTTGTGACACAGTATTTAAAGCAAAGTTTGAGAGTTGAACTGTGGAATATGTGTCATGTATACAGTGAGTAGGTCCAGGTTCTATTTAACCACACCGTTGTAGGCCCCTCCTACTGTTAAGTGTGGTCACACCTACTTATCACCGCAGTGCACTAAGTCTAATGCCGCGTACACACGATCATTATTCATGGCGGTTAAAAAACCGCCGTGAATAATGACAGGAAAAACGAGGGAACCGCTTGGTTCCCTACACACGGTCGTTTTTCCCGTCATTTTTTCTCTTGACGAGAAAAACGACCGTCTGTGGGCTCCGCGGCAGTGTCTCCCTATGGGAAAACTGCCGCGGAAAAAAATGCTGGAAAAAACGATGAGAAAATTTAGAACATGTTCTAAATTTTCTCGTCGTTTTTTATGCCGTTTTTCTAGACGAGAAAAACGACATAAAGCCCACAGACGATCGTTTTTCTCGGCGAAAAAAAAAATGCAGTTTTTCTCGTCGAGAAGAGCGGTCGTGTGTACGCGGCATAAGAGCGTCCCAGATCTTTTACAATCCTAGCAATGCCCCTGCCTGTGTACAAAGGCTAAACACTATACCCCCACCCCCCCAAAAAAAAACATATAGGTTTTAGGTAAGCAATTTGGACAGCTCATCACCCCAATTTTAAAAGGTGTTTGCCACAGAAGAAAGGCAATTGCTCACCATGAATCATAGCATATTTATAACCAGAGTGTGCTTTTTTATATAACCAGGATTCAACGCACAAGGGTTTTCAGCATCACAAAGACAAAACTGAAAATGTACAGCTTCCTGGTTATCCAGGCTCTGCAGTCCCTGAGCCTGTCTCTGCACAGATTCACAACGTTATCATATCCAGCTTTTTAAAAAAAAAAAAACTCGCCCCACTTGGGCTGCACAGGTTCCTGTCCAATTACACACAGTCTTGGTACCCCTTCAGATTACAGCAGAGGTGTAGCTTGATGTTTGTGGGCCCTGATGCAAAAGGTGACCTGGGGCTCCCCCATTATTACCAGGGGTACCCCTACTACCACCAGGGGTTCCACTACTACTTCCCACTACCACCTGGATGGGGCCCTCTGAATTCCAGATCCACATACAAGTCAGCCCACTGCTTTCACCCAGGAGCTCAGGGTGCGGCCTGCCTGCCCCCACCCTGCGTGCATGTGCACAGTTGAGCAGGGCGGGCAGGTAGGGGCTTTACTGGACTGAGCAGAGTGTGCCACTGGGAGAAAGAGCTTCACCCATATTACCCTGTGTAGGTGAAACAGCCTGCGTGTGACCCTGCAAAACCAGCCTGGGCCCTCTGTGTTTTTACCTATGCAGTGTGATCATAGGCATGCCGAAGGGGTGTGCCGAGTGTAAAATGCAAATAAGTCTCACAGATTATGTATATAAGTCCAACATAAAAAATATAAATATAAATATATTTTTTATGTTGGACTTGTATACATAATCTGTGGGATTTATTTGCATTTTTAAATATTTTTGCACACACGTACTATATTTCCTTTACATAATTTGCCACTGTTTTTGCTGGACACTTCATATTTTAGGGTTTTTTACCCCTGCACTGTCAGGATATTTATTACTACTAGCATTTACACGTCTGTATTATATCATTAGATTGGAATCTGGTAGAACAGAGCCACATTCCCTTTCTTTGAGTTTTATTTTCTGGATCAATATGAACCCTGCCTGGCTTGTCAGCAAAAAAGTAAGTGTGTATATATATATATATATATATTGTGAGGGGGTTAGCTCGGCAGCGGGTGTGTGTGACCCCCGGGATGGGCTCCCCACACAAAAACAGGCCCAGCAGACGGAGGTTGTGGTTTTCAAAATCAAAAAGGTGCGGTTTATTTTCTATTTACAGTGACAAAAACACAGCAAAGCAAAAGAAACATAAACAAAATAAATCCTGGTCAATTTGACCTCTGACTAAACATACAGGTTTCCTAACTAACAACTGGGATCAGCCTAGTGCTGTCCTAGTCCCTAAGTCCCTGGTTTTAAATGTCCAAGCAAATAGCCACACAGGCTTTGTCTCGCCGCACAAGGGTTCACTCTCTCCAGGAAGTCCACACAGGTCTGCTTCCAGGCATGAGCTAACATCTAATGAAGCTGGGAGTTCTTATAGAGGCCTAAATGAGCTGACAAGCTTCAGCTGGTCTCATCAACTCCCTGTCTGCACGACGCCCCACACTCTCCCTAGAGGTATGAGTCATCCATGAGCCCACTATCCTCAGCTGGGCTTATACAACTCTCCACCTAGTTGTATAAGTCGGCGTAAAGCCTGAATCTGGGCGAAATATATCTACCCCCCTGGAAGCAACCAGGTGACTTTACCTTCCTGCTGTCACATACCCCACCCTCTTGTTTTAACCTCGGGGTTGGAACACCAGCAATCAGGCATTCATGTACTCGAGACAAAGCATCCACATTCCCCATTTGAACGCCAGGGCGATGCTTTACTGTGAAGTTGAATTCCTGGAGGGCCAGGAACCACCTATTCACTCTTCTATTTGTTTCCTTGTTTTGAGCCATCCACTTTAACGGAGCGTGATCCGTAACCATGTCAAAGTGCCTACCTAGCAGGTAGTACCGAAGGGAATCTAGAGCCCACTTCACCGCTAAACACTCCTTTTCAACGGTGGCGTAATTTACCTCATGGGACTTCAACTTCCTGCTGAGGTAAATGACTGGGTGCTCTTCCCTGTTCCAGACCTGGGACAATACTGCTCCTAACCCCACATCTGACGCATCACTTTGTACGACAAAGTCTTTAGAGAAGTCGGGTGAGTACAACACTGGCTGGCTACATAAGGCTTGTTTCAAGAATTGGAATGCTGCCTCAGCCTCGGGGGTCCATTTAATCATGACCGACCCTTTCCCCTTCGTCAGGTTGGTTAGGGGCACAGCCTTAGAAGCAAAGTGGGGAATGAATCGCCGATAATACCCAGCGATTCCCAGAAAGGCTCGTACCTGCTTCTTGCTGTTGGGACGTGGCCAACTCTGGATGGCCTCGACTTTGTTGAGTTGGGGTTTTATTACTCCCCTCCCAATGGTGTACCCAAGATATTTGGCCTCCTCCTGCCCAATGGTACACTTCTTGGGGTTAGCCGTAAACCCCGCTTCCCGAACAGAGTCCAGGACTGCTTGCACTTTTGGCAGATGTGAGGCCCAATCTGTGCTATGGACAATTACGTCATCCAGGTAAGCCGCAGCATACTTCCGATGGGGCCTCAGCATCTGGTCCATTTTCCGCTGGAATGTGGCCGGCGCATTCTGTAACCCGAACGGCATTCTTTTATATTGGAACGCCCCGTCTGGGGTTACAAATGCGGTTTTCTCTTTGGCCGACTTGGCCAGGGGGATTTGCCAATACCCTTTTGTGAGGTCAAGAGTCGTCATGTATCGGGCTGTTCCCAGCCGGTCGATCAACTCATCTATACGTGGCATGGGGTAGGTGTCAAATTTTGTAACTTTGTTCAACTGACGAAAATCGTTACAAAATCGCCAGCTCCCATCCGGTTTAGGCACCAACACAATGGGACTAGACCAATCACTTTGGGACTCCTCTATCACCCCTAAGTTCAGCATTTTCTGTACTTCCTCCCGTATTGCCTCCCGTCGGGCCTCTGGGATCCGATAGGGTTTTAACTTCACCCTTTCACCGGGCGGGGTAATAATGTCATGCTCTACCCCAGATGTTTGTCCCGGCAGCTCAGAGAATACCTCCTTGTTGCGAAGCACAAACTCCTTAACCTCCTGTTGTTGGGGTTGTGACAAGGTGGCTGCGATTCCAACCTCAGGAATCACGCAACCAGTTTGAGCTGGTGACCAAGTGTCTGCGACTAGGGACTCTCTATCCCTCCAGGCTTTCAACAGATTAACGTGATAGATCTGTTCGGGCTTTCGCCTTCCTGGTTGTCTGACCTTGTAATTCACTTCGCTCACTTTTTCCATTATCTCGTAGGGGCCTTGCCATTTGGCAAGGAATTTACTTTCAACCGTAGGGACCAGTACCAGTATCCTATCCCCCGGGGAAAAGGTACGGGTCTTGGCTCCACGGTTGTACACTCTCTGCTGTGCTAACTGCGCTTGGGCCAAATGTTCCTTCACGATGGGCATTACCTGTGCAATTCGGTCTTGCATCAGGGCGACATGCTCAATCACACTCCTGTGGGGAGAACTCTCACTTTCCCAAGTTTCCTTGGCAATATCCAACAGCCCTCTTGGGTGTCTCCCATACAGTAACTCAAAGGGGGAGAATCCCGTAGAGGATTGGGGCACCTCCCTAATAGCAAACATCAGATAAGGAAGTAGACAGTCCCAATCCTTTCCATCTCTATCCACCACTTTCTTCAACATTTGTTTTAGGGTTTTGTTGAATCTTTCAACCAGCCCATCGGTTTGGGGGTGATACACAGATGTACGTAATTGCGTCACTTTGAACAATTTACATAGCTCCTTCATAACCCGGGACATAAAGGGTGTACCTTGGTCCGTAAGCAGTTCTTTACAAATACCCACCCGGCTAAACACAAGAGATAGCTCTTTGGCTATGGTTTTGGCCGAGGTATTTCGGAGAGGGATCGCTTCTGGATAACGGGTGGCATAGTCCATTATAACTAATATGTACTGGTGTCCCCTAGCGGACTTGATTATAGGACCTACCAAATCCATGGCGATCCTCTCAAACGGGACCTCAATGATGGGTAGAGGGACCAGCGGGCTACGGAAATGTGGCATCGGGGCCGACCTCTGACACACAGGGCAGGAGGAACAATAATTTTCTATGTCCTTCATCACCCCCGGCCAATAGAATCTCTGTAATACCCTCTCTCGGGTTTTCTCTGTCCCCAGATGACCTCCAAGAATGTGCCCATGGGCCAACTCCAACACCAACTTCCTGTACGGTTTGGGCACCACAAGCTGCTCAACGGTTTCTTCTGCCCTTTTTGCCACCCGATACAGTAGGTCCTTCTCTACGCTGAAGTATGGGTAAGTGCAGGTATTATCTGGGTTCACTAACTCGCCATCTATTTTCACTACGTTTTCCCGTGCCTTTATTAGGGCGGGGTCTTTCAACTGTTCTGTGGCAAAGTTTTCCCTGTGAACCTCAAGATCAGAAAACTCCACAGACGGTAGGTTTTCGTCTGAGGAGGTGGGCTCCTCTCCAGTTTCTTGAGTCTCCCCTGCCAATACTGACAAGGGAAATTCCGGAGAGTCCTCACCACTCTCAGGGGAGTTCTGGCTATCACATTCCTGGTACATAGGGGCACCAGTGGGGGGCTCAGGATCATCCCACAGTTCCCAGAACTTCGGAAAATCCCTTCCCACAATGGCGTCATGCGGTAACTGAGATACTAAGCCCACTGGATGAGAGAGGGTACCTTTGGGGGTCTCGAAACACACTGTAGTCACTGGATACTCTCGGGTGTCCCCATGCACACAAATAACAGCTACCTTGCTATTCCCAGAGACCTCTGTTTTAACTAACTCAGCCTTTATCAGGGTCACAAGGCTACCTGAATCCAGCAATACCACAACATTTCTACCATTAACACACATTTTGCATAAATGTTTCTCAGTTCCTCGAATGGCAGTGCATGCGACTGTCGCACACAGCGACTGACGTCTGCCCGTCAGAAAGTCACACTGCATGGGTTCCTCCACAACCGGGCAATTGGCTGCAATATGTCCCGCTTGCCGGCAGCGGTAGCAAACGATCCTTCTTGCCGCCTCTTGAGCCGCTGATTTCCCAGGCTGTTCTCGCCAAACTTGGGGTAGAGCTCCCACCCTCTCACTCTCTCCACCCTTACCCCTTGGAATCATCTTATCCGCCCCTGGGGATGGTCTGGTCTTAGGGTGGAAAGTCCGAGTGTCTCTGGAAGAGACCGTCAGGTTCTCTGTAGCCAAGTATTTCTCCACACGATCCACAAGACCATCGGCCGTCTCTGGGTCTCCATGGCTTACCCACTTTTGGATGGCAGTAGGAAGAGCTCTCAAAAACCGATCCATTACAACACGTTCCACAATCTTTGGTGCGGACAAAGTCTCTGGCTGTAGCCACTTTCTGCTCAGGTGAATGAGATCATACATTTGAGACCTGGGGGGTTTTCCAAGCTGGAAAGTCCAGTTATGCACACGCTGAGCCCGGACAGCCAGGGTGACACCCAGCCTTGCCAATATTTCAGCTTTTAGCATCACATAGTCTTTTGCTTGGTTAGGCTCTAGGTCATAGTAAGCTTTCTGCGATTCACCAGTTAACAGAGGAGCCACTAGTCCAGCCCACTGCTCCTCAGGCCACTTTTCTCTTTCAGCGGTCCTTTCAAATGTGGTCAAAAATACTTCTGGATCATCCTCTCCAGTCATTTTTGTCAATAAACGACTCACCCCCAAGGACGCGGTATTAGTGGGACGGCTTTCCTCACTGGTCTGCGGACGTTGTTGCATTACTGCTTCCATCTGTTGTTGTAGTCTCTGCTCTTGCTTCTGCAACAGGTCTATGAAGCGGGCCTCAGATTGCTGCTGGGCTTGTTGCTGAGCCTCCAGACTCTGTTGCAAAGTTGCGTTTGTCTGCTGCTGGGCTGCAAGGCTCTGTTGATGAGCTTGCTGCTGGGCTGCGAAGTTCTGTTGTTGAGCTGCAAGGTTCTGTTGATGAGCTGCAAGGCTCTTTTGCAAACCTGCATTTGTCTGCTGTTGATTGGCATTTGCTAGAGCCAGCTGTTTCAGTATCTCCTCCATGCTGGCTTAAAAAAAAATGCCACTGGTTCTCCACCAACTGTGAGGGGGTTAGCTCGGCAGCGGGTGTGTGTGACCCCCGGGATGGGCTCCCCACACAAAAACAGGCCCAGCAGACGGAGGTTGTGGTTTTCAAAATCAAAAAGGTGCGGTTTATTTTCTATTTACAGTGACAAAAACACAGCAAAGCAAAAGAAACATAAACAAAATAAATCCTGGTCAATTTGACCTCTGACTAAACATACAGGTTTCCTAACTAACAACTGGGATCAGCCTAGTGCTGTCCTAGTCCCTAAGTCCCTGGTTTTAAATGTCCAAGCAAATAGCCACACAGGCTTTGTCTCACCGCACAAGGGTTCACTCTCTCCAGGAAGTCCACACAGGTCTGCTTCCAGGCATGAGCTAACATCTAATGAAGCTGGGAGTTCTTATAGAGGCCTAAATGAGCTGACAAGCTTCAGCTGGTCTCATCAACTCCCTGTCTGCACGACGCCCCACACTCTCCCTAGAGGTATGAGTCATCCATGAGCCCACTATCCTCAGCTGGGCTTATACAACTCTCCACCTAGTTGTATAAGTCGGCGTAAAGCCTGAATCTGGGCGAAATATATCTACCCCCCTGGATGCAACCAGGTGACTTTACCTTCCTGCTGTCACAATATATATATATATATATATATATATATATATATATATATATTGTGAGGGGGTTAGCTCGGCAGCGGGTGTGTGTGACCCCCGGGATGGGCTCCCCACACAAAACAGGCCCAGCAAACGGAGGTTGTGGTTTTCAAAATCAAAAAGGTGCGGTTTATTTTCTATTTACAGTGACAAAACACAGCAAAGCAAAAGAAACATAACCAAAATAAATCCTGGTCAAGTTGACCTCTGACTAAACATACAGGTTTCCTAACTAACAACTGGGATCAGCCTAGTGCTGTCCTAGTCCCTAAGTCCCTGGTTTTAAATGTCCAAGCAAATAGCCACACAGGCTTTTTCTCACCGCACAGGGGTTCACTCTCCCTAGACAGTCCACACAGGTCTGGTTCCAGGCATGAGCTGACACCTAATGAATCTGGGAGTTCTTATAGAGGCCTAAATGAGCTGACAAGCTTCAGCTGGCCTCATCAACTCCCTGTCTGTACGACGCCCCACACTCTCCCTAGAGGTATGAGTCATCCATGAGCCCACTAGCCTTATACAACTCTCCACCTAGTTGTACAAGTCGGCGTAAAGCCTGAATCTGGGCAAAATATATCTACCCCCCTGGATGCAACCAGGTGACTTTACCTTCCTGCTGTCACATACCCCCCCCTCTTGTTTTAACCTCGGGGTTGGAACACCAGCAATCAGGCATTCATGTACTCGAGACAAAGCATCCACATTCCCCATTTGAACGCCAGGGCGATGCTTTACTGTGAAGTTGAATTCCTGGAGGGCCAGGAACCACCTATTCACTCTTCTATTTGTTTCCTTGTTTTGAGCCATCCACTTTAACGGAGCGTGATCCGTAACCATGTCAAAGTGCCTACCTAGCAGGTAGTACCGAAGGGAATCTAGAGCCCACTTCACCGCTAAACACTCCTTTTCAACGGTGGCGTAATTTACCTCATGGGACTTCAACTTCCTGCTGAGGTAAATGACTGGGTGCTCTTCCCCGTTCCAGACCTGGGACAATACTGCTCCTAACCCCACATCTGACGCATCACTTTGTACGACAAAGTCTTTAGAGAAGTCGGGTGAGTACAACACTGGCTGGCTACATAAGGCTTGTTTCAAGAATTGGAATGCTGCCTCAGCCTCGGGGGTCCATTTAATCATGACCGACCCTTTCCCCTTCGTCAGGTTGGTTAGGGGCACAGCCTTAGAAGCAAAGTGGGGAATGAATCGCCGATAATACCCAGCGATTCCCAGAAAGGCTCGTACCTGCTTCTTGCTGTTGGGACGTGGCCAACTCTGGATGGCCTCGACTTTGTTGAGTTGGGGTTTTATTACTCCCCTCCCAATGGTGTACCCAAGATATTTGGCCTCCTCCTGCCCAATGGTACACTTCTTGGGGTTAGCCGTAAACCCCGCTTCCCGAACAGAGTCCAGGACTGCTTGCACTTTTGGCAGATGTGAGGCCCAATCTGTGCTATGGACAATTACGTCATCCAGGTAAGCCGCAGCATACTTCCGATGGGGCCTCAGCATCTGGTCCATTTTCCGCTGGAATGTGGCCGGCGCATTCTGTAACCCGAACGGCATTCTTTTATATTGGAACGCCCCGTCTGGGGTTACAAATGCGGTTTTCTCTTTGGCCGACTTGGCCAGGGGGATTTGCCAATACCCTTTTGTGAGGTCAAGAGTCGTCATGTATCGGGCTGTTCCCAGCCGGTCGATCAACTCATCTATACGTGGCATGGGGTAGGTGTCAAATTTTGTAACTTTGTTCAACTGACGAAAATCGTTACAAAATCGCCAGCTCCCATCCGGTTTAGGCACCAACACGATGGGACTAGACCAATCACTTTGGGACTCCTCTATCACCCCTAAGTTCAGCATTTTCTGTACTTCCTCCCGTATTGCCTCCCGTCGAGCCTCTGGGATCCGATAGGGTTTTAACTTCACCCTTTCACCGGGCGGGGTAATGATGTCATGCTCTACCCCAGATGTTTGTCCCGGCAGCTCAGAGAATACCTCCTTATTGCGAAGCACAAACTCCTTAACCTCCTGTTGTTGGGGTTGTGACAAGGTGGCTGCTATTCCAACCTCAGGAATCACGCAACCAGTTTGAGCTGGTGACCAAGTGTCTGCGACTAGGGACTCTCTATCCCTCCAGGCTTTCAACAGATTAACGTGATAGATCTGTTCGGGCTTTCGCCTTCCTGGTTGTCTGACCTTGTAATTCACTTCGCTCACTTTTTCCATTATCTCGTAGGGGCCTTGCCATTTGGCAAGGAATTTACTTTCAACCGTAGGGACAAGTACCAATATCCTATCCCCCGGGGAAAAGGTACGGGTCTTGGCTCCACGGTTGTACACTCTCTGCTGTGCCAACTGCGCTTGGGCCAAATGTTCCTTCACGATGGGCATTACCTGTGCAATTCGATCTTGCATCAGGGCGA
The DNA here is from genome assembly GCA_029206835.1 of Rana muscosa. Taxonomy (NCBI): domain Eukaryota; kingdom Metazoa; phylum Chordata; class Amphibia; order Anura; family Ranidae; genus Rana; species Rana muscosa. The sequence goes on from CM055124.1 coordinate 241,299,941, forward strand.
CATGCTCAATCACACTCCTGTGGGGAGAACTCTCACTTTCCCAAGTTTCCTTGGCAATATCCAACAGCCCTCTTGGGTGTCTCCCATACAGTAACTCAAAGGGGGAGAATCCCGTAGAGGATTGGGGCACCTCCCTAATAGCAAACATCAAATAAGGAAGTAAACAGTCCCAATCCTTTCCATCTCTATCCACCACTTTCTTCAACATTTGTTTTAGGGTTTTGTTGAATCTTTCAACCAGCCCATCGGTTTGGGGGTGATACACAGACGTACGCAATTGCGTCACTTTGAACAATTTACACAGCTCTTTCATAACCCGGGACATAAAGGGTGTACCTTGGTCCGTAAGCAGTTCTTTACAAATACCCACCCGGCTAAAAACAAGAGATAGCTCTTTGGCTATGGTTTTGGCCGAGGTATTTCGGAGAGGGATCGCTTCTGGATAACGGGTGGCATAGTCCATTATAACTAATATGTACTGGTGCCCCCTAGCGGACTTGATTATAGGACCTACCAAATCCATGGCGATCCTCTCAAACGGGACCTCAATGATGGGTAGAGGGACCAGCGGGCTACGGAAATGTGGCATCGGGGCCAACCTCTGACACACAGGGCAGGAGGAACAATAATTTTCTACGTCCTTCATCACCCCCGGCCAATAGAATCTCTGTAATACCCTCTCTCGGGTTTTCTCTGTCCCCAGATGACCTCCAAGAATGTGCCCATGGGCCAACTCCAACACCAACTTCCTGTAAGGTTTGGGCACCACAAGCTGCTCAACGGTTTCTTCTGCCCTTTTTGCCACCCGATACAGTAGGTCCTTCTCTACGCTGAAGTATGGGTAAGTGCAGGTATTATCTGGGTTCACTAACTCGCCATCTATTTTCACTACGTTTTCCCGTGCCTTTATTAGGGCGGGGTCTTTCAACTGTTCTGTGGCAAAGTTTTCCCTGTGAACCTCAAGATCAGAAAACTCCACAGACGGTAGGTTTTCGTCTGAGGAGGTGGGCTCCTCTCCAGTTTCTTGAGTCTCCCCTGCCAATACTGATAAGGGAAATTCCGGAGAGTCCTCACCACTCTCAGGGGAGTTCTGGCTATCACATTCCTGGTACATAGGGGCACCAGTGAGGGGCTCAGGATCATCCCACAGTTCCCAGAACTTCGGAAAATCCCTTCCCACAATGGCGTCATGCGGTAACTGAGATACTAAGCCCACTGGATGAGAGAGGGTACCTTTGGGGGTCTCGAAACACACTGTAGTCACTGGATACTCTCGGGTGTCCCCATGCACACAAATAACAGCTACCTTGTTATTCCCAGAGACCTCTGTTTTAACTAACTCAGCCTTTATCAGGGTCACAAGGCTACCTGAATCCAGCAATACCACAACATTTCTACCATTAACACACATTTTGCATAAATGTTTCTCAGTTCCTCGAATGGCAGTGCATGCGACTGTCGCACACAGCGACTGACGTCTGCCCGTCAGAAAGTCACACTGCATGGGTTCCTCCACAACCGGGCAATTGGCTGCAATATGTCCCGCTTGCCGGCAGCGGTAGCAAACGATCCTTCTTGCCGCCTCTTGAGCCGCTGATTTCCCAGGCTGTTCTCGCCAAACTTGGGGTAGAGCTCCCACCCTCTCACTCTCTCCACCCTCACCCCTTGGAATCCTCTTATCCGCCCCTGGGGATGGTCTGGTCTTAGGGTGGAAAGTCCGAGTGTCTCTGGAAGAGGCCGTCAGGTTCTCTGTAGCCAAGTATTTCTCCACACGATCCACAAGACCATCGGCCGTCTCTGGGTCTCCATGGCTTACCCACTTTTGGATGGCAGTAGGAAGAGCTCTCAAAAACCGATCCATTACAACACGTTCCACAATCTTTGGTGCGGACAAAGTCTCTGGCTGTAGCCACTTTCTGCTCAGGTGAATGAGATCATACATTTGAGACCTGGGGGGTTTTCCAAGCTGGAAAGTCCAGTTATGCACACGCTGAGCCCGGACAGCCTGGGTGACACCCAGCCTTGCCAATATTTCAGCTTTTAGCATCACATAGTCTTTTGCTTGGTTAGGCTCTAGGTCATAGTAAGCTTTCTGCGATTCACCAGTTAACAGAGGAGCCACCAGTCCAGCCCACTGCTCCTCAGGCCACTTTTCTCTTTCAGCGGTCCTTTCAAATGTGGTCAAAAATACCTCTGGATCATCCTCTCCAGTCATTTTTGTCAATAAACGACTCACCCCAAAGGACGCGGTATTAGTGGGACGGCTTTCCTCACTGGTCTGCGGACGTTGCTGCATTACTGCTTCCATCTGTTGTTGTAGTCTCTGCTCTTGCTTCTGCAACAGGTCTATGAAGCGGGCCTCAGATTGCTGCTGGGCTCGTTGCTGAGCCTCCAGACTCTGTTGCAAAGTTGCGTTTGTCTGCTGCTGGGCTGCAAGGCTCTGCTGTTGAGCTGCAAGGCTCTTTTGCAAACCTGCATTTGTCTGCTGTTGATTGGCATTTGCTAGAGCCAGCTGCTTCAGTATCTCCTCCATGCTGGCTTAAAAAAAACTGCCACTGGTTCTCCACCAACTGTGAGGGGGTTAGCTCGGCAGCGGGTGTGTGTGACCCCCGGGATGGGCTCCCCACACAAAACAGGCCCAGCAAACGGAGGTTGTGGTTTTCAAAATCAAAAAGGTGCGGTTTATTTTCTATTTACAGTGACAAAACACAGCAAAGCAAAAGAAACATAACCAAAATAAATCCTGGTCAAGTTGACCTCTGACTAAACATACAGGTTTCCTAACTAACAACTGGGATCAGCCTAGTGCTGTCCTAGTCCCTAAGTCCCTGGTTTTAAATGTCCAAGCAAATAGCCACACAGGCTTTTTCTCACCGCACAGGGGTTCACTCTCCCTAGACAGTCCACACAGGTCTGGTTCCAGGCATGAGCTGACACCTAATGAATCTGGGAGTTCTTATAGAGGCCTAAATGAGCTGACAAGCTTCAGCTGGCCTCATCAACTCCCTGTCTGTACGACGCCCCACACTCTCCCTAGAGGTATGAGTCATCCATGAGCCCACTAGCCTTATACAACTCTCCACCTAGTTGTACAAGTCGGCGTAAAGCCTGAATCTGGGCGAAATATATCTACCCCCCTGGATGCAACCAGGTGACTTTACCTTCCTGCTGTCACAATATATATATATATATATACACACTTACTTTTATATATATATATATATATATATATTGTGACAGCAGGAAGGTAAAGTCACCTGGTTGCATCCAGGGGGGTAGATATATTTCGCCCAGATTCAGGCTTTACGCCGACTTATACAACTAGGTGGAGAGTTGTATAAGGCTAGTGGGCTCATGGATGACTCATACCTCTAGGGAGAGGGCTGGGCGTCGTGCAGACAGGGAGTTGATGAGACCAGCTGAAGCTTGTCAGCTCATTTAGGCCTCTATAAGAACTCCCAGATTCATTAGGTGTTAGCTCATGCCTGGAACCAGACCTGTGTGGACTGTCTAGGGAGAGTGAACCCCTGTGCGGTGAGACAAAGCCTGTGTGGCTATTTGCTTGGACATTTAAAACCAGGGACTTAGGGACTAGGACAGCACTAGGCTGATCCCAGTTGTTAGTTAGGAAACCTGTATGTTTAGTCAGAGGTCAACTTGACCAGGATTTATTTTGGTTATGTTTCTTTTGCTTTGCTGTGTTTTGTCACTGTAAATAGAAAATAAACCGCACCTTTTTTGATTTTGAAAACCACAACCTCCGTTTGCTGGGCCTGTTTTGTGTGGGGAGCCCATCCCGGGGGTCACACACACCCGCTGCCGAGCTAACCCCCTCACAGTTGGTGGAGAATGCGGGCATTTTTTTTTTAAGCCAGCATGGAGGAGATACTGAAGCAGCTGGCTCTAGCAAATGCCAATCAACAGCAGACAAATGCAGGTTTGCAAAGGAGCCTTGCAGCCCAGCAGCAGACAAACGCAACTTTGCAACAGAGTCTGGAGGCTCAGCAACGAGCCCAGCAGCAATCTGAGGCCCGCTTCATAGACCTGTTGCAGAAGCAAGAGCAGAGACTACAACAACAGATGGAAGCAGTAATGCAGCAACGTCCGCAGACCAGTGAGGAAAGCCGTCCCACTAATACCGCGTCCTTTGGGGTGAGTCGTTTATTGACAAAAATGACTGGAGAGGATGATCCAGAGGTATTTTTGACCACATTTGAAAGGACCGCTGAAAGAGAAAAGTGGCCTGAGGAGCAGTGGGCTGGACTGGTGGCTCCTCTGTTAACTGGTGAATCGCAGAAAGCTTACTATGACCTAGAGCCTAACCAAGCAAAAGACTATGTGATGCTAAAAGCTGAAATATTGGCAAGGCTGGGTGTCACCCAGGCTGTCCGGGCTCAGCGTGTGCATAACTGGACTTTCCAGCTTGGAAAACCCCCCAGGTCTCAAATGTATGATCTCATTCACCTGAGCAGAAAGTGGCTACAGCCAGAGACTTTGTCCGCACCAAAGATTGTGGAACGTGTTGTAATGGATCGGTTTTTGAGAGCTCTTCCTACTGCCATCCAAAAGTGGGTAAGCCATGGAGACCCAGAGACGGCCGATGGTCTTGTGAATCGTGTGGAGAAATACTTGGCTACAGAGAACCTGACGGCCTCTTCCAGAGACACTCGGACTTTCCACCCTAAGACCAGACCATCCCCAGGGGCGGATAAGAGGATTCCAAGGGGTGAGGGTGGAGAGAGTGAGAGGGTGGGAGCTCTACCCCAAGTTTGGCGAGAACAGCCTGGGAAATCAGCGGCTCAAGAGGCGGCAAGAAGGATCGTTTGCTACCGCTGCCGGCAAGCGGGACATATTGCAGCCAATTGCCCGGTTGTGGAGGAACCCATGCAGTGTGACTTTCTGACTGGCAGACGTCAGTCGCTGTGTGCGACAGTCGCATGCACTGCCATTCGAGGAACTGAGAAACATTTATGCAAAATGTGTGTTAATGGTAGAAATGTTGTGGTATTGCTGGATTCAGGTAGCCTTGTGACCCTGATAAAGGCTGAGTTAGTTAAAACAGAGGTCTCTGGGAATAGCAAGGTAGCTGTTATTTGTGTGCATGGGGACACCCGAGAGTATCCAGTGACTACAGTGTGTTTCGAGACCCCCAAAGGTACCCTCTCTCATCCAGTGGGCTTAGTATCTCAGTTACCGCATGACGCCATTGTGGGAAGGGATTTTCCGAAGTTCTGGGAACTGTGGGATGATCCTGAGCCCCTCACCGGTGCCCCTATGTACCAGGAATGTGATAGCCAGAACTCCCCTGAGAGTGGTGAGGACTCTCCGGAATTTCCCTTATCAGTATTGGCAGGGGAGACTCAAGAAACTGGAGAGGAGCCCACCTCCTCAGACGAAAACCTACCGTCTGTGGAGTTTTCTGATCTTGAGGTTCACAGGGAAAACTTTGCCACAGAACAGTTGAAAGACCCCGCCCTAATAAAGGCACGGGAAAACGTAGTGAAAATAGATGGCGAGTTAGTGAACCCAGATAATACCTGCACTTACCCATACTTCAGCGTAGAGAAGGACCTACTGTATCGGGTGGCAAAAAGGGCAGAAGAAACCGTTGAGCAGCTTGTGGTGCCCAAACCTTACAGGAAGTTGGTGTTGGAGTTGGCCCATGGGCACATTCTTGGAGGTCATCTGGGGACAGAGAAAACCCGAGAGAGGGTATTACAGAGATTCTATTGGCCGGGGGTGATGAAGGACGTAGAAAATTATTGTTCCTCCTGCCCTGTGTGTCAGAGGTTGGCCCCGATGCCACATTTCCGTAGCCCGCTGGTCCCTCTACCCATCATTGAGGTCCCGTTTGAGAGGATCGCCATGGATTTGGTAGGTCCTATAATCAAGTCCGCTAGGGGGCACCAGTACATATTAGTTATAATGGACTATGCCACCCGTTATCCAGAAGCGATCCCTCTCCGAAATACCTCGGCCAAAACCATAGCCAAAGAGCTATCTCTTGTTTTTAGCCGGGTGGGTATTTGTAAAGAACTGCTTACGGACCAAGGTACACCCTTTATGTCCCGGGTTATGAAAGAGCTGTGTAAATTGTTCAAAGTGACGCAATTGCGTACGTCTGTGTATCACCCCCAAACCGATGGGCTGGTTGAAAGATTCAACAAAACCCTAAAACAAATGTTGAAGAAAGTGGTGGATAGAGATGGAAAGGATTGGGACTGTTTACTTCCTTATTTGATGTTTGCTATTAGGGAGGTGCCCCAATCCTCTACGGGATTCTCCCCCTTTGAGTTACTGTATGGGAGACACCCAAGAGGGCTGTTGGATATTGCCAAGGAAACTTGGGAAAGTGAGAGTTCTCCCCACAGGAGTGTGATTGAGCATGTCGCCCTGATGCAAGATCGAATTGCACAGGTAATGCCCATCGTGAAGGAACATTTGGCCCAAGCGCAGTTGGCACAGCAGAGAGTGTACAACCGTGGAGCCAAGACCCGTACCTTTTCCCCGGGGGATAGGATATTGGTACTTGTCCCTACGGTTGAAAGTAAATTCCTTGCCAAATGGCAAGGCCCCTACGAGATAATGGAAAAAGTGAGCGAAGTGAATTACAAGGTCAGACAACCAGGAAGGCGAAAGCCCAAACAGATCTATCACGTTAATCTGTTGAAAGCCTGGAGGGATAGAGAGTCCCTAGTCGCAGACACTTGGTCACCAGCTCAAACTGGTTGCGTGATTCCTGAGGTTGGAATAGCAGCCACCTTGTCACAACCCCAACAACAGGAGGTTAAGGAGTTTGTGCTTCGCAACAAGGAGGTATTCTCTGAGCTGCCGGGACAAACATCTGGGGTAGAGCATGACATCATTACCCCGCCCGGTGAAAGGGTGAAGTTAAAACCCTATCGGATCCCAGAGGCTCGACGGGAGGCAATACGGGAGGAAGTACAGAAAATGCTGAACTTAGGGGTGATAGAGGAGTCCCAAAGTGATTGGTCTAGTCCCATCGTGTTGGTGCCTAAACCGGATGGGAGCTGGCGATTTTGTAACGATTTTCGTCAGTTGAACAAAGTTACAAAATTTGACACCTACCCCATGCCACGTATAGATGAGTTGATCGACCGGCTGGGAACAGCCCGATACATGACGACTCTTGACCTCACAAAAGGGTATTGGCAAATCCCCCTGGCCAAGTCGGCCAAAGAGAAAACCGCATTTGTAACCCCAGACGGGGCGTTCCAATATAAAAGAATGCCGTTCGGGTTACAGAATGCGCCGGCCACATTCCAGCGGAAAATGGACCAGATGCTGAGGCCCCATCGGAAGTATGCTGCGGCTTACCTGGATGACGTAATTGTCCATAGCACAGATTGGGCCTCACATCTGCCAAAAGTGCAAGCAGTCCTGGACTCTGTTCGGGAAGCGGGGTTTACGGCTAACCCCAAGAAGTGTACCATTGGGCAGGAGGAGGCCAAATATCTTGGGTACACCATTGGGAGGGGAGTAATAAAACCCCAACTCAACAAAGTCGAGGCCATCCAGAGTTGGCCACGTCCCAACAGCAAGAAGCAGGTACGAGCCTTTCTGGGAATCGCTGGGTATTATCGGCGATTCATTCCCCACTTTGCTTCTAAGGCTGTGCCCCTAACCAACCTGACGAAGGGGAAAGGGTCGGTCATGATTAAATGGACCCCCGAGGCTGAGGCAGCATTCCAATTCTTGAAACAAGCCTTATGTAGCCAGCCAGTGTTGTACTCACCCGACTTCTCTAAAGACTTTGTCGTACAAAGTGATGCGTCAGATGTGGGGTTAGGAGCAGTATTGTCCCAGGTCTGGAACAGGGAAGAGCACCCAGTCATTTACCTCAGCAGGAAGTTGAAGTCCCATGAGGTAAATTACGCCACCGTTGAAAAGGAGTGTTTAGCGGTGAAGTGGGCTCTAGATTCCCTTCGGTACTACCTGCTAGGTAGGCACTTTGACATGGTTACGGATCACGCTCCGTTAAAGTGGATGGCTCAAAACAAGGAAACAAATAGAAGAGTGAATAGGTGGTTCCTGGCCCTCCAGGAATTCAACTTCACAGTAAAGCATCGCCCTGGCGTTCAAATGGGGAATGTGGATGCTTTGTCTCGAGTACATGAATGCCTGATTGCTGGTGTTCCAACCCCGAGGTTAAAACAAGAGGGGGGGGGGTATGTGACAGCAGGAAGGTAAAGTCACCTGGTTGCATCCAGGGGGGTAGATATATTTCGCCCAGATTCAGGCTTTACGCCGACTTATACAACTAGGTGGAGAGTTGTATAAGGCTAGTGGGCTCATGGATGACTCATACCTCTAGGGAGAGGGCTGGGCGTCGTGCAGACAGGGAGTTGATGAGACCAGCTGAAGCTTGTCAGCTCATTTAGGCCTCTATAAGAACTCCCAGATTCATTAGATGTTAGCTCATGCCTGGAACCAGACCTGTGTGGACTGTCTAGGGAGAGTGAACCCCTGTGCGGTGAGACAAAGCCTGTGTGGCTATTTGCTTGGACATTTAAAACCAGGGACTTAGGGACTAGGACAGCACTAGGCTGATCCCAGTTGTTAGTTAGGAAACCTGTATGTTTAGTCAGAGGTCAACTTGACCAGGATTTATTTTGGTTATGTTTCTTTTGCTTTGCTGTGTTTTGTCACTGTAAATAGAAAATAAACCGCACCTTTTTTGATTTTGAAAACCACAACCTCCGTTTGCTGGGCCTGTTTTGTGTGGGGAGCCCATCCCGGGGGTCACACACACCCGCTGCCGAGCTAACCCCCTCACAATATATATATATATATATATATATTGTGACAGCAGGAAGGTAAAGTCACCTGGTTGCATCCAGGGGGGTAGATATATTTCGCCCAGATTCAGGCTTTACGCCGATTTATACAGCTAGGTGGAGAGTTGTATAAGCCCAGCTGAGACTAGTGGGCTCATTGATGACTCATACCTCTAGGGAGAGGGCTGGGCGTCGTGCAGACAGGGAGTTGATGAGTCCAGCTGAACCTTGTCAGCTCATTTAGGCCTCTATAAGAAAGCCCAGATTCATTAGATGTTGGCTCATGCCTGGAAGCAGACCTGTGTGGACTGTCTAGGGAGAGTGAACCCCTGTGCGGTGAGAGAAAGCCTGTGTGGCTATATTTTGCTTGGACATTTAAAACCAGGGACTAGGACAGCACTAGGCTGATCCCAGTCGTTAGTTAGGAAACCTGTAAGTTTAGTCAGAGGTCAAGTTGACCAGGATTTATTTTGTGTTTGTTTTTTTTGCCTTGCTGTGTTTTTGTCACTGTAAATAGAAAATAAACCGCACCTTTTTTGATTTTGAAAACCACAACCTCCGTCTGCTGGGCCTGTTTTTGGGTGGGGAGCCCATCCCGGGGGTCACACATACCCGCTGCCGAGCTAGCCCCCTCACAGTTGGTGGAGAATGCAGGCAGTTTTTTTTTAAGCCAGCATGGAGGAGATACTGAAACAGCTGGCTCTAGCAAATGCCAATCAACAGCAGACAAATGCAGGTTTGCAAAGGAGCCTTGCAGCCCAGCAGCAAGCTCATCAACAGAGCCTTGCAACTTTACAACAGAGTCTGGAGGCTCAGCAACAAGCCCAACAGCAATCTGAGGCCCGCTTCATAGACCTGTTGCAGAAGCAAGAGCAGAGACTACAACAACAGATGGAAGCAGTAATGCAGCAACGTCCGCAGACCGGTGAGGAAAGCCGTCCCACTAATACCGCGTCCTTTGGGGTGAGTCGTTTATTGACAAAAATGACTGGAGAGGATGATCCAGAGGTATTTTTGACCACATTTGAAAGGACCGCTGAAAGAGAAAAGTGGCCTGAGGAGCAGTGGGCTGGACTGGTGGCTCCTCTGTTAACGGGTGAATCGCAGAAAGCTTACTATGACCTAGAGCCTGACCAAGCAAAAGACTATGTGATGCTAAAAGCTGAAATATTGGCAAGGCTGGGTGTCACCCTGGCTGTCCGGGCTCAGCGTGTGCATAACTGGACTTTCCAGCTTGGAAAACCCCCCAGGTCTCAAATGTATGATCTCATTCACCTGAGCAGAAAGTGGCTACAGCCAGAGACTTTGTCCGCACCAAAGATTGTGGAACGTGTTGTAATGGATCGGTTTTTGAGAGCTCTTCCTACTGCCATCCAAAAGTGGGTAAGCCATGGAGACCCAGAGACGGCCGATGGTCTTGTGGATCGTGTGGAGAAATACTTGGCTACAGAGAACCTGACGGCCTCTTCCAGAGACACTCGGACTTTCCACCCTAAGACCAGACCATCCCCAGGGGCGGATAAGAGGATTCCAAGGGGTAAGGGTGGAGAGAGTGAGAGGGTGGGAGCTCTACCCCAAGTTTGGCGAGAACAGCCTGGGAAATCAGCGGCTCAAGAGGCGGCAAGAAGGATCATTTGCTACCGCTGCCGGCAAGCGGGACATATTGCAGCAAATTGCCCGGTTTTGGAGGAACCCATGCAGTGTGACTTTCTGACGGGCAGACGTCAGTCGCTGTGTGCGACAGTCGCATGCACTGCCATTCGGGGAACTGAGAAACATTTATGCAAAATGTGTATTAATGGTAGAAATGTTGTGGTATTGCTGGATTCAGGTAGCCTTGTGACCCTGATAAAGGCTGAGTTAGTTAAAACAGAGGTCTCTGGGAATAGCAAGGTAGCCGTTATTTGTGTGCATGGGGACACCCGAGAGTATCCAGTGACTACAGTGTGTTTCGAGACCCCCAAAGGTACCCTTTCTCATCCAGTGGGCTTAGTGTCTCAGTTACCGCATGACGCCATTGTGGGAAGGGATTTTCCGAAGTTCTGGGAACTGTGGGATGATCATGAGCCCCCCACTGGTGCCCCTATGTACCAGGAATATGATAGCCAGAACTCCTCTGAGAGTGGTGAGGACTCTCCCGAATTTCCCTTGTCAGTATTGGCAGGGGAGACTCAAGAAACTGGAGAGGAGCCCACCTCCTCAGACGAAAACCTACCGTCTGTGGAGTTTTCTGATCTTGAGGTTCACAAGGAAAACTTTGCCACAGAACAGTTGAAAGACCCCGCCCTAATAAAGGCACGGGAAAACGTAGTGAAAATAGATGGCGAGTTAGTGAACCCAGATAATACCTGCACTTACCCATACTTCAGCGTAGAGAAGGACCTACTGTATCGGGTGGCAAAAAGGGCAGAAGAAACCGTTGAGCAGCTGGTGGTGCCCAAACCTTACAGGAAGTTGGTGTTGGAGTTGGCCCATGGGCACATTCTTGGAGGTCATCTGGGGACAGAGAAAACCCGAGAGAGGGTATTACAGAGATTCTATTGGCCTGGGGTGATGAAGGACATAGAAAATTATTGTTCCTCCTGCCCTGTGTGTCAGAGGTCGGCCCCGATGCCACACTTCCGTAGCCCGCTGGTCCCTCTACCCATCATTGAGGTCCCGTTTGAGAGAATCGCAATGGATTTGGTAGGTCCTATAATCAAGTCCGCTAGGGGGCACCAGTACATATTGGTTATAATGGACTATGCCACCCGTTATCCAGAAGCGATCCCTCTCAGAAATACCTCGGCCAAAACCATAGCCAAAGAGCTATCTCTTGTTTTTAGCCGGGTGGGTATTTGTAAAGAACTGCTTACGGACCAAGGTACACCCTTTATGTCCCGGGTTATGAAGGAGCTGTGTAAATTGTTCAAAGTGACGCAATTACGTACATCTGTGTATCACCCCCAAACCGATGGGCTGGTTGAAAGATTCAACAAAACCCTAAAACAAATGTTGAAGAAAGTGGTGGATAGGGATGGAAAGGATTGGGACTGTCTACTTCCTTATTTGATGTTTGCTATTAGGGAGGTGCCCCAATCCTCTACGGGATTCTCCCCCTTTGAGTTACTGTATGGGAGACACCCAAGAGGGCTGTTGGATATTGCCAAGGAAACTTGGGAAAGTGAGAGTTCTCCCCACAGGAGTGTGATTGAGCATGTCGCCCTGATGCAAGATCGAATTGCACAGGTAATGCCCATCGTGAAGGAACATTTGGCCCAAGCGCAGTTGGCACAGCAGAGAGTGTACAACCGTGGAGCCAAGACCCGTACCTTTTCCCCGGGGGATAGGATATTGGTACTTGTCCCTACGGTTGAAAGTAAATTCCTTGCCAAATGGCAAGGCCCCTACGAGATAATGGAAAAAGTGAGCGAAGTGAATTACAAGGTCAGACAACCAGGAAGGCGAAAGCCCGAACAGATCTATCACGTTAATCTGTTGAAAGCCTGGAGGGATAGAGAGTCCCTAGTCGCAGACACTTGGTCACCAGCTCAAACTGGTTGCGTGATTCCTGAGGTTGGAATCGCAGCCACCTTGTCACAACCCCAACAACAGGAGGTTAAGGAGTTTGTGCTTCGCAACAAGGAGGTATTCTCTGAGCTGCCGGGACAAACATCTGGGGTAGAGCATGACATTATTACCCCGCCCGGTGAAAGGGTGAAGTTAAAACCCTATCGGATCCCAGAGGCCCGACGGGAGGCAATACGGGAGGAAGTACAGAAAATGCTGAACTTAGGGGTGATAGAGGAGTCCCAAAGTGATTGGTCTAGTCCCATTGTGTTGGTGCCTAAACCGGATGGGAGCTGGCGATTTTGTAACGATTTTCGTCAGTTGAACAAAGTTACAAAATTTGACACCTACCCCATGCCACGTATAGATGAGTTGATCGACCGGCTGGGAACAGCCCGATACATGACGACTCTTGACCTCACAAAAGGGTATTGGCAAATCCCCCTGGCCAAGTCAGCCAAAGAGAAAACCGCATTTGTAACCCCAGACGGGGCGTTCCAATATAAAAGAATGCCGTTCGGGTTACAGAATGCGCCGGCCACATTCCAGCGGAAAATGGACCAGATGCTGAGGCCCCATCGGAAGTATGCTGCGGCTTACCTGGATGACGTAATTGTCCATAGCACAGATTGGGCCTCACATCTGCCAAAAGTGCAAGCAGTCCTGGACTCTGTTCGGGAAGCAGGGTTTACGGCTAACCCCAAGAAGTGTACCATTGGGCAGGAGGAGGCCAAATATCTTGGGTACACCATTGGGAGGGGAGTAATAAAACCCCAACTCAACAAAGTCGAGGCCATCCAGAGTTGGCCACGTCCCAACAGCAAGAAGCAGGTACGAGCCTTTCTGGGAATCGCTGGGTATTATCGGCGATTCATTCCCCACTTTGCTTCTAAGGCTGTGCCCCTAACCAACCTGACGAAGGGGAAAGGGTCGGTCATGATTAAATGGACCCCCGAGGCTGAGGCAGCATTCCAATTCTTGAAACAAGCCTTATGTAGCCAGCCAGTGTTGTACTCACCCGACTTCTCTAAAGACTTTGTCGTACAAAGTGATGCGTCAGATGTGGGGTTAGGAGCAGTATTGTCCCAGGTCTGGAACGGGGAAGAGCACCCAGTCATTTACCTCAGCAGGAAGTTGAAGTCCCATGAGGTAAATTACGCCACCGTTGAAAAGGAGTGTTTAGCGGTGAAGTGGGCTCTAGATTCCCTTCGGTACTACCTGCTAGGTAGGCACTTTGACATGGTTACGGATCACGCTCCGTTAAAGTGGATGGCTCAAAACAAGGAAACAAATAGAAGAGTGAATAGGTGGTTCCTGGCCCTCCAGGAATTCAACTTCACAGTAAAGCATCGCCCTGGCGTTCAAATGGGGAATGTGGATGCTTTGTCTCGAGTACATGAATGCCTGATTGCTGGTGTTCCAACCCCGAGGTTAAAACAAGAGGGGGGGGTATGTGACAGCAGGAAGGTAAAGTCACCTGGTTGCATCCAGGGGGGTAGATATATTTCGCCCAGATTCAGGCTTTACGCCGATTTATACAGCTAGGTGGAGAGTTGTATAAGCCCAGCTGAGACTAGTGGGCTCATTGATGACTCATACCTCTAGGGAGAGGGCTGGGCGTCGTGCAGACAGGGAGTTGATGAGTCCAGCTGAACCTTGTCAGCTCATTTAGGCCTCTATAAGAAAGCCCAGATTCATTAGATGTTGGCTCATGCCTGGAAGCAGACCTGTGTGGACTGTCTAGGGAGAGTGAACCCCTGTGCGGTGAGAGAAAGCCTGTGTGGCTATATTTTGCTTGGACATTTAAAACCAGGGACTAGGACAGCACTAGGCTGATCCCAGTCGTTAGTTAGGAAACCTGTAAGTTTAGTCAGAGGTCAAGTTGACCAGGATTTATTTTGTGTTTGTTTTTTTTGCCTTGCTGTGTTTTTGTCACTGTAAATAGAAAATAAACCGCACCTTTTTTGATTTTGAAAACCACAACCTCCGTCTGCTGGGCCTGTTTTTGGGTGGGGAGCCCATCCCGGGGGTCACACATACCCGCTGCCGAGCTAGCCCCCTCACAATATATATATATATATGTAGCGGGTATGTACTTTCCCGGGTGTAATTCAAACCTGGCAGAGACATCAGTGATGTGTAGTTCCCTGCGGCCCAGCGGGTGGCGCTGTCGCCCTGGGCTGGGGTTGAACCATTGCTGTGTGCCGTGCCTCCTTTTTGTCCTCCTTCGGCAGCGGTATGGTGGGGCGGGGAACCCGCCGTGCTTGCTGGGAAAGGGTAACAAAAGGGCCGGCCATCTTTGTCACGGGGTCGAGTCCCAGGCACCTTCAGCCTGAGGGCGGTGGTTCGTGTCGGTCCTCTAGGCGGCCTAGGCCTAGAGGGCGTCCGGAGGTCGTGTTCCATCCCAGGCACCTTTAGCCTGGGATGAGGTACTCGGATGGAGGTCTGGAGCTCAGTGCCCAACACTGAGTTCCGCGAGGGAAGGAGATCCTAGGGAACCCAGGGATTGGGTACCCGAATCCGGAAGGCATAATGGACCGGGGGGAGCCACTCACTAGAAGACCGGGTGCAGCAGATTGCCAGTGACAGGTGAGCCTCCCATCGGAGACCGCCTGGAAGGAAACCCCCCCCTCTGCTTGGAGACCTCAGCCCACTTTCATGGAGGAAAGTGGAGCGTTCATTGTGTCTGGGCCTACTTGCATCCACACCCCCTTGTTTGTTCTGTTCTTTAAGGGAGTCTAACTGATTGTGCTGTTCACTCGAGAAGAATAAAGGAGTGTTGGACTTTAATGGTGTGAGGCTCTTTTCTGGTGGACATTGTTCAAGGTAACTCCAGGTGCACAACACTGACCCGAAGGTAGAGAAAGAACTTTGCTTACACCGCACAGACATCATGTGGTGAAGGCTTGGCGTGGTGACCCCGCTCTCTCCCCTCTAAGGTACCCCTAGACAAGAGAAAGACAAGCTAATGCAAAGAGGAGAGTGAGGAGGCCGCTACAAATATATATATATATATATATATATATATATATATACATATATATATATATAATTATAATATATAAAAAAAATTGCCCATGTTATTTTATTTTAAATTTGTGAGAACAATGACCAGGCAATTTTTTGCTATTTAACTGCTCTACTGACAATTGCGCAGCCATGTAACACTTTACCCAAATTAATTTTATATCATTTTTTTTTTCATGCAAATAGAGCTTTCTTTTGGTTGTATTTGATCCCCACTAGGTTTTTTATTTTTTGCTAAACACAAAAACATATTTCCTACTTACTACTGTTACTACTACTACTGTTATAAAACCTATCCAATAAAATCAATTTTCTTCAAAAATTTTGGCCAAAATGAATTCTACTACATGTCATTGGTAAAAAAAAATCCTAAGTGTATATTAACTACTTCCTGTATGCCCACAGCCCCAATATATGGCAGACAGGAAGCAGTGCCAATGTGGGTTAACGTACCTGTACGTCAGCCCACATTGGAGGGTCCTGCGCGGCTCACAGAGCACGCACCTGGGAGCCCTGTGATCAGTGTGTGGCCTGGACACAGTGAATCCCATTACCGCTGGTCTTGTACCATGTGACTGCTGTGTCCAATCAGAGCGTCCTGATCACCGCCATACCCCATACCAGCGTCCTGATCACCACTATACCAGCATCCTAATCACTGCCATACCCCATACCAGCATCCTGATCACTGCCATACCCCATACCAACATCCTGATCAATTGTAATATATATGTATACCATAGTTTGTATAGACTGTATATTCTTTCACACAGACCAAATCTGGAGACATCTATTGTTGCTGGGGGGGGGGGGGGCAGGTGTCTATTGTTGCTGGGAAGATCTATTGTTGCTGGTGAATCTATAGTTGCAGTGAGGGATCTATTGTTGCTGGGGAGATGTCTTGTTCCTGGGGGATCTATTGTTGCTGAGGGTATCTATTGTTGCTGGGGGATATAACAAGTTTATTTAAAGCAGTAAATACAATTCAGGATATAAAAACCTGACACTTATAAAAAAAAAAAATCCTACTTACTGTGCGGTTTGTGTAAAAATTGCTTATTTGATCTGGAGATTTATTTAAAAGGTTTGTTTATGTTAAAAGATTATTTAATTATGGTAATAAGTTAGAAAAATAATGTTTGTTTACATTGATGGTTATTTCATTAAAATGTTTTAATAAGTCTGTGTGTGTGGCGCCCATCCCAATTTATGGGACGCTATATGTGCAAATCTAGGGGTGGTCTGAGCTAATAGTTTAGCTCAGACCTGTTTATACATCAAATTGCTTCTTGCTTCTGCTCTGGGTGCGATGCTGCCTGGCAGTATAGTTCCCTGTTGCCTGAAGGTGGCGCTGTCATCTTTGACTCAGGTTGAACCGCAGTGGGTATCGTAGCGCCATTGGGCGTCTTCTCTCGGCAGCTGTGCAGTGGGCGTGTCTACCCGCTGTGCATGCTGGGAGAGGGTACAAAAGGGGCAGATGCCATTAGGCGTGAGGTGATTCCAGGGGGGCCCCAAGGAGTTCGGGGGGCCTCTGGTCCAGTGAGCGTGTCTCGTGGCCCTCATGGCACGGGACACGTGCGATTGGTCTCGGGCACCTTTAGCTCGAGGCTCTACTGCTGTATAGTAGGCCCAGCTCTCCTATCGAGGGCCTATGCTTCAGAGAGGGATCCCAGGCTGCCCGGTTAAGGGGGCCCATCTTTAGGGAAGGAGTTCCAGGGAAAGATCAGTCCCCGCGGAGATAGCGAAGGTACTGCTATCTCGGGGAGAGGCCTGGAGTCCTACCTAAAGGGGATCTATCATCTCTGACATCCGTGCTCTACTCCGGCTGCTAGGACCGCTCTCATAGGGACTATCCGGGTGAGCAATGCCCACTCAGGCTTGAGTGGCGACGAAAGTGTTTTCTAAGCGTTGCGTGCCTGAACCTTCCCCTACTTGTCGTTTCTACTCTCTCTCTCTTCCAAGTTTTACCTCAAGAAAAGAATAAAACCTTGCTGCTTAGGTTTTACACCTGTGTGGACATTGGCTTTATTACACCAACAAGGGACTTTCGCCTAGACAACAGAGACCAGGAATCCACTCTGGAGAGGTAACTCGCCGCAAGGCCCAAAAATCTAACACCGCTCGCCTCTATATATCTGGAGTTGGACAACGGGCAAGTAGCAGGTGTGCCTTACTGCAGACAAAATGGATGGAGCAGAAAGGCCTGTGTGCTACATATATAGACGCACGTGTGTTTGAGCTTTGGTTTGAGGTGCACACCCTAATGCATTAGGCTGCGCACGCGTATGAGTATGATATAGCAAGCGCTATTCCCCAGCAACAGTGTACAGCCTGGTAGGCAACTTTTGAGAGTCAAAGATCTACCTGAACAACCTAAAAGTGATCTAAGATCACCGGGGTTTGGCACCCTTTTTGTAAAAAATAAATGAACTATCAAGGCCTAAGTAAATAGTATAGAAAATCTAGAAAAAATATAATAAAATGTCACTGTAAAAATATAATCTTAGCCTACCATAAAAGTGGACAGTGTCAGTCATAAAAACAGTGGGCAGTGTTGATAAGGCAGTGGACTGTGACAGTAGGGCAGAGGATGATGTCAATAGAGCAGTGGACAGTGTCAGTACAGCAGTGAACATGTCAGTAGGGCAAAGGTTGGTGTCAGTAGAGCAGTGGACGGTGTCAGTAGGGCAGTGGACGTTGTCAGTAGGGTAGTGTTGGAGATCACATGATCTAATGTTCTAGCAGCCATGCTGACACTTACAGAGGAATTTGGCCCCAGGCAAAGTCTGCATAGCAGGTGGGGGGGGGGGGGGCTGGCTCATATGTGTAACACAATACCCTTGAGAAGATTGGCCTGTGAAAGGATTGACCCAGAAGGCACAGGGGGTTGGCAATGGGGGAGGTTTGAATGGTGTCTGTTTTGTAAAAAGGGTTTGTAACAGAGCTAAGCCTGCTCTTGACCTGACAACCTATGCTGAAGACACATGGCTCTCTCTGAGGGCCTCATAGAAGCCTGATGCCTTGGGCCTAACTCCATGAGGCATGCAGAGGCCTACAGGCCTAGCTTCATTCTATTACATCTGGGAGCTCAGCCTGCAAGGACTTTGCCTCAAGGAGAGAATAAGTATTCATTTTTATTATTATTGTTGGTATAGGCTTTATAGATATCTGTTGTTAGTGTATGACTTTCCTACTTTAAATGAAATCAATGTAATTTCTTTTACTAAGCAACTGTGTCTGTCTTCATATGCAACATTACCGAATTAGGCCTACCATACTTAGATTAGACTAGCAAACAAGGGACAAATACACATTAATACATTTATGCGATAGTTATATACTGTAGGTTACAATAGTGTATAGTATTGCATCACGTTCAACAATTGGCACCCAGAAGAAGGCATGTTGAATGTATTTCAGCATAGAACCTGCAAAGGAGAAATACTAGATAAACTAAGAAACTGACTTTAGACGGCACATGGATAAATAATGTAAAAATCTAAAGGTTTTAATAGGAAGGCTCCATTCAGGCCCGCTATCATACGCAGTGCCCAGGCTCCCAGCTTGGCCACATAACTTTCTTGGAGGCTATACTGTTGACAGAGAATTTCTGCCCAGACCATGCACCAGTTTCCAACTGGTGTAAAAAATAGTTTTTTGGCGTTCTTAGCTTCAGAGTCCTGGAGGATACCTTCTCTTGCTGCTTACCAGCAGCCTGTGTTCAGTTTATTATTCTGCTGTAATTTATTATGATTTCTACATTTTCAATTGGCCACTTATTCTAGATATATTGCCAATTCACTAATACTCAGATTCGTGTTACATCTTTCAATATGATCTGTTTATTATCATGCTCCTGAAGAAGCGTTACAACACGCGAAACATGTAGAGATATTCAAGACTACATTTCTATATACTGGACCCACGGCTAACGCCACTCGCTTCATATGTACACTGTCTTACCATCTTCTGTTTGTTGGATATGTATCTCTTTTAATACTGAGTTCAACTATGTTACTGTAGTTTCTGAAGCGATATTAGAGCACTGCCCTGGGTCATGTATTGATGATTAACATCTTGACAAATTCTGTATTCATGTACTTTTTATGTATTTTTCTACAATATTAAAACCTTTCGATTTTTACATTATTTATCCATGTGCCGTCTAAAGTCCATTTCTTAGTTTATCCAGTATTTATCCTGTTATATCGGGACGTTGGCACATTTGTACCAGTGCATCCACAGTGTCACCCTGTGAGGAATGCACATTTAAGCAATTCCTTCTAAATAGAACCTGCAAACCCTAATGTATTTTTGTTTTGAGTTTCCTTTAAGCTAAAAAGATTCAAATAACCTAGGACTGAAAGCCGTCTTTACCATGGATAAAGATTTGCGCTGGTCGTCCTGCTTTGATGGTCCGGAAGTTCTATGAAATATTTATTCGGTGAGCGGACGCGCAAAATCTGGTGAGATTTTTGGCTACTGTATGTTTATATGTAACGTTTATTGTATTGCTAATGCAAATTGTTATAGGCCTGTGTAGCTTGGTAAGTGGCCTGCCGGGTAAAGGGCTGATCACCCTTGGTTAAAAATTGACAGGATTTACCATACATCTTTGCGAAAAAAGTGGGAGAAAATATTTTTATTTTTTATTTGTTTTTATTTTATTTTTTATATATATTTTTTAAGCTTTTAAATTTTTACCCATGTGCTGTTCCTATAGACGTTCATTGTGGCCTGCAATTTAACAGGAGAGCACTGATGAAGAGTGTGCTCTGTAGAACTACAAGTTACAAGCTAGTTACAAGCTAGTTTTAAATAGCATTGTGCAAGTTTTTTTTTTTTGGTTGCTAGTTTTAAATAGCGTTGTACAAGTTTTTTTTTTTTTTTTTGGGTTGATTCCTGTGTGTGTATTGTAAACAGATGTTGTAAAAGCAGGTAAAGGATACCTACCTTAAACAGCTTTATCTGTAGGTCTGTGGCTGTTTGTGTGTATTGTCTAAGCAGCTGTTCAAACAGGTTTTCTGCTAGTTGCAGATTTTGCATACCAATGGATATGCAAAAGATTAATTGTTTTGAATGATATCAGGTAAAAGTGGTAATGAATGAAGAATATTGAATGCTAGAAGAGCGATTGTTTTTTTTTATTCGTGAGTTGTAAGAGCTAAAGATAATTGAGTTTGGCTCATTACTCAGTGCAGTGTTGGAACGTTAGTACTAATAGAATTGTGTATTGTGTGGATTGTATAGTCGTGAAATGGAACTTGTGTATACATGTGTTAAAAAGTATGCCTCTGCCAGTTATCATTCATGTACAGATGAACCTCTTAAAAGCCAGTGTAATGTACTATTGTCTCAGTGTCAGCAACATAATGCCAGATTATTGGGTAAACCGTTAAAAAAAGTGAAGAAAGAGAGTTTGGCAAATGAAATTGTAGTGTTGCTCAGAATTAAATTTATATCTGAGCAAATGGGAGAGAAGTGGGTATTGGAGAGGAGACGTCTCGGGAGGACATAGAGAAAGTCAGTGACAACCTTCTAAAGATTGTAGTGAGATGGATGAAATGCAGGCAAAAGCAGTCAGTTTGTCAGGAAGGAACAGTGAACTACAAGAGCAGCTTCAGAG
Source organism: Rana muscosa (assembly GCA_029206835.1). Classification (NCBI taxonomy): domain Eukaryota; kingdom Metazoa; phylum Chordata; class Amphibia; order Anura; family Ranidae; genus Rana; species Rana muscosa. The sequence continues at coordinate 241,320,941 of CM055124.1, forward strand.
GTGCAGCATGGTCTGTGATATGAAGAGCAAACTTTTAGAATCATTGCGAATAAAGTTGTCAGAGATGGAAGAGTTGGTTATATCTTTAGAAAGAAAATTAGCAAATGCAGACTCCCAGCTTCTTACTAAAGAGCAATGTATATTATCGCTCAATGAGCACAAAGGAACATGTCAATTGGCCAATATCTGCACAGTCAATGAGGAAAAGGGTCGTGATGAAACACGGTCAGATATTGCACCTATAGCTGCAAATCAGAATAACAGTTTGATTACAATCCAAGAGAGACTTATTTTGTGCCAGATTCTGGGTGAATTTAACACCCTGGAATCACCAGTGAGTCTGTCCAATAAATTTGAGGCTCTAGTGCTTAAAATCCATTTGAGTAATGAGGATGCATGCTCTCTTCTAAATGCATGGCTACCAGGACCTTTGGTAGGCCAGTTATCTGCACGGGTTAATGATAACTTAGCAGATGCAGAGGTGCGGAGGAAAGAATTGCAGCGTATTGTGGACAGTCATGATAATGGTATGAGTGATTTCCAACGAATGAAATTTAGGAGAGGAGATGACCCAATATTGTTCTGCAGTGAGTATTTTGCATTGTATACAAAAGTGTTCAACTGTCCTGACTTATTGGAGGATGATGCAAGTTTCATATACTCAATGGCCAATAAATGTTATGTAAGCTATCCCACTAGAATGGCTCTGAGGAATGCTAGATCCTACCAAAATGTTGTCAATATCCTGCGAGACTTCTGTCAAGAGTCCAGTTATAGGGAAAACGGGTCAAAGGCAGATGTATCCATAATAAGCAGAGGTACAGGAAGGCAGAGAGAGTTCGGATGTTCTAAATGGAATAGACATGGACATAGATTTCGTAAAGCCCTTAACATTGCTAGCATGGTGCAGGAAACCCCAGAAATACAGGTAACTGCAATGAAAACCGCCACCCAGGACAGAAACAGGCAAAGGCCTGATATGAAAGATAGAAGCCAGGACCAGGACAGATCACACAGTTCTGAAGAAGAGATAATAAATGACAGCCCACACCCTAAATACAGCCAGCAACAAGCCTGGATGAACATTCCAATGTTTGCCCCCCTGGGCTAATCTACCATTCTGGCTTGTATGTAGTTGGACGCAAATGACATTACCATTTTTCCTGAGTAATATGGCAAAGTTTTCCAAGACTGCCTGCTAAGTATAGGAAAATATGGCAAATGTTCTCCTAGCATTACAAATAATGGGAAAATGCTTGGGGGACTTAAAGTCAATTGTTATGATAATTGTGTGTAATGACCGTCTTTGTTCCTTTTTCTAGAGACCAGGGAAGAAGTTAAACTGGTTTGGATACTAATGTTTGGGTTTTGTTTGCAGATCCTTCAAAGTGAAAACAGTGGGCAGAGCAGGGGTTAGGTTATTGTAAATGCATAATCGATTATCACATGGTACCATGAGCTCATTAATTAGTAATTGTTTGCAAACAATTAAAAAAATTAAACAATAGTCAGACATTTAAATATAAACAAAAAAAAGAAAATTAAAAAACTGCTGCAACTGGTACCTATTTTTCTTTTCTCCCAGCGCTATGGTGTACAATTTTGGTAAAACAAGAGTCTAGATCCTATCACAGTAGAGATGCTGATAAACCTCACTCTTTACAACATATTCTAAAAAAATTTAAGATTGTAATGATCATAACTTGATGTTAGCTAACACCAGTTTATTTTAACATTGATGAGCGAATAGCCAAGCATTACAGCGGGAGGAAGTGACGTGTCAACATCGAGAAGGAGAAGAGGGAAGAAGACGCAGACGGCGACAGAGAAGACCGGCCCCTCCACTAGCAAAAGAGCTGGAAGAAGATAGTGGAGGGGCCGGCAGAAGGAAGAAAGAAAGAACCGGAGACAAAGGGAAAAAGGCGACGGAGAAGACCGGGCCCCGCTAGCAAAAGAGCTGGAAGAAGATAGCGGAGGCCCGGCAGAAGGAAGGAAGAACCGGAGAGCGTGGAGACGACACCGGAGACCCCCCGAAGACGGAAGAGACCCCCGGAGCTGTGCAATAAATTACTTTAACAACCTGTGTGTGTTTTTTTAATTGAATTTTTTTTCCACCAGGTGAATGGGTAGGGGTACGATGTACCCCATACTCATTCACATAGGGTGGGGGGCCGGGATCTGGGGGCCCCCTTATTAAAGGGGGGGCTCCCGGATTCCGATAAGCCCCCCGCCCGCAGACCCCGACAACCAACGGCCAGGGTTGTCGGGAAGAGGCCCTGTCCTCATCAACATGGGGGCAGGGTGCTTTGGGGTGGGGGGGCCGCAGGTTGCCCCCCCTGCCCCAGAGCACCAAACCCCCCATGTTGAGGGCATGCGGCCTGGTACGGTTCAGGAGGGAGGGGGGGCCGCTCTCTCGTCCCCCCCTCTTTCCCTGTGGCCTGCCAGGTTGCGTGCTCAGATAAGGGTCTGGTTTGTATTTTGGGGGGACCCCATGCCGTTTTTTCGGCGTAGGGGTTCCCCTTAAAATCCAGACCAGACCCAAGGGCCTGGTATGCCCCTGGAGGGGGAACCTATGCCGGTTCTTTATTTAAAATTTGGCCTGGAGTTCCCGCTCAGGATTCATACCAAACACACTGCCTGGTATTGGCGGGGATCCAAGTCGGATCCCCGTTCATTGAAAGTCGGACATATGTTGGCTTCATGTCGCAGGGAAAAGTCGGATCCAAAGAAGGACGGCTTTTGTGTCGCACAAGTGTGAACCCAGCCTAAACCAAGAGTTGGTAGGAAGCCATTTTAGCTGCTGGAATTGTGTTTTTTTTTTTTCGTCTTTCCTTCTCTTTTTTTTGTATTCTTCTCATTCAGATGGAAAAAGTTCCAAAGGTTTAGGATTTATTCATCTGAAAGGGGGAGCAGTGCATAGATCTGAAAGTACAGATAATGCATTGTTTTTTTTAAATGCTTAAAATTTAGAATTTTTGAGAAGCAACGTTCACGTTCATTTTTTATTTTAGAGTTTTGCTCATACCATGGGGATCCATTTTAGAGTGGGTGCATCCTAAAGGAATCATGGTTGTTTTGATAATTTGTTCAGAAGTCAGGAATACTAAATTCCTGTGTTAGTAGATATTATGGATAAGAATTTGATTCTGCTCTTGTTTTTAACTTCAAGAATCTTGGTGGAGTGAGATTGGAGAGGATTCTGGAACAGAGATGAAAGATGTTCATCTGGTTGGCAGTTCGTCTGTGCCATACCACACCGAAAATTTGTTCTGATAGATGTTCAGGAGAGAAAAGATTCAGATTAACACTTGAAATATAAGGTTTCTTTTTCTTATGGACAATTTTTGCGCTGATACCGAATCTGAAAGACTTTGCCCAACAACGAGACTTGTGAAACATTTTGCCTTTAGTCTCTCCTGTCATTTATGAATACAAATGCAATGGGTTGGAGGTTGGGGAAGGAATATAACCTATCCAATCCTTCAGAACAAAAGATATAAAATATGTTTGTTTTTTTTTGTTTTTTATTATGGGAGGAGGAATAGAAAGAAGGAAATGTTTTTAATGTGTGACATGTATTGACATAACTGAATATGGTGTTTACCTAGGAGGCTGGCACTTATGCATAAAGGTGTCTGTGTGGCCAGACTAGAGGGTACCAGGTGACACATCAATGGGGTGAAAACTTCCTCGTAGGGGTGGTGTCTCGAACTTAGCAGTCCTATAGAGAAGCTTTCGGTTAGTGGACATGTGGGACACCAGAACTGGACATGTGGGACACCAGAACTGGACATGTGGGACACACATCTGGTTGATGTCTCACCTGAGGGGTTGAAACCCTGCACAGGTAATGCCAGTGACTACACACAAGAGAATACTCCGTTAAATAAAGGGAACAAACACTGGCTACCAGGGTACAGTATGCCTTCACTAGATGGTGCTTCAACATCTCGCAGTGGTTGATAAAAACCTATTACCCTATATGTGCTGAATATACTCTGAATCAAGTGTGGTCAGTATATCAATGGTTTGCTCCCAGAGATGTGCGGACACAGAGTGAGGTTCATGCAGGACACTTATTTCTGAGGAGTAACCAGAAGAGGAGGGATGTATTCAGCACTATATTGGGGGGAATAGGAGCCGGGATGGGCGTTATTAGTGGAGTGGACATTGATCTCCTGAGGAACAAACTCTCAGCCATAGCTTCAGACAGCAGGCGGGGCTTTGTTACTCAGAGATTGGTGCCCTTTTTGATAACATTCAACAGAGTCACATAAATACCCAGTGTAGAGTGGCTCAAGATTTTGTCAACCATGCAGAGAGGTTGGTAGAGAGTGTGAGATGGTATAGGAGAGATATATGTCATTGGCTCTGGCGTGCACACAGGTGCAGGCGGAGTTATCAACCAATATCAAGCTGATTGTACAAATCTCTATATGAGGGGCAGTGGCCTGATGAGTTAGCATCACCGCTCAGTAAGACTTTGCCAAAACACGTCGCTTACACTAATCCAAAGTGGTGGTCGAATGCCTGGATGGGCTGTACTGGTTTGGATTGGGAAAGGTGTTGTGCTGTACGATCCCATAGACAGAAGTGCAGACTCGGTCTGTATATTTGGTGGCATCAATGGGCTTATTGATTGGGGATTCTATCTTGTTGCATTTGTGGCTAAGTGACCCACATGTGATCAGAGAGTATGGAAGCTGGGGGCAGGTTGATGTTTTCCTCTGTCGGAAGCATGACCATGATGTCCTTTGCATACCAGGTCAATACACGGTACTCTGTTCTGGATGGAGAGATCATTGCTGGGAAGGAAGCACCTGGGTATTATTTAGGACATAGACGAGTTTGTTTCTTTGCCCTAGAGGATACCGATGTAGCGTTAGTCATGGAACTAGGGTATTTCTTGAACCTAACAGTAGGTAGGGGTGCATGATATTCCCTGGGCATGGTCACTGAAATCCAGACACAGGGATGGAATTTTGTGGGTTTTGTTATTGTTTGAGATTGAGAATATATGTGTTAGACTCAACTTGTATGGGAAGCTCTCCCGCTTATCTATGCAAGTTGAGGGACAAATTGACGGTAGGGTCTCTTCGTACAAATTAGAGACTTTGCTGCCAATTTAGGGCCCTGAGGTACCGCAGACAGGCCAAGTTGCGGTAGGCAAAAAACTTTTCAATCAAGACGATTGAAAAAAGAGGAGGCTCATGAACAGTTTGTGCAAAATTATCAAAATAGATTTATTAAATATTATTACATGGTAACGTGGACTATATCCAGGAAACTGGAAAACATGTTTAAAAAATGATCACGGTCAAAGTTGCCTGATCAAACACTGTAGCACACACAAGACAGGACAGACATAAAATGACCTAGACAGATAAGACACGTCCGGACGCCAGGTTGTTTAGGGAGAGGTCTCAGAAAAATTGCAAATCAAATCAAAATAAATGGCAACAGCAAAAAGCTGTGTGAATGCCAAGAGATCAATCCCTAAAGGCCCTGGAGGCTTGAGCCCTAGTGGATGGATGGAGAGGGGGGGCGGGGGCCTGCTGGGTGGATCCGCTGAGGGATGGCTGAAGTCCTGTATCACCGACTGGTGGTATGATGGCGGAAGAAAAAATGAATATAGTCTAAACGTTGAGGTGCTATGTCCATCAACTTATGTATTCCTGGGGGCGTGCAAAGTGACACACATATGACGTTCAGCTGGGGACAAGTGTGGTACAAACTAAACAGTCCTCACTGGCAGTGATGGCTAAAGACACTGGAGTAGCCTGTTGTCAGGAGAAGAGAAGTGTTGAACTGCAATCAAATATAAAGGTAGTGATATTACCCCTTCTCCGATGCTCCAAAGCTCTTACATGTCCACATGGAGTCACTTTACTGCTCCTTCTTGGCTGACAGTAGTTGTACCAGGATACAGCCGTATTTGCAATGCATGTAAAGGAATTAATCCCTGGTTAGGTCTCTTTCATGTCCCACAGCTGATGCTCGCGTCTGCACAGCTTACTTCCTCCTCCTCCTTCTCCCTCCGGGGCTCGTCGTCACTATGCGGGCATGAAGCCGCGTTGCAGCGTGGCGTCCGGGCGGAAGTGACGTTGACTAGTTTCGCAGGTAATGTATGCGTAGCTTCATCTGGACGTAGATGTGATGGAGGGCGAGGGGTCCTTCTTATAACGTCCCTCCCTCGTCTCACTCCGCCCAGCACATAAATTTTTTTAAAAAGAAAAAAAGGACGTTGCAATGTGTGTGCGAGGACATAGATAGGATTTGACTGCTGAACAGATCCCCCATAGGTATAAACAGGATATGTTTAGTTTCATACCGTGTCAGATACCAGAGAACATTGAATACATATATCTCCGGACTACATTTAAAGGGCCGGTACATAATAATTAACAAGCACCAACATCTAAAAATAATAATGTTAATGGTAATTGAAAAAAAGCTGTGGATTGGGGTAGGGTAACGAAAAACATAGCAGACCACAGACACACTATGGACAGGCCAGGGACCAGACACATACACATACAGACCCGCATAGATAGATTATATATATATATATATATATATATATCTCCCCCACCAGGGGAGATGTGTAGCAGGTGCCATGGCAGATACATATCTGCCATAACGCACTTTAATTATGCAAATGTTTGTGGTAGTTGGTATATTATTATGATTTAATGAACAAAAATTGTGGCAATCAATAAATAAAGCAGAAATACTCTTCGGATCCGCATAGTATGTGGCCCAACAGGCCACACGCTATGGCAAATGTATATCCATCATGACACACTTTGAATATGCACTTGTTAATGGTAGCTAGCCTATCATTACGTAGTAATGATCTAAGTTGTGCCAATCAATAAATAGAACCAGGAAACCATACGGCTACATATAAAATATGGCCAAGCAGGGCAGGCTGAAAATAGGTGTGTTCGATGGATCCAAAAAGGGAGGAGGGGGGTCAAGGTCAAAACAGAACAGAAAAAGGAAAAATTAAAACCAGGGAATAAGGCAGATATAGGAAAAATGTGGAGAATCCAGACAACATTAAGTTGTTAAAAAGGGCTGTAAATTCAACTCATTGTTGAGGCCCAGTGGTGTAAGGGACCCCAAACAGAAAATCCACATTTTCTCCTTTTGCAGGAGTATTTGGTCAAAATCCCCCCTTCTCAGGGGCAGATTAAGTAAGTAGATGCCCTTAACATTCAGATTCCCATCATGGTATTGGGCAAAGTGTCTAGCCAATGGTTTTTCAGGGTTCTTTTCCCTGATTTCCCTCATATGTTCCCCCAGACGCACCCTTAATTGGCGTTTGGTTTTACCAATGTAAATCTTTTTACAGGGGCACGTTAACATGTAGATAATCCTGGATGTAGCACAATTAATGATGTTCTTGATCTGATAACTACATTCATTGGTCGAATTAAAGAAAGTATCAGTCCTCTCCACAAAAGGGCATACCTGGCAATGTCCACAAGGGAACATTCCTTTGCTACGCGGGTATTCAGACAGCCAGTTGGGTTCAGTTGTTCTCGTGAATTCTGAATGAATTAATGAGTCCCCTAGATTTCTGGCCCTTTTGGCCACAATCAAGGGGGCTGGGCCCACTATCTTGGCTATCCCCGGGGAATTCGTGAGGACATCCCAATGTTTCTTAAGGATTTTTCTTACTGTATCCCATTGGGAGCCAAACTGTGTGATTCTGTGTGATTCTGACTGGTCCGATTCTGGTTTGTCTTGTTTAGGGATGTTAACCAATAGATCTTTGCGGTCACGGCTCGCTGCTTTGGACTTGACTCGTCTCAGTTGTTTGTGGGAGTTAGTGATGAGCCGAACACCCCCGGGTTCGGTTCGCACCAGAACCCGCGAACGGACCGAAAGTTTGCACGAACATTAGAACCCTATTAAATACAATGGATGCGAACGTTCAGATTCTAAAGTGCTAATTATAACGACTATTATCCATGTTATTGTCCGAAACAGAGTTTGGGAACCCGGCTTCTGCACCAGGGGACATGTATCAATGCAAAAAGAAGTTTTAAAAACGGACGTTTTCCGGGAGCAGTCATTTTAATGATGCATAAAGTGAAAAAAAAAAGTCAAATATTCCTTAAAATATTGTACCTGGGGGGTGTCTAAAGTATGCCTGTGAAGTGCCACGTGTTTCCCGTGTTTAGAACTGTCCCTGCACAAAATAACATTTGTAAAGGGAAAAAAGTCATTTAAAACTGCTTGCGGCTTTAATGCAATGTCTGGTCCCGGTAATATGGATGAAAATCTTTAGGAAAAATGGCATAGCTACCCCATCAACCCCCCCCCCCCCTACCCCAGCCCATTACCAGCCCCTTTGGGTCTTGTATGGATATTAAGGGGAACCCCGCACACAAAATAAAAAAGGACCTATATACTCTGAACAGCCGTATACAGGCGGTGCAGGTTTGTTCTTATGTAGAATCTGTTTATAATTTTGAACAGCTGCATTGTTTAAGTGGAGCTCCATGGCAAATTCCTTTTTTTTAGTTTTTTGTAAAACATAGGGAACGGTTATCACCCCTGTCACATTTTTTTTGCTGTCTGTGCCCCTGTTCAGAACATTTCACCTCACTTTGCGTCCCAATGACAACTGTTTTTGAAATGTGGTGTTTTTATTGAAACAAGGATTGGTGATAAAGCATCAGTAGAGAGGAGACACCTTTCTCCCATATTAATTCTTAAAGGAGAGAATTTTCCTTCCAAGGGGTAGATTTCCTCTCACTTCCTGTTGTCTTCTTCCGTTTGCAAGTAGTAGTAGTTTGTAAGTTGGATGTTTGAAAGTAGGGACCTTCCGTATATACTCTGCAGAAATTGGCCCCTTAGGTGTTGGTGTTGGCACAACACTGAAAGCACTCACAGTTATTCTTGGTGGGTGCTGGAACGCCCTGCTGTCAAGTATAATATCAGGAATTGTAATAACATATAATTGTTGATCAGTGGTAGTAAAAATTGGGCCTTTGATGGTGGTGCTGGTGCCACAACACTGTAAGGCCTGACAGTTACTCTTGGTGGGCGCAGCAATGGTCCCTGCTGTGAATTATTAGATCAATAATTATAATTGCATGCCCCTGTTGAACAGGGGCTGAAAAATTGGGCCTTTGGTGGTGGTGGTGATGGTGGTGGTGATGGTGGTGCTGGTGCCACAACACTGTAAGGCCTGACAGTTACTCTTGGTGGGCGCAGCAATGGTCCCTGCTGTGAATTATTAGATCAATAATTATAATTGCATGCCCCTGTTGAACAGGGGCTGAAAAATTGGGCCTTTGGTGGTGGTGGTGGTGGTGATGGTGGTGCTGGTGCCACAACACTGTAAGGCCTGACAGTTACTCTTGGTGGGCGCAGCAATGGGCCCTGCTGTGAATTATTAGATCAATAATTATAACTGCATGCCCCTGTTGAACAGGGGCTGAAAAATTGGGCCTTAGGCACTGGTGGCACAACACTGCAACCCCTCACAGATACTGTACTTGGAGCACAGCAATGAGGCCTGTTGCAAAGTATTGCATCAAAAATTTTAATTACATGCCCCTGTTAAACAGGGGATGAAAAATTGGGCCTTAGCCACTGGTGGCGTCACCCATAAACCAAAATGATCTTCCAAGCTATCATCGTTAATCGTATCATTGAGGAGGAGGAGGAGGATAGCCAGTCAACATAACAGCACAGGCACTCAGCATCAGCATCAGTCTTGAAGGGATGTGACATTTTAAAATCAATTAGTCTGTTATATCAGCATCTGGTGTGTGGTAGCTGGTGGTGATCCAAGACTGGTTCATCTTGATGAAAGTCAGTCGATCAACCGAGTCGGTGGACAGGCGCACCCTGTGATCCGTGACAAATCCTCCAGCAGCACTGAATGTGCGTTCTGAAAGAACGCTGGATGCAGGACAGGCCAGTAGCTCAATTGCATACTGTGCAAGCTCTGGCCAGTGATCCATCCTCAAGACCCAGTAAGCCAGAGGATTTTCGGTGGGGAAGGTGTCCAAGTCTGACCTTGCCCCTAGGTATTCCTGGACCATGTATATCAGACGCTGGCGATGGTTGCTGGAACCGATCATACTTTGGGGCTGCGGACTAAAGAATTGTCTGAACGCATCGGTCAGACGGCCACCTTCCCCACCGCTCCTTCTTTGACTGCCCGAAGCCTCAGCAACTCGTTGTCCAGGACCAGGAGTTTGTAACCTCCCAGTCTCTGGGAACGCGTTGCACAGACCTTTCTGCAAGGCCTCCCGGAGTTGTCTCATCCTCTGCTCCCTCTGCGACGGTACGATAAGGTCCGCAACCTTACCCTTGTACCGTGGATCAAGGAGAGTGGCCAGCCAGTAATGGTCCCTCTCCTTGATCCGAAGAATACGAGGATCCTTCCGCAGACTTTGCAGGATCAGGGAGGCCATGCAGCGTAGGTTAGCTGAGGCATTCAGTCCGGAGTCCTCTGGGTCACTAAGGACGACATGATCCGCAGCCACCTCCTCCCAGCCACGTACAAGTCCACTGGTTTCTTGGGACTGTAAATCATCCCTAAAAGACTACTGCTGATGATGCTGAGTGCCAGCCTCCACCTCCATGCTGACACAATCCTCCTCCTCCTCCTCCTCCTCCTCTTCCTGTGCGATGGGTGGGACAGAAGGAACACTGTCTGGGTAAAGGGGGCCTTGAGAGGCAAGGAAGTCCTCCTCTTCCTGCCTCTGTTCTGCCTCAAGTGCCCTGTCCATTATTCCACGCAGCGTGTGCTCCAACAGGTGGACAAGAGGTACAGTGTCACTGATGCATGCACTGTCACTGCTCACCATCCTCGTGGCCTCCTCAAATGGTGCCAGGACAGTGCATGCATCCCTGATCATGCCCCACTGGCGTGGTGAAAAAAACCCGAGCTCCCCTGACCCTGTCCTGGTGCCGTAGTCGCACAGGTACTCATTGATGGCCCTCTGCTGCGTGTGCAGCCGCTGCAGCATGGCCAACGTTGAGTTCCACCTGGTGGGCATGTCACATATAAGGCGGTTCTTGGGCAGGTTCAACTCCTTTTGAAGCTCAGCCAGGCGAGCACTGGCATTATAAGATCTGCGGAAATGCACACATACTTTCCTGGCCTGCCTCAGGACATCCTGTAAGCCCGGGTACCTGCCCAAGAACCGCTGCACCACCAGGTTAAGGACGTGAGCCATACAGGGCACATGGGTCAGTTGTCCCTGCCGGAGGGCGGAGAGGAGGTTGGTGCCATTGTCGCAAACCACCATTCCTGGCTTAAGCTGGCGTGGCGTCAACATCCTCTCGGCCTGCCCCTGCAGAGCAGACAGGACCTCTGCCCCAGTGTGGCTCCTGTCCCCCAAACACACCAGCGCAAGCACGGCATGGCATCTTTTTGCCTGCGTACTTGCGTAGCCCCTTGAACGCCTACGGAGCACCGCTGGTTCCGAGGACAAACCACAGGAAGAGGCCATGGAGGAAGAAGAAGAGGAGGGGGTGGAGGAGAGAGGTGTGTCACAACCAGTAGTAGCATTTTGGAGGCGTGGCGGTGGAACAACCTCCAACACTACTGCACCTTGTCCTGCATCCTTCCCAGCTGCCAAAAGAGTGACCCAATGGGCCGTGAAAGAAAGGTAACGTCCCTGTCCATGCCTGCTGGACCATGAGTCAGCGGTAATATGCACCTTACCGCTGACCGCCCTGTCCAGCGAGGCCAAGACATTGCCTTCCACATGCCTGTAGAGAGCCGGAATAGCCTTCCGTGCGAAAAAGTGGCGTTTGGGAACCTGCCACTGAGGAACCGCACATTGCACAAACTCACGGAAGGGGGCCGAGTCTACCAACTGAAAAGGCAGCAGTTGAAGCGCTAGCAATTTAGCCAAGCTAGCATTCAACCGCTGGGCATGTGGATGGCTGGGAGTGAACTTCTTTCGACGGTCCAGCAGCTGGGGCAGGGAAATTTGCCTGCTAGAATCGGACGTTGGTGTACTGCTAGCAGAGTGCCCGCAAGTACTTGGCTGTGACACACCTAATTCTACACCTTCATTCCTCTCAGAGCAGGTTTCAGAGAGGACTGAAGGTATACTGGGGTTGGAGATCCCAGCTGATGCGGTGCAAGAAGAGGTCAGCTTTGTTCTTTGGTGTGGGTCTTTAAGGTAGGCTTGCCAACGAGCTGCATGGCAGGTCAACATATGTCTGATCAAGCATGTGGTGCCCAAGCGGCTGATGTTTTGGCCACGCGATATACGCTTGAGACATATGTTGCAAACAGCAGCTGTGCGATCTGATGCACTCGCCTCAAAAAAGGCCCACACCAAAGAACTTTTTGAATGACGGGCAGAGGCAGCGCCCTGCACAGGCGGAGCTCTGCGGTGTGATTCCGTCGGTGTGCTGCCCATACGCTGGCCACTCAAGGGCATCCTGCCTCGTTGGAGATGTGCCTCCTCCTCATCCTCCTCCTCCTCCTCCTCTCTCCTATTAGGCACCCACGTGGAGTCAGTGACCTCATCATCCCCTCCCTCCTCATCACTGGAGCCAATCTGGCAGTATGCTGCAGCTGCTGGAGCATGACTGCCAGATTGGTGTCCTTCTTGAGCATCCCCTCTCTCTGCTCTCACGCTGCTGCCTTCCACTAGCTGGGTATCATCATCAGATCCTTCCAAACGCTGGACATCCTCCTGGAGCATGTACCCAACACTGTGCTCAAACAGTTCGGGGGACTCCTCAGGAGGAGGGCATGGTGGGTCTAGGGAAGGATTGACTAATGAAGATAATGATACCAGAAAAGAGGACGCTTTGGCAGCTGCTTTGCCAGTACCCTGAGCCTGGGTGAGAGAGGATGAGGAGGATGAGGTGGGCTTGGTCATCCACTCTACCAAGTCTTCGGCATGATGTGGCTCAACATGTCCAGCTGCCGAAAACAAGGACAAGCGTGTCCCATGGCCATGTGCTGATGACAATGCACCGCGTACACGACCAGCACTGTTGCCCCCAGACACAGAGCCTGCTTGCCCTCTTTTTTTGCCTCCTGACTGTCTGCCTCTCCTTGGTTGCCTTCCAGACATTTTAATGGATGGCCTGCAGGGAGATGGGAAAAACAGCAATAAGGGCTACCTTCAGGTGTATATTGTGCAGGAGGCTTAGCAACAATGACACTGACACTGTCCCCTGCCTATCCTTCTCTGTCCCTAAACACAAGGATTGAAAATATGGTTCAGCAAAAAAGTTTTAGAACAGAATAGCACACTGACACTTTCCCTCACTGTCCTACTCTGTCCCTCCCTACAAACAAGATTTAGCACAGAATAGCACACTGATAATTTCTACGAGTGTCGTTCTCTGTCCCTAAACTCAAGGATTGAAAATATGGAACAGCAAAATTGGTTTAGAACAGAATAGCACACTGTCAGTTTCACTCACTGTACCTCTCTGTCCCTCAACTCAAGGATTGAAAATATGGAACAGCAAAATTGGTTTAGAACAGAATAGCACACTGTCAGTTTCACTCACTGTACCTCTCTGTCCCTCAACTCAAGGATTGAAAATATGGAACAGCAAAATTGGTTTAGAACAGAATAGCACACTGTCAGTTTCACTCACTGTACCTCTCTGTCCCTCAACTCAAGGATTGAAAATATGGTTCAGCAAAATAGTTTTAGAACAGAATAGCACACTGACACTTTCCCTCACTGTCCTACTCTGTCCCTCCCTACAAACAAGATTTAGTACAGAATAGCACACTGATAATTTCTACGAGTGTCCTTCTCTGTCCCTCAACTCAAGGATTGAAAATATGGAACAGCAAAATTGGTTTAGAACAGAATAGCACACTGTCAGTTTCACTCACTGTACCTCTCTGTCCCTCAACTCAACGATTGAAAATATGGAACAGCAAAATTGGTTTAGAACAGAATAGCACAGTCAGTTTCACTGACTGTACCTCTCTGTCCCTCAACTCAAGGATTGAAAATATGGTTCAGCAAAATAGTTTTAGAACAGAATAGCACACTGACACTTTCCCTCACTGTCCTACTCTGTCCCTCCCTACAAACAAGATTTAGCACAGAATAGCACACTGATAATTTCTACGAGTGTCCTTCTCTGTCCCTCAACTCAAGGATTGAAAATATGGAACAGCAAAATTGGTTTAGAACAGAATAGCACACTGTCAGTTTCACTCACTGTACCTCTCTGTCCCTCAACTCAAGGATTGAAAATATGGAACAGCAAAATTGGTTTAGAACAGAATAGCACACTGTCAGTTTCACTCACTGTACCTCTCTGTCCCTCAACTCAAGGATTGAAAATATGGTTCAGCAAAATAGTTTTAGAACAGAATAGCACACTGACACTTTCCCTCACTGTACCTCTCTGTCCCTCAACTCAAGGATTGAAAATATGGAACAGCAAATTTGGTTTAGAACAGAATAGCACACTGTCAGTTTCACTCACTGTACCTCTCTGTCCCTCAACTCAATGATTGAAAATATGGTTCAGCAAAATAGTTTTAGAACAGAATAGCACACTGACACTTTCCCTCACTGTACCTCTCTGTCCCTCAACTCAAGGATTGAAAATATGGAACAGCAAATTTGGTTTAGAACAGAATAGCACACTGTCAGTTTCACTCACTGTACCTCTCTGTCCCTCAACTCAAGGATTGAAAATATGGAACAGCAAAATTGGTTTAGAACAGAATAGCACACTGTCAGTTTCACTCACTGTACCTCTCTGTCCCTCAACTCAAGGATTGAAAATATGGAACAGCAAAATTGGTTTAGAACAGAATAGCACACTGTCAGTTTCACTCACTGTACCTCTCTGTCCCTCAACTCAAGGATTGAAAATATGGAACAGCAAAATTGGTTTAGAACAGAATAGCACACTGTCAGTTTCACTCACTGTACCTCTCTGTCCCTCAACTCAAGGATTGAAAATATGGAACAGCAAAATTGGTTTAGAACAGAATAGCACACTGTCAGTTTCACTCACTGTACCTCTCTGTCCCTCAACTCAAGGATTGAAAATATGGTTCAGCAAAATAGTTTTAGAACAGAATAGCACACTGACACTTTCCCTCACTGTACCTCTCTGTCCCTCAACTCAAGGATTGAAAATATGGAACAGCAAATTTGGTTTAGAACAGAATAGCACACTGTCAGTTTCACTCACTGTACCTCTCTGTCCCTCAACTCAAGGATTGAAAATATGGAACAGCAAAATTGGTTTAGAACAGTATAGCACACTGTCAGTTTCACTCACTGTACCTCTCTGTCCCTCAACTCAAGGATTGAAAATATGGAACAGCAAAATTGGTTTAGAACAGAATAGCACACTGTCAGTTTCACTCACTGTACCTCTCTGTCCCTCAACTCAAGGATTGAAAATATGGTTCAGCAAAATAGTTTTAGAACAGAATAGCACACTGACACTTTCCCTCACTGTACCTCTCTGTCCCTAAACTCAAGGATTGAAAATATGGTTCAGCAAAATAGTTTTAGAACAGAATAGCACACTGACACTTTCCCTCACTGTACCTCTCTGTCCCTACAAACAAGGATTAGCACAGAATAGCACACTGTCACTGACACTCTCCCTACCTATCCTTATTTGTCCCTAAACACAAGGAATCCAGGAATAGTAAAGGAAAAATAATGACACTGTCCCTGCCTATGCTTCTCTTTCCCTGCTCCGGAACACACTACACAAGGCCGCCGCGCTGGCGGCCTTTTATAGTGTGGGGCGTGTACTAAACCCCATCAGCAATAATTGGCCACAGGCATCCTGCCTGTGGCCAATCATTGCTCTCCTCGCTGCCGGTGCTGTGATTGGCCAAGCATGCGGGGTCACAGTGCATGCTTGGCCAATCACAGCGCCTGGATGACACTGCGATGGCGTAGTGCATTGTGGGCCATTCGCGTCACTCGAATTTGGCGCGAACGGCCCAAATCGTTCGATCTTCGTCGAACGATCGAACAGCCGATGTTCGAGTCGAACGTATGTTCGACTCGAACACGAAGCACATTCCTAGTGGGAGTACCCCCTCTCCCTAAATCTAAGGTAGAGGGCATCGCTCTCACGTCTATAGTCCGACCTATTGGAGCAGTTCCTCTTGATCCGCAGGAACTGCCCAATAGGTATGCCATCCTTGAGCCATCTCGGATGATGGCTATCTGCTCTTAAAAGAGTATTGGCCGCGGTTTAATTCCGAAAAGTGGCGGTGGTGAGGGCCAGATCTTTTACCTGAATAGAGAGGTCCAGGAAAGGGATTTTTTTGACGATCAAATGCATAAGTCAATCGAATGTTGCGATCGTTATTATTCAATGCACACATGAAGGCCTCAAGTGATGCAACATCCCCTCTCCAGACCATCAAGACATCATCTATGTACCTGAGCCAGGTGTGAACATGGCTCAGGTACATAGACGAGGTGAAGACAAGATCCTCCTCCCATAGGCCCAAATGTAAGCACGCGTATTCCGGTGCCCATGGGGCTCCCATGGAGGTACCTTTGATCTGCTGGTAGAATCTTGTTTCAAACTGGAAGAAGTTGTTATTGAGAGCCAGTGCAAGTAGGTCTACCACAAATTCATTTTGGGCCCCGCAGTCGGGGTATTGCCTGTCCAAAAAAGACACTACAGCCTCCATACCCCAAACATGGTAGGAAAGACCACTGTGAGCAAGCCTACATAATCCCGACCCGCATCTACAATAAACAGTTGTAGGAGGTTTGGGAGCGGGAGGCGTAATTGGATGGATCATACATATGCATATATTATGATAATGGGTTGATTTATGTCATGGTATAGTGTGATAAAAAATATATATTAGGCTAGTAATATGGACAAGTAAGGTCCTCCTCGAGGCTCTGTATCTGAAAGATGGTTGAGATGTTGCTCTGAGTGTGTGCTGGTGAATGGTGAGTGAATGGATCCCCTTGCTGGTACTATACCCCTTCATGAAGATGTCAGGAAGAAGAAGATACAGAACGGTGACATGGAAGCTGTCACGGAAAAATTATGTTGGTGTGTCACCCAGTAGCAAAGCGGCACGTGTTGGGAAGCACAGCACGTTAAGACCGTTATGGACTGTTCCATAGGAGCTGGTTCTGAAGCCTATGTTGAGAGGCGCCGCAGCTCGTTAAAACCATTATGGAATATTCCATAAGAGCTGTTTCTGAAGCACATGTTGAAAGGCAGTTAAAGACTGTTCCAGAGGTACTGGTTCTGAAGCACATGGTGGAAGATGGTTATAGGCTGTTCCATAGGAGCTGTTTCTGAAGCGCATGTTGAAGAATGCAACACATTAAGACAGTTAAGGACTGTTCGGACCATTTGGACAGTTCAATGGGAGCCATGTCTGAAGTAGGGTGATATGCGCACTTCAGGCGCAAATCGGCATATGTTGGAGATAACATGATCTAATGTTCTAGCAGCCATGCTGACACTTACAGAGGAATTTGGCCCCAGGCAAAGTCTGCATAGCGGGGGGGGGGGGCTGGCTCATATGTGTAAGACAATACCCTACAAGCAAGCTTGAGAAGATTGGCCTGTGAAAGGATTGGCCCAGAAGGCACAGGGGGTTGGCAATGGGGGAGGTTTGAATGGTGTCTGTTTTGTAACAAGGGTTCGTAACAGAGCTAAGCCTGCTCTTGACCTAACGACCTATGCTGAAGACACATGGCTCTCTCTGAGGGCCTCATAGAAGCCTGATGGCTTGGGCCTAACTCCATGAGGCATGCAGAGGCCTACAGGCCTAGCTTCACTCTATTACATCTGGGAGCTCAGCCTGCAAGGACTTTGCCTCAAGGAGAGAATAGGTATTCATTTTTATTATTATTGTTGGTATAGGCTTTATAGATATCTGTTGTTAGTGTATGACTTTCCTACTTTAAAGGAAATAAATGTAATTACTTTTACTAAGCAACTGTGTCTGTCTTCATAGGTAACATTATAGCATTGGGCCTACCATACTTATATTAGACTAGCAAACAAGGGGCAAATACACATTAATACATTTATGCGATAGTTATATACTGTAGGTTACAATAGTGTATAGTATTGCATCGCATTCAACAGGTAGAGAACAGTGTCAGTAGAGGAGTGGATGGTGTCAGTAGAGCAGTGGACTTTGTCAGTAGGGTAGAGAACAGTGTCCGTAGAGCAGTGGTTGGTGTCAGTAGTGCAGTGGATGGTGTCAGTAGCGCAGTGGACGGTGTCAGTAGCGCAGTGGACGGTGTCAGTAGCGCAGTGGACGGTGTCAGTAGGGTAGAGAACAGTGTCAGTAGGGCTGTGGGTGGTGTCAGTAGGGTAGAGAATAGTGATGAGCCGAACACCCCCGGGTTCGGTTCGCACCAGAACCCGCGAACGGACCGAAAGTTCGAACGAACATTAGAACCCTATTAAATACAATGGATGCGAACGTTCGAATTCTAAAGTGCTAATTATAAAAACTATTATGCATGTTATTGTCCTAAAAAGGGTTTGGGAACCCGGGTTCTGCACCAGGGGACATGTATCAATGCAAAAATAAGTTTTAAAAACGGTCGTTTTCCGGGAGCAGTCATTTTAATGATGCATAAAGTGAAAAAAAAAAAGTCAAATATTCCTTTAAATATCGTACCTGGGGGGTGTCTAAAGTATGCCTGTGAAGTGCCACGTGTTTCCCGTGTTTAGAACTGTCCCTGCACAAAATGACACTTCTAAAGGAAAAAAAAGCCATTTAAAACTGCTTGCGGCTTTAATGTAATGTCTGGTCCCGGTAATATGGATGAAAATCTTTAAGAAAAATGGCATAGCTACCCCATGACCCCCCCCCTACCCCAGCCCATTACCAGCCCCTTTGGGTCTTGTATGGATATTAAGGGGAACCCCGCACATAAAATAAAAAAGGCCCTATATACTCTGAACAGCCGTATACAGGCGGTGCATACAAGACAGGGACTGTAGGTTTGTTCTTATGTAGAATCTGTTTGTAATTTTGAACAGGTACATTGTTGAAGTGTAGCTCCAGACCAAAAATCTATTTTTAAACTTTTTGGAAAACATAGGTAAGGGTTATCACCCCTGTAACATTTGTTTTGCTGTCTGTGCCCCTGTTCAGAACATTTCACCTCACTTTCCGTCCTAATGACAACTGTTTTTGAAATGTGGTGTTTTTCTTGAAACAAGGATTGCTGATAAAGCATCAGTACAGAGGAGACACCTTTCTCCCATATTTATTCTTACAGGAGAGAATTTTCCTTCCTAGTGGTAGATTTCCTCTCACTTCCTGTTGTCTTCTTGCGTTTGCAAGTAGGAGTCGTTTGTAAGTTGGATGTTTGAAAGTAGGGACCTGCCGTATATACTCTGCAGAAATAGGCCCCTTAGTTGTTGGTGTTGGCACAACACTGTAAGCACTCACAGTTACTCTTGGTTGGTGCTGGAACGCCCTGCTGTCAACTATTATATCAGGAATTTTAATTACATATAATTGTTGAACAGTGGTAGTAAAAATTGGGCCTTTGATGGTGGTGCTGGTGCCACAACACTGTAAGCCCTGACAGTTACTCTTGGTGGGTGCAGCAATGGGCCCTGCTGTGAATTATTAGATCAAGAATTGTAATTACATGCCCCTGTTGAACAGGGGCTGAAAAATTGGGCCTTAGGCACTGGTGGCACAACACTGCAACCCTTCACAGATACTGTACTTGGAGCACAGCAATGAGCCCTGTTGCAAAGTATTGCTTCAAAAATTGTAATGACACGCCCCTGTTAAACAGGGGCTGAAAAATTGGGCCTTAGGCACTGGTGGCACAACACTGCAACTCCTCACAGATACTGTACTTGGAGCACAGCAATGAGCCCTGTTGCAAAGTATTGCTTCAAAAATTGTAATTACACGCCCCTGTTAAACAGGGGCTGAAAAATTGGGCGTTAGGCACTGGTGGCGGCACCCATAAACAAAAATGATCTTCCAAGCTATCATCATCAATCGTATCATTGAGGACTCGGAGGAGGAGGATAGCCAGTCAACATAACAGCACAGGCACTCAGCATCAGCATCAGTCTTGAAGGGATGTGACATTTTAAAATCAATTAGTCTGTTATATCAGCATCAGGTGTGTGGTAGCTGGTGGTGATCCAAGACTGGTTCATCTTGATGAAAGTCAGTCGATCAACCGAGTCGGTGGACAGGCGCACCCTGTGATCCGTGACAAATCCTCCAGCAGCACTGAATGTGCGTTCCGAAAGAACGCTGGATGCAGGACAGGCCAGTAGCTCAATTGCATACTGTGCAAGCTCTGGCCAGTGATCCATCCTCAAGACCCAGTAAGCCAGAGGATTTTCGGTGGGGAAGGTGTCCAAGTCTGACCTTGCCCCTAGATATTCCTGCACCATGTTTATCAGACGCTGGCGATGGTTGCTGGAACCGATCATACTTTGGGGCTGCGGACTAAAGAATTGTCTGAACGCATCGGTCAGACGGCCACCTTCCCCACCGCTCCTTCTTTGACTGGCCGAAGCCTCAGCAACTCGTTGTCCAGGACCAGGAGTTTGCAACCTCCCAGTCTCTGGGAACGCGTTGCACAGACCTTTCTGCAAGGCCTCCCGGAGTTGTCTCATCCTCTGCTCCCTCTGCGACGGTAACATAAGGTCCGCAACCTTACCCTTGTACCGTGGATCAAGGAGAGTGGCCAGCCAGTAATGGTCCCTCTCCTTGATCCGAAGAATACGAGGATCCTTCCGCAGACTTTGCAGGATCAGGGAGGCCATGCAGCGTAGGTTTGCTGAGGCATTCGCTCCGGAGTCCTCTGGGTCACTAAGGACGACATGATCCGCAGCCACCTCCTCCCAGCCACGTACAAGTCCACTGGTTTCTTGGGACTGTAAATCATCCCTAAAAGACTGCTGCTGATGATGCTGAGTGCCAGCCTCCACCTCCATGCTGACACAATCCTCCTCCTCCTCCTCCTCCTCCTCCTCCTCCTCCTCCTCTTCCTGTGCGATGGGTGGGACAGAAGGAACACTGTCTGGGTAAAGGGGGCCTTGAGAGGCAAGGAAGTCCTCCTCTTCCTGCCTCTGTTCTGCCTCAAGTGCCCTGTCCATTATTCCACGCAGCGTGTGCTCCAACAGGTGGACAAGAGGTACAGTGTCACTGATGCATGCACTGTCACTGCTCACCATCCTCGTGGCCTCCTCAAATGGTGCCAGGACAGTGCATGCATCCCTGATCATGCCCCACTGGCGTGGAGAAAAAAAACCAAGCTCCCCTGACCCTGTCCTGGTGCCGTAGTCGCACAGGTACTCATTGATGGCCCTCTGCTGCGTGTGCAGCCGCTGCAGCATGGCCAACGTTGAGTTCCACCTGGTGGGCATGTCACATATAAGGCGGTTCTTGGGCAGGTTCAACTCCTTTTGCAGCTCAGCCAGGCGAGCACTGGCATTATAAGATCTGCGGAAATGCACACAGACTTTCCTGGCCTGCCTCAGGACATCCTGTAAGCCCGGGTACCTGCCCAAGAAGCGCTGCACCACCAGGTTAAGGACGTGAGCCACACAGGGCACATGGGTCAGTTGTCCCTGTCGGAGGGCGGAGAGGAGGTTGGTGCCATTGTCGCAAACCACCATTCCTGGCTTAAGCTGGCGTGGCGTCAACCACCTCTCGGCCTGGCCCTGCAGAGCAGACAGGACCTCTGCCCCAGTGTGGCTTCTGTCCCCCAAACACACCAGCGCAAGCACGGCATGGCATCTTTTTGCCTGCGTACTTGCGTAGCCCCGTGAACGGCTACGGAGCACCGCTGGTTCATAGGACAAACCACAGGAAGAGGCCATGGAGGAAGAAGAAGAGGAGGGGGTGGAGGAGAGAGGTGTGTCACAACCAGTAGTAGCATTTTGGAGGCGTGGCGGTGGGACAACCTCCAACACTACTGCACCTTGTCCTGAATCCTTCCCAGCTGCCAAAAGAGTGACCCAATGGGCCGTGAAAGAAAGGTAACGTCCCTGTCCATGCCTGCTGGACCATGAGTCAGCGGTAATATGCACCTTACCGCTGACCGCCCTGTCCAGCGAGGCCAAGACATTGCCTTCCACATGCCGGTAGAGAGCCGGAATAGCCTTCCGTGAGAAAAAGTGGCGTTTGGGAACCTGCCACTGAGGAACCGCACATTGCACAAACTCACGGAAGGGGGCCGAGTCTACCAACTGAAAAGGCAGCAGTTGAAGCGCTAGCAATTTAGCCAAGCTAGCATTCAACCGCTGGGCATGTGGATGGCTGGGAGTGAACTTCTTTCGACGGTCCAGCAGCTGGGGCAGGGAAATTTGCCTGCTAGAATCGGACGTCGGTGTACTGCTAGCAGAGTGGGCGCAAGTACTTGGCTGTGACACACCTAATTCTACACCTTCATTCCTCTCAGTGCATGTTTCAGAGAGGACTGAAGTTATAGTGGGGTTGGAGATCCCAGCTGATGCGGTGCAAGGAGAGGTCCGCTTGGTTCTTTGGTGTGGGTCTTTGAGGTAGGCTTGCCAACGAGCTGCATGGCAGGTCAACATATGTCTGGTCAGGCATGTGGTACCCAAGCGGCTGATGTTTTGGCCACGCGATATACGCTTGAGACATATGTTGCAAACAGCAGCTGTGCGATCTGATGCACTAGCCTCAAAAAAGGCCCACACCAAAGAACTTTTTGAATGACGGGCAGAGGCAGCGCCCTGCACAGGCGGAGCTCTGCGGTGTGATTCCGTCGGTGTACTGCCCTTACGCTGGCCACCAAAGGGCATCCTGCCTCGTTGGAGATGTGCCTCCTCCTCATCCTCCTCCTCCTCCTCTCTCCTATTAGGCACCCACGTGGAGTCATTGACCTCATCATCCCCTCCCTCCTCATCACTGGAGCCAATCTGGCAGTATGCTGCAGCTGCTGGAACATGACTGCCAGATTGGTGTCCTTCTTGAGCATCCCCTCTGTCTGCTCTCACGCTACTGCCTTCCTCTAGCTGGGTTTCATCATCAGACCCTTCGAAACGCTGGGCATCCTCCTGGAGCATGTACCCAACACTGTGCTGAAACAGTTCGGGGGACTCCTCAGGAGGAGGACATGGTGGGTCTAGGGAAGGAGTGACTGATGATTTGTCTGACATTGATACCAGGGAAGACGACGCTTTGGCAGCTGCTTTTCCAGTACCCTGAGCCTGGGTGAGAGAGGATGAGGAGGAGGAGGAGGGCTTGGTCATCCACTCTACCAAGTCTTCGGCATGATGTGGCTCAACATGTCCAGCTGCCGAAAAGAAGGACAAGCGTGTCCCATGGCCATGTGCTGATGACAATGCACCGCGTCCACGACCAGCACTGTTGCCCCCAGACACAGAGCCTGCTTGCCCTCTTTTATTGCCTCCTGACTGTCTGCCTCTCCTTGTTTGCCTTCCAGACATTCTAATAGATGGCCTGCAGGGAGATGGGAAAAAAGCAATAAGGGCTACCTTCAGGTGTCCTTCTCTGTCCCTTGAAACAAGGACTTTCACAGTGAAAGAAACTGACACTGTCCCTACCTAGAGTTTTCTGTCCCTAGAATAAATGTTTTTTTTAAGCACAATATAGCACAAGGACAATTAACTCACTGTCCTTACAGGTCCCTGGAAACAAGGACTTGCAGAGTGAAAAAAAAAAAACACTCTCCCTACCTACAGTTTTCTGTCCCTAGAAAAAATGTTTTTTTTAAGCACAATATAGCACAAGGACAATTAACTCACTGTCCTTACAGGTCCCTGGAAACAAGGACTTGCAGAGTGAAAGAAAAAAAACACTCTCCCTACCTACAGTTTTCTGTCCCTAGAAAAAATGTTTTTTTTAATCACAATATAGCACAAGGAAAATTAACTCACTGTCCTTACAGGTCCCTGGAAACAAGGACTTGCAGAGTGAAAGAAAAAAAACACTCTCCCTACCTACAGTTTTCTGTCCCTAGAAAAAATGTTTTTTTTAATCACAATATAGCACAAGGAAAATTAACTCACTGTCCTTACAGGTCCCTGGAAACAAGGACTTGCAGAGTGAAAGAAACTGACACTGTCCCTACCTAGAGTTTTCTGTCCCTAGAATAAATGTTTTTTTTAAGCACAATATAGCACAAGGACAATTAACTCACTGTCCTTACAGGTCCCTGGAAACAAGGACTTGCAGAGTGAAAGAAAAAAAACACTCTCCCTACCTAGAGTTTTCTGTCCCTAGAAAAAATGTTTTTTTTAATCACAATATAGCACAAGGAAAATTAACTCACTGTCCTTACAGGTCCCTGGAAACAAGGACTTGCAGAGTGAAAGAAAAAAAACACTCTCCCTACCTACAGTTTTCTGTCCCTAGAAAAAATGTTTTTTTTAATCACAATATAGCACAAGGAAAATTAACTCACTGTCCTTACAGGTCCCTGGAAACAAGGACTTGCAGAGTGAAAGAAACTGACACTGTCCCTACCTAGAGTTTTCTGTCCCTAGAATAAATGTTTTTTTTAATCACAATATAGCACAAGGAAAATTAACTCACTGTCCTTACAGGTCCCTGGAAACAAGGACTTGCAGAGTGAAAGAAACTGACACTGTCCCTACCTAGAGTTTTCTGTCCCTAGAATAAATGTTTTTTTTAATCACAATATAGCACAAGGAAAATTAACTCACTGTCCTTACAGGTCCCTGGAAACAAGGACTTGCAGAGTGAAAGAAACTGACACTGTCCCTACCTAGAGTTTTCTGTCCCTAGAATAAATGTTTTTTTTAATCACAATATAGCACAAGGAAAATTAACTCACTGTCCTTACAGGTCCCTGGAAACAAGGACTTGCAGAGTGAAAGAAAAAAAACACTCTCCCTACCTAGAGTTTTCTGTCCCTAGAAAAAATGTTTTTTTTAATCACAATATAGCACAAGGAAAATTAACTCACTGTCCTTACAGGTCCCTGGAAACAAGGACTTGCAGAGTGAAAGAAAAAAAACACTCTCCCTACCTACAGTTTTCTGTCCCTAGAAAAAATGTTTTTTTTAATCACAATATAGCACAAGGAAAATTAACTCACTGTCCTTACAGGTCCCTGGAAACAAGGACTTGCAGAGTGAAAGAAACTGACACTGTCCCTACCTAGAGTTTTCTGTCCCTAGAATAAATGTTTTTTTTAATCACAATATAGCACAAGGAAAATTAACTCACTGTCCTTACAGGTCCCTGGAAACAAGGACTTGCAGAGTGAAAGAAACTGACACTGTCCCTACCTAGAGTTTTCTGTCCCTAGAATAAATGTTTTTTTTAATCACAATATAGCACAAGGAAAATTAACTCACTGTCCTTACAGGTCCCTGGAAACAAGGACTTGCAGAGTGAAAGAAACTGACACTGTCCCTACCTAGAGTTTTCTGTCCCTAGAATAAATGTTTTTTTTAATCACAATATAGCACAAGGAAAATTAACTCACTGTCCTTACAGGTCCCTGGAAACAAGGACTTGCAGAGTGAAAGAAACTGACACTGTCCCTACCTAGAGTTTTCTGTCCCTAGAATAAATGTTTTTTTTAAGCACAATATAGCACAAGGACAATTAACTCACTGTCCTTACAGGTCCCTGGAAACAAGGACTTGCAGAGTGAAAGAAAAAAAACACTCTCCCTACCTACAGTTTTCTGTCCCTAGAAAAAATGTTTTTTTTAATCACAATATAGCACAAGGAAAATTAACTCACTGTCCTTACAGGTCCCTGGAAACAAGGACTTGCAGAGTGAAAGAAACTGACACTGTCCCTACCTAGAGTTTTCTGTCCCTAGAATAAATGTTTTTTTTAATCACAATATAGCACAAGGAAAATTAACTCACTGTCCTTACAGGTCCCTGGAAACAAGGACTTGCAGAGTGAAAGAAACTGACACTGTCCCTACCTAGAGTTTTCTGTCCCTAGAATAAATGTTTTTTTTAATCACAATATAGCACAAGGAAAATTAACTCACTGTCCTTACAGGTCCCTGGAAACAAGGACTTGCAGAGTGAAAGAAAAAAAACACTCTCCCTACCTACAGTTTTCTGTCCCTAGAAAAAATGTTTTTTTTAAGCACAATATAGCACAAGTAAAATTAACTCACTGTCCTTACAGGTCCCTGGAAACAAGGACTTGCAGAGTGAAAGAAAAAAAACACTCTCCCTACCTACAGTTTTCTGTCCCTAGAAAAAATGTTTTTTTTAATCACAATATAGCACAAGGAAAATTAACTCACTGTCCTTACAGGTCCCTGGAAACAAGGACTTGCAGAGTGAAAGAAACTGACACTGTCCCTACCTAGAGTTTTCTGTCCCTAGAATAAATGTTTTTTTTAATCACAATATAGCACAAGGAAAATTAACTCACTGTCCTTACAGGTCCCTGGAAACAAGGACTTGCAGAGTGAAAGAAACTGACACTGTCCCTACCTAGAGTTTTCTGTCCCTAGAATAAATGTTTTTTTTAATCACAATATAGCACAAGGAAAATTAACTCACTGTCCTTACAGGTCCCTGGAAACAAGGACTTGCAGAGTGAAAGAAACTGACACTGTCCCTACCTAGAGTTTTCTGTCCCTAGAATAAATGTTTTTTTTAAGCACAATATAGCACAAGGACAATTAACTCACTGTCCTTACAGGTCCCTGGAAACAAGGACTTGCAGAGTGAAAGAAAAAAAACACTCTCCCTACCTACAGTTTTCTGTCCCTAGAAAAAATGTTTTTTTTAATCACAATATAGCACAAGGAAAATTAACTCACTGTCCTTACAGGTCCCTGGAAACAAGGACTTGCAGAGTGAAAGAAAAAAAACACTCTCCCTACCTACAGTTTTCTGTCCCTAGAAAAAATGTTTTTTTTAATCACAATATAGCACAAGGAAAATTAACTCACTGTCCTTACAGGTCCCTGGAAACAAGGACTTGCAGAGTGAAAGAAACTGACACTGTCCCTACCTAGAGTTTTCTGTCCCTAGAATAAATGTTTTTTTTAATCACAATATAGCACAAGGAAAATTAACTCACTGTCCTTACAGGTCCCTGGAAACAAGGACTTGCAGAGTGAAAGAAAAAAAACACTCTCCCTACCTACAGTTTTCTGTCCCTAGAAAAAATGTTTTTTTTAAGCACAATATAGCACAAGTAAAATTAACTCACTGTCCTTACAGGTCCCTGGAAACAAGGACTTGCAGAGTGAAAGAAAAAAAACACTCTCCCTACCTACAGTTTTCTGTCCCTAGAAAAAATGTTTTTTTTAATCACAATATAGCACAAGGAAAATTAACTCACTGTCCTTACAGGTCCCTGGAAACAAGGACTTGCAGAGTGAAAGAAACTGACACTGTCCCTACCTAGAGTTTTCTGTCCCTAGAATAAATGTTTTTTTTAATCACAATATAGCACAAGGAAAATTAACTCACTGTCCTTACAGGTCCCTGGAAACAAGGACTTGCAGAGTGAAAGAAACTGACACTGTCCCTACCTAGAGTTTTCTGTCCCTAGAATAAATGTTTTTTTTAAGCACAATATAGCACAAGGACAATTAACTCACTGTCCTTACAGGTCCCTGGAAACAAGGACTTGCAGAGTGAAAAAAAAAAACACTCTCCCTACCTAGAGTTTTCTGTCCCTAGAAAAAATGTTTTTTTTAAGCACAATATAGCACAAGGACAATTAACTCACTGTCCTTACAGGTCCCTGGAAACAAGGACTTGCAGAGTGAAAGAAAAAAAACACTCTCCCTACCTAGAGTTTTCTGTCCCTAGAAAAAATGTTTTTTTTAATCACAATATAGCACAAGGAAAATTAACTCACTGTCCTTACAGGTCCCTGGAAACAAGGACTTGCAGAGTGAAAGAAAAAAAACACTCTCCCTACCTACAGTTTTCTGTCCCTAGAAAAAATGTTTTTTTTAATCACAATATAGCACAAGGAAAATTAACTCACTGTCCTTACAGGTCCCTGGAAACAAGGACTTGCAGAGTGAAAGAAACTGACACTGTCCCTACCTAGAGTTTTCTGTCCCTAGAATAAATGTTTTTTTTAATCACAATATAGCACAAGGAAAATTAACTCACTGTCCTTACAGGTCCCTGGAAACAAGGACTTGCAGAGTGAAAGAAACTGACACTGTCCCTACCTAGAGTTTTCTGTCCCTAGAATAAATGTTTTTTTTAATCACAATATAGCACAAGGAAAATTAACTCACTGTCCTTACAGGTCCCTGGAAACAAGGACTTGCAGAGTGAAAGAAACTGACACTGTCCCTACCTAGAGTTTTCTGTCCCTAGAATAAATGTTTTTTTTAAGCACAATATAGCACAAGGACAATTAACTCACTGTCCTTACAGGTCCCTGGAAACAAGGACTTGCAGAGTGAAAGAAAAAAAACACTCTCCCTACCTACAGTTTTCTGTCCCTAGAAAAAATGTTTTTTTTAATCACAATATAGCACAAGGAAAATTAACTCACTGTCCTTACAGGTCCCTGGAAACAAGGACTTGCAGAGTGAAAGAAACTGACACTGTCCCTACCTAGAGTTTTCTGTCCCTAGAATAAATGTTTTTTTTAATCACAATATAGCACAAGGACAATTAACTCACTGTCCTTACAGGTCCCTGGAAACAAGGACTTGCAGAGTGAAAGAAACTGACACTGTCCCTACCTAGAGTTTTCTGTCCCTAGAATAAATGTTTTTTTTAAGCACAATATAGCACAAGGACAATTAACTCACTGTCCTTACAGGTCCCTGGAAACAAGGACTTGCAGAGTGAAAGAAACTGACACTGTCCCTACCTAGAGTTTTCTGTCCCTAGAATAAATGTTTTTTTTAAGCACACTATAGCAGAAGCACAAAACACACTGACACTCTCCCTACCTATCCTTCTCTTTCCCTAAACTAAAGGAATCCAGGTTAAGCAAGAAAGAAATAACAGTCACTGTCCCTGCCTATGCTACTCTATCCCTGCTCCGGAACACACTACACTAGGCCGCCGTGCTGGCGGCCTTTTATAGTGTGGGGCGTGTACTAAACACCCTCAGCAATAATTGGCCACAGGCATCCTGCCTGTGGCCAATCATTGCTCTCCTCGCTGCCGGCGCTGTGATTGGCCAAGCATGCGGGGTCACAGTGCATGCTTGGCCAATCACAGCGCCTGGATGACACTGCGATGGCGTAGTGCATTGTGGGCCGTTCGCGTCACTCGAATTTGGCGCGAACGGCCCAAATCGTTCGATCTTCGTCGAACGATCGAACAGCCAATGTTCGAGTCGAACGTATGTTCGACTCGAACACGAAGCTCATCCCTAGTAGAGAACAGTGTCCGTAGAGCAGTGGTTGGTGTCAGTAGTGCAGTGGATGGTGTCAGTAGCGCAGTGGACAGTGTCAGTAGCGCAGTGGACGGTGTCAGTAGCGCAGTGGACGGTGTCAGTAGGGTAGAGAACAGTGTCAGTAGGGCTGTGGGTGGTGTCAGTAGGGTAGAGAACTGTGTCAGTAGAGCAGTGGGTGGTGTCAGTAGGGCAGTAGAACTGTGTCAGTAGAGCAGTGGATGGTGTCAGTAGCAGTGTTAATTTAGTCGACTAAAATGACTAAAACATTTTAGTCGACTAAATTAATACTATTTTAGTCAACTAAAATATGACTAAAACTAAAACAATTGAGATGACTAAAATACGACTAAAACTAAAATGGCATTTTAGTCAAAAGACTAAAATGGGACAAAAACTAAAATGCCATTTTAGTCCTAAGACTTAAGCCCTGTACACACGATCAGATTTCCTATGGATTCTAGTCCGATGGATTTGTCCATCGGATATCCGATGAAACTGTTTTCCATCAGTCTTGCCCACACACCATCAGTCAAAAAACCCGACCGTTCCAAACGCCGTGACGTAAAACACTCCGATGAGCCGAGAAAAATTAAATTTAATGCTTCTGAGCATGCGTCGACTTGATTCTGAGCATGCGTGGGTTTTTTATCCATCGGAAAAATTTAAAACGTGTTCTATTTTTTAAAACCGATGGAAAAAAGACCGATGGGTCCCATACACGATCGGTTTGTCTGATGAAAAAAATCCATCGGATGAAAATCCATAGGATATCCGATCGTGTGTACAGGGCTTAAGACTAAAACTAAATTGAAATTTGACTTCGAAATGAACACTGGTCTATAGTGCATGTTCATACCTCAATAAGATAAATAATAAGACATTCGATTTTTCATTCCAGCAGTATATGAGTTTGGAAATTGTAGAGAAATGGCCGGGAACACCCATAGCATACACACCACAGGACTTTTCTTCAAACCTTCCCAAAACTTCTTTCAACATCACGTGATTTTTCTGCTCTTTTCTGCTCTTTACCGCCACCCTTTGGTCAACTTCTGCTATTGTTGGTTGATTTTAACATTATTTGTTTTGTCCATCGGACAAAAATCTGATGGTTTTCTGTACACACGGTCGGACTTTGCTCCATCGGACTTTTGTTGGCCAAAAGTTTGTTCGTTTGCAGACCGAACTTTTGTCCGATGAAAACAAAAAAAAACAAAGTTTGTCCGATGGAGCGTACACACGGTCGGATTGTTGGTCCAACTTGCTCAAAATTAAGTTTGTTGGCCAAAAGTCCGACCGTGTGTACGGGGCTTAAGTCGACTAAAATGCACTGGAGATTTTAGTCGACTAAAACGTAGGACATTTTAGTCGACTAAAATGTACTGGAGATTTAGTAGACTAAATACGACTAAAACTAAATCAATTGCAGAAGACTAAAATGGGACTAAAACTAAAATGCCATTTTAGTCCC
Source organism: Rana muscosa (assembly GCA_029206835.1). Classification (NCBI taxonomy): domain Eukaryota; kingdom Metazoa; phylum Chordata; class Amphibia; order Anura; family Ranidae; genus Rana; species Rana muscosa. The sequence continues at coordinate 241,351,738 of CM055124.1, forward strand.
AAGACTTAAGCCTCGTCCACACGAACGAGTTTCTCGGCAAAAACCAGCAAGAAACTTGCTGGCAGAGATTTTTTGCCGAGAAACTCGTTCGTGTGTATGGTTTCTCGTCAAGAAAAGCGACAAGAATCTCGACGAGAAAATAGAGATCCTGCTCTCTATTTTCTCGTCGAGATTCTCGTCGGCATGTTTCTCGACGAGAAAAGTGAGTGTGTGTACACTTACCTGTCCTCCCGGAAGCCCGCACATGTTCGAAATGAATTCGACGCAAGCGCGGTAGCTTCATAGGCATACGTAGGGTATACCAAGATGGCGGCGACGGCATCGAATGTGACGAGCACATGCTCGTCGTAGTCGATGACGTCACCACGTACGCTCCATTCAAAGAACCGCGGGTTCTTTGAATCGAGCGTCTGTACACTCGGCCGGGACAAGTTTCTTGTCCAAGAATCTTGTCGAAAAAAACGACATGTTTTTTTCGACGAGAATCTCGGCCGTGTGTACGAGGCCTAAGACTAAAACGAAATCGAAATTTGCTGCCAAAATGAACACTGGTCAGTAGAGCAGTGGATGGTGTCAGTAGCACAGTGGACTTTGCCAGTAGGATAGAGAACTGTATTAGTAGGGCAGTGGATGGTGTCAGCAGCGCTGTGGACTTTGCCAGTAGGGTAGAGAACTGTATTAGTAGGGCAGTGGATGGTGTCAGCAGCACAGTGGTTGGTGTCAGTAGTTTTTAAATTATTGTTTCATAATTTTTTTACTATTATTATTTATTTATTTTAGAATCTCTGTTGGGGGGCTTTGGTGAAATATTTAGACCCCTGAAGTCTCACTTTTGAGACGGAGAAAGAAGATTGAGAATCACTCAGGGCATGGACAAAAGAAGGAAAGGGAACCTGAACAGCAGGGGCTGCGGGGGCAGCATTTACTGTAAAGAAACCCCTGTTTTTTCCTTTTGCAGCAGCTGAATGCGGAGGGAGGGAAAGGAGGAGAAGGCACCTTTCAGCTGCTGCAGAAGGAAAATAGAGAGGATAGGTTCCAGCAAATTCTGCCCCTGCCGCCCCTCCTGTCCAGGTTCCAGCAAGGAAGGGAAGCGATCTATCGATCTACCAATCACCTGCCCACGATCGAGGGGTATATTGCGCTTGATGGGTTGCCAACATCTGGTGTAAAACCTAATTCAACAGGGAGGCTACATGGGCCCCCTGGAGCATGGGTGGAGTTGCTATTGCGAGCCCTGCGACCCTTCGAGCTCCACCGGTGGGTGACAGTTTGATCAAATAAGATCGCCTCTCCGAAGACACTCTCCCAGTGTCTCTTCACACACACTGCTCCTGCAGCTTGTCTGTAGGCCCAGGGGAATGAGTCCTGAACCACAGACTGTACCTCAAGGCTGTGAACACTGTCCTGCACAATCTAGCTACTGATCTCCAGTCCGATGTAGACACAGGGTTAGAGACTTCATCCCTCACAAAACTTTTCAAAGTCTCCAGACTCCAGAACACAATCCAGGAATTAACATTTCTGGAGAAAAACAGTTTCTCCACTTAGAATGGACTTCCTGGAGCTGCTCAACCTGCATTACTGAGAGCCATGTGTGACATATACCCCTTCCAACACTGTGAAAATGTGCAGCCCTGTCACAACACATACCTTTACTTAATCCAGGGGTCCTCAAACTACAGCCGGCGGGCCAGATCCGCCCTGCCACTGTGATCAACCCGGCCCGCTAGTGTGATTTACCCGGCCCGTGGACTGAAACTAGTGAGCAGGCTGTGCTGATACCGACCCCCCCCCCCCCCCATCAGGACAGGGCAGCAGCGCCGAAACTGACAGGCTCTGTGAAGGGACACAGGCAGAGCCGCAGCTGCAGGGGAATTCCACCCCCCAGGATCTGGGGGCCCCCTTATTAAAGGGGGGCTCCCGGATTCCGATAAGCCCCCCGCCCGCAGACCCCGACAACTAACGGCCAGGGTTGTCGGGAAGAGGCCCTGTCCTCATCAACATGGGGACAGGGTGCTTTGGGGTGGGGGGGGCCGCAGCTCGCCCCCCTGCCCCAGAGCACCAAACCCCCCATGTTGAGGGCATGCCCCCCCTCTTCCCCTGCGGCCTGCCAGGTTGCGTGCTCATATAAGGGTCTGGTTTGGATTTTGGGGTGGAGGCCCTTGCCCTCATCAACATTGGGGCAAGGTGCTTTGGGGTGGGGGCGCCCCCTGCACCAAAGCACCCACCCCCAATGTTGAGGGCATGTGGCCTGGTATGGTTCAGGAGGGGGGGCGCTTGCTCTTCTTTCCTGACCTGTCGGGCTGTGTGCTCGTATAAGGGTCTGGTATGGACTTTGGGGTCTGGTTACTGTTTTTTCGGCCTAGGGGGTTCCCCTTCAAATCCAGACCAGACCCAAGGGCCTGGTATGCTCTTGGAGGGGGAACCTATGCCGTTTTTTAATTTAAAATTTGGCCTGGAGTTCCCCCTCAAGAGCAGCACAGCACAAGTCGCATGCCAAAGTTGGATCATGCAAGACTGCGGTCCGACTTTGATCCGACTTCAGTGATAGTCAATGGGCTGAAGTCGGATCAAAGTCGGACCAAAGTAGTACAGGGAGCATTCTCAAAGTCGGACCGACTTGTGTCGGACCAGTTAAGACGGCTCCCATAGGGAAACATTGATTTTCACACGTCATGCGACATGAGCTCCCAATGTCGGAGCGTTTGTCGCCCCAGTGTGAACCCAGCCTAAACCCGAACACATACAAATTACACAGGTTCTGAGGCTAATTTAATGCAGATAAGGCACAAAGTGAGTTTAATTACCACCTTAATCAACCACAGAACCTGTGTAATTGATAGGTGTTCAGTTTTAAAGGGGTTTGGTGGCAACCCTGACATCAGGTTCTATCAGTGTCCATATTTATATAGGTTACAATCAGTGGCGGTGCGTCCATAGAGGGCACAGGAGCGCCGCCCCCTTTCTCCTGGACCACTCTATCACCAATAGATAGATTCATGCATTGCATGAATCTATCTATTGTCGCCGCTGCCGCCCCCTGTTCAGGTGTCCGCCCACTTGTCGGGCGCCGGGCATCTGAATTACAGCAGCGGGGGGGTATTTTAGAAGTGCCTGATTAGAGCCGTTGGCCCTAATAGGCATCCTGATTAGAGTCGTGGGCTCTAATAGGCTTCCAAATTGGTAAACAGCAGGCGCAATGCTGTGCGTTCGCTGTTTACACAGTGTTGTGTTAGGGAAGTGAATAAATTGCTTTTCTAACACTGACCCGCCTCTCAACCAATCAGGTGCACTGGGTCTGGTTACCTGTCACCTGATTGGCTGAAGCAACAGGCGCTGTGATTGGACACCTATCAGGCATCCAATCATAGCAGAAGACGGGAAGAGGACGGAAGAAGACATCGAGGACTCGGAGGGAGCGTGGAGGACAGCGCCATGACCCGAGACAGGTAAGTGCCGGGCGGGGGGGCACACTGGCGGCAATTGATGGGGCACGCTGGCGGTAATTGATGGGGCACACTGGCGGTAATTGATGGGGCACGCTGGCGGTAATTAATGGGGCACACTGGCGGCAATTGATGGGGTACGCTGGCAGCAATTGATGGGGCACACTGGCGGCAATTGATGGGCACACACTGACGTCAATTGATGGGACAAACTGGCGGCAATTAATGGGCATACACTGGCGGCAATTGATGGGCATACACTGGCGGCAATTGATGGGCACACAGTGGCGGCAATTGATGGGCACACACTGGCGGCAATTGATGGGCACACACTGGCGGCAATTGATGGGCACACACTGGCGGCAATTGATGGGGCACTCTGGCAGCAATTTATGGGCACACACTGGCAGCAATTGATGGGCACACACTGGCAGCAATTGATGGGGCACACTGGCAGCAATTGATGGGGCACACTGGCAACAATTGATGGTTACAGTAGCTGCATTTGATGGCACAGTGGCGGCAATTTATGGGCACATTGGCTGCGCTTGATGGGCACAGTGGCTGCTTTTGATGGGCACAGTGGCTGCGTTTGATGGGCACAGTGGCTGCAATTGAATATTTTTTTTTTTCAGTTTGATTGCGCCCCCCCCAAAAAAAAATTGAGCACTAGCCGCCACAGGTTATAATATAAAAACAAGTTTACCCAGAATGCAGTATTGTTGAATAATTCTTTTCAGTGATCCGAGAAAGAAGAGTGTCACATTTTTGTCTCTGTGCAACTTCTCTGCATCTCTCTGAAAAGAAGTCAGAGATTTAAAGAAAAATAGTTGAAAAAGCTGATTCTCCGCTGCCAAATACCCGGAGGTGACAACCTAAATCTAAAAGACTCTGGGTGTAAGCCTTCTATGCAGTGTTGTAATGTTACACTAAGTAACAAAAATGTTACATTTTGCCAATTCTGTAACATGTGTACAACATTCATGGTCAGTTACATCACAAACTGCTGGATATATCTCGAAATGAAGAAAACAAGGACTAGTGTACAAATTGCAGCGGTGCATTTGTTCTAATCATTATCATTTGTCCATCCTTTCTTTAAATACATTCAAATCTAATCTTAGAAGTAATGTTTTGCAATTTTATAAACACAGTGTATACATACCTAATGTAATATGAATTAAAAGATTGGCTTAGTAACAACTATGTGAAGTATACTTTGTAAAAATTGCTAGTCTAAAAATAACTGGATTAAAATCAGGCTGTTTGCAGATGGGTAATGATTGCAACTTCTGCTCCTAAAACATTAATCTATTTCAATGCTGTGAAAAAGCCTGGACTTAAATAAAATACAGCAAAGGATTAGGTAAAGTCACAATGATTTCTGGATAGGCAGACATTTAACACACACTAAAAAAAAAAAAAAAATACAAAAAATAGTTCTAGAAGCAATTTAGTCAAACGGAGAAAAGTGTTATTTTGCTAAAATTCCACCGAAATATTGAATGAAATTGTGAACAGAAAAAAAAGAATGACCCCATACATCTGGTTAGGCCTAATGTAATGTGGGCAATATAAAAGGCATACAAAAATGCCTCTAATAATATATTTAATGTTTAGATCTGCATAAAAAAAAAAAAAAACACACAAGCCATCATTACTGATGCAGTAGTTACCACCTAATAAGTTAAATATTGCAAAACTGTAAACAGTATAACAAGTGCAATTTCTGTGTGGGTTGATGCATTTCAGATGCTGATAGGATTAAAAAAATAATAATTGGGGTTTGTTTTAGAATGGCTTCCTTACCTCAATTTGGTGCTCCCTGCTCAGCTGAAGGCGTCCTACTTGTGAAATGCCATGGAATTTCTAAGCAGAATTTAAAGTGAAACCCGACGCTGACACCCTCCCTCACTACAATAGTGTAATGAGAAACCTTGCATATTTGTTGTAGATGCTATTTACCCTTTACAAGCTGAGTCATTCCCATTCATCACATTCCATTGTAAGAGAGGGAAAGTCTACCAATTCAGATGAAACCTGACAAATGTACATAGTTTTTTTGGGTGCATCAAAGAAAATGATCAACACTGTACAGGGCAACAACACTAGCTTTAAAGTATAAATACAACAAAAAAAGTAATTAAAGTGGAAGTAAACCCTCCTATCATTTTCAGGCAAGGAAGCTGCCATCTTGGCCTCTGTTTAATCTTCAACTGCCATGATGCTGCACATGTGATCAGTTATGACACCAGCCATTGGATGGTTTGACAGTTTGGTTGAGAGCACAACCAATGTGACAGTTGGCATTCCAGGCATTCCGGGAATGTAACTGCTTTTTGAAACTGTTAAATCAATGGGTTTACTTCCGCTTTAAGCCAATGCCAATCTTCATGTAGTTGTGTATATTTTAAAAAACAAATCACACAAAAAATGGTAAATAGACCCTGCACGCACTGCTTTAAATTTAAGTCTCACTACAAGGGCTGAAAAGTACCTTAGGTGGTCCAGACATAGATATTATACACTGGACAATAAATCCAGCACTTGACCCCTAGGAAATATAGCAGGGTCCCACAAAAATTACATCTCAGCAACGGTCTGCCCACTCAAAACCCACACCTAATCCTACATGAATTGAATTTTTAACTCTAAACTTTATGCACTTCCAGATCCATTTTCTAAAGAACATGCAGAATAATTTTCCATAATCTCCCATTTACGCACCACAAGGTGGGAGGGCCTCCCTTGGGTTGTTATCAAACAGTATCTTTGCCCTGTGGGAGGGGCGAAACGCATCAGTTAACACGAGTGGTGACATCACTTCCGGCCGGTGAAATGCACGCTGATGTGAACCTCTGGTTCAGCATTTTGCTTGTACAAAGATGCAGAAAACTTCTTTAACCACTTCCGCCCCGTAAGGATTTACCCCCTTCCCGACCAAGCCCTTATTTGCGATATGGCACTGCGTCAATTTAACTGACAATTGCGCGGTCCTGCACTGTTTTACCCAAACAAAATTGACGTCCTTTTTTTCCCACAAATAGAGCTTCCTTTTGGTGGTATTTTCTCACCTCTGCGGTTTTAATTTTTTGCGCTATAAACAAAAAAAGTGCAATATTTTGAAAAAAAACAATATTTTTTCCTTGTTGCTATAATAAATATCCCCAAAAAATATATAAAAAAACCGAATTTCTTTCTCAGTTTAGGCCAATATGTATTCTTCTTCATATTTTCGGTAAAAAAAAAAACGCAAAAAGCGTATATTGATTGGTTTGCGCAAAAGTTATCGCGTCTACAAAATAGGGGATAGATTTATGGCATTTTTATTATAATTTTTTATTTATTTAAATAAAACAACATTAAAACAACATTAAAAAAGTCCCACACATTAAAATGTCCTTGGAATGTCATAGCAGCGCTCTTGTCAATCAGTCTGATTGTGACAAGCTTTCATATATTTTCTACATATATAAGAATGAAGCGATGAACAAAATTTCTCTCGAGTGGTGCGATTCGTGCTGTGGTAACCTAGTTGATATCACTCATGTGTCATACACCAAGATTGCCACCACGTGATGAAGATCTCCTCTTCGGGAGTGCACTCACCAGATATAGAGATCTTATATGCCTTTTGTTATAATCTTTCACCACCTCTTCAATAAACATCTACCAACTCTGCTTGGAATGTACGAGGCTCCAATGTAATATGATCATGTGAAAATGATTTATTAGTAATGTATGCGATCTGCGATTTTTATTGTGACTGCGACATTGCAGCGGACCGATTTGACACTTTTGATACTATTTTGGGACCATTGACATTTATACAGTGATCAGTGCTATAAAAATGCACTGATTACTGTGTAAATGTCACTGGCAGGGAAGGGGTTAAACACTATGGGCGATCAAGGGGTCAAGTGTGTTCCCTCAGTGTGTTCTAACTGTAGGGGGGCTGGGCTCACTAGAACATGACAGAGATCACTGCTCCCAGTCACTGGGAGCAGTAGATCCCTGTCATGTTTCTAGGCAGAACAGGGAAATGTCTTGTTTACATAGGCATCTCTCCATTCTGCCTCTCCGTGGCACGATCGCAGGCGGACATCGAGTTCGCTAGCCACCGATGACGGAGTGATGTACGGGTATGTGGTTTTGCGCACCCGTGCCATTCTGCCGATGTATTGAGGCGGTCGGCAAGTGGTTAAAAGGATGTGACCGTCACCCACATCCATTATAACTGGAGCGCTAGCTTCCTTACTTAAAGTGTTACTAAACCCAGGACTCTGCATTCACTATTTCTGGTCCCTCACAGTATACAGAACACGGAAATGCAATTATTTTAGTAAATATAAATGGATACATACCTTTTCTCATCAGCAGTATATAGCAGCCTTGTGACTTCAATCAGTTCCAACTTCCTAGTAAAGCTTGTAGGGGGAGTTTTCATTCTTCCCTGACCTTCTGTCTGGACATGTCTGGATAGTGCTGATTGGCCCTGTGCTGATCACATGCACTCTCCCAAGAAGAAAAAAAAACTCTCTAGCAATTCACACCAAACTGAGCATGGGCAGCCTGTCCCCTGGCTCTGTAAATATCAGGTTATTTTTTGGAGACAGTGAAAGAAGAGGAGGATCAGAGAGACAGGATCAAACAACAATTATATACAATCCAAAGGATTAACCCCTTAGGTTCCACAGTGAGTATTACAAGCATACTTTACTGCATATACAGACTGATTTTACTGTTGAGGGTTTAGTAACACGTTAACCACAGGGACAGTAAAGGCTGATACACCCAGAATATCTATACAGAGGTATGTTGTTGGGATAGAATGGTATGGGTAGCACAGTGGCTAAATGCTTAGCACTTCTGCCTAGCAGCACTAGGGTCACTGGTTCAAATCTCAACCATAACGCTACCTGCCTGGAGTTTGCATGTTCTCCCTGTGCCTGCGTGGGTTTCTTTGGGTACACCGGTTCCTCCCACACTCCAAAGACATGCTGGTAGGTTCAATGGCTCCTGTCAAAATTGGCCTGTGTATGTATGAATGTGATTTAGAGACCTTAGATCGTAAGCTCCTTGAGGGCAGGGACTGATGTGAATGTACAGTGGAACCTCGGATTACGAGCATAATCCGTTCCAGGAGAATGCTTGTTATCCAAAGTACTCGCATATCAAAGTGAGTTTCCCCATTGAAGTCAATGGAAACTAAAATAATTTGTTCCGCATTGACTTCAATGGCATGCAATACCGCATGCGGCCAGAGGCGGGGGGCGCCGGAGAGCCTCGGAAGCGGCCGAAAAGGCCCGAGGACACCTCGGCAAACCTCGGAAAGACTTAATTTCCGAAATTTGCCAAGGTCAGCCGAGCGGTCCTCGGGCCTTTCCGTGCATTTCCAAACGACGCCGTTCGACTCTGGCGCCCCCCCCACCTCAGGCCAAATGCGGTACTGCACACCACTTTGGCCTGAATCGTGCTCGTTTTGGGAGACAACACTCGCAAACCGAGTTAAGATTTTTAAAAATACAGTGCTCGTATTGCGAAACGCTCATTAACTGCGTTACTAGCAATCTGAGATTCCACTGTATAATAAATATATAAAGCACTGCGTAAATTGACTGTGCTATACAAGTACCTGAAATGAATGAACTGGTGGTGAGCAGGAGGCAGGAGAAGTGACTGTTCTGACTTTTTCACGTGTGTATATAAATTCCAACATGGGTTATATAGGTGTGGTAACCATGTTTTTTCTCCAGCAGAAGAAACATATTCTGTTTTTGGATCTGACCATGATAAGTAAAAATACATATTAAACTTTTACGTATTTGAGTAATTTCCCGGCAATGGAAAACCACAAAAAAAAAAATCCAGATCTAAGCCGTTATACAGTATAAAATGTTAGAAGATGCTAGTGAGATAGAGCACCCAACTTCTTTTACCCCTCATACTCCAGATTTCTGCACTAGAGTTCTCTCGCCTGTCCTACTGGCTTAGTCACTACAAGGGGCTTTAACTCTCCCTGTTGGATTTTCCCAAATTTACGAATACAGCAGGAAAAATACAACTGTAAAGCAAGGGAAACAGAGCCTGTCTACAGATGGAAATATAAAGGGCACCATAACTGAAACATCTTTTGGAGGGAGTGGTGGAAAAATGCATCGATTTTTAATGCTAATTCACAGTAGCTACTAGGTTACACATGGAGCTAACATTTTGAATGGATAATTCCTTTGGTATTTTAAAAGGAATTAGCTCTTGTGAAAGGGGGAAAGACTCTCGTAAATGTGACTCTACCCACATCAAGATGGAGCAGATGCAGAGGTTAACAGATGTTGGTTAACGAAAAAAGAGAGACTTTAAATGAGACATGGATGGGTATAGAGAGTTAATCTAGGATAACACAAATGGTGAACACACTCCCAAAAGAAAAAACACTGTAACCAGCACACTTTGCTTTATGGCATAAGCATTACCTATATAATTACATGACCTCATTGACCTGTCTCTTCATCCCCTTTTCCTTTTTTAGTTAAAAACCATATGCACCCCACTCCTGATGACTGGCTTTAAAACGCCAAGAAACGCGTCGAGTCCACGCTCAGGGATGCCAAGCTCAAGTCCGTCCATATTAAATATAAAAAAACACAATTTTTTACCGAGCTTTCTAAAAACAAAATTTTGGATAACTATGTTCACTGCACCTGTATGCCCATGTATTGTGATTGCTTCTTTAATCATGTCCTTGACTATGAATCATCAATTATATTTATGTGACTGTGATTACCTGTATTATGCCTTTGACTGCATGATCTCTGTATTATTAAATTTTAATACAATTATATTTTGATATTTATATATAAGTCTTGATTTTTTTCTCTTGGGGTGATTGGTCAGCAATTCCTCATGGTTACAGTGATTTCTCTTTTGGGAGTGTGTTCACCATTTGCGTTATCCTAGATTAACTCTCTATACCCATCCATGTCTCATTTAAAGTCCCACGAGGCCCCCCCCCTCTCTTTTTTCATATGCACCAGGGATGGAGGCATGGGTAAGGTTATCATGGGTTCCACCAGATCACTTCCCCCTTTTTTCTCAGATGTTGGTTAACATTTTGGTCGCCTGGTCAGACTGTAACAATGTCATTTTAAAGATGTCTATACCAATTTAAAAGGTCCCATGCAAATAATTTCCAATATGTGCTGATTGTGAAAATTACCAGTCCATTTTTATTTTACCAATATATTTATAATAGTAAATATCCACAAGGACCCCCACCACCAACTATAGTCCCCCCTCATTACAGACCCCCCTCCACTAACTACAGAGCCACCTCTCTCAGTATAGACCCCCCCACTAAGTACAGACCCCCCTCCCGAAGGATAGATCACCCTCCCTCAGTACAGACCCACTTCACTAAGTACAGACCCCCCTTCCTTAGTATAGACCCCCCCACTAAGTACTTACCCCCCTCCCGCAGTATAGACCCCCTCCATCAGTATAGACACCCCTCCATCAGTGCAGATGCCCTCCATTAGTATAGACCACCCTCAGTGCACACCCCTTCCATCAGTATAGACACCCCTCAGTGCAGACCTACTTCATCAGTACAGACCTCCATCAGTATAGACCTCCCTCAGTGCAGACCCCCCTCCATCAGTGCAGACCCCCTCCAGTGCAGACCCTCCTCTATCAGTATAGACCCCACCTCAGTGCAGACCCCCTCCAGTGCAAACCCTCCTCTATCAGTATAGACCCCCCCTCAGTGTAGACCCCCCTCTATCAGTATAGACACCACCTTAGTGCAGACCCCCCTCAGTGCAGACCCTCCTCTATAAGTATAGATCCCCCCTCAGTGCAGACCACCTCCAGTGCAGACTCTCCTTTACCAGTATGGACCCCCCTCAGTGCAGACCCCACTCCATGCAGACTCTCCTCTATCAGTATAGACCCCCCCCCCCTTCCCTCAGTGCAGACCTGCCTCTATCAGTATAGACCCCCCCCCAGTGCAGACCCCCCTCAGTACGTGTGCTATTAGACCTCCCTCTCCCCTCCCATAGTGCCCCCCCTGCACATGGCTATCTGCATTACAATAGATTGTACAGATCTCAGAACAGCGCGGGATATGCACAGCGGTGTGTCCCTCGGGCTCCCTCCTCCTGTGAAGATGTAAACAGAGAGGAGGGGGAGGTGGCTTCAGTCTGGTCCGCTCCGCTGAGGGACACAGCCGGCTAAACGCAAATCAGTGTGGTACAAACAATGCAGTGTTATCGGTGCCGCTGCCCACAGGTGTCACCCCTCTGGCGGGTATCACCCCGGTGCGGCCCGCACCCCCCACCCCACCCCCAATGATGCCACTGACTCCTGTGATCCATAGGAAAAGTATAGCCAAACAAGCTTTGGCTGTGCTTCTCCTTTAATCATTTTTCTCTGTTCTGTATAGGTGTTCTGTGTGGAGAAACACTATTTTCTGATGCATACTTTGCTTGCCACAGTCTAGCAGTTTTTCTGATTGCTATGACAAAACTGTGAAATGTGTGGTACTAATAGGGATTATTTGTGATAATGGCATAATATTTTCTTTAGGGGAATCAGTATCATTTTCACAAAGCAGCAGTACTCTTATTTAGTTCCCACAGTACTTCATTTACAATGCATCCTTTACAATAGCCATTTTTTATTTTATATATATATGTATTCTAAAAGGTTGGTTCACAATAAAATCAGACCCATAAGACAGCACCCACCATTTCCAGAAACTGCTCCATTACTCACTTTTTGTGACGCCCTTTCTTCAGCTCTCAGAAAACTGGTCCTACCATAAAAGGATTAGATGGTTGTGTTTGCCCTCCAGGCCAAAAGTTCTAGTCCTCCTGTTATTAAAGATTACTGTATTTTGGTCTTTGCCATGGTGAATGAGCCTGTTTGTCTACATTTTGTACTTTGTGTCTCAACACCCCTCTTCTGTCACATTGCTAATGAAAGAAAATTGGGAGGTGAAATGGCTAGGGCAACCATTTGCCTTGGGCTATTATGCACAAGAATGGTTTGCATCCCCTTTACCACTCTAATCTTTTTTTGCACAAATTGCACCATGGTTCATTCAGTATTGCAATTAGAAACATGCCAAGTGCTTGATATATTTGATATACAAGCGATGTAAGAGTAGCGTCATGTCACAACTTATTATAAAAGAGAAGAGAGCCTCCTCTAAGTGTAGCAATATAATTTCATTTAATGAAGGTACAACATTTAGCAACTCATATGGTTGGTGATTAAAAGAGGCACATCTAAGTATGCCGGCATCCGGGGTAAAGCTGTCCATATAGACCATCCTCCGCACCGCCTGCTCTCACCGCTGTCAGTCTGCAATCATGACCGGGAAGACTACTCTGCAGTAGAGCGATCTGAATGCGATGTTCGAACCGCTCGTGGAGCACAGAGTGGAAGAGATGACATTGATGGCGGTGCGGAGAATGGTCTTTGTGGACAGCTTTACCCCGGATCCCTGCATACTTAAGGCCCGTACACACGGTCGGACATTTTGCCAACAAACTTCAAAATGAGCAAGTTTTCAAAAAAATCTGACCGTGTGTACGCTCCATCGGACAAACTTTTTCGGTTTTCATCGGACAAAAGTTCGCTCTGCAAACGGACAAACTTTTCGGCAACAAAAGTCTGATGGTGCAAAGTCCGACCGTGTGTACAGAAATCCATCGGACTTTTGTCCGAAGTACAAATACGCATGCCCAGAACCAATGTTAAAATCAACCAACAATAGCAGAAGTTGACCAAAGGGTGGCGGTAAAGAGCAGAAAAACCACGTGATGTTGGGAAAGTTTTGGGAAAGTTTGCAGAAAAGTCCTGCCGTGTGTATGCTATGGGTGTGCCCTGCCAACTCCCTTCGGCCAAAAATCCACGGAAAAGTTTGTTTGAAGTCCGACCGTGTGTACGAGGCTTTAGATGTGCCTCTTTTAGTCATCAACCATGTGAGTTGCTAAATGCTGTACCTTCAATAAATGAAATTATATTGCTACACTTAGAGGCGCCTCTCTTCTCTTTTATAATAAGTTGTGACATGAAGCTACTCTCATATGAAGACATCGCTTGTATATCAAGTTAAAATTTATTTAAAAAAATGCCTGTTTTGCAAAACGCTCTCAAACCAAGTTACTCTCAAACCAAGGTTTTACTGTATAGCCTGTTGAGGTGTATTTAAACCCTAACGATGCTCTTCTCTTATTTACTCCCTAAATATAACATTGAAAGAATTTTGTTTAATCTGTTTTTCTACGTGTAAAAAAAAAAAATAGCTGTTGATCTTGTCAGGAAACTGTCATTTGGTGACCAGTAACGATAGGATCAATCATGTGCGTCAGATCTTGGTAGGCATCATGATTGATGATGGATTTACAAGGGACATTTTTTGAGGATGTTTTTTCTATAAAAGGACTTGTTAAATGTTTGGGTATCTTCATATCTAGGTTACATATTTTTTTGTGAACGGGTAGGGGTACTATGTAGACCCCATGTTGAGGGATTGTGTCCTAAAATGTTTCAGGAGGGGGGCAAACACTCATCCTCTTTCTTTACTGGTCAGCCAGGCTGAATGGATCAAGTATCTGGTATGGTTTCCTGGGGGACCCCACACATTTTTTTGCATGGGGTACCCCCTTTAAAATGTTGGGAGAAGGGCTCTACACAGTTTTTCATTCTTGCTGTAGAATGTGCTACAAAAAAAAAACATATTTGCAAAGAGAAGAATTATACAGTTTAAATTACCTTTCATTGATGGCTTATCTTTAATATTTGGGGGACCTTTGTGTAGCACCCTCCTAGATAGGCTGCTAGTAAGGATTTGGAAAATTGAGTTCTTGTGGCTCTTCTGTAATCAGTAGAGCAGCATGTGATTGCTTTGGTCTGCTCTGGGCTCTACAGACTGCAAGTTTGATTGCTTCCCCCTACCTCCTGGAGACTTCCAGAATATAGTGGATGGGAGAATCAAATGAACAGTCTGAATATTTATGCAGCTCCAGCCAATCCCTGGGTAAGGTGCCCAGATGGTGGCCAAAAGAGTGTATAAATAGCCTGTAGCCTGGGACAGCAGTGATCTTCCCCAGGAGGAAAGTTTTCCCATCTAGACAAGCTGCTGCCCATCCTAGGGGTTTACCTAAAGATCCTACTAGTCTCACTGAGGTCCCAGCTGTGCATAGTTGGAGGGCCTATTCTGCTGCAAGGTCCTAGAGATCTAAAAGAGGGGTTTCACCAAGCATCCAGTCTGGAGGCTCACTGAGGAGACTTTCTGCCTGAGTCTGGAGACATCTAATTTCTAGGGACACTCCAAGTACAGACCTGAGAGGGGGATCCTAATGATTGTTGCTGTTGTTAACCCCTGGTGCACTTCTATTGAGGCTTGCCTGGCCTGGGACATTGCTTATGGTATCACAGTGCTGTCCACTTCATGTACACCTGCTCAAGGGACTGTTCTGAGAAGTAGCTACAATGTGAAGAGTGTCCTCAAAATCCTGTTCAGTGTTCTGGAGTGTCCCATAGCTGCCTTAAGTCCCATTCAAGTTACTCTACTATAAATTTGAAAAAAAGGCAACCCCTAGACTGTTTATTTGAGCCAAAGAAGTGAATGTTGCTGTTTGCCTAACTGCTGCTACACAGAGGGAAAATAACTTGGAACACAAATCAGTGGCTCCTGTGGGGGTAGCGCTACATTTGTAAGGGTCTGTGTGCGATTTCTCAACTAGAAGCCAGAAGGGAAATGTAATTTGCTGGCAAGTTAAAATAATTTTTCCTTTATAAATGTCAGTGCTTTAAAAATTATTGCCAGATAGAATTGTAGTGCTACTCCTGTAGGAGCAGCAGGATTACTGTCCAAGTCTTCCCTACAGGCTTTGTCCTGCAGCCAGGCACACAGGCTCATTCACGCGTTTCTTCAATCACCAGTCTAGGGGTGTTGTTTTTGTTGTTTTTATTTTTGGACATCTTGGATGGGGTTGAGGGAAGTAGGTGGGATGCTCCAAAAACAAGAACTATGTACACTGGAGGACTTAGGTATTCTTCAGGACAAGCTTCAGCTTTAATGTAGCATAACTGTTTATTTTTATCATTTAAAAAATATAGAGCGAGCAAACAGAAGAAAAATCAAAATTAAGTTAATATTTGAATACCTTTTGGTCTCAAAACAGCATCAACCCTTTTAGGTACACTTGCACACAGTTTTTGAAGGAAATTAGCTATAGTCAGTGTAGCACCCTCTAGTGTGCTACTCGTGTTAGTGCAGGCAAAATTATGTTATGACTCATGGTTAGTTTGTGAGTCTGAAATTGGGTCTGGGTTTACTGCAGGTCAGGCTGAATGACTCACAGAGGTAGGTCTCTGGTATCTTCCCCTGCATCTGGAAGTTTGAAGAAATTTCTAGAACTTAGTGGGCAGAGGCCAGGAGGGACTGATGTGCATACTTGAGGGAAACTTGGCCAATCCCCTGGCAGAATGCCTCGGCAGGGTGGCTAGGTCAGCCCTTAAATATGGTGGAGCCATGCCAGCAGGGGAGTCGGGTGGAAGATGGAATGCTGAGGAGTCTGTCGGTGGCCTAGGAGGGACCCCTGGCTGGGTTGGGGGGGGGGCTCTTCCCCCAGACTGGCTTGGGAAGATGCTATCAGCATTACGGTTTGAAAGGGATTTTGCCTGAGGAGCAGCAGAGAGCAAAAAAGGACAGAGTGAGTACATCAGCACACCCAGGGATTCACAAGGGGAGAGACTGCCACCTGTAGCAAGACTTTCAGGAAGACAGCGCTGTGCTTAAAGGGGTTGTAAACCTTTAAGGTTTTTTACCTTAACCCCCTTAATGGTAATCCCGAGTCAGGCTCGGGTTGAGTTTTTCATACCAAAGACGGGCTGCATCGCAGTATCCAGGGAGAGTTACTTACCTTGTTCCCTGGATCCTGCGATGTCTCCCCGCAGTGTGTGTGAGCTGTCTCCTCGCTCGATTCACACTGCCGAGTGCCGAACTCCGTTCCCTGCGACGTTGCGGCGCATGGGGACGGAGTTTGGCGCCAATTTCAAAAAGTGAAAAAGACAGTATAGATACAATACTGTAATCAGTAAGATTACAGTATACTGTATCAAATAATAACACACCCCCTTTGTCCCTAGTGGTCTGTCCAGTGTCCTGCATGCAGTTTTATATTATAAAAACTGTTCTTTCTGCCTGGAAACTGGAGATTGTCCATAGCAACCAAAAAGTGTCCCTTTATGTCAAAAGTGGTTTTAGACCAGCTAGAAAACAGTGATAATAAATTAGAATCACTTGCAGAATTGAGCGATAGCGATTTTTGGGGAAATTCTTCATCAAACACTAAATCTAATGACAGCGACAATTCTGCAACTGAGCAAATTTCAGTGTTTTTGATTTGATTACATTAGTGAATAATTTTTTATTATAATTACATTACTATTTGTTATAATTATTTATAGTTATTTATTATATTTATGTAGCGCCCTCCCCAAAAGGTTGGGACACTATTTAAATATAGAGGGATGTCTGAGCCAGTAGTTGGGCTCAGACGGTTGAATTACATTGAAATTTACCTCTGTTCTAGCTGTGGTTTGCCCGATAGCATTTTCCCTTATTGCCTGTAGGTGGCGTTACCACCTCAGGCACCTGGTGGAACACGGGCAAACCATGGTGCATTGAGTGACCCCTCTTGGCAGCGTTGCAGTGGGAGTGGTCAACCCACTGTGCCTGCTGGGAGGGGGTACTTAAGGGGCAGAATCCATTGATTGGGGTCCGTCTTCGCCTCGCGGCCCTATTGGCACGAGGTATCTGTGTGGTTCTGGTCTCGGGGCCACGTTGGCCCGAGGCCACATTGCTATCTAGTAGGCCCAGCTAGTCGGGCCTGCATACTGAGAAGGGATCCCAAGCTGTCCGTCCAAATGGGGAGGAAGCTAACTTAATGAAGGAGACCGGGGAAGGACCTGCCCTGGAGGAGACCGGCAAAGTGCTGATGTCTTGGGTGAGGCCCGGGAACTTTATTGAGGAGGGATCCACTATACTACAAGCCCTGCTGTTCGCTGGATTGGCTTAAAGGCTCTTTAACTGTATGGCTGGAAGTTTGAGACATTGAAATCCTGTGTCAGAGGATTCCCGGACTATCCATTTGCTTCAAAAGGTCTGTGGCAGAGACTTTGTTCACTTCGAAAGGTCTGTGGCAGAGACCTATCCCATCCTGGGCAGTCTGTGGCAGAGACTGCCCCGTTGCTGGTTCGTGTGTCATCCCGGCTGCTAGGCCATGTGAGAGGGGACTTTCCGGGTGACCAATACCCACTCTAACATTGAGAGTGGTGAGTGACTTTGAACTGATACCTTTGCAATTTAGTGGCGAGTGCCTGAACCTTCCCCTACTCTTCTATACCTTCTACTTTCTCAACGTTTACTGCATAAGAAAATAAAGCCTAACTGTTTAAGGTTTTACATCTGTGTGGACATTGCATTACTACAGACTTTCCTACCTGGACAACGAAGCTGAAGCGGTAACGTGCAAAACCCTAAACTAACCAGCAGCTCCTACGGGGGTAGTGCTACATTATAATTTATGATTTTGTGTTTCAAACTTTATCATACCCGGGATGTCTACTAGACTCTTGCTTGGTCAGGTTTAAGTTAGTAATTACTAAGAATTGCAGGCCTACAATACATAACACCAAATTTCCATGCAAAATAATTGTACCGCTTTTGGTACAAAATTCCAGACAGAATCATACCGCCAAGGAGGTTAATGCATTCTATGCATTAAGGTGAAAAACCTTCTGTAGTGCAGCAGCCCCCCACATTTCCAAACTACCATTCAGGGACACCCTCCCTTCCCAAAAAATCAGCTTGTGCTGTAACGAATCACAGCACAGTGATTGGACACAAGAGGTGGGATTTATGATTTCTCCAATCACAAGCAGGGGGCGGGATTGTGCTCCTCCAGGCATTCCCAGCCAGGACAAGTACTGTCAGTGAGTAAAGCGGTGATGTGGCAGCCTTTTTTGGGGGCATCAGATTGGCCCAGGGGGTGGCTGTGTCAGTTTCATTCCGGGACACTGTATTGTCCTGGAATGAATGTGCCCGGGACAGACCTGCAAAATGCGGGACTGTCCCGGGCAATCCGGAACAAGTGGTCGCCTTACCCCCCAGAGCCCCCCTTTTCCTTACCTGAACCCGATCATTCCAGAGACGGGGACGAGCACAGCAGCTCCAGCTCTATCCTCCAGCTCTATCCTCATTGGATAGATTGTCAATCAATCCAGTGACACAGGAGCCAGGGATGAGTCCTGCTGTTTGTGTCAATGGACGCAGCAGAAGGACTCGGGAGTGTGCCCGCACGACTGCCCCCATATAAAGCAGCTCTCCGTGGGGGGCAATCGAGAAGAGGAGGAGCCATGTGCAAAACCCTTGCACAGAGGAGGTAAGTACAGTCAGGTCCATAAATATTGGGACATCGACACAATTCTAATCTTTTTGGCTCTTTACACCATCACAATGGATTTGAAATGAAACAAACAAGATTTGCTTTAACTGCAGACTTTCAGCTTTAATTTGAGAATATTTACATCCAAATCAGGTGAAAGGTGTAGGAATTACAACAGTTTGTATATGTGCCTCCCACTTTTTAAGGGACCAAAAGTAATGGGACAGGTTAACAATCATAAATCAAACTTTCACTATTTAATACTTGGTTGCAAATCCCTTGCAGTCAATTACAACCTGAAGTCTGGAACGCATAGACATCACCAGATGCTGGGTTTCATCCCTGGTGATGCTCTGCCAGGCCTCTACTGCAACTGTCTTCAGTTCCTGCTTATTCTTGGGGCATTTTCCCTTCAGTTTTGTCTTCAGCAAGTGAAATGCATGCTCAATCGGATTCAGGTCAGGTGATTGACTTGGCCATTGCATAACATTCCACTTCTTTCCCTTAAAAAACTCTTTGGTTGCTTTCGCAGTATGCTTCGGGTCATTGTCTATCTGCATTGTGAAGCGCCGTCCAATGAGTTCTGAAACATTTGGCTGAATATGAGCAGATAATAATATTGCCCGAAACACTTCAGAATTCATCCTGCTGCTTTTGTCAGCAGTCACATCATCAATAAATACAAGAGAACCAGTTCCATTGGCAGCCATACATGCCCACGCCATGACACTACCACCACCATGCTTCACTGATGAGGTGGTATGCTTTGGATCATGAGCAGTTCCTTTCCTTCTCCATAATCTTCTCTTCCCATCACTCTGGTACAAGTTGATCTTGGTCTCATCTGTTCATAGGATGTTGTTCCAGAACTTTGAAGGCTTTTTTAGATGTTGTTTGGAAAACTCTAATCTGGCCTTCCTGTTTTTGAGGCTCACCAATAGTTTACATCTTGTGGTGAACCCTCTGTATTCACTCTGGTGAAGTCTTTTCTTGATTGTTGACTTTGACACACATACACCTACCTCCTGGAGAGCGTTCTTGATCTGACCAACTGTTGTGAAGGGTGTTTTCTTCACCAGGGAAAGAATTCTTTGGTCATCCACCACAGTTGTTTTCCGTGGTCTTCCGGGTCTTTTGGTGTTGCTGAGCTCACCGGTGCGTTCTTTCTTTTTAAGGATGTTCCAAACAGTTGATTTGGCCACATATATAATCTGTTGTAATTCCTACATTGTTCACCTGATTCGTTTCAATTCATCTCTATTGTAATTCGAAAATTCGGATACATCCATACTTACGAATATCGCAAAATTTTGCCGAATTTTGATTCAGAACAAAACAAACTTCACATGTCTAGTTTCAAATAACGTTACTCCTTTTCACGGTCATTCACAACAACACAACAGATACTATAGCAGTCTCTCTCCTCCGAAAAAGCAGGTGGATGGCAGGCAGGTGGGTGGGCAGGCAGGGGTAGGCTTAGTAGCTTTTTCTTTTTAGTACAAAGAAGGTGGCAGAGGAGAACACAGGGCTACATACTAAGATGAAGGTCTTCATCTAATTGTGCTGCAGAATGTTGAGGGGGTGGGCTCAGTGCTGGTGATAACTCCCTCGCAGGAATGCCCATAATTTGGGCTTTAGCCTTGGGTGGAGTAACAGCCAACAGTGACATAAATTAAATGTAATTTTATTTCAAAACCAGTGGATTGATTTAAACAGGACTAAGTGCTATGTTCAATGGGTCCCCTGTGGTATTCAACAAGGGTTTTATACTTGCAATAAGTCTTCTTTAAGGTTAACTATTAGCACATTGAGAACTCTCCTTTCCAGGCTGTTTGATCTGCTGTAAAGCTGTTTGCGTTTTTTGCCTCTTGATCAGAATTCTGAATAGGGTTGTTGTAGCACTGAGTGTATCCCTTACATTAGTCCAAAATATGGCAATTTTTATCTGCTAAGATTCCTTCTCACGTCTTTATTTATCAATAAGCAATTTTCATTATAATGTACTTCCCCTATTTTCCTCAAAAAAACTAAATATTGCCACCTCACACTATCTGTTCACCTAATCTATTGCCTTGTTTCACTAAAGCCAAGAACTGATATTCACCCATTTCCTTGCTGACTTGCGTCATTCTTCCTCCAAAATTGTAGTGCCCGTTTCTCATCCTTTTTCACTTAATTGGTTATGCTCATTTTATTTGTCTGATTTCTCAAATGTGCTTGGTCATTCAGCAATAATATCTTTAAAATGTTCAGATAATTGCCAAAGTATTTGAACCCTATAAAGGAGAGTGTCCTCTAAGGAAGCAGATGGTCTACCTTTTATGTTTTAGCTGGGTATTTTTGGAAATTTCGGTACTGCCAAGACATAAAACTCCTAAAATATTTCACCTGCCCAGCCTACGGACAGTTTTCCTCCATAGTGGGGCATCCAGCGAGACTGGACTTGGAGAATAGATTCTGCAATGCTTACAGAGTGGATCTTTTACACAATCTCAGTTTTGGGTGTAAAGCAGTTAATCTTTCAGAATATTTTTGGTTGTGATAGGAATTTGTTGCAGCTAGAATAAGCCTACGGGTTGGTTCACATTAGGAATCGCACAGAACGCACTGTGTGTTCCTCTGCGGTTCATATGGTATTCAGTGCAGTGTGATTAGAACCTATTCATTTTGAATGGGGTCAAATCGTACTGCACCGCAGGAAAAGTAGTCCATGCACTACTTTTGGAAACTCACTGCAACCAGATTATATGGTACTTTTGTACCATGTGATCTGGTGTAGGCAAATGCACTGTGTTTGCAACATGAATTTGGGGTGCTG
This sequence comes from Rana muscosa, assembly GCA_029206835.1. Classification (NCBI taxonomy): domain Eukaryota; kingdom Metazoa; phylum Chordata; class Amphibia; order Anura; family Ranidae; genus Rana; species Rana muscosa. Next base: position 241,373,463 of record CM055124.1, read on the forward strand.
TTAGGCACCCACTGCAGATCACAACTGCAGTGCATTTTGAACACAGTGTGGGATACGCATACAGAAAGCTGGTTTCCCACGCCGTGTTCTGGTGTGAATGGGGCCTACGTAAGAAAAATACATATACTCTACGCAGATCACCCCTGCAGACATAAACGAAACAGACTTAAACAGACAGCATCCATTTACATCTGTTCAGATTCGTCTTAATGGAAAAAGAAGCAGCCTTGTTTTGTTTAAAATAAAGGACACGGATTATGATCATGGATGTAGGTGGATATAAACAAATGGTCATCAGTTTACATCTGCCTGCCCGTAGACATACATTGTGGTTCAGTCTGAATCTGTCAAAAAAAAGAACGATGTACACTTATGTAAACTGTACTAAAGACAGATGTGCTAACTGATGTAACCTTAGTTCATCAGATTTTTCCTAGCAAAAAGTGATTACGACCATGTGAAAGGACGGATTCAAATGATATAAGTTCCATAGGCGTGCGCGCGGTGTTTATGCCGGGTGTGCCCAGGCACACCCTAATCATCCCTGTGCTCTGTCTGTGCTTTCACTGCTAGAGTGCTAGTGCTGACTGCTGCTGGACTGCAACATGTCTGTGTATCACAGTCACCACTGGGGTCGGATCCTGGCCGGCAAAAACAGCTGTGCTGCGAGTGGGAGGTGATTGAGCTCCCTGCTAGGGATCACAGCCACGGAGTAATCCAGCCGCATTTTCCTGTACGGTTTAGGAGATTTTCACCTTGCATGCAGCCACTGATGTCAGCAGCACATGCACTCTGAAGGTCCGGCGGATGCTGCCTTATCTTGCCGGAACGAAGGACTCCCACGTGCATGTGTGACCTCATCGCGGCTCCGGTGAGTGTGACCGGGAAGAAATGCTGAGGGGAAAATGTCAGCTCCCTCGGTGGTGACCGGGATGCGATGCCAACACTTCGTTCTAAGGTAAGTATTTCATAATAAAATAGTATGCGGTGCATACTAGCTCATTATGCCTTTGCCTTACACGTTTTTTTTTTTTTGCAGGTATACAAGCGCTTTAAGTCATAGTAGCTAAAATGTATTGCTAGTAAACAATATATCTGACATTTGATATCATTCTAAAAAAGAGATGAGCTGAAGTTTCATCATAAAGGTACACAGTACAAGTGATTTACAGACATAGATACATGTATGCTGTGATCATGCTACTGGCCTGTTTTCAATTCATAAAGGATACGTTCATTTTTCAGAAAAAAACATAAATAAACATATTTCTGCTGAACAAAAAAAAAATGTGCATTAATAAATTTTTCCTCCCAGATATCAAGCAATTGTGCTGCAAGTTTGAAAATGACTTGCTAAGCTATTGCTAGACTTGCCAGGCTTCACAAGTTTGTTGCACAATTGCAGCAAGTCCGCATTGCATGACTCCAGATCAACTTTCTTTGCAAACATTCTGCATGTCTGCTGTAAGTTCTGGTTCAGTTATGTTGTGCAATAGTCATCCCACCACAGGGGGCCACTGTGGCTGAATTTCATGGTGTAAACTTGCAGAGCTCTTGCTGTAGACTGACCACTGCAACTTTGCTCTTGCTAGAGACTTGCCATGCAAATTTGCTACAAATTGGAAAAGTGTCAACTAGAACTTGTGCTTTAAGTGCTTTGCAAGTGGAAACTATCCCTGCCCTATAATGCCGCGTACACACGGCCGTTTTTCTCGTCGAGAAAAACAAAATTTTTTCCTTTCGACGAGAAAAACGATCGTCTGTGGGCTTTATGTAGTTTTTCTCGACGAGAAAAACGGCATTAAAAACGACGAGAAAAATTAGAACATTTTCTAATTTTTCTCGTCGTTTTTGTCCGACATTTTTTCCGCGGCAGTTTTCCCATAGCCCACAGACGGTCGTTTTTCTCGACAAGAGAAAAAACGACGTGAAAAACGACCGTGTGTGGGGAACAAGCCGTTCCCTCGTTTTTAATGACATTATTCACAGCGTTTTTTTAACCGCCATGAATAATGATCGTGTGTACGCGGCATTACAGTCTGTGAAGGGGAAGGAGGGGCTCCGGTGGATGGATCCCATCTCAGCGCCTACTGCAGCCTGGCCGACCGCCCAGAGAGAACGTGAGTGCCTGGCCATGCCGCCCTCCTGTGTGCCTGGATAGGAGGAGCGGCGAGGACAGCTGCATATGGAGGAATTGAGCTTTCCATATTCCTCCTGCAGCCGCTAAATGACTGGTTCATTGGCTGCAGAAAGAATATGGAAAGAGCAATTCCTCCATATGCACCTCCCCGCTGCTCCTCCTATCCAGGCACACAGGAGGGCGGAACGGCCGGTGTTCTGTCATTTTCGGGCACTCACGTTTTCTCCCTGGCTCCCCCACAGTGCTCTCCCCCCCACAGTGCTCTCTGGTCCTCTCTGTGCTCCCTGGCTCCCCCCATGCTCCCCCCCACTGTGCTGTCCAGTCCCCCGTCCTCCCCTGTGCTCCCTGGCTCCCCCACAGTGCTGTCCAGTTCCCCCCCCCCACTGCTCCCCCCCCAGTGCTCTCTGTTCCCCTCTGTGCTCCCTGGCTCCCCACAGTACTCTCTGGTCCCCTCTGTGCTCCATAGCTCCCCCCATGCTCTCCCCCGCTACTGTGCTGTACAGTCGCCCCCCCCCCCCCACTGCTCTCCACCTCCACCCCAGTGCTCTGTGCTTCCTGGCTCCCCCCACACTGATATACTCACATAGTGCTCTCTGGTCCCCCCAGTGCTCTCCGACCCCCCGTGCTCCCTGGTTCCCCCCAATAGTGCTCTCCAGCCCCCTAGAGCTCTCTGCTCCCCCCGTGCTCCCTAACCCCTCCCAGTTCTACATGCACCCCCAGTGCTCTCTGCTTTTCAGAGGGCATTTGACAGGAAGGGTTATATCACCCCCTCACCACTTGCTTGAACCCTATAATGCCACACTGCTGTGTCATACCTCCCAACATTTTGAGATGGGAATGAGGGACACCTACTAGCAAACATATGTAGGCATAGGACACGCCCCTGACATGCCCCCTTAAATGAGAAATAACAAAACAAAGGTTAATTAAATTCACAAATGCTTTTTTACCACTACTATTTCTTTATATTGGCTTTTAAAATTGAAAAATGCAGCAATTTAGAATTTGGATGAGAGGTTTAGCACTAGGAAACACTTTTTGAAAGATAAATTTTATACATTTTATATGCATTTTATATACAACTATATAGATAAGACCACAATGAGGGACAAATGAGGAGGAAAGATGGACAGAGTGACATTGCTCCAAATCTGGGACAGTCCCTCCAAATCAGGGAAAGTTGGGAGCTACGCTGTGTTGCAAGTGTGTGCATTGTACAAGGGTTGCAGCACAGCCCCATTGAATTCAATGGGCAAGTTTAACTAGAGGTGCTGCTTATCAAACTCTGCAGCCAAAAGTTAAAAATGCCACGGCTGTGACATGTGAAAAGCCCTGTCTAGCTGTAATTGTACAATACAGGCTAGCAGTCAGGAGGAGGGGAGCAGTAGATCCAGTAGTGTATTTAGGTTTTGTGCTGCCCTAGGCCTGACTAAACTCGTGCACCCCTAATTTAAATACGACCCACCCCTTTCTGTCAAGGCCACACCCCTTGCTGTTTAAGACCCGCCCTGAAATTTTTGAGTAGGGACACTAGTTCTGAGGGCCTGGGGGGGGGGCAATTAATCCCCTTAATTTGCATAGATTTCCTCTCACTTCCTGTTTAGCTATGGGGCAGGAAGTGAAGGGAAATCTCTGCAATGGGACAGGGATGGTAAAAAAATTAACTGACAGGGGCTATAACCCTCCCTTACTCTATCCAAATTGAAAAAAAAAAGTGTGCTTAAAGTAGAACTATAGGCAACAAATTTCTGATAATTTTATGGAGAGGACTAAGAAGATATAACCATGCCAATGGTGCAGCAGAAAACATATAGCACAGTGAGGAAGGTTTGTGGTCCAGGATGATAGGACAGTCAAAATTAGAAGAAGCGCCCCACCCCCCCCCCCACCCCCCACAGTTGCGGAATGCCAGCCGCCCACATACGGGAAGCAGTGCGGCCGCTTTATGGGGGCGCTAGACTAATTTGCCTCTCAGCTCAGTCCGCCCCATAAGACTAGCGCTAAACTAACAGTGTAGCCCAAGCCGACGGTGACCCTTTCCGTGCTGCCCCCCTTCAAAGTGCTGCCCTAGGCCTGGGCCTTGTTGGCCTAGGCCAGGATACAACATTGAGTAGATCCACAGCTCAGCCACCCATGTTTACCACCCTTTGACTGCCAATCTGAAAGAGACCTATTTCATGAGCAGTAGTACCATATGTTAGTTTTCTATACGTTTATGTACTTAAGGACTTTCCCAGATACAAAATTAAGTTTGGCTCTCACAATATTCCCATATTCTCACAAAATGAATTTGGAGATTTGAAAGAGGCTGACAGCAAGAGATATATATATTATATATATATATATATATACGTGATCTGACACCTCTGGGTAGGGGGTGCGCATTGTGCGCCGCCACAGGCTCGCTTTCACTGTGATTGCACACAGCAGAAGCCGATCGGCAGGTGCACGGTACCCAATGTCCGCTGGCAACGACCGATCATTAGGCAGAGAGGCAGATGTAAACAGGGCAGATCGCCATTCTGACAGGAGGAAAGGCATGGAATTTCATCTTTTCCCTAGTAAAAGCACCTCACACAGGATAGTAAAACACAGGCTAAGCACACATTTAACCCTTTGATCGTCCCTGATGTTAACCCCTTCCCAGCCAGTGCCATTAATACAGTGACAGCGCATATTTTTTTAGCACTGATCATTGTATTAGTGTCACTGGTCCCCAAAAAGTGTCAAGAGTGTCAGTTAGTGTCAGAATGTCCGCCGCAATATCGCAGCCCCACTTTAGTAAAAAAAAATTAAAAAATATCCCATCATTTGTAGATGTTATAAGTTTTGCACAAACCAATCAATATTTGCTTAATGGGATTTTTTCCCCCAAAAATATGTAGCAGAAACATATCGGCTTAAATTGATGACGAAATTAAATTATTATTTTTTTTTTATGTTTTATAGCAGAAAGTAAAAAATATTGTTTTTCTTTTTTCAAAATTGTTGGTCTTTATTTGTTTAAAGGAGAATGCTTGTAATCCAAAGCACTCGCATTTCAAAGCGAGTTTTCCCATAGAAGTCAATGGAAAGATAATTTTTTCTTTATTGACTACTCTGGCATTCAATACCACATGTGGCCAGAGGTGGGGGGGGGCGCCGGAGAGACTCGGAAATACTCGGCGACAGCTCGGCTGATTTCGGAAACACTCGGGAACGGAGTATTTCCGAGTGTTTCCGAGTATTTCCGAGTGATTCCAAGTATTTCCGAACAGCTCCAAACTGTTCCGAGTGTCATCGGTGCCCCCGCACCTCTGGTTAAATGTGGTACTGCACACCCCATTAGCTTGAATTCTGCTTGTTTTGCGAGACAACACTCGCAAACCGAGTCAGGATTTTTTTTTAAAGTTGTTCGTCTTTCAAAGCGCTCCTTAACTGCGTTACTCGTAAACCAAGGTTCCACTGTATAGCGGAAAAAAAAAACGCAGAGGTGATCAAATACCACCAAAAGAAAGTGCTATATGTGTGGAAAAAAAGACATACATTTTGTTTTGGTAAAGCGTTGCACGACCGCACAATTGTCAGTTAAAGTAACGTAGTGCTGTGTCGCAAAAAATGGCCTGGTAAATCTTTCGGAGGTCATTAAACACTTTTTTTTTTTATCTTGATTGTTTGGCTCTATAGTACTAGCCCTGTATTTTATCTTTTTTTTTTTGTAGTTTGATGGTTGTTAGGTTATTCTTTCCATTGAATGTGTTTTTTACCAGTTTTATGCCAAACCCGTTTACTCTATTGGCTCCATTGCTTCAACTCACAAGTATGTAAACAAGAATGTCAGCTATAGTAAAAGAAATGGTCACAGAAGGACGGTGTAATAAAGCATAAATCTCAATGCTTTTAGTCATTGTGAAAGGCGACATTTCTCAAGAAATGCTGGTTTAATTGTTATTAGCACAAATTACTTCAGAGTCCTGTGTCTACAAAGCCACATCCTGTCTATGAGACTTACAGAAAGCTTGTTTTAAGATTACAACATTGTGAGAGAAAAAAATCCCTAAAATTGTGAAGGAATGTGATGAGCATAATGTTAAACTAGAAAATGTCTATTCTCTATGCATCTTTACTATACTATAAAGTCTATATTGCTTTCTCATGTACACCACTGCTGTAATATTTCCTTACTCAAAATCAGTTTATAATAACAACCCCTCCCATCGAAAAGACTGGAGAAGACAGAAAATGGCGAATGGCCCCTTCTCCCACACACCTTTGGAATGCGGATATGAAGATAGGACCAGAGGACAGCCCAGCTTAATCATCACGTTTCTGTACTCCTTTTGCACTGTAGCCAATGAGATGTGTTTATTAGTGTCACAATTAACATAATAGTGACGTATCATGCTGTGTGTAAAAAGCTTAGTACTGCCTGGAATAAATTATTAGATACGGAAGCAACGGATCTGCACGGATGTGTCAGTCTCTGCTTTTCAAACTTGCATGCAATGTTATCTAAACTTTACAATTCGGAACAGTAGTAGAATCCATATTAACCCCTTTGTGGTTAAACGACCATTACAAAATGACAAGTTACCGCAAACAAACATATACACTGATATACTGAGAGTCAGCAAAAAAAATAAAAATTAAATAAGTGGGGGAGGATATAGTGTGTGTAGCGCCCACCCCATTTAGGGGTGCTATATACCCAAATATAGGGGCTGGTCTGAGTTAGTAAGTTAGACTCAGACCGTTCTCATTGATAGGTTGTGCTATTTGTTTCTCCAGGTGGTATACTGGTGTGCAGTTCCCAGTGGCATGTAGGTGGCACTGCCATGTTTGGCCAGGGTTGAACCACTGGTAATAGTGCTGTGCCTTAGGGTGTCCTCTCTCGGCAGTGGTACGGTGGGCGTGGTTGGCCTGCTGTGCATGCTGGGAGAGGATACATAAGGGTCAGATGCCATCTTTTGGGGCAGTTCGCGTCACCTGGCCCTCCAGGCCAGGGGTGCGCGTGTACATCAGTCCCAGGCACCTTTAGCCCTGGGGCTGCAACTTCAGACCTGGGCACAGCACCTTTAGCTGGAGCCCACTTCTGGGAAGAGGAATCCCAGGGTGTCCCCTGCGAGGGAGCCCGCTTCTAAGAAGAGGAGGCCAGGGAAGGATCTTTCCGAGGGACCGGTGAGAGTTCATGGTGAAGGAAGGGGCCCAGTAACCAGAGGCGGCTCTAGGCTTTGTGAGGCCTTAGGCCAAACTCAGACATGAGGCCCTACTCACGCCCATAATGGGAAAAAGTATAAACATTTTAGTGCAGAGTCCTTGCATGAGGAGATTGGTCCCGCACATCCGCAGGCAGTGCCATCATTCTTCCCGATGCTGGGCTTTCCCCTTCCTCCGTCAGGCATATTAGGCGGCCACGAGGCCCCTGTGAGCGCGAGGCCTTAGGCGACCACCTAATTTGCCTAATTAAAGAGCCGCCTCTGCCGGTAACTTTATAGAGGGATTCATCTATCCACCAAGGGCCTAGTAATGTGCTGTTGCTGGCACCTGTCCTTGCATGGGAAAAAGCTAAGAAGTTCGGGATGTGATAGATTCTGTGGCAGAGGGTCTCCCGATCGTGTCTAGGAAAAGAACCTAATTAAGAGTCCGAGCATCACCTCTTAATTGTAGCTTTAGTGGATAAGTTGGGAGGAAGGTCTATTTCCCAGAAGTCTGAATAATGATCGACTAATAGCAGGTATTCCTTGCCTGCGTAGCTGAATAAGTCCATAATGTACTGATAATCTGCCACGGACGTGTAGGTATCTCATGTGACATCATGGTTTATTTTTGTTGCAAATGGGCATATTCATTGCAGGTGGGACAATTACTGACAAAGTCTTTGATTTCACCATGCATGTTGGGCCAGTAAAGAGTATCACGAGCTTGTCTGTAGCATGCTTTTTGCTCAGCCTCCTCATCTGTATTACCGCAGCCAACTATAAGAATGTCATCAGCTATTGGATCAATTCCGTGAAGACCACCTAATAGTTTATGCTGCTTTCGCTGGTATACCTCCGGTACTACAGAAACTCCAAATGCTAGTTTGAGCCATCTCTTTCTGCCCCAAGGAGTCCAGAACGTGGTCATGTAGCTACTCTTTTCATCCAGTTTGCACTGTAAAAAGGCATCTCTAGCATACACAAGTGTGAAGACACGTGCTTTAGGTAGTTTGTGCAAAATATCATCGAGTGTTGGCATTAAGTAGTGTGACCTTTTCAGGGCCATATTCAGAAACTTGGGATCAATGCATATTCTGATCTTCTCAGGCTTTCTGATAACAACCAATCGGTAGGCTCTGATACTGAAGTTAGATGTCCTTCAGCTTCATATTTATCTAGTTGAGCTTTAACCTGTGGCTTAATGGCGATAGGCACATTGCGTGGGGCACATTGTACAGGTTGAATGGTAGGATCAAGTTCAAAAAGAACCTCTCCTGGAACAGAGACTATCGGGCCCTCAAACACATCACTGTAGGTGTGACAAATTTGCTGTTTTGTCAGTGGCCTAGTCAGAGATTTTGCAGGCTGATTATCAACATTATGTAGCTCAGCAGGAATGGTGAACAGCATCAGTCCAAGGCGCTCACATGTTGAACCTGATAATAGCGGTTTCTGAACGGCATCAACAATCTCAAAATTCAGTTTGTGTATACAATCACGTATGCTGCATTCTGTTTGGAATAGCCCCAATGATTCCATTAGTTCCCCTGAATACAACTTTAGTTTGGTGCTACTAGGCTGAAGGAGTGCTCTGGGTGCCAGTTTCATTTTGTCCTTTATACTCATGACATCACACGTTGCACCCGAGTCCAGCTGGTAGGGTTGGACTATATTGTTTAATCTGAGGTTTACAAACCATTTTTTGCCCTTTGTGTTTACAGCACCAATGCATTCTGAGGAGTAAACCATATCAGTGCTAAGCAGGTGTGCGTCCTCCGGATCTGACATTTTCTCAATTGTGTGCAGCTTCCTTGCTTCCATTTTACTGGAGAGACACACTCTTGCAAAGTGATTTGGTTTACCACATGCAGTACAGATTTTCCCATATGCAGGACACTTTTCTTTCTCTAGTACATGCACATTGCCGCAATACTTGCATGATGCAGGCTTCCTCCCAGGTGAGTTGTGTAGGTGACCCTTGTGCTGAAACTTATGCTGGTGGTTTTTGAAGCTTTGCTGTTGTTTAGAGGCTGCATTGATATTGTGAATCAGTTTATCCTGCTCCATAGCTTTCATATGTTTGTCAGTAAGTTCTGCAGTGTGACATATCTCAATTGCTGTTTGTAGATCTAAATCATGTTTCCTCAATAGGTGGCGGCGTGTGCTTTCACTACCGAAAACTATTTTATCACAAATACGTTTATCTCTCAGAGAGCCATACTCACAGCTTGCAGCTTTTTCTCTTAGCCGTGTGACAAACCTGTCTATTGATTCACAGTCTTCTTGCTTACAGCAGCCAAATATATATCTTTCATAGATGACATTTTTAGAAGGTCTGAAGAAAGCTTCTAATGCATCCAGAATGGTTTTGGTGTCACTCTTTTGCTCCTCTGTGAGGTTCAGATTATGCTTGTAAATGAGGAGGCATTCACTGCCCATCATCCTCCTCAGTGTGGCTGCTTGCACTGCTGCAGGCTTCTCATTTAAAGTGGTTGTAAACCCACTTTTTCAACTTGCACCTACAGGTAAGCCTAGATTAAGGCTTACCTGTAGGTGCAAGAAATATCTCCTAAACCTACACGGTTTAGGAGATATTTACTAAAAAGACAGGCACGGGGGCGTGTCCTGGCTATGGAGGAGTGAGGACGTGCGTCTCCACAGCTCCGTCTCATCGCCGCACTTCATCACCGCTCAGGGGGAGAATCTCACTCCATCGGCCTTCTACTATGCCTCAGAAGTCCCGGGCATCCTCGCAGCCACCGCGGACCGACCGTACCAGGCAGGGACAGCTTGGTTTCTTCCCCGAGAACAACGGGCGAGGCCGCGAGGCTGCAAAGATGGCGTCAGCAGCAAAGGCCCAGAAAGCCACCAAGGCCTCCCAGAACGCATCTGCCCATTCGCAGCAACAGACTGGCTCTCCTGTACCATCCCCGGGATCGGTGAGTGACACGGTCTCCCCGACCTCCCCGGGCTCCCCTTCTCTGCGGGCGGATGAGGCGGCAGGCCCAGATCCCCTGGAGGAGGCGGATATCAGGCGCCATATTTGGTCGCTCCCCACCAAAGCAGATTTGGAGCGCTTCGCTGATAGGGTTGAGAAGGCCCTAAAAGAGGACATTGCCCAGCTCAAAGCTGACACATCTCACCTGGGGGGAAGGATGGAATCCTTAGAACAGAGATTTGAGGAGGCACTCCCTGTTATCGCCATGCTGCAAGACAAGTGCACCACTCAGGACCATCAGATTGAGGCCCTGCTCTGTCAGTTAGACGACATGGAGAACCGTAGCCGCAGGGCCAACATTAGGATCAGAGGCCTGCCTGAGGCCACCGGTGCTAAGGACATTGTCCCCACCCTAGAAGGAGTCTTTAAGGAAATATTGGGACTGCCTGCTACAGCCACCATTGAGATAGATCGCGCGCACAGGGCCTTGAAACCCCCCTCCCAAGATGTGAATAATCCCAGAGATATCATTTGTAAGCTGCACAAGTACACAATAAAAGACCGCATCATGCAGAAAATGCGGGGTAAGCCCTACTTTGATTTTGATGGCGCACACTTGGCCTTCTACCAGGACATTTCTCGCCGCACTCTCATGCAGCGCAGATCTCTAACCCCCTCCTGATGGCTATCCAAGATGCGGGTCTCCAGTACCGTTGGGGCTTCCCCTTCTTTCTTCAGGTCGCCAAAGATGGCAAAACGGTGACTCTCCGCAATAAGGACGATCTCCCAAATTTTTTGTCCTCTTTAGACCTGGATCCGGTGGACTTTCCTGACTGGAGGGGAACACCAGACTTTTCTGCTACCAGGCTACCGCCACCTCAGCCGTGGCAAGCATCCAAGCGCAAGACTCGCAGACGAGATCGCAGACGACATCCTTCTGAATCCTCCATAGGCCCAGTCTCCTCAAGAGACTAACAGTGTGACTCGTTTTGAGGAGGGTCCACTCTCTAATTTGCCTTCCCTTTGATAACCAAGCCATAGATTCCTAGGTCATGCCTAGAGCACCTACAACAGGCTTTGGTGCCCCAATATCCTCTGTTTTTCGCCCACAAGAGGTATCACCTCTTCTACCCCTCCCCCACTGCAACGTGTTAGATGCGATGGGCGGGGCTGGGAGCCCCCCTCACCTGCTCCCCTATGTTGGTACACGTACCCCCCGTAGGCCACCCTTTTTTGGGATCTGATCCCCATAGGGATCGTGGGCTAGAACTCGGGCCCCCTCCCCTTATAGGGGACGGGGCCCCGAGCATGGCCCTTAGAGGTTTTCTATGTTCAGATGGCTCCGGCCACTCTGCTATGTTAGTGCTGTATTTTGTATTTGTCTCATGTGTTTTTTCTTCTTTTTTCCGTTCCCCCCCCTCCTTTTCTCTTCCCTATCCTTCTCTTTGCATTCAGGAGCGACCTGCCGTTGCGTCACCCACACCGAGCGCGCCACCAATCTACGAGCTTCGACCATCTTTCCTCTCCCTATGGCTAAGCTACAGGTAAGCTCATATAATGTCAGAGGTCTTTGCTCACCCCACAAGCGTAGTAAATTGTGGTGGGAGTTAAAGCGCCTGAAAACGCAGGTGGTCTTCCTTCAGGAGACCCACTTTACGCCGCAGTCCCTTCCAAAGCTACCTACTCATCTTTTTAATCAATGGTTCCTTAGCAACTCCCCTACACCTAAGTCTAGAGGGACGGCCATTGCTGTCCACAAATCCTGCCCCTTCCAACCCTCTGACAGTAAAATAGACCCCCTAGGTAGATATGTGTTTCTTAAGGGCAGTATTGCTGGGCAGGCGTATACGTTTGCGACGATATACGCCCCAAATACGGACCAACTCACTTTCATTGACTCTACTTTGGAGCGCTTGGCTGACTTTAGAGAAGGCTTCTTGATTCTTGGAGGTGACTTCAACATCAGCCCTGACCCTCTGCTCGACACGTCCCATGCGAGATCCCCACACTCCTATGTGTTCCTTAAACACTTTCGCAAGACGCTCCAATCCCATCTCCTAACAGACTGTTGGCGAGTTATGCACCCTTCGGACCGTGACTTCAGCTACTACTGTAAAGTACACGACGTTTACACACGTATAGACCACATCTATGTGGATGTTAAGACTCTAGAACTCCTTCACTCTGCGTCCATTGGCACCATCTCCATTTCAGACCACGCCCCGATAACGGTTGCCTTCACCCTACCTTCGGGCACACACCGGGCCTGGACGTGGAGGTTGAATGATAATCTGTTGGACGATGTGGTGGTGGTGAAGGAAGTGTCCGACACCTTGACCCATTACTTTAGTGAAAACGCGGGAGATGCTCTGACAGAGGGGGTGATCTGGGAGGCCCATAAGGCTGTGGTCCGAGGTGAGCTGATCTCTCAGGGATCCAGACTTAAAAAGGCTCGTGGGACAGAATTCTTGAGGGTACACGCTGCCCTCCAGAGGGCTGAACTTCAACACAAAGCAAATGGGACCTCTGAGGCGTTGACGGCACTGACTGAATTGCGGGAACTGTTCCTGCGCCTTCTTGACCGCCAAACCCGTAAACAGTTTCGCTATATGGCCCACAAATACTACGAACATGGGAACAAATGCGGGCGGATGCTAGCGCGGGCCCTTAGGAAAAGACAGGCCCTGACGTACATACAAAAACTGCGCTCCTCCTCAGGGGGAATGACGATGCAATCTTCTAAGATTGCCTCAGAGTTCCGAGATTATTATGCCACCCTTTATCACTTAGACTCTGAGCTCCCTCCTACCACACATGAAGCTAGACAACAAGCGATCCGGGAATACCTTGCCTCGGCCGGTCTCCCCCCCCTCACGGAAGACCAATCCTTGGCCCTGGAGCTACCGATCACAACGACCGAGCTTGGGGCAACGGTGGAGTCCTTGCCCAATGGGAAGAGTCCTGGCCCTGATGGGTTTACTAAGGCATATTACAAGACCTTTTTTTCTCAATTGGCGACCCCCATGTGCAAATACTTTAACTCTATAGCAGGGGGGAAAGACATCCCCTCTGAGGCCCTCTTGGCCCACATCACCGTGATTCCAAAGGAGGGCAGGGACCCCACTGTCCCCCAGAGCTACCGTCCCATTTCCCTCCTTAATTTAGACATAAAACTCCTGGCAAAAATACTAGCAAACAGACTTAAACACCTTATACCTAAGATTGTCCACCCAGACCAAACCGGCTTCATTACAGGCAGAGAGGCCAGGGATAACTCCCTCAGAGCTGTCCATCTCGTCCACTGGGCCCAGACCCGTCCGAACCCACAGCCATACGTAATTCTCTCGACGGACGCAGAAAAGGCCTTTGACCGTGTAGACTGGTCTTATTTAACAGCAGTACTTAGGTCAATAGGGTTAGGCCCGCGGATGATGGCGTCGGTTCTGGCCCTGTACTTCACGCCTTGCGCACAGGTCAAAGTTAATGGGACCCTCTCATCTCGATTCCCCATTAGAAACGGCACGAGGCAGGGGTGTCCCCTGTCCCCCCTTCTGTTTGCTCTGGTGCTGGAGCCATTACTCCGCACAGTGCGTGCCAGCAAGGACATTAAGGGATTGCAGGTGGGGATCACAGAACATAAGCTCTCGGCATACGCCGATGATGTCCTCTTCCACCTTTCAGACCCCCTAATCTCGTTGCCCAACTTGATGAAGGAACTGAAACTCTTTGGGTTGATCTCCAACTTCAAGATCAATTTCACGAAGTCGGAGATTCTTCCCATTTGCCTGCCCTCCCACTTAGTCTCGAGTCTCAAAGCTGCCTTCCCTTTTACCTGGGCCACATCGTCTATACGCTACCTGGGTATACAACTTACAGACCGATTTGACACCCTATACGCCGTTAACTACCCCCCGCTGCTAGCCTCGATCAAGAATGATCTCTCGCACTGGACGCGTACTGCCTTTACTTGGACAGGCCGGGTGAACATAATAAAAATGAACGTGTTACCGCGCATACTCTTTTACCTACAAATGCTCCCAGTCCCGCTACCCGGACTTTTCTTTGACCGTCTATCTAGCATGCTATCTGACTTTGTATGGAACGCGCGTAAACCCAGAATAGCTCTGAAGGTGCTACAGCGGCCAAAGCGGGGGGGCGGCTTGGGGGTCCCGGACATTAGGAGATACTACCGGGCTATAGCCCTGCAGAGGATCCTCAATTGGCGTTTCCACACTCACTCGAAACTCTGGGTCTCCCTAGAGAAAAGCATGGCGGGCAGGAATTTGTCCTATGCGCCATGGCTATCTCAGGAACATAGGGGGCTATCCGAGACGACCTCCCCACTGATGACTCAGGTGTTGTCGGTGTGGGACAAGATCAACCCACTACTGAACTTGGCCCCCCCTGTGTCCCCGCTGACCCCGTTGGGCGGTTTCCATTGGTTCCCCCCAGGTGAAAAAATGGCCTTTTTTGGGCCATGGGTGGATGACGGAAACGCTAGTTGTGGCAAACTCATGAAAGACGGCAAACTCCTGAGTTTTGAGGCTCTCCAGGCCGGACATCAGGGCCCGCGAATGAATTTCTGGAAATACAGGCAACTACACCATTTCTTCGAGGTAAATGGTCACACAATTAGAGACACATCGTCCCTCACCCAATTTGAGCGCCTTTTCATTGCAGAGACTCCTGCCCCTCACCTGGTGTCGGAACTGTACCGACTTCTAGACTCGACTGCTTCTCAGCCCAGGCCCGCCTACATCCGGCGCTGGGAAACCGACCTAGGACACGTTCTTACGGACACACAACTGACTCACTTATACTACCTCACCCACTCGTCCTCCATTGACTCCAAGACTCAGGAGACAAACTTTAAATTGCTGTCCCGGTGGTACCGAGTGCCAGCGGAGATGGCCCGCATTTACCCCTCTACATCCGAGCTCTGTTGGCGCGGCTGTGGACTCCGAGGTACGTTCCTTCACATATGGTGGGACTGTCCCCTAATTAAACCATTTTGGGAAGACTTACGAGACCAAATAAAATTAGTAACAGGGATAGATGTTCCTTTTTCTCCTGAGCATTTCCTTCTGCATGTCCCCCCGATTTCACTCAGCCGATTCAAGAAAAGTGTGCTGCCCCACCTGCTTAATGCAGCAAGGCGCCTGCTCCCAATATATTGGAAAAAGCCCCAAATTCCTACTCGGACGGAGTGGATCGGTGGGGTGAATGCGGTGCGAGAGGCAGAGGACTGGATAGCGACTTGTCGAGGCTCCCGGGACCGGTTTGCCGACGTTTGGGCACCCTGGTCTGAATATGTTTCTGACCCGGACTGCGTACCCTCCAGTTTGGATATTGCCTTACTGGAATTGGCAGACCCCTCCCTTAAAACACACAGGTTACGGCGCACCTAGAAGACAGAACGACACTCCCTCAGTAAGCTGCAGACATTGGCACTTGGCTATACAGATGGCCTGCTCCTGGCGTGGCGTGCTCGGTGTGGATCTGAAAGCAGCCTTTTCCTAGACCGCAGGTACGCCCCCCCTTCCTCTTCTTCTCTCCCCCCCCCCCCCTTTTTTTTTTTTTTTTTTTTTCCTTTCCCTCTGTTCCTTTCCTATTTTATCTTACAAGATCTATGGTGACCTTATTATTATGCTGGTGTTGAGCTCGAATACCTATTGTTTAGCTGTGGGAGAGTGTCGAGGCAGAAGTCCCTCTGTGCTCACGGGACCGACCCCTGACTATACAGGGGCACTGGCGGCCCCGAGGGGGTACACTTAGACGCCTTTTGGTGCCCTTGGCGCGCGGGGGGGGGGTGGGGGGCGGTTTCATGGAGGCCTCTGGGCCCCCCCCTGCCCTGGTCGCGGGCCATGGTGCCATACATGTAGTACATTTTGGGAAACAGCCCCCAGGCTCGTAGCCGGGGACAGGGCTGTACAGGGACAGGTCAAGAAGCTATATATTTTGCCCACACCCCCACAGCTATTTTCTATGCCAAGGTCCCCTTTGGGCCCCCATAATGCTTGTCGACCCAGTAGACACAAGGAGCACCCCATTAGGTATCTGTCACCATGGCTTTGTAATTCTATGTATACTTCCCTGTTCAACCTATGTTTTTATACCGCTCTCGCTATCACGGCCCTGCGAGGTCGGTGTTTTCTATTTTATCCACCAACTGTTGAACATGTCCTGTTATATGTCTTTTGTTGAAAACAATAAAATACTGATTATACAAAAAAAAAGACAGGCACCGCTGTCTACGGCGCATGCGCTGTAGACAACGGCGCATTCATGGGGTTAATCCCATTCACAAAATCGGCTACTTCCCAGCAATAGCTGGGCGTAGCCAATTGTGATGGCCCTCGCGCGCATGCGCAGAGTGACGTCTCCGCCGCTCCGGCCAATCACAGCACAGGAGCGGCGCTGTGATTGGCTGCAGCAGCGATACCCGGAAGTAACCTTCCGGCTATCGCCGCAGCGATGGATGCGGCGGAAGAGGGAGACAAGGTCGGCTTAGGGGGCCCCGATCTAAGGTAAGTGATGCATAATGAGCTATTATGCTAGTCATAATAGCTCATTATGCCTTTCTCTTACAGGACGTTGTGGGAAAAAAAAAAACATTATTGGGTTTACAACCACTTTAACCCTATGGCTAGGGAATAGTCCTCAAATTCAGCCCTGAAATTGTCCCAGTTACTGCCGACATCTCCACTCACCCTCATTGCCTCAGGCAGTGGAATGCTGTTAGCTGCCATGATGCTGTTTTCCTTGCTGCAAATACTCAGCATCCAGGACAGGACTGCAATTGTCAGGAGGCACAATCAGTTCCAAGAACACTCATATCAAGGCTGGCAGGCTCTCAGAATCAAATGTGTAGAAAGAGCATGGATCCAAATCTTCTGACACCATGTTTGAAGTGATATATATAGAGAGACAGCACAAACCATTACTGAACCAGCAGGAACAGGAAACACAACACAGGAAGAAGTACAACAGAAGTACAACAGAGATGCACCATAGAGTTGCATTTAAAGAAACATTTCTATAACAAACAGCTTCATCGGTAATCTAAGAGGCTGTTTGTCATACCAAGCAAAAACGACAGCGTGAAGAAGGCTACCTCCAGAACCTTAGCTGGATGGATTGTAGATCTTATCCAAAGGGGCATACAGGGCTATAGGAGTGGACCTGCCAGCGGTGGTGATGGCACATTTGACGAGGTCTGTCGCAGCTTCCTGAGCGGTTTATTCCAGGATCTCCATGGAGACGTAATTTGTCAACGTAAACATTTTCGACATAATTTTCATCAGAGGCATATTTCTAGTGATGAAAACAAAATGAAAATTACCCCACATTTTGGTAATTTAAGGAAAATTATGACGAAAATCAATGCCATTTTTGTCAACGAACAAAAAATAGATTGAAAATGTGAGGGAGGGACGTTTACCTACATGAACATCCGGTTTCCTTGGAGCTCCGTCTATAAAGCCCGTGAGTGCAAACAAGGTAGCATGCTTAGTGGTGTGGTGTGCTTAGCGCTGTGAAGCATTACAGGCCTTCTCAGATGACTGTCTAGAGAACTGTGCATTACAGGCCTCCTCAGACTGCCCAGATCACTGTGTAGCATTACAGGCCTCCTCAGACGACCATCAAGAGCATTGTGCATTACAAGCCTACCGAGTCCCGACAGTCCCGGCCTTCCAGAGGTCCAGAGCACTGTGCACTAAAGGCCTTCTCAGACTGCCCAGAGCACTGTGTAGCATTACAGGCTTCCTCAGACTACCATCCAGAGCACTGTGCATTACAGGCTTCGCCTCAGACCACTGTCCAAAACACTGTGCAGCATTACAAGCCTCTTAGACCACTGACCCAGAGCACTGCGCAGCATTACAAGCCTCCTCAGAGCACTGTGTAGCATTACAGGCCTTCTCAGACTACTGTCCAGAGCACTGTGTAGCATTACAGGCCTCCTCAGACCACTGTCCAAAGCACTGTGTAGCATTACCGGCCTCCTCAGACCACTGTACACAGCACTGTGCATTACAGGCCTCCCCTCAGACCACTGTCCAGAGCACTGTGCAGCGTTACAGGCCTCTCAGACCACCGTCCCAAAGCACTGTGTGCCATTACAGGCCTCCTCAGACCACTGTCCAGAGCACTGTGCCGCATTACAGGCCTCTTAGACCACATTTCCAGAGCACTGTGTAGCATTACAGGCCTCCTCAGACCACCGTCTAGAGCACTGTGCAGCATTACAGGCCTCCTCAGACCACTGTCCAGAGCACTGTGTAGCATTACAGGCCTCCTCAGACCACCGTCCAGAGTGTCTGTGCAGTTTGTTCAAACCTTAATACCATAAATAATAAGATTATTATAATAGATTTTAGTCTACTAAAATGTACTGGAGATTTTACTCGACTAAAATGTAGGACATTTCAATCAATTAACACATACTGCAGATTTTCGTTGACTAAATACGACTAAAGCTAAAAAAAATTACAGATGACTGAAATACGACTAAAACTAAAGTAGCATTTTAGTCAAAAGACTATAACTAAAACTAAATTGAAATTTGATGCCAAAATTAACACTGGTTGTGCATATAGATGTGTCCTTTTGCGTGCAACATATTTACATGGATGTACAGAACATGGAGTACATTTTTTTCACAAAAATATATATATATTTTTTTTGCTTACAAATTTTTATTTAGAAATATTGTATATCAGATAGCACAAAAATGTATTTTAATGTTTAAATAGCTTGAGCATTCAGATAAAATTGTAGTGTTTATTTAAAGTGTATGGATCTTCACTTCCTGTCCCAGGGATGCAACAGGAAGTAATGCCGCGTACACGCGACCGTTTTTAATGACGAGAAAAATGCAATTTTTTAAAATGGTCATTAAAAATGATCGTGTGTGGGCTTCAGAGCATTTTTCACGATGTGAAAAATGGGCATGAAAAAATTGGAACATGCTCTAATTTTTCTCGTCATGAAAAACGGCCGTGTGTAGGCTTTAACAACGTGAAAAAAAATGCACATGCTCAGAATCAAGTATGAGACGGGAGCGCTTGTTCTGGTAAAAATAGTGTTCGTAATGGAGATAGCACATTCGTCACGCTGTAACGGACTGAAAGGCACAAGGCAGAAAAGCGCGAATCGTCTCTCACCAAACTTTACTAACACAAGATCAGCAAAAGCAACCCAAAGGGTCCCGCCATCCAAATGGAACTTCCCCTTTATAGTGCCGTCATACGTGTTGTACGTCACCGCGCTTTACTCAAGCATTTTTTTCCACGATAGTGTGTAGGCAAGGCAGGCTTGAGAAGAATCACGTCGAGAAAAACGCAGTTTTTTTCAATGACATTAAAAACAGACGTGTGTATGCGGCATAAGAGGAAATCTCTCCAAAGTTAGGTAAAATCCTCTTAGTACTGAAACAGGTGCTCCATTGGAAGTTTTAACTCTATTCACGTTCCATTGACAATGGTCACCAGGCCAAGTAATGGCCTGTGTCGACAAGTTTTTGTTCTCATCATACAGGTTTTGCATTCTCATAAAAATCTATGTGAATGCAAAACTTGCTTGAAGCAGGTCAAAAGCAGTTGCCAGCAAATTCTGATTGATCTCAGAAGGGTCTTAAATTGATGCCAAACTGATGCTAATGACACATGCTCTAAATTCCCGTGGGAACAAAAACAGCAATAAAAACATGACAAAGTTTACAATTTACATATGCTTCTTTATCTGTAAGTAATTAACTATTATTGTTGGTTTTCCATATCAGAGGTTTCTATTACCTGCAAGTCAACTAACCTGTTGGGTTGATTTGCTATAACTGGAGAGTGCTGTGCATGGTAACCAATCAGCTTCTAAATTCAGCTTGTTCAATAAGGCCCCTTTTACACTGAGGCGTTTTTACTGCGTTTTCGCAGTAAAAATAGCGCTGTAAAAACGCCTGAAATAATCCTGCCCCATCATTCTCAATGTGAAAGCCCTGGGGGCTTTCACACTGAGGCGTTTTGCTGGCTGTGCGTTGGAAAAAATCCTGCAAACAGCTTTTTTGGAGCATCTTTAGGGCGCTAAAAATAGCGCTATAAAAACGCTCCATTGAAACGAATGAGTAACGTGGTAAAAACGCGGTAAAAACGCGGTAAAACACATAGGCGTTAGCGCTATTTTACCGCGAATGCAGTAAAAAATAGGCGTTAGCAATATTTTTACCACGAACAACGCTTTATTTTTACCGCGGTAAAAACGCGGTAAAATCGTGGGAAAAAATCATAATTTTTTGTGTTTTTTCAACGCCTCAGTGTGAAAGAGGCCTTAAAGGGGCGGTACAAATCAAGCTCATTTGGCTGTACTTCTCCTGTGAATGACAGAAGTGCAGTTTGCTCTGCACTCCCGTGACCCGTTTTCAGCAGACAGCGGGCTGAAGTCACAGAGCTGGTCCAGGCCCAGGAAAGATCACAACCAAGGTGTTATGGATCTACCCACATGCCTGGACCAGCACCTGGGCTTAGCCTCTCAGCGAGTCGCTGAGAGCCTGAGCTGGCTGCTCACACTCCCTCCACAGTTCAGCACTCCAGTGAGCGAGGACGGGCAGAGCAGAAACCCATTGACGGCCATCAGCTCTCTGCTCAGGGAGCTCTAAGAACCGAGCGATCAGCTGTGTTTGATCACTTGATTATCAGCCTTAGAGCTGGAGGTGGACCGATGCTGTATCCACCTAGGTAAGTATGGCCCCCCCCAAAAAAAATTCCATACTTCTCTTTCAAGTTTTGGCAAAGAAAAAAAATGGAATCTTATTGGTTTCTATGCACAGCTGCACCAGATCTTTAGCAAATTAACCCCAGTATGTTCTTCTACCCACAGAGCATTAAATCTACATAACCTGAAGATTATAAAAATATAATGCACCATTTCCTTATGGTATTCTTAATGTAAACCAGTCATGGCTCACCTTTTGAAAAGGTTTCCATATACTAGCTTACTGCTTATTGCCCCATAAATAAACTCAAGTTTAGAGGGGAGTCCAACATACAAAAAAGGTCAGTCATGCCAAAAACCAAGAATTCAGTTATGGATAAATTAAATCACCCACCAGATTATTTTATGCCTAGTACACACAATGAGATTATCGGACGAATGATCATCTGTTTTTGTTTTGTTTTTTTTGTTTTATTGCATGCTAGTCTCATATCGAAAAATTAAGAGTTTACTGAGTTTATAAATTCTTATACAAAAGAATAAAAATTGGAAAGTGATGTAATGTGTTGTGGTGTATTTGTATTGTATTTTTCGAACGACAAATGTACTGAGTAAAAGAAAATCGTACGTTCTGGTATCATACGAGAACATTTTTCGTGCTTGTCCCATCGCATAATTTCACATGAATTGTGATCGGCTCTCGAAAGCTGTGTACTAACGATCAGATTGCAATCGATTAGAAAGCGGTATTTTTTGTATGATTTTCTGATCGTGTGTACGGGGCCTTTCAGAAGCACAATACACCTGCCAGAGTATTCCGGCTCTGCAACCACACAACAAATACATTTATTCCTTGTGTTAAATTGTATTTAAACCCTAACAATCATTGTCTTATGTCATCCCTTTTGGTATAATAAATATACAACTGAAGGTATTTTGTTATACAGTATTTGTTTGAGAACAGCAAAAAATCCCGTTGATCCTGACAGAGCTTTTGTCATCTGATAAACTTTCTATAATCTTTTCCCATGCTGCACTTATTAGTTCCCAGCTATGTTTGAGGACTACAAAACCCCTGTCTACGCTACAGAGAAAATGGAAAGGGGCAGTGTTCTGCATTCTTAAAAAAACTTCCTGTTCTAGGGTGAAAAAGCTTTCTTTTGGGGATATTTATTTATTTTTCTCAAAAAAGGATGTTTATTGACACATATGGTAACAAAAAAGGTTTACATACATATGCAGAACAAAAACAATCATTCCATAAAACATTGGAATGATAAAAACTTAAACAACATAGTCCTCTCACACTCCACAAACCAACATACAGTAAATACATAACCAACCAGGTCACAATAGATTTCCCACCGACAGACCGAGACAAAAGTCTGGTTGTATACATTTGTGCCTTCCACCCGTGACCCTCTATCACACATCTTAAAGAAGCAGTCTGTCTATAACCAGTTCAAGCGGGGCCAACCCTGGGGTATTCAACCAAGGGGCCCGACAGGAGTTCGAATTTCCCGTCGGCCTCTGTGTTGATATATATATTTCTCCAGGCGCAAAGTGGATCCCATCTGCGTTATCCATTCACTTAGCTTAGGAGGTTCAATTGCCTTCCAATGATGGAGGATACGTTTACGGGCCTGGAAGAGGGCTCTGCCAATGGCTTTTTTCGGATTATCTTCAAGCGGTAAATCGTCCAGGATGCCTATGATACGGACTTTAGGGTCTTGTGGAATCGTGACTAAGAATACCTCATTTATTCCTAAAGTTTAGAGGATGAGATAGTGCAGGGAGCGTGTCGGAAAGATATTGTTGGCTATTGGAGGGATAACATAGGTAAGGTGAACCCTTCCACTGAATGGGAGGCATTTAAGACAACTTTGAGGGGCACCTTTATGTCCATCACTGGGGTCTTGCGGAAAAACAATCGGATGATTACTGAGGAGCTTGAGTCTGCTATGGTGCGTGAGGAGTCCGCCTATGCCTCCAACCCTGCCTCTGATACAAAGGAGGCATGATTGCAGAGCCGTAGGGAGTATGAACTCCGCTTGTTAGACCTCACGCAGAAACGCATGCTGCATGCTGCTCAGAAATCATTTGAACATGGTAATAAGGCTGGTCGTCTCTTGGCATATTTAACTAGACCTGACCATTCTCCCATATCCATCCCACATATTGTCACGACCCAGGGCCTTATCAGTGATAGACCGGAGGATATCTTAGACTCTTTTTTTTGTTTTTATAAAGACTTGTATACGTCTAGGGCTGACTATGATGATTCTCAACTGACTGACTATTTAGACGACGTATCGCTCCCCTCCTTGACGTCTGAGGGGCGCGAGGCGTTAGATGCACCTATCTCGACTGAGGAGATTGCTGCAGCCATTTCACAAATGCCCGCACATAAGACCCCTGGTCTGGATGGTTTCCCAACTGAATGGTATAAACAGTTTAAAGATTTTTTTATGCCCCTATCTGTTGCGGACCTATAATGCAGCCCTGGCAGCTGGCGTCCTCCCTCCAACTATGCGTGAGGCCGTAATAGTACTTTTATTGAAACCCCATAAGGATCCCCTTAAATGTGAAGCCTATCGTCCGATTCCCCTTATCAATGTGGATGTTAAAATCCTGGCCAAAATATTAGCTAACCGTCTGAACTCTGTGGTGGAGTCTCTGGTCCATAGTGACCAGGGCGGTTTTATTCCAGGTAGATCTACCAGAATGAATACCCGCAGGTTGTTCAACAACCTGCAGTATCCCCACGATTGTCCCCCTACCCGTGCTATTGTGTCGTTAGACACTTGTAAGGCATTCTACAGTGTTGAATCGCCCTACCTCTTTCAAGTATTGCAGATGTATGGCTTCGGCCCTTGTATGATAACTTGGATCAAACTCCTTTACACTTCCCCAGCAGCTAGAGTAAGGGTTAATTCTAATATTACTGACTCATTCCCAATTACCAGGGGCACACGACAGGGGTGCCTGCTGTCCCCCCTCTTGTTTGCCCTGACCATGGAACCGCTTGCTGTCCGCATTCGTTCCTCCCCCTTCATTAAAGGTCTCCCGATCGCGAATATAGAGGAGCGAATCTCCCTTTACGCCGATGACACCTTGGTGTATTTGGCAGACACTGGTTAATCACTCCAGGCCCTGTTGATAGAGATTAATACGTTTTGAGACTTTTCTGGTTTTCGGGTGAATTGGGAGAAGTCTAGCCTCTTTGCATTGGATGTGTCTGTGCCTCTTCAGATTCACCCTGATTCCAAGTTACAGGTGGTGTCTTCCTTTTGATATCTTGGGGTACAGGTGCAGGCCCCCTTGTCTTCCTATATTGCTAATAATTTAGAACCTTTGTTGACCCGGCTTCAAGAACAGACCAAGTTGTGGATGGACCTGCCTCTAGACTTCATGGGGAGGGCTAATGTCCTTAAAATGATTTATCTACCTAGCTTCCTCTATATCCCTGCTAACTCCCCATGCAAAATACCTAAATCTATCTTTAAACGTATAGACTCGCTATGTACTACTTTCCTCTGGAGGGGAGGCTCCCCTAAAGTGGCCCTTGAAACGCTGAGGCTGCCAGCACATCTGGCAGGGTTGGCGTTTCCCAACTTTCATTTATATTACTTAGCATCTCAGTTGGTGCATATCCATGACTGGTTGTGCCCAGTCCGAGCTAACGCTTGTACCTCCACAGAGGGAGCCATTGTATCTTCCATGGAAACCTTACATAATGTTATTTATAGGGGACGGGCTCCTGACCGCCCTGGTACCTCAATTATAGCCAATACAATTTCTGTCTTTCGTTATATAGTTAAGAAGGTCTCCACACATACTTGGCTGAAATCTCCCAACAACCCCCTGTGGTTTAACCCCAATTTACAAAAAATGGTACTCTATCCCAGGTCCCAATCGTTGGTATTCAAAGGGGGTTAAATATTTATGCCACCTGTATAATGCCCAAGGCTTTAAAACTTTCTCTCAGTTGAGTTTAGACTTTGACCTGCCGAGGTCCTACCTGTTTTACTATTACCAACTTAGGCACGCTATCCATGCCCAGTTTGGCTCTCTGGATGATCCTACTGCCCCCTCTAGAAAAGCTGCTCAGACAACCAGACCCCCACTAAGTTGATTTCAACATACTACGCTGCCCTAAAGACTGACATTAACCCTAGGTTTCGCAGGGCCCAGGTGAAATGGACTCCCATATTTCACTGGACGATGATGACTGGTCAGAGTTTAGGGATACATTTAAAACTTCTGTTATTGCCTCCCGAGACCGAATTATACAGATTAAAGTATTCCATCAGACTTGCCTTACCCCGGCTAGACTATATAAAATGGGACTCCTGCCCTCGGCTAGCTGTTTTTGCGGCTGCAGCCAGGAAGCCGACTTCCTACATTGTTTTTGGTTGTGCCCGATAGTTTGAGATTTCTGGGAGGAAGTGGGTGCCTTTGTCTCCTCAGCGTTAGGCCTCCCAAACATTATTCATCCCAAGAACTGCCTTCTCTGCATTTTTGGGGACTTACATATATCCACCCATGCCAAGAGACTGCTACGCATACTCTATTTTTATGTTAAGAAAGCCATCCTATTATCCTGGAAGGGAGCACAGTCCTCTCTGAAGTCCCTTTGGCTGAAACTTATAGACGATGCTGTAACGGCACCCCAAATCTGAAAGGGGTTAAACGCCATTTAAGATCTCTTCCCTCTCCTGGACACACATTCGCTGCCGATCCTCCACAGTCAGGCGACCACTTCCCATAGGAATTAATCCTTCCAAAAGAACGAGACAAAACGCTCTGTATCTTTCCAAAATGAACTGACCCTTTATTGCAAAAGTACTACAACTCTTATACACACAGAGAGAAGCTTCTGACCCTCCTCCCATCATACACCTCTGACCAGACCCAATTTACATTTCAGTTTACATGGTTATGCATGACCTTTTGTGTTTAGCTTTTGTCTCCCAATCCACATTATCAAAAGACTTCACAGAATGAAAGGATCTGTAGCATATTTGAGGTTCATTAACATTACACAAGCAGACAGGTGACACCTCAGCATCTCTTCAATTAACCTGTCTGTCTGCTAGTTCCACAACCTATAATTACAGGCTTAACTCCCACAAGCCACACTAGACAATAGAATGTAATCACACACCATCACAGCAAGTATTACATAAACAGCCCACACTCAGTATATACCCAATCTATACAATCTATATACAGCATTGAATCTGATCAGCACAGATCATACTGGGGTTCTCATTCACCCTGTGCCCCAAGTGAGACACAGGGTGGTTTACACATAAGAGGCATTGGGGAAGCTGAAGCAAGGGTATCTCATACTTTCTAAGAGCTTCTGGGTTCCCCGGGCCTTCCCTTTACAGATGCTATCCCGCTTTATAAACTCACTTTTGAGCTCCGGAAGCGGAATAAAACATTCCATAAGATCTGGGGTAAATGGCTGGCTAGCCCGTTGACTCTCTCACAACACAGATAATTTATCCTTGTCAGACACTACTAGGCCGTGCCCTGAAGATTTCAAGTGTTTGAATTTTTTATTCTCTCTTGTTGATCTGCCTCAGTGACAATATGCCTGCTCTTTTTTCTTCTTTTGTGCCTTGTGCACATAAATTTTTTATTTTTGTATACTCCTTTGTATTTGTGCAAATTGATGTATGGGTAATACCTGAGTGTGCCCAGTTTGTTTGGGGCTACTGTGTGTGTGTTTTTTTCTCTCTCTTTATGCCTATCTGTTTGTTTGTCTTGAAACTCAATAAAAATATCTTAAAAAAAAAAAAAAAGAATACCTCATTTAGGGTTTTAAGAACCCCCCTCCAATAGAGGTGCAATTTGGGGCACCGCCACAGCAAGTGGATAAGGTCCCCGTGGTCTCGTGCACATCTGGGGCAATTATCATCCTCACCAAGGCCCATTTTATGCAATCTCGCAGGTGTGAAGTGTACCCTCATTATGATGAACAGTTGTGACAGGCGTTGTGCAGCGTTGCGTGAGCACCCCTGTACTGCTAGCAATGCTTCCTCCCATTGGTCCTCCTCAAATACACCTACATCCCTCTCCCAGGAAGACAGCACCCTCGTGGGAAAGCCTGGTGAGAATGAGGAGAGCAACATGGCGTACGATCTGGAGATAAAGCCTTTAAAACAGGTCACTTCAGTCATGTCGTGAAAGATCGGGGAGGGGGATAGAATCCATGGGTTGTTTCCTGCCTGAGCCCTGACAGCGTGGCTTAACTGTAAATAATAGAAGTACATGGATTGAGGCAGTCCAAACTTTTTCTGTAGCTCCGCAAAGGAGAGCAGACAGCCATTAGAAAAAATGTGGACCAAATGAGTGACTCCATACCTCCTCCAGCGCTCCGCACAAGTCAAAAGAAGCAATTCCCCATAATACTGGTTGTTTCAGATTGGGCTATGCCTTTGCAATTGACGCGTTTTGTTCCAAATTTTTTGAATCAAAGCATAGGTGGGAAAGAGCTTGTTCGACTTGGCAAATTGCAATGCTTCAAGACCCGTGACTACTTTGTCTGTGCCTGAAGTGTGCTGTAATAGGGCAGTAAATGGGTCCCTACCCCCTCCCTCTACGTCCGTCCCCTTGGATATGGCTTGGCGTTATGCTGTAGCTGGGCGGCTAGATAATATAGCCGTGGATTAGGAAGGGCCAACCCCCCTGCCTCCTTGGGTTTTTGTAGCTGCTTCAGTTTAATTCTAGGGGATTATAGGGGATTATTCTGAAGAACTTCAGTGGGATTACCATGGGGGTATTATGGAGAATATACAAAAGTTGCGGCATGAATATCATCTTGGTGAGGTTCACTCTGCTAGTGACATTTTCAATTTTGACCATATTTTGGATTTGTCCCTAATCCGGCCTAATAAGAGGGAGAGGTTCAGGATGATATAGTCGCAGGGTTGTGGTGTGACCCAGTTACCCAAATATTAAAATTTTGTGGATACCGGGATGTTCTGTAATGTGGGGCCCTGTGGAGCTGCAGAGTCCAGCATCATAATTGTGGATTTGTTCCAGTCAATTACCAGGCCGGAGTATGAACCAAAGTTTTAAACTACTGCCATGGCCTCACCCAGGGATCCCGACATGTCCCCCAGCAACAACATGGTATCGTCCGCATAAAGCATGAGTTTCTCTTGTATCTGTCCATATTTAAAGCCGGTTATTGAGGGGTTGGAACGCACCAATGCTGCCATAGGTTCTATGACAATGGTGAACAACAGAGGCGACAGGGGACACCCCTGCCGAGTTCCTCTCTGCAGCGGGAAGGGAGAAGACACCATACCCGCCTCTCTGATGACCGCTGAGGGGGAGTTATACAGGACCTGCACCCAGGATTGGAACACCGGTCCAAATACAAATTTAGTCAATGTCGCCCATAGATACTGCCATTCAATGCTATTGAATGCTTTATGCGCATCGAGTGATAGCAATGCCCTATCCCCTGTATTGTCTGCAGGAGACTGCATATTGAGAAAAAGCCTCCTGAGGTTAATGGCTGTGGATCTCTCCGGTATAAAGCCGGACTGATCTGGATTGATAATGGACGCTATCACTTTGTTTAGTCTCATAGCCAGTACTTTAGCAAGGATTTTTATGTCGTTTTGAAGGAGCGAGATTGGCCTATACGAGCCTGGGTCTAGTGAGTCCTTCCCGGGTTTAAGTAACAAAACTATGCTGGCCTGCCTCATGGAGTCAGGAAGTTGTTGTGAGTCCCTAGCCGAATTCAGAGTGTGGAGCAGTCTTGGCAATATTACATCCCCATACTGTTTGAACACTTTGATCGGGATGCCATCATCCTCGGGTGCCTTAGAATTGGGAAAGGAGTGGGTAGCAATAACCATCTCCTCAATAGTAATGGGAGCTTCTAGAGATTCCACCTGGGACTCCGTAAAACACGGTAGCTCTATCCCCTGCAGAAAATCCCAAACCTCCTCCAATGTGTGTGTCTGCTTTTAACCGTAGAGTTCTGAATAGAAGTCCACCAATTCACGCATTACTAGGTCCGGAGCGTTCACAACCCTTCGCAGTTTATTGCGTATGGTCCCAATAGATGGAGATGACTGCTGCGAATAGACTATTTTGGCCAGGAGTTTGCCTGTCAGTTCCCCTTCCTCATAAAAGGCCAATTTATTTAAAAAAATGCTTTTTGTCCGCTTTAGAGGCATCAATTCTACTTAGTGCATCTTGAGCAGCTATCCACGCCTCGCGGGAACCCTCCCCAGAGATGGCAATGTATTCCGCCTCTAGCCGTTTAACCATCTGAGCGGCCTGATCTCTATGTGCAGATGTGTTACGTTTAATGGCATTCACCTCCGATATGCATACCCCCCTCAGGAAGGCTTTATAAGCATCCCAAGTAGCATTCAGATCGGGGTAGTCTGCATGTCTTTGCCAGTAGACTGTGATGTCATCCTCAATTTTGGTGTGAGAGGGGAAGAGATTTAACCAGAAAGCATTTAGCTTCCATGGCACTCTCGGTAAGTTAGTCTCCGGCCTGACCTTCAAGTGAAGCAAAAAGTGGGAGTGGTCTGAGATGCTTCTAGGATGGTACTGCACCCTCTCAATGTATTGGGATGCCGACGTCGAACATAGACATAAATCAATCCTAGATAGGGACATGTGTGTTTTGGAGAAGCATGAAAATTGTCTCTCTAGAGGATTCCTATTTTTCCAGGGATCTGTCCACCCCACCTCCTCTATATATTTAGCCAGAGCTGGTCTTGAAGTCGTGGGGCCACCCGATGGAGGAGGGTGTCTATCCAGTTTAGGGTCTACTATACCATTAAGGTCCCCCACCATGACTAGGGGCACTCCCGGGTTACACAGCTGGAATGTCAGAAGAGTGCGTAGTATTAATGGGTTAAATGGTGGAGGGATATACACTGCCGCAAAAATGAACGTCAGTTGGCAAATTCTGCAGAGTAAAAAGACAAACCTTCCCTTCTGGTCGAACCTGGAGTCGAGCAACTGAAAATCCAGAGATCAATGTTTTAGGACACTCACACCCCGAGAATAAGAGGTGTGAGTGGAGTGATACGCCCAGCCCACCCAAGCAAATCCCACCCATGACACAGTATCTGAGGTCAGATGAGTCTCCTGCAGAATACACACCGCCGGGAGATGTTTTCTAAGGGAAGTGGACACCATGATACGCTTGAGTGGGTCACCCAAGCCCCGCACATTTCACGAAACTATAGGTGTACATGTCATTATGGCACATTAGGAAAGTAAGAGCTGTACTGCAATTGTGCGGATAGGATTGCCCACCAGCCTAACTCGGCCTGCAGCGAGTCCCCGCATCCGCCACTCCAAAAAAAAATATACATCATATGGCATCATATAAAACTTCTTCCCGTCAGTAAGTACCCACTCCCCTACCCCTCCATGCATGCATGACATGTCACATGGCATGTGCAGTATGAAAAGAATAATGACTGGGGGAGAAAAAAATGTGTCCTGCAAAATGGGACTCCGCACGGGGGGGCCGTCCAGCATTCACTTTGAGAGGCATGACTAGTTGAGAGGGCCTCAGTCCAGGGATAAAGAATGTGTGTTGTTGTCACCCGATTGTCATTAGGTGTGGGGTCTCCGGAATGCAAGAGAAAAAAAAAAAAACAGTAACTGAGATATAAGGAACTGCTGGGTGTAAACAGGAACCCAGATCGGCCTCAGATGCAACAGGCATACATCGGCCCAAGTCTTGTACCTCCCTAGGTACCCCAACCGCGGTTCAAATTGCATGAAAAGTACACATGCTCAGATCCTGAGAAGATAGAGATATTGTTCTCCCGGTCATGTGACCGTATGGTTGTAAGACAACAAATTCTTGAAAACAACAGAAACTTCAATAGGTATCCCAGGCACCGGTGCGCTTGGGGTTCAGTCCGCATCCGCTACGGGTCCTCCAGCCTGGCAGACAAGGTGGTCATTCGCGTCAAGCCGCGCAGAGACCTCTGCTGCTGATTAAAAGAATTGTGCTCTGCCACCTGCGATGATCCTGAGCTTAGCAGGGTATAGCATGGCATAATTGGCCCGTAGGCATTGAAGCTTTTTCTTTTACTCTCCAAATTTGGCTCTGCACCTCTGCACTTCTGCTGAAAAGACCAGGTAAAAGGATACTCTTGCACCATTGAACTGTATGTTGCGCCGTTCCCTGGCGAGTCGCAGGATTATCTCTTTATCCTTGAAATTAAGGAGTTTAGCTAGCATAGTGCAGGGTGGGTTGCCCGGAGGCAAAGGTCTAGGTGGAACCCTGTGCGCTCTTTCAACCGAGTAAAATGGCGTAAATGCATCTTTGCCAAATATCTCCTGCAGCCAGCTTTCTACAAATACTGTGGGGTCCTTGCCTTCCGATTTTTCTGGTTAGCCCACTATGCGGATGTTACTCCTTCTCAAACGGTTCTCAATGTCCTCATTTCTAAGTTCATTGGCAGACGCTGTCCTGGCTGCGACCTGTAGTTCCCTAACAAGAGGAGCCATCCTATCTTCCACATCACTGATACGGCCTTCCACTGCTGTGGTGCGTTCTCTGATTTTTTGGAAATCATGACGGATCAATCCCACCTCCTCCTTTAAGCCTCCAAAATGTACCTGTAATGTCTGTACTGAGGCCGTGCATTTATTGACTGCCTTAAGGATCTCAGCAAGTGTAGGCTGTTCAATGTCCTCCCCATCTTCCTTCTCTGCTAGCTCTGGGGAGAGCTGGGCTGAGGCCTGCTGCAAGGCCTGCATGGAGGATTCCCCTGTCTGTTGTGCATGCAAAATGTCTGGTGTAGCATCCAGCTCCTCAGAGGGACGATCCGCCACACTGTTCAGTTTCTGTGCATAATACAGCATATCTTTAGGGGCATTCTTCCCCTGTGCTCTGGGTGTCTTGGGTGCTTGCTTACCCGAGTCTTTCTTGTTCCCTCATGACCGCTGAGCTGCCGCGGCGCCATTTTGGATGTCCTGCATCTCATCTCCCTTGAGCTGTTTGCGGGTCATCATGCTGGTTCCGAGGCTGGTGGAGGTTCCGGGATGTGCCTGGGGTGTACAGGTACCTAGCAGTAGGTTCCGGTGCCGGTTCTAAGCAATGGATCGGCCGGGAGAAAGATCGCTGGAGGATTCTATCAGGGAGCTCTGTGAGACAAGTTCGCTCAGATGCCGCTCTTGGCCACGCCCCCGGGGATACTTAATCACCAATAGATTTAAAAATTTTTGCAAAACAAAAAAGACCGACATTTTTTAAATAAAATGCGTTTTTCTTAGTTTCTGTTATAAAATTTTGCATATAAATAATCTTTCTTCAAAAATGTAGGTCAAAACTTATTCTGCTCATCCCCCTGTGTTGGAGATCCGAGAACCCGCCGTCGAAGTCCCTATGGTTTTCTAAAGTCAATGAACTTAGTAATATG
Source organism: Rana muscosa (assembly GCA_029206835.1). Lineage (NCBI taxonomy): Eukaryota > Metazoa > Chordata > Amphibia > Anura > Ranidae > Rana > Rana muscosa. The sequence goes on from CM055124.1 coordinate 241,405,860, forward strand.
GAGGATCTCTCAGCTACCTTGAACAGGGAGGAGATCTTTCATGACACCTGGAGACCTTGGCAACATTTTGTATACACCGATGCTTATCTTCAGGGGGTCTCACAACCTGGCTGACCTCCTGAACTTGGTCTAAACCGCTTGGGCGAGAGGCTTTCTCCATCTTTCATTCTGAATCTCTACTTTTTCTCTGTACAAGGGGCACTTGGCCCCTTACTCCTACCCCTTCCTAACTGTTCCCCCCCCCACCCTTTTTCCCCTCTTCCTTCCCCCCCCCCCCTCCCCACCTACCCCATATACCTGACTCAGTCATGGGCGCTTTATTTTTTAGAGATTTGAATATCCTTTTATAAATTATCCAAGTCTCACTGTTCCCTGTCTGGGTCCGGCTGGCCGCTGGGATGCTTAGCTTCCCAGTATATTGTGTTCTATATAGTTGCACAGTTTAAGTCTACGAGTATCTTGGTCTCATATACCACCACCTTATTTGCCTTACATGCCCTGCACATTGACTATTTTAATATTGATAATGTTATATGTGCCCATTCATATTGTGTCCTGCTAGGCCTGTTGGCTTGTGGATCTAATTGTGTGACACTCTTGGTTATTTTCATTTGATTATGCTGCATTTTTTCCGACTGTAAACGGCAAGTTTTTGGAAAATTAAGGAATTACAAAAAAAATTACTATATTTCTTTGGTGACAATAACCCAAATCAGTGTTTATTATTTAGTCTGTAGGAAAGTTAGAGTCCACAAACTATGGGATATATAACTTTATATATTTTCTAAAGTCGTAATTTTTTGGAAAATGAAGAAATAAAAAAAAAATCACATTTTTTACATACTGTCAATAGTGCAATACAGTATCATCATATAACTGGCTTGGCAGTTATCAGGGACACTGACTGGTAACAGTATGTAAAAAAAAAAAAAAAAATGTATACAAGTAACTTTTTTTTCCTTTAGGATTTTTTTTTTTGTCCTAAAGACAGCGACAAGAGCAATACAGTGTTACCATGCCATGCAAGCAGTGGTGCTCGGAAATTTCCAAAGGCTGACTGTGTTGGTGCTTCTCAAGCACCCAGTAAATGTGAGTGCATTTTTCTTTTTCGTACATCACGGGACACAGAGCGACTTAGTCATTACTAATGGGTTATATGGTTTACCTTCAGGTGCTGGCACTGGCAACTTCCAAACCGGAAGTACCCTCCCCTATATAAGCCCCTCCCATCCGGGAGCACCTCAGTTTTTTGCCAGTGTCTAAGGTGTTGGCCAAAGAGTAACATGTGTTTTCACTGGGCTTGCGTACAGGTTCTTTTGGGCCTTAGTAAGCTGTTCCGGATCCCACCAAAAAAGCTTCATAGCTAAACGGTCGGTACCCGGGCCTTGCAGCAGAAGAGCAAGGTTTTGCCTGTAATGCCTCTCTTAGGAGGGCTGGACCCTGGGATCCAGAGCTCTGGTCATACCCACGACCAAGATGTTGTCTGTGCAGGGTGCTATACAGGTCCAGGGGAGTGGAATCCTTGGGAACCCGGTCCCTGAAGGTTTAATTACAATGCCTGCCGTGATAGGTGAAGTTTGGGCTTCTGTGGACCAAACAGAGTCCTGCGGCGGGGAACAGGTAAGTGGGGGCCCCCAGGAACTTGGTTCTATTGGGAGACCCCCAAGCCTAATTTGTCTTTCTGTCTGTTACCTAACGGTATTCCCGCTAATATCTGTGTATGCCTGTAACTACTGAAAACAAAAGGGGCGGGGCGGGTGGATGACGCTCGATGCGCGCCACGGCGCTTCTGCGCATGTGCAGGCGTCCCAGCTTGTATAAAGACACAGTACAAGTGTCAGCTGGATGCAAACAGAGCTAGCAACAAACATTGGCACACAGAGGCGGTTGATGCAGGCATCCCCATAGAAAGGCACTTTAGTGGACACCAGCTGGTATATAGCAGCAACTGTGTTAGACTATTACCAGCAAAAATTGGTGTATGACGACGGGAATACCTCAGCTTTGTGCTTAAAGGATATGTCGTCCAGACGCTCCGGAAATAAGTCTTCCAGGAAGCCAAAGGGGTCTCCATCGGGCTCTGAGGATATTGGGCATGCTTGTACTGCACCAATCTCCCCTGAGAATTCAGAGGTCAGTAGCCGTAGAAACCCCGCAGGAGTGCCTGGTGCTGCGGCTGTCCCCAGTCCACCTGCTCCTGTATATATAACAGAGGAGGTTTTATCCTCAACTCTGGGAGGATTGGAAGAGAGATTAACAGCATTGATCGCTGCTTCCCTGTCACAGGGAAAGCGCGTCCGATCTCCGTCTCCTCCTTCAGAGTGCCTGTTAGTGGAGGAACAGCCCCACACAGAGATCGACCTACCTGAAGGGGATCAGGATGAGGTTGATTCAGTTATGGAGGAATCAACAGTGGAAGAACCTTTCTCAGCATCTCAGGCTGAAAGATTATGGGTTCAGTCTCTGACTAACATGGTCCGATCAGCATTTAAAATGCCTCTGGCGGAACCACCAACCACTACGGTTTCCTCGCTGGGGTCGCTAAAAGCTCCCCAGGCTGTCTGTTCCTTCCCAATCCACCCTTTATTAGAAGGGCTTATTTACCAGGATTGGGAGCATCCTGATAAAATATTTGCTCCCCCCAAGAGATTTCCGGTGATCTATCCCATGGAGGATAAGTTCATAAAAAAATGGAGGGTCCCTACAGTGGACGCAGCCATCTCTTCTGTGAACAAATCACTGACATGTCCAGTAGATAATGTTCCAATGTTCAAAGACCCAATAGATAAAAAATTGGAGTCTTTACTAAAATCTGCTTTCTCTACAGCAAGCATGGTGACACAACCTGCGGTAGCAGCGATTGGAGTCTGCCAAGCAGTGAAAGATCAGTTGAAACAAGTCTTAAGGGACTTACCAGATCAGCAGGCTCTTGCCCTAGCTGACCTGCCTAGAGCCTTGTGTTTTGCGGTGGACGCCATAAAGGATACAATCCAACAGGCCTCCCGCTTTACGCTGTCTGTAGTACATATGCGTAGGCTTCTGTGGCTCAAAAACTGGTCTGCTGAAGCTCCCTTTAAGAAACTGCTGGTTAGCTTCCCATTTCATGGAGAACGCTTATTTGGGGAAGATCTGGACAAATATATCCAGAAAATTTCTGCCGGTAAAAGTTCACTCTTACCGGTTAAGAACAAGAGTAGAAGTCCTTCTTTTAAGAGGCCTACTTCTCCAGTCCCGGCACATCGGCTGTGAAGCAGTTCCGACGGCCTCCGCGGTCAAATTCAGGGGGCAGAAATCAGGGACAATCACAGGGTAACAAGAAGCCCTGGATCAAGAGAGGTACAAAACCTCCCCCCAAGTCATGAAGCGTTGCCCCCACTCAATCGGGTGGGGGGAAGGCTTCAGTTGTTCACAGAGACCTGGCGGGACACCATCAGAGACAGATGGGTGCTCTCCGCAGTAAGTCTGGGATACAAGCTGGAGTTAAAAGGCACTCCTCCTGCCCAATTTATGAGGTCAAACGTGCCAAGAGATCCCCAGAAGAGAGGATCCCTCCTTCTGGCACTAGAACAACTATTGCTCCAAGGTGTAATCATGAAGGTTCCCCTGGAAGAAAGCGGATTCGGGTTTTACTCGAACCTTTTCACAGTCCCCAAACCAAATGGGGACGTGAGGCCCATATTAAATCTAAAAGGGCTAAACAAGTTCCTAAATATCAGGACTTTTCGGATGGAGTCGATCCGATCGGTGGCCACCGCCCTACAAGGGCAGGAATGGTTAGCCTCGATCGACATAAGGGATGCTTATCTGCATATTCCCATCTTTCCGGCCCACCAGAAATTTCTACGCTTTGCAGTAGAAGGGCGCCATTTTCAGTTCAGAGCCTTACCTTTCGGTCTGGCCACAGCACCACGAGTGTTCACAAAGGTTCTGGCCCCACTATTGGCCAATCTAAGAACACAAGGTGTAACGATAATGGCATATCTAGACGACCTGCTACTAATAGACCACTCAGTGGAAAAGCTGGAAGTAGCTATTCACAAGACAATCAAGTATCTGGAATATCACGGTTGGATTATCAACCGGGACAAGTCAGCTCTAAGACCAGTCAAAAGTCTGGAATACTTAGGGCTAAGGCTGGATTCAAATCAGAGAAAGATTTTCTTACCTCCAGAGAAGGTGTCGTCTTTAAAAGATTTGACCCACTTAGTGGGTACAAAAAGAAAACCATCCATACGCCTGTGCATGAGGCTGCTGGGAAAAATGGTGGCTTCATTCGAAGCGGTACCCTACGGTCAATTCCATTCAAGGAATTTGCAAAGGGCCATACTGTCAGCCTGGAACAAAAAAGTTCAGGCTTTAGACTTACCAATGTCCCTGTCCCCTTCCGTTCGCAAGAGCCTCCATTGGTGGTTGGTGCCCCAGAATCTGGAAAGAGGGAAACCCTTCAGTCCGGTTTCTTGGAAGGTGGTCACTACAGATGCCAGCCTCATAGGCTGGGGGGCAGTACTGGAGCAATGGTCTCTCCAGGGCAAGTGGTCAGAAGCAGAAAAGGCCCTGCCCATCAATCTCTTAGAGATACGAGCAGCATCCAAACTCCAAGGGTCCCCTGTCAGAATTCAATCAGACAATGCCACAGCAGTGGCATATATCAATCACCAGGGTGGCACCAGGAGTCGTGCAGCCCAGAGGGAAGCAAATTGCATCCTGGAGTGGGCAGAAAGATATGTCCCAGCCATATCCGCGGTTTTCATCCCAGGAGTGGAAAATTGGAGAGCGGACTTTTTAAGTCGCCAACAATTATGCCCGGGGGAATGGTCTCTTCACCCAGAGGTTTTCCAGGCAGTATGCCAGCGGTGGGGAACACCGGATGTAGATCTGCTAGCATCCAGATTCAACGCAAAGGTGGACAGATTTGTGTCTCGCACAAGGGATCCCCTAGCTTGCGGCTCGGATGCCCTAGTGTTCCCTTGGGATCAGTTCAAGCTGATATATGCATTCCCACCGCCACAATTGTTACCGCGATTACTCCGCAGAATCAGGGTAGAAAAGAAACCAGTGATTCTGGTGGCTCCAGCGTGGCCCCGAAGGGCATGGTACGCGGAGATTGTAAAAATGTCAGTGAGGAGTCCTTGGACCCTCCCACATCGTCCGGACCTGCTGTCGCAAGGACCGATATACCACCCTTCCTTACCAGCCCTAGGTTTGACGGCCTGGCTATTGAAGCCCACATTCTGAAAAAGAGAGGGCTCTCTAATTCTGTGGTATCTACCATGATCAATGCCAGGAAGCCGGCATCCAGGCAGATCTATTATAGGATCTGGAAGGCGTACATTACGTGGTGTGAGGCCAAGAAATGGCATCCACGTAAGTACGTGATAGGTAGGATTTTGGACTTCCTACAGTGGGCTGTAGATAGGAAGCTGGCCTTGAGTACTATCAAGGGTCAGATTTCGGCCTTGTCAATGCTTTTTCAAAGGCCCTTGGCTTCGCATTCACTAGTCAAAGCTTTCATACAAGGAGTGATGCGTATTAGCCCTCCGGTTAGTATTCCCATATGTCCATGGGACTTAAACCTGGTTCTGTCGGTTCTACAGAAACAACCGTTTGAACCATTGCAACATATTTCCTTGGTTCTTCTCACCAGGAAATTGATTTTCTTAGTAGCCATTTGTTCGGCTAAAAGAGTATCGGAATTAGCCGCCTTGTCCTGTAAGGAGCCATATCTGGTTGTCCATAAGGACAGAGTAGTATTACGTCCTCATCCAGCCTTTCTTCCCAAGGTGGTATCGAGGTTTCATTTGAACCAAGATGTGGTTCTTCCTTCTTTTTTCCCCAAACCTAGCTCGGTAGAGGAAAAGTTATTACATTCTTTGGATGTAGTAAGAGCAGTTAAAGCTTATCTAAAAGCCACTGCTCAGATTCGCAGAACGGATACTTTGTTTATTCTGCCGGAAGGCCCTAGAAAGGGTCAGGCAGCATCAAAATCTACTTTAGCCAAGTGGATTTGACAGGTCATAATACAAGCCTATGGCTTGAGAAAGAGACCGCCTCCGTTCAAAGTTAGGGCGCACTCCACAAGAGCAGTTGGAACTTCATGGGCAGTGCATCACCAGGCCTCCCTGGCTCAAATCTGTAAGGCCGCAACATGGTCTTCGGTACACACGTTTACTAGATTCTACCAGGTAGACGTTAGAAGTCAGGAGGATGTCGCCTTTGGGCGCAGTGTGTTGCAGGCCGCAAAAGATCCTCATGCCTGATGGCGCCCAGCTTATGTATCCCTCCCCTCATTTGGCATTGCTTTGGGACGTCCCATTAGTAATGACTAAGTCGCTCTGTGTCCCGTGATGTACGAAAAAGAAAAAGGGATTTTTATAACAGCTTACCTGTAAAATCCTTTTCTTGGAGTACATCACGGGACACAGAGCTCCCACCCCTCTTTTTGGGACACTTATTGCTTTGCTACAAAACTGAGGTGCTCCCGGATGGGAGGGGCTTATATAGGGGAGGGTACATCCGGTTTGGAAGTTGCCAGTGCCAGCACCTGAAGGTAAACTATATAACCCATTAGTAATGACTAAGTCGCTCTGTGTCCCGTGATGTACTCCAAGAAAAGGATTTTACAGGTAAGCTGTTATAAAAATCCCTTTATCTTACACAAGATACAGACCTTCAATGGTCATTTACAGTTGTATTCACACTATGTGTGCTCTCTGTCCTGCTTTCTCAATGGTGGTTGTTTGAGGCACACAAGACTTGGGGATATGACGTTAGAAGCCAGTGGATACCATAGGTTACAATCTAGTGGTTCAATTGGCTTTTGGACACCAGGAGGTGTCAGTCTATTAAACTTGTTTGATTTCTGTAATTGGAGATCCCACTGATCTAGTAAGAGGCTTTGAGTGCGGTGGAGGTAATGTGTTGGAATTTTTAGCCCTTTCCACGTGGTTTTGTAGTGCACCTTGATATAATAGAAGAAATAAAATAAAAAAATCACTTTTTTTCTGTACTTTTTTGTGTTACATTTGTTTGCACCACATTGATCACCGACTTTTTTTTAAAATCCATATATGTATTACTGCAGGGCTGAAATTGTGCATGTTTCTACACTTATTTAACCCCTTCCATACCGGGCCATTGTGAAATGACGCAGGCAGGAACCCGCTCTCCCTCCGTCCCGTCCTGGGTTTGAGGGGGGATATCTGAATGATACCTGCAGCTAGAGGCATCATTCAGATATCCTTTTTTTCAGCCTTAGACTCCTGCGCACCATAAGAACGATCATAGTGGCGGTTCCACCGCTTGATAGTTCTTATAGGCGGCGGGAGGGGACTTCCCCCCCCCTCCAGCCACCATCCGGTGCTTCTCCGGGCTCTCCCGTGCCATCGGGGACCAGGAGAGAATCGTCGGCGCCGGTGGTGGGTCATGTGACGAGCATAGAGATGACTGGTGACCAGATGGTCACCAGTCATCTCTATGATCGTCGGAGGCCTAGGCGCGATGTGATGACATCACGCCTGGGTCCTCAAATGTAAACAAAGCCGCCATTGCAGCTGTAAGTATGAGATCAGTGAATTTTTTTTCATGATCTCTTGCTTTCCAGCCTGGAGGAGAGATGTGGGGTCTTATTGACCCCGCATCTCTCCATAAAGAGGACCTGTCACACACATTCCTATTACAAGGGATGTTTACATTCCTTGTAATAGGAATAAAAGTGATAAAAAAATAAATAAATAAGTAAAATAAACAAAAAAAATTATATATATATATTTTTTAAAACGCCCGTCCCCAATAGCTCGCGCTTAGAAGCAAACACACACGCAAGTCCCGCCCGCATATGTAAACGCCGTTCAAACCACATATGTGAGGTATTGCCGCGTGCAACAATTCTAGCACTAGACCTCCTCTGTAACTCTAACCTGTAAAAATTTTCAAAGCGTCGCCTATGGAGATTTTTAAGTACCGAAGTTTGGCGCCATTCCATGACTGTGCGCAATTTTAAAGCGTGACATGTTAGGTATCTTTTTACTCGTATACTCGTTTACTTTCATATTTTACAAAAAAAATGGGCTAACTTTAGCGTTTTGTTGTTTTTTAAATTCATGAAACCATTTTTTTCCCCAAAAAAAGGCGTTTGAAAAATTATTGCGCAAATACCGTGCAAGATAATAAGTTGCAACGACCGTCATTTTATTCCCTAGGGTGTTTGCTAAAAAAAACATATATAATGTTTGGGGGCTGTGAGTAATTTTCTAGCAAAAAAATGATGATTTGTACATGTAGGAGAGAAGTGCCAGAATAGGCCGGGTATGGAAGTGGTATAAAAAGCCCTGTATGGAAGTGGTTAATAATACATTTTGCCTTTACACACACACATGAACTTTAATGGCATCCCACTCTTAGTCCGTAGGGTTCAATACTGACTTGGCCCACCCTTTGCAGCTATAACAGCTTCAACTCTTCTGTGAAAGCAAGGTCCATGGACATGGAGTTTGGGGTAGAGGAACTTAACTGGCCTGCACAGAGTCCTGATGTCAACCAGATAGAACACCTTTGGCATAAATTAACACCTTTGGCATAAATTAGAGCGGAGATTGCGAGCCAGGCCTTCTCATCCAACATCAGTACCTGACCTCACAAATGCGCTTCTGGAAGGAGTCAAACATTCCCATAGACACACTCCTAAACCCTGTGGACAACCTTCCCATAAGAGTTGAAGCTGTTATAGCTGCAAAGGGAGGGCCAACTCAATATTGAACCCTACGGACTGGGATGTCATTAAAGTTCATGTGTGTGTGTAAAGGCAGGCGTCATACGACATCCACTCAGAAGGATGAGAGTCCCGTCCAGCCATCAATCTGCTAAAATACACTAAAATAAGTGAAAATTGGCAGGGTATACAAGTCTCTTCATAGATGGCCATGAAAGGCAAGTAGACTCGCAGCTTGAGAGATTTCAGAAGTTGCAATAATCCACTAGCATTATTTATGGAATACCTCTTTTAAAGTGACCCTATCGTCACTGATGTGTCCTGTGGTGACACAAGTCTAGAAGATGAACCCATAGCACACGTCTGGGGACACAGGCATGCAATTTTCCCTGGAAATGCTGAATATTGAAGAGCCTTGCAGAGGTTGCAATGTTGGAACACAGCAAAGTTGCAGACATGAGCTGCTAGAGAAGGGAGTATATCAGTTCCTTTATTGCATAGCACTGGTATTTAAATTTAAGCAACTCAGAGTTGCTCAAACTGTTCCATATCTACGATCTGTATATTAACAGTTCTCAGGAAGATACAGGCTGAGCACCCAAGCTTACTGCTAGTTCCATTTCTTTGCTATACATTTGTTATTATAAGCTGTTAAATGTAAAACTGATTTTTACATTTAAGTCCATTTAATAGCCTTGAATCAAAATAAACTAGGAAAATTTAAAAGTTTAAAGTGTTACTAAACCCAGGACCCTGCATTCGCTATATCTGGTCTCCCACGGTGCACAGAATATGGAAATGCAATTATTTTCGTAAATATAAATACCTTTTCGTAAATATAAATGCTAAATACCTTTTCCCGTCAGCAGTATATAGCAGTCTTATGACTTCTATCAGTGTCTGGTTAAAGCTTGTAGGAGGAGACATCATTCCTCTCTGACTGTCTAATGAGGCTGCAGGACCCCTGACTTTGTCTGGACAGTGCAGATTGGCCCTGTGCTGATCACACGCATCCCCCCCCCCCAAAAAAAAAAAAATAGGATTTTTTGTACTCACCGTAAAATCCTTTTCTCTGACATCCATGGACTGACACGGTGTCTCTTTACACTTTACACGTGGGTTATGTCCCTGCCTGCAGGAGAAGACCTAGGCAGAATGTGAGATGTTATACATACATTCTAAAAGCCAGAGCTGAACAGCCCCACCCAGGGGGCGGTCCCTCCGGACATAACCCTCCCACTACAGTCAGCAGACTTCAGTTCGTAACAAAGCAGTACAAACTTAAAAAGGAAGGGTGGGTGCCGTGTCAGTCCATGGATGTCAGAGAAAAGGATTTTACGGTGAGTACAAAAAATCCTGTTTTCTCTTACCATCCATGGACTGACACGGTGTCTCTTTACACTTTACACGTGGGATGTCCCAAAGAGGGATGGGAGCAGTATAAATGGAAAAACCAAAAACTTCACTCCAAGAAGGCAGAGCTCCTCAACGGAGGAGTCGCAACTTTAAACAGCGGCCTGCAGCACCCTGCGGCCGAAGGAAGCATCCGGAGATGCAGCCACATTAACCTTACAAAACTTAAAAGGCATGAACAGACGACCAGGTCGCCGCCTTGCACACTTGTGCAACCGACGCTTGATGTCGGAAAACCCAGGAAGCACCAATTGCCCTGGTGGAATGCGCCGTAACCGGAAAGGGAGGCGCCCGCCCTTTGAGAGCATAGGCTTGAATGACGGTTTGTCTGATTCCCCTAGAAATTATGGCAGACGAAACCGCTTGGCCCTGTTACGGACCAGAGACAGTCACAAACAGTGAGTCGGACTTTCGAATAGAAGCAGTAGCAGACAGGTACACCCGTAAGGCTTGTACCACATCCAATATGTGCAGCGCAAACTCTCTGGGATGCGATGGGTGAGGACACAAGGACGGGAGGACAATGTCCTCACGTAGGTGAAAGGTCGACACCACCTTTGGCAAAAAGGAAGGTCACGGATGCAACACCGCCTTATCCTTATGGATGACTAAATATGGCGACTTGCAGGACAAAGCCGCCAACTCAGACACCCGTCAAACAGAAGTGATTGCCACTAAAAGGCCACCTTCTGAGACAAGAGGGGAATATCCCGGATATTCCCAAAAGGAGGTTCCTGGAGGACCGAGAGCACCAAATTCAGATCCCACGGTGGGAGAGGAGGCTTGACAGGAGGGAGCACATGGCGAACCCCCAACACAAGGTGCTAACCAAGAAATGACCCGCTAGAGGTCGCTGAAAGAAGACGGCCAAGGCCGAAATCTGATCCTTGATGGTACTCAAAGCAAGCTTTTGGGTCACTCCACACTGCAGCGGACGCAGGATTCTGGGGACGGAATACGTCCGAGGACGCCAGTCCAGCGCTTCGCATATGGCGATATAAGCTTTCCAGGCACGGTGATAGATCTGCTTGGAGGAAGACTTCCGTGTCCTTAACATGGTCAAAATGACCGAGTCCGAGAGACCTCGGTCCCTCAACACCTGGCTTTCAACAGCCCTGCCGTTAAAGCCAGAGACTGTAAGCCGGATGAAACATAGGACCTTGAGACTGAAGGTCCTCCCTCATCGGCAACCGCCAGGGAACGTCCGCGACGAGACGTACCAGATCAGCGTACCAGTGATGCTGAGGCCAATCAGGAACAATTAGGATCACCAGAGTTTATATCAGGCGATAAGGACCCTATGGGGCCACCAACGCATCCGAGGCATCGCCCAAGGATCCCTGGATCTGGCCACAACCTCGACCCTTGCGATTGAGTCGAGAGGCCATCAGGTCCACATCCGGCATGCCCCACCGTCGGCAAAGGAGTTGAAATATGCAAGGGCCACTCTTCTTGGTCCGGCGATTGGCGACTCAGATAGTCCGCCTGCCCATTGACTATGCCCAGAATGTAAATGGCCTACAGAGCCGGCACGTTTCTTCCGGCCCACTTCAGGATACGGACTACCTCGGAAGCCGCAGCTGAGCTCCGAGTCCCCCCTTGATGGTTTACATACGCCACCGCCGTGGCGTTGTCCGACTGGCTCCTGATGGAGCGACCCCGTACTCTCTCCGACCTGAGGAGAGACACAGTCCGATGGCCCGTATTTCCAGAACAGTGATTGGTAAACGGGCTCGTCCGGAGTCCAAGGCCTTGAGCCGACAGGACTCCCCAGACTCCACCCCAGCCCGTCAGGCTGGTGTCCGTCGTGAGTACCGTCCATTGGATGGGAGGGGAACGACTTTCCGGACCGAAGAGCCGAGGATCTCAACCACCATGTCAGGGGCGCCCTGACCAGGTGAATCACCTGGATCTGAAGATCCAAGGACAACGGGGATTTGTCCCAGGTGGACAAGATCTCCTTCTGCAATGCCCTGGTGTGTGATTGGGCATACGGAACGGCCACAAGGAGGCCACCAGAAAATCCCTTTGGTGGAGTGTAGCGATCACCGTGCGAATGGATTCCATGCGGAATTTCTGCACCTTCTCGAAGGCATTCAGGGCCTTGAGGTCCAGGATAGGTCGAACCACGTCCTATTTTTGGGACGACAAACAGATTCGAGTAGAATCCCTGAAAACTCTCCTGTGACGGAACCGGCACAATCACTCCGGACCTGATCAAATCCTGTACAGCCCCCAAGAGGGCTGCCCGACAGGTAGGAAGGAGAGGAAGATTTGAGGGAAAGAATCTGTCTGGGGGCCAGGATCGGAATACTATCCTGTATCCTGAGGTGACCACCTCGCACACCCACCAGTCGGAGATTTGGGAGGACCACCGATTCGTGACCTGCGAAGTCGTCCCCCCCACCCCAGAGTCGGGCGGAGGCAAGACTTCACGCGGAGGCGGGCTTGGGAGCCGCTTGTTCGGCTTACGCACCCAGGGGCACTTGTGCCCACCAGCCGCACTGCCGTCAGTCTGAGAGGACCTACCCGTGGACTCTCACTGACGAAAAAACCCCGTTTTGCTGGAAAGGAAGGCCCCTGTTTTCGGCGGGCCTCCTCACTCTTGCTAGTCTAAGGAAGAAGAGTGCTTTTACCTCCCATGACATCCATGACGATGTCATCCAGAGCAGCACCGAAAGGTCTACCACCTTTAAATGGTAGATCTGTCAGGAGCTTCCTAAGGCTAGGTCAGCAGACCAGCACTTCAACCAGATAAGACGACGCAATACCACCGCCGAGACAGAGGCCCTGGATATTAAAGGGGCCGCGTCCAACGTGGCGTCGCACACATAAACCAGGCCCTGAACCAGTTGGTGGGCCAGAGCAACTGTGTCTGGAGGAAGATTATGCTCCTGTACAGCTAGGTGCAACATTTTTGCCCAACCTGTAAGTGTTTAAGACACAAGGGTCGCCGCTACCACAGGCCGTATGGCGTATCCCAACAAGGCAAACATGGCTCTGCTCACCACTTCTGACCTCCTGTCAGTGGGGTCCTCAAATGCAGGAGACCCCTCCATCGGGAGAGTGATGGCCTTGTTCAACCGGGCGACTGGAGGGTCGACCCTGGGGGAGAAGCCCACTTTTTAAGTAGGGCATCTTCAAGGGGTATCTGATAGACAAACGCCGCGGGACCATAAAAAAATTCTTCTGCGGCTTTTCCCAGACCTTATCAATGAGCTGGTCAAAGAAAGTACATATGGAAAAACCTCTTTAGAAGGCCTGGCCTTAAAAGAACCAAAGGAGACTGTATCCGCCTGAGGTTCTGCATCCGCAGCATTTTAGCTTGAGAGTGTCCCTCACCGCAGCCATGAGTACACTAACAAGCGCCCTGTCATTTACTGACTCAGAACTGGAGTTTTCCTCATAAGGAATGTCCTGTTCAAAACCATCCAATACATTCAGAACTAGGGTCCTGAGCGATAGTAGCTAGGTAGGTAGTGGCTAGGCCCATATCTGAATCAGCGCACTGCCCTCATGAAGTAAAGTGGGGGGAGGGCGCTTTTTTGCTCCCTTGCGCTTGCACACAGCTCCCATCCTGGTCAGAAATGATTCCAGGACTGCCCACAACTGGTCCCTAGGGACCGCAGGTGCTGAAGCACTGCCTGTTGTCCACTGACATTTAGGGGAAGCTGGTGACAGAGACTCCATATTGCCCCCCTCTGAGACTCCTCAGATAAAAAGTCCACCCACAGGCTGTGCTGACTGAGGAGGGGGCGCCCAGGGGACTCACCAAACCGGACCAGGGACCGCTCAGTTCCGCTGTCTGTACCGCGCTGTGTCAGCGCTGGTGAGCTGTGAGGAGATTGTGAGGAGATTCGCGCTGTTACAGCAGCGCTAGAGGCCAAAACTAGTGCTGAAGAGCGCGCGGGCTACAAGAAAATGGCCGCCGCACTTCACTGAGGCGATCCACGGCAAGATGGCCGCCATGACTCAGCAAAAGTGAAAAAAACAGCACACACAGCGCCACTCGGCGCTCAGGCCCCAAAACACACAAAAAAAGGCCCCAAGCATATCTGCAGACCAGCATTAGCCCCTCCAAGAACAGTGTGACCCCCAGGCACCCCACACAGCACAGCGCCAGCAATGGTGACAGAGAGTGACAATGAAATACAGGGGGAGACAGGGAAAATCCCCCACAGAGAAACACACAGATTTTTGTACTCACCTGCAGGCAGGAGAGACTACTTACCCAGCCCCTGAGGGACCCACTGGTGTGTTTCTGACAGGACTATCACAGTGCAGTACTGAGTAGCTGTCGGCCCGGTCCACCGTGAAAGATACAGTCAGTCAGGAACTGTTCAGTCTTGGGAGGACCGTGGGAGCATGAAAGCAAACCCGGCCACCCCTGGAGTCATGGGGCCTGTCGTGAACTGAGTCTCACGCACACAAGGCGAGGATCAGCACGCTCGATGGTCGGACAGGGAAGACTACGAGGATATCTTGTACCCAACCTGTTGCCCAGCCGACAGTTGATAGAAGATTCTCAAAAATAAAATAAAAAAGAATTCCAGAAAAGGAATAAAAATAGGTCAGGAGACTGGCTCCTGAGAGAGCCACGTCTTCTCCTTCTGCTAGGCAGAAAAAAACTGAAGTCTGCTGACTGTAGTGGGAGGGTTATGTCCGGAGGGACCGCCCCCTGGGTGGGGCTGTTCAGCTCTGGCTTTTAGAATGTATGTATAACATCTCACATTCTGCCTAGGTCTTCTCCTGCAGGCAGGGACATAACCCACGTGTAAAGTGTAAAGAGACACCGTGTCAGTCCATGGATGGTAAGAGAAAAACCCTTTAGCAATACACAAACTAAGTGCATATGTGCAGAGTGACTCCAAGGCTCTGTACTATCAGCAGATGGGGACAGTAAAAGAAGGGGAGAATCAGAGAAGACAGGATCAAACAGCCTGTTTGCACAATGGAGAGGATTAGCCGCTTAGGTTCCAAAGTGAGTATAACAAGCATGCTTTACTGCATATACAGGCTGATTTTACTGTTGTGGGTTTAGTAACACTTTAAAATCATATATTAATTTCCACATTGTATTTTAAATATATTCCAGAACAAATTCAATTTCTCCTGAATGATCTTGAGGTTTGAAAAGAACCCTATACATTTGCTTGCTTGAAAATCGATGACACATATTGACTATGTCCTGTGTGTCACACAATTCGCAGAGCCTGCCTTCTGAACTACAGAGGTGCAGAGAGAAAGAATTATAGGGAGACAGTCAGTACAGGAATCACAACTTGCAGGCAATGAGAAGCTGAAAAGCCTGCAGGGAATCCAGAATTTGTGAAAACAGATGGTCAGCAGACAGGCAGCACTACCCATATGAAAGGAGGAGATTTTGCAAGTAAGCTTATATGGGATAGTCGAAAACAAATGTTTGTATTGCTATCACAATGCTGATGTTATAAAATTAAAGTCAATGTTGTGCATTATATAAATGCTCTCTATGTCCTTAAAGTGGTTGTAAACCCCCCTGACCTATTTTTACATATAGGTAAGCCAAATGTAAAATGTGCGCCATCTAGGAGATATTTGCTTGGTAGTGATGTCATTGGCGCATGCTCAGTGAAGAAACTGCCCTCCGAGCCATTTCTTCCCCAGCGTGTGCCATGACTGGCGGCTCCCGCACGCATGCACGGGAGTGACGTCCCACAGCTCCGGCCAATCACAGAGACGGAGTCTGTGACCCCCGGAAGGAAGAGGGGTGAAGATAGATGCTTCCAGTAGCGGGGACATCGCAGGCTTCATTTGCAGGTAAGTGTCACATAATGGGCTGGTATGCGATGCATACTAGCCCATTATGCTTTTACTTTGCAGGTGAATAAAGAGGAAGTAAAACCCATCAGGATTTACTTCTTCGTTAAGAAACCATTTGAAGTATTCTGGTAGCCAACCGACACATTCTGACCTTGTATAAAAGATACTTGGATAGTTTCCAGAAACCGTAGTCTCCCAGTCCCACATAGATACACATACTGACCTTGCTAAAATATGCCATAAGCTTCTAAGAACCAAAGACATTTGGTAACAAAAGGGTTAAATAAAATGTATACATTATATATATATATTCTTGCTCTGAATTAAACACTGTACCATAGTTATTGATGCCAGTATTCATTATTCTTTATTTCAAGCATTAAACCAAACATATTAATTTCTGAGCTCTATTGAAAATTGTGCAGGCACTCTTCATTAAATAGTGTGTAAGTTTATTTAATGCATTAAAGAGAGAAACTTATTAAAACTAGCTGCGAGGCTGAATGATGTACAGATGCCCTTTCCACCCGGAAGACAGGATAGTATAGAGAGTGTGTTGATCAATCTGGCAAAACAATATATTGACAAAGAAATTGTGATTGGGACAATGTTGTATAGTGCAATTTCTCGCAGTAAAAAGGAAACAGACACTGCAACTGGGTGCAGACCATGTTTGGAATATCAATCTCCCAATACAGAAAATGGCCAGATCCCCCAATTTAATAGTTTCTGGATAAGGTTGTGCGGCTGTAACTGGAAGAAGGGGGTACATAAAAAAAAAAAAATATATTTAAATAGACTGTATATATTGTATTGCGGCCATAATTGGCGGCAAACACAACCTCCATCATACACAGGCCAATGTACATCAGCTACTGGCACTGTCTGGTGCCTTGTTCCTCAGAGGTATAAAACAGTTGTTGCAATACATTCACTTGGCTTCAAATCACAGACTCCAGAGCATAGCGACTGCTTTGCAGATGCCAACGTCATGATAATTGAAATAACACAGGCCAGCAATTGTCAGGGACGAGAGAGCCAGAAGACCAGTATTTGCCAGCTTGATCTTCGTATCTCCATGAACATAGTCAGTCACTACTTGTCCAAGACCCCTGAAAAATAAATAAAAAATAAATACATTTGAGGTGTGTGTGTGTAAATCTCTTCCTATACACACACACACACACACACACACACACACACACACGAAACAAACACATTTTAAAGATAAAAGGAACACTACCACTGTTTTTGAAAAACACAAAGCATTAAAGCTGTTGTAAAGGCTTCCTTGTTTTTCTAAAATACCAAACATGTTATACTTACCTGCTATGTGTAATGGTATTTAAAGCGGAGTTCCACCCAAAAGAGGAACTTCCGCTTTAAGCACTTCTCGCCCCCTTACATGCCACATTTGGGGGGGAGTGGGGGCTTCGTTAGGAGTGAGACTTCCTGTCCCACTTCCTCCTTCCGCCCAGGGACCGCCTAGGCGGCTCCTCCTCTCGCCTTTGGTGGCCCCTCCCTGTAGGCGATCTCCTGGGATGCGTGACAAGTCCCAGATCGCCTGTCCACTCCAGGAGCGCAGCGCGACTTGCGCCCTGCATGCCCGGCCGTGGAGCCGAAAGCTGTCATGGCCGGGTGCCCAGAGTGGCAATGGAGGCGCCGGTGCAGAGGAGCGACGCTCCGTTCGGCCGCATCGCTGGACCGTGGAACAGGTAAGTGTCTGTTTATTAAAAGTCAGCAGCTACACTTTTTGTAGCTGCTGACTTTTGATATACATAAAAACCCTGGAACTCTGCTTTAACCACTTAAAGAACAAGCCTTTTTTGGATCTTTTTTTTTTTTATTACAAGTTTAAATTAGAGAAAAAAATAGCGATCATTGCAATATTTTATGTCACAAGGTATGTGTGCAGTGGGTCTTTCAAAACGCAAAGTTTTTTGGGGAAAAATGCACTTTAATAAAAAAATCATTAAGGTTACCACAATTTTTTTTGTATAATG
The DNA here is from genome assembly GCA_029206835.1 of Rana muscosa. NCBI lineage: Eukaryota > Metazoa > Chordata > Amphibia > Anura > Ranidae > Rana > Rana muscosa. The sequence goes on from CM055124.1 coordinate 241,423,785, forward strand.
TGAAAGATGATGTTAAGCCAAGTAAAGATACCCAACATGCCATGCTTTAAAATTTGCGCATGCTGGTGGAATGGTACTTAAAAATCGCCATAGGTGACGCTTTAAACATTTTTACAGGTTACCTGTTTAGAGTTAGGGGTATTGCACTAGAATTAACGATCGTGGCGATACCTCTTGAACACGGTTAAATATGTGGGCGTGACTTACGTATGTGTTCTCTTCTGCATGTGAGCACTATGGGATGGGGCGATTTTTTTTCCTTATTTTACAAATGTTGCTTTTAATTATTATTTATTGATCACTTTTATAAACATCCCTTGTAATAGAAATAAGGATGACAGGTCTTCTTTATTGAGTGATCTGGGGAAAAAAAAATTACCCAAAATCTCTCATTTACCTTTAAAAGAAAAAATATTTTTTTTGCATTTTTTTTTTTTATTATTTGTTTTGGTCTGAGAAACGAAAGTGATGTCAGACTTCGCTCCGGTTAACCAAGGGCATTGAGAGGACTTGACTTCCTGCCCAGCAACGACCACATTGGATCGCTCCCTGGCTTGACTGATGGGTCTGGTAAGCCCGGAAACCACCTTCCATAAGTGATGCTGCAGCAAATACGCCCGCTGGACCACTTTTTTTTTCCATTGGACCACTTTTATCTGGACGCAGAACCAGCTATAATAAAATATACCGGGCAGCTAGTTGCTGCCATAACATTGGTATTAAACATCCAAGTAATGACATTTTTACTATGGGCCGGTCAGCAAGTGGTTATTAACAGAGTGGCCCCGACCCTCCTCTTCTGGGGTCCCCTGTCAGCACACTAAGCTTCTCCTCTTCTTTGTGGACCACCATAGCAAGCTGCTTGCTACAGGGAGCATATGTACGGGTTCACTCCCAAGCTGGGCTGTGTGCACCCATAGACACACAACACCCTGCGCGTCTCAGCCCTGCCCCCTCCTTACAGGGTTTGATTCCCAGTAGCCAATGGCTCCCGTTGCTGCCTTCGAGTCCGGGGAGGGAGGGAGAGGGAAAGAGAGAGAACCACTGCAAGCAGGCACAGAGTTGGCCGAGATACGTACTTGAGTCTTATAAGTGGGAGGGGGATACTGGGACTTTTTTTTAACCTAATAAAAGGAACGCATTAAGGTAAAAAAAAAGTATTACCTTTAGAACCACCTTAAAGTGGAACTTTAAATCAAAAAATTATGTCCTGCTAGACCACTACTAGCTGCTATGGGTAAAATTCAAACAGAGTCTTGTTATTCAAATCACGGCCACGTAAAGTAATGAGACTTCTATTTAATAGGAGGCTGATCCAGGGATTTATGTGATGGTCGGTATATGGTTGGGGGAGATGAAGAGAAAAAAGTGTTTTTTTTGCCCTCTTACAGCCAATTGGATTATGCTTATAGGTGGTGTTTTTCAAATGCATAAAACTAACACACAGTGGTTGAACATGATGTGTGTTTTTCAAACGTATCTGCTGTGTAACTATGTATTGTATTTCACGTAGCCGGATGCAATTGATTTCTCCATCCAGTCTTACTTAATGTTTTTACGTATTGACCCATGAGCAAGGAAACACCACCATCAAATGTGTGTACAAAGTTCACTGACATTGCAATGTTTGGCTCAGACACTGGAGTACCTAAACTTCTCTTGGCAATCCAAGGAAAATAAAGTGCGCAAATAGCATTTAGCACAAAAACTTAAAGCGTTACTAAACCCAGGACCCTGCATTCACTATATCTGGTCTCCCACAGTACACAGAACAAAGAAATGCAATTGTTTTAGTAAATATAAACTGCTAAATACCTTTTCTCATCAGAAGTTAGAGCTGTCTTGTGACTTCTACCAGTGTCTGCATAAAGAAAGTAGGATTTTTTTTTTCTACACTGTTCTATGAGGCTGCAAGACACCTGACCCTCTGTCTGGACAGTGCTGATTAGCCCTGTGATGATCACATGCACCCTCCCAAAGAAAACGCTCTAGCAATACACATCAAACTGAGCATGTGCAGAGTTGCCCCCAAGGCTCTGTATTATCAGGAGATAGATTGGGGACAGTGGAAGAAGGTGAGGATCAGAGAAGACAGGATCAAAAAGCCCTTTTACACAATGCAAAAGATTATTAACCCCCTTAGGTTCCATAGTGAGTATAACAACAAGCATGCTTTACTGCATAGACTGATTTTACTGTTGCAGGCTAAGTAACACTTTAAGCCATCCATACATGGATTGAAATTTGGCGGTTCAGCAGACACTGGCAGAATTCGGATCCAATTCCGATTGCAACCAAGTTGATTGATCAACTCGAGTACAACCAGCTTGTCAGATTTTTCTACATGCAATTACTGCCAGTGGCTAGCAGTAATCATTGTATTCTGCTGGACGGGAAATCCCCCCTGCGCTACCAGCAATTCTCTTATTCAAGTCCAATATAAAGTGCAATGTCCCCTATAAAACACTCTAAAATATATAACACTCAACTAAAGTGTCCAGAACATGCTGTCTCTCTTCCTATGACAGGTGTGTTATTTTGCAGCCTTTTGTACCCTGTCCACCCTCCAACCATGTAACAAAATAAACATTCAGTGCTATTGCACAATCCCCTTCATGCAATTCTCCATTTCTGCTGTGTGCCCACCTCCTCCTTATCCAAGCAACTCACCAGACATTTAGACCCCTGTACACCGCTCCTGACAATGCTGAATAACGAAACACGTAGGGCGGAGTCTAGGCTTGTGACGTCAGCCTGCACAGGATACCCAGTTCCCACAGAGTAGAGATAGCCGGTGGAACTGGCGTCTACACAATACTTATGCTATTTTTTTAGTGCTGAGGCCTGCCACTGACAAATGTGAGTTTATTGAAGCGTTTTTATTATTGATTTTAAATAAAACTGTATTACACTATAGAAAGTGGTCTCCTCTTGTTCCTCTGTCAGATTGAGGACAGTGAATGATGGTCACATTCCTGGTGGTTTAAAAGCGCTTATGACCGATTCTAATACAAGAATCTTAAAATCTGGCAAGTGGTTTAGATAAGGAGGTGGTCGACACACAGCAGAGATGGCAAATTGCATTAAAGTGTTACTAAACCTAAAAAAGTTTTTTACCCCAATGCATTGCTTGCATTAAAAAAGGTAAAAAAAAAAACTTTCAATATCTCTGTGCCCCCCTTTCCCTGTGTGAAGAATAAGGGGGGATAAGAGATCAGCGCTGTGCACGGGTGCACCTATTCTCCCCTTACTTCCTCTTCACACAGCATTCGAGAAGCAGCAGGAGCTATTGGCTCTTGCTGCTGTCAATCAAATCCAGTGAAGAGGAAGTGGGGGCGGGCCTAAGTCCCGCTGTGTAAGTCTATGGAGCGTGGCTCCATAGACACACAGGTCGGGAGTGCGCAGACCACGCTTCTCCCCATAGCAAGCGACGGGCTATGATGGACGTAAGAAGATGAGGAACCAAGATCGCCGCCGGGGACCCCAGAAGAGGAGGATTTGGGCCACTCTGTGCAATACCACTGCACAGGGCAGGTGTTATTTTAATTAAAAAAAGAAAAAATATATATGACTTTAGTAACACTTTAAAGCGGAGTTCCACCCATATAAAAGTTAGTCAGTTTTAATAATCAGACACTCACCTGTCCCACAGTCCAGCGATGTGGGCGAACAAAGCCCCACTCCTCCCCCACTCCTTTCTGCGGCACCGGCATCACTATTGTGGGCGCCCGGATGTGGCTTCACAGCCGGCTTGCGCTGCGCACTGTGATTGGCCAAGCGATCTTCTGGGACCTGTGACGTGTCCCAGAAGATTGCAGGGAGGGAGGAGAGGTGAACTTCCTTCTGGCACCCCGGAGCCCCGGGAGGACGTGGATATCCGTCACTTAAAGCGGAAGTTCCCATTTTGGGTGGAACTCCGCTTTAAGGGGAGTGTGCAATAGCACTGAATGTTTATTTTGATGCACTGACTATTTGCAAAAGTAACAGCTGTCATAAGAAGAAAGATCACATTTGGATACTTTTGTGCACACTGCACTTTATGTGGGGCTTGCACAAGAGAATGGCTTTTTGCACAGATTGTTTTTAGGGATTAGGTTCATATATAATAAGATACATTTTTGGGGAAGCGCTGTACAGTACACAATGAAAAGCATACATAGGAGCAGTTTTACCTTTTATTTTATTTTGCACTTCACCCACCTTACCGTCTTCACTCTCCTACACTCCTGAAGCCTCCTGGAATATGCACGTCACATATCCCAACAGACATCAGCTTCAACACAGCGGCAGGACGATGGTGGACCCGGCTGCACATCATCAGGACTAGTTGCTTAAACCACAAAGAGACAGACAGCTCCCGATGATTTCAGAAAAGAAAGATGGCTGTGTGGGAGCCAGCATGCAGCATTGGTTTGGCAGATAACAGCAGGATAGCGCTGGATTTGCTGGGCATGCAAGTATGTTTTTGAGGAAAACCCAGCAGACAAAACAAGGTGAAAGAAAACAAATATACGGGAGGGAGTAAAGTACCTCTTTCCACTACAAACAAAATATTCTAAGAACTGTTGGCTTACCAATGACCATGCAGAGTGATGGCAGCAGCCAACGAGTAGTCCATGGCAGCTCCTGGATACATGTAAGCGGCAGGGAGGAGACCCAGGAGGGCCACACTCAGTACTCTCTCCCCTGTCCAATGGAGGGAGGCTCCTTTGGATCCTGCTGCTAAAAACAGACAGAACAATCAGAATTTTAAAAATAATCTTCGTATCCTGGATGACCTGTCTCTTACAATACCTACATTGTAGAGATACTCATCTGCAAAATCCTTTAATTTATAAGTTTTGGTTCATTTCATTTAAAGAGGTACTGTCTTGTACCACTGTAGAATTGCCAAGTATTGTATTTTCTGTGTCATGAGATATGTTGTACAACATAGTGCTTCTAGTCCAATGCACACACAATATACTGCAATAATGCTCATAACATAGTTCGACTTTTCATTTTTTTCTGAAAAAGTGAACTTACACTATAACTTCTTCCCGCCAACATGGTGCATATATGCATCCTTATGTAAACACTTTAGGCTCCATTCACACCTAGGCAATTCCGATTGTGGGCAGAATCTCGGCAAAATGTGGGACGCGACTGTGATGCCATTACTTGTTAATTTTGCCGTGGTTGTCCCAGCAAAATCACAACACGTGAAACAACCGTGATTGCAGCGCGATCTGTTGCGGGACAACCACAGCAAAATCAAACCGTGATAGGGGTGCCCTTAATAAGTAATGGCATCGCAATCGTGGCGATGCCGCCCGCGAACAGAATTGCCTAGGTGTGAATGCAGCCTTACTGTCCTGGGAGCGTGCAGGGAGTAACCGGCGGGTACCAGAAAGCTTCCGATGCATACTTGTGATCAGGAGCTTTCCGATTATGCAACCTCTGTGACTGCCAACCACAGCGGTCACATGATCGGAATTCCTGCCTCCACCTCCCAGGATTTAGAACCTGTTAAAGTGTCGGAGGCAGTGGCAAGACGGGGTTAACGTAAAACTAAAGTATACAACACATTCATTCCCGTTAAACTCCCCAGATATTTGCACTAGAATGGCAGCATTTTTTGTCATTTGTTGAGCTTTTTTTGCACAGGTAGTGAAAGCCCATGCGGCCGCTCTGGTTATAAAGAGGATGCAACTGCTTTATTGTACGTCTAGCATCAGAAATATATAATCAGTATGCTTAGTATTACATAACAGACAGCCTGTTCACAGCAAAAATAAATAAAAAGGGAGGTCATAACACATACAGTGCATCCGAAAAGTATTCACAGCGCTTTACTTTTTCCACATTTTGTTATGTTACGGTATTATTCCAAAATGGATTAAATTATTTTCCTCAAAATTCTACAAACAATACCCCATAATGACAACGTGAAAGAAGTTTGTATGAAATCTTTGCAAATGTATTAAAAGTATATAAAAAAAAAAAAAATCAATCACATGTACATAAGTATTCGCAGCCTTTGCTCAATACTTTGTAGAAGCACCTTTGGCACTAATTACAGCCTCAAGACTTTTAGAGTATGATGCTACAAGCTTGGCACACCTATTTTTGGGCAGTTTCTCCCACTCTTCTTTGCAGGACATCTCAAGTTCCATCAGGTGGTATGGGGAGCGTCGGTGCACAGCCATTTCAGATCTCTCCAGAGATGTTCAAGTCTGGACCCGGCCTGAGCCACTCAAGGACATTCACAGAGTTGTCCCGTAGCTACTCCTTTGTTACCTTGGCTGCGTGCTTAGGGTCATTGTCCTGTTGGGAGACAAACCTTCACCCCAGTCTAAGATCCAGAGCACTCTGGAGCAGGTTTTCATCAAGGATGTCTCTGTACATTGCTGCATTCATCTTTCCCTCGATTCTGACTAGTCTCCCAGTCCCAGCCACTTAAAAACATCCCCACAGCATGATGCTGCCACCACCATGCTTCACTGTAGGGATTATTGGCCAGGTGATGAGCGGTGCCTGGTTTTCTCCAGACATGACGCTTGCCATTCGGGCCAAAGAGTTCAATTTTTGTTTCATCAGACCAGAGAATTTTGTTTTTCATTGTCTGAGTCCTTCAGGTGCCTGTTGGCAAACACCAGGTGGGCTGTCATGTGCCTTTTACTGAAAAGTGGCTTCCGTCTGGCCACTCTACCATACAGGCCTGATTGGTGAAGAGCTGCAGAGATGGATGTTCTTCTGGAAGGTTCTCCTCTATCCACAGAGAAATGCTGGAGCTCTGTCAGAGTGACCATCGGGTTCTTGGTCACCTCCCTGACTAAGGCCCTTCTCCACCGATCGCTCAGTTTGGCCGGGCGGCCCGCTCTAGGAAGAGTCTTGGTGGTTCCAAACTTCTTCAATTTTACGGATGATGGAGGCCACTGTGCTCTTTGGAACCTTCAATGCTGCAAAAAAATTTCTGTACCCTTCCCCAGATCTGTGCCTCCATACAATCCTGTCTCGGAGGTTTACAGACAATTCCTTGTACTTCGTGGGTTGCTTTGTGCTCTGACATGCCCTGTTAACTGTGGGATATTATATAGACAGGTGTGTGCCTTTCCAAATCATGTCCAATCAACTGAATTTACCACAAGACGCCACTCAAGTCATAGAAACATCTCAAGTATGATCAGTGGAATCAGGATGCACCCGAGCTAAATCATGAGCGTCATGGCAAAGGCTGTGAATACTTATGTACATGTAATTATTTTTTTGGTTTTTTAATACATTTGCAAAGATTTCAAACAAACTTCTTTCACATCGTCATTATAGGGTATTGTTTGTAGAAATTTTAGGAAAATAATAAATGTAATCCATTTTGGAATAAGGCTGTAACAAAAATTTAGAAAAATTCTGAAAAGTTAAAGTTCATTCCTGTTGCACTCCCCAGGTATTTGCACTATAATGGCAGCAGCCTTGCTTTTGTCTTCTCCTGAGCGTTCTTTGTGCAGATAGGGAGAGTCCATACAGTCGCTCAAGGTTTCAAATGAGATGCAACTACTTTATTGTACAACTAGCATCAGAAATATATAATCAGTATGCCTATTACATAACAGACAGCCTGTCCACAGGAAAATACGTAACACATAAGCAGAAATTCTAGGGTGTCCTCCTCTGCACACCAAAATCTCTTTCTAGCAAGGAAAAGGATGGAATGTTTAGACCCACAAAAAGTAGATTCTTCCTTGCCAAACCTGCCACCACACAATCTCTCTCTACAGAGCAACATGCTCTGGTTTCTCCATGTTTTACAAGACTTTGAAAGGGACTCGACTCCTGTGAATGCAGCTGCCACCTGCTATTCTGATCAACAAGAGCCATAATTATCCTGGGATAACTCATTTCTCAGGTACACGTTGTACCCTTTTCTAGCCAAACTGCCTTTTCCAGTCCTCACATGAATTGTGTGCTAAAAACCTCCTGAAATGTTGTACAGTGCAATTTGTTCCATCCAATAGACTTTTAGAACTAATTGTTACAGAGCCTCCAGAATTTTACACCATCCCATCTAAAACAGGTCAAACTACAGCAATCAACACATGTTCCTACAGGCCAGCTACTTCTCTTACCTTGTCTATTGGATGAAACATGGATTAGTGAACCTTGAAACGAAGGACGATCTTGTGGTAAAACTGCTGCTGGTCTGATCAGGAAAGAATTCCTAAACGCAAAAGCTGAAAATGGAAGAGATTAAAAGATTGTTAATATAATATATAAAACATCTAAAAATTATTTGAAAGGAAAAAACTTGTTCCCTTTTTAATGCAAACAAGTGGTAACAATATGAAGGAAAACTGGACAAAGTTGCTGTAACTCTATCATGAAGCTTATACTGCCGAAAAATACCAAGCTTCAACCACTGCCCAACCAAAACATCTCTCAGAACTAGAGGTGCACCGAATGGAAATTTTGGTGCCGAAACCAAAAATGCAGGATGCCCTTGGGACTACATCCCTGCGGGGAGACGCTGTCAGCGTGCTCGCCCCCTCCCTTGGGACTACATCCCTGCGGGGAGACGCTGTCAGCGTGCTCGCCCCTCCCTTGGGACTACATCCCTGCGGGGAGACGCTGTCAGCGTGCTCGCCCCCTCCCTTGGGACTACATCCCTGCGGGGAGACGCTGTCAGCGTGCTCGCCCCCTCCCTTGGGACTACATCCCTGCGGGGAGACGCTGTCAGCGTGCTCGCCCCCTCCCTTGGGACTACATCCCTGCGGGGAGACGCTGTCAGCGTGCTCGCCCCCTCCCTTGGGACTACATCCCTGCGGGGAGACGCTGTCAGCGTGCTCGCCCCCTCCCTTGGGACTACATCCCTGCGGGGAGATGCTGTCAGCGTGCTCGCCCCCTCCCTTGGGACTACATCCCTGCGGGGAGACGCTGTCAGCGTGCTCGCCCCCTCCCTTGGGACTACATCCCTGCGGGGAGACGCTGTCAGCGTGCTCGCCCCCTCCCTTGGGACTACATCCCTGCGGGGAGACGCTGTCAGCGTGCTCGCCCCCTCCCTTGGGACTACATCCCTGCGGGGAGCCTCCCGTGCCTGTGAACGTTCACAGCGTCTCCCCCACAGGGATGTAGTCCCAAGGGAGGGGGCGAGCACGCTGACAGCGTCTCCCCGCAGGGATGTAGTTCCAAGGGAGGGAGCGAGCATGCTGACTAACCCCCAGCCAGAACGGCTCGGATGATGGTGTGAAGTTTACTGAGGAGGAACAGGAAGTGAGAAATTCAGACAAAGAAAAAAAACATTTAGAAGGGAAATCGAAGGAAAAGGTAAGTGAACCAACAATGCACTAGCTTAAAGGAACCTATTTAGAAAATAAAAAACGAACCTTTACAACCCCTTTAATATCATCAATTTAAATGAATATGAATTTATTGTCACCCATTATTGGCACCTTTAGCACAAGAAAAGCTCAAGAAAAATGTATCCCTTTAAATTCTATACATTGGTCTGTTGGGCTTCCGTTGTGGGGTTAAAAATTCAGCTTGGTGCATTTTCGGTCAGTTAAAAAAAAACACACCTCCCCGTTCAAATGCATTGAAAATGCAGCAGGAACGCATCATTACAGCGCTCGCGTTACGTTTATGAGTCACATGACCTATGAAAAACATGGTAAAATCGTCCCAAAATCAGTGAATTTGCGGTAAAATCACAGTGCATTTTCCGTGCCATTATCTGTACCTTTTTCTCTTATTGGTTATACTTTTTTCGGCCAAAATTCCGGTGCATCTCTACTCAGAACATTAACCTCTTCGTACCGGCGGTACATATATATGAGCCTCTTGGCAGGTGAGCCTCAACATCGAGAAGCCACATATACATGTACCAGAATGTGAACAGAGCTGTGCCGAGAGTTCTACTTACGATCGGGAGCTTTACAATCATGTCACCGCTGTGACAGCCAATCACGGTGGCCACATGATCAGAAACCAAGCCCTGCCTCCCGGCATCAGGATCCTCTTAAAGGGCAAGGTTAAGGGGTTAAAGTCGACCTGAAATCAACCACTGAAAACCTGCTGCTATAGCCTAGAAATGTTGATTGTGCCCAACCCCTACCCTAAAGACTTAGGCGGGCCATAGATGGAGAGATTCCCTTATCAACACACTGTTGATAGGGAAGTCCCTCCTGTGGAGCCATTGTGTGTTCATTTTACCCATAAAAAATGTATGTTCTCCCCCCCCCCCCCCCCAAATAGAGCTTTCTTTGGTGGCATTTGATCACCTCTGTGTGTATATAACATATTAAAAGTTGCATTTAAAATAAAAATCTGATCAGCAGATTTTTCTAAACCGCCAGCCATTTATGTAAAGATCCCCAGAAGATATTGCAACTATGGCTGTCTGATGAGAGGAGAGGATTTTGCAATGCTATATGGCATATAGCATTCCAAGATCCTTCCTTTCCTCTCATCATTCATGTCATTTAACTTCTAGTAAGTATGCTGCGATGCCCATATTGGTACACCTTGCACTTGGCTGCAGTAAGCCAGCAGCGGACATCTTGTTACACCCAGCCCGAACTATATGGGCTGGGTGTAACAAGATATCCACTGCTGGCTTATTTCAGCCGAGTGCAAGGTGTACCAAGATGGGAGTCGTGATGTTTACACTCCGACAAAGACACGGAACGTCACTCCCTGTACTAATTGTCACAGCTCCGGTCACCTTTTTGGAAGGAATATGCAGCGGCGCCCTGCACCGGCCAGCTTACCCCTGTGTTCCACTGCTGCCAGACCAATCTTCGCTCCGCCCTCTCCATCCGCCGACTTCCGGTTCCAGGTATCGGATCTGGCATCGGAAGCATTTGTACGAGTGCTCGCACAAATGCACGGTATCGGGACAACCCTAATTGCAACCACTGGTTTTTCCAGTCTGTTACCTTACAGTAGTAAGGTGAGAGGTCACTTCTCACAGAGGCGTCATTACATGGAATGAAGAGACACACGTTTAGATCAGTTTGCACGGTTAAGACTGTAGCACTACACTTCACTGTTTTTCACCTTAATCCCAAGAAGACTGCCTCAGAGACTTGTTACTTCACTTTACTTTCACTTCACTGTTCAGTGTATGTTGAACAACTTGAGCACCGATTGACTAATAACCCATGTTTGTTATAAATGTCATTTGGTTTGTTGTGCAAATCATTTTTGATTTAAGGAATCTGTTAGTTGAAGAGTTCATTTGCATGTTTGGTTTACACTGCCACATTGTGCACACCCTTATTATTGCTTTTTCATTTTTAGTATGTTTATCATTATGTGACACATTGGTTACACATTAGTTCAACAGCGCAGCATCAATTATTATACACATTTTCACAGATCAGCCATAACATTATGACCACCCACCCAATATTGAATAGGTCCCCCTTTTACTGACAAAACAGTCCAGACCCATCAAGTCATAGACCCCAATGTAACATCCACATAAATCGGACGACATAAGGTTTCCCAGTAGAACATTTCCCAAAGCATCACATAGCCTCTGCCAGCTTGCCTTTATCTCACTCTGCATCCTGGTGCCATCTCTTCCCCAGGTAAGTGACGCACGCGCACCCGGCCATACACAAGATGTGACAGGAATAATGTGATTCATCAGACCTGACCATCTTCTATCGATCTGTGCTCCAGTTCTGATGCGCACGTGTCTATTGTGGGTGCTTTCGGCTGTGGACACGGGTCAGCATTTGCACGTTAACCGATCTGCGGCTACACAGCCCCATACACAACAAACTGCGATATACTGTGTATTCTGACACCTTTCTATTAAACATTAACTTTTTAGCAATTTGAGCTACAGTAGCTCTTGTTTTGGATTGGATTACACAGAGCAGCCTTTGTTCCCGATGTACATTCAAGTTGAAGTTCTGCTCTTCCTCCTCTTCTACTTTTGGAACACCTTTTTTTTTGGGGTGTGAAGTACCTAATTTTCACAGGTACCCACTCCCTACTTCTGCTTGAAACGCCTAGGCCAGTGATAGCGAACCTTGGCACTCCAGATGTTTTGGAACTACATTTCCCATGATGCTCAACTACACTGCAGAGTGCATGAGCATCATGGGAAATGTAGATCCAAAACATCTGGGGTGCCAAGCTTCGCGATCACTGCCCTAGGCAATGCCACCAAAGATTGCTCCGCTCCCCTCCCTCCCTGCAACCGTGTGGAACATGTCACAGGTCCCAGAAGGCTGCGGGACCACTCACACAGCAGTCCCACACTCAGCATGGCGGCATCGGGGACCCAAAGACCGCGATGAACCAGCCTGCATGAGTACAGCGCTGGATCCCTGGACAGGCAAGAGTCTTATTAGTAAGAAAAATATATATAAAAAGTTGCGTTGTCTCAAACAAAGAAAACTCTTATCAAAAAAAAATATATAACAAACACAGTGTATCAACTGGTGATAAAGAGTTCAATAAGTGTCCATGTGTATCAAAAAATTATTCCATTGGTATTCCACCAACTGGATGTGCTATCCACCGTTCCCAGTGATAATAAAGTATAACAATCCAAATGAAATCCAAGGAGTGGTAAAAGTGCAGCAGTCGTATAATTAGCGCAAGATTTTCACACATATTTCTAAAGGCCCATACACATAATTGGATTTTCTGACGGGAATTGTGTGATGACCGGCATTTGGAAGCTTCTTCAGACAATTGTTGTCGGATTTTCCGCCAACAAATGTTGGATAGCATGCTTTAAAATTTTCCGACAACAAATGTGTGTTGTCGGATTATCCGATGGTGTGTGGAAAAAAATCCAAAGTACAAACACGCATGCTCAGAAGCAATGATCACCATAACACAACATTAGCAGAAGTTGCCCAAAGGGTGGCACTAAAGAGCTGAAAAAACGCGTAGTTTTGTGTTTGTTGGCCGACAATTCTTTGCCGTTTGTATGCAAGACAAATTCATGGCCAACGCCCTTTGGACAAAAGTCCTACGCTTTGTCTGCGGAAAACCCGATCGCGTGTATGAGGCTTTAGAGTCTTAATAGTAAAAGTCAGCAGTTACAGTATTTGTAGCTGTTGGCTTTTATTATTTTATAAAGTGACTGGAGAATCGCTTAAATGAGCCTTGGTCACCCATGACCCTGTCACCGCTTCTCCTTCAATGGACCAGATTTGGAAGGTGCTGACCACTGCAGACTGGGAACATCCCACAAGAGCTGCAGTTTTGGAATTGCTCTGACCCCGACGTCTAGTCATTACAATTTGTCACTTGTCAAAGTCGCTCACGCTTCCCCTTTTTTCCTACTTTCAACATAGGAACATCAAGGACAGCATGTTCACTTGCTGCCCAATATATCCTATTCACTTATAGATGTTACTGTAATGAAATAATAAAAGTTCTTCACTTTACCTGTTGGTGATCATAATGTTATGGCTAATCAGTGTATGAGAGCTATTTTATCTGCCAAAGCATTTCTACCCGGTGTCCATCCACTCTTGAGATTTACACAGCACAGTTCTGTCTAGCAGGGTTAGAGGCTTGATCTTTCTCTGCTGCAGGTTCACTTTAAATTGCAGGTCTCTTCCCCACACCTCAGCCTGGACAGTGAAAGGAGAAGAAGCACAGCGATGAGTTCATCTCTCTGTCACTCCGCTTCCTCCTCCAATCAGCATGCTTCTAGCACTGCAACACATCTGGCTCCTTATGCTGCTCCTGCTTCCCTCTCTGAGCCATGATGTACAGGGTATGTGCAGTAGCTCGAAAAAAAAAAAAAAATATGATGCAAGTTCAGTTTCCAGTACTTACTTGCATGATAAAAACTGCATTCAATCATGTAATAACATGACGCATGACAGCCAGAGGACTGACGTGTTCATAGAAGTGCTCAGCAATGGTAGCCTTCATACTTCATTAAGGCCCCTTTCACACGGAGGTCTGTTCAGGTCCGCCTGTCAGTTTTTTAGGCGGACCTGAAACGGATCCTCCATGTAGCCCTATGGAGGCACGGATGTCAGCGGAGACATGTCCGCTGACATCCGCTCCGCTCCGCCAAAGTGTGACGGAGGAAAAATAGGATTTTTGTACTCACCGTAAAATCCGTTTCTCTGGCATCCATGGACTGACACAGCGTGTCTTATACACCTTTACACGTGGGTTATGTCCCTGCTTGCAGGAGAAGACCTAGGCAGAATGTGAGATGTTATACATACATTCTAAACAGCCAGAGCTGAACAGCCCCGCCCAGGGGGGCGGTCCCTCCGGCATAACCCTCCCACTGCAGTCAGCAGACCTCAGTTCGTAACAAAGCAGTACAAACTCAAAAAGAAGGGTGGGTGCTGTGTCAGTCCATGGATGCCAGAGAAACGGATTTTACGGTGAGTACAAAAATCCTATTTTCTCTTGTCATCCATGGACTGACACAGCGTGTCTTATACACCTTTACACGTGGGATGTCCCAAAGCAGTGTCAAGAGGGATGGGAGCAGTATAAATGGAAAACCAAAAACTTCACTCCAAACAAGGCAGAGCTCCTCAACGGAGGAGTTGCAACATCAACCAGCGGCCTGCAACACCTTGCGGCCGAAGGAAGCATCCGAAGATGCAGCCACATCAACCTTATACAATTTAGAAAAGGTATGAACAGACGACCAGGTCGCTGCCTTGCACACTTGTGCAACCGACGCTTGATGTCGGAAAGCCCAGGAAGCACCAATTGCCCTGGTGGAATGTGCCGTAACCGGAAAGGAAGGCGCCCGCCCCTTGAGAGCATAAGCTTGAATGACGGTTTGTCTGATCCACCTAGAAATGGTGGCAGACGAAACCGCTTGGCCCTGTTTTGGACCAGAGACAGCCACAAATAGTGAGTCAGACTTCCGAATAGAGGCAGTAGCAGACAGGTACACCCGCAAGGCTCGTACCACATCCAAAGTGTGAAGCGCAAACTCTCTGGGATGCGATGGGTGAGGACACAAGGACGGGAGGACAATGTCCTCATTTAAGTGGAAGGCCGAGACCACCTTTGGCAGAAAAGAAGGTCGCGGACGCAACACCGCCTTATCCTTATGGATGACCAAAAAGGGCGGATTGCAGGACAAGGCCGCCAACTCAGACACTCGTCTAATGGAAGTAATGGCCACCAAGAAGGCCACCTTCTGAGACAAAGTCAAGAGGGGAATATCTCTAATATTCTCAAAGGGAGGTTCCTGGAGAACCGAGAGCACCAAATTCAGATCCCACGGGGGGAGAGGAGGCTTGACAGGGGGGAGCACATGGCGAACCCCCTGCACAAAGGTGCTAACCAAGGGATGACCCGCCAGCGGTCGCTGAAAGAAGATGGCCAAGGCCGAAATCTGACCCTTAATGGTACTCAAAGCGAGCTTTTGGGTCACGCCACGCTGCAGAAAATGCAGGATTCTGGGAACGGAATACGTTCGTGGGCGCCAGTCCAGCTCTTCGCACATGGCGATGTAAGCTCTCCAAGTACGGTGATAGATCTTTCTGGAGGAAGACTTCCGTGCCCTTAACATGGTCGAAATGACCGAATCCGAGAGACCTCGGTCTCTCAGCACCTGGCTTTCAATAACCATGCCGTTAAAGCCAGACACTGTAAAGCAGGATGAAATATAGGACCTTGAGACAGAAGGTCCCCCCGCATTGGTAACCGCAAGGGAACGTCTGCGACGAGACGTGCCAGATCGGCGTACCAGTGACGCCGAGGCCAATCCGGAGCAATGAGGATCACCGGAATTCCCTCGGTCGCTACCCTGCGGAGCAGGTGAGGCAGCAACTGCAGCGGAGGATAAACGTATATCAGGTGATACTGACCCCATGGGGCCACCAACGCATCCGAGGCATCCGCCCAGGGATCCCTGGATCTGGCCACAAACCTCGACCCCTTGCGATTGAGTCGAGAGGCCATCAGGTCCACATCCGGCGTGCCCCACCGTCTGCAAAGGAGTTGAAAGACCTCCGGGTGCAAGGACCACTCTCCCTGGTCCAGCGTCTGGCGACTTAGATAGTCCGCCTGCCAATTGTCTACGCCCGGAATGTAGACGGCCGACAGAGCCGGCACGCTTCTTTCGGCCCACCTCAGGATGCGGGCGACCTCGGAAGCCGCAGCTGAGCTCCGAGTCCCCCCTTGATGGTTGACATACGCCACTGCTGTGGCGTTGTCCGATTGGATCCTGATGGAGTGACCCTGTAGTTTCTCCGACCATGAGGAGAGGCACAGTCTGATTGCCCGTATCTCCAGCACATTGATCGGTAAGAGGGCTTCGTCCGGAGTCCAAAGCCCTTGGGCCGACAGGACTCCCCAGACTCCCCCCCCAGCCCATCAGGCTGGCGTCCTTTGTGATCACCGTCCATTGGATGGGGAGGAACGACTTCCCGGACCGAAGAGCCGGGGACCTCAACCACCACGTCAGGGACGCCCTGACCAGGTGACTCACCTGGATCTGAAGATCCAAGGACAACGGGGATTTGTCCCAAGTGGACAAGATCTCTTTCTGTAAAGCCCTGGTGTGCGCTTGGGCATAAGAAACGGCCTGGAAGGAGGCCACCATGAGTCCCAGGACTCTCATGCAAAAGCGGATTGACGACCATTTTCGGGACGTCAGCACCCGTACTGCAGACTGAAGTGTCAGTAGTTTGTCTGGAGTTAGGAAGACTCTTGCCTCCAAGGAGTCCAGAATCAGACCTAGATACTCCAGACGCTGAGTCGGGACTAGAACCGACTTCTGAACGTTCAGGAGCCACCCAAACTCCCTGAGGGTCTGACTGACGATAGTCACACTTTCTTCCAATTCTGAGCCACTGTCTGCTCTTAGAAGAAAATCGTCCAGATAGCCCACAATAGCAATGCCTCGCTGTCTCAGCAAAGCTAGGACCGGAGCAAGCACCTTGGTGAACACCCTCGGTGCCGAGGCTAGGCCAAAGGGAAGAGCCACAAATTGATAGTGGACTTCGCCGACCGCAAAGCGCAGAAACTTCTGGTGGCTTGCGCAGATCGGAACATGCAAGTAGGCGTCCTTGATGTCCAAGGATGCCAGAAAATCCCCTTGATGGAGTGTAGCGATCACCGTGCGAATGGATTCCATGCGGAATTTTTGCACCTTCACGAAGGCATTCAGGGCCTTGAGGTCCAGGATTGGCCGAACCCCGTCCTTTTTTGGAACAACAAACAGATTCGAGTAGAACCCCTGAAACCTCTCCTGGGACGGAACCGGCACAATTACTCCGGACCCGATCAAATCCTGTACAGCCCCCAAGAGGGCTGCCCGACGGGCAGGAAGGAGAGGGAGATTTGAGGGAAAGAATCTGTCTGGGGGCCAGGAGCGGAACTCTATTCTGTATCCTGAGGTGACCACCTCGCACACCCACCGGTCGGAGATCCGTGAACCTGCGAAGTCGTCCCCCCACCCCAGAGACGGGCGGGGGCAAGACTTCACGCGGAGGCGGGCTTGGGAGCCGGCTTGTTCGGCTTACGCACCCAGGGGCGCTTGTGCCCGCCAGCCGCACTGTTGTCAGTCTGGGATGGCTTACCCGTGGACTCTGACGGACGAAAAAAAACCCTTTTTTGCTGGAAAGGAAGGACCCGGTTTACGTCGGGCCTCCTTACCCTTGATAGTTCGAGGAAGGAGAGTGCTTTTACCTCCCGTGACATCCTTGATGATGTCATCCAGAGCAGCACCAAAAAGTCTACCACCCTTAAAAGGTAGATCCGTCAGGAGCTTCTTAGAGGCTAGGTCAGCAGACCAGCATTTCAACCAGATGAGACGACGCAATACCACCGCTGAGACAGAGGCCCTGGATATTAATGGGGCCGCGTCCAACGTGGCGTCGCACACATATATCGGACCCTGCACCATCTGGTGGGGCAGAGCAATAGTGTCTGGAGGAAGGTTATACTCCTGCACAGTTTGGTGCAAAATTTTTGCCCATTCCGTGAGTGTCTGAGACACAAGGGTCGCCGCTACTACTGGCCGTAGGGCGGATCCCAACAAGGCGAACATGGCTCTACTCACCACTTCTGACCTCCTGTCAGTGGGGTCCTTAAACGCAGGAGTCCCCTCCATCGGGAGAGTGGTGGCCTTGTTTAAACGGGCGACTGGAGGGTCGACCACCGGGGGAGAAGCCCACTTTTTAAGCAGGGCGTCTTCAAAGAGGTATCTAATAGACAAACGCCGCGGGACCATGAAAGTCTTCTGCGGCTTTTCCCAGACCTGGTCAATGAGCTGGTCAAAGAAAGGTACATATGGAAAAACCTTTTTAGAAGGCTTGGTCTTAAAAGAACCAAAGGAGACTGTATCCGCCTGAGGTTCTGCAGTCGCAGCATTTAGCTTGAGAGTGTCCCTCACAGCATCAATGAGTTCACTAACAAGCGCCCTGTCATTTACTGACTCAGAACTGGAGTCTTCCTCACAAGGAATGTCCTGTTCAAAACCATCTAAATATTCAGAGCTAGGGTCCTGAGCAGCAATAACTAGGCCCATATCTGAATCAGAGCACTCCCCTTGTGGAGATAAAGTGGGGAGAGGGCGCTTTTTTGCTCCCTTGTGCTCACACACAGCTTCCATCCTGGTCAGAAATGATTCCAGGACTGCCGACAATTGGTCCATAGGGACCGCAGGTGCTGGAGCACTGGCTGCTGCCTCTGGCATGTTAGGGGAAGCTGGTGACTCTGACTCCATAATGTCCCCCTCTGAGACCACCCACAGGCTGTGCTGACTGAAGTAGGGGAATGCCCAGGGGACCCACCAACCTGACCAGGACCGCTCGGTTCCGCTGCCCTGTCCCTCCGCGCCGCGCTGCTCAGCGTGAGTGAGCTGAGAGGAGAGAGACTGTGAGGAGATTCGCGCCGTTCCTGAGCGGCGCTAGAGGCCAAACTAGAGCTAGAAGAAGGTGCGGCTACAAGAAAATGGCCGCCGCAATGTGCTCTGGCGGACCACGGCAAGATGGCCGCCAATGTAAAAAACAGCACAGTCACCAAACATGGCGCCGAACGGCGCCCAGGCCCCTCACTCTCAAATAAACAGCCCCAGCGAAATGCAGAGCAGCATGAGCCCCCCCCCCAGGACAGTATGGCCCCCAGGCACCCCACACAGTACAGCGCCAGCGAAGTGCACAGAGAGTGACATTAAAAAACACAGGGGGAGACAGGGAAATCCCCCACACAAGAAACACACAGCATGTACTCACCTGCAGCCAGGAGAGACTACTTACCCGTCCCCTGAGGGACCCACTGGTGTGTTTCTGACAGAACTATCACAGTGCGGTACTGAGTAGCTGTCGGCCCGGTCCACCGCGAAAGATACAGCCGGACTGTTCTATCTTGAGAGGACCGCGGAGCTGGAAGCCCACCGGCCACCCCTGGAGTCGTGGGGCATGTCGTGAACTGAGTCTCACGCACACAAGGCGAGGATCAGCACGCTCGATGGTCGGACAGGGAAGACTACGAGGATATCTTGTACCCAACCTGTTGCCCAGCCGACAGTTGATAGAAGATCTCAAAAGTAAAAAATTCCAAAAGGAATAAAAAATAGGTCAGGAGACTGGCTCCTGAGAGAGCCACGTCTTCTCCTTCTGCTAGGCAGAAAAAAACTGAGGTCTGCTGACTGCAGTGGGAGGGTTATGCCGGAGGGACCGCCCCCCTGGGCGGGGCTGTTCAGCTCGGGCTGTTTAGAATGTATGTATAACATCTCACATTCTGCCTAGGTCTTCTCCTGCAAGCAGGGACATAACCCACGTGTAAAGGTGTATAAGACACGCTGTGTCAGTCCATGGATGACAAGAGAAACCCTATTTTTCCTTCCGTCGGCGGTGCGGATCGGATGACAACGGACTCTACGGTCCGTCGTCATCCGATTCCCCATAGGGGAGAGCGGCGCTCTGACAGGGCGGTCCTGCACAGTGTGCGGGGACCGCCCAGTCATCCGTCGGCTCAGCGGGGATCAACGGAGCGATCCCCGCTGAGCAAGCGGAGCTTCACGGGGCGGATCTTCACGGATCCGCCCCGTGTGAAAGAGCCCTTAGGTTTACTTTAAAAAGACAACTGTAGCTTTCGTTTATATATACACAATTTCTAAATTGTATCCCATTAGGAGACAATTTTAAGACAGACAGATGGGAAATCCTGCACACACGGCCTGCTAAGACACGTATGCCCCCAATCCTGCCTGTCCAGGAAGCAGCACACTTTTTGCTAGTGAAAAGAGAAACAAAGAGAACATGTTTTATATATGTTGCAGCCAACAGTGTATAACGATGGAAGCACAAGATATGCACGTTGGCCTTTGGCCTAACAAACAAGTCACTGGAGGATCTGTGCAGTGATGGTAAAAAATGAACAGTACAACATTCATGTTCCATTGCTCCAGTGCACAGATAAGTCTCCATAACTAATCATTGGCCAGATTCTTGGGATTTTATTCTACAAATATCCACTCAGAGGGAGAAGACACGATTTTTAATAAAAGGTCAAAAACTGTCTCTTGTGTTTTGTAACACTACACTTCTTTTTTCTTCACATGGGGGGAGGGGGGCTAGGATCTGGGGGTTGTCAGGATAAGGCATGCGGCCGCATGTTGAGGTCATGTGGCCTGGTATGGTTCAGGAAGGGGGGGGGGGGGGCGCTCGCTCGTCCCCTCCCTTTCCTGACCTGCCGGGCTGCATGCTTGGATAAGGGTCTGGTATGGATTTTGGGGACGACACACGGACACCACGCCATTTTTATTTTTTTATTTTGGTGTAGGGATGTCCACTCAAACTATATCAGACTGGGGAGGGGCCTGATATTTTCATAATTTTTCTTTGCGATGGCAACTTTGGTTTTACATTCAGCTGTCAGTGGAGAACACTCAGTTCCCCGCTGTTCATCTGTTCCTCCAATGTACCTCCTTTCTACTCTGCCCCGCCACTGAACCCCCCTCCCCTGTACACCTGCCTCACCTCTGTACCCCCTGCTCTTCTGCCCAATCACTGTAACCCCCGGCTCATCTGTTCCACCAATGCACCTCCTTTCACATTTGCCCCACCGCTTTACCCCCTGCTCTTCTGTCCCACCGCTGAACCCCCTTCTCATCTGTCCCACAACTGTAACCCCCCTGCTCATCTGCCCCACCGACGTATCCCCATGCTCTTCTGTCTCACTACTAAATCACCTTCTCATCTGTCCTAACACTGAACCCATCTGCTCATCTGCCCCACCACTGTAACCCGCTTTCTCATCTGCCCCACCAATGTACCTCCTGCACATCTGTCTCACCTCTGTTCCCCCCTCCTGCTCATCTGTTGCACCAATACACCTCTTTTCACATCTGCCCCACTGCTCTACCCCCCCCCCTCTGCTCTTCTGTCCCAACACTGAACCCCCTTCTCATCTAGCCGAACACTGAACTCCCCTGCTCTTCTGTCCCACTGCTGAAGCCCCTTCTCATCTCTTCCACCACTGTACCTCCATGCACATCTGCCCCAACGCTGTACCCCTTCTGCTCATTTTCCTGACCACTGTACCCTTGTGCTCATCTGCTCCACCACTGTACTCTTTTCTCATCTATGATATGCAGAGTGGTGAAAGCAAAGGATCATAACCAGGAAGCGATGTCATGATATCACTTCCTGGATTACTGGCATCTTAAAGGCGCCAGTTTAAAAAAAAAAAAAAATATTCAAAAACGCTGATCGACATTTTGAATACTTTCAGGTGCAGAGGATGGGTTTGGGGACTTTTAGACCCCCGATCTCTCCATAAAGAGTACCTGTCACAAACGATGTTTACATTCCTTGTGACAGAAAAAACTGTAATAATAATAATAAAAAAAATATGTAAAAGGACAGTGTAAAAAAAAAAAAAAAATGGTTTTCAAATGTACAAAATATTGACAAATAACAATCGGCTGTCTGAAGGAGAGGTGGCCAAAATATCGGTCGATCCCTAATTTGTATCATGTGTTTTTCTGGATTTTTGGTTGATTATCTGTGTCTAATATTTAAAATACACCTATGATAAAAATTATATGGGCAAACTTACAAAATCTGCAGGGGGTCAAATATTTATTTTCCACACTGTATGTACCTCAAGAAGCTTGACTGGATAACTCCTAGGGCGTTGCTAGGAGAAGCCAAGCTGCTAATATTCACTTCCACCATCACAGGAGCGAATGCTTTCTCAGATTCAAACCCCCTCACATGCTCTCTCTCCTCTGATGCAGTAGCTCTGAGCTCAGCGTTTGAGAGCTCACTCCTGTGATGGTGAACAGTAAGGGCCATTTCACACAGATACGTTTTTTTCTGCGTTTTTTCCTTGAAAGAAACACTAGAAAAATGTTTCTCTTCAAATACTATGGGACTTTTCACACCACTGCCTTTCCAAAGTCCTGCTTGCTGCATCTTTGGTGCGATTTTGAAAACCGCACCAAAAATCCTGCTTCCCATTGAAATGAATGGAAATCGTGGCAAAATTGTGGTAAAGGCGCACCGAGATTTAGCGTTTTTGAGTCACATGTCCATTTTTCACAGGTGCAGGCAACCCAAAAGCGCACCATAAACGCACAGCAAACATCTGAAATACAGCAAAATTGCGATAAAAACGCATATGCGTTTTTACCGCAATTTTGCTACAGGGCAGTGTGAAAGTACCCTAAGGGCTAGTTCACACCACATGCAGTCCAGTGCATTTTTTTCTGCATCAAAAGCGCAGAGAAAGTAGGTTATATGGTTTCCAATGGCATAGTTCACACCAGTGCTGTCAGTTCCAGGGTGTTCCCGTTCCAGGAAAAAAAAAAAGTAGAACATGCTGCATTTTTCCTGCACCGGCCTTTACTGGAATGTGGTAAAATGCATCAAAAACGCACTGGAATGCGTCAAAACCGTGTTAAAATGTGCATGCAGAAATGCATCCGGATCTGGAGAGCGTTTTTTGTGGTGTGAACCAGCCCCTAAACCTGTTCTCTCTTGATAAGGTCCTACAAGCTTTCCAGTCAGGCTTCATGACGTACGTAAAACGGCCTACACCTATAACAAGGGCATTATTCAACTTTGGTCAAAGCTACGGTTTGATTTTATCTACAGACACTCCTTACCTGCATAGACAGTTTTTAAGTAAAGGTGACCTAACCCATAAAAGACCCTTGTCATGAATATAAGAAACTGGCTCAATACAAACAAGAGAGGGAATTTTCCCTAACGTAATAATTGGATTTGGTTTGAGAAGCATTTTTCCCATTACCTTAAAGCTAACAAATGACCAAATGTGTTTCAATGGCAAATATCTCTGCTGACACCTAGAGGGCATTCCGCATATAGACATATCTAAAAAATAAATTCCGGCTTCCGAATGGACTTTAGAAATGTGTACATTTTGGCAACCTCAGGAACAATTATACTGCTGATTGGGATTCTTGCAGTACAATTTAAATACCAATGTTATACATTCCAGGTTAATTTTCTGGCTTTTTTTAAACTTGTACAGTTTATACATGATGCTTTTAAACATAAATAGGACTGACACCAAATTAGTCATGTCAAAGGAGTGCAAGGATAGGCTCTTAGAAGAGTAAGGCTGGCTTTATACCAACATCCAGGCCAGGTTACCATGCATGTTAACACCCATCAATGTGCACTGGACAGTGTTTTTTGGGGGGGGGGGGTGTTTCGATCATTTCTAACGTGCCTCCATTCAGTAAACAATGCAACTGACCTTTAAAGCAGAACTTAAAG
The DNA here is from genome assembly GCA_029206835.1 of Rana muscosa. Taxonomy (NCBI): domain Eukaryota; kingdom Metazoa; phylum Chordata; class Amphibia; order Anura; family Ranidae; genus Rana; species Rana muscosa. Next base: position 241,447,481 of record CM055124.1, read on the forward strand.
TAATTGTATGGGCTTTGTTTTTTTTTTAAAATAGGATTTTTTTGTACTCACCGTAAAATCCTTTTCTCTTACCGTCCATGGACTGACACAGCATCTTCAATCTTGACAAAGTGGGTTATGTTCCTGCTCATAGGAAAAGACTATATGAGCAGGAACATAACCCACTTCGTCAAGATTGAAGATGCTGTGTCAGTCCATTAACGGTAAGAGAAAATTAAATAACAAACATATACTTACCTCCACTGTGCAGTTTGTTTTGCACAGTGGTCCTGATCCTCGACTTCTGGGGTCCCCCAGCGGCTCTGGTAGCTCCTCCCTGCATCGTATAATCTCCTAGGAGAAGCACTCTCCCGGGGGGTTACATTGCGGGCGCGCTCCCGAGTCCAGCATTCGGCGTCCATAGACGCTGAATGTAGGACTTGCCCCCCCCCCTCGGGTCATTGGGTTTGATTGACAGCAGTGGGAGCCAATGGCTGCGCTGCTATCAATCAATTCAATCAAAAGCCGAAAACCCCGTGCAGAGAGGGAAAGCGCGTCTCCAGTGGGGGAATAAAGAACTCAGGTGAGTAAAAAGGGGGGGGGGGGCTGAGGGGCCAGACAGTGACAGAAGTTTTTTCACCTTAATGCATAGGATGCATTAAGGTGAAAAAACATAAGGGTTTACAACCCCTTTAATTGTACAGTGCCTTGGAAAAAGTATTCATAACCCTTGAAATTTTCCACATTTTGTTATGTTACAACCAAAAATGTAAATGTATTTTATTGGGATTTTATAGACCAACACAAAGTGTCACATAATTGTGAAGTGGAAAGAAATTGTAAATGGTTTTAATTTTTTTTTTACACATATGTGAAAATTGTGGCGTGCATTTGTATTACTAAATTAGGTGACTTCTAAAGGCAAATGGTTCCATTCGATTTTAGTTAGGGGTATCAGAGTAAAGGGGGCTGAATACAAATGCACGCCACACTTTCCACATATTTATTTGTAAAAATAGTTGAAAACCATTTATTATTTTCCTTCCACTTCACAATTATGTGCCACTTGGTTGTAACATTTGGAGAATTTCAAGGGGTATGAATACTTTTTCAGGGCACTGTATTACTTCACTTTTAATATTCAAAGCAAACTCCCCCATCCATGGGGTGAACCATGCCATTGGAAACCATAAAACCTACTTTCCATGCATTTTTGATGCAGAAAAAATATGCACTGGACTGCTGTGGTGTGAACTGGCCCTAAGAGCAGATGATTCGTAACATTTACTTCCTTGAATCCACCTGCCCATAGCTCAAGCATGCAGGCAGAAGGGTGTGCTTAGCTGAAAAAGCCCCTCCTCCAGGTGAAGGAAAAAATAAAACACCCATAAAGACTCCTGGGATGTATGACATTATTTTGGCTTATGCCAGAAACCAACTAAGGAAATTTTTAAAATAAATAAAAAAATGGTTAAAACAAATATAATATACTTTCCTAACTATTTACTAATTCTAGCAGCATATGGATAAAAAATTGTTAAGGTTGATTGACAGAATAATGTTGTGCTTTAACCACTTGCTGACCTCGCAGAATCACTTATATGGACACATGATTCTGCATCTCTGGGTAGAGCAAACAATTGATAGTAGAGGTCAACCGATATGAGTTTTTCTCTGGCCGATGCCGATATTTAGAAATCGGGGTGGCCGATATATCATGCCGATTTTTGCGGCCGATATTTTAGGCCTATTTTTTTATTTTTTGGCAGGTGGCACTGATTGTCACTGGAACGTGCCACTGGTTGGCACTGGCACCGATTGGCAGGTGGCACCAATTGGCACTGGCAGGCATTGTCAGATGGCACTGGCAGGTTTCACAGCCATAAGTGTAACTGTGAAACTGCTCTCTGCAGCGCCGCGTTGTGTGAAACTATATGGAGAGAGAGGAGCTGAAGCATTCAGCGTGATGTCGGAGGTGGGCGGGACCCGGAACCAAGCAGCTATCCCGCCAATGATTGGGCCGTTAAAAAAAAGGGGCGTGGCCACACACACATAGCGGCCCACCCAGATCCCATTGGCAGGTGTTGGATAGCTGGATCTCGCCCACCCCCCACATTCAACCTCAATTTTGACATATCTCTCTCTCTCTCTCTCTCTCTCTCTCTCCCTCCCTCCCTCCCTCCCTCCCTCTCCACACACCGCGGCGCTGCTCTGCCAACAGTGTGGAAAAGGGAGAAGGATTCTCCACACTCTGGCAGAGGTGCGGTGACTGCGGTCAGTGTTATATCAGCCTAATTTGGATAATAATCGAACGATGCCGATTTCTCCAAAATGGCCAAATATCGGTCGACCTCTAATTGATAGTGAAATAGTCTACCAATCAAAATCAGTATACAGAGAAGAACAAACAGCTTTACCTTCAGAGCAGAATCAGGTAGGACTTTGCAATGTTTGCTGAAATCCTTGCAATGTACATTGATCACCCAGAGGGGATTGTTTTTTTCATCAGAAGTGGAGTAACTCTTTAACCACTTCAGCCCCGAGACTCTTTTTTACACTTGTGGTTTAAAAGTTAAAAAAATTTATTATTTTTTTGCTCGTAATAAAAAAACAGCATGACAGGACCTGTTAAATATGAGATCTGGAGGGTCAAAAAGACCTCAGATCTCATATTTACACTAAAATGCAATACAAACCGGAAGGAGGGGGCGTGACCCCCACACACACTAAAAGGAGGGGGCGTGACCCCCACTAACGGAAGGAGGGGGCGTGACCCCCCCCCACTAACGGAAGGAGGGGGCCTGACCCCCCCCCCACTAACGGAAGGAGGGGGCCTGACCCCCCCCCCACTAACGGAAGGAGGGGGCCTGACCCCCCCCCCACTAACGGAAGGAGGGGGCCTGACCCCCCCACTAACGGAAGGAGGGGGCCTGACCCCCCCCCCACTAACGGAAGGAGGGGGCCTGACCCCCCCCACTAACGGAAGGAGGGGGCCTGACCCCCCCCACTAACGGAAGGAGGGGGCCTGACCCCCCCCCACTAACGGAAGGAGGGGGCCTGACCCCCCCCCACTAACGGAAGGAGGGGGCCTGACCCCCCCCCACTAACGGAAGGAGGGGGCCTGACCCCCCCCCACTAACGGAAGGAGGGGGCCTGACCCCCCCCCCCAACGGAAGGAGGGGGCCTGACCCCCCCCCCAACGGAAGGAGGGGGCGTGACACCCCCCCACTAAAGGAGGGGGCGTGACACCCCCCCCACTAACGGAAGGAGGGGGCGTGACACCCCCCCCACTAACGGAAGGAGGGGGCGTGACACCCCCCCACTAACGGAAGGAGGGGGCGTGACACCCCCCCCACTAACGGAAGGAGGGGGCGTGACACCCCCCCCACTAACGGAAGGAGGGGGCGTGACACCCCCCCACTAACGGAAGGAGGGGGCGTGACACCCCCCCCCTAACGGAAGGAGGGGGCGTGACACCCCCCCCAACGGAAGGAGGGGGCGTGACACCCCCCCCACTAACGGAAGGAGGGGGCGTGACACCCCCCCCACTAACGGAAGGAGGGGGCGTGACACCCCCCCCACTAACGGAAGGAGGGGGCGTGACACCCCCCCCACTAACGGAAGGAGGGGGCGTGACACCCCCCCCACTAACGGAAGGAGGGGGCGTGACACCCCCCCCACTAACGGAAGGAGGGGGCGTGACACCCCCCCCACTAACGGAAGGAGGGGGCGTGACACCCCCCCCACTAACGGAAGGAGGGGGCGTGACACCCCCCCCACTAACGGAAGGAGGGGGCGTGACACCCCCCCCACTAACGGAAGGAGGGGGCGTGACACCCCCCCCACTAACGGAAGGAGGGGGCGTGACACCCCCCCCACTAACGGAAGGAGGGGGCGTGACACCCCCCCCCACTAACGGAAGGAGGGGGCGTGACACCCCCCCCCACTAACGGAAGGAGGGGGCGTGACACCCCCCCCCACTAACGGAAGGAGGGGGCGTGACACCCCCCCACTAACGGAAGGAGGGGGCGTGACACCCCCCCACTAACGGAAGGAGGGGGCGTGACACCCCCCCACTAACGGAAGGAGGGGGCGTGACACCCCCCCACTAACGGAAGGAGGGGGCGTGACACCCCCCACTAACGGAAGGAGGGGGCGTGACACCCCCCACTAACGGAAGGAGGGGGCGTGACACCCCCCACTAACGGAAGGAGGGGGCGTGACACCCCCCACTAACGGAAGGAGGGGGCGTGACACCCCCCACTAATGGAAGGAGGGGGCCTGACCCCACACACTAAAAGGAAGGAGGGGGCCTGACCCCACACACTAAAAGGAAGGAGGGGTGTGACCCCCCCCACCACACTAACAGAAGAGCACTGAGTCAAGAAAAAATAACATCTTTCTTTGCCAAGATTCTATCTTCTACCTCTATGTTCTGTGTATGGGAAGATATTATCCCAGCCCTGCTCCCTCCGCACATACACATCCCACACACCACTACAATCATACACACTTATATATAGTATTGGGCTCACCTCTGCCTCCCCTGCACAGCGAGCCCAACTTCACCAGAGCCGCCATCTTTCCCAACACACAACCAAGGTGCCCCTGTCACCCGGAAGTAAACCATTCACCCGCCACTATAGGGAGAGCTCAGGCTTCCCCTGTACAGACACTCCGAGAAGATTCATGAATTCCAGTATCTATATCTCACCCGAGAACTCGCTAAAGCTTTGTGACTAGAAAAAGAAGATAATACAGTCAATTCAGAGTAAGAGGGTATGCAGTGGCGAACTGCTCAGCCAATCACAATCAGCTTTGGTGAAACGCATGCTTCCGCGTTCCGCGCCTCGCACAGGGACATGCTGCTCAGCCAATCAGGGCGCGGTATTCCGTGACCCGGTCTAGGGGCGGAGCTGTGTCTGTGCCGGGTGTTCAGGTTGTTGAAGGTCGTGCTGGTAGATATGGCGGACTTTGATTCTGAAATTGACCTGTCCGGTCTGGGCGCCAGCGCCTCGGATAAGGCGGACCTGCAGAGGATGCTGGCGGTAGAGCAGCAGAAGGCTCAGTTTACGGCTCAGGTGAGGAGATGGAGTGCGGCACATGGCTGGGGCTCAGCATGGTCTGATAATGAGCATCATCATAGGTGAGGCATTGCTGGGCCCAGAAATCAGGAGAGATGGGGGCAATGCTCATAGAATCCCATCACCATAGTCAGGCCTTCTATGTGCCCAGCACCCGGGGGGCCTCATTCGCATGTGCCCAGCACCCGGGGGGCCTCATTCGCATGTGCCCAGCACCCGGGGGGCCTCATTCGCATGTGCCCAGCACCCGGGGGGCCTCATTCGCATGTGCCCAGCACCCTCATTCGCATGTGCCCAGCACCCTCATTCGCATGTGCCCAGCACCCTCATTCGCATGTGCCCAGCACCCTCATTCGCATGTGCCCAGCACCCTCATTCGCATGTGCCCCGGGGGCCTCATTCGCATGTGCCCCGGGGGCCTCATTCGCATGTGCCCAGCACGCGGGGGCCTGATTCGCATGTGCCCTCACACCGCTAGTCCATGAAGGGGCCACGTCTGAAGCGGTACTCAGATCTCCCCACCTGCTGTATTTTTTTTTCCCATGCTCTTCAAATTACATACTTGCCAACCAGTCAGAATGTATAACAGTAGTGACGCTCCGTCACGGCCATCTTGGTACACCCCGCACTCGGGCACACAAAGGCCTCATGTACACTGCTGCTGGTAAACAGACGTTCAGAGGCAGTTGGACGCTTTTTTCAGCTGCCCCTGAACTTATCCAATGTTATCTTGTGTACACGGGGCCATTTAATGTTGCGTTTAGAGGCTCTTCTTTGAAGGCAAAAAAATCGGTTCAGACGCCAATGTTTCCGATGTTCCAGATGTTCCTAAACGCGGTACCGGTGTTTAGGCGCGTTTTAGTTTAGAAGTGTTTTTAAAGGTGCCCTGTTTTGAGGGTCTAATGATATCTTAAAGTGCTACTAAAGGTTTGAATTATTGTTTATTTTTTAAACTGTGCAGTTCATTTTGCACAGAGTGGCCCCGAACGCCGTCTTCTGGGGTCCCTCGACGGCGCTTCCCCGCATCAGATAACCCCCTTAGGAGAAGCGCTCTCCCGGGGGGTTACTTTGCGGGCACGCTCCCGTGTCCAGCTTTCGGCGTCCATAGCCGTCGAATGCAGGACTCGGGCCCCAGCGCCCGTGTCTTTGGATTTGATTGACAGCAGCGGGAGCCGATGGTTGCGCTGCTATCTATCCAATCAAGAGCCGAGAACCCCCGGGCAGAGAGACAGCGCGTCCTCAGCGTGGGACATTCCAGGGCTCAGGTAAGTAAAACGGGGGGGAGCTGGGGGGGCGGTAACTGACAGAAGTTTTTTCACCTTAATGCATAGGATGCAATAAGGTGAAAAACCAGGAGTGTTTACAACCCCTTTAAACAGGGCTTGAAAAATTAGCTTTGAATCTAGGAGCCAGCTAAAAAAGTTAAGAGCCAGTTTTTTTTTTTTTTAACCACTTGCCTACTGGTTACTTCCACCCCTTCCTGCCCAGGCCTGTTTTCAGCGCTGTCACACTTTGAATGACAATTACACAGTCATGCAACACTGTACTCATGACATTTTCATAAAAAAAATTGCACACAAATAGTTTTCTTTTGGTGGTATTTAATCATCAATGTGGGTTTTATTTTTTGCTAAAAATAAAAGAAAACATTATTTTTTTTTCAGAATTTCTGCTATAAAATTTTGCAATTAAGTATTTTTTTCTTATTCACTGATGGGCACTGCACTGATGGGCACTGCACTGATGGGCACTGCACTGATGGGCACTGCACTGATGGGCACTGCACTGATGGGCACTGCACTGATGGGCACTGCACTGATGATGTTGCACTAACAGGTGGCCGCAATGGCTCGGGGTTGTCAGGCTCTGGGCCACTGCAGAGCCAGTGCAGCGCCCGCCGGTTCCTGCTCCGAGGTGAGGCTGAGACAGCTCAGCCTGGACCCGCACCCAGGGACCTTGTAGGATGAGCTCAAGGAGCACGGAGCAGGAGGCTCAAGGCCACACCGCCATGCAGGGCAGCCATCAAAAATGTTGGGGCCCCTTACACAGCTTTAGGCTTGGGCCTCTCCCCCCCCCCCCCCCCAGCTTGACCACCAACATTCCCCAGGGCCAGCCATCCCACTGAATCCGACCACTGGCCAGCCATCCCACTGAATCCGACCACTGGCCAGCCATCCCACTGAATCCGACCACTGGCCAGCCATCCCACCGAATCTGACCACTGATCATCCCACCAAATGAAATGAACACACTGCCCTACATGTGACATGTGAAAAATAGAACCAAGCTTGGTCACACCTATAAGTGTGAACTGAGCCTGTGAGTAAACACAAAATAACAAACCTCCATAAACAGAAATTATTCATGACATAATCAGTGTTCATACAATAGTGTTACCATGCAAATAGCTGTGAACACTGTGCTATGCTCTGTTTATTGAGGATTGTTATTCCATATATATATATGTGTATGTTTAGGTTTACACAGGGTGAAATGGAATGGTCATAAATTACGGTCACATTAGCTGGACATACACAGAGTGATTGGGGGATGTGTAACAGCTATGGGGAGACTGCAGACTTAGTCTTCCCCCCCCCACCCCACACACTGCCCTCTGCTCTTTTGACCCTACTTGTCCGTATCTCATGTCCTGCAAACAAATCCATCCTATATCCCGACATGAAAGGCCACCTGCTTATCTGCACAAACTTTCCTCAAACCGCAGCTTGGCTCATCTTCCTCTCTGCAGCGTCAGACTCAGCATAGGCTATGCTCCGGCTCTGGCTTCTGACAGCGAGGCACTGGAGATCAGGATGGGGGGGAGGATCAGAGTGCTAGAGGGCACAGAGCGAGTGTGCAGGAGATTGTAAGGATACTCAGATCTTCTAAATACATACACCGCCAGGCAGTGTATGTATTTAGATGTAATGACGCTGCATACACCGGCAGTGTATGGACTGACATTCCCCAACTCCCGTTGGGCCCGGCTGCCCCCTCACACTACAGCCACTGGGGCTGACAAACCCCCAGGCGCCAGGACGAAAATTCTACTCGTCCTGGCGCCTGGGGTTTGTCGAGCCCTGCCTTTAAATAAACGCTCCTAGACGCAAACGCGGCTAAACAAATGTTTTTAAATGCACGAAAAACATTCCAAAGAGGTTGCCTGAGCGTCCCGTGTACATTAGGCCTTAACCTACAGTCTGAAGTCGCAGAGCGGACATCTTTTTACACCCACCGAAGTCTTGCATTTCACGCTTATTTTTACCACTGAACTGAGCTTATATTGTGAAATACAGTTTTTGGAAGTCCATGACATGGTTTGTTTTGATTTATAATTTTAAAAGCAGCGGCAAGCCTGCTGATCTCACACATTTGCTAATCTGACAGAAGACCTCTGATTTTAAAATTCGACATCAAAACAGTGTCAGACTTCTAAAAACTATTTCACTATATAAACTCAGTGTAGTGTTAAAAACGAGTGTGAAATGGAAGATTTTGGTATGTGTAAAAAGATGTCCGCTTGGCGATTGTAGGCTTACTGTGGCTGAGTGCGGGGTGTACCAAGACGGCCGTGATGGAACGTAATTTCCGTTACAAGTTTTGACAGGTCGCCTAATCTGAGGTTACACCTTCACAGCCAATCCAGTCTGCTGCGATCCGCTGTTCAGGTGTCACATAGTGGATCCCATGCCGCCATCTTGGTCCTCTTCAAGGATAAGTTCCCTTTCTGGAGAATGTTACACCCATATTTAGGGTTTAACATGTAACCAATCTATACCCTGTGACAGTGGGTAGGGGTTCCTCTTAGGGCTGGGGAAAAAATCTATTTGAATCTTGAATCGAGTTGTAAGGGCAAATCGATTCAAATTTTGACCAAATCGATCTATTTTTAATTAATTTTTTCCATAGAACTGGCGCTCCGCGGACTAGGCCGAAGCCGCGGCCTCGCCTAAAAAATCCTGCTTGCCACTAGGCTGACGGCGTGGCTTTTTCCCAGCATCGCTGCGGGCGCCGGTCCTAATGAGCTGCGGGCAGTAGTTTTTAGGCAAGGCCGCGGCTTCGGCCTAGTCCGCGGCCTTTTCCCAGGATCGCGGCGGACTAGGCCGAAGCCACGGCCTTGCCTAAAAACTCCTGCCCGCACCTCTTTAGGACTGGCGCGGTGTCCATCAGGGAAAAAAAAAATCGATTAGAATAGTTAATTCGTTTTTTTTGTTTTTTAAATCGCAGATTATTTTTGGCCCAAAATCGCCCAGCCCTAGTTCCTCTCCCTGCACTCGCTGTAATTTTTGTAAAAACAGCGCAGCCGTGTCAGTCATCTACAGCAGCCTGTGACCGAATTAACTACAAGTCCCATCTACCACCGCAGCAGACGGCTTGTAGTTCTCAAGGAACTGTGAGGGTGCAGTTGCATGTCCTCTTAGTTTGTTGGCACATTCTCCAGCTTTGTAACTGTCTGCCCTTATGACAATAAAGGCAGGCAAGCTAGATGACGTGAAGAAAAGGTTGGTGGCACTTCCAGCATAAAATAATTATTTTATTGAAAATGAGGACATGAAATGACATGCAGTGAGCTCAAAAAGTTCAGCAAACGCGTTTCACACACCTGTGTTTAGTCATGACTAAGCACAGGTGTGTGAAACACGTTTGCTGAACTTTTTTGTGCTGGCTTCATGTAATTTCTTGTCCTAATTTTTAATGGAATTTCAATAAAATATTTTTTTTATGCTGGAAGTGTGACCACCCTTTTCTTCATCATTCTGCATCTTTTGGCTCTGGACCATGGCTGGCACCTGGCTTGCTTTATAGTAGTGGAGACCTTATGGTTTGCCTAGAGCGATACAATCCCTTTTGTTTCACTACGCTGGAGGACGTGTCTGCAGGAGCCTGACATTGCACCGGCAATATACTGATCAGGGAAGCAATGATCTGCGGGTCGTAAATGTCTCTTCCTTAAACAAAAACGTAACTTGTCCGGTGGATAGCGCACAGGGCATTAAGGACCCTTTTGACAAGAAGCTGGAGTCCCTATTAAGGGCTTCCTTTTCTTTGGCGGGTTCAGCAATTCAGCCAGCTGTCACAGCAATTGGAGTCTGCCAGTCCTTAAGAGATCAGGTCAGATGGCCTAACCAGGAGGATGATCCTGCTGAAAATAGGGCAGAAATACCTTGAGTGCTGTGTTTTGCTGTAGTTGCCTTGAAAGATTCGATACAGCAAGTCTCTTGTTTGGCTCTCCTGTCTGTACACATGCGCAGACTTCTGTGGCTTAAGAACTGGTCAGCCGAGCTTCCCTGTATGAAGTTTTTGGCAGGGTTCCCCTGCCATGAGGGATGCTTGTTTGGTGATGATTTGGACAAATATATCCAAAACATTTCCGAAGGGAAGCACCCTCTACTTCCTGTGAAGAGAAAGACCAGGCGTCCCTCGTTTTTAAAATCTCAGGGACCGCTTCCTCAGGTTTCTCAGCGCCAAGGCAGTTCCGCCGCCAACAGGGCGCTAGAGCCAGGGGCAAGCCCCAGGGCCAGAAGGAAACCCCTGGGTCAAACTATTCTAAACCCGACAGTAGGGCTGCATGATTCTGGCTAAAATGAGAATCATAATTTTTTTGCTTAGAATAAAGATCCCGATTCTCGCGGTGTGGCATCTTCTTTCACATTATGCAAAAAACGTTGCTGTTTTTCGTTTTTTTATTATTTAATTAAAGTTTTTTTTTTTTTTTTTTTAAATAGCGTTTTAAAAACCGATGCGCAAATACGGTGTGACATAAAATATTGCAACAACCACCATTTTATTCTCTAGGGTCTCTGCTAAAAAAATGATTTTTTACTTGTAAGCAACAAATGTCAGAAAAGGTTTGGTCTTTAAATGGTTAAACTTCCTTCCTTCATCTACACGCTGGAGTTCTTTCCTTTTGATAAAAGAACAAAAATATACATGGTTTCCACTTATTCTGTGTGGTATTAAAACTTGTCAGGCTGCCTGGATTTTGTTTTTCCAGCTGTGAGAACTCTCTGCACTTGTTAGATTGTGAAATGCTGTTTTGAATATCGGGAAGAGAAAAAGGTCACGATTTAGATTCTTTGCGATTTAATAGTGCAGCTCTACCCGACAGCACGCCCTCCTTTTGCGGGGACACCCCCACTGGAAGGCTGCTTTACTTTGCGGACATTTGGAGAACAGTGGTTCAGAATGAGTGGGTCATCTCGACAGTATCCTGTGGTTACAAGCTGGAATTGCGGGGGTTTCCTCCTCAGAGGTTTCTAAGATCCAGCGTTCTTTGGGATCCTCGAAAGAGAGACTTATCGTCTAGTCTAGTGCATCAGGGAGGGATTATACAGGTCCCTGTATCCGAAAGGGGCACGGGATTTTATTAAAACCTGTTCATGGTTCTAAAACCAAATGGGGACACAAGGCCCATTTTGGATCTAAGATCCCTGAACCAGTATCTGTTAATCCAGTCCTTTTCGGGTGGAATCAGTCCGCTCGGTAGTAGCCTCACTCCAGATGGGAGACTTTCTAGCCTCTATCGAAATCAAGGACGCGTATTTACACATGTACCTTTTTATCTTTCAACCTCATCAGAGGTTCCTGCGGTTTGCAGTAGAGGAACGTTTGTGGCTCTGCCCTTCGGGCTTGCCGTAGCACCCCGGGTGTTAAAGGTCCTAGCACCAGTACTGGGTCTTTTTAAGGGCCCAGGGAATCTTGGTGCTCGGATACTTGGACGACCTCCTGCTCAGAGATCACTCACTACAGGCCCTAGAACAGAGCGTAGCCTGCACAGTGCGGTATTTAGAAAACCTGTGCTGGGTCTTAAATACCAAAAGTCAGCCTTGAGGCCAGCTCAGTGTCTGAAATATTTAGAGCTGATCCTAGATACGGTTCAGGCAAGGGTATTTTTGCCACCCATAAAGATCTGTGACCTGAAGGATCAGGTAAGGGGCACCAGGCAACCCTCTATTCGGCTCTGTATGAGTCTTCTGAGAAGGATGGTGTCTTCGAGGTAATTTCCTATGCCCAGTTCCATTCTAGGCCTATACAACAAGACATCTTGTCGGCTTGGAAAAGGAGAGTGCATGCCCTGGATTACCCCATGTCCTTCTCTCCCCAGGTGCGCTTAAGCCTAAGCTGGTGGTGCGAAAGGGAAGATCCTTCCTGGTGTCTTGGAGAGTGCTGACAACAGATTCCAGTCTCTCGGGCTGGGGAGTTACCCTAGAGGGACTCGCAGCTCAGGGAAGATGGTTAAGGACAGGGCAGAGCCTGCCCATTAACATCTTGGAGTTATGGGGGAGGTGCGTTTGGCCCTACAGTCCTGGACGGTGGAGCTTCAGGGCTGCCCTATCAGGGTTTAGTCCGACAATGCCACTGCAGTGGCTTATATTACCACCAAGGCGGTACCAGGAACTGTTCAACTTAGAAGGAGGTGAACCACATATTAGCCTGGGCAGAGGGACATGTGCCGGTTCTATCGGCGGTCCATATCCCGGGGGTAGAGATTTCAGCTGCCAGCAGATCTGTCCGGGGGAATGGTTCCCTACACCCGAATGTGTTCTGGGAAATTTGCCAGTGATGGGGATGGCCGGATGTCGATCTATTGGCATCCAGGTTTAACAACAAGCTACATCAGTTTGTGTCCCGAACAAACGACCCCCTGACAATCGGAGCAGATGCTCTGGTAGTTCCATGGAGCCAGTACTCCCTGGTTTATGCTTTCCGCCGGATCCCTCTCCTTCCACATTTGTTATGCAGGATTTGGGAAGAGGGGGTTCCAGTCATTCTGGTGGCATCAGTAAGGAATTTTAGCCTAACTCTGTGTCCCGTGAAGTATTCAAAGAAAATGATTTTACAGGTAAGTATGATGAATAAATCCTATATTTTTTTTTTTTTTTACATGGAGTGAAGTGTCAGAAATGGGCTGGATGGCAAGTGGTTAATTGACTTACTGTTGATTAGGGCTGCAACTAACGATTATTTTCATAATCGATTAGTTGGCCGATTGTTTAGATTAATCGGTTAATAACCTTAAAAAAAAAAAAAGTAGTTTTGCTGCAATTTGCATTTTTTTATTTATTTTTTGGCCAATTTGTTGTTGGGCAGATTAAAAAGCACAAATTGCTGCAAAAAAATGCATTATTACATGGTTTTCTGCACCTTCTCCATTGAACTATATTGAACCAAAAAAACAAAATAACACCGCTTTGCTTTTAAAAAAAGTCCTTGCCATTTCCAAACACACAGCAGCTGAAAAAAAAAACATGGATGTGAACGTGTCCCATAGGAAACCATGTAAATGAACTGTAGTGTGTTTCTGCAAAAAGAACCTAAAAACACAGAGGTGTGACCCAGGCCTGAGATGTTTAGTAACATAATGGGGTTAAAGAAAACTAAAATTAGTACAAAAAAGAGCAAATCGCTACTGTAAGGGGTTCATTTTTTTACTGTGGGACAGTGAAAGTAATATTTACAGTAGTGATTTGCTCTTTATGTACTATAAAGGGCTAATTTGAGTTTTTTTAACCCCATTATGTTACTGGCTGATTAATCGATTATTAAAATAGTAATAAATTAATTTCATAATCGATTAGTTGTCGATTAATCGATTAGTTGTTTCGGCCCTACTGTTGATAAATGTTTTTCTCTAAATGTGGTTTTGTTTTTGCTCATGTTCAAATTTATCTTAATATGTATTAAATTAAAAAGTCCAGCTGTATCCCTACACTCCCTAATATATTTTTTTGCTCTTCCTAGGTGCACACCTTTATGGATGTCTGCTGGGATAAATGTATGGACAGACCTGGCAACAAGCTGGACTCAAGAACAGAGGGCTGCTTAGTGAACTGTGTGGACCGATTTATTGACACAACCCTTTCCATCACCAATCGCTTTGCTCAGATTGTTCAGAAAGGGACACACTGACTTCTCTTTCCTGATGTTATGGACTCAAAATAATTTTTGTTCTTGATAGAAAATAACCAATTCATTAAATTTCTTGGAGCCTGGCTCATTGTACTGATATACGTAGTTTCATTTATAAGAGTCAGTGCCTAAATATGCAAAATCTGTTTTAGGGTGACCAATAAAATGCTGAGAGCCATTGTTACACATACCTACAGTGCTTTATTCATCATAACAATACATTCCTATAATGTAAAAAAAATTATAAATTGTCTATAATCATTCTGTTGCTTTACCGTGGACTAATTGTGGTGGTTTTGGGTAAGAGGAATGGTCACCATATTGGAATAAAGGCAACCTCATTTGTTGGCTCTTTGGGGGTCTAGTTCTAATTAGAGCTGGAACAACAAAGGAGTTGCCCACATAAAGCAATCCGATTCCTCATTTTATCTTTCCAAACATACGGGTGAAATGCATGTGAAGCGTCTTTATTTTTCCAGGTCATGGTATAGCGAGTAGTGTTTTTAGTCACATTCAGCTGGGCTTGTTCTGTAACGTTGAAGACGTATTTGTAGCTTGTCCAAGCCAATTCTTAAAGTAGATTTCCAGGCTAAACCTAAACTAGTCTTAAAAATGTCCGTCCCCCCTCCTAACACCTAATACAGTACTTTGTAACCAGTGTAAGAAATATACCTGTTTTCAGCCCACTCCAGTCCGGTCAAATGATCCCCTGTGTCAAACCGCAGTGGCTGCAAGGGTGAGGAGAGAGACAACTGTTGACAAATCCTGGAGCAGTGTTGTCACCCGAAGGCTTCTATGGGACATCTGTTGTATGTTCCTCTCCCCTGCAGCCAGATCATGTCACCATTAGGTACACAGGTTAGTTGGTCTAGGTGTTAGGAGGGGGGAGGTATAATTCCATGGTAAATGATATTTTAAAGTGGAACTACACTGCATCTAAACACCACAAATGGTTTTTAGTTAATATTTAACCCCTTCCCGTCTGCGCTACAGCCGAACAAAGGCTACAGCGTGGGCCTAATTTGCCAAGAGGGTGTATATGGACGTCACTTCGTGATCGCAGTGCGTGGCACGTGTGTTCTGTGATCGCCGAGTCCTTTGGACTCAGCTGATCAAAGATCGGGGTAAAGGGCCAATCAATAACAAGCTGATCACGGAAGTAAACACAAGCTCGTTATCGACTTCTTTCCTCGTGCTGACAGCATGAGAGAAAAAGCGATCTGATAAGTGTTCTGATAATCAGTGCAGTCCCAACAGTGCTGCCTCATCAGTGCAACCACGTCAGTGAAGGAGAAAAATGACCTGTCCGCAAAATTGTTTAACAAACTATGAAAAAAAAAATCGTTTTTTTTTTTTTTTTCAAACTTATCGGTCTTTCATTTATTTTTTATTTTTTTTTTGTTTAGCAAAGAATAAAAAAGAAAACAGTGGTGATTAAATACCGCCAAAAAGAAAGCTTTGTTTGAGGGGGAAAAAAAAGATAATTTCATATGGGTACAGTGTTGCATGAGCGCGCAGTTGTCAAAGTGTGACAGCGCTGAAAGATGAAAATTGGCCTGGTCAGGAAGGGGGTAAAAGTGCCCTGTGGGCAAGTGGTTAAGTTGAAGGTTTCATAGGCGCTTTCAAGCTTAAAAAAAAAAAAAAAAAACAGGGCCAGCCAGTGTTAATTTTGGCAGCAAATTTCAAAATTAGTGTTAGTCTTGGACCCCATCAGGAGGAACTGCGATTTGGATGATGATTATTGGACCCAGTCAGAAGTGTTGATGAGTTGTTTTCTTGAAAAAGGATACGACTACTCATATCTCCAAAAAGTCAGACTGGATGTTTCAAATACAGTTAGAGACAATACAGCAAACCCCAATAGAAGTAAAAACAACAAGTTTGATATGGCCTTTGTGACAGGTTTTAATCTAGAATATAAAAAGTTTGAGAAATCTCTTAAAAATGTTGGTATATTTTGTTGAAGGACACTACCCTTAATAAAATGTTACCTCGTAAACTGTCTTTTATATATAGAAGAGCCCCTGGGTTGAGAAATATGGTGGCTAGTTGATCCGCATACGAAATGGGAAAAAAACTTTTCTAGACCTCATTGGGTTTTATAGGTGTGGTAGATGCAAATCTTGCCGCATCACAGCTGATAAAACAAGGAAAAATATATAATTTACAATAGCGCATAAATAACGCCTGAAAAAATCCTGCCCCAGTATGCTCAATGTGAAAGCCTGAGGGCTTTCACACTGAGGCGATGCGCTGGCGGGAGGAGAAAAAAATCTCCTGCAAGCCGCATCTTTGGAGAGGTGAAGGAGCGGTGTGTATACCGCTCCTTTACCACTCCTTCCCATTGAAATCAATGGGACACCGCGGTAATACCGCCTGCAAACCGTGGCTGTAGCCGCGGTTTGCGGGCGGTATTAACCCTTTTTCGGCCGCTAGCGGGGGTTAAAACTGCACCGCTAGCGGTCGGTATAGCGGCGCTAAAAATCGAGCCGCTATACCGCCACCGCACCTGCCCGCCCCAGTGTGAAAGGGGCCTAAGAGAATTGATGAAACATGTCACCAATATCACCAACGGATTTAGAAAACGCTGTTTCTAACCATTTCAGAACCCACCACAACCAGGATCCATCCCTTCTGAATTTTTATGGCATAGACAAAATTGTACCATACTGGAGAGGAAATGATATGAAAATCCAGGTCTCGCAAGCCGAGACCAGGTGGATTTTTGAATAGGGTTGTCTTGCACCTGCTGGGTTAAATTTGGACATTGATCTAAATTGTTTTTTGATTGATTTTTAGTATATGTATGCAATAGAGGTGAGACTATATGGGTTAGGATTTATCATTATGATTAATTTATTTTAAATAATTTTATTCAATTTTTAATTAAACGTGTGGGTTGTTGTGTATCATTTAGGTGTGGCCTTCATATGCGCACCTTTATGAACACAATAAAATAAATGACCGTTTGTTTAAAGATAGGGGATTATTATGCTGGCATTTATATGCACAATTGATTGCAGCACTCTTTTTTGACCACAAGATGGAGTTTCTTTGTCTTTGGTCAGACTGGAGTGCGTGTATGAATCCAATGCAAATTGGGTCTATTTATATCAGGGGTCCTCAAACTACGGCCCGCGGGCCGCATCCAGCCCGCCAGTATGATTTTCCTGGCCCGCGGACTGCTCCTTTAACATTTCAAGAAAACACCCTCCCCTGACCTTTTTTTTTTTTCAATGTTTTTTGCCGGCCGCTGCTAAAGGTCCGGCCAGAGGAGGTAATGTCTCCGCCGGCGGCCATTTTCTAGAAGACCACACAGGAGTTATAAACTAGAAGGGAGCCTGCCGATTGGCTACTATAAAAATGGAGCTGCGGCACTGCCCGCCCCCGGCCTGTATGTCATCTGTGACCTGTTGTGGAAAGGGGTGGTGGGTGGGCGGTGCCGCAGCTCCATTTTTTTATAGTAGCCACTCGGCAGGCTCCCTTCCTATATTTGTTCCCCCTCAGCCTTCAGTAATGGCGGCGGAGACACCACTGGGGACACCTGAGATGTAAGGAGGCACTCCGCTGGGGGCACCTGAGATGTAAGGAGGCACTCCGCTGGGGGCACCTGAGATGTAAGGAGGCACTCCGCTGGGGGCACCTGAGATGTAAGGAGGCACTCCGCTGGGGACACCTGAGATGTAAGGAAGCACTCCGCCGGGACACCTGAGATGTAAGGAAGCACTCCGCCGGGGACACCTGAGATGTAAGGAAGCACTCCGCTGGCTGGGGACATTGACATCAGAGCTCCGACTGATTCTGAATTATGGTGAGTTGAACTATTTAATTTGATATTACTATGTAATAAAAGAAATCATGCACTTCAATCACCCTGACACCATAACAACCATGGTGCCGGGATGATTGAAGCGCCAACACCAGGTGTTTGGAGTATCTTTATCTGCTGATTGTTAAACTTTCTGGAATACACATTTCTATTGTGGTTGGGGGAAGACTGTGATGGGGGATCTGTTATGGGGGCTCTGTGATGGCGAGGAGTTTGTTGGGGGGCTTTGTGATGGGGGGGGGTCTGTGATGGGGGATCTTTTATGGGGGGCTTTGTGATGGATGACCTTATTATGGGTGCTTTTTGATGGAGAGGTTCTGTGATGAGGGGGTTCTGTGATGCGGAGGGGGTTCTGTGATGGGGGAGGGGGATCTGTGAAATACTAATTTATGATGATTAAAATTGTTTTTTATTTTAAATATTAATTTTTTTTTGCACTACAAATAAGGTGTGCATAGGGATTTGTTCATATTTATTTAAACTATAGTCTGGCCCCCCCAACAGTCTGAGGGATCATGAACTGGCCCCCTGTTTAAAAAGTTTGAGGACCCCTGATTTATATGGTCGCTCTGTTCACCTGTTTGGATAATAAATTCTGTCCAGATTTGTGGTTTATAGATTGTCTAATTTTTTACTATAAATAAGAATTTACACCTGCATCGGCGGGTCATACCTGAGAGGTATTTATAATACATGGCAAATGGAATAGGTGTTATATTATTGGTTATATTGTATATTTTTATGGGACTAGAAACGATTTGTGACGCTCTGTTGTGGAGGGAGGTGGTATCAGAAATCTAATTGTAATCCCTCCCCACAATTGGACACTGTTCATCCCTATTATTGTTATTAATTTTTAATTGGCTCAGTGGGTGGATCTCTGGAATCATGGCGTCAATACCGTGGTTATTGGAGACTAGCCACTCTATTTAGATATGTTTGTTTCCATTCTATTTTTGGTATATGGGACTAGCTGGATCTGTCCCATGGCGGACGCAGTGGTCTCCGACATAATGGCGTTGCCGCTGTTGTGTTAGGCTGAACACATGATGATCCCCATTAGTCAGCTGACTTGTTTTGGTCTCCGGCATCATGGCGGCGACGCCATTTTGCCGTGGAACATTAGATCCAATTAAATTGGGTAATTTGTTATATAACTCCGGTGCAATGTAGGCGGCGACATTTTCCTGATGACGCGACCAACGCGAAATGCATAGAAATTTGCCAGCACGCCACATACACTGGAGCGGTATGATCGTTTTTAATCATACAGCTTAGATGTAAGCCGGGACTCTTATTGTACACCAGTAAGTCCGGCCGCTGCCTCCTTACACAGCTGAGAGTTTTACCTGCCTGTACACATTTTTTTCATGTTCTATACATTTTAAATAAACGGTATTACACTATATCTGTTTTTGTGACTCATTGCGGTGTAGCCGTTTGACCCTTTTCCAGAGTGGAGGATCAGCACTATAGTGCCTACACAGAGATCTCGGTGTTTACCCACGGGAACAGATCCGAATTGGGGAGAATGGAGGAATGAGGAATTAAAAGAATCCTTTTCTCTTATCATCCATGGACTGACACGGTGTCTCTTTACACGTGGGTTATGTCCCTGCTTGCAGGAGAAGACCTAGGCAGAATGTGAGATGTTATACATACATTCTAAAAGCCAGAGCTGAACAGCCCCACCCAGGGGGCGGTCCCTCCGGGCATAACCCTCCCACTACAGTCAGCAGACTTCAGTTTTTTTCTGCCTAGCAGAAGGAGAAGACGTGGCTCCCTCAGGAGCCAGTCTCCTGACCTATTTTATTCCTTTTTGGGATTCTTTTTTATTTTATTTTTGAGAATCTTCTATCAACTGTCGGCTGGGCAACAGGTTGGGTACAAGATATCCTCGTAGTCTTCCCTGTCCGACCATCGAGCGTGCTGATCCTCGCCTTCTGTGCGTGAGACTCAGTTCACGACAGGCCCCATGACTCCAGGGGTGGCCGGGTTTGCTTTCATGCTCCCACGGTCCTCTCAAGACTGAACAGCTCCTGACTGACTGTATCTTTCGCGGTGGACCGGGCCGACAGCTACTCAGTACTGCACTGTGATAGTCCTGTCAGAAACACCAGTGTGTCCCTCAGGGGACGGGTAAGTAGTCTCTCCTGCCTGCAGGTGAGTACAAAGGGCTGTATGTTTCTCTGTGGGGGATTTTCCCTGTCTCCCCCTGTATTTTATTGTCGCTCTCTGTCACCATTACTGGCGCTGACTGTGTGGGGTGCTTGGGGGTCACACTGTTCTTGGGGGGCTCATGCTGGTCTGCAATGTATGCCTTGGGTTTTTTTTGTGTGTTTTTTTTTTTTTTTTTTTTGGGGGCCTGAGTGGCGCTGTGCGTGTGTGCTGTTTCATTTTAACTGCGTCATGGCGGCCATCTTGCCGCGGATCGCCTCAGTGAAGTGCGGCGGCCATTTTCTTGTAGCCCACGCGCTTTTCAGCACTAGTTTGGCCTCTAGCGCTGCTATAGCAGCGCAAATCTCCTCACAGTCTCCTCACAGCTTACCAGCGCTGACACAGCGCGGTACAGACAGCGGAACTAAGCGGTCCCTGGTCCGGTTTGGTGAGTCCCCTGGGCGCCCCCTCCTCAGTCAGCACAGCCTGTGGGTGGACTTTTTATCTGAGAGAGTCTCAGAGAGGGACAATATGGAGTCTGTGTCACCAGCTTCCCCTAAAAATGTCAGTGGCAACAGGCAGTGCTTCAGCACTGCGGTCCCTATGGACCTGTTGTGGGCAGCCCTGGAATCAATTTCTGACCAGGATGGGAGCTGTGTGCAAGCGCAAGGTGCAAAAAGGCGCCCTCTCCCCACTTTATCTACTCGAGGGCAGTGCGCTGATTCAGATATGGGCCTAGCCACTATCGCTCAGGACCCTAGTTCTGAATGTATGGATGGTTTTGAACAGGACATTCCTTATGAGGGAAACTCCAGTTCTGAGTCAGTAAATGACAGGGCGCTTGTTAGTGTGCTCATGTCTGCGGTGAGGGACACTCTCAAGCTCAAATGCTGCGGATGCAGAACCTCAGGCGGATACTGTCTCCTTTTGGTTCTTTTAAGGCCAGGCCTTCTAAAGGGGTTTTTTCCGTTGTACTTTCTTTGACCAGCTCATTGATAAGGTCTGGGAAAAGCCGCAGAAGAATTTTTTTATGGTCCCGCGGCGTTTGTCTATCAGGTACCCCTTGAAGATGCCCTACTTAAAAAGTGGGCTTCTCCCCCAGTGGTCGACCCTCCAGTCGCCCGGTTGAACAAGGCCATCACTCTCCCGATGGAGGGGACTCCTGCATTTGAGGACCCCACTGACAGGAGGTCAGAAGTGGTGAGCAGAACCATGTTTGCCTTGTTGGGATCCGCCCTACGACCTGTGGTAGCGGCGACCCTTGTGTCTAAAACACTTACAGGTTGGGCAAAAATGTTGCACCTAGCTGTACAGGAGCATATTCTTCCTCCAGACACAGTTGCTCTGGCCCACCAACTGGTTCAGGGCCTGGTTTCTGTGTGCGACGCCACGCTGAACGCGGACCCTTTAATATCCAGGGCCTCTGTCTCGGCGGTGGTATTGCGTCGTCTTATCTGGTTGAAATGCTGGTCTGCTGACCTAGCCTTAGGAAGCTCCTGACGGATCTACTATTTTAAAGGCGGTAGACCTTTCGGTGCTGCTCTGGATGACATCGTCATGGATGTCACGGGAGGTAAACGCACTCTTCTTCCTTAGACTAGCAAGGGTGAGGAGGCCCGCCGCAATCAGGGGCCTTCCTTTCCAGCAAAACGGGTTTTTTCGTCAGTCAGAGTCCACAGGTAGGCCCTCTCAGACTGACGGCAGTGCGGCTGGTGGGCACAAGTGCCCCTGGGTGCGTAAGCCAAACAAGCGGCTCCCAAGCCCGCCTCCGCGTGAAGTCTTGCCTCCGCCTGACTCTGGGGTGGGGGGACGACTTCGCAGGTTCACGGATCGGTGGACCTCCCGAATCTCCGACTGGTGGGTGTGCGAGGTGGTCACCTCAGGTTATAGGATAGTATTCCGATCCTGGCCCCCACACAGATTCTTTCCCTTGAATCTTCCTCTCCTTCCTACCTGTCGGGCAGCCCTCTTGGGGGCTGTACAGGATTTGATCAGGTCCGGAGTGATTGTGCCGGTTCCGTCACAGGAGAGTTTTCAGGGATTCAGCTCGAATCTGTTTGTCGTCCCAAAAATAGGACGTGGTTCGACCTATCCTGGACCTCAAGGCCCTGAATGCCTTCGAGAAGGTGCAGAAAATCCGCATGGGATCCATTCGCACGGTGATCGCTACACTCCACCAAAGGGATTTTCTTCTGGCGTCCTTGGACTTCAAGGACGCCTACTTGCATGTTCCGATCTGCGCAAGTCACCAGAAGTTTCTGCGCCTTGCGATCAGCGAAGTCCACTCTCGATTGTGGCTTATCCTTTCGGCCTTGCCTCGGCACCAAGGGTGTTCACCAAGGTGCTTGCTCCGGTTCTAGCCTTCTGTTACAGCGAGGTATTGCTGTCGTGGGCTATTTGGACGGTCTTCTGCTATGAGCAGAAAGTGGCTCAGACTTAGAGGAAAGGTGACTATCGTCAATTAGACCCTCAGGGACTTCTGGTGGTTCCTGAACATTCAGGAGTCAGTCCTGGTCCCGACTCAGTGTCTGGAGTCTCTAGTTCTGGTTCTGGACTCCTTGGAGGCAAAGGTAGCCTACCTCTGGAGAAGTTGCTGACACTTCAGTCTGCGGTGCGGGTGCTGACATCCCGAACATGGTTGTCAATCCGTTGTTTGCATGAGAGTCCCGGGACTCCTGGTGGCCTCCTTCGCGGCCATTCCGTATGCCCAATCACACACCAGGGCATTGCAGAAGGAGATCTTGTCCACCTGGGACAAATCCCCGTTGTCCTTGGATCTTCGGATCCAGGTGATTCACCTGGTCAGGGCGTCCCTGACAGGGTGGTTGGGACCCTCGGCTCTTCGGTCCGGAAAGTCGTTCCCCTCCCATCCAATGGACGGTACTCACGACGGACGCCAGCCTGACGGGCTGGGGTGGAGTCTGGGGAGTCCTGTCGGCTCAAGGCCTTGGACTCCGGACGAGCCCGTTTACCAATCACTGTTCTGGAAATGCGGGCCATCAGACTATGTCTCTCCTCAGGTCGGAGAGAGTACGGGGTCGCTCCATCAGGAGCCAGTCGGACAACGCCACGGCGGTGGCGTATGTAAACCATCACGGGGGGACTCGGAGCTCAGCTGCGGCTTCCGAGGTAATCCGTATCCTGAAGTGGGCCGGAAGAAACGTGCCGGCTCTGTAGGGGCGGACTATCTGAGTCGCCAATCGCCAGACGCCGGACCAGGAAGAGTGGTCCTTGCATATTTCAACTCCTTTGCCGACGGGGGGGCACGTCGGATGTGGACCTGATGGCCTCTCGACTCAGTCGCAAGGGTCGAGGTTGTGGCCAGATCCAGGGATCCTTGGGCGATGACTCGGATGAGTTGGTGGCCCCATAGGGTCCTTATCGCCTGATATAAACTCCGGTGATCCTAATTGTTCCGGATTGGCCTCAGCGTCACTGGTACGCTGATCTGGTACGTCTCGTTGCGGACGTTCCCTGGCGGTTGCCGATGAGGGAGGACCTTCAGTCTCAAGGTCCTATGTTTCATCCGGCTTACAGTCTCTGGCTTTAACGGCAGAGCTGTTAAAAGCCAGGTGTTGAGGGACCGAGGTCTCTCGGACTCTGTGATTTTGACCATGTTAAGGACATGGAAGTCTTCCTCCAGGCAGATCTATCACCGTGCCTGGAAAGCTTATATCGCCATATGCAAAGCGCTGGACTGGCGTCCTCGGACGTATTCCGTCCCCAGAATCCTGCGTCCTCTACAGTGTGGAGTGACCCAAATACTTGCTTTGAGTACCATCAAGGATCAGATTTCGGCCTTGGCCGTCTTCTTTCAGCGACCTCTAGCGGGTCATTTCTTGGTTAGCACCTTGTGTTGGGGGTTCGCCATGTGCTCCCTCCTGTCAAGCCTTCTCTCCCACCGTGGGATCTGAATTTGGTGCTCTAGGTCCTCCAGGAACCTCCTTTTTGGGAATATCCGGGATATTCCTCTCTTGTCTTGTCTCAGAAGGTGGCCTTTCTCAAGTCATCTTCCAGGACGGCACAATGAGAGATGACTGGCTCCACCTGACAGGAAACACAATCAATTCAAAGAGGTTAAAGCACCCGCCCCTCCCCGTGCTCCTCAGTTCTTGATTGTGTTTCCCCACAGCGAAACCATTTATTTTTTTCCACAGACTGAAGGCCTGGGGCTGGAAGTCCCCCCCCCCCCGGGAGCTGAGCCGCATGCCTGGGAAGCCTCTGGGCCTAGCAGGACTCTATTTGTCCGTCCTGGGGGGTATCCCATTCCTTCTCAGGGAGGGCAGTTGAAGAGCCTCCCTGAGCACTGAAGCTCCCTAGGTGCGGGGCTGTACCCGGGACTTCAGGGGCCAGATATCCTCCTTCCTCCCTCCTACCTGTTTGGGTGTCCATCCTGGAGGGGGGGGCTGGCAGGTTCCTCCGTCCGCTCGCGCGGTCTGTTTGCTTAGGGCGCCGCTCTATGCAGGTGCATAGCATTGCGGCGCCATTTTCCCGGCGTCTAGGACATTCGTCCTCTAGCGTCAAGGATGACGCCATCGCGTGCCGCGTCATTTCCGGTTCCGGTCTCCGGCAAAATGGCGGCGGCCGGCGCCTGCTACCGCATTCAAAAACGGAGGGACGCCAGGAAGGAGGCGCCCTTTTTTTCTCCTCCAGTGGAACTGCGATCGGGAGCAGAGCATCTCACCTACATGGAGCATGAGGAGAGGCCGACTACGGCCGCGGCTACAGAGGAGACCACAGGGGGTGAGTCAACCCAGCCAGCAGGGGTCATGATGGGGGATGGTACCCCGACTCTTTCCCCTTGCCTGTCACAGGGTTCTTTTTGTTAATGTATTCCTGTGTACTCTTACATTGCAGGAGAGGACGTCACTGCCCAGGGGGTTGCCAGTCGTTCCTCTAGAACCCCTGCCCGCTCCAAGAGATGCGGTTACTGTAACGAGAAATTACCCTCAACCCATTCCAAGCCCTTCTGCTTCAAATGTATCCAGAAGCTGGCTGGGAAGGAAACGTCTCAGGTGATGAGAGACTTTCTCTCTGTCCAAACCCAGATGCTTGCCACCCTTAAGGATTTTCAAGCCTCCCTTAAAGCTAAGGAACCAGAGCCCCAGACAAGCAGGGAGGGCCCTTCCTCACAGGAGTTTTTCTCCTCAACCAGGAGAGGACACCCAGAATCCCTGAGATCCCTCCTGTCTCAGGACTCAGAGGCAGAGGAGGATTCGGAGATCCCTGATCAGGGACTATCCGATGAGGGCCTGATAGATAGTCAGGCTGAGGAGGAGGAAGAAGGCTCTAGGTCAGGAAGACACATCTTCTCAGCTGACGACATGGAAGGCCTCCTTGGTGCAATCTACACCTCTGAAGAAATTCAGGAGCCGACGGAACAGGTATCCGCACAGGATAGATTGTACCGAGGCTTGGTAAGGGCCCAACCCAGAACCATTCCGGTTCACCAGGCTCTCCATGAGGTGATTCTTAGAGAGTGGAAGGAACCTGAGAGGAAGCTTCTGAAATATAAAACTTGGAAGCGTAGGTGCCCTTTTAAGGGGGAGGATGAGGAGAAACTCTTTAAGATTCCCAGATTGGACGCCTCTTTGGCACAGGTGTCAAAGCAATCCGACCTCTCCTTTGAGGACGCAGGTAATATCAAGGATCCTATGGATCGCCGTACTGAGACGACCTTGCGTAGAGCCTGGGAAGCCAATGCGGCAGCAATGAGCCCCGCTCTGGCTTCAGCTTGTATAGCTAGGAACGCGGATACATGGATAACCAAACTAATAGAACATGTTTCCCGTGTGTCCAAGTCCAGGGAAGTCCTAGACTCTCTACAGGTAATAGGTAGCGCAGTGGCATACCTAGCAGATGCTGCAGTTGAGACCGTGCGAACCACCGCAAAAACGGGTGCCCTCGTAAACTCGGCTCGCAGAGCCGTATGGATCAAAACATGGGATGGGGATAACGCATCCAAGACCCGCTTATGTGGACTCCCATTTGAGGGCTCACTCCTTTTTGGTACAGGGCTGGACCAAGCCCTATCAAGATCTACCGAAAAGGGCAAAAAGTTCCCCACTAAACCTAAAAGGGACCAAAAAAGATTTTTTCGAGGCCCCCAGGGTAGAAATCGTTTCTCGAGCAAGAAGCCTACCGGTAATAGGAAGTGGGGCGTTGGAAAGGATAAGCAAAAAGGAGGTATCCTCTTTTCCAACCAAAAGTCAAATGAAAAGGACTTTAAGTGACGTGAGGGTAGGGGGAAGACTTTCCCAATTCCTTTCCAGGTGGGAGAGTATTACCCAGAGCCCTCATATTCTCAACATTATAAAGGAGGGCTACAGGCTGGAGTTTCTTCATCCCCCCCCCCCTCAAAGTTCCTAGTAACGCATCTCCCCAGGGACCTCCTCAAGGCAGCAGGTCTTCTGCAAAACATTTCAGAACTAGCAGAACAGGGAGTTGTAGTCCCGGTACCTGCGGGACAACGCGGACTGGGGGTATACTCCCACATCTTCGTTGTCCCAAAGCCATCAGGCAAGTACCGGTTGATAATAAACCTGAGACCCCTGAATACCTCCTTGCGTCACAAGAAATTTCGCATGGAAAGCATATACACCCTCAGAAGACTCCTTCTGAAGGAGGTATACATGGTAACGATCGACTTAAAGGACGCCTACCTTCACGTCCCGATCTTTCCAGGACATCAAGCTTTCCTCAGATTCGCAATCGGGTCTCCTCAGGGGATTCAACACTGGCAGTTTGCTGCCCTCCCCTTTGGACTGGCTTCCAGCCCAAGGGTATTTACAAAAATCGTAGCAGAGGTGGTTGCCTTCCTACACCTAGAGGGTATAACGATAGTCCCTTATCTCGACCACCTTTTACTTTACAACCAGAGTCGAGATCTCCTCCTCGCAGACCTGGCCAAGGTTGTGAGTACCTTGGAATCCCTGGGTTGGATCATCAACCGAGAGAAGTCCTCGATGATCCCGGACCAAAGAAAGATTTACCTGGGTTTCCTGATAGACTCCTTACAAAGGAAGCTTTGTTTACCCCAGGAGAAGGTCCAGGGCCTCATAACAGCGGTCAGGTCTCTGTTGGAGGTAAGGGAGTCCTCTCTCAGAGGCATCATGAGGGTACTGGGTCTAATGACCTCTTGTATACCTGCGGTTCCGTGGGCTCAGCTCCACTCCAGACCCCTCCAACAATTCCTCTTATCCTCCTGGGACGGAACAAGAGGAACATTAGACCACAATCTCCATCCCAGAGGTAGTAAAGGACTCTCTGAGCTGGTGGCTTCTTCCTCAGAAGTTGCAGGTGGGTCATCTATGGACTCAAACAGACCCCCTCAGGATAACGACGGACGCAAGCTCCTGGGGTTGGGGGGCCCACTTAGGCGAACTCCGAGCCCAGGGTTCCTGGAATCAGGATCAGAGACACGCCTCCTCAAACTTCCGGGAATTATTGGCGGTCGGGGAGGCCCTAAAAGCGTTCGAGGAAAGGATCCGAGACCGGGAGGTCCAGATCCTCTCCGACAATGCGACCACGGTGGCCTTCATAAATCATCAGGGGGGAACCAGGTCTCCCTCCCTGCTGACCTTGTCTCTAGGGATTCTGGGCTGGGCAGAGCTTCGGATTGCCTCTATTACGGCAGTACACATAAAGGGAAGGTACAACATAGAGGCGGACTATCTAAGCCGTCATCGGATTCTCCAGGGGGAATGGGAGCTGAACCCAGAGGTGTTCAACCTGGTGTGCCAACATTTTGGAAGGCCAGAAATAGACCTCTTTGCCCGCAAGGAGAACAGGAGAGTAAGAAGATTCTTTTCCCTGTCCCGGGAGTGGGGCTCAGGGGGGGTGGATGCACTGGCTCAGGTATGGAGTTTTCACCTGGCTTATGCTTTTCCCCCTCTGAGTCTCATTCCAAGAGTCCTACAAAAACTAGGTCTCTCAGAGACCAGACTCATACTAATTGCTCCTTGGTGGCCCAAGAGAGCCTGGTTTCCCGCTCTACAGAACTGGTCCGTAGCACCTCCCCTCCATCTACCAGTTCGGGTGGACCTTCTTCGGCAGGGACCAGTCTTTCACCCAGATCCCAGCTTCTTCAAGCTGACGGCCTGGTGCTTGAGAGGCAGAACCTGCGGGAGAGGGGATGTTCCGAGAGAGTGATTAACACTCTCCTCTCAAGTAGAAAAGAAGTCACCAGACGTATCTACAGGAAGGTGTGGGGAGTCTTCTCTCACTGGTGTCTAGTGAGAAAGGTATCCCAGCAAGAAACCTCGGTCATCCTGGACTTTCTCCAGGATGGCGCCGACTTAGGTCTCGCTACCAAGACTCTAAGAGTACAGGTAGCAGCCTTATCGTATTTTTTGGACAAAAAGTTATCACTGGACCCTCTAGTTAAGAGATTTCTAATGGCCAGGGATAGATTGTCCCCGGTGCGGATCTCTAGAGTCCCGCCCTGGGATCTTACGTTAGTTTTGGAACAATTAACTAAGGCTCCGTTTGAGCCACTAGAAGATATTTCAGTTAAATTACTGACATTTAAGTTTGCTTTTCTTCTGGCAATTACTACAGCCAGAAGAATAGGCGATATGCAGGCTCTGACGATTAAAGAGCCTTTCTTTAGTTTATTCGAGGACAGAGTTATTCTTAGGCAGGACCCCCTGTACCTCCCTAAGGTAGCGTCAAAGTTTCATAGATCACAAGAAATTATTCTTCCTTCCTTTTGTTCAAATCCACAAAATGAAAGAGAGGCCTCCTTTCATTGTCTGGATGTCAGACGGTGTCTGCTAGCTTATCTGGATAGAGTGGGTGAATTTAGGAAATCCAGCCATTTACTAATTAATTTTTTTGGACAGAAAAAGGGCCAGCAGGCATCTAGAGCATCCATATCTAGATGGATCAGACAGACAATCTCCATAGCTTATGACCAGGCTGGTAAGACAGCCCCGAAAGTTAAAGCTCATTCTACTCGCTCTTTGGCAACCTCCTGGGCAGAAAGAGCCGGAGCTTCGGTGGAACAGATCTGTAAAGCGGCGACTTGGTCAAGCCAGAATACATTCCTAAGGCATTACAGAGTGGAGTTGCTGTCACCTCAGGACCTGTCCTTTGGTAGAAAGGTCCTGCAAGCAGTCGTCCCACCCTAAGGTAGGCCTGAAGCTACTTGCTTCTCTCTCATTGTGCCGTCCTGGAAGACGACTTGAGAAAGTGACCAGTTACACTTACCGGTAACGGTGTTTCTGGGAAGTCTTCCAGGACGGCAGGCCTACTTCCCACCACTTTGGTTGATACATTGGTTTGTATAGAGTTATTTGGGTGTGTGTTTTCTCTCTCGTGCACTGGTGTGGGTCTGTACTTTTTCATAACTGAGGAGCACGGGGAGGGGCGGGTGCTTTAACCTCTTTGAATTGATTGTGTTTCCTGTCAGGTGGAGACAGTCATCTCTCATTGTGCCGTCCTGGAAGACTTCCCAGAAACACCGTTACCGGTAAGTGTAACTGGTCACTTTTAGTGGCAATCACTTCTGTTTGACGAGTGTCTGAGTTGGCGGCTTTGTCCTGCAAGTTGCCATATTTAGTCATCCATAAGGATAAGGCGGTGTTGCATCCGCGACCTTCCCTTTTGCCAAAGGTGGTGTCTACCTTTCACCTACATGAGGACATTGTCCTCCCGTCCTTGCGTCCTCACCCATCGCATCCCAGAGAGTTTGCGCTGCACATATTGGATGTGGTACGAGCCTTACGGGTGTACCTGTCTGCTACTGCTTCTATTCGGAAGTCCGACTCACTGTTTGTGACTGCCCCTGGTCCATAACAGGGCCAAGCGGTTTCGTCTGCCATCATTTTTAGGGGAATCAGACAAACCGTCATTCAAGCCTATGCTCTCAAAGGGCGGGCGCCTCCCTTTCCGGTTACGGCGCATTCCACCAGGGCAATTGTTGCTTCCTGGGTTTTCCGACATCAAGCGTCGGTTGCACAAGTGTGCAAGGCGGCGACCTGGTCGTCTGTTCATACCTTTTAAGTTTTTTATAAGGTTGATGTGGCTGCATCTTCGGATGCTTCCTTCGGCCGCAGGGTGCTGCAGGCCGCTGTTTAAAGTTGCGACTCCTCCGTTGAGGAGATCTGCCTTCTTGGAGTGAAAGTTTTTGGTTTTTCCATTTATACTGCTCCCATCCCTCTTGACACTGGTTTGGGACATCCCACGTGTAAAGTGTAAAGAGACACCGTGTCAGTCCATGGATGATAAGAGAAAATAGGATTTTTTGTACTCACCGTAAAATCCTTTTCTCTGACATCCATGGACTGACACGGCACCCACCCTTCCTTTTTAAGTTTGTACTGCTTTGTTACGAACTGAAGTCTTCTGACTGTAGTGGGAGGGTTATGCCCGGAGGGACCGCCCCCTGGGTGGGGCTGTTCAGCTCTGGCTTTTAGAATGTATGTATAACATCTCACATTCTGCCTAGGTCTTCTCCTACAAGCAGGGACATAACCCACGTGTAAAGAGACACCGTGTCAGTCCATGGATGTCAGAGAAAAGGATTTTACGGTGAGTACAAAAAATCCTATTTTTTCATGCTTGGTCATTTTTGGCCGCTTACATCTGGTAAGCATATTTGATTATCACATCGGGTGAAGCACTTGTTTGAGCTTACTACACGTAGAAGAGCACGGTGGTTGGAGCCTTATAATTGGAACACAGCATATATATGTTAATTATTATTTGAACTTTCATCATTTGGTGTTTATATGGACATTACTTTACACTTGCTGCGCCCTTTTATACCTTTTATTTCACCTTTGTATTAGTGTCTAATTTTGGAGCTGCACCGTATGTAATTAGTTTATTAGTTTCTAATTTTTGGCGCCTTTTTCCATCTTTTTTGCTACTCACTATTAGACCCCATACACACTATTAGATTTTTGTGTTCAGATTTACCAAAACCATCTAATATGAGCTCAAACCTTAAGAGTTACAATCTGTATGCAATCAGGCCGGCCCTTGTACTACATGGTTTTGGTAAATCTGAAGACAAAAATCTGCAGAAAATCTAATAGTTTGGGGTCTATTAGGACTAAAATGTCATTTTAGTTTTCGTCCCTTTTTAGTCTTCTGCAATTGTTTTAGATTTGGTCGACTAAATCTCCAGGACATTTTAGTCGACTGAAATCTAATGGGTGTAGTTAAAGCGGAGTTCCACCCAAAAATGGAACTTCCGCTGTTTGGAATCCCCCCCCCCTCCGGTGTCACATTTGGCGCCTTTCAGGGGGGAGGAGGGAGCAGATACCTGTGTAATACAGGTAGTTGCTCCCGCTTCCAGGCATAGATCACTGCAGGTAACCTATGCCACGTCCGGCGCCTACTCACCCCCCCCACGCTGTCTTCTGGGAGACACAGGTCCCAGAAGACAGCAGGGACCAGTGGGATAGCACAGCGCGACTCGCGCAGTAGGGAACCAGTAAGGCTTAATTTGCTGATTCCCCTACCGAAGATGGCGGCGGCACCCGAGAGCTGAGGGACAAATCTGCTTCGGGACCTGACATCGTGGGCGCCCTGGACAGGTAATTGTCCTAATATTAAAAGTCAGCAGCTGCAGTATTTGTAGCTGCTGACTTTTAATATTTTTTTTTGTTTCCGGCCGAACTCCGCTTTAAATTGTATTGCATTATTTAAGCATTTCTCTACAACAACTCATTATACGGTATACTGCTGGAGTGAAAAATCAAATATGTTATTTATGGTATAGAGATATGAACATGCACTACAGACCAGTGTTTTAATTTTGACATCAAATTTCGATTTCGTTTTAGTCTTTTGACTAAAAT
This sequence comes from Rana muscosa, assembly GCA_029206835.1. NCBI lineage: Eukaryota > Metazoa > Chordata > Amphibia > Anura > Ranidae > Rana > Rana muscosa. The sequence continues at coordinate 241,479,250 of CM055124.1, forward strand.
GGCATTTTAGTTTTAGTCCCATTTTAGTCTTTTGACTAAAATGCCATTTTAGTTAGTCATATTTTAATCATCTCAATTGTTTAAAACCATTTTAGTAAATTAAAATATGACTATATGTTAGAAGACAAAATTAACACTGGGGCCAACGCGTTCTGCAGCAGCAGCGTTAAGCTGTAAAACTGTCTGACGTGGCTATATGGGCGCTGACGCTATATATGGGGTTAAGTCAACTGTTTTTCAGCTGTAGTACTTGGATTTGGGAGTGGAAAACAGAAGAGGGAGGAGAATTGCTGCTAAACAATGACAAGGCTAAACGTGCATTAACACCAATGCAAAACCATTCTAAAAGTGCATTTTTACAGCTGCATTTTCCTTGCGTCAGAACTGGTATTGCAGCTTGTTTTATTTATCGCCCTGTCCACATGAGGCCTTAAAGCGGTATTCTGTCCCCACCTCCAAAAATGAAAGGTCAGCAGCTACACATACTGTAATGTAGATGCTGACTTTTAATATTAGGACACTCCCCTGTCCTGGAATCCAGTGATGTTGGCACCCCAGCCGATGTTTCCATAAATATTTCCACCATTGCCGATGAGGGAACCCTGCAGTGAAGCCTTGTTTTCCGGGTCCCTACTGCGCCTACTCAAAGCGCGCTGCGCTCTTCTACTGGCCCGGCAGCAGGGGAATGAGTACCTTGCCGTTGCGGAGGTCCGATGGAAGTGGGGACAGGGGACTGGTCAAAAACAGGTACCCGCTCCCTTCCTCCCCCCTGAAAGGAGGAATCAGATAAGTGGACGTTTCACTTTTAAAGTGACAAGAAGCGTTCAAAAGTAATTTTACATTGTTCCCCTATACTGGTTCTCAGTGGTCTTGTGGTACAACTCGCATATAAAAGCATAACTAATGACTGTACTTTTATTGGATGTTATGCATCTGTGTCTCTGCAGTCTATTAAAAGCAGGTAATATGAATGGTTACTTAGTAAAGATAAGGGTAGATTCCAGCAGCATTGCCCAGCTCTGTATTTGCATCAGTTAGCTATAAATATAATGTTACTTATTACCACTAGAGGGAGCTGGTTGTGTGAAGATTTGCTCTGCACTGAATGAGCGGAGGTTTCAGAGCGCAGAATGATCAGTATTTCTGGAAAACAAATTCCTTTTAGGCAAGCAATCATACTAGTATTTCTTTTGAGGATGCTGGGGCAAGTTAACCACTTAAGGACCGAGCCTCTTTCTGAGATTTGTTGTTTACAAGTTAAAAACATTTTTTTTTGCTAGAAAATTATTTAAAACCCCCAAACATTACCCTAGAGAATAAAATGGTGGTCGTTGCAATACTTTCTGTAACACTGTATTTGCGCAGTAGTCTTACAAGCGCACGTTTTTTGGGGAAAAATACACTTTTTTGATTTAAAAAAAGAAGACAACAGTAAAGTTAGCCCAATTTTTATATTGTGAAAGATAATGTTACGCCAATAAATTGATACCCAACATGTCACGCTTCAAAATTGCACCCGCTCGTGGAATGGCGACAAACTTTTACCCTTAAAAATCACAACGTTTAAAAAATTCTACAGGTTACATGTTTTGAGTTAGAGGAGGTCTAGGGCTAGAATTATTGCTCTCGCTCTAACGATCGTGGCGATACCTTACATGTGTGGTTTGAACACCGTTTTCATATGTGGGCGCTGCTCACGTATGCGTTCGCTTCTGCACACAAGCTCGGCGGGACGGGGTGCATTTAACGTTTTTTTTCTTATTTATTTTACCTTTTATTTTTACACTGTTCTTTAAAAAAAAAAAATGTCACTTTCATTTCTATTACAAGGAATGTAAATATCCCCTGTAATAGAAAAAAAAAGCATGACAGGACCTCTTAAATATTAGATCTGGTGTCAAAAAGACCTCGGATCTCATATTTACACTAAAATGCAAAAAAAAAAAAAAAAGTCCATTTAAGAGCATTGAGCAGAAGTGACGTTTTGAAGCCTAGTCCACCCTACACTGGTATGGAGATGGGTGGGGGCCATCTTCCCCCTCACTCATCTCCATACCTAACAAGGGAACAGACTCGATTGCCTCCGCTGCTACCGACAACTCCGGTAAGCGGCGGAGGGCACCAGAGAGTGGCAGGAAGGGAGGGGCCTCTCTCCCGCCACCGATAAAAGTGATCTCGCATCGAATCCGCCTGCAGCACCTCTGGCTTGCACCGCATGTGGCTGGCCACACTCTCCTCACTTCCTGTAAGACATCCATATATCTATCTATCTATCGCCTTGAGGGGTTTCCTGACCCTTAAGCAAGGACAGGAAACAACCTCTTCGTAACAAGAACTCTATTGTAGTTACCATACCAGGCATGAATGTAAACAACCTCATAGACAGTGTACAAAAGAACACTTCCCTACATTACATTCTTGACATCCTGTTGTGTCAAGATGTGCAGTGCACCTATGCTGGGATAACATCATCATCAGTGGTGGAACTACCATGGTCACAAGGGTCGCACTTGCGACCAGGCCCTGGAGTTCTGCCACTGTTGGGGGGGGGGGGGGGGCAAAAGCCTGTGATTGTGGCTTCAGGGTTGCTGGCTGCAGTTGTAAGCAGAGAGTGTCTAGTGTCTTACTCTCTCACACCACTCAAACCCAGCACTAACAGCTTCCCCTCCTCGCATGGATAGGAGAGGAGAGAGCAGGATCTGCTCCTCCTCCTCCCGCCCCTCTCCTCCTGTGTGTGCTTGTGGCCCTGCCCACATTTCAATCCCGGGCAGCACTGTGCCTCACTGCACAGACTGTGCAGGATAGCTGCATCATCGGCTACACTAGCCAAGGAATGACAGCTGCCCCCCCCCTCTAAGAATACTGTACATATAATTTAAATAGAGTTTAATTGTTTATACAGAAAACATATTGATTTTACACATGTAGGATGTTATTTTTGGTTATTGGGCACATGGTATCAGATTTGTAAACTGACTTGAATTGGATAAGAATTAGGAGCATGAAACTGTTTGCAATGGGAGATCTTCAAAAATAGTTTAACAATCCATGATGTGGAATATATACCAAAGTTTCACAAGTCTTCCATGTTTAAAGAGTAAGTTCACCTTTACAGAAAAATCTGTAAGGTGAACTTACACAGGACCCTCTCCTCATATATTTTTAGCGTTTCCAGTCTACCGTAAAGTATTATTATATATTGGGGGTTTTTTCAGGACAGATGGGGCTTTAAATTGGTAGCAGAATTTGATATATTTATTTTTTAATTTATTTTTTATTTTTTAAGAAAATTGTAAAAATTGGCGACAATACATTTCCTGTATTTTCCCCAACACAACATTTATGTAATTTGTACTTCCCCAGATATTTACTACAAAGCCTTTGCTTTTTACTTATATTTCGATGCACACAGAGAATATAAATTGTTTGATGTAAATGTATGTTTATTAGGTCAGCTGAAGCACGGGAATCATTTTTTTGTAGAATCATACTAACCAAGGTGGATGCACAATCGGTCCGATGCTGCACCTGTCCCGGGCCGGCTCTAACACTGAGAACTGAGCAATCAAACACTGCCGATTCCTCGGTTCTCACAGCTCTGTGCGCAGAGAGCTGCTGACTGTCAGAGGCTTTATGCTCTGTCCCACCCCCATGCTCACTCGCCTCACTGGGCTGTGGAGGAGCGGTTGGCTCAGGCTCTCAACGGCTCGCTCAAAGGCTGAGCCGGGTGCCAGACCAGGCATGTGGGTGGACCCCGACCATATGGTCTCTATCTTTTCCGAGCCTGGACCGGCTCTGTGACGTTAGCAGACAGAGGACTTCAGCCCGCTGTCTGCTAAAAATGGTCATAGGAGTGCAGAACGAGCTGCACTCCTGTGATTAAGTACAGCCAAATGAGCTTTGGCTGTATTTCTTCTTTAACATTAGAATAATATCAAGTTGGGATAGTGAGGGTACAAATTAGAGTGACTGCCAATACCAATAGCTCAGAGGGGGTAATACGGTGGTAAAGCAAGAATGTTAGGCCCAAGCACTAAATCATAGGAAGAGGTCACATGATCTCTCATAGATGGAAGTAGGGGTTATCTTGCATTGGCAAAGAGAGGTGACTATAAAGTGCTCAGGGTGAATTATGGACACTGTCACTTTGCTTTAAGACTGGATATTATATTTTATTTTTACATAAGAATAACCAAATGAACAGTGTTGTAATAAGAAAAGCTGCAATATCTAAATCCCCTTTTAAGCATAGGTAAATCTTGTAAGGTATCTTACCAAAATGGACATTCCTACTGCAGGAGATGCCTTTAACTGTATTTGTAGTTCAGTACAGACATCTGAGAAAAAAGCAGTGACTTTCTGAGAAGATCTGTATGTGTTTATACAGTTTATGTCATATTACAAGGCAGTGAGATGTGTTTGTTTTTTTACAGTTTAAAGAAAATCACAACGGGTACAGATTCAAATTGAATGATAAATTTTATTGGCACACAGTTACAAAATTTAAGCCATTTAAATTTCACTTTTATTTTACATTCAGTTAAACTAACCTGCAAGAATATGGCTCTACTTGCGGTTTAGTGGAATAGACTATTTCAACAACCTTGATCCTCTCAGGATCCCAAACACAATCTTCCTCTAAATTACTCCGAACCATTCCACAAGCTGGAGGTACCCATGCTGTATCATAGCCATGATCATGCCATGTCTTTTGCAGAGGGTGATCTTGATAATCAATTTTTTTTACCTTGCCTACATTATCCCTGAGTTTCAAAACAACCTGATCCGATTTATCAAGTAAGGGGTAACGTAGAGCTTTGCTTAAATCTCTACTAATGTAGACACCTTGTCCTAGCATGCCATCTTTTGACTGACGAAATCCATTCCTGATGATATTCTCAGCTGCAGAAGATGTAGTTCCATGATACATGACATAGATATTTCCATCAGTTGGCTTTTCAGTGGACTGAAGATTTCGTTCACAAAAGCTGGGTAACCTCTCCTCTGCCCATAAGTCCCCAATGTGATTCGGGGTATATCCATAATTATAGGCCATTGCTACTGAAAGAAAAATAAATAAAACCTTATTTTTTTAAAGCAATTACATTGTCATGGAGCAGGATGTTGATATTCTTCATGACATTGGTTTCTCTTGAATACAATGGTAAATCTATATATTTGTATGTCAGATATTGAAATAGAATGGCATTTAGAATCTGTTAAACAGTTTTATATTTATTTGGAGTCCAAATCCAGTAAAAACAATTTTTTCAGTTATGGAGAGAGTTAGAACTTCTGTTGGAATTCTGTTGCTGTTTGAGTCCTTCTGATATTTTTCCTCTCACTTGCTGTCACTGTCACAGGCATACAGTAATAAAAGCTAGAAAGACCAAAACGGTAAGTATAGTGATGGTGTTTGGACTTGTTTAGGTTAAAAAGCAGCAGGTGGAGAGACCCTAATGGTTATAATAGAGTTTAGAGCCACCTTACAGCCAACATGGAAACACCCAGTACTTCCTAGTATGGAGGAGCATGTGGCTCACATATGTGACAGTCATGGACCAATCAGTGCTCTTACAGGGAAGTCCATAGCTCTGTCTGAGTTATAATATCAGCAACTGAGCTTACCCTGGGTTTTCTTTTCTCACCTGGCTGGTGACCATAGCAGTGGAGCAGCCTGATAAACTAAAGTATGTGCTTGAGGATGGGGCCATCAATAAAATGAATCTGTTGCTTTGACGGATATAGGCAGGGGACAGCGATGATGGGGCTGTGCTGAGGGGACAGCGATGATGGGGCTGTGCTGAGGGGACAGCGATGATGGGGCTGTGCTGAGGGGACAGCGATGATGGGGCTGTGGTGAGGGGACAGCGATGATGGGGCTGTGGTGAGGGGACAGCGATGATGGGGCTGTGGTGAGGGGACACCGATGATGGGGCTGTGCTGAGGGGACACGATGAGAGGGATGTGATGAGTGGACATGTACAATGTCAAAGTAGGGGATCTAAAAACAACACTGAATATTAGTACGTGAGTGGTATTCTGCCAACTCAACCAAAAATGGATGGGGTTTCTGGAGCCAAAATGACATATGCACAAAAAGATAAACCTAAGTGTAGAAAACCAAAGGTCTAAAGAGGCTCCAAACTAGAAACAATCTGCGGCATGAATACAATATTTTATTGATGCAAAAATAGCAAATCGCAAATAGACACATATATAGAAAAACCTTCACCAGATCATGTTAAAACATTTGTGACAACGTTGCCAAGAAAGATAAAACAACCCGGCCTCACCAGTGGTGTATTTAGGTTTTGTGCTGCCCTAGGCCTGACTAAACTCACACACCCCCTAATATAAATTTGACCCCACCCTTTCATCTGTAAACCACACAACTTCCTCTTTAGGCTCTGTCCTTTCCTCTTCGAGCTCCACCTCTTCCTCTCTGTACATTAAAGGTGGGTAAAAAGTGCCTACTTGTATATTTTGTTGTTTTGTATACCATTTCAAATGTTGTATCTATTATTTTAAGACATAATAATAATCCTCAAATAAAATAATAAAATGTGTAAATTCAACCATTTTTCAATCAGTGCAGCTTAAGAGTGCCACCTCATCAGTGCCGCCTTGTCAGTTCAGCGCAGTCTCATCAAGGGTCACCAGTGCCGTCTCATCAGAGGCCACCAGTGCAACCTCGTCAGGGGCCACCAGTGCAGCTTATCAGTGCAGCTTAAGAGTGCTGCCTCATCAGTGGCAATCAGTGCAGCCTCATCAGTTTTATAATATCACAGCTTATTAGTGTATATGAATTATGTATTGATTATAGCACGGAGCACTTTGCAGTATATGAATTTTCACTGGGATGTGGACTGTTTAAAGCAGAGTTTCACCCAAACCTGGAAGCTCTGCTTATCTGCTTCTCCCCCGTCCCCCTTCGGTGCTACATTTGGCACCTTTCAGGGGGAGGGGGAAGGGGTAACTGTTTTTGACAGGTACCCTTTCCCACTTCCGAGAGACTGCACCGTGGCACAGTCCCTCGAAATTTCAGCCCCCTTCCTCTGCCGCCGGGCCATTCAGAAAGTGCAGCAGGCTTCTCACAAACGCAGTAGGGAACCGGCTGTGAAGCTGAAAGGCTTCACTGCCAGTTTCCCTTACAATGAATGGCTGCAACAGCGCCCGACAGCCGATGTGTGGTGCCGATATCACAGAAACTCTGGACAGGTAAGTGTCCTAATATTAAAAGTCAGCTGCTACAGTATTTGTAGCTACTGACTTTTAAGTTTGCAGTACATGAACTTTCACTGAATGTAGACTGTTTAATGAGTTTGTAGCGTGGGTCACTTAATTGCAATATCATGATCTGTATATTAATTTAATCCATATTGAGCACACATGCACATTATACAAGTAATAATAACTTATTAATTTTACCTGCTGTCCTGGCCGACGCCTGGGGGTTCCTTTTGTGCTCCTCTCTCTCTCCCCCCCCCCTCCTATTGATGCAGTCTCATAGACAGACCCCGGCCGAGGAGAGGATGTAGTGTAAGAAAGATGCGCAGAGGAGAGTAGGCAGAACTTTAGGCTCTGCCTCTGCCAGTCAAATTACGTGCAGCCAATCTGACCACTCTATGGGGGCGCCAGTCTCCCCCCCCCCTGGCCACGCACATCCATACTGCCCATAATATTTACAAATGCCACACTACAGCAATCTGGCTGCCAGGGGCTGTATTTGTGTGGGAGGTGGCTGCGGGAGTTGGCACTTTGGAAGATGGTTCAGGGGGGCTGCTGCCCTAGGCCTGGGCCTTGTCGGCCTAGGCCAAGATACAGCACTGGGCCTCACACATACACATTAAATGACAGCTTTTACCAAAGGTACAGTTGTCCTTTAAGTCTCCTTCAAATCAGGACCTACCTGTGGGTGAGGTGATCGGTTGCAGATCTCCCATGCAAGCCATGGCATTACCTAGAAGGGGCATCGCCTGAAAGTGTCTGTTCTTTGTACTTCACTTAATTTTAGCCTAAAAATACTTCACTCCTTTTCTTGAGACATACAATCACAAAATGTCCTCAAGGACCACTTTATAGGTTAACTCCACAAATGGTGTGTATCTGACATTAGAAAACAATTTGGGAATCCCTAGCCATCACTACATGAAAAACCTAAAAAACATTTTACACTAGTTGTGGAACTAAATCTGGAATGGTTCACATTAGTGTGTATATACTGTACATGTACAGGAGTCTAAACCAATGCACTGAATTATTTCACTTTATTATACACAGATAATGGCAAAAGATAAAAGACATACAGAGACAACATGTATTGCTTTGCTTTGACATAGCAGATGCATTTTTCATAATATTGTGATTTCATTTCAAATCCGCATCCAATATACAGTGCCTTAAAAAAAGTATTCATACCCCTTGAATTTTTCCACATTTTGTCATGTTACAACCAAAAACGTAAATGTATTTTATTGGGATTTTATGTGATAGACTAACACAAAGTGGCACATAATTGTGAAGTGGAAAGGAAATAAATTGTTTTCCAAATTTTTTTTACAAATAAATATGTGAAAAGTGTGACGAGCATTTGTATTCAGCCCCCCTGAGTCAATACTTTGTAGAACCACCTTTTTCTGCAATTACAGCTGCAAGTCTTTTTGGGGATGTCTCTACCAGCTTTACACATCTAGAGAGTGATATTTTTTTTTGCCCATTCTTCTTTGCAAAATAGCTCAAGCTCTGTCAGATTGGATGGAGAGCATCTGTGAAAAACAATTTTCAAGTCTTGCCACAGATTCTCAATTGGCTTTAGGTCTGGACTTTCACTGGGCCATTCTAACACATGAATATGCTTTGATCTAAACCAGTGGTTCTCAACCTGGGGGTTGGGACCCCCTCAGGGGTCAAATGATGATTTGCCAGGGGTCACCGAATCCTGGGTATTCCGGAAGCTCGCACACCGTGCTCCCAGATATTTTGTGGCCGCCTAGAAGGGCTGTCCCTGGAGGCTGTGGCCGCCTAGCAGGGCTGTCCCTGGAGCATGTGGCCGCCCAGCAGGGCTGTCCCTGGAGCATGTGGCCGCCCAGCAGGGCTGTCCCTGGAGCCTATGGCCACCCAGCAGGGCTGTCCCTGGAGCCTGTGGCCACCCAGCAGGGCTGTCCCTGGAGCCAGTGGCCACCCAGCAGGGCTGTCCCTGGAGCCTGTGGCCGCCCAGCAGGGCTGTCCCTGAAACCCGCAGCCGCCCATTCAGTTCACAGCATGGCTGGGGGGCAGAGACTAGAGGTCAGCTGACTGGTGCGGAATGTGAAGTGGGAGGGGCTGGAGGGGACCCCATCTTCTGATTTTGGCATAGGTGTCACTGCTACGAGACACCACAAAGTCGGAGACACGGTGAATCCAGAGACACAGTAACACTACCTGTGATTATAGTTGCCATTAAAAGTCCCCACTACAGTTCTTATATCAGCAGATGACCTTGATCAAGAGCAGTTAGCTGATCAGAACTCCCCGCCAGCACTGTCACGCGTCCCATTGCCCCCACCCCGGCGTAGGAGAAGGAATAAAATAGAGAATACATGAAAGGGAGAGGGAAAAAAGGGGGAGGATCAAAGAAAAAAAGGAGAGAAAGAATAAGAGAACAAGAAAGACGGCTAGAGAGAGGGATGGAGGGAAAAAAAACAAGAACTTAGGATAGAGAGAGAGAAAATGGAAAGAAAGGAGAACAAAGATAAAGAGTGGTACATCCTAAAATGTATCATAAGTGGTTTTAATACAGTAGGAGTGGAAGGGACTCAGGGAGCCCTAAATGTCTGTGGGTTAGGGGCGCAAAACAACTCGCGCTACAAAAATAATTTTAATGTTAGGGTCCCCACAACTTGGGAAATGTTATCAAGGGGTCACGGCACTAGAAAGGTTGAGAACCACTGATCTAAACCATTCCATTGTAGCTCAGGCTGTATGTTTAGGGTTGTTGTCCTGCTGGAAGGTAAACCTCCACCCCAGTCTCAAGTCTTTTGCAGACTCTAACAGGTTTTATTTGTAAGATTGCCCTGTATTTGGCTCCATCCATCTTCCCATCAACTCTGACCAGCTTCCCTGTCCCTGCTGAAGAAAAGCATCCCCACAACATGATGCTGCCACCACCATGTTTCACGGTGGGGTTGGTGATGTGCAGTGTTAGTTTTCCGCCACACATAGCGATTTGCTTGTAGGCCACAAAGTAAAATTTTGGTCTCATCTGACCAGAACACCTTCTTCCACATGTTTACTGTGTCCCCCACATGGCTTCTCGCAGACTACAAACGGGACCTATGTGATTATGTGGTTTGTGGAGTGCACGACTAATAGTTGTCCTGTGGACAGATTCTCCCCCCTGAGCTGTAGATCTCTCAAGCTCCTCCAGAGTTACCATGAGCCTCTTGGCTGGTTCTCTGATTAATGTTCTTCTTGCCCGGCCTGTCAGTTTAGGTGGACGGCCGTGTCTTGGTAGGTTTGCAGTTGTGTCATACTCTTTCCATTTTCAGATGATGGATTGAACCGTGCTCTGTGAGATGTTCAAAGCTTGGGATATTTTTTTATAACCTAACCCTAAACTTCTCCACAACTTTATCCCTGACCTGTCTGGTGTGTTCCTTGGCCTTCAGAATGCTGTTTGTTCACTAAGGTTCTCTAACAAACCTATGAGGGCTTCACGGAACAGCTGTACTTATTCTGAGATTAAATTACACACAGGTAGACTCCATTTACTAATTAGGTGACTTCTGAAGGAAATTGATTCCACTAGATTTTAGGTAGGGGTATCAGAGTAAAGGGGGCTGAATACAAATGCACGCCACACTTTTCACATATTTATTTGTAAAAAAAAAATTGAAAACCATTTATCATTTTCCTTCCACTTCACAATTAGGTTCCACTTTGTGTTGGTCTATCGCATAAAATTCCAATAAAATACATTTATGTTTTTGGTTGTAACCAGGTCCGGACTGGCCCACCGGGATACCAGGATAATTCCCGGTAGGCTGCCTGCCTTGGGGCTGCTTTGAGCTGCGGCTGACTGCAGCGATCCCCTCCCTCCCTCTCTCTCTCTTCTATGTGTCACACACACCAGGCATCTCCCATGGTGTGTGTGAGAGCTGGCTGGGTCTGTGTTTGGCTGTGCTGTAGGAAGGTCCCGCCCCCCTAGACCGACTCGTGTGATAGACGAAACACTGATTCAATCAGTGTTCCATCTACTATCCCACGAGCAGGTCTAGAGGGGCGGGACCTTCCTACAGCACAGCCGAACACAGACCCAGCCAGCTCTCACACACACCACGGGAGATGCCTGGTGTGTGTGATCCAGGCAAGTATGTATTAATGGGCTCAGTAAGGCTGCATTAATTTACAGTAATGCTAATCTCATGTACAGTAAGGTTGTATTAATGCACAGTAAGGCTGCATTCATGGACAGTAAGGCTGCATTCTCATGAACAGTAAGGCTGCATTCATGGACAGTAAGGCTGCATTCATGGACAGTAAGGCTGCATTCATACGCTCAGTAAGGCTGCATTCACAGTAAGGCTGCATTTATATGCTCAGTGAGGCTGCATTCATATGCACAGTAAGGCTGCATTGATGGGCACAGTAAGGCTGCATTGATGGGCACAGTGAGGCTGCATTGATGGGCACAGTGAGGCTGCATTGATGGGCACAGTGAGGCTGCATTGATGAGCACAGTGAGGCTACATTCATGGGCACCGTAAAGCTGCATTTGATGGGCACAGCGAGGCTGCAATGATGGGCACAGTGGGGCTGCATTGATGGGCACTGATGAGGCTGCATTGATCTCTTGTACCATGTCTCCAGTCTCTGAGCATCTCTTGTATCATGTTTGTAGTCTCTGACCCTCTATTGTATCATGTCTGCATTCTCTGACCATCTCTTGTACCATGTCTCCAGTCTCTGACCATCTCCTGTACCATGTCTCCAGTCTCTGACTATCTTTTGTATCATGTCTGCAGTCTCTGACCATCTCCTGTACCATGTCTGCATTCTCTGACCATCTTTTGTACCATGTCTCCAGTCTCTGACCATCTCCTGTACCATGTCTCCAGTCTCTGACCATCTCATGCACCATGTCTGCAGTCTCTGACCATCTCATGTACCATGTCTGCATTCTCTGACCATCTCTTGTACCATGTCTGCAATCTCTGAGCATCTCTTGTATCATGTCTGCATTCTCTGACCATCTCTTGTACCGTGTCTCCAGTCTCTGACCATATCCTGTATCATGTCTCCAGTCTCTGACCATCTCCTGTATCATGTCTGCAGTCTCTGACCATCTCCTGTACCATGTCTGCATTCTCTGACCATCTCTTGTACCATGTCTCCAGTCTCTGACCATGTCTCCAGTCTCTGACCATCTCCTGTACCATATCTCCATTCTCTGACCATCTCTTGTACCATGTCTCCAGTCTCTGACCATCTCCTGTACCATGTCTGCATTCTCTGACCATCTCCTGTACCATATGTCCAGTCTCTGACCATCTCCTGTATTATGTCTGCAGTCTCTGACCATCTCTTGTACCATGTCTGCAGTCTCTGACCATCTCTTGTATCATGTCCGCAACCCCTAACCATCTCTTGTCTTATATCATGTCTGCAGTCTCTGAGGGAGTCTGGAGAGGAGTTAAGAGAAGGAGTGCTGCCGGGATGGGGGTCATGGGAGAAGTCAGAGGTGTGTGGACTGTGGAGGGGAAGACTATAGGATAAAACCAGACCAGAGCTGGAGCTGACTGACTGATCCCTGCACAGTGCACCTGAGAGAAGGTCAGTGACAGCGCCGCAAGGCCAGTCTGAGGGGGGGGGGGGGGTGAATGTAAGACGGGTTCTGATATAAAGGTTTCCCCCTATATTAGTAAACCCACCCCCTTACCTTAGTGTATTCTTTCTGCGGAAGGTGGTCTCTGGTCAACAGAGTCCCCCTCCCCCCACATTCCCAGAGTTCCTCGGGTCCCCCTTGATGATTGACCACTTTTAGCACTTTTAACTGGAATTAGCTTTATATATATACATATATATATATATATATATATATATATATAAAATGTAAAGCCCTATGTGCTTTCATATCTGTCTTCTCTATATATAGTACACTCTTCAAATATGCTTTTAAAATGCATGGTTTTTCCTTTCATGAACAAGAAAATGCTGTTGGGCTGGTATAACAATGTTATGGGGCTGGTATGAATTTTTTTCCAGGGCTGGTTTTTATTTCCAGTCCAGCCCTGGTTGTAACATGACAAAAATGTGGAAAATTTTCAAGGGGTATGAATACATTTTCAAGGCACTGTAGCATACCTCCCAACTTTTAAAAGTCCCACCGCGGGACATTCAATGTTATTTTTGTACCCTGACACCGAAGTTGTTGAGCGGGGGGGAGGGGGTTTTCGGTCCCCTCCATTCACAGTTGTTGAGCGGGGGGGGGGGTGCTGCCGCGGGTGTCCGCCGATCTCGAGGGGGGGGGGTGTGCCGCGGGAGGCCGGCGATCGCGGGGGGGGGTTCGTCTTACCTCCCTCCCGTGTGCTTCATCCACTGGCTCCTCTTCCTCCGATTCCTGCTGTGCGGGAAATTTAACACTTTCGCGGGACTGTGGGAAAGAAGTGTCAGTGCGGGAAAACCCCGCAGAATCCGTGCATGTTGGGAGGTATGCTGTAGCATAGTGAACACTTACACAGTACAACAAATCCCATCCAGAAGCAGAGAATGATAGGAGATGATTGATACTCAGGATAGAGTTACAACACAGCCGTACGTCTGATGCAGCTAGGAGAACCGGAGAAACTGGTCAGGATGGTCTATAGCCCTCCAGTAGCTTCAGTTTAGATGATCTCTTTGTCCTATTTCAAAGCAAAGCAATACATATTGTCTCTTTTTGCTACAGCATATCAGTACACTGTGCAGAGGGATTGCTGTTTTTGGAACAAATGGATCCATGAGAAGGAACTATATTTACAATATTTACAAGCACTTTAAGCAAAAGTAGATCATTCCTGGGTCTGCCGGGTATAATATGTGATATTAAGATCATACAGTATTTTTGAGAGCCCTCAGATTCTGACTGAGCTATTTGGAGGTTTATTTTAGACAATTTTAATTTGTGATGTATACAGGTCCTTCTCAAAAAATTAGCATATTGTGATAAAGTTCATTATTTTCTGTAATGTACTGATAAACATTAGACTTTCATATATTTTAGATTCATTAAACACAACTTGAAGTAGTTCAAGCCTTTTCTTGTTTTAATATTGATGATTTTGGCATACAGCTCATGACAACCCAAAATTCCTATCTCAAAAAATTAGCATATCATGAAAAGGTTCTCTAAACGGGCTATTAACCTAATCATCTGAATCAACTAATTAACTTTAAACACCTGCAAAAGATTCCTGAGGCTTTTAAAAACTCCCAGCCTGGTTCATTACTCAAAACCGCAATCATGGGTAAGACTGCCGACCTGACTGCTGTCCAGAAGGCCATCATTGACACCCTCAAGCAAGAGGGTAAGACACAGAAAGAAATTTCTGAACGAATAGGCTGTTCCCAGAGTGCTGTATCAAGGCACCTCAGTGGGAAGTCTGTGGGAAGGAAAAAGTGTGGCAGAAAACGCTGCACAACGAGAAGAGGTGACCGGACCCTGAAGAAGATTGTGGAGAAGGACCGATTCCAGACCTTGGAGGACCTGCGGAAGCAGTGGACTGAGTCTGGAGTAGAAACATCCAGAGCCACCGTGAACAGGCGTGTGCAGGAAATGGGCTACAGGTGCCGCATTCCCCAGGTCAAGCCACTTTTGAACCAGAAACAGCGGCAGAAGCGCCTGACCTGGGCTACAGAGAAGCAGCACTGGACTGTTGCTCAGTGGTCCAAAGTACATTCGGAAATCAAGGTGCCAGAGTCTGAAGGAAGACTGGGGAGAGGGAAATGCCAAAATGCCTGAAGTCCAGTGTCAAGTACCCACAGTCAGTGATGGTCTGGGGTGCCATGTCAGCTGCTGGTGTTGGTCCACTGTGTTTTATCAAGGGCAGGGTCAATGCAGCTAGCTATCAGGAGATTTTGGAGCACTTCATGCTTCCGTCTGCTGAAAAGCTTTATGGAGATAAAGATTTCATTTTTCAGCACGACCTGGCACCTGCTCACAGTGCCAAAACCACTGGTAAATGGTTTACTGACCATGGTATTACTGTGCTCAATTGGCCTGCCAACTCTCCTGACCTGAACCCCATAGAGAATCTGTGGGATATTGGGAAGAGAAAGTTGAGAGACGCAAGACCCAACACTCTGGATGAGCTTAAGGCCGCTATCGAAGCATCCTGGGCCTCCATAACACCTCAGCAGTGCCACAGGCTGGTTGCCTCCATGCCACGCCGCATTGAAGCAGTCATTTCTGCAAAAGGATTCCCGACCAAGTATTGAGTGCATAACTGAACATAATTATTTGAAGGTTGACTTTTTTTGTATTAAAAACACTTTTCTTTTATTGGTCGGATGAAATATGCTAATTTTTTGAGATAGGATTTTTGGGTTTTCATGAGCTGTATGCCAAAATCATCAATATTAAAACAAGAAAAGGCTTGAACTACTTCAGTTGTGTGTAATGAATCTAAAATATATGAAAGTCTAATGTTTATCAGTACATTACAGAAAATAATGAACTTTATCACAATATGCTAATTTTTTGAGAAGGACCTGTATATGTTGTATGATTGGGGTGATCAGACTCCAGTGTTAGGTGCGTTTTCATTAAGTACGCCAGTCCAGAGCTGAGTTTTTAAGGGCCTGTTAGCCCACTTTTATTTAATAGCACAAAAAAGTTTACAAAGACATCAGTAGCCATTACTGTATCTTGCTGACTCAATACTTTAGCCTTCTGGCTTACATTCTTGCCATACGGCTGCTTAAGGCCTTTAGCCTAGGCCTTAGGTCTACTCCTCAGAACAAAAGAGTTTCCTGGAGTTAAACTTACTCCTGATCAGCACCTTGCTGCTCTATCACCAAAGACATCTGCCTCCTGCAGACATGCATGCTCTGGCTGCACCCATGCAGCGCCTGACTCTTCTCAGAGGAATGGGAGTCCACCTGACTCCCATACACAGACTTCCTGTCTGTTGGGTGAGGCCCTGAGCCATAGTCAGGTCACAACTAAATAGCCCAACACACAGCTGTGCAATCTGGGGTAAACCAGCAATCTTTAACTGCTTGCCGACCGCGGCACGCAGATATACGTCTGCAGCATGGCACGGACAGGCAAAAGGACGTATATATACGTCCCCTTTAAAAATCAGCATTGTGGACGCTCGCGCGTGGCCGCCGCTGCCGCAAGCTCCGTGACTTCGACCGCGAGTCCCGTGGACTCGATGTCCGCAGGCATACCCGCGATCGTGTCACGCTGAGGAAGAAGGGGGAAATGCTTATGTGAACAAGCATTTCCCCAGTCTTCCTAGTGACAGGACAGTGACCACAGCTTCCTGTAATCGAAGCGGTGATCACTGTCGTGTGACACACAGCCCATCCCCCCTACAGTTAGAAGTACTCCCTAGGGCACACTTAACCCCTTCAGCGTCACCTAGTGGTTAACACCTTCACTGCCAGTGTCATTTTCACAGTAATCAGTGCATTTCTTTCTCGTACATCACGGGACACAGAGCGACATAGTCATTACTAATGGGTTATATAGATACCGTCAGGTGCTGGCACTGGCAACTTCCAAAACCGGAAGTACCCTCCCCTATATAAGCCCCTCCCATCCGGGAGCACCTCAGTTTTTTTGCCAGTGTCTAAGGTGTTGGCCAAGAAGAAACATGTGTTTTTCACTGAGCTTGCGTACAGGTTCTTTTGGGCCTCAGTAAGCTATTCCGGATCCGACCAAAAAAGCTTCATAGCTAAACGGTCGGTACCCGGGCCTTGCAGAGAAGAGCAAGGTTTTGCCTGTAATGCTTCTCTTAGGAGAGCTGGACCCTGGGATCCAGAGCTCTGGTCATACCCACGACCAAGATGTTTTCTGTGCAGGGTGCTATACAGGTCCAGGGGAATGGAATCCTTGGGAACCCGGTCCCTGAAGGTTTGATTACAATGCCTGCCGTGATAGGTGAAGTTTGGGCTTTTGTGGACCAAACAAAGTCCTGCGGCGGGGAACAGGTAAGTGGGGGCCCCCAGGAACTTGGTTCTATTGGGGGACCCCCAAGCCTAATTTGTCTTTCTGTCTGTTACCTAATGGTATTCCCGCAAAATTCTGTGCATGCCTGTAACTACTAAAAAAATGTAATAATTTTTAATGGTGGTCAAGAAAAAAAAAAAAAAATTTTTTTTTTATATATATATTTAATATATTAGACTGCGGTACCTGTGTTTGTCCACTAGAGGCCGCTGTGGAATGTTTTCTTGTCATGTGGACTAGCTTCTTCTCAGCAGAGCAAAGTCCAGGCAGATGGTGAGTTCTCTTATAGGAAACTGCTTCCTCTGCCATGTTGCAGGGCTCGTCCATCCCCCGGCCTGCGGCAAAGAGGGGCCCTGGCTCCTGTCCCTTGTTACCATTTTTTGAAATTAGCGCCGAAGGCGCACGTGGCCGCGCGCGTGCGCGTGCACGCGCCTCTATATATAGAGGTGAGCCGGAAAAGGGGGCGGAGCCTGGGGGATGACGCTCTGTGCGCGCCGCAGCGCTTCTGCGCATGTGCGGGCGTCCCAGCAGTTTAAAAAAACCACAATGTTGTAGTGAGCTGGCTATGAAGTACAGAGACAGAGCTGGCAACATTTAAAGGCATACAGCAAGCGGTTGATACAGGCATCCCCTAGAAAGGCACATTAGTAGACACCAACTGTGATATAGCAGCAATTGTGCTAGACTATTCTCAGTAAAAGTGGTGTATTACGGCTGGAATACCTCAGCTTTAGGCTTAGGAATATGCCGTCCAGAAGCTCCGGAACTGAATCTTCCAGGAAGCGAAGGGGGTCTCATCGGGCTCGGAGGATCTTGGGCATACTTCTGCTGCACCAGTCTCCCCTGAAGTTCAGAGGTAAGTGACCGTAGAGACCCCGTAGGGGTACTTGGTACTGTGGCTGTCCTCAGTTCACCTGCTCCTGTGTATGTAACAGAGGAGGGTTTTTTTCCTCAGCTCTGGGGAGGATTAGAGAGAGATTGTCAACATTAATCGCTGCCTCCCTGTCAGGGAAAGCACGCCCGATCTCCGTCTCCTCCTTCAGAGTGCCTGTTAGCAGAGCAACAGTCCCATACAGGGATCGACCTGCCTGAAGGGGATCAGGATGAGGTTGATTCTGTTATAGAGGAATCAACAGTGGGGGAACCTTTTCTCAGCATCTCAAGCTGAAAGATTATGGGTTCAGTCTCTGACTAACATGGTCCGATCAGCATTTAAAAATGCACCTTGCGGAACCATCAACCACTACTGTATCCTCGTTGGGGTCGCTAGAAGCCCCCAGACTGTTTGTTCTTTTCCACTTCACCCTTTACTGAAAGGGCTCATTTACCAGGATTGGGAACGTCCTGAGAAAATATTTATTCCCTCAAGAGATCTCTTGTATGTATAAATCACTGACATGTCCAGTGGATAATGTCCAAATGTTCAAGAACCCAATAGATAAAAGATTGGAGTCCTTATGAAAATCTGCTTGGTGATACAACCAGCAGTAGCAGCTATTGGGGTCTGCTAAGCAGTGAAAGATCAGTTGAAACAGGTCTTGAGGGACTTGACAGATCAGCAGGCGTTGCCCTAGCTGATCTACCTAGAGCCTTAGGCTTTGCGGTTGACGCCATAGAGGATTCACTCCATCAGGCCTCCCGCCTTATGCTGTCTATAGTACATATGCGTAGGCTCCTATGGCTCAAAAACTGGTCTGCTGAAGCTCCCTGTAAAGAATGGCTGGTTAGCGTCCCATTTCATGGTGAACGCTTATTCAGGGAAAACCTGGACAAATATATCCAGAAAATTTCCAGCGGTAAAAATACGCTCTTGCCGGTTAAAAACAGAGTTAGAGGTCCCTCTTTAAGAGGCCTGCTTCTCCAGTCCCTGGGGCATCGGCCGTGTAACAGTTCCGACGGCCTCCTCGGTCAATTCCCGGGGGTAAAAAACAGGGACAGTAGCAGGGTAATGAGAAACCCTGGGTCAGGGGAGGTACAAAACCTCCCCCAAAGTTAAATTCATTGAAGCCCCCACTCAGTCGGGTGGGGGGAGGACTCCAGTTGTTCGCAAGAGACCTGGCGGGACACGATCAAGACAGATAGGTGCTCTCCGCAGTAGGTTTGGGATACAGTTTGGAGTTAAAAGACTCTCCTCCTTCCCATTTTTGAGGTCAAACGTGCCAGGGGATCCCCGGAAGAGAGAGTCCCTCCTGTTGGCACTAGAACAACTATTGCTCCAAGGAGTAATTATGGAGGTTCCCCTGGAAGAATGAGGGTTCGGGTTTTACTCAAACCTCTTTACAGTCCCGAAGCAAACGCGGACGGGAGGCCCATATTAATTCTAAAAGGGCTATACAAATTCCTGTATATCAGGACTTTCCGATGGAGTCGATCCGATCGGTGGCCACTGCCCTACAAGGGGAGGATTGGTTAGCCGCGATCGACATCAAGGATGCTTATTTGCACATTCCCATCTTTCCAGTCCACCAAAAATTTCTACGCTTTGCAGTAGAAGGGCGCCATTTTCAGTTCAGAGCCTTACCCTTCGGTTTGGCCACAGCACCACGAGTGTTTACAAAAATTCTGGCCCTTTATTGGCCAATCTAAGAACACAAGGTGTAATGATAATGGCATATCTGGATGACTTGTTGCTGATAGACCACTCAGTGAAAAAACTAGACGTGGTCGTTCACAAGACAATCAAGTATCTGGAATCTCACGGTTGGATTATCAACCGAGACAAGTCAGCCCTAAAAACCAGTCAAAAGTCTGGAATACTTGGGGCTAAGGTTGGATTCAGGCCAGAGAAAAATATTCTTGCCTCGAGGAAAGGTGTTGTCTTTGAAAGATTTGATCCACTTAGTGGGTACAAAAAAGACAGCCGTCCATACGCCTGTATATGAGGCTGCTGGGAAAAATGGTGGCATCATTCGAAGCAGTACCCTACGGTCAATTCCATTCAAGGAATTTGCAAGGGGCCATACTGTCAGCCTGGAACAAAAAAATTCAGGCCCTAGACTTACAATGTCCTTGTCCCCTTCCGTTCGCAAGAGCCTCCGTTGGTGGTTGGTTCCCCAGAATCTAGAAAAGGAAATCCTTCAGTCCGATTTCTTGGAAGGTGGTCACTACAGATGCCAGCCTTATAGGCTGGGGAGCAGTACTGGAGCAATAGTCTCTCCAGGGCAGATGGTCGGATGCAGAAAAGGCCCTGCCCATCAATCTCTTAGAGATACGAGCAGCCCGGTATGCCCTAGTAGCATGGACATCCAAACTCCAAGGGTCCCCTGTCAGAATTCAATCAGACAATGCCACAGCAGTGGCATATATCAATCATCAGGGGGGCACCAGGAGTCGTGCAGCCCAGAGGGAAGTAAATTACATCCTGAAATGGGCAGAAAAATATGTCCCAGCCATATCTGCGGTATTCATTCCAGGAGTGGAGAATTGGAAGGCGGACTTTCTAAGTCGCCAGCAATTAGGCCCAGAGGAAGGGTCCCTTCACCCCGAGGTTTTCTGGACAATATGTCAGCGGTGGGGAACATCGGATGTAGATCTTCTAGCATCCAGATTCAACGCAAAGGGGGACAGGTTTGTCTCTCGGACAAGGGATCCCCTAGCTTGCGGCTCGGATGCCCTAGTGTTCCCTTGGGATCAGTTCAAGCTGATATATGCATTCACACCGCCACAATGGTTACCTCGATTACTCCGCAGAATCAGGGTAGAAAAGAAACAGTGATTCTGGTGGCTCCAGCGTGGCCCCGAAGAGCGTGGTACGCGGAGATTGTAAAATTTCAGTGGGGAGTCCTTGGACTCTCCCACGTCGTCCGGACCTGCTTTCGCAAGGACCGATATACCACCCTTCCTTACCAGCCCTAGGTTTGACGGCCTGGCTATTGAAGCCCACATTCTAAAAAAGAGAGGGCTCTCTAATGCTGTGGTATCTACCATGATCAATGCCAGGAAGCCGGTATCCAGGCAGATCTACTATAGAATCTGGAGGGCGTACATCGCGTGGTGTGAGGCCAAGAAATGGCATCCACATAAGTACGTAATAGGTAGGATTCTAGACTTCCTACAGTGGGCTGTAGATAGGAAGCTTGCCTTGAGTACTATCAAGGGTCAGATTTCGGCCTTGTCAATATTTTTTCAAAGGCCCTTGGCTTCGCATTCACTAGTCAAAGCCTTTATACAAGGAGTGATGCGTATTAGTCCTCCGGTTAATATTCCCATATGTCCATGGGATCTAAACTTGGTTCTGTCGGGTCTACAGAAACAACCATTTGAACCATTACAGCATATTTCCTTGGTGCTTCTCTCCAGGGAATTGATTTTTCTAGTAGCCATTTGTTCGGCTAAAAGAGTATCGGAATTAGCAGCTATGTCCTGTAAGGAGCCATATCTGGTTATCCATAAGGACAGAGTAGTGTTACGTCCTCATCCAGCCTTTCTTCCTAAGGTGGTATCGAGGTTTCATTTGAACCAAGATGTGGTTCTTCCTTCTTTTTTCCCCAAACCTACTTCGGTAGAGGAAAAGTTATTGCATTCTTTGGATGTAGTAAGAGCAGTTAAAGCTTATCTAAAAGCCACTGCTCAGATTCGCAGAACGGATACTTTGTTTATTCTGCCGGAAGGCCCCAGAAAGGGTCAGGCAGCGTCAAAATCTACTTTAGCCAAGTGGATTCGACAGGTCATAATACAAGCCTATGGCTTGAGAAGGAGACCGCCTCCGTTCAAAGTTAGAGCGCACTCCACGAGAGCAGTTGGAACTTCATGGGCAGTGCATCACCAGGCCTCCCTGGCTCAAATCTGTAAGGCCGCAACATGGTCTTCAGTACACACGTTTACTAGGTTCTACCAGGTGGACGTTAGAAGTCAGGAGAATGTCGCCTTTGGGCGCAGTGTGTTGCAGGCCGCAAAAGATCCTCATGTCTGATAGCGCTCAGCTTATATATGGTGTATCCCCCCCCTCATTTGGCATTGCTTTAGGACATCCCATTAGTAATGACTATGTCGCTCTGTGTCCCGTGATGTACGAGAAAGAAAATAGGATTTTTATAACAGCTTACCTGTAAAATCCTTTTCTTGGAGTACATCACGGGACACAGAGCTCCCGCCCCTCTTTGGGGACACTTATTGCTTTGCTACAAAACTGAGGTGCTCCCGGATGGGAGGGGCTTATATAGGGGAGGGTACTTCCGGTTTTGGAAGTTGCCAGTGCCAGCACCTGACGGTATCTATATAACCCATTAGTAATGACTATGTCGCTCTGTGTCCCGTGATGTACTCCAAGAAAAGGATTTTACAGGTAAGCTGTTATAAAAATCCTATTTTTTAAAACACTGATCGCTGTAAAAATGACAATGGTCCCAAAAATGTGTCAAAAGTGTCCGATGTGTCCGCCATAATGTCGCAGTCACGATAAAAATCACAGATCGCCGCCATTACTAGTAAAAAAAAAATTATAATAAAAATGCCATAATACTATCCCCTATTTTGTAGACTCTATAACTTTTGCGCAAACCAATCAATATACGCTTATTGTGATTTTTTACCAAAAATATGTAGAAGAATATCAGCCTAAACTGAGGAAAAAAAACTTTTTTATATATATTTTTTGGGGATATTTATTATAGCAAAAGGTAAAAAATATTGAATTTTTTTCAAAATTGTCGCTCTATTTTTGTTTATAGCGCAAAAAATAAAAACCGCAGAGGTGATCAAATACCACCAAAAGAAAGCTGTACTTGTGAGAAAAAAATCACATCAATTTTGTTTCGGAGCCACGTCGCACAACCGCGCAATTGTCAGTTAAAGCAACGGAGTGCCAAATTGCAAAAAGCGGCCTGGTCTTTGGCCAGCAAAATGGTCCGGGGCTTAAGTGGTTAAAGTAGCATGGGGTCCAACTGCCACAATGTTTTGTGTACAATAAAGTGAAGTGATTCAACGCATTGGCTTAAAGTAGTTCTAAAGGCAGAAGGTTTTTTAACTTAATGCATTCTATGCATTAAGATAAAAAGCCTTCTGTGTGCAGCAGCCACCCTCAGCACCCCCTAATACTTATGTGAGCCCCAACTCTATCCAATGATTTCAACTCGGCTGTCCGGAACTCTCCTTTCTGATTGGCTTAGACACAGCAGCTGCACCATTGGCTTCTGCTGCTGTCAATCAAAGTCAGTTAGCCAATCAGAAGAAAGAGGGGGTGGGGCCTGAACCAGGGCTTCGTGTCTGAATGGACACACAAAGCTGCAGCATGGCTTGAGTGCCCCCACAGCAAGCCGCTTGATGTGGGGGCACTCAACAGGAGGGAGGGGCCAGGAGAGCCGAAGAGGGGACCCGAGAAAAGGAGGATCAGGGCTGCCCTGTGCAAAACCACTACACCAGAGCAGCTAAGTATAACATGTTTGTTATTTTTATAGGAAGAAAAAAAACAAGATTTTACAATCCCTTTAAGCCTGGTACACACTACAAAAAGCATCAGCTCCCATCAGAGCCCCTTGCCTAACTATGCAAGAACACTCAGACCAGCTTTCTCTGCCATTGGCTGAGAGCACTGATCGGGAGTCGGTCGACTGCTGGGTTTTCCAGCATGCACATCTGACAGAAGCCGGCCGATCAGCAAGCTTTTGTTGGACAGACCGACATACGCACTGGCAGAATGTCAGCCATTTTTTTTTTGAACTGTTAAATGTCTCCCGACATTTTGCCCGTATGTACGGGGCTTAGGGTAAAATATAAATTCCAAATTTGGTCCACAACTAGTGTTAAATGTTTTTTTTTTTGTTTTTCAATACTCTATTCTTGCATGCTTATTTCACAAAACAGAGTAATTAAAATATTTTAATAAATTATAAATTCTGAAAATTATTTTACCTAGGATCAGGAGAAAAAATCAGTATATGACAGCAGTGTTCTTCACTCCAACAGTTCCTTCCTTTGGTAAAAGGCTGGATTACATGATAAAAACAAAAACAAAACAGGATGGGAACAGTGAAACAGGACTCACAAAGAGATCTCAATAAAGAAATAAAATCAGTTCACTTATTATTACTGCCTGCTGTCTTTTCTAATTATCCTAAGGAAACTATAATTCAAATGCTTATATTAATTTAAAATAATGATGGCTATTAATATCGTCTGTGGGGAACTCCATCGGATAAAAAACCCACGCATGCTCAGAATCAAGTCGACGCATGCTCAGAAGCATTGAACTTCATTTTTCTCGGCTCATCAGAGTGTTTTACGTCACCGCGTTTAAAACGGTCGGTTTTTTGACTGATGGTGTGTGGGCAAGACTGATGGAAGACTGTTTCATCGGATTTACGATGGAAAAAAACATCGGATTAGAATCCATAGGATATCCGATCGTGTGTACAGGGCTTTAGTCTTCTTTCACACAGGTGATCCAATCGGGTCCCCCTGTCAGATTTTCAGGCAGATCTGATCGGATGGTCCATGTATCCCTATGGACCGACAGGTGTAAACGGACTTGTGTCGGTTTACACCTGCCTACCCCCTATCTGATCTGGTCCGCTAAAAAAAAACAAAGGGGATCCATCCCCCTTTGTCTATGTGGACTGGATCAGGAGGCTTTTAATTTTCGGAAACCTGTCTGAAGCTCCTCTTTAATCACTACAGGCTATAGGCTTCTATGGGAAGATCTCCTGAGGCCAGAGATGCTTATGACACAGCCCCATAGAAGTCTAGTGTGGTCAGGATGCAAAAAATTTGGGAAGCAGAATGAAAACAAATAGCAGAAGCCTTGGCAGTTTTTCCCAACACAGTTACATTCAAGACATGCCATGAATGATAACTGCCACATTTGCTTGTGTTCTCAACCAAACTGTCAAGCTTTCAAATGACTAGTGTCATAACTAATCACATATGTAGCACCATGGCAACTGCAGGTCAATCAGAGGCTAAGATGGCAGCTTCCTAGGCTGTGACGGATAGGAGGGTTTAGTTCCGCTTTACGTTAATACATCTTGGAAGGAAATGGGTGGTTTTAGGTTAGGTCAGAGAAGGGGAATTAACTGAAGATAATTGCACTTTGTTTTAACATATTGGTTAGGTGATCCAACCAATACTGATATTATTTTAGACAAACTACTTATCGATAAAAAATGAATATATAAAAAAAATCAAATTTCCTTATATCACCTGGGGACTCTTAGTTTCCAAGTCTACCTTCCTGCCAGGGGTGGCTGGTGCTCAATTTTCTTGGGGTGGGCGGGACGGGGTCAAGGTCAAGACTTTGTGCAGGCCAGTCAAGTTCCTCCACCCCAAACTTGCTCATCCATGTCTTTATGGACCTTGCTTTGTGCACTGGTCCAAATCATTTGGTGGAGGGGGGATTATGGTTTTGGGTTGTTTTTCAGGGGTTGGGCTTGGCCCCTTAGTTCCAGTGAAGGGAACTCTTAAGGAATCAGCATAACAAGACATTTTGGACAATTTCATGCTCCCAACTTTGTGGGAACAGTTTGGGGATGGCCCCTTCCTGTTCCAACATGACTGTGCACCAGTGCACAAAGCAAGGTCCATAAAGACATGGATGAGCGAATTTGGGGCGGAGGAACTTGACTGGCTTGCATTACCATAGACACATTCCTAAACCTTGTGGACAGCCTTCCCAGAAGAGTTGAAGCTGTTATAGCTGCAGAGGGTGGGCCAACTCAAAATTGAACCCTACGGACTAAGACTGGGATGCCTATAAAGTTAATGTGTGTGTAAAGGCAGGCGTCCCAATACTTTTGGTAATATAGTGTATTATTTGTTTATATCTTTGTCACCTGTGAATAGTTTCTTCTACAAATAAGGACTCAGTCACACCGCCATAAAATTACGGATCTGAACGTAGCTGCATTGCTTTCAATGGAGCCATTCACAGAGGTGCGTAAACATGCAATGTGTTTAGATCCATAAAAGCAGAATCTTAACACAGTGCACGTTTATGCACCTCTTTTTAATGTCTCTATTGAAAACAATGCAGCTGCATTCAGATCCGTAATTAAAAGACACTTGTATGTACATTATTGTACGACCGTGTGAATGATGCCTTAAAAAACTGATTTAGCAGAATCTCTGACCTCTTCTGGTCTAATGAGAACCTTCAAGACCAAATATAGATGACATCCTTCAATATGTGGTGGGTTGTGAAACATAGTGGGTGCAAAGGTGGTAAAAGTCATTGGGCGCTAGACACTTCTTGGACGTTAAAGAGGTTTAATTTCTTTGACAGTCCTTTTTATATTTTGCAAGGGAAAGAGGGTTAGGGCCAGGACACCCTTATGTAGTTGCAATTTCAAATGGCGGAATCCGATACTTCAAGAGGAGGACAACCGTATGGGAAAAGGCCCCAGCAAGGTGCCACTTCTGCACGTGCAGGATTGCTGTCTCCTATGGTAACAGTACTTAAACAGTTCATAACTCAAAGTAACAGTTCTCTCAGCTGCACTACAACTTCTCCTTGTAGTTCTTCAGGCCCCTGAGCCCCCGGTCTCTCATTAGACCCTCTGATTCACTGACTCTGAATCCTGTGAGCTCCTCAAGGCCTTTGCGGTGGTATCTCCCTCAAGCGTCACCCACGCTTCCCTACTGGGTCCCTAGCTTAACACTTCGAATACCTTCAAGCTTCACCCCTGCTGACCGGCTCGGTCCCTAGTTTGGCACACAAGGCTGCTCTGCAAGCATCACCTCCGCTGGTTGGGTCCCTGACTTGGTCACCACCTGAAGTTTCCCCATTCTCCACCGTGCCCGTTTGGTGAGAATACTGCTCGGGTACTTGCTTCAGTTACTCACTTTGGTTCCTGGTAAAGGCGATTGGTCCCTTAGTGGCGACAGCTTCCCTTCTACCTCCGACCAGGACAGTTTTTCCGGCCGGCAGAGCCGTCACTTTTGGTTGGACTGCAAGCCACAGTCCCAACCCTGCGCTGCCCTCTTACTCTGGATAGGCTCTCACACAGCCTGGCAGCCTGATGCCCCCGGAATAGGCCCAAACTCTGGCCTTGCAGCCCGGGGCAGGCGACACCCGTCCACCCAGATGGCGGTCTGGGTGGCACACAAGAACCTGGATCCCCTGACCTCACCTGAATATATAGGCTCTCCCAGGAGGCCAAGGGATTCAACAAAATCCCTGCCCATTGGCTGAGATACCCCATTTACCCATAACCTGACCTTGAGTTGTCCTTCTCAATCTAATACCTCCGGCCACCTGGTGGTAGAAGAGGGAAGTACAACCAGGCCAAACTTAGAGAGAAGTCAATGGATCCCTAATAATTAACTACAGTAGCTACTTCTGACAAGAACTTTGGACAGGAGCTCCCTGACTAAACCCCAGGGCGCTACACAGACATGTAAAAAACTGATAAAAAAACAAATGTGAACCAACATAAACTCAACTTTACTAAAGATGGATGTACAAACAGTTTTTTATGCCCGGCACCAGGGCTGAAAAAGGTGAAAAAATTGTTTACGTAGGTGCCACTATCTACAATGTAACTTTTTTTTTTTTTTTTAAACACCTACACCAATACAAAAAAATTGACAAAAGAAAAAAAAAAACACTGGCAATGGTTCTGCTTCACAGAGATCCATGCGTTTATAGCATGGGCATGTGCCTGCCAGGATAGGACTGTAGGACATTGTGCATTCTGCATTAACAGGATAAACTCCATTGTACATGAAAGTTATAGGCAAATCTCTAAACAGAAGCTAATAGACACAGCAATGGTATATACGATTTTCTCATGGTCACACAAGTCTGAAAAGATTGATTCTAAAAAAAGTATAAACTCAGGTTGCTTCAAGTAGGAACTTACCAGGTGGCTGAAGAATATCACGTATGCATACTTTCCAGATGTCTCTGGCTTTTATAAGGCCTCTGATTTGTTTCAGTTTCTGTTTTACTGTCGTGTTATATGTTTTTAAAGCACCTTTTTTTTCCTTAAAGAGAAACACAGTAATGAGGTGTTTGGTTATCTTTTAATAAATAGCATTAGGGTTGAGCGAACCCGAACTGTAAAGTTCAGGTCCGTACCGAACTTTAGCTTTTTCACGAAACCCGAACCGGGACTTTGCGCGAAAGTCCGGGTTCGGGTTCGGGTTCGGTAATCTAATGGCGCAGTTAGAAATGCTTCAGGGGCCAGCCAATCACCTTTTGATTAGCTGGTGTGCCCTTAGAAGCCATCATAGCCATGCCTACTAATGGCATGGCTGTGATTGGTCAGTGCAACATGTGACCCAGCTTCTATATAAGCTAGAGGCCCACAGCACACACGTCACTCTGCTTTAGAATAGATAGGGAGAGGATCTTGTCTGCTGCTGTTGCTTTTAGGGAGAGATTGAAAAATACATGAGTTAGTTCTGATTCTGGAATCTGAGGGAAAAGATAGAGAGATAGTGTAGTGTAGGGCCAGGTTCCTGTTGGTGCTTTCAGGGAGAGAGATTTATTATATAGGAATAGGAGTCCAGATTCAGAGATATAACTCAGCGATCTGCATAGATTTACCTGTTTGTGTTGCAGTGCAGTCTTTTTACACTGCCATGAGCCCAGTGTCAGAGAAAATCTACCTTTTATCTGCAAGCTCAGTGCACCAGCACTGCATATATTACGTTGAGAGATACACCGTTTCCATACTGTGGGTGTATTCTGCTCTTGGAAAAAGATCCATTTAGGGCAACAAAAAAAAAGGCACTTTATTGGGCTCTTTTCCAAAAGACCCATTAAGGGCAAAAAAAAAAAAAAAAAATTCATTTTATTCTGCTCGTGCAAAAAAAGACCCGTTTAGGGCAAAAAAAGAAATAAAAAAATTTGCACTTTAATGTACGCTTGCAAAAAGACCAATTTAGGGCCACAAAAAATATTTTGCAGTGTGTTATACATATGTGGAGGCGTGTGAAATAAACAATTTCTATATAGTTTTCTTCTACTGTGCTATACTAAAAAAACAAAATTTTTCTTTCTCGTACATCACGGGACACAGAGCGGCATAGTCATTACTATGTGGGTTATATAGAGTTACCTTCAGGTGCTGGCACTGGCAACTTCCAAAACAGGAAGTACCCTCCCCTATATAAGCCCCTCCCATCCGGGAGCACCTCAGTTTTTTGCCAGTGTCTAAGGTGTTGGCCAAGGTTAACATGTATTCATCTGGGCTTGTGTACAGGTTCTCTGGGCCTTAGCAAGCTATTCCGGATCCGACCAAAAAAAAAAAGCTTCATAGCTAAACAGTCGGTACCCGGGCCTTGCAGAGAAGAGCAGGGTTTTGCCTGTAATGCCTCTCTTAGGAGGGCTGGACCCTGGGATCCAGAGCTCTGGTCATACCCAAAACCAAGAGGCTATCTGTGCAGGGTGCTATACAGGTCCAGGGGAGTGGAATCCTTGGGAACCCGGTCCCTGAAGGTTTAGTACAATGCCTGCCGTGAGAGGTGAAGTTTCGGCTTCTGTGGACCAAACAAAGTCCTGCGGCGGGGAAAAGGTAAGTGGGGGCCCCTCAGGAACTTGGTTCTATTGAGGGGGCCCCCAAGCCTAATATGTCTTTCTGCCTGTTACCTAAAGGTATTCCCGCTAATAGCTGTATATGCCTAAAAAATCCTAGAAATGTCTTTTCATAAAGGAAGTTTTTAAAAAAAAAAAAAAAAACTGTAAACCTGGAAATGTTTTTCATAAAGGAGGTTTTGAAAAAAAAAAAAAAAAGACAAAAGTGCGGTACCTGTGTTTGTCCACTGGATGCCGCTGTGGAACGTCTTTTTTTCTTGGGACTATTCCTTCCATGGTGAAAGTCCAGGCAGATGAGTGAGCTCTCTATCAGGGAAGCTGCATTCCTCTGTAATGCTGCCAAGTAGTTTCTTCCATCCCCGGGTCCTGGTGAAGCAAGGACCCTGGCTCCTCTCCCTACATAGCGCCAAAAGCGCACACGTGCACGCGTGCGCGCGCGCATACACGCTTTCCTTTAAAGATTTAGCTGCAAAAAGGGAGCGGAGCCTGACTGATGACGCGCTCTGTGCGCCAAGCGCTTCTGCGCATGTGTGGGCGTCCCAGCAAGATAAAAGGACTCAGTCCACGCTGCTTGCTATGGACACAGAGCATAAAAAGGAGCTGGTAGCATGGTATAGGGGCTTACAGCGGGCGGTTGATACAGGCATCCCCAGAAAGACGCATTAGTAGACACCCACTGATGTACATAGCAGCAAATTGCATTAGACTATTTCAGTAAAGGGGTGTATTACGGCTGGAATACCTCAGCTTTGCACTAAGGAATATGCCGCCTAAAAAACTCTGGGATATACCTCTCAGGAAGTGTAGGGGGTCTCCATCGGGCTCTGAGGATCTAGAGCAGTCATCTGCACCTTCCTCCCCTGAAAAATCAGAGGTTAATGCCCATAAGGAACCCCCGGGAGTGCCAGGTACTGCGGCTGTCCTCAGTCCACCTGCTCCTGCATATATAACAGAGGAGGTTTTTGCCTCAACTCTGGAGGGATTGGAGCAGAGATTGGCAGCATTGATCGCTTCTTCTCTACAGGAAAGAAAGCGCGCCAGATCTCCATCACCTCCATCAGAGTGCCTGTTGGCAGAGCAACAGTCCCAGGAAGGGATTGACCTACCTGAAGGGGATCAGGAGGAGGTTAACTCTGTTTTTGAGGAATCGACAGTAGATGAACCATTTTCAGCATCACAGACTGAAAGATTGTGGGTCCAGACCCTAACTGACATGGTTCGATCTGCATTTAAAATGCCTCTTGTTGAACCATCAACTACTGCTGTCTCCTCATTGGGGTCGCTAAAAGCTCCCCAGATTAATTGCTCCTTTCCAATACATCCATTATTGGAAGGACTTATATACCAGGACTGGGAACATCCTGATAAACTATTTGTTCCACCTAAGAAATTTCAGGTGATCTATCCCATGGAGGAAAAGTTCACCCAGAGATGGAATGTTCCTACGGTGGACACAGCCATCTCTTCTGTGAACAAATCACTGACATGTCCAGTAGATAATGTTCAAATGTTTAAGGATCCAGTAGATAAAAAATCTGCTTTTTCCACAGCAGGGGCTGTTACACAGCCAGCAGTGGCAGCTATTGGGGTCTGCCAAGCTTTAAAGGATCAGATGAAATGGTCCTGAGGGATTTGCCAGACCAGCAGGCCCAGGCTCTGGCTGATCTGCCTAGAGCATTATGCTTTGCGGTTGACGCCATCAAGGATTCCATCCATCAGGCCTCCCGCCTCACGCTGTCTTTGGTACATATGCGTAGGCTTCTGTGGCTCAAGAACTGGTCTGCTGAGGCTCCCTGTAAGAAGCTCTTAGTTAGCTTCCCATTTCATGGGGAACGCCTTTTTGGCGAAGACCTGGATAAGTATATCCAGAAGATTTCCAGTGGTAAAAGTACTCCCTTACCAAGTAAAAAGAGGTCTAGGGGTCCATCTTTTAAGAGGACTACCTCTCCTATCCCTGGGACGTCGGCTACTAAGCAGTTCCGACGGCCTCCTCGGTCAAACTCAGGGGGTAAAAATCAGGGACAGTCACAGGGTAATAAGAAACCCTGGATCCGAAGAGGTACTAAACCAGCCTCCAAGTCAAGCCTATGAAGGGCTGCCCCCACTCAAACGGGTGGGGGGAAGACTTCAGTTGTTCGCAGAGACCTGGCGGGAGACGATCAAAGACAGATGGGTGCTCTCCGCAGTAACTCGGGGATACAAGTTGGAGTTAAAAGAGTCTCCTCCTTCCCATTTTATGTGGTCAGGCATGCCAAAAGACCCTCTGAAAAGAGGATCTCTCTTAGTGGCGTTAGAACAACTATTACTCCAAGGAGTACTTATGGAGGTTCCTATGGAAGAGTGGGGGTTGGGTTTCTACTCAAACCTTTTCACAGTCCCGAAACCAAACGGGGACATAAGACCCATATTGGACCAAAAGAGTCTAAACAAATTTCTAAACATCCGGTCCTTCCGGATGGAGTTGATCCGATCGGTCACCGCTGCCCTACAGGGGGAGGAATAGTTAGCCTCGATCGACATCAAAGATGCTTACTTGCATGTTCCCATCTTTCCAGGTCATCAAAAATTTCTACGCTTTGCAGTAGAAGGGCGCCATTTTCAGTTCAGAGCCTTACCGTTCGGTCTGGCCACGGCACCACGAGTGTTCACAAAAATTCTGGCCCCACTGTTGGCCGATCTAAGAACACGAGGTGTAACGATAATGGCATACCTAGACGACCTGTTGTTGATGGACCACTCAGTTGCCAAGCTAGAAGTGGTAATTGTCGATACAATCAAGTATCTAGAATCTCACGGTTGGGTCATCAACCTGGACAAGTCAGCCCTACAGCCAGTGAAAAACCTGGTATATCTAGGGCTACGGCTGGATTCAGACCAGAGGAAGATTTTCTTACCTCTAGACAAGGTGTCCTCTTTGAGGGGCTGTCATGGATATGCAGTAGTGTTTGTCTGTCAGCTTACCTTCCTTCCCATGTGTTCATCTTAGAGGCCTGAGCCCTTTCACCTGGCTTCCTTTATAATCTCCTCCCAGCCAGACTCCAGCCCAGGCCCTATCACAGAACACTATATTAACCTGTGCACTGCAAGCCTGCTTTGCTGATCAACGTGTTTGTTAGGCATTGTGTGTTTGGGTTCCTGCCTGCCGTGTGCTACGTCTGTCTCTCTGTTACGTTATTGCCTTGTCCCCGACTATCCCTGTCTGCTCGTGACCCTTGACCTTCGGCTCGTTCTTTCGTTATCCTTGTCTGCTTGTGGCCCCTGACCTTCAGCTTGTTATTCGGTTCTCCCTTATCTTGTGCTGCTGCTTCCCCTCTTTTCCCCTTATCCTACGGGGCGTGAGCTAGGAAACTCCAGGGGCCGCGACCTGGTCCCAGCCTGCAGCATAACATCCTCACCACTAGAGGCCCTGGAGAAGACCAGCTGGGTCTTAGACTCCGCGCCCTGGGGAATCTTGGCTCTAGCTTCCGTTAGGATCCCGGTTGTGCTCCTCTGGTCCCGCTTTCCACAACCACCCAGTTTCCTATCCGCAGAAGCCAGCCATAGGGTTCACTACCTCGCGGTGCACTCCTGTCCCCCTACGGTGTGCATCTGTCACCTGGCCACAGGTGACCCTGACAGTTTGATCAGCCATGAACCCAGCTGACATCCCGCTCCCCGCAGATGATCCATTGCAGGGCATAGTTCGCAGACTTGAAACCCAGGAATCAAATCAGACTCAGGTGATGCGATTCCTCCAGGATCTGGCTTCTCGATTCGAGCAGCTTCAGGTCTCCCTGGGAACCCCGAATCCGCAACCCCAAGTACAACCAGCGGCTGTACCTATCGCACCAGTCGCGGCCACACACTCACTACAACTGCCAGCTCCGTCCCGTTTCTCTGGGGACTCCAAGGCTTGCAGGGGGTTCCTTAGCCAATGCACGATTCATTTTGAGCTCCAGCCCCAAAACTTCCTGTCTGATCGGGCTAAGGTAGCCTATATCATTTCCCTCCTCTCTGGTGAAGCTTTAGCCTGGGCAGCCCCTCTGTGGGAACTGAATGATCCAGTGGTTTCTAGCCTGTCTGGCTTCTTGAAACTTTTTCGGAATATCTTCGAAAGAACCGGCTCGTGTCTCTTCAGCGGCCAGCGCCCTTTTACGTCTCCGCCAAGAGTCTGCTTCTGTGGGACAGTATGCCCTTCATTTCCGCATACTGTCGGCTGAGTTGAGCTGGAACAATGAGGCCTTAGTCGCAACCTTTTTGCATGGCCTGTCTGATAGAGTGAAGGATGAATTAGCAGGAAGAACCATCCCCACTGATCTGGCCGGCGTTATCTCCTTGTGTAACCAGATCGATATTCGCTTTCAGGAGAGGACCTTAGAAAAGCAACGCCAGCACTCCTTGGTTCTTAGTCAGCCTGAGCTCCCCTCTCTTCGACCCGTAGAGCATCTCCTACCAGCTGAGGAACCCATGCAGCTGGGTCGGACCAGGCTATCCCCCGAGGAACGTGCTAGGCGCAGAACTCTTGGTCTGTGTCTTTACTGTGGGGGCAAAGGTCATTTTCGTGACACTTGCTCTCTTTGTCCAGAAAAACGTTCGGGTCCACTTCATCTGGAAAGTGGAGTATTGGACCCAGAAATATCACCTTCCCCTTCTCGTCTTCTGCTTTCTGTGTTCCTTCATGTTGGTGCTTCTTCTCATTCGGTCTCAGCATATCTGGATTCCGGAGCCGCTGGTAATTTCATGGACTGGGAAATCGCATCGTCCATGAGACTTACTCTTTTGCCCCTCACCACGCCATTGGTGGTCTTGGCGATTGATGGTACTGTTCTCCCAGGGGGACCTATCCGCTTCCAGACCCTCCCTGTTAAGATGTCGGTAGGGACACTCCACCAGGAGTGGATATCCTTCCTTATCTTACCCAAGGCCTCAACGCCTATAATTTTGGGTCTCCCATGGTTACAGCTCCATTCTCCTCATGTGGACTGGACTACTGGACAGATCCTGGCTTGGGGTCCCTCCTGTTCCTCGTCCTGCCTACCCAAGGTTGCCCCCTGTGAATCTGAGCCGGTCATTCATTCCAGGTTGCATAACCATTTACATTTCTCTGTCCCTAACCACCCTTGGATGCACAGCCAGGCTAGCTTGTCTACAAGTCCTGCAGTCGCTACGTCTTGCAATGCGATTCAGGTAGTCGCCGCTACACCTGACTCAGCTATTCACTCTGCCTCTGTACTAGTTATGCCAGTCCAGCCCATGCCCAGTGAGCCTCCTACTTTTTCTTGTTTGGGACATTCTGCTTGTCCTTCAGCTATTCAGCTTGACTCCGGCGACATGTCACCTTCTAACCAACCTGACTTCAGGGTTCCACTGACATCTGCCCAGTCTGATGGTCCTGTGCAAGATGACCAGTTCCCCTTTAAGGGTCTAGGGGACCCTCCTCAGATTCCTGTTGATCCTCTCATGCCCTTGCTTATTCCTAGAGAGCCTTTGGTCCTCAATAGATCTTCTTGTCATCTCCCTACCTCGTTTTCGGTCTCTGAGGATAATCTTAAGTACGAGGTTAGACAAGTTCTGGATTCTCGGCTCTGCAGAGGCATTCTTCAGTACCTTGTGCATTGGAGAGGTTTTGGTCCTGAGGAGGCGTCTTGGATCGCTGCATCTGATGTCGCTGCACCTCATCTGTTGAGAAGGTTTCATCAGAGATTTCCCTTTAAGCCTGGGTCCAGGCGGGGGAGGGCCCATAAGAGGGAGGGTACTGTCATGGATATGCAGTAGTGTTTGTCTGTCAGCTTACCTTCCTTCCCATGTGTTCATCTTAGAGGCCTGAGCCCTTTCACCTGGCTTCCTTTATAATCTCCTCCCAGCCAGACTCCACCCCAGGCCCTATCACAGAACACTATATTAACCTGTGCACTGCAAGCCTGCTTTGCTGATCAACGTGTTTGTTAGGCATTGTGTGTTTGGGTTCCTGCCTGCCGTGTGCTACGTCTGTCTCTCTGTTACGTTATTGCCTTGTCCCCGACTATCCCTGTCTGCTCGTGACCCTTGACCTTCGGCTCGTTCTTTCGTTATCCTTGTCTGCTTGTGGCCCCTGACCTTCAGCTTGTTATTCGGTTCTCCCTTATCTTGTGCTGCTGCTTCCCCTCTTTTCCCCTTATCCTACGGGGCGTGAGCTAGGAAACTCCAGGGGCCGCGACCTGGTCCCAGCCTGCAGCATAACATCCTCACCACTAGAGGCCCTGGAGAAGACCAGCTGGGTCTTAGACTCCGCGCCCTGGGGAATCTTGGCTCTAGCTTCCGTTAGGATCCCGGTTGTGCTCCTCTGGTCCCGCTTTCCACAACCACCCAGTTTCCTATCCGCAGAAGCCAGCCATAGGGTTCACTACCTCGCGGTGCACTCCTGTCCCCCTACGGTGTGCATCTGTCACCTGGCCACAGGTGACCCTGACAGTTTGATCAGCCATGAACCCGGCTGACATCCCGCTCCCCGCGGATGATCCATTGCAGGGCATAGTTCGCAGACTTGAAACCCAGGAATCAAATCAGACTCAGGTGATGCGATTCCTCCAGGATCTGGCTTCTCGATTCGAGCAGCTTCAGGTCTCCCTGGGAACCCCGAATCCGCAACCCCAAGTACAACCAGCGGCTGTACCTATCGCACCAGTCGCGGCCACACACTCACTACAACTGCCAGCTCCGTCCCGTTTCTCTGGGGACTCCAAGGCTTGCAGGGGGTTCCTTAGCCAATGCACGATTCATTTTGAGCTCCAGCCCCAAAACTTCCTGTCTGATCGGGCTAAGGTAGCCTATATCATTTCCCTCCTCTCTGGTGAAGCTTTAGCCTGGGCAGCCCCTCTGTGGGAACTGAATGATCCAGTGGTTTCTAGCCTGTCTGGCTTCTTGAAACTTTTTCGGAATATCTTCGAAGAACCGGCTCGTGTCTCTTCAGCGGCCAGCGCCCTTTTACGTCTCCGCCAAGAGTCTGCTTCTGTGGGACAGTATGCCCTTCATTTCCGCATACTGTCGGCTGAGTTGAGCTGGAACAATGAGGCCTTAGTCGCAACCTTTTTGCATGGCCTGTCTGATAGAGTGAAGGATGAATTAGCAGGAAGAACCATCCCCACTGATCTGGCCGGCGTTATCTCCTTGTGTAACCAGATCGATATTCGCTTTCAGGAGAGGACCTTAGAAAAGCAACGCCAGCACTCCTTGGTTCTTAGTCAGCCTGAGCTCCCCTCTCTTCGACCCGTAGAGCATCTCCTACCAGCTGAGGAACCCATGCAGCTGGGTCGGACCAGGCTATCCCCCGAGGAACGTGCTAGGCGCAGAACTCTTGGTCTGTGTCTTTACTGTGGGGGCAAAGGTCATTTTCGTGACACTTGCTCTCTTTGTCCAGAAAAACGTTCGGGTCCACTTCATCTGGAAAGTGGAGTATTGGACCCAGAAATATCACGTTCCCCTTCTCGTCTTCTGCTTTCTGTGTTCCTTCATGTTGGTGCTTCTTCTCATTCGGTCTCAGCATATCTGGATTCCGGAGCCGCTGGTAATTTCATGGACTGGGAAATCGCATCGTCCATGAGACTTACTCTTTTGCCCCTCACCACGCCATTGGTGGTCTTGGCGATTGATGGTACTGTTCTCCCAGGGGGACCTATCCGCTTCCAGACCCTCCCTGTTAAGATGTCGGTAGGGACACTCCACCAGGAGTGGATATCCTTCCTTATCTTACCCAAGGCCTCAACGCCTATAATTTTGGGTCTCCCATGGTTACAGCTCCATTCTCCTCATGTGGACTGGACTACTGGACAGATCCTGGCTTGGGGTCCCTCCTGTTCCTCGTCCTGCCTACCCAAGGTTGCCCCCTGTGAATCTGAGCCGGTCATTCATTCCAGGTTGCATAACCATTTACATTTCTCTGTCCCTAACCACCCTTGGACGCACAGCCAGGCTAGCTTGTCTACAAGTCCTGCAGTCGCTACGTCTTGCGATGCGATTCAGGTAGTCGCTACACCTGACTCAGCTATTCACTCTGCCTCTGTACTAGTTATGCCAGTCCAGCCCATGCCCAGTGAGCCTCCTACTTTTTCTTGTTTGGGACATTCTGCTTGTCCTTCAGCTATTCAGCTTGACTCCGGCGACATGTCACCTTCTAACCAACCTGACTTCAGGGTTCCACTGACATCTGCCCAGTCTGATGGTCCTGTGCAAGATGACCAGTTCCCCTTTAAGGGTCTAGGGGACCCTCCTCAGATTCCTGTTGATCCTCTCATGCCCTTGCTTATTCCTAGAGAGCCTTTGGTCCTCAATAGATCTTCTTGTCATCTCCCTACCTCGTTTTCGGTCTCTGAGGATAATCTTAAGTACGAGGTTAGACAAGTTCTGGATTCTCGGCTCTGCAGAGGCATTCTTCAGTACCTTGTGCATCGGAGAGGTTTTGGTCCTGAGGAGGCGTCTTGGATCGCTGCATCTGATGTCGCTGCACCTCATCTGTTGAGAAGGTTTCATCAGAGATTTCCCTTTAAGCCTGGGTCCAGACGGGGTAGGGCCCATAAGAGGGAGGGTACTGTCATGGATATGCAGTAGTGTTTGTCTGTCAGCTTACCTTCCTTCCCATGTGTTCATCTTAGAGGCCTGAGCCCTTTCACCTGGCTTCCTTTATAATCTCCTCCCAGCCAGACTCCACCCCAGGCCCTATCACAGAACACTATATTAACCTGTGCACTGCAAGCCTGCTTTGCTGATCAACGTGTTTGTTAGGCATTGTGTGTTTGGGTTCCTGCCTGCCGTGTGCTACGTCTGTCTCTCTGTTACGTTATTGGCTTGTCCCCGACTATCCCTGTCTGCTCGTGACCCTTGACCTTCGGCTCGTTCTTTCGTTATCCTTGTCTGCTTGTGGCCCCTGACCTTCAGCTTGTTATTCGGTTCTCCCTTATCTTGTGCTGCTGCTTCCCCTCTTTTCCCCTTATCCTATGGGGCGTGAGCTAGGAAACTCCAGGGGCCGCGACCTGGTCCCAGCCTGCAGCATAACATCCTCACCACTAGAGGCCCTGGAGAAGACCAGCTGGGTCTTAGACTCCGCGCCCTGGGGAATCTTGGCTCTAGCTTCCGTTAGGATCCCGGTTGTGCTCCTCTGGTCCCGCTTTCCACAACCACCCAGTTTCCTATCCGCAGAAGCCAGCCATAGGGTTCACTACCTCGCGGTGCACTCCTGTCCCCCTACGGTGTGCATCTGTCACCTGGCCACAGGTGACCCTGACAGGGGCTTGGTCCGTCTGCTTTGTGCAAAAAGACAGCCGTCCATACGCCTGTGCATGAGGCTGCTAGGAAAGATGGTAGCAGCATTCGAAGCTGTGCCATACACCCAATTCCACTCAAGGAATTTGCAGAGGGCCATATTGTCAGCCTGGAATGGAAAAATTCAGGCTCTAGACTTCCCGATGGCCTTGTCCCCTTCCGTTCGGAAGAGTCTCTGCTGGTGGTTGATCCCCCAGAATCTCCAGAAGGAAAAAACCCTTCAGTCCGATATCCTGGAAGGTGGTCACTACAGATGGCAGCCTTATAGGCTGGGGGGCAGTACTGGAGCAATGGTCTCTCCAGGGCAGATGGTCAAATGTAGTAAAAACCCTGCCCATCAATCTCTTAGAGATACGAGCAGCCCGGTATGCCCTAGTAGCCTGGACATCCAAACTCCAAGGGTCCCCTGTCAGAATTCAATCAGACAATGCCACAGCAGTGGCATATATCAATCATCAGGGAGGCACCAGGAGTCGTGCAGCTCAGAGGGAAGTAAGTCACATCCTGGAATGGGCAGAAAAGCATGTCCCATGTATATCAGCTGTCTTCATTCCAGGGGTGGAGAATTGGAAGGCGGACTTTCTGAGTCGCCAACAGTTATGCCCAGGGGAATGGTCCCTTCATCCCGAGGTCTTCCGAGCAATATGTCAGCGGTGGGGAACACCGGATGTAGATCTGCTAGCATCCAGATTCAACGCAAAGGTGGACAGGTTTGTCTCCCGGACAAGGGATCCCCTCGCTTGCGGCTCGGATGCTCTGGTGTTCCCTTGGGATCAGTTCAGACTGATATATGCATTCCCTCCGCTACAATTGTTGCCTCGACTCCTTCGCAGAGTCAGGCTGGAAAAGAAGCCGGTGATCCTGGTGGCTCCAGCGTGGCCCCGAAGGGCCTGGTACGCGGAGATCATAAAAATGTCTGTGGGGAGTCCTTGGACCCTTCCACGTCGTCCGGACCTGCTTTCGCAAAGACCAATATACCACCCTTCCTTACTAACTCTAAGTTTAACAGCCTGGCTATTGAATCCCACATCCTAAAAAAGAGAGGTCTCTCTAACTCTGTGGTATCAACTATAATCAATGCCAGGAAGCCTGTATCCAGGCAGATCTACTATAGAGTTTGGAAGGCGTACATCACTTGGTTTTCTTCTACTGTGCTATACTAAAAAAACAAAATTTTTTTTGAATAGCATTTTCTGCAGTTCTGTAGCTGTGCGATTCAGCGGTTACGTACTGTGGGTGTGTTCTGCTCTTCCAAAAACACCCATTTAGGGCAAGATTCTAAATTTGGAAAATATGAGGAGAAGGTCAAAGGGACGTGGTGGCCCCGGTCGTGGTGCTGCTGGTGGAGCTCCTGTTGCAGGGAGAGGACGTGGTGGATCTGTACCAGATACACGCACAAGTGAAACACCTTCCTCAGGTGCGATTAGGCGACCGAGCCTGCGGCGGTATTTTGTCGCGCCTAATGAGGCTGCACGAATGTTTAGGCCAGGACAAGTACAGGCGATAGTAGATTGGGTTGCTGACAGTGCCTCGGGTTCCTTCACATTGTCTCCCACCCACTCTTCTGATGAAAGATCAGAGTTGGCACCTGAAACCCATGTCCATCAGTCTTTCACCTCACCCCCTTGCAAATCAGCCAAGCAGTCTGAGCCCCAAATCATGCAGCAGTCTCTTCTGCTTTTCGATGACTCTGTTAGCAAGGTTTCCCAGGGCCATCCATCTAGCCCTGCCCCAGAAGTGGAAGAGATTGAGTGCACCGATGCCCAACCACTTATGTTTCATGATGAGTACATGGGAGGACCATCGCAGCACGTCTCGGATGATGACGAAACACAGGTGCCAACTGCTGCTGCTTTCGCAATTGTGCAGACAGACAAGGAGGGCAGGGGTGAAGACTGGGTGGAAGATGATGTGGAGGACGATGAGGTCCTCGACCCCACATGGAATCAACGTTATGCAGGTGACCAGTGTAGTTTGGAGGAAGAGGCGGTGGTTGCACAGAGCCACCAGCACAGCAGAAGAGGGAGCAGGGTGCAAAAGCGGAGCGTCCGTCCCCTAGACAGTATGCCTGCTACTGCCCAACGCAGCAAGGGACCGAGCACACCAAGGCCAGGTCCAAGGAGTTCCCTAGTGTGGCAGTTCTTCACACAATGTGCTGATGACAAGACACGAGTGGTTTGCACGCTGTGCAATCAGAGCCTGAAGCGAGGCATAAACGTTCTCAACCTGAGCACAACCTGCATGACCAGGCATCTAAGAGCAAAGCACGAGCTGCAGTGGAGTAGACACCTCAAAAACCAAGAAAGGTCTCTGGCTCCTCCTGCTTCCTCTTCTGCTGCAGTCTCGGCCTCTTCATCCACCTCTGTAGTGACAGTGGCACCTGCCACCCCGCAAACAGAGGATCTGCCAGCAACACTACCACCTGGGTCACCAACCATCTCCACAATGTCCCATGGAAGCGTTCAGCTCTCTATCTCCCAAACATTGGAGCAGAAGAGGAAGTACCCCCCTAGCCACCCACGATCCCTGGCCCTGAATGCCAGCATTTCAAAACTCCTGGCCTTTGAAATGCTGTCATTCTGTCTGGTGGAGACGCAGAGTTTTAAAAGCCTGATGGCATTGACTGTCCCACAGTACGTCGTGCCCAGCCGCCACTACTTTTCCAGGTGAGCCATCCCTTCCCTGCAAAACCAAGTGGGGGACAAAATCAGGTGTGCACTGCGCAACGCCATCTGTGGCAAGGTCCACCTAACTACGGATGCGTAGACCAGTAAGCACGGTCAGGGACGTTATATCTCCCTAACAGCACACTGGGTAAATGCAGTGGCGGCTGGGCCTGAGGCAGATAGCAGTTTGGCGCATGTCCTTCCACCACCGAGGATTGCAGGGCGCTTCAGTTTGCCTCCAGTTGCTAACTCCTCCTACTCCGCTTCCTCATCCTCTACTGCCTCCTCATCCGGTCAGCGTAACACCTTCACCACCAACTTCAGCACAGCCAGGGGTAAACGACAGCAGGCAGTTTTAAAACTTTCCTGTTTGGGGGAAAAACCCCACACCGTGCAGGAGTTGTGGAGGGACATGGAACAACAGACCAATGAGTGGTTG
Organism: Rana muscosa; assembly: GCA_029206835.1. NCBI lineage: Eukaryota > Metazoa > Chordata > Amphibia > Anura > Ranidae > Rana > Rana muscosa. The sequence continues at coordinate 241,521,297 of CM055124.1, forward strand.
CTGTCAGTGAGCCTCAAGCCCGGCCTGGTGGTGTGCGATATTGGGCGAAATCTCGTAGCAGCTCTGGGCCTAGTCGGTTTGACGCACATCCCTTGCCTGGCGCATGTGCTGAACTTGGTGGTCCAGAGGTTCCTTAAAAATTACCCCAATATGCCAGAGCTGGTGCAGAAAGTGCGGGCTGTGTGTGCGCACTTTCGGCGTTCTCACCCTGCTGCTGCTCGCCTGTCAGCGCTGCAGCGTAACTTCGGCCTTCCCGCTCACCGCCTCATATGTGACGTGCCCACAAGGTGGAACTCTACCTTGCACATGCTGGCCAGACTGTGCGAGCAGCAGCAGGCGATAGTGGAGTTCCAGCTGCAGCAATCACGCGTGAGTCGCTCTGCGGAACAGCACCACTTCACCACCAATAACTGGGCCTCCATGCGAGACCTGTGTGCCTTGTTGCGCTGTTTCGAGTACTCCACCAACATGTCCAGTGCCAATGACGCCGTTCTCAGCGTTACTATCCCAGTTCTATGCCTCCTTGAAAAAACGCTTCGGGCGATGATGGAAGAGGATGTGGCACAGGAGGATGAGGAGGAGGAGGAGGAAGCGGGATCATTTCAAAGGCTTTCAGGGCAGTCTTTCACAAGTGGCTACGAGGGTGGGTTCCTGCACCAACAAACGCCAGGTACACAATTGTCCGGCAGAAAGGGCACAGTTCTGGAGGATGACGAGGAGGAGGAGGAGGAGCCATTTTCACAGCAGGGTGGCACCCAGACCAGCTCGTGGCCATCACTGGTGCGTGGCTGGGGGGATACAGAGGACACAGATGATACACCTCCCACAGAGGACAGCTTTTCTTTGCCTCTGGGCAGCCTGGCACACATGAGCGATTACATGCTGCAGTGTTCCCGCAATGACCGTCGAGTTGCCCACATTTTAACTGGTGCTGATTACTGGGTGGCCACCCTGCTGGATCCCCGTTACAAGGACAACGTACCGTCCTTAATTCCAAAACTGGAGCGGGATCGTAAGATGCGCGAGTACAAGCGCACGCTGGTAGACGCGCTGCTGGTGGCATTCCCACCTGACAGCGGGCGTACGGTGGAAGCACAAGGCGAAGGCAGAGGAGGAGGAAGAGGTCGCCAACACAGCCGGGGCACCGGCAGCACCTCAGAAGGCAGGGTTAGCATGGCTGAAATGTGGAAAAACTTTGTCAGCACGCCACAACAACCAGCACCACCAGCTGAGATGGAACGTCTTAGCAGGAGGCAGCATTTCACCAACATGTAAAAAGTGTAGGAATACTGCGCTGTCTGCAAAAACTGAATGTGATAACTCAATATCTGTGCTGCAACTAAAAAATGTGAGACACACACAAATAACAATATTATAAGGAAATAAAGCTGCGCAACTACGTAAAAATTGTGAATAAAAATAACCGAAAATTATTAAGTGTGAAATCACAATGTGATATCACCTCAAAGGTGACGTGACTGAACAATATAACATGTAAATGTAACAATGAATGATATACTTTGAGCCTCTGGGTAATAAATGATGTTACACTCTATTCCTTGGTATTAACACAAGAGAATTCAATAGCAGTTCATAAATGGCATAAAGTCCCCAGAAAAAGAATAAAGTGTATAAGGGTTCAATCTCTTCAAAATTGAATTTGTGACTTCAAAACTGAAACACCATGGAAGAAGTGCTGATACGACAGAAAGGAATCCACCACCTTATCTTTCTCAGGCTGCTTACCAGAAATCCTGATCCCTGAGAGAGATCAGTCTGAGTAGATGGCTATTATCCCCGCCAGGGTCTCTAATTGGCTCTCTCTGTACTTATATTCCTCTAGGCTTCAGTCTGTAGTCCCCAGATATCTCCACGAATCGCATTTAGGGTGAAAAAGAAAGCCCCATAGCGTAATCCAATATTATAAAGGTTTGTCGAAACGACGTAGGGAGGAGCGGCGTGCTGACGTCACCACAATACGAATCCCGGAAGCAACGGGTAGTGAGAGCCGGCCGGCCTTATACACAACCACTGCTGTTTTTTATTCAACATGCTGTAAGTGCATCTTTTTATTTTAATAAACGTTTTATAATATTGGATTACGCTATGGGGCTTTCTTTTTCACCCTAAATGCGATTCGTGGAGATATCTGGGGACTACAGACTGAAGCCTAGAGGAATATAAGTACAGAGAGAGCCAATTAGAGACCCTGGCGGGGATAATAGCCATCTACTCAGACTGATCTCTCTCAGGGATCAGGATTTCTGGTAAGCAGCCTGAGAAAGATAAGGTGGTGGATTCCTTTCTGTCGTATCAGCACTTCTTCCATGGTGTTTCAGTTTTGAAGTCACAAATTCAATTTTGAAGAGATTGAACCCTTATACACTTTATTCTTTTTCTGGGGACTTTATGCCATTTATGAACTGCTATTGAATTCTCTTGTGTTAATACCAAGGAATAGAGTGTAACATCATTTATTACCCAGAGGCTCAAAGTATATCATTCATTGTTACATTTACATGTTATATTGTTCAGTCACGTCACCTTTGAGGTGATATCACATTGTGATTTCACACTTAATAATTTTCGGTTATTTTTATTCACAATTTTTACGTAGTTGCGCAGCTTTATTTCCTTATAATATTTCACCAACATGGTTGAGCAGTATGTGTCCACAGGCCTACACGTACTGGATGACGGGTCTGCCCCCTTTAACTTCTGGGTCTTCAAATTGGGCACATGGCCTGAGCTTGCCCTTTATGCCTTGGGGGTGCTGGCCTGCCCTGCAGCCAGTGTATTATCTGAACGTGTATTTAGCACGGCAGGGGGCGTTATCACAGACAAGCGCAGCCGCCTGTCCAGAGCCAATGTGGACAAGCTCACATTCATTAAAATGAACCAGGCATGGATCCCACAGGACTTGTCCGTACCTTCTGCAGAATAGACATGTATACCGGAGTTGTGACAAAAACTGTCCGGCCATCGGATTGTGTCCGGCCCATACTGCGAAGGCGCAGCGCTTGCGCAGTACAGAGGACAAGGAGATTCACAAAATCTCTGAAGATGAACGGTGCCTGCGCAGTGAGTGCAGGTTCAAGCCCCACCATCCAAGTGGACATACGGTAGCACATAGTAACAGGGCCCCTCACGGGCTCGGTTCGATCGCCACGCTTCGGGCACGGCCTCACTTGGCTCGGCTTGAACCACGAATTGTGTGGCCTTCACCTGAACTCACCACGCAGGCGCCGTTCGTCTTGGGAGATTTTCGAAATCCCCTTGTCCTACATACTGAGCAAGCGCAGTACAGGGTGGACACTATTTGACGGGGGACAGAATTCGACACATCACCGGCCTGTCAGGTCACCTATGGCCAGGTGACAGATGCACACCGTAGGGGGACAGGAGTGCACCGCAAGGTAGTGAACCCTATGGCTGACTGCTGCGGATAGGAAACTGGGTGGTTGTGGAAAGCGGGACCAGAGGAGCACAACCAGGATCCTATAGGAAGCTAGAGCCAAGATTCCCCAGGGCGCGGAGTCTAAGACCCAGCAGGTCTTCTCCAGAGCCTCTAGTGGTGAGGATGTTATGCTGCAGGCTGGGTCCAGGTCGCGGCCCCTAGAGTCTCCTAGCTCATGCCCCGTAGGATAAGGGGAAAAGAGGGGAAGCAGCAGCACAAGATATAAGAGTAACGAATAACAAGCTGAAGGTCAAGGGCCACAAGCAGACAAGGAAAACGAAGGACAAGCCGAAGGTCAAGGGTCACGAGCAGACAGGGATAGTCGGGGACAAGCCAAATGTATAACAGAGAGACAGACGTAGCACACGGCAGGCAGGAACCCAAACACACAATGCCTAACAAACACGTTGATCAGCAAAGCAGGCTTGCAGTGCACAGGTTAATATAGTGTTCTGTGATAGGGCCTGGGGTGGAGTCTGGCTGGGAGGAGATTATAAAGGAAGCCATGTGAAGGAGGTCTGGTCTCTAAGATGAACACATGAGGAGGGAAGGTAAGATGGCAGACAGACATTAATGCATATCCATGACACGGCCTTACCCAGCCATTGTTGTATTTTTGAACCAGTGTTGGCTACCTCGTCCTCCTCCTCCACCGCCGCCACCTCAACCTCCTACTCCATATGGACCTCGTCCTCCTAGGTCAAGATTATAATTTTTATTTTATTTTTTTGTAGCGCACAGATCCTTTCCCCCTTACCTGCCTTTATGTTGTTGGCTCCTCGCAGGAGGGAGAAAGGCACACCGCACTACCAGCCCGTACCCTCCTATATAAAGAGGTTGAGCGGTGTACTTGACGGGCCGTGTCCACAGCCGGAGTCAAAACTCCTCCAGAGGATGATTCTCACCTCTACTGTAGGTAGAGGCAAGTCCTTTAATTCCCAGTAAAGTCAATGTCCACACCAGCTGAAATTACAACTCTTATTCTCTCATGGCAAAATAAACTCTACTCGGATAGAAAAGGTTAGAGCAAAGAAACAGGACAGCTTAAGGTGTGGAGGAGGTCCAGGCACAAACGTAGCACATTCACTTCACTGCTTAGGTTTCTCAAACAATTTTAGGTGCACGGTCTCTGCCACAGACCTTGAGGTTGGTCTCTGCCACAGACCGGGTGTACAAGGCCCCTGCCACGGACCTGGAGAACTTTGGTCTCTGCCACAGACCAGGGTGTATAAGGCCCCTGCCACGGGCCGGGTGAATAAGGCCTCTGATACAGTCAAGATGACCTTGAGCTTCTCCTTCTACGAACCTAGCTCATATCAAGGGAAAGACATCTCTCCAGGGAGTCAACAGACCCTTCCTTCACCGTGACTCCCGCATCGGTCCATCAGAATGATCCTCCCTTCCCTGGAACATGGTCCCCTACACGAGGCGGCACCCTAAGACTCCTCGACCCTTAGCGGACTCCAGACGAAGGCTCTGGACTCCAGGCTTTACTCCCGCACCTAGGCCTCCATACCCAGGGCAGCAGGAACTCCAGGATAGTACCTCACCCCGGGCTAAAGTTACCCGAGATGGCACAGGAACACATGCACCCATGCCGAAGGCACCTGGGCGTGGACCCCACTGGACATCAGCCCCCAGGCCAAAGGTCTGCCCCTTTTATATGCTCTCCCGACATGCACAGCAGGTTCCCCGCCCCGCTGTACTACTGCCAAGAGGGGACACAAAAGGCACAGCACTGTATCGGCGGTTCAACCCTAGCCTACCATGGCAGCGCCACCTGTAGGCCGCAGGGAACTGCACACCAATACTGTCCCCCGAGGACAAAATGGTCCATGAATCCTACAGAATTAGGGTGTTTGAGCCTATTTACCACTCAAACACTTCCCTTAAATTTAGCACCCCGCTACATTTTTATTTCAAAGTATTTTATTATCCCACTAGCTTATCCATTAAATTTAATAATTTATTCCAGAATAGGCATATTCTGGGGCATTCCCACCATATGTGTGGCATCGTGCCGTTGAGTTTCTGAGGTTCTTAATGACTTCCCGTACCTCTTCTGCTGAAAAGGGGGCCTCCAGCATATTGTTTTATTTTTTTATTTTTTTAATATTATTTTAAGTTATTTCCCTATCCACATTTGTTTGCAGAGCACTTGCCATGCTCTTAACAACATTTTGCTGCCATTTGCAGCCCTCTAGCCCTTTCCATTACTTTTTTAGAGCCTTTTTAGTCCTTAGAAGTCCGGGTCCCCATTGACTTCAATGGGGTTCGGGTTCGGGTTCGGGTTCGGGTTCGGGTTCAAGTTCGGTCCCGAACCGGAACTTTTTTCCGAAGTTCGGCCGAACCCGTCGAACCCGAACATCCAGGTGTCCGCTCAACTCTAAATAGCATATATAAAAAGATGAATGGAAACAGCAAAAAAATCATTTTGTAGCCAATCATGGTTATCTATTGTCTACAACAAGGGTCTCCACACAGTTTACTGTCCTTCAGTTTTGACTTAAGGGGGGCCAGATTGTGGCCAGTGGGGGTATAAAATGTCCGGAATTCAATAGGAATAAATAATTACATAATGGTCAGTAGGAAAAGAAATCGTGCCCATCATTAGTATCATTGGGAGGAATAGTGCCCCATTGTTAGTGTCAGTGGCAGGAATAGTGCCCCGTCATCAATGTCATTGGGAAGAATAGTTCCCCCGTTGTTAATTACTGCTTATCCACTGAATCAAAGGCCTTTTCCAAGTCCAAAAACACAAGGACCACCCCGGTAGATATCTCCAGGGCTTAGATGTATATGGGTATATACCCTCCGGAGGTTTATATCAGTGACCTTACCAGGCATAAAACCTGTTTGGTCTGGTGAAATAATGTGGTGGATGACCGACATAAGCCTACTAGCCAATGTTTTTGTGAGAATTTTAAAATTCATATTTAGTATGGAGATGGGCCTTGTAACGGCACCCCGGGTATGAGAGGGGTTAAAGCCGTTTGGGATATTCCATTCCTGAAAACCAAGGCAGCTACCGACTCTCCAGTCAGGCGAACAAGACCCATAAGAATAATTCTCTCCCAAATACAAGACGAAGCTCTGTCTTGAGGTTTAAGCAAGACCACAAGTTTTATACACAGTTAAAAGAGGAGGTGCATCATATTTCTCTGGAAATACACCTGTGACCAGACGTAATTAACATGCTAATTACCTAATTCCTTTTAACAGCCTGGCTGTCTCAAAGTTTCCTAGCCTGGTTGTCTCCTAAACTCCAATACACGTTATCACAGTACTCCTTCATACAATACAGGGTCAATTAGCCCATTCCACAAAGAGAAGATCCTTAGAAGTTAGCCTGGATTCATTTACATTACAACAGATAGGTGACTTGGGGTGATGACATTAGCATCTTTCAACTAACATGTTGAGTTCAGAATCAAACAAACAGTAAATAGTCCTTTACAGATATCCTGGGGAATATTGTGGATAAATAATACTGTCCCATTTTAAGTAGTCCAAGATATATTTTCTTCGTCACCCTATGCCCCTATTAGAGACACAGGGTGATTTAGACATAAGAGGTGCATGGAGAGCTGAAGCAAGGGTATCTCATACTTTCTAAGGGATTCTGGGTTCCACTGGCCCTCCCGTTACAGGCCCATATGGTGCGCACTGGAGAGGATCTTTGTCCGGGTTGACTATGAGTACTACATGGGCCTCATAGAAGGAGGAGGGGAGACGTTCACGCTGGAGGCAATAATGAAATAGAGATAGGAGGTGCCGTGATAACAAGTCCACATAATGTTTATAACAAAAAAATTGTAGCGCTAATAAAACCAAAAATGCATAACACCCAAGTGAATGAATGTAAAAAAATAAAAATAGGATTTTTATAACAGCTTACCTGTAAAATCCTTTTCTTGGAGTACATCACGGGTAGGGATGAGCCGAACACCCCCGGGTTCGGTTCGCACCAGAACCTTCGAACGGACCGAAAGTTCGCGCGAATTTTCGAACCCTATTCGTTATAATGGACGCGAACGTTCGAAATCAAAATTGCTAATTACAACGGCCAATATGCATGTTAATGTTATAAAACAGGGTTGGGGACCCGGGTCCTGCCCCAGGGGACATATATCAATGCAAAAAGAAATTTTAAAAACTAAAGTTTTTTCGGGAGCAGTCATTTTAATGATGCATAAAGTGAAAAAAAAAAAAGTGAAATTTTCCTTTAAATACGGTACCTGGGGGGTGTCTAAAGTATGCCTGTGAAGTGGCATGTGTTTCCCGTGTTTAGAACTGTCCTTGCACAAAATGACATTTGTAAAGGAAAAAAATAAGCCATTTAAAACCACTTGCGGCTTCAATGTCATGTCTTGTCCTGGCCGCCATATGGCTGAAAATCCTTGAGAAAAATGGCATGGCTACCCCATCACCCCCCCCCCCCCCCACCCCAGCCCCTTTGGGTCTTGTATGGATACTAAGGGGGACCCCGCACCCAAAATAAAACCCTATACCTACAACCCTATATACTCTGAACAGCAGTATATAGGTGGTGCAAACAAGACATGGACTGTAGGTTTGTTCTTAAGTAGAATCTGAACAGGTACATTATGAAGTGTAGCTACATCCCAAAAAAATCAATTTTTAAGCTTTTTGGAGAACATAGGGAGGGGTTATCACCCCTGTAACATTTGCTGTCTTTGCACATCTGTTCAGAACATGTCACCTCACTTTCCGTCCCAATGACAAATGTTTTTGGAAAAGTGGGGTTTTAATTGAAACAAGGATTGGTGATAAAGCATCAGTAGAGAGGAGATACCTTTTTCCCAAATTAAATCTAACAGGATAGAATTTTCCTTCCTAGGGGTAGATTTCCTCTCACTTCCTGTTTTCTCTTGCCGTTTGCAAGTAGGAGTCGTTTGTAAGTTGGATGTTTGAAAGTAGGGGCCTGCCGTATATACTCTGCAGAAATTTGCCCTATTAGATGTTGGTGTAGCCACAAGACTGGTGGGCACAGGAATGGGCCCTGCTGTGAGTTAATAGATCAAGATTTGTACTTGCATGCACCTGTTGAACCGGGCAGAAAAATTGGGCCTTTGGTGGTGGTGGTGGTGGTGGTGGACGGTGTTGCCACAAGACTGTAAGCCCTCACATTTACTCTTGGTGGGTGCAGGAATGGGCCCTGCTGTGAGTTATTAGATCAAGATTTGTAATTGCATGCACCTGTTGAACAGGGCAGAAAAATTGGGCCTTTGGTGGTGGTGGTGGTGGTGGACGGTGTTGCCACAAGACTGTAGGCCCTCATAGTTACTCTTGGTGGGCGCAGGAATGGGCCCTGCTGTGAACTATTAGATCAAGATTTGTAATTACACGCCCCTGTTAAACAGGGGCTGAAAAATTGTGCCTTAGGCATTGGTGCTGGTGCCACAACACTGCAACCCCTCACAGATACTGTACTTGGAGCACAGCAGTCACACCTGTTGCGAAGCATCTTTTTAAAAAATTGTAATTACACGCCCCTGTTATACAGGGGCTGAAAAATTGTGCCTTAGGCACTGGTGCTGGTGCCACAACACTGCAACCCCTCACAGATACTGTACTCTGAGCACAGCAATGAGACCTGTTGCAAAGCATTGCCTAAAAATTGTAATTACACGCCCCAACAGGGGCTGAAAAATTGTGCCTTAGGCACTGGTGCTGGTGCCACAACACTGCAACCCCTCACAGATACTGTACTCTGAGCACAGCAGTCACACCTGTTGCGAAGCATCTTTTTAAAAAATTGTAATTACACGCCCCTGTTATACAGGGGCTGAAAAATTGTGCCTTAGGCACTGGTGTGGTGGCATGGATCATTGAGGAGGAGGAAGAGGATAGTCAGTGAACATAACAGGACAGTCACTCAGCATCAGCATAGGCAGTCTTGAAGGGATGTGACATTATAAATTATTCCGTTATATCCGCTTCAGGTGTCTGGTAGCTGGTGGTGATCCAAGACTGATTCATTTTTATGAAGGTCAGTCGATCAACCGAGTCGGTGGACAGGCGCACCCTATGATCGGTGACAAATCCTCCAGCAGCACTGAATGTGCGTTCGGAAAGAACGCTGGATGCAGGACAGGCCAGTAGCTCAATTGCATACTGTGCAAGCTCTGGCCAGTGATCCATCCTCAGGACCCAGTAAGCCAGAGGATTTTCGGTGGGAAAGGTGTCCAAGTCTGACCTTGCCCCTAGGTATTCCTGCACCATGTATATCAGACGCTGGCGATGGTTGCTGGAACCGATCATACCTTGGGGCTGCGGACTAAAAAATTGTCTGAACGCATCGGTCAGACGTCCACCTTCCCCACCGCTCCTTCTGCTACTGACCGAAGCCTCAGCAACTCGTCGTCCAGGACCAGGAGTTTGTAACCTCCCAGTTTCTGGGAACGCGTTGCACAGACCTTTCTGCAAGGCCTCCCTGAGATGTCTCATCCTCTGCTCCCTCTGCGACGGCAAGATAAGGTCCGCAACCTTACCCTTGTACCGTGGATCAAGGAGAGTGGCCAGCCAGTAATGGTCACTCTCCTTGATCCGAAGAACACGAGGATCCTTCCGCAGGCTTTGCAGGATCAGGGAGGCCATGCAGCGTAGGTTAGCTGAGGCATTCGGTCCGGAGTCTTCTGGGTCACTGAGGATGACATGATCGCCAGCCACCTCCTCCCAGCCACGTACAAGTCCACTGGTTTGTTGGGACTGTACATCATCCCTAAAAGACTGCTGCTGCTGATGCTGAGTGCCAGGCTCCACCTCCATGCTCACACAATCCTCCTCCTCCTCCTCCTCCTCCTCCTCTTCCTGTGTGATGGGTGGGACAGAAGGAACATTGTCTGGATAAAGGGGGCCTTGAGAGACAAGGAAGTCCTCCTCTTCCTGCCTCTGTTCTGCCTCAAGTGCCCTGTCCATTATCCCACGCAGCGTATGCTCCAACAGGTGGACAAGAGGTACAGTGTCACTGATGCATGCACTGTCACTGCTCACCATCCTCGTGGCCTCCTCAAATGGTGAGAGGACAGTGCATGCATCCCTGATCATGCTCCACTGGCGTGGGGAAAAAAAGCCAAGCTCCCCTGACCCTGTCCTGGTGCCGTAGTCGCAAAGGTACTCATTGATGGCCCTCTGCTGCGTGTGCAGTCGCTGCAGCATGGCCAACGTTGAGTTCCACCTGGTGGGCATGTCACATATTAGGCGGTTCTTGGGCAGGTTCAGCTCCTTTTGCAGCTCAGTCAGCCGAGCACTGGCATTATAAGATCGGCGGAAATGCACACAGACTTTCCTGGCCTGCCTCAGGACATCCTGTAAGCCTGGGAACCTGCCCAAGAACCGCTGCACCACCAGGTTGAGGACGTGAGCCATACAGGGCACATGGGTGAGCTGCCCCTGTCGCAGGGCGGAGAGGAGGTTGGTGCCATTATCAGAAACGACCATTCCTGGCTTAAGCTGGCGTGGCGTCAACCACCTCTCGGCCTGCCCCTGCAGAGCTGCCAGAACCTCTGGCCCAGTGTGGCTCCTGTCCCCCAAACACACCAGCGCAAGCACGGCATGGCATCTTTTTGCCTGCGTACTCGCGTAGCCCCTTGTACGCCTACGGAGCACCGCTGGTTCCGAGGACAGAGCACTCGAAGAGGACATGGAGGAAGAAGAAGAGGAGGGGGTGGAGGAGAGAGGTGTGTCACAACCAGTAGTAGCATTTTGGAGGCGTGGTGGCGGAACAACCTCCAACACTACTGCACCTTGTCCTGCATCCCTCCCAGCTACCAATAGAGTGACCCAATGGGCCGTGAAAGAAAGATAACGTCCCTGTCCATGCCTGCTGGACCATGAGTCAGCGGTAATATGCACCTTACCGCTGACCGCCCTGTCCAGCGAGGCATGGACATTGCCTTCCACATGCCAGTAGAGAGACGGAATTGCCTTCCGTGAGAAAAAGTGGCGTTTGGGAACCTGCCACTGAGGAACCGCACATTGAACAAACTCACGGAAGGGGGCCGAGTCTATCAACTGAAAAGGCAGCAGTTGAAGTGCTAGCAATTTAGCCAAGCTAGCATTCAACCGCTGGGCATGTGGATGGCTGGGAGTATACTTCTTTCGACGGTCCAGCAGCTGGGGCAGGGAAATTTGCCTGCTACAATCGGACGTCGGTGTACTGCAAGTACTTGGTTGTGACACACCTAATTCTACACCTTCAGTCCTCTCAGAGCAGCTTTCAGAGAGGACTGAAGATATAGTGGGGATGGAGATCCCAGCTGATGAGGAGCAAGGAGAGGTCCGCTTTGTTCTTTGGTGTGGGTCTTTTATGTGTGCTTGCCAACGAGCTGCATGGCAGGTCGACATATGTCTGCTCATGCTTGTGGTGCCCAAGCGGCTGATGTTTTGGCCACGCGAGATACGCTTGAGACAAATATTGCAAATAGCAGTGGTGCGATCTGATGCACTCGTCTCAAAAAAGGCCCACACCAAAGAACTTTTGTGATAACGTGCAGAGGCAGCGCCCTGCACAGGCGGAGCTCTGCGGTGTGGTACAGTTGCTGTGCTGGCCTCTAGCTGGCCTCCAGGGGGCATCCTGCCTCGTTGGACATGTGACGCTGCATCCTCCTCCTCCTCCTCCTCTCTCCCTTCAGGCACCCACGTGGAGTCAGTGACCTCATCATCCCCTCCCTCTTCACCACTAGAGCAAACCTGGCAGTAAGCTGCAGCTGGTGGAACACTACTGCCAGATTGCTGTCCTTCAGCATCCCCTTTCTCTGCGCGCACACTACTGACTTCCTCAAGCTGGGTATCATCATCCGAGCCTTCGAATCGTTGGGCATCCTCCTGGAGCATGTACCCAACACTGTGCTCAAACAGTTCGGGGGACTCCTCAGGAGGACATGGTGGGTCTAGGGAAGGGGTGGCTGATTATGCCATTGAGTACGCGTTGGCAGCTGCTCTGCCAGTACCCTGAGCCTGGGTGAGAGAGGATGAGGAGGATGAGGAGGGCTTGGTCATCCATTCTACCAAGCCTTCGGCATGATGCGGCTCCACATGTCCAGCTGCCGAAAACAAAGACAAGCGTGTCCCATGGCCACGCGCTGATGACGATGCACGACCACGTCCACGGCCAGCACTGTTGTCTCTAGAAACAGAGCCTGCCTGCCCTGTGTTCTTGCCTCGGCACGCTCTGCCTCTCCTTGGCGGTCTTCCAGCCATTGTAGTCGGTAGTGTATATAGTATAAAAAATAGAACTCCTATGTGTGCTCACAACACACTGTAGGTCCTATGGGTGCTGACACTAACACACTATAGGTACTATGTGTGCTGCTGACAAGAAAATATAGGAGCTCTGTTTGCTGCCACTAACACACTAGAAGTCCTATGGGTGCTGCTGAGAAGAAAATATAGGAGCTCTGTTTGCTGCCACTAACACACTAGAAGTCCTATGGGTGCTGCTGAGAAGAAAATATAGGAGCTCTGTTTGCTGCCACTAACACACTAGAAGTCCTATGGGTGCTGCTGAGAAGAAAATATAGGAGCTCTGTTTGCTGCCACTAACACACTAGAAGTCCTATGGGTGCTGCTGAGAAGAAAATATAGGAGCTCTGTGTGATGCCACTAACACACTAGAAGTCCTATGGGTGCTGCTGAGAAGAAAATATAGGAGCTCTGTTTGCTGCCACTAACACACTAGAAGTCCTATGGGTGCTGCTGAGAAGAAAATATAGGAGCTCTGTGTGATGCCACTAACACACTAGAAGTCCTATGGGTGCTGCTGAGAAGAAAATATAGGAGCTCTGTTTGCTGCCACTAACACACTAGAAGTCCTATGGGTGCTGCTGAGAAGAAAATATAGGAGCTCTGTGTGATGCCACTAACACACTAGAAGTCCTATGGGTGCTGCTGAGAAGAAAATATAGGAGCTCTGTGTGATGCCACTAACACACTAGAAGTCCTATGGGTGCTGCTGAGAAGAAAATATAGGAGCTCTGTTTGCTGCCACTAACACACTAGAAGTCCTATGGGTGCTGCTGAGAAGAAAATATAGGAGCTCTGTTTGCTGCCACTAACACACTAGAAGTCCTATGGGTGCTGCTGAGAAGAAAATATAGGAGCTCTGTTTGCTGCCACTAACACACTAGAAGTCCTATGGGTGCTGCTGAGAAGAAAATATAGGAGCTCTGTTTGCTGCCACTAACACACTAGAAGTCCTATGGGTGCTGCTGAGAAGAAAATATAGGAGCTCTGTGTGATGCCACTAACACACTAGAAGTCCTATGGGTGCTGCTGAGAAGAAAATATAGGAGCTCTGTGTGATGCCACTAACACACTAGAAGTCCTATGGGTGCTGCTGAGCAGAAAATATAGGAGCTCTGTTTGCTGCCACTAACACACTAGAAGTCCTATGGGTGCTGCTGAGAAGAAAATATAGGAGCTCTGTGTGATGCCACTAACACACTAGAAGTCCTATGGGTGCTGCTGAGAAGAAAATATAGGAGCTCTGTTTGCTGCCACTAACACACTAGAAGTCCTATGGGTGCTGCTGAGAAGAAAATATAGGAGCTCTGTTTGCTGCCACTAACACACTAGAAGTCCTATGGGTGCTGCTGAGAAGAAAATATAGGAGCTCTGTTTGCTGCCACTAACACACTAGAAGTCCTATGGGTGCTGCTGAGAAGAAAATATAGGAGCTCTGTTTGCTGCCACTAACACACTAGAAGTCCTATGGGTGCTGCTGAGAAGAAAATATAGGAGCTCTGTGTGATGCCACTAACACACTAGAAGTCCTATGGGTGCTGCTGAGAAGAAAATATAGGAGCTCTGTTTGCTGCCACTAACACACTAGAAGTCCTATGGGTGCTGCTGAGAAGAAAATATAGGAGCTCTGTGTGATGCCACTAACACACTAGAAGTCCTATGGGTGCTGCTGAGCAGAAAATATAGGAGCTCTGTTTGCTGCCACTAACACACTAGAAGTCCTATGGGTGCTGCTGAGAAGAAAATATAGGAGCTCTGTGTGATGCCACTAACACACTAGAAGTCCTATGGGTGCTGCTGAGAAGAAAATATAGGAGCTCTGTTTGCTGCCACTAACACACTAGAAGTCCTATGGGTGCTGCTGAGAAGAAAATATAGGAGCTCTGTTTGCTGCCACTAACACACTAGAAGTCCTATGGGTGCTGCTGAGAAGAAAATATAGGAGCTCTGTTTGCTGCCACTAACACACTAGAAGTCCTATGGGTGCTGCTGAGAAGAAAATATAGGAGCTCTGTTTGCTGCCACTAACACACTAGAAGTCCTATGGGTGCTGCTGAGAAGAAAATATAGGAGCTCTGTTTGCTGCCACTAACACACTAGAAGTCCTATGGGTGCTGCTGAGAAGAAAATATAGGAGCTCTGTTTGCTGCCACTAACACACTAGAAGTCCTATGGGTGCTGCTGAGAAGAAAATATAGGAGCTCTGTTTGCTGCCACTAACACACTAGAAGTCCTATGGGTGCTGCTGAGAAGAAAATATAGGAGCTCTGTTTGCTGCCACTAACACACTAGAAGTCCTATGGGTGCTGCTGAGAAGAAAATATAGGAGCTCTGTGTGATGCCACTAACACACTAGAAGTCCTATGGGTGCTGCTGAGAAGAAAATATAGGAGCTCTGTTTGCTGCCACTAACACACTAGAAGTCCTATGGGTGCTGTTGGGGTGCAATGCTGTGCTAACAGCACTGCGGTTGGTACTACTGCAATACTGTACTAACAGTAAGCACGCACCAGACTAATCCCCAGCAGCAGCTAATAACACACTAACTGTGCAATCAGCAGCAATGAACGATCAATGACTTAGGTAGCAATGGTTTAGCAAAGAAATAGCCAATGGTTTAGCAAAGAAGAGCAAATCTTTCAGTATCAAGCAAAGACAGAATCAGCAGACTAATCTCTCCTAAAGCCGGAACTCATGTGACCGGGGCCGATGGCGTGGCGGCCTTTTAAATGGTGGGGCGTGTACTAAAGCCCCTGAGCTGTAATTGGCTACAGGCGTCCTGCCTGTAGCCAATTATTGCTCTCCGAGTTTCGGGCGCTGTGATTGGCCAAGCATGCGGGGTCACAGTGCATGCTTGGCCAATCATCAGCCAGCAATGCACTGCGCCGGCCGCGCCGGCCGCAATGCATTGCGGGGCCGCTCGCATCACACGTATGTGATGCGAACGGCCCAAATAGTTCTGGGCTCGACGAGCGAGCGAACGCCCGATGCTCGATTCGAACATGGGTTCGAATCGAGCACCGGGCCCATCCCTAATCACGGGACACAGAGCGGCATAGTCATTACTATGTGGGTTATATAGTTTACCTTCAGGTGCTGGCACTGGCAACTTCCAAACCGGAAGTACCCTCCCCTATATAAGCCCCTCCCATCCGGGAGCACCTCAGTTTTGTAGCAAAGCAATAAGTGTCCCCAAAAGAGGGGTGGGAGCTCTGTGTCCCGTGATGTACTCCAAGAAAAGGATTTTACAGGTAAGCTGTTATAAAAATCCTATTTTCTTTCTCGTACATCACGGGACACAGAGCGGCATAGTCATTACTATGTGGGATGTCCTAAAGCAATGCCCAATGAGGGGGGGGGGGTACACCATACATAAGCTGAGCGCTATCAGACATGAGGATCTTTTGCGGCCTGCAACACACTGCGCCCAAAGGCGACATCCTCCTGACTTCTAACGTCCACCTGGTAGAACCTAGTAAACGTGTGTACTGAAGACCATGTTGCGGCCTTACAGATTTGAGCCAGGGAGGCCTGGTGATGCACTGCCCATGAAGTTCCAACTGCTCTCGTGGAGTGCGCCCTAACTTTGAACGGAGGCGGTCTCCTTCTCAAGCCATAGGCTTGCATAATGACCTGTCGAATCCACTTGGCTAAAGTAGATTTTGACGCTGCCTGACCCTTTCTGGGGCCTTCCGGCAGAATAAACAAAGTATCCGTTCTGCGAATCTGAGCAGTGGCTTTTAGATAAGCTTTAACTGCTCTTACTACATCCAAAGAATGTAATAATTTTTCCTCTACTGAACTAGGTTTGGGGAAAAAAGAAGGAAGAACCACATCTTGGTTCAAATGAAACCTCAATACCACCTTAGGAAGAAAGGCTGGATGAGGACGTAACACTACTCTGTCCTTATGGATAACCAGATATGGCTCCCTACAGGACATAGCGGCTAATTCCGACACTCTTTTAGCCGAACAAATGGCTACTAGAAAAATCAATTTCCTGGTGAGAAGAACCAGGGAAATATGCTGTAATGGTTCAAATGGTTGTTTCTGTAGAACCGACAGAACCAGGTTTAAGTCCCATGGACATATGGGAATATTAACCGGAGGGCTAATACGCATCACTCCTTGTATAAAGGCTTTGACTAGTGAATGCGAAGCCAAGGGCCTCTGAAAAAATATTGACAAGGCCGAAATCTGACCCTTGATAGTACTCAAGGCAAGCTTCCTATCTACAGCCCACTGTAGGAAGTCCAGAATCCTACCTATTACGTACTTACGTGGATGCCATTTCTTGGCCTCACACCAGGCGATGTACGCCTTCCAGATTCTATAGTAGATCTGCCTGGATACCGGCTTCCTGGCATTGATCATGGTAGATACCACAGGATTAGAGAGACCTCTCTTTTTTAGAATGTGGGCTTCAATAGCCAGGCCGTCAAACCTAGGGCTGGTAAGGAAGGGTGGTATATCGGTCCTTGCGAAAGCAGGTCCGGACGATGTGGGAGGGTCCAAGGACTCCCCACAGACATTTTTACAATCTCCGCGTACCATGCTCTTCGGGGCCACGCTGGAGCCACCAGAATCACTGGTTTCTTTTCTACCCTGATTCTGCGGAGTAATCGAGGTAACAATTGTGGCGGTGGGAATGCATATATCAGCTTGAACTGATCCCAAGGGAACACTAGGGCATCCGAGCCGCAAGCTAGGGGATCCCTTGTCCAAGAGACAAACCTGTCCACCTTTGCGTTGAATCTGGATGCTAGCAGATCTACATCCGGTGTTCCCCACCGCTGACATATTGTCCGGAAAACCTCGGGGTGAAGGGACCATTCCCCTGGGCATAATTGTTGGCGACTTAGAAAGTCCGCCTTCCAATTCTCCACTCCTGGAATGAATACCGCGGATATGGCTGGGACCTATCTTTCTGCCCATTTCAGGATGCAATTTACTTCCCTCTGGGCTGCACGACTCCTGGTGCCACCCTGATGATTGATATATGCCACTGCCGTGGCATTGTCCGATTGAATTCTGACAGGGGACCCTTGGAGTTTGGATGTCCATGCTACTAGGGCATACCGGGCTGCTCGTATCTCTAAGAGATTGATGGGCAGGGCCTTTTCTGCATCCGACCATCTGCCCTGGAGAGACCATTGCTCCAGTACTGCTCCCCAGCCTATAAGGCTGGCATCTGTAGTGACCACCTTCCAAGAAATCGGACTGAAGGATTTCCCTTTTTCCAGATTCTGGGGAACCAACCACCAACGGAGGCTCTTGCGAACGGAAGGGGACAAGGACATTGGTAAGTCTAGGGCCTGAACTCTTTTGTTCCAGGCTGACAGTATAGCCCTTTGCAAATTCCTTGAATGGAATTGACCGTAGGGTACTGCTTCGAATGATGCCACCATTTTTCCCAGCAACCTCATGCACAGGCGTATGGATGGCTGTCTTTTTGTACCCACTAGGTGGATCAAATCTCTCAAAGACGACACCTTTTCTTGAGGCAAGAAAAATTTTCTCTGGTCTGAATCCAGCCTTAGCCCCAAGTATTCCAGACTTTTGACTGGTTTTAGGGCTGACTTGTCTCGGTTGATAATCCAACCGTGAGATTCCAGATACTCGATTGTCTCGTGAACAACCACTTCTAGTTTTTCCACTGAGTGGTCTATCAGCAACAAGTCGTCTAGATATGCCATTATCGTTACACCTCGTGTTCTTAAATTGGCCAATAATGGGGCCAGAATTTTTGTGAACACGCGTGGTGCTGTGGCCAGACCGAAGGGTAAGGCTCTGAACTGAAAATGGCGCCCTTCTACTGCAAAGCGTAGAAATTTTTGGTGGACTGGAAAGATGGGAATGTGCAAATAAGCATCTTTGATGTCGATCGAGGCTAACCATTCCTCCCCTTGTAGGGCAGTGGCCACCGATCGGATCGACTCCATCCGGAAAGTCCTGATATGTAGGAATTTGTTTAGCCCTTTTAGATTTAATATGGGCCTCACGTCCCCGTTTGGCTTCGGGACTTTAAAGAGGTTTGAGTAAAACCCGAACCCCCATTCTTCTAGGGGGACCTCCATAATTACTGCTTGGAGCAATAGTTGTTCTAGTGCCAACAGGAGGGATCCTCTCTTCCGGGGATCCCTTGGCACGTTCGACCTTATAAAATGGGAAGGAGGGGAGTCTTTTAACTCCAATTTGTATCCCAGACTTACTGCGGAGAGCACCCATCTGTCTCTGATCGTGTCCCGCCAGGTCTCTGCGAACAACTGAAGTCTTCCCCCCACCCGATTGAGTGGGGGCAACCCTTCATGCATTTGACTTTGGGGGAGGTTTTGTACCTCTCCTGATCCAGGGTTTCTTGTTACCCTGCAATTGTCCCTGATTTTTACCCCCCCGGGATTTGACCGAGGAGGCCGTTGGAACTGTTTCACAGCCGATGTCCTAGGGACTGGAGAAGCAGGCCTCTTAAAAGAGGGACCTCTAACTCTGTTTTTAACCGGCAAAAGTGTACTTTTACCGCTGGAAATTTTCTGGATATATTTGTCCAGGTCTTCCCCGAATAAGCGTTCACCATGAAATGGGAAGCTGACCAGCAATTTTTTACAGGGAGCTTCAGCAGACCAGTTTTTGAGCCACAGAAGCCTGCGCATATGTACTACAGACAGCGTAAGGCGGGAGGCCTGATGGATTGAATCCTTTATAGCGTCAACCGCAAAGCATAAGGCTCTAGGTAGATCAGCTAGGGCAAGAGCCTGCTGATCTGGCAAGTCCCTTAAGACCTGTTTCAACTGATCCTTCACTGCTTGGCAGACCCCAATAGCTGCCACTGCTGGTTGTGTCACCAAGCCTGCTGTAGCAAAAGCAGATTTTAATAAGGACTCCAATTTTTTATCTATTGGGTCCTTGAACATTTGGACATTATCCACTGGACATGTCAGTGATTTATTCACACAAGAGATGGCTGCGTCCACTGTAGGGACCCTCCATTTTTTGATGAACTTATCCTCCATGGGATAGACCACCTGAAATCTCTTGGGAGGAGTAAATATTTTATCAGGATGCTCCCAATCCTGGTAAATGAGCCCTTCCAGTAAAGGATGGATTGGAAAGGAACAAACAGTCTGGGGAGCTTTTAGCGACCCCAACGAGGAGACCGAAGTGGATGATGGCTCCGCAAGGGGCATTTTAAATGCTGATCGGACCATGTTAGTCAGGGACTGAACCCATAATCTTTCAGCATGTGATGCTGAGAATGGCTCTTCCACTGTTGATTCCTCTACAACAGAATCAACCTCATCCTGATCCCCTTCAGGTAGGTCGATCCCTGTATGGGACTGTTGCTCTGCTAACAGGTACTCTGAGGGAGGATACGGAGATCGAGCGCTCTTTCCCTGTGACAGGGAAGCAGCGATCAATGTTGACAATCTCTCTTCCAGCCCTCCCAGAGCTGAGGAAAAAACCTCCTCTGTTACATACACAGGAGCAGGTGAACTGAGGACAGCCACAGTACCAGGTACTCCTGAGGGTGCTCTACGGTCACTAACCTCTGATTCTTCAGGGGAGATTGGTGCAGCCGAAGCATGCCCAAGATCCTCAGAGCCTGATGGAGACCCCCTATGCTTCCTGGGATTTTTAGTCCCGGAGTTTTTAGACGGCATATTCCTAAGCCCAAAGCTGAGGTATTCCAGCCGAAATACACCACTTACTGACAATAGTCTAGCACAATTGCTGCTATAAAAACAGTTGGTGTCTACTAATGTGCCTTTCTATGGGGATGCCTGCATCAACTGCTTGCTGTATGCCTTTTTTAAATGTTGCCAGCTCTGTCTCTGCACTCCATAGCCAGCTCACAACACATAATTGTGCCTTTTAACATGCTGGGATGCCCGCACATGCGCAGAAGCGCTGCGGCGCGCACAGAGCGTCATCCCTCAAGCTCCGCCCCCTTTCCCAGCTCACCTCTATATATAGAGGCGCGTGCACGCGCACGGGCACGTGCGCCTTCGGCGCTCTTTTTTGAAAAGGGAAACTAGGGACAGGAGACAGGGCCCTTTGCCGCAGGCCGGGGGATGGACGAGCATTGCAACATGGCAGAGGAAGCAGTTTCCCACAAGAGAACTCACCATCTGCCTGGACTTGCTCTGATGAAAAGAAACCAGTCCACATGACAAGAAACGTTCCACAGCGGCCTCTAGTGGATTAACACAGGTACCGCAGTCTATATATATATATTTTTTTTCTTGACCACTATTAAAAATATTACATTTTTTAGTAGTTACAGGCATGCATAGATATTTAGCGGGAATACCGTTAGGTAACAGGCAGAAAGACATATTAGGCTTGGGGGTCCCCTCAATAGAACCAAGTTCCTGAGGGGCCCCCACTTACCTTTTCCCCGCCGCAGGACTCTGTTTGGTCCACAGAAGCCCAAACTTCACCTATCACGGCAGGCATTGTAATTAAATCTTCAGGGACCGGGTTCCCAAGGATTCCACTCCCCTGGACCTGTATAGCACCCTGCACAGAAAACATCTTGGTCGTGGGTATGACCAGAGCTCTGGATCCCAGGGTCCAGCTCTCCTAAGAGAAGCATTACAGGCAAAACCTTGCTCTTCTCTGCAAGGCCCGGGTACCGACCGTTTAGCTATGAAGCTTTTTTGGTCGGATCCGGAATAGCTTACTGAGGCCCAAAAGAACCTGTACGCAAGCTCAGTGAAAAACACATGTTACTTCTTGGCCAACACCTTAGACACTGGCAAAAAACTGAGGTGCTCCCGGATGGGAGGGGCTTATATAGGGGAGGGTACTTCCGGTTTGGAAGTTGCCAGTGCCAGCACCTGAAGGTAAACTATATAACCCACATAGTAATGACTATGCCGCTCTGTGTCCCGTGATGTACGAGAAAGAAATAATGTCAGTCCAAAATTCAACACATGATATGTGAATGTGCACAAAAACAAAAGTCTCTGTTAGGAGATTCTCTGATGGGTAAATCAAACAATCCAAAGTGAAAAGTAATTATCCAAAGAATCCTGATAAGGTGAATATAGAATGACCACCACCGAATCAAAAGAGGCTTACCGGAATGAGTGGCTCTGATAAACGTACGTCTACGGGGCCAACTCAGGCTTTACCGTGTGTCCCTGTGGAGGTTAGATTCTCTGCTGGAAGTACCAAGAATGGACTCTTCAACGGCTCAAGACAGATGATTATACTGAATCTCGGAATCCGATAACACAATGATGGTAGCCCAGGGTAAACCAATATCAAAATGGGAAAAGAGAAGGAGGGCACATAGCGTGATACAGTCTTAAAAAAATTATTAATGTAGGTAGGAACACTTACATTACATCAATGAACAAGCGCTTTGGATATAATCAGTGGCAGCAGTGGAGTCTCCGACGCGTTTTGCAATATTTTGCTTCGTCTGGTGCCTTCCAGTTCAGGTGCCTGCTACGGGGGTGTTTCTCTGCAGCAAGGACTGGAGCACTTGTCAGGATAGAAGGAAAAATGCATGGGGGAAAATACACTCAAATTCTTGAGGACAATCTGCTGCCCTCTGCCAGAAAGTTGGCAATGTTTACATTTCAACATGACAATAACCCAAAACACACAGCACAAATTACCACACAGTGGTTGAAGAAGAAAAGTCCATGCATGACCTAGTAAGAGCCCAGACTTAAGCCCATTGAAAATCTGTGGAAGACTGCAATCCGCAAACGATCACCATCAACTTTAATTGAACTTGAGCAGTTCTGCAAAGAAGAGTGGGCAGATATTGCAAAGTCTAGATGTGTAAAGTTAGTAGAGACATATCCCAACAGATTAAAGGCTGGAATTAAAGCAAAAGGTGATTCAACAAAATACCGAATCTGTTTTAAAAAAACAAAAATTCGGACATGTTGGTGTTTTATCTTTTACTTGGATGTTATAAGTTGCACTGAGTAATTACAGCTGGATAAAACAAAAATGGTGTCTGTCTTCATTTCAGGCTGTAAAGCAACAAAATGTGATTATTTTAAATAAGGGGGAGGGTGATTATTTTCTATACCCACTGTATATTAACCACTTTGTGCCCGTCATACGACTAATGACAGCCGCAAAGGGGTTCTATAATGCCGGGAGGCCGTCATTATACGCGTGCCCCGGCGCATCACTGAGATGCCGATGCGCGTGCCTGGCGGCCGCGAGGTACCCACGATCGGCCGGTACACAGACAAGGACATGGATCTCTGTGTGTAAACACAGAGATCCATGACCTGTCAGGGAGAGAGGAGACCGATGCTGTGTCCCTTGTACATAGGGACACAGATCGGTCTCCTCCCCCAGTCAGTCCCCTCCCCCCACAGTAGCAATCACTCAAGGGAACACATTTAACCCCTTCCTCTCCCCCTAGTGTTAACCCCTTCCCTGCCAGTCACATTTATACAGTAATCAGTGCAGTTTTATAGCACTAATCGCTGTATAAATGTGAATGGTCCCAAAAATGTGTCAAAAGTGTCCGATGTGTCCGACGCAATATCGCAGTCCTGACAAAAATCGCAGATCGCCGCCATTACTAGTAAAAAAATAAAATTAAAAAAATGTCAGAATTCTATCCCCTATTTTGTAGGCGCTATAACTTTTGCGCAAACCAATCACTATACGCTTATTGGGATTTTTTTTAACCAAAAATATGTAGAAGAATACGTATCGGCCTAAACTGAGGAAAAAATCGTTTTTTAAAAAAAAAATTGGGATATTTATTATAGCAAAAATCCAAAAATATTGTGGTTTTTTTTTAAATTGACGCTCTTTTTTGGTTTATAGCGCAAAAAATAAAAACCGCAGAGGTGATCAAATACCACCAAAATAAAGCTCTATTTGTGGGAAAAAAAGGATGTCAATTTTGTTTGCGAGCCATGTCGCACGGCCGCGCAATTGTCATTCAAAGCGACGCAGTGCAGAAAGCTGAAATTTCGCCTGGGCAGGAAGGGGGTTTATGTGCCCAGTAAGCAAGGGGTTAAGACCAGGATACATGAAAAAAGGGTGATGGTAGCTGCGCTGTGATTATAACTAGTGAAGGTAGTGAAGGGAAGGATCTGGAAAGAGAAACTACCTAATACTAACCAAATAAATGAATCTAATATAAACCAACCAGATGCAGTAGCGTGTTGACAACCAATGTGTAACATAAATAATATGTACATAAACTGAATGAATCACACCTGTACACCTGAAAGGTGTGTAACCAACAGTGGACAATTAATAATGTATGCCAAAACGTGTATCACTCTGAGTGATCAACCTGTGCATATAATAACAAAGAAAAAATATGTAACAATAAAATAAAGGTGTATAGCACAAAACTGAAATTAGTGAAAATCTCCCAAAAATTCCTGAAAATAATGGTAGCGGTATATGGTAAAAGTGTATAGCACAGAACTGTGAACAAAGAAATCCTCCAAAAACTTCCTGTAAATAATATCAAAAAATCCAATGTGTAGCAAGTCCCATCACCCGTAGAGTGCTTGAAAGATGAAACTCTGGTGCAAAACCACCCAGTGCTCACTAGCAGCTTACCTCTCTGCTGGGAAGAGACAGCATGTGCTGGGGCTTCTATTGTGAACAGCGATGCAGCAATCTTGCATGGAAGTATGATCTCACTCACATAGATGCATAGAAATACATAAGCAAAAAATAAATATATAGCGTAACTCTGTGGGTTCAGCAAACAAGTGACCAAAGGATTTATTCTCACATTCACATCAAACTAGTGAGCGTGGACATCAATCCTACGAACGCCAAGCTCGTATATATGCAGGCTATGATGATTCCAATCATGTGGTCCTCAAGCTTGCAGCAACCTCAGAGTGCCAGTGGAACATGTATGAGAAACATACAAGGTGCACAAAGTGTAGGTTTGTGACCACTGGGGCATTTATTATAAAACTTATAAAACACTCACATTTCATAGATAAGGGAAATAACAATCTCATACGAACGCCAAGCTCGTCTCCTCTCCTGCAGCTGTCGGTGTATCTGTGCTGATCCTAACGTACGTATCGTCATATCACATGACTTCTTCAGAAGACCAGGATACACTTGTTTTACAATGATTGTTGCCCTTTATATGGTTTATGACCCACTGATTTTATAGTTCTATCCTCATTGTTTTTTAAAACTTTAAATTCTGCATGAGTTAAACTCTGATATGTGTTTATCCTGTATATGGTCCTTTCCATATAAGCAAACAATATACCGAATGGACATTTTGTTCTTGTATTGTACATTTATATGTAAGCACTCTTTGCTCTTGTTTGTACTTTTGTTCTACCTTTGCCAACACTAAAGCGTCGGGTCATCTTAATCCAGGTGACAGATGCACCCCGTTGGGATCTGGAGTGCACCGCAAGGTAGTGGACCCTACGGCTGACTGCTGCGGATGGAGCCCTGGGTGGTTCAGGAAAGCAGGTACTCTGGAGCACCAACACGGGTCACACTGGGAGCTAGAGCATGAGATTTCCCAGGGCGCAGAATCTAAGAGCCAGCAGGTTTTCACCAGGGCCCCTGATGGTGGGGATTGACTTTGCTGCAGTCTGGCTCCAGGTCGCGGCCCCCAGGGTCTCCCAGCTCATGCTCACAGTAGACTACAGGAAGATAGTACTACTGGGCCCCAACGCTAAGAGGCTGAAGAGTTAGGACTAAACATTGTACCTTTACAGCTGCTACACAACTCAAATATAGCTCAAAGTAAGCATAACACAAAAAATCAAATTAAAGTGTTTGCAAGTGGTACTAATACCTGTAATATCTTTTTTTTATTATTATTAAATGGAAGATCCCTCAAGGGTTTTTTTAGCAGCAAAATTTATGTTTGAAAAGAAAAGCAATAAATTTACATAAAAATAATATTTATTTATTTGTGTCATGGTATCAAGGGGTAATTCCATAAATACACAGGAGTCATAAAAAGCAGTTCTGGCCCTAACATAAGCGACATAGCTCATCAAGGATGGGGAAAATACACATAACTCATGTTATTTAAACTTTTTGTGCTTGTATAGAGTTTCACGTGATATCCCTACACGTTTCGACCTTTTAATTATTAATCTTCTTCAGGGTAATTTTTTCTATGCGAAAAAGGAAAGAGGAAAGATTCATAGATTATTTTATTTGTAAATACATCATCATTCTTTATAGTCAATATATTATATTACAACAGAGCAGTATATATCTACCACTTTTTGATGAGAGAGCTGTGTTCTATGGCCAAAGGAATTGCTGTTTCTCTAAAAGCACACCAAGCCTTGATGATCCCAAGATGTCCACATGCAGTTCTCCTGCCCTCCATGGACGAACCCCCGCCTCTACACCACTTGCAAGAAGTCACCCTTCTATTGGACTGGGGACCAGATGGGGGAGGGGCGATGGGGCTCCCACAGCTTTCTAGATTCCAAAGTTTAAAATTTATTTTATTGTTATTAGAGCCCTCAAGGGATGCTAAAAACAGACCATTCATGACCTAGTATACCTGTATATCAGTAATAATACAGTATTTAGTTAATGTTGTTTGTTTTTATGTTAGTAGAGCTAATATATCCATACAGACACACAAGGCCAAACGACAATGGTTTATTATATATATCAATAATTAAATAAACAAAATATAATGAAGTTAATTAATTCATAAATATGGACAGTATTAATATCTTAATTTAAATTATCAGTTTCATTATCTTAGAACCAATGTGTGTGCACGTATATAGTCCGGTAACAATTACGGTACTCCCTGTATGAAACATTAAATAAATAAATGATGATTATTAAAGAATTAATTCAAGGATTATGGAGAATGAATGAATAAAAAAGTGATAATGTTACTTATTTTTTATTTTTTATTATTGAGTGTGTGTGTTTGTGCCATATTAGTGGAAATATATGTGTGCATGAGGTGAAAGTGTTGAAAAATTAATACATTTCAATAACAGTGATGAAAATTAAATAATTAAAATGTAACTAATATATTTAATTAATTAAATATTGTGTGATAAAATCAATAGCAAAGATGAAAAAATATATATATATATATATGCTCAAAAGTATGGTTGTGTGAAGTGAAAGTGCTATTTGGTGAAGTGCTGTGTGAATGATACAAAAATCATTACCTTAAAGCGGAGGTCTGCCGACCATTCATTTTTTTTTTTTTTTAGGCATTCCAACATTCGCCTTATTGCAATCAAACACTCACTTGTTTGGGCTGCTTAATCCCCCAATGTCCGTTTTCATATCTGAAATGAACTTTTAAAAAATTATACTGGCCGGTTCCATCTTCCTTGTGGACATGTGAAGCCCACAAGCATTGATTTCATGAATGCGGTGAATGCTGAGCTCCCAGCATTCACCACTATTTCCAGAGCATGCCCAGTGTTAACGCAGAGCGCCATCACAACGGGCGGCATCGCCGGAAGTTCCTGCCCCGTTGTAATGGCAACTAAACCAATGCAAACAATGCGTCATGCGTCACTTCCGGTCTCACGATCTCTGGATTTCACGGCGGCGCTCCGCACTATCTCTTGGGAAGCATGACACTAAGCTCCCAGGAGACAGTGCGCCTCGGGGGAAACGCCTACTCCCGCGGGAGTGACGATCAGGAAGTGCAGTAATACAGACCGATACTAAGGTAAATACACCATCAAAAAAAAAATGTCTTTCCATTTGAGCATCTGTTCATAGCGCTGATGGGGATAAGGTGAACTTAAAAAATTGCGTGAACCTCCGCTTTAAATCATTCAGACTGTCAACACAGCCCACAATGGGCTATGTGAGTTGTATTAGAGCGATGAAAAGATGCTCAAAAACGTCTGTCTGTAGGACTTTAAAATAAAAACTCTATTTAGTGTTGATACAAAGTAAATTGATTAAGGTTAGAAGACAGATGATACCTGTAATATCTAGGTTTCAGCACTAAAAATAACTGGAAATAAAAGTGATGACCTCAAAGGAGCCAGAAAGTGAAGATACAAATATAACTATATAGATCCTTTTATAGTGACATAATCAAAATAGTGAAACATAAGCATATACTCAGAACCACTCTTTAAGTGCTTACAGTGATTTTCTTCCAACCAGGATTGTAAGAGGGACTAAGGTTGTTCTTGAAGTCGAGGTGCAGAACAGAGAACCCAAATTACCAAGTGGCTCCTACGGGGGTAGTGCTACAGAGGTTTTTCCTAGGTAACACAGTGTTCAGGGATATGGAAAACGGATGTCTTTATTGAACCTTACCAACTATGCCTTTAATACAGTTTACCACCCCCTCCTTCAAAAATCTCCACACCTTTGGTCTCTGTGACTGTACTCTTTGATGGTTCTCTTCCTACCTATCCATCTGCACCTTTAGCATTACTTACACTTCTACCTCCTCCTCTCCTCTTCCTTTCTCTGTCGGAGTCCCCCAAGGTTCAGTTCTTGGACCCCCACTATTCACAATTGACACCTCCTCGCTGGGTCAGCTGATAGCCTTCTATGGCTTCCAATACCATCTCTACACGGACGACACCCAAATGTATCTCTCTACCCCTCAGCTTACTCCTTTAGTCTCCCCACATATTTACTAACAGACGTACAGTATCAGCCTGGATGTCACATCACTTCCTCAAACTCAATCTATCCTAAACCAAACTTTTTTCCTCCCCCACGTGCCCCTTCCCCTGATCTATTTGTCAAGATTGATGGCACAACTATCAGCCCATCTCTGCTAAGATGTAATTCTGGACTCTGAACTATCTTTTCAGCCCCACGTCCAATCACTGTCCAAATCTTGCCGCCTCAACCTCCGCAAGATCTCCAAAATACGCCCCTTTCTAACCAATGACACAACAAAGCTCCTAATTCACTCATCTCTCGCCTCGACTACTGCAACTCTTTTCTCATTGGCTTACCTTTCCATAGGCCATACCCCCTTGAGTCTGTTATGAATGCTGCTACTAGGCTCATCCACCTTACCAACCGCTCAGTATCTGCTATTCCTCTATGTCAATCCCTCCATTGACTCCCACTCACCCAACGAATTAAGGTCAAGATACTAACAACAACTTGCAAAGCCACCGACAACTCTGCTCCCAGCAACATCACTAGCCTAGTCTCAAAATACCAGCCTAATCGTTCCCTTCATTCCTCTCAAGACCTCCTGCTCTCTAGCTCCCTTGTCACCCCCCTCCCATTCTCGCCTCCAGGACTTTTTCGGAGCCTCTCCCATCCTATGGAGCTCCCTACCCGACTATCTCCGACTCTGTTTGCTTTTAGACGATCCCCGAAACCCTCCTCTTCGGAGAAGCCTATCCTGCCTTCACCTTACAACTGTACTTTACTTTTTTACAACAGTTCATCCCCCACAGTTATTACCTTTTATAACACTTGACCCTCCCTTCTAGATTGAAAGCTCTAACGAGCAGGCCCCTCTGATTCCTCCTGTATTGAATTGTATCGTAACTGTACTGTCTACTCTCATGTTTTAAAGCACTGTGCAAACTGTTGGCGCTATATAAATCCTGTATAATATAATAATAATAATAATAATAATAATAATGCAAGTATGTACCATATATACTCGAGTATAAGCCGAGTTTTTCAGCACTTTTTTTGTGCTGAAAATGCCCCCCTTGGCTTATACTCGAGTCACCTTTTTGCGCCTGATCTCTCGGACTTTGGGGACCCGGTACCGGCCGGTCATAGGTCCCCTGGACCCGGAACTTGGCACACATGTAGCCCCACTCTTCCTCTACAAGTGTGCAAAGTTTGTTGTCTGGGGGACCTGCAGCCGGGGAGCACTGATTTTTCAAATTCGGGCACCCCTTCCAAAGACTCCCATGTTAAACGTCTGTCTAGTCATGGGCACAGGGAGGAATGGGCACAGGGAGGCATGCACATGGACACGGTGAGGCACAGTGAGGCATGCAGATGGACACCCTAGGCTTATACTCGAGTCAATAAGTTTTCCCATTTTTTTTGTGGTAAAATTAGGTGCCTCTGCTTATTTTCGGGTCGGCTTATACTAGAGTATATACGGTATACAATCTTCGGTTATCTGCATGTCATATATGTGGACATCATCCTGCAGTTTCAGTTTTCTTTCCTCTATCCTGACACTCTTTTTTTCTGTTGATGTGTTTTTCTAAACTACGCCCTTTTACTGGAAATAGAAACTTCAGAAGACTGATGTGTTTTTTTTTTATGTACTTCATCTAAAGCGGATTGTTTTTCATGTGAAAAACTGCATGTCACGTAATAAAATGTAGCAAACAGTAACACAATGAGCTGCCTTTCATAGTTTACATTCTATTTTATTAGTTATTCTGAATTAAAACATGCAACAGTGGAACTTGCTTGAAAATGCCCTTCTATTTGTTTAATTCTCTGTTTGGAACCATTTTCCTGCAACAACCTCAGTTCTGCCATTTTTGATGACATGATGCTGTGTTTGGGACAAGTTTCTATATGTCTAGCCTCAGTTCTTTCAGTTTACTTGTTCAGAG
Source organism: Rana muscosa (assembly GCA_029206835.1). Lineage (NCBI taxonomy): Eukaryota > Metazoa > Chordata > Amphibia > Anura > Ranidae > Rana > Rana muscosa. Next base: position 241,551,537 of record CM055124.1, read on the forward strand.
ATGTGTTTGGGACTGTTCTCCTGTACACAGCCCCGGCTCTGTCATTTTGCATGCCCTGAGACAGTTTGGGACAGTATTGCTACTGCCCTACTGTAGACATGTGCAGAAATTCGGAAATCCGAAAAAAAAATCGGAAATTCAAAAAAGAAAAAAACGGAAATTCAAAAAAAGAAAACGTAAATTTTAAAAAATGCGAAAAAAATGGAAATCCGAAAAAAAATATGGAAATTCAAAAAAAGGAAGTTAAAAAAAAAAAAAAATCGGAAATTCAAAAAATATCGGAAATTCAAAAAAAACCCCAGAAACTTAAAAAAAATCGTAAAGTCAGAAATTCGGAAATTCTTTTTTTTTGAAAATGGATATCCAAAAAAAATTGAGAAAAAACGGAAATTAAAAAAAATTGGAAATTAAAAAAATATCGTAAATTTAAAAAAAAATCGCAAATTTTAAATTTTTTACAAAATTTGAAATTCAGAAATTTGATAAAATTCAGAAATTTGATAAAAGTCAGAAATTTTTTAATTAAATAAAAATCAGTAATTCGGAAAAAAAAATAAAAAATTTAAGTCGGAAATTTGAAAAAACAGAAAATTCTAAAATCTAAAATAACTAACTAATAATAACTTAACTATTACTAGCTATTAAATTATAGGTATTGGAATCTCCTTTCAAATTTGACTAGGACGAAGTTACGAATTACCCAAAATAATGAATGCCAACATCTAAACAAATGGAACGGAACAAATTAAGAAAAATAAAACGTTTTTATTATTATTATTGTCATTTATTATTATTAATTAGTTACGTTCCATTTGTTGATTATTGTTATTATTATACAGGATTTATATAGCACCAACAGTTTGCGCAGTGCTTTACAACTTTGGGGAAGACAATTACAATACAATTTAATACAGGAGGCATTAGAGGCCCCTGCTCGTTAGAGCTTACAATCTAGAAGGGAGGGTCAAGTGAAACAAAGTGTAGTAGCTGTGGGGGATGATCGGATGGACAAAATTAAAATACAGTTGTTGCGTGTGCATAGGGAAGGCTTCTCTGAATAGGAGGGAATTTAAGGGATCATCTAAAAGCTAATAGAGATGGAGATAGACGGACAGATTGGGGTAAGGCGTTCCATAGGCTTGGAGAGGCTCTGGAAAAGTCCTGGAGACGAGTATGGGAGGAGGTGATGAGAGAGCTAGAGAGCAGGAGGTCTTAAGAAGAATGAAGAGAACGATTAGGTTGGTATTTAGAGACTAGGTCAGTGATGTAGCTGGGGGCAGAGTTGTGGATGGCTTTGTAGGTAGTTGTTAGTATTTTGAATTTAATTTGTTGGGTGAGCTGAAGCCAGTAGAGGGATTGACAGAGAGGAGTAGCAGAGACAGAGCCGTTGGTAAGGTGGATGAGTCTGGCAGCAGCATTCATGATGGATTGAAGGGGGGGATAGAGTATGTTGAGGTAAGCCAATGAGGAGGGAGTTGTCGAGGCGAGAGATGACTAGGGAGTGAATTAAGAGCTTTGTTGTGTCATTGGTTAGAAATGGGCGTATTTTGGAGATGTTGCGGAGGTTGAGGCGGCACGATTTGGACAGTGATTGGACGTGGGGCTTAAAGGAGAGTTCAGAGTCCAGGACTACTCCTAGGACCTTGGCATGTGGGGATGGGCTGATAGTTGTGCATCGATTTTGACAGAGAGATCAGGGGAAGAGGCACATTTGGGAGGAAAATTGATAAGTTTGGTTTTGAATAGATTGAGTTTAAGGAAGTGGTGCGACATCCAGACTGATATATCTGATGGTAAATTAGTGATACGTGAGGAGACTGAAGGAGTGAGTTGAGAGGTAGAGAAATTGATTTGATTTGAGAGAGAGGGGGGAGGGAGGGAGAGAGAGAGGGGGAGGGGGGGAGGGGGGGGAGAGGGGGGAGAGAGGGGGGGAGAAGGGAGAGAGAGAGGTGGAGAGAGAAGGGGCCAGAGAGAGAGATAAAGGGGCAGAGGCAGAGAGAGAAGGGGGCAGAGAGATAGAAGGGGCAGAGAGAGAAGGGGGCAGAGAGAGAGAGAGAAGGGGGCAGAGAGAGAGAGAGAGAGAAGGGGGCAGAGAGAGAGAGGGGAGAGAAGAGGGGGCAGAGAGAGGAGGGGGCAGAGAGAGAGAAGGGGGCAGAGGGACAGAGAGAGAGAAAAGGGGGCAGAGAGAGAGAGGGGAGAGAGGAGGGGGCAGATAGAGAGAGGGGTCCGGGTATGGTCAGTGCTCAGCTCACTCACTTGAATGGTGGGGGGAGGAGCTTTAATGTGGCTGTCGGCTGCTTGTTTAATCTTCCTGCTCCCTCTTGCTCTTCATAGATGCAACGCATGGGCAGGGAGAGAGGAGCGGCAAAAGCAGCGTTTGTCACAAGCTGGCTGAGGAGCAGTGTGCGAATCCCCTCCTCTAGGGCAGCTGCACTGAGCCGGCTGTCACCCGCTGCCCACACACTGACATCAGGGATGATCCGAGGGATGCAGCGGCCGTCGGAGGACTTCTGTCCCCGCCCACCAGCGTGACCTTTCAGTAACCTATCGCAGCGTCAAAGGAAGTGCTCTGTGCTACAGGTGGTGGTGGTGGGCGAGCCGGCAGTGAAACACTTAGACCCCTTTCACTCATGCGGATCCCGTGAGGATACGTTTTTGGACATCCGCTTGCTCAGCGGGGATCGCTCCGTTGATCCCCGCTGAGCCGTCAGATGACAGGTCTGTCTCTGCACACTGTGCAGGGACCGACCTGTCAGAGCGCCGCTCTCCTCTATGGGGGATCGGATGAAGACGGACCGTAGAGTCAGTTTTCACCGGATCTGATCCGCCAGACAGATACAAAATAGGATTTGCATCTGTCACACTTTAGCGGAGAGGAACGGATCGGGGCTGATCGGATGTCAGCGGACATGTCACCGCTGACATCCGACGCTCCATAGAGGTACATGGATCGCCCGTTCAGGTCCGCCTGAAAAAACTGACAGGCGGATCTGAACGGTCCGCACATGTGAAAAGGGGCCTAAAGCACCCAGCAAGCTCCCACCATCCCGGCCCAGTCCACCCTGAATTGCCGCCTTGGTCCCATGGTAGGGCCGGCAGTACAGCAGTGCTCAAAATAATGGCTGCATGGACCGCGCATCCATTATTTTGACAGGCTGTCTGTCACTGAAACAGGCCCACTGAGCCATCGGCCCACCTAGAAACGCCCGGTAGTCCTGATGGCCAGTACATGCCTGTAGGTGAGGCATTGCTGGGCCCAGAAATCAGGAGAGGTGGGGGCAATGCTCATAGAATCCCATGACCAGCACCCGGGGCCTCATTCACATGTGCGCTCACACCGATAGTCCATGAATGGGCCACATCTAAAGCGGTGCTCAGATTTCCCCACCTGCCATGTTTTCCTTTCCCCATGCTCTTCAAATCATATACTTGCCGGTGTTCCATCAGATTAGGCGGCCCCTCAGATTTCATAACGGAATTGACGTTCCGTCGCGGCCATCTTGGTACACCCCGCACTCCGGCACACTAAGGCCTCATGTACACTGCTGGTGGTAAACGGACGTTCAGAGGCAGTTGGATGCTTTTTTCAGCTGCCCCTGAACTCATCCAATGTTATCTTGTGTACATGTACACAGGGCCGTTTAATGTTGTTTTTAGGCAGTTGCGTTTAGAGGCTCTTCTTATAAGGCAAAAAAATGGGTTCAGACGCCGATGTTTCAGACGCGCATAAACACAGTACTGGCGTTTAGGCAAGTTTTCATTTAGAAGCGTTTTTAAAGGTGCCCTATTTTATTTGAGGGACTAATGATGATATGCTCCTAGACGTTAACGTGGCATAACGCGGCTAAACGGACGTTTTTAAGAGCCGGTTTCAAGCTGTCAAGAAAAACGTTTAGAAGAGGTTGCCTGAGCGTACCGTGTACATTAGGCCTTAGCCTACACTCTGAAGTCGCAGAGTGGACATCTTTTTACACCCACCGGAATCTTCCATTTTACACTTATTTTTACCACTAAACTGAGCTTATATCGTGAAATACACTGCTCAAAAAGATTAAAGGAACACTTTGAAAACACATCAGATCTCAACGGGCAAAAATCTCATGCTGGATATCTATACTGATATGGACTGGGTAATGTGTTAGGAATGAAAGGATGGCACATCATTTGATGGAAATGAAAATTATCCACCTACAGAGGGCTGAATTCAAAGGCCCCCCCCCCCCCGAAAAGCAAAGTAAAAAAAAAATGATGCAGCAAGCTAGTCTATTTTGCTGAAATTTCATTGCAACAACTCAAAATGGTCCTCAGTAGTTTGTATGGCCCCCAAGTGCCAACATCAGGGCATGCTCAGGGCCGATCCTAGGTTCACAGACGCCTGGGTGCAGAAATATTTCTGGTGCCCCCACATGGGCGTGGTCATCTTACTAACTCCTCTCCTTTACACATGTTTCTATGGCTACGACTCAAACACAGATGCTCCCCTAGGAAGTCTTCATTACCCTGGGATCCCCCCATGACCTTTTAACAATAAAGAAAATGAGTACACTAATGGGACCTGGAGGGGGGTCTCTCTAATGCACACAGAGAGGGCTTCTGTTAGAGAGTCTGTTAGAAAGAGCCCACAGACATACTGCAGACATGATTCAGGAGATGGTCAGAGACTGCAAACATGATACAAGAGATGGTCAGAGACTGCAGACATGATACAGGAGATGGTCAGAGACTACAGACATGATACAGGAGATGGTCAGAGACTGCAGACATGAAACAGGAGATGGTCAGAGACTGCAGACATGATACAGGAGATGGTCAGAGACTGCAGACATAGTACAGGAGATGGTCAGAGACTGCAGACATACTACAGGAGATGGTCAGAGACTGCAGACATAGTACAGGAGATGATCAGAGACTGCAGACATGATACAGGAGATGGTCAGAGACTGCAGACACAGTACAAGAGATGGTCAGAGACTGCAGACATGGTACAGGAGATGATCAGAGACTGCAGACATAGTACAGGAGATAGTCAGAGACTGCAGACACACTACAGGAGATGATCAGGGACTGCAGACACACTACAAGAGATGATGTCACGTACCTGACGGTGACGAGCCCGGATCTGCAGAGGGAGGCCTCTCTTACGGCTTCCACCGGCGGCCCCTGGTACTGAAGACAGGAGGCACGGAGGTAGAAGGGGTAGGAGTGCCTGGCAGGATGGATCAAGGTAGAGTAGAGTCTGAAGACTGGGACGGATCCAGGCACCCAGGAAGTATGGCAGGCTGAACCGGAACCAGGAACACAGCAACTGGACTGGAACTGAAGAGACTGGCTGGACTGGAACCAGGATACAGCAACTGGACTGGAACCAGGAACAAGCAACTGGACTGGAACTGATGAGGCTGACTGGACTGGAACCAGGACACAGCAACTGGAGAGATTGGTCGGACAAGCCGGGTCGGTAGTATTGGCTGACGGCAAGGTACTGGAGGATCAGGCAGAAGATTGGTCAAACAAAGCCGGGGGTCAGAGGCAGGCAGGAAACTGGAAGGGTCAAGGCAAGCCGGGTCGGATACAGGTAAATACACGAATCAGGTCTCTTTGGGTACTACACGCTGTAGAGCAGACAGCAGGGACTGTCTGTCACAGGCATGTTTAAATAGCTCTTCTGGCGCGCTTTGTGGAGCGTACGCGCGCCCCCGCTAAGCGCGTGCGCGCACACGTGCTCGCCATCGCGCGCGCGCGTGCCCGCGCGCGTGGACGTGCCCGAGATTCGGAATCAGGAAGTCCAGGAATCCTGTAGCTGACAGGATTTCTATGACATTGCCCCCCCCCCAAGGGGCAGCCTCCGGATGCCCAGCCGGGTGAACCTTCCAGGGTGAGTCCTTTTGAAAGCCTGTATCAAACTCCTGGCATGGATATTCTCCTCGGGTTCCCATGAGTTTTCCTCGGGTCCGTAGCCCTTCCATTTAATTAGGAATTGGTTCTGGTTATTTCTTCTCCTGAAGTCCATGATAGCTTCTACTTCGAATTCCTGCTCACCGTCAATAATGATCGGATCAGGGTGATCCGGCTTCCGATCTGGAAACGGATTAGAGACTGTGGGTTTTAGGAGAGAGACATGAAAAACTGGATGGATTCTAAGAGAGTCAGGAAGTTCCAATTCATAAGCTACTTCATTAATTTTCCTCTTAACAGGGAATGGACCTAAAAATTTGGGGCCCAGTTTTTTAGAAGGGCATGCCATTCTTAGGTTTGTGGTAGATAGCCATACTTGGTCGCCGGGTACCAACACTAATTCACCCCGTCTCTTCTTGTCATAAATTGTCTTGTTGCGTTCTTGAGTCTTGGTCATGGTCTCTTGTAAAAGCTGGTTATTGACCGAGAAAAAATTTAACTTTTCCTGGACTGCAGGTACAGGACACTCAGGAAGGGAGTTAGGCAGAAAAGTAGGATGAAAACCATAGTTTGCAAAGAAAGGAGTCTGGCAGGTAGCGGAGTGGATGGAATTGTTATACGCAAACTCGGCCAACGGAAGTAGGGAAACCCAGTTGTCCTGAGCAAAAGAGGAGAAGCATCGCAGGTATTGCTCGAGCGTCTGATTCGTTCTCTCCGTCTGTCCGTTGGTCTGTGGATGGTAAGCAGAGGAAAACGATAATTCGATTTTCAAGGTTTTGCAAAGGGATCTCCAGAATCGAGAGGTAAATTGAACCCCGCGATCGGAAACAATATTGGCTGGTACCCCGTGGAGTCTGACTATTTCTCTGATGAATACCTGTGCGGTTTCAGGAGCGGAGGGAGTCCCTTTCATAGGGATGAAGTGTGCCATCTTGGACAGACGGTCCACAATAACGAAGATGGTGGAATGGTTCTCGGCCGGGGGTAACTCGACAATGAAGTCGATGGACAACATTCTCCAGGGCCTATCTGGAACGGGTAAGGGTTTTAGTAGTCCCCAGGCCTTGGATCTGGAACCCTTGTTTCGGGTACAAGTTGTACAAGAATCTACAAACCTCCTACAGTCTTCACGTACTCGAGGCCACCAGAAGGTGCGCTGTACCAGGTCAGTGGTCTTGGCAACGCCAAAATGCCCGGCCAGGGCGTGGTCGTGGCAGAGTTCTAATGCGGTTACTCTTAGTTTCTCAGGTACGTAGATTCTGTCTTGGTACCACAATAGTCCATCCTTAACCTGCAATTCCGGCTCGGAGAACTGTCTCTGCCCGGTGGAAGCTTGTTTGATTTGAGTGAACAGGTTCTCCTGTAGAAGAAGGAAATTTCCGGGGGCAAGGATGGTATCAGGCGGAGAAGTCTCCTTGGACTTATGGAACATCCGAGACAGGGCGTCAGGCTTAATATTCTTGGCCCCAGGACGATAAGTAACATGAAAAGAGAACCGGGAGAAGAAGAGTGCCCACCTGGCTTGTCGTGGATTCAATCTTCTCGCGGCTTTCAGGTACTCCAGGTTCTTGTGGTCAGTGAATATTAGGATCGGATGAGCCGCGCCCTCCAGCAGGTACCGCCATTCTTCTAGTGCAGACTTGATCGCTAGTAGCTCCCGATCCCCCACGTCGTAGTTCCTCTCTGCTGCAGAAAGCTTGCGGGAGAAGAAGGCTACTGGGTGGAGCAAGGCTTTGACTCCCTGTCTTTGGGACAGTATTGCTCCTACCGCTATTTCGGAGGCGTCTACCTCAAGTACGAATGGTAGTGAGGAGTCTGGGTGTTTCAAGATAGAGGCTGAGGTAAATAGGGCCTTCAGGCGTTCAAAAGCTTCTTGGGCTTCAGGAGGCCAGTGAAAACGTGTTCCTTGCTTGGTGAGTTGAGTAATGGGTGCGATAATAGCTGAAAACCCCCTGATGAACTTGCGGTAGAAGTTGGCGAATCCAACGAAACGTTGGATTCCCTTCTTGTCCACCGGTTCTGGCCAGTCCAGGATTGCGGTAATCTTTTGAGGATCCATCTTGATGCCCTCGCTGGAAATGATTAACCCCAGAAATGATATACTCTCTTGCTCGAACTCGCATTTTTCGGCCTTCGCATACAGGCCATGCTGGCGGAGCCGACCCAACACATTTTTGACATGTCTGCGATGAGAATCAAGGGAGGAAGAAAAAATTAAGATATCATCAAGATAAACAATAACAAAGAGGTCTAGGAAGTCCCGTAGAACATCGTTGATAAAATACTGGAAAGTGGCAGGGGCGTTACACAACCCGAATGGCATTACCAAGTACTCAAAATGTCCATACCGGGTACGGAAGGCGGTCTTCCATTCGTCACCTTCTTTGATACGGATCAAGTTGTAGGCTCCGCGGAGGTCAAGTTTGGTAAAGATGGTGGCAGTACCTAGTCTCTGAAATAACTCTGGTACCAGGGGGAGAGGGTAGCGATTTTTTACTGTAATTTTATTCAATTCCCGGTAATCCACACAAGGTCGAAGGGTGTGGTCCTTTTTCTCTACAAAAAAGATGCCTGCGCCTGCTGGGGATGTGGAAGGGCGGATGAACCCTTTTTGCAAGTTCTCATCAACATAATTTTTTAAAGCCCCTTGTTCCACCTCCGTTAAAGGGAAGACTCTACCGAACGGAATCTTTGCTCCAGGAAGTAGGTCGATGGGGCAATCGTAGGCCCGATGGGGTGGTAGAGTCTCTGCCTTTTGTTTACTAAATACGTCAAGAAAGTCGTGGTAAACTTCTGGGATGGATTGACGGGTGCCATCTTCAGTGTCAATGCATAGTAACGAGGCCGGCCCAGGAGGTTTATATGAGCCGCAGGACTGTTGGCAATAGGAAGAAGGAAAGGCAACTATTCCCGTAGTCCAGTTGATAGTGGGATTGTGGGCTTGTAACCAAGGCATACCAAGGATCAAGGGAAACAACGGGGAAGAGATGATGTCCAGACACAAGCATTCTTGGTGGGTTCCAGAGGTGGTAAAGATGGTAGCGGGTATAGGAGTGGTCTCCTGGGTCACAGGTCCGGACTTAATGACGGAACCATCAGCCAGATGGACACGAAGTCCGTGGGTCTTGGTACGAAGGGGAATTTGGTGTTTAATGGCAAAGGCTGAGTCCATAAAGCAGCTGCATGCTCCGGAATCAATAATGGCGGGTACTTGCAAAGTCCTTCCTGGGAGCTGTAATGAAACAGAGAGGGCAAGGTGAGATGTGGTTTTGGCTTGTAGGTTAGTCATGTTAGAAGAAACTGAAAGAAACTTACGAAGCTTCAGGGGACAGGTTCTAACGAAATGTCCGGGGTCCCCGCAGTACAGGCACAGATTATTTATTCGGCGGCGCTGGCGTTCCTCAGGAGCGAGGGATGGACGAAGGAGCCCGAGCTGCATTGGTTCAGGCGTGTCAGATGCGGGAGTTGGAGGTGTAGCAGGAGCCGAGTACAGGTGACTAGGAGCCCGAGGAAGCATCCAGGTTGGGCGGGAGAAGCCAGTGGTCCTCTCAGCCCTCCGTTCCCTCAGACGTCGGTCAATCTGGATGGTTAGATCAATCAACAGGTTGAGTGTCTGTGGTACACCAACTCTAGCTAGCTCGTCCTTCAAGGAATCGGAAAGTCCTAAGCGAAACTGATGGCGGAGGGCGGCATCATTCCAATTGGTATCCGCACTCCACCGCCTGAATTCTGCCACATAGTCCTCCGCTGGTCTGCGTCCTTGTTGAAGGGAACGCAAGGCGGCTTCTGCGGTTACTGAGAGTTGGGGATCTTCGTATAGCTGGGCCAGGGCATCGAAAAAAGCAGCGAGGTTGTTTAGTGATACATCCTTCTGTTCAAAGAGACGGTGGGCCCAGCTCTGAGGGTCTCCAGCGAGCAAAGAGACCACAAAGCCCACCTTGGTGGCCTCTAGAGAAAAGGTACGGGGCTGTAGGGCAAAATACAGTTCACACGAATTCCGGAAGGCCCTAAACTTGCTCCGATCCCCGGAAAATCTTTCGGGTGTAGGAACCTTAGGTTCAGGAGGAAGCATGACCACTGTGGGTGAGGAACTTGTTCCGGCTGTGGAAGCAGAGGCGTGGGGCCCCTCTTGGATGGCAGAGGGATTGGTGAGGACCCGCACTTGTTCTTCCAAGCGGGTGTATCCTTGTTGAAGACTCTTGACTGCTTCAGACAAACCTGCCAGGTGCCGACAGAGTTCCTCCATAGGTGAGGCTCCCTGCCCGGGCTCAGACATGGCTGTCTGCTACTGTCACGTACCTGACGGTGACGAGCCCGGATCTGCAGAGGGAGGCCTCTCTTACGGCTTCCACCGGCGGCCCCTGGTACTGAAGACAGGAGGCACGGAGGTAGAAGGGGTACGAGTGCCTGGCAGGATGGATCAAGGTAGAGTAGAGTCTGAAGACTGGGACGGATCCAGGCACCCAGGAAGTATGGCAGGCTGAACCGGAACCAGGAACACAGCAACTGGACTGGAACTGAAGAGACTGGCTGGACTGGAACCAGGATACAGCAACTGGACTGGAACCAGGAACAAGCAACTGGACTGGAACTGATGAGGCTGACTGGACTGGAACCAGGACACAGCAACTGGAGAGATTGGTCGGACAAGCCGGGTCGGTAGTATTGGCTGACGGCAAGGTACTGGAGGATCAGGCAGAAGATTGGTCAAACAAAGCCGGGGGTCAGAGGCAGGCAGGAAACTGGAAGGGTCAAGGCAAGCCGGGTCGGATACAGGTAAATACACGAATCAGGTCTCTTTGGGTACTACACGCTGTAGAGCAGACAGCAGGGACTGTCTGTCACAGGCATGTTTAAATAGCTCTTCTGGCGCGCTTTGTGGAGCGTGCGCGCGCCCCCGCTAAGCGCGTGCGCGCGCACGTGCTCGCCATCGCGCGCGCGCGTGCCCGCGCGCGTGGACGTGCCCGAGATTCGGAATCAGGAAGTCCAGGAATCCTGTAGCTGACAGGATTTCTATGACAGATGATCAGAGACTGCAGACACATTACAGGAGATGATTAGGGACTGCAGACACACTACAGGAGGCTGCAGTTCCTATGGATGGCAGTAGATAATGGCCGACCGGCCCTCTCACCAGACCCGGCGATACAGCAACATCGGTTCCTCTGATCAGGAGTCAGCTCACTCTGGGTTGCCTGTGGCGACTCCGCTGGGTAGTGCTCAGATCTGTATTCTGGCAATGACTCCATTCCTTTCTTCACCAGGGATGGTGCCAGGCTGTGCGGCTTTCCCTCTAGTGGTGCAGGGCAGCGGGGTTCTCTCTCTGATGGTGTCCCCTCAGCACTGTACTCTCCTTGGAGTCCTGGGTGCACTTCCCCAAAAGCTTTCCCGGGCTCCTGGCTCTCTCTCTCCCCCTCTCCTATTCAGCTGGGCATGCTGTGGGCTGCAGTTTCCGGGTCACAATGGGGCCGCCAGTCCACGGGACTATATATCCCACAATCCTCTTCTCTGCTCCTTTTTTATTGTATTTCTTCCCTGGCCAATATGAAGGAGGGAGAAGAAACATAGCGGGCAGCTGTCCTGGCAAGCGCCGCTCACTAGTACAGCAGTGTGAGGAGGGGTCTAAGAGCCCGCAGCTGCTCTCTCTCCACTCAGACACGGGCACTCCAATCTCTGGCTGCTTTGCTCTCCTCCTCTGACAGGAGGAGGGAGGGGGATAGGCAGTAAACATAGAGAGCCCTCTTCCCGTTGATAACAGGGGTGGCGGTGGCACAGTCTCTCCTCCCCTGATCCGATCCTGCATACCTCCCAATATTTAAAGTTGAGAATGAGGGACATTCTGGGGAGAGAGTGACCTGCGGCACTCGCAGCTTATATCAAAGTCCCCATCAGAGTCCCTCTTTACATCAGGGTTCCCATCAGAGCCCCCACACAGCCGGTGTCCCCCATCAGAGTCCCCCCCCACAGCAGGGGTCCCCATCAGAGCCCATCACAGTGTCCCCATCAGAGCCCCCCCACAGCAGGTGTCCCCCATCAAAGCCCCCCCACAGCGTCCCCCATCAGAGCCTCCCCACAGCAGGTGTCCCCCCATCACAGCCCCCCCCACAGCAGGTGTCCCAGTCAGAGCTCCCCACAGCAGGTGTCCCAGTCAGAGCCCCCCACAGCAGGTGTCCCCCACCAGAGCCCCCCACAGCAGGTGTCCCTCATCAGAGTCCCCCCACAGCAGGTGTCCCCATCAGAGTTCCCCACAGCAGGTGTCCCCCATCAGAGTTCCCCACAGCAGGTGTCCCCCATCAGAGTCCCCCCACAGCAGGTGTCCCCCATCAGAGTCCCCCCCACAGCAGGTGTCCCCCATCAGAGTCCCCCCCACATCAGGTGTCCCCATCAGAGTCCTCCCCACAGCAGGTGTCCCCCATCAGAGTCCCCCCCACAGCAGGTGTCCCTATCAGAGTCCTCTCCACAGAAGGTGTCCCCCATCAGAGTTCCCCAACAGCAGGTGTCCCCATCAGAGCCCCCCAGCAGGTGTCCCCCATCAGAGCCCCCCCAGCAGGTGTCCCCCATCAGAGTCCCCCCACATCAGGTGTCCCCCATCAGAGCCCCCCCCCACAGCAGGAGTCCCCATAGATCAGTACCTGTCCAATAGATCCCTGTAGCTCGGGCGTGCTGGGAGCAGAAGAACATTACAGGGGGCGGGGCATACATGGCATCTTTGGTTACTAGGAGGGTGGCACTCGGAGAGCATTTCTGGGAGTGCACGGGATGATTGGCAGCAGCTCCGACCAACCCAGAAGCCTCTCATCACACCTCCTATGGGAGAAAAGCCGACACACACAGAGGGGGAGGGGCAGACAGGAGACTGCTCCACGCGCACCGGACAGAATAATTAGTGGAACCTAGTACCGGAACGTTTTTCGGTACAAGGCTCCGCTGCGTTACCCAGCCCGGATTCCGGGGACAGTGGTAGGTATGCGCTCTTGTCAGTTGCCAGCGGAGAGAGCAAGTGGGATGGGGAACCGCAGCACCCGCTACATGTGCTCCGCCTCTGAACACAGGCAGGGAGGAGGGAGGGGAGCACTCTGGAGCTTTGGCGCCCCCACCTCTGCAGCGCCTGGGTGCGGAGCACCCTTCGCACCCTGCCTAGGATCGGCCCTGGGCATGCTCCTAATGCGACGACGGATGGTGTCCTGGGGTATTTCCTCCCAGATCTGAGCATCACTGAGCTCCTGAACAGACTGAGGTGCAACCTGGGGGCACCGGATGGACCGAAACATAATGTCCCAGAGGTGTTCTTTTGGATTTAGGTCAGGGGAGCGTGGGGGGGGGCCATTCAATGGTATCAATTTCTTCATCCTCCAGGAACTGGCTGCATGCTCTCGCCACATGAGGCTGGGCATTGTCGTGCACCAAGAGGAACCCAGGACCCACTGCACCAGCGTAGGGTCTGACAATGGGTCCAAGGATTTCTTCCCGAAACCTAATGGCAGTCAGGGTGCCATTGTGTAGCCTGTAGAGGTCTGTGTGTCCCTCCATTGATATGCCTCCCCAGACCATCACTGACCCACCACCAAACCGGTCATGCTGAACGATGTTACAGGCAGCATAAAGTTCTCCGTGGCTTCTCCAGACCCTTTCACGTCTGTCACATATGCTCAGGGTGAACCTGCTCTCATCTGTGAAAAGCATGGGGCACCAGTGGCGGACCTGCCAATTCTGGCGTTCAATGGAAAATGCCAATTGGACTCCACAGTGTCCGGCAGTGAGCACAGAGCACACTTGAGGAGGTCGGGCCATCAGGCCACACCCATGAAGTCTGTTTCTGATTGTTTGGTCAGAGACATTCACACCAGTGGCCTGCTGGGGGTCATTTTGTAGGGCTCTGGCAGTGCTCATCCTGTTCCTCCTTGCATAAACGAGCAGATACCTGTCCTGCTGATGGGTTAAGGACCTTCTTACGGCTCTGTCCAGCTCTCCTAGAGTAACTGTCTGTCTCCTGGAATCTCCTCCATGCTCTTGAGACTGTGCTGGGAGACACGGCAAACCTTAGGGCAATGACACGTATTGGTGTGCCATCCTGGAGGAGTTGGACTGCCTGTGCAACCTTTATAGGGTCCAAGTATCGCCTCGTGCTACCAGTAGTGACACTGACCCTAGCCAAATGCAAAACTAATGAAAAACAGTCAGAAAAGATGAGTAGGGAAAAAAAATGTCAGACACCTCCACCTGAAAAAACATTCCTGTTTTGGAGGCTGTCTCATTGTTGCCCATCTAAAGCACCTGTTGTTAATTTCAATTAACAGCAAAGCAGCTGAAACTGATTAACAACCCCCTCTGTATACACCCCTGACCAGATCAATATCCCAGGAGTTCTGATTCAAAAGTGTTCCTTAAATTATTTTGAGCAGTATACATTATTTAGAAGTCCATGATACTTTTTGATGTTGAATTTTAAAAGCAGAGGCAAGCCTGCCGATCTCACATGTTTACTGATCTGACAGAAGACCGCTGATTTTAAAATTCAACATCAAAACAGTGTCATTGACTTCTAAATAATGTATTTCACGATATAAGCCCAGTTTAGTGGTAAAAATAAGTGTGAAATGGAAGACTTCGGTGGGCGTAAAAAGATGTCCGCTTGGCGACTTCAAACTGTAGGCTTACTGTGGCTAAGTGTAGGGTGTACCAAGACCGGTCGTGACGGAACGTAATTTCCATTACACGTTTTGACGGGTCGCCTAATCTGACGGAACACTTGCACAGCCAATCCAGTCTGCTGCGATCCGCTGTTCAGGTGTCACATAGCGGATCCCGTGCCACCATCTTGGTCCTCTTCAAGGATAAGTTCCCTTTCTGGAGAATGTTACACCCATATTTAGAGTTAAACATGTAACCGATCTACACCCTGTAACACTGGGTAGGGGTTCCTCTCCCTGCAATAGTGAAAAGGGAAATAAATGCGCTACCCAAAAAAACATGTGAATAATAACAACCCTACAGAGGGAGGTGAAGCAGCTATACTGGAATGTGACAAATTCAAACAAAATGGAGGATAATAGTGCAGCGCTACGTGTAGACCAGTAAAAACAGGACTATATCTCAAAATGTGACCATAAATAAAGCACAAGGAAGGGGCAGGCTGGAAATACCCAACCCAATACACAAATGTCCAACATGTGAACCACTAGACAAAGTGATAAATGTCCAACAAGAAAGTAGGTGAGAAACATGGAATGGACAGATAAATCCCGGCACAATTCGTCACGTGAATGATGATATACATGTGCGCTTACCAGAAACGTTGGACCCGAATGTCATACGACAGCGGATCAATCAAGCTTAGGGGTATCCCAAACGACTGCTCCACAGGAACGTCACTGAATCTCTGATGAGTGATGAGGTGTGCCCACTAGGCAGTCAGATGTCCTCGATCCAGATGGAGCGGATGGGTCCGATACTCATCAGCCACCAATTACCTCAACACTGAAGGGCTTACTAGAGAGTTGGTATTCTGGATCTTGGTGCTCCACCGGACAATGGGATATAATCAAGCTCGAATCAATGGGTACCCCCCACAAGGGTATTGCAAAAGGACTAGCTGGAGAAAACTGAAAAAACTTTTCTTCACGAAATTCATGCAAAGAGAAGAAAAAAATAGGGGGCTCCAATGGTGTAGGTCATAAATGGTTTTTTTATTCAAAAACACCAGCATACAAAGTAAAAAGTGATCACTAGGGATGAGCTTCGAGTTCGAGTCGAACATTGCCTGTTCGCCCGTTCGCCGAACAGCGAACAAATTGGGGTGTTCGCGGCAAATTCGAAAAATCTATGGGAGAAATCTAAAGTGCTAATTATAAAGGCTTATATGCAAGTTATTGTCCTAAAAAGTGTTTGGGGACCTGGGTCCTGCCCCAGGGGACATTTATCAATGCAAAAAGAAGTTTTAAAAACTGCCGTTTTTTCGGGAGCAGTGATTTTAATAATGCTTAAAATGAAAAAATAAAAGTGAAATATTCCTTTAAATTTCGTACCTGGGGGGTGTGTATGATATGCATGTGAAGTGGCGCATGTTTCCCGTGCTTAGAACTGTCCCTGCAAAAAATTTCATTTTTGAAAGAAAAAAATGCATTTAAAACTCACTCGCGGCTATTAATGAATTGTCGGCTCCCGGCAATACATACAAAAGTCATTGATAAAAAAAAAAAAAAAAAAGCGTGGGGGTTCCCCAGAATTCAATTACCAGGCCCTTCATGTCTGGAATGGATATTAAGGGGAACCCCGCCGCAAATTAAAAAAAAAATTGACGTGGGGTTCCCCCAAATATCCATTCCAGGCCCTTCAGATCTGGCATGGATTTTAAGGGGAACTCCACCCCAAATTTTTTTTAAAAATGGCGTGGAGTCCCCCTAAAAATCCATACCAGACCCCTTATCCGAGCACGCAACCTGGCCGGTCGCAGGGGAAAAGGGGGGGACGAGAGAGCGGCCCCCCCTCCCTCCTGAACCGTACCAAGCCACATGCCCTCAACATGGGGAGGATGTCCCCATGTTGATGGGGACAAGGGCCTCATCCCCACAACCCTTGCCCGGTGGTTGTGGGGGTCTGCGGGCGGGGGGCTTATCGGAATCTGGAAGACCCCTTTAACAAAGGGGACCCCCAGATCCCGGCCCCCCCTATGTGAATTGGTAAGGGGTACGTTGTACCCCTACCATTTCACGAAGAAAGCGTAAAAAAATGTTTAAAAAAACACACAAACACCTTGAAAAAGTCCTTTATTAAAAAAAAAACAAAAACATTCCAGCGGTGAAATCCAGTGTCCCGCGGCGATCCCGATGTCCAGCGCTTTCCTTCATTGGTTGTGCCTGAGCGGACCTGATGGGGAACTCCCTCTCAGTATTTTAAATGTATAGACCCGCCCCTTCTAAGTTCCCCATCAGGTCCGCTCAGCGGACCAGATGCGGAACATGAGAAGGGGCGGGTCTATACATGTGTTACCAAAGTGAGAGCAGTTCCCCATCAGGTCCGCCCCCTCGGTATGTCGGACCCGCCTACGTCATTGGCTTGAGCGGGGAACTTCCTTCACTGTGTAATTTAAATTTACATAGTGAAGGAAGTTCCCAGCTCAAGCCAATGACGTAGGCGGGTCCGACATACTGAGGGGGCGGACCTGATGGGGGACTGCTCTCACTTTGGTAATACATGTATAGACCCGCCCCTTCTCATGTTCCGCATCTCGTCCGCTGAGCGGACCTGATGGGGAACTTTAGAAGGGGCGGGTCTATACATTTAAAATACTGAGAGGAAGTTCCCCATCAGGTCCGCTCAGGCACAACCAATGAAGGACAGCGCTGGACATCGGGATCGCCGCGGGACACTGGATTTCACCGCTGGAATGTTTTTTTTTTTTTTTTTTAAATAAAGGACTTTTTCAAGGTGTTTGTGTGTTTTTTTAAACATTTTTTTACGCTTTCTTCGTGAAATGGTAGGGGTACAATGTACCCCTTACCAATTCACATAGGGGGGGGGCCGGGATCTGGGGGTCCCCTTTGTTAAAGGGGTCTTCCAGATTCCGATAAGCCCCCCGCCCGCAGACCCCCACAACCACCGGGCAAGGGTTGTGGGGATGAGGCCCTTGTCCCCATCAACATGGGGACATCCTCCCCATGTTGAGGGCATGTGGCCTGGTACGGTTCAGGAGGGAGGGGGGGCCGCTCTCTCGTCCCCCCCTTTTCCCCTGCGGCTGGCCAGGTTGCGTGCTCGGATAAGGGGTCTGGTATGGATTTTTGGGGGGACTCCACGCCATTTTTTTTTTAAATTTGGGGTGGAGTTCCCCTTAAAATCCATGCCAGATCTGAAGGGCCTGGAATGGATATTTAAGGGAACCCCACGTCAATTTTTTTTTAAATATGCGGCGGGGTTCCCCTTAATATCCATTCCAGACCTGAAGGGCCTGGTAATTGAATTCTGGGGAACCCCCACGCTTTTTTTTTTTATCAATGACTTTTGTATGTATTGCCGGGAGCCGACAATTCATTAATAGCGAGTCAGTTTTAAATGCATTTTTTTCTTTCAAAAATGACATTTTTTGCAGGGACAGTTCTAAGCACGGGAAACATGCGCCACTTCACATGCATATCATACACACCCCCCAGGTACGAAATTTAAAGGAATATTTCACTTTTATTTTTTCATTTTAAGCATTATTAAAATCACTGCTCCCGAAAAAACGGCCGTTTTTAAAACTTCTTTTTGCATTGATACATGTCCCCTGGGGCAGGACCCGGGTCCCCAAACACTTTTTAGGACAATAACTTGCATATTAGCCTTTATAATTAACACTTTAGATTTCGAACGTTCGAGTCCATTGTATTTAATAGGGTTCTAAAGTTTACACAAACATTTTGTCTGTTCGCAGGTTCTGGTGCGAACCGAACAGGGGGGTGTTCGGCTCATCCCTGGTGATCACAGTTCATATATTAAAAGGCAACATGGGAAGCAAAATGCATAGCCCTGGTTGGTTTTCATATAGGAATAGCTTGGCTTCTTATTCAAAATTTCCTATTAAAATGCATGGGTGTCATGGTGCCATATTTTAAGATTTCCATCACTTGGCTCGGGCCAAATTGAACTTTCCTATATAGTAGGATGCCCAATGAGTTTAAAACAAGTGGAATTTAGGTGAGCCAAGTTGGATTTCATATAGGAATAGCTTGGTTTCTTATTCGGAATTTCCCATTGAAATGCATGGGTGACAGGGTGACAAGTTTGGTGCCATTTTTTTTCATTTCCATTACTTGACTCGGGCAAAATTGATCTTTCCTATATAGTAGGATGCCCAATGAGTACAAAACAAGTGGAATTTGGGTGAGCTAAGATGGTTTTCATATAGGAATAGCTTGGTTTCTTATTCAGAATTTCCCATTGAAATGCATGGCTGTCATGGTGCCAAGTTCTGTGCCATATTTTAGGATTTCTATCACTTGGCTCAGGCCAAATTGAACTTTCCTATATAGTGGGATGCCCAATGAGTATAAAACAAGTGGAATTTAGGTGAGCCAAGTTGGATTTCATACAGGAATAGCTTGGTTTCTTATTCGAAATTTCCCATTGAAATGCATGGGTGACAGGGTGACAAGTTTGGTGCCATATTTTTATGATTTCCATCACTTAGCTCAGGCCAAATTGAACTTTCCTATATAGTAGGATGCCCAATGAGTATAAAACAAGTGGAATTTGGGTGAGCCAAGATGGGTTTCATATAGGAATAGCTTGGTTTCTTATTCAGAATTTCCCATTGAAATGCATGGGTGACAGGTTGACAAGTTTGTGGCCATATTTTTATGATTTCCATCACTTGGCTCAGGCCAAATTGAACTTTCCTATATAGTAGGATGCCCAATGAGTATAAAACAAGTGGAATTTGGGTGAGCCTAGTTGATTTTCATATAGGAATAGCTTGGCTTCTTATTCAGAATTTCCTATTAAAATGCATGGGTGTCATGGTGCCATATTTTAAGATTTCCATCACTTGGCTCGGGCCAAATTGAACTTTCCTATATAGTAGGATGCCCAATGAGTTTAAAACAAGTGGAATTTAGGTGAACCAAGTTGGATTTCATATTCAGAATTTCCAATTGAAATGCATGGGTGACAGGGTGACAAGTTTGGTGCCATTTTTTTTATTTCCATTACTTGACTCGGGCCAAATTGATCTTTCCTATATAGTAGGATGCCCAATGAGTACAAAAAAAGTGGAATTTGGGTGAGCTAAGATGGTTTTCATATAGGAATATCTTGGTTCCTTATTCGGAATTTCTCATTGAAATGCATGGCTGTCATGGTGCCATATTTTTGGATTTAGATCACTTGGCTCGGGCCAAATTGAACTTTCCTGTATAGTGGAATGACCAATGAGTATAAAACAAGTGGAATTTGGGTGAGCCAAGTTGGATTTCATATAGGAATAGCTTGGTTTCTTATTCGGAATTTCCCATTGAAATGCATGGCTGTCATGGTGCCAAGTTTGGTGCAATATTTTAGGATTTCAATCACTTGGCTCGGGCCAAATTGATCTTTCCTATATAGTAGGATGCCCAATGATTACAAAACATGTGGAATTTGGGCGAGCTAAGATGGTTTTCATATAGGAATATCTTGGTTCCTTATTCGGAATTTCCCATTGAAATGCAGGGTGTCAAGGTGCCATATTTTAGGATTTACATCACTTGGCTCGGGCCAAATTGCATTTCAACTAATAGTAGGATGCCCAATGAATATAAAACAAGTGGAATTTGGGTTAGCCAAGATGGTATTCAGATATTTATTCAGAATTACCCCTTTAAATACATGGCATTTAGGGAGATAGAATTGTTGTTAAAGGTCACAATTTTATTATAAACATTGCAGATGATTGTTTAGTAAATTATCACTTTTGTGAATAAAGATCCAACCTGAATAAGAAGCTGGCCGAATAAGGAGCCAACTTCTGCATGCGAATAAGAAGCTGGCCGAATAAGGAGTTAACTTTAGCATTCGAATAAGAAGCTGGCCGAATAAGAAGATAACTTCAGCTTCATCAAAAAGAAAGCTTTATTTGTGTGAAAAAAAAGATAATTTCATATGGGTACAGTGTTGCATGACCGCGCTGAAAGATGAAAATTGGCCCGGTTAGGAAGGGGGTAAAAGTGCCCTTTAGGCAAGTGGTTATTATGCAAAGAAAACTCGCCTGTCCATCTATGTCTCCATGCTTTATTTTGCTGAGAAATCACTTTGAAAAACACCCCCCTAGCATTTCCGGCCGTGGCTATCATGAGTAAGGGCAGATGATACATTTACTTCCAGGAATACATCTGCCCTTAGGTCAGTCATATAAGCAGGAGGGTGTACTTTGATCAAAAAGCCCTTCCTCCCCTGCCAAGGACTGGGTTGTATGACATAATTTGCCTAGGCCTGGACACCAGAAAGCAACTGAAATGTAAAAAAAAAAGTTTAAACAAGTAAATCTGATAAGGATTAAAAAAATAAAAAATCCATGTTGATTGTGAGAGTGAAGTTCCGCTTTAACCACTTTCATACTGGGCCTATTCTGGCACTCCTCTCCTACATGCAAAAATCATAATTTTTTTGCTAGAAAATTACTCAGAACCCCCATATATACATATATGTAGCGGGGTGCTAAATTTAGGGGAAGTGTTTGAGTGGTAGCTTATACTCAAACACCCTAATTTGTCAGGGTTCTTGCAACCATTTTGTCCGCAGGGAGAGTGTCGGTGTACAGTTCCCTGTGGCCTACGGGTGGCGCTGCCATAGTAGGCTAGGGTTGAACCGCTGATACAGTGCTGTGCCTTGTGTGTCCCCTCTCGGCAACCTTACAGTGGGTGTAGTCTACCTGCTGTGCATGCTGGGAGAGGGTACAAAAGGGGCAGATGCTGCCTGTTTGGGGTTCTTGTCTCCCTGGGGGTCCTACTCCCGGGGGTGTGTGTGTTTCAGTCCACCCTGGGAACCTTAAGCCCAGGGGCGGAGGTCGGTGAATCAGTTCCAGGCACCTTTAGCCCTGGAACTGCAGCAAAGGCCTGGGCCCAGCATCTTTGGCTGGAGCCCACCAAGGATCGAGGAATCTCAGGGTGCCGCCTTGCGAGGGGACCCGTATCTTAGATGAGGAGGCCGGGGGAGGAACCGTTCCGAAGAACTGATGCGGAAGTCACAGTGAAGGAAGGGTCCCGGTAACTCTCTGGAGGGATGTCTTCTCCTTAACCAAGGGCCAAGTTCACTAGGTCTGTGGCAGAGACCAAGTTCACCAGGTCTGTGGCAGAGACCAAGTTCGCCAGGTCTGTGGCAGAGACCAAGTTCACCAGGTCTGTGGCAGAGATATCAAGTCACCAAGTCTGAGGAGGGAATCCATCGGACATAGGGTAGTGGTTGCTAGGGTCATCTTCCCCTAATAGTCACTCAGGATTAAAGGTTTGATGGACTTTCTCAGGCACTGATATGACAACATACAAATATTACATAAAAAATATTTATTAATGTGTATAAACAAAAGAAAACAATAATATTTAAAAACAAAAACAAAGACCAAACCCCACAGTATAGAACAGCATGAGTCGGTGACAAAACAGCCGTATACAATCTATCAAAGTGGAGCAGGCCAAGCCTCAACCGGTTTCGCGGCAGAAAAACCGCTTCTTCAGGAGGGTCTGTACAAAACATAATATACATAATAAATACTCTAGCAATGTGTTAATACAAATATAGAACGTATTTAATATCAACAATATAATCAAAAAGTCAAGGTCTGTGGACTGCTCACCGTAGAGACGTTCAGAGGTGCAGCGACTGCCCAAGTAAACCCCCGCGGCGGATGAGGGGGAATAAACGTATATGGTGCAGATTGATACAATCTAATAGTAGTGATTAAAATAATATGGGTTAGATAATTTATATTTGAGCCAATTTAACATGGGACACCCAGTGCTGATAGTGGGGGAGGGGGGGTGAGAAAGGGGGGGGGGTGGAAAGAAAGGAGGGGGAGGGAGAAGGAAGGGGAGAAGGAGGAAACGGAGGTGGGGAAGGAAGGGGATGACGAGGGAAGGGAAGGGAAGGGGCGAAAAGGAAGGGAAAGGGGGAAGGGGGGGGGAAAGGTGGTGGAACGTGAGGAAAGGGGGGGGAGGGGGGGAGGGGAAAGAGGGGGGGAAAGAGAGAAAAGGGGGGGGGGGGAAGGGGGGAAAAAAAAGAAAGAAGAAGGGGGGAAGGGGGAGGGGGGGAAAGGATTGTTGGAGAAGGGGAAAACCATAAGAAGGGAGAAAGGAAGTGCAGGAAGGGGGGGAAGGAAGGGGGGGGAAGGGGGGGGGAAAGGGGGAAGGGGGGAGGGGGAAGGGAAAAGAGGGGGGAGGGGAAAGTTCTAATACGACGGAGCCGACCTCGACCCCCTATGTACTAGAAACACCAACAGACACCAAACCACTGTGCCCAGCAGATACAAACCAGGAAGGAAAGGGAAACAGACCAAGGAACCCAGAGAGGAAGGGAAAGGAAGGGGGGGGGAAAGGGGAGGGAAAATTAGGGCACTTGGGGTAAGGACTGGACTATATAGCCAGCACATGTAATAGGCTCTTACCAATATTCAAGCATATTGCAGTAATGAGGAAAACCTGAGGAGGATCTAGACAGCCAGAGGGTTATGATAGACCAGATTTGGAGCCCAAAGTCCGGCGAGGTAGAAGGACAAGGTTATAGGCTGTATATGAAACCAAAAAGTTGCATATAAAAAACAGCAATTTTAAAACAGATTGAAAGGCCACTAAGCGCCTTGTTGCTATATAGAGCACTCACCTCGGCATGTCTGTTCCTCACATATGGTTTTCCAGGGGGAGTGTGCGTGCACCACTCACACCAAGGGCTTGCGAACAAGCCACTTATGTGTGTTCCCCGACCCCGCCGTCAAACGCGCCGCAAGTGACGTGCGGCGCGTGACGTCACGGGGTCATCCCTTCCGCACTGTGCACACCTGACGTGCAAGTGCGCGTCAATTAACCCAAGGCCGTGAGGCCAGGTCAAACGACGCAAGTACGGGATGACGTGGTCATCCCGACTAGGAAGAGAACTGATCCGCCAATGGGGTGAAAATAGGAAGCCGCCGCATCGCAAATAACGTCAGCAGCCAAAGACCAAAAACAGTAGAAATGTAATGCAGTAACAATGTACATGTAATAGCAGTATAGGGCTTTTAATAAATGATTAATAATACCTATCAATAACAATATGTTTGACAGAAATCACCAATATACAATTTAAGGGATTGGAAAGAAAAAAAAGCACATTACAGGAATGTGTCACATTGATGGCAAGTTTGGTTGAATATAGACTTATGAATAGGCCATATTTCGGAAAGGGGGGGGGGGGAGAGGAAAGGGAGAGGAAAACCAATGAATAATAAAATTAACTTATAAAAAGGATTTATAGGAGTTCATCTCATTAATTCCAGGGGAAATTGTGGCATTGAGGTGTTCTATCCACAGGGTTTCCCTCTGTAGGATAGTTCTATCCCAATCGCCACCCCTGGGGCTCGGTTTAACAACTTCCAAGACGAAAAACCGCACGGCAGATAGGTCATAACGGTGGTATAGACCTATGTGTCGTCCAATGGTGGTCAGTTTCCCATTGCCAGAATAGTATATGTGATCTCCTATACGTTGTCTGAGCTCTCTGATGGTTTTACTCACGTAAAAGGCCCTGCAAGAGCACACCATAAGGTAAATAACCCCCTTGGTGCCACAGTTGGCATATGCAGAGGAGCGGAAATGCTCCCCATTAGGGAGAGTAAAGTTCCGGCCCTCCAGGACCCAAGGGCAACGGGGACATTCTCCACATTGGTAGGTGCCGTTGGGTCCCTGTGGCGGGACACTATAGGGAATGTAGTGACTCTGAGTTAGGCGGTCCCGTAAAGAGTGAGCTCTGCGGAACACCAGTTCTGGATAAGGTCTAAGGTGTTTTTGCAAGGTATTATGTTCGGTGAGCAAATGCCAGTGTTCATTGAGGATATTTCGAAGTGTGCGATGATGACCCGAAAAGGTAGTAACAAATCTGACTGATTCTTGAATAGGTTTCAGTCTAGGGGGGGGGGGGTAAAGCAGAGATTGCCTGGAGCGAAGGCGGGCCTTATTAAAGGCCTTTCTCAGGTTGGAGCGAGAATAACCTCTTAGTAACAAACGTTCACGTAAAGCGTTAGCTTGAATTTTAAAGTCACTTTCTGAAGCACAATTTCTACGTATGCGTAGATATTGCGCAAATGGGATACTGCGTATCAATGGCTTTGGATGGGCGCTGGTGGCGTAAAGTAAAGTGTTACCGGCAGTCGGTTTACGATAAAGGTTGGTACTTAACGTACCGTCTTGTTGTTTCATGATACTCAGGTCCAAGAATGGGACCTGAGTATCATCAAAATGTACTGTAAAGGTCAAGTTGAAATCATTACAATTTAGTAAATCCATAAATTGTTCTAATTGTGTGCTGGTCCCCGTCCAGACCAGAAAAAGATCGTCAATATAACGATACCAAACCAACGCATGCTCAAGCATTTCCGTGTATTGTTCATCTGCATTGATAGAGCGCTCCCACCCACCCAAATAAAGATTGGCGTAGGCGGGGGCGCAAGAAGTCCCCATTGCGACCCCCTGTGTTTGTAAAAAAAGTTGATCATTGAAGAGAAAATAATTTTTAGTCAGAATGAAATACAACAGATCAAGAATGAACTCATTGAGTGGCCAAGAGGTCCGCTCCTGTTCATGTAAAAAAGAACCGGCCACCCGGACGCCCTGCTCGTGGGGGATGCTCGAGTATAATGCCTCGACATCTATGGCCACGAGCAGGGCGTCCGGGGGGACCCGGATACCCTCAATGTGGCGCAGCAAGTCAGAAGTATCCTTGATGTAAGAAGGCAAACTGCTGACGTGCGGCATCAAAAAGGCGTCAACGAACTTACTGGCATTGTCAGTAAGGGATCCAATCCCAGAGACAATAGGGCGGCCTGGGGGGTTGCTTATATTTTTGTGGGTTTTAGGCAGGGCATAGAAGGTGGGTATACGGGGAAATTTGGGGAGAAGAAATT